>CM060429.1:24985569-27385569 GCA_030545235.1 Helianthus tuberosus
TCCGAATTTTCAGATATTTTGGATCGGATTTTTGGATATGGATAGTTTTAAACACCCCTAGTTGCAAATCATATTTGAGAGAGGTCGGGTTATGAAACAAAATCCACATTTACAAAACATGTGTTTCATAGATTAAAAATCTTATTTCTAACTTATAAACCTTATTTTAGTTAAAATCAAAGTTTAATTATTGTCTTACAAAAAAATTAGTTGAACCAAAATTGCTACAAAACCTTGAATCAAATTCAATAAAATTAAATTAAGTCGAAATTGCATCAAAAGTTGATATTCCCTTAAGCTTTTGAATAAATTATCATTTCAACAACATTTGAATGATTCCTTTTGCTTCCTCAAAAGATATATACCCTCGATCGGATGATTTAGAAATCAACCAAAACAAAAGCCAAGAGTTGACATATTTCTATACTTAAAAAAATTAATTATATGAAAAAGTTTCCTTTTTATGACATGTGCATATTATTTACAAGTACACAATCAATGGCACAAAATCTAGTCTTTAAAACAATGCATATTACACAAGGGCAAAAAAGGCAATTATTCCCTTTCTTTCCATCATGCAAGTCCACCATCGATGGAGTAGCATTATGTGCAAACTCATATATTCTTAGACAATACAAAAGGGTTTAATGGTTCGTTTACTTGTAAAGTTTAAAAAATAACTAACATCGAGTATTTGAGAAAATCGACTCAATGATGTCTTTGTTGATCAGTTTTGTTTAAACCTAAGGGAAAACATATAAATAATACCTGATACAGCAAACATGCCAGTAGAGAATCCAGTCAGAGACGCAGCCACGGAGTTCGACATAGTTGTCAGCTTGATCTGGTTCCCCTTTAGGATGTATCTTCTTGATGGTAGTACCGAGTTCTTTAGGGTTGAAGAACTCGTAGTAATGGAGAGAGAGGAGGGGCGATTTTAGTGATGATGTTATGAATGTCTAACTCTAATCCCTCTCTAGTAATCTCCTTATATACACCCAAGAGGAAACCCAATTAGTTAATTAGGGTAATATGGCCCATCAACAATTACCAACTAATTATATTATAGGTTTTAATATATTTTGATCCATATTATATAAATGATAATGATGGCTACTAGATTAAATATAAATAAATAAATATTTAATCTTACATTCTCCCACTTATCCGAATAATCATTTATCATGAGCATTAGATAAGTCTGATCAGAAGTTAATACTCATTTTAGCTTTAAACCAAGATCCGCAGCAGAGAAATACAGCCGTTGAATCATTATTCGACTCAGGACCCCCATTAATCATACTACAGCCTCAATTTAAAACCTAACAGTTATGATCAAAATACAAACAAGCCCTTTAACGTTTGATTTGTATTTATATTTATATTTGTCTATATGTCATTACACCGGCAGAACATATGTTAGAGACATACAAAATCAAACTGATGAGGAAAATTAAAAGTTAATCATTCATAGTACAATATGCAGTTGTACATAGTCATCAATATACCCGTGATTATTATAAGCGCTTACATAATAGTTATGGGTGATAGACTTTTAGTTATAGGATCCTTAAGCATATCATGAATGCATTCGATACAAAGATTTAGTTTCCTCAATTCGTTCATAAACGAATAATTAATTGTGTATCGAAATTTAATGCAGCACCTCTTGAACTGTTACTGTTCAAGGAGACATGGTAGCTGACTTTATCACAATAAGTCTTCAAAATATTAATTATATGGAGTTAATAAACTTATGAGTCCACTGATAAATTTCCAACAACATTTAGTGACTTTTGCTTTGTGATCAACAATATATTATGTCGTTATAACTTAGGTTGTTAATATCAGTCCATTATGACTCCTCCATGAGATAGGTTTTGTCTGCTGACATAAGGATATACCCGAAATTACATTTTTTTCATCTTTGAATATTGCAAAATTAAAGTAATCAACCGGTTTGAGTTCTCACTTCTTCTTTAAATTATAGCCTCTCGTTTCTTTTAAAGATATTGTAATACTCCATTAGATGCTTCATATTAATCTAGACATATCTAGTGTGTTGCAATGTGAGTAATATCTAAACGAGTATAGACTTGAATTTACATATGGCTTCTAATTAATGAAGCATAAGGAAATAATCTCATTTATCCTATTATCCTCTAAAGGAGAGCAGTATTTTGTTACATATGCAACGACCAATTTAATGTTAAACTTATGGAACGTAAGTAATGTCCCATTTGGTCTATCTCAACATGTTATGATATCTATTATGTAAGAGATATCTCTGAGATCTATTATATCAAAGTTTGTATTAACAATGCTTTGACTTATGTAACATATACTTGTCAAAAGAATATCATCTATATAGACAAGTTTATCTTAGTTGCTCCCACTCATTTTGAGGTAGGTACATTATCCACTTGATTCTTGATGAAAATAATTACGTTAAGATTTCATCATATTATGGTGTTTACATTAACCCATACATGGATTTTATTGGCTTATAGACAAACTGTTCTTTAACCTTAAGTTTAGAACTTTCATGTTGTTTTATGAACATGTAAATATGTCAGCCAGTTGTTAAGGAAAGTTGTTTTAATGTTCATCTAATGTAGCTTTAAACTATTATAAGCTACTAGAACAGTGATGATCATAAAAGAAATCTTTTGTTAGATATGTAAGAAAGATTCTTTAATAATATATCTTTTCCTGAGTATAACCTTTGACAATCAATCATGCTTCTTTGTGTCTTAACGTTTATATCAGGATTTGGTTTAGTTATGAACACTCTTAGGTAATTCAATCAAATCCCAAACGTTATATGAACACATAAAATCAGTTTTACTAGAATACAGTTTTATTCCATTTAGAAGAATGATTAACGCTAATGGCTTAATTTGAAGAGATAGGATCAGTAAACTTTTCCAAAATCCATTTCAACTCCAATTAGGGAGGTTATGTAATCATCAAAGTTAGTAGGTTTTTAAACCTAGATGACCTCCTGAGTTGATTATTTGGTTTGTTAGAAGTTTCAGTTTATGGATTAGCTCTTGGTTAGGTTGCTATCATTTTCAGGATTCTAAGTCTATAAGAGTTGGTGCATTATGGTGTACAAGAGGTGTAATCGGAGTTAAATTCAGAGTAAAATTTAATGACACTCTTCCCCCCGCCTCTTGTATTCCTTGCAAGTCATGATAAAGACTTTGACTGCTCCCACTGACCTTAGAAATCTTTAGGAAATCAGCATGCTTAGGGTCAATATTTAATGACCAACAAATTCTAATAGAGAAACACAAATTAATAATGTTAATCGTTGTAGTTTCTCTTGTTGAGGATTATGTTAGTTTAGGTAAGAAATCTAAGTATGCCCACAATTAAGCAACAATGAAACTTTTGTGAGTGTAGCATTAGATTGTAAGGAGACAAGTTTTGATGAAAACAGTGTTAAGATGGAGCAGTGTCTTGTACAAGAGGTGTAAATTTAGGTAATGTAAAATTTTCACTCCCCCACCTCTTGCAACTATTGCAAGTTATTATTAAGACACTTAATGCTCTCACTGATCTCTCTAGAATGCTACAAGAGAAGTTTCAATGAGCTACGTGACATGGGAACCTATCATATATACGTTAGACTTTATTTGATTTCTTGAATGTCCAGATATCATAAGAAACTTTAGGGACATATTTAATAGAAATCTTATTAAGTACATATATGAATAGATTTCTTCTAAGACCGTGGGCCATATGCTACAAAATTTAGATACAAGTTGATAGTCTTTTAAATGATAAATGAATTATGTCTGAATATTCCATTTGGAATAAGTTCCATGAATATCAATGAATGACTTATGATGAACCCATACTTATTCCTTAAGCCAAGTAATATTTAGGGCTGTAACGTCATGATTTAAAAAACACTTAGAATGAGATTAGTTGAATAATCATCCCCATTAACCATGTCATGATTTCTCATGAATGTTGGTTATGATGGATGAAATTTGTAAGTCTCATTTTCCTTTTGTCAAATTCTCATTTTCATGATGACAAAAGTTGTGAAAGTGTAAGGTATCATCTAGTTTTATCTTAGTAATGTTTCAATCCAGATATTTAGAACAAATAAGATGAGAGTTTAAGGTAAGTGTGACTTTATGTTGACTATGCAAACCTCACAACATTCACAACATTGCTTAATTATGATACTATATTCTGATTAATCTTCAGAATATATAAGGTATCGAAAAGCTTTGTTAGAAGACTGCTTATTATGGTTCTTATAGCCTTAACATTTAATTTTGTCACTAACTCTCATGTTAGTTATTTGTTGACTTCTGGTAAGGAAACGTTTAGAACTAGAATCAACTTATCACGTGTTAATAGGAATATTAAAATTATCAGACTTAAATACCATTAGTAAGTGACTACCTAATTAACTTATCCAACCGTTCATTTGAATAATGGATAGTCTCGTTGCTTATGCCTAGTCTAATGGCATAATCATGTAGTGAGATTTTCCCTTGAAGAACCATAGAGTTGGAATTTTGTACTTGTATTTTGACTATGGACCTTAGAACAATCCTCTTTTAAGGTTTTAGTGGTTGTAAGGTGAATAACATCTTATTTTCCAGTTTCAAACATTTATTTCTTTGTACATATGTTGCTTATCAACACACTCATTATACTTTGGTACTTTTGAGTGTTATAGTTGATTTATAAGGCATCAAATTGTACAAGTGAAAATCTTAGTATGTAATGTACTAGAAAAAATGTACTTATTTCCATGCGTAAGCCCTTAACTTTATGGGTCATGGTATTGTACATTATTATGTATTCACATATACCACTTAGCTTTATAGTTTAGAATTTTAAATGAAGGCATGCATCTTAGGAATTCTTGTGATTATTCCACAAATAATGGGTTAGTCTTAGGAAAGACTTAATCTGGAATAACTTTAGTGATAGCATTTATGTTAGAGAGATTTTGATTATCATAAGAGACATCATGTTCGATTTGTCCTATTCATCATGCTCAACTTTTCTTCTATAGTGCTTTATCAGAAGAGAGCAATAGGATTATTGTGTCTTAAAAAGATAATCAATGATTTAATTTAAGAGCTAATTCTCATAGAAACCTTAAATAAAGCAAAAACATATTAGGTTTAGAAATTAGAGTGGATGAGATATTGATTTATAGAAGAAAGTTATAGTGAGTAAAATTATGGGTACTAAAAATAAGGCAGACGAAATGATCATAAAATTAATGAAGGATCATTGATATAAGGATCATTATGTGAAGAAGTTGTGATATGTCTATTACTAACATCAAAATAATAGACTTATTTAAAGTTCTACTTAAACGAAGACAAATCAGCTTTGGCCAGAAGTGTAATCATTTAAGCATGTGTGCAAAGTAATCGTGACAAATCAGCTTTGGCCAGAAATGAGACAATCACTTTAGTTATGCACTTGTTAAGTATGCTAGACATAAATGAATTAAATCAGCTTTGGCCAGAAGTAAGACATTCACGTTTGTAATGCATAATTAACATAGCTTCTATAATACTTGAACAATAAATAGATGCATCAAATCAGCTTTGGCCAGAAGTGATACATCAGAAGCTCATTCAAGTTAAGCTATTTTGGTTTTGTAAAACATTATTTGATCCTTATTAATTAACTAAGTATTTACAAAACCAATCCTTATTAATTAACTAAGTAATTAACTAAATTTTAGTTCACATGAAACAGCCTAAAATAATGAGGTTACGAGTCAGGTCTCGACTGAGTTATGAGATCTCGAGTTAGTTATGAGGTCTCGAGTCGCAACCTTGTTGTTTCGAGTCGAAACCATGGTCTCGAGTATTGTATTTTATGAGATCTCGACTTATAATGAGGTCTCGAGTCGCAACCACGGTCTCGAGTTATGAAGATTGAAGCCTTTAATCGAAACCTCAGTGGTCTCGAGTTGAAACTTTATGGTCTCGAGTTGTAAAGATTTGAGGACCTTTATGATTTCGAGTCGAGACCTTGTGATCTCGAGTCGAGACTGATGGTCTCGAGTCGTAATCTGATGGTCTCGAGTCCACTGTTAACAGCTATTTATTGTGATAATAACTGAAAACTCGAAATTTTAGGGATTGTGGGATAGTGTTTCCTGTTTTATTGTTGATGTAAACTTATCAAAAGATTTCGAAAATTATAACTGATTATCTATTAACAGTTTTCGAAGATTTTAATAGATAAAATTCAGATCAAAATCAGTAAAAAAACACCCACTAATCCAAATTATATTCCAAAACTTAAGGAATTTTCAAGTTTTCTTAGAACAAAAGATGAACCCTAAAAAATTAAAACATAATTCTGGAAATCCGAAACCTGAATTTTAATGGTTTTGTAATGGATTTCGGAACAGTAAGTTTTACTCATTATGATTTCGAGTCAATTATTAAAATTCCTTTTCGAAAAACAATGATTTCGGGTCATGACTCAAAATCGGCTGATTGTGATTATGAAGTTCTAAATTTCTGTTATCATGATTTCTGAAACACTGACTCGAAACAGTAACTCGAGAACAGAGTTTCGAATTTTATTAAACTTTGAAAATTTATGTTTTCCAGATTTCAATCCCAGAATAATGGATAGGAAAACAGAACTGATTAATCAACATATGCTCTGATACCACATGTTGATCAGTTCTGTTTAAACATAAGGGAAAACATATAAATAATACCTGATACAGCAAACAGGCCAGTAGAGAATCCAGTCAGAGACGCAGCCACGGAGTTCGACATAGTTGTCAGCTTGATCTGGTTCCCCTTTAGGATGTATCTTCTTGATGGTAGTACCGAGTTCTTTAGGGTTGAAGAACTCGTAGTAATGGAGAGAGATGAGGGGCGATTTTAGTGATGATGTTATGAATGTCTAACTCTAATCCCTCTCTAGTAATCTCCTTATATACACCCAAGAGGAAACCCAATTAGTTAATTAGGGTAATATGGCCCATCAACAATTACCAACTAATTATATTATAGGTTTTAATATATTTTGATCCATATTATATAAATGATAATGATGGCTACTAGATTAAATATAAATAAATAAATATTTAATCTTACAGTCTTCCATATCCACGGGTTCGTCAGAATCTGGCCATAATCCTAAAGTTAGAATGCAATCACTCTTACTTTAGATGTTAAGGTTAGAAGAGGGTAACCAATAATTCTTTAAATCAAAGTTGTAGAGATTAACTTTAGATGTTAAGGTTAGAAGAGGGTAACCAATAAAAGGTTAGAAGAGGGTAACCAATAATTCTTTAAATCAAAGTTGTAGAGATTAACTTTAGATGTTAAGGTTAGAAGAGGGTAACCAATAATTCTTTAAATCAAAGTTGTAGAGATTAACTTTAGATGTTAAGGTTAGAAGAAGGTAAGCAATAATTCTTTAAATCAAAGTTGTAGAGATTAACTACGTAATACTAGAGTGATTGACATTATATTATATTATACTATACTATACCATATCATACCATACTATATCATACCGTACCATATATTAAAACACATCATTAGCTACAAGAAACTTTTTATATTTTGTTTTTAGCCACACTTTTTTTACCACTAAACTAACATTTTTGCTTTGGTCTCAATTTTGCTTTTAATTACAAGAGTTAATAGCCAAAATGGTCCCTGAGGTTTGCTCACTTTTGCCACTTTAGTCCAAAATCTAAAATTTTTAAATCTGGGTCCCTGAGGTTTGCATTTTGTTGCCATTTTAGTCCAAATTTCAAAAACCCCCTATTTTGACTGTTGAAAGCTGCTTGTTTTGTCCTTTTGTGCAGGGGCATTTTGGTCCATCTCAGGTTTTTTATAACATATTAATAAACTATTAGAGTTAATAGCCAAAATGGTCCCTGAAACTCAGATCAACTCTCTCTCTCTTCTCTCTCTCTATAGCACCACCACCACCACCACCGCCACCTCCTCCCTCTCTCTCTTCTCTCTCTCTATAGCACCACCACCACCGCCACCTCCTCCCTCTCTCTCTTTTCTCTCTCTCTCTATAGCACCACCACCACCACCGCCACCTCCTCCACCTTCTCACCACCGCCACTCCGGCGTCGTCCCATCCAACAGTCACACCCACACCTCCTTCCTCGTTTACCGGCAACCAGGATCGTTTTCCGGTGACAGCCGACACTCCGATTTCAGGCCTACACACACGTATGTTCAGGAGATCAGAGAGAGAGGAGAGATGGTTAGGTGGTGGTGTTGTGGTGGTTGAACCACCATCTACTCTGCAACAGAAATAGACGACCACCATGGAACCACCACAACCACCATCATCGGTTTCCCCTCAATCTGTCCATACCATCGTGGGTACCGGAGCCACCGGCAACAGCCGACCAAACCCGGGTGGTGAGATTAGGGAATCTGTTTTAAGATCTCATGTAAGCTTTCTTGAACCAATTTTAATGGGTTTTTGAGGGATTTGGGTGTTAGGGTTTGTGGATGTGAGATCTGTGTCTGATTTTGCAATTTAGGTATTGGGTATGTATGTTCAAAAATCAGATGGTGTTGCAGGTTTAATGGTGGTGTAATAGTGAAGACGGCGACGATGAATCGATCTGGTGGTTGCAGGTTTAGGTGATGGTGGAGGCGGTGGCTTTTGATTTAGGGAAGGGTGGGGATGGTGGTGGTGGAGAGGAATCCAGGGGAGGGGATGGTGGTGGTGGAGAGGAATCCAGTGGTTGGGTGTTGGTGGCTGTAGGTTGTGGTTGTGGTTGCAGCTTAATTGTCTCTCAGGAGAGTAGAGAGAGATGCAGGAAAGAAAAGGGTGAAGGTTTATGAGAGAGAGAGAGAGAGATGAGTTTAGAGAGAGAGAGTGGGTTTTATTGCTAAAAAAACTAAACATTTAAATGAATTTACAACAAATGAAATTTAAAAAATGACCAAAATACCCCTGCACAAAAGGAAAAAATAGGCTGGTTGCAACAGTAAAAAAAATGGGGTTTTTGAAATTTGGACTAAAATGGCAACAAAATGCAAACCTCAGGGACCCAAATTTAAAAATTTTGGATTTTGGACTAAAGTGGCAAAAGTGAGCAAACCTCAGGGACCATTTTGGCTATTAACTCTAATTACAATTATTGCATCTACTTTTATGTATTTAACTTTTCATTTATATGGCATTGATGTAATTTACTCAATTTTTTGTAGCATTTGTAACCATCCTACAAGACACTTTTTTTTATGTTTTGACCATAAAGGTTTTGGTTCTTACACTTTGACCCTTTCAAATTTTGTTGAGTCTTTTAAACAATTTACATTCTTACCCCCTGAGTTTTAATAAATTTATCACACGTCCCATGAACTTTAATAAAATTATTTTTACTCTTTTAAACCCGCATTACACTACAACCTCCGAATTAAAAAAAATAGTTACCGCTTTAAATTTTAAACGAATTTTCATTGTGACGTCATGATTTTTTTACATGTTTCATCTTTTTATATATAATCTCAAATAATATTAATTTATGTTATTTTCTTGGAAATTTGTAGGCGAAACTTAAATCCTTGTCAATAACTATACTTTTTAAGTACTATGATTATTTTTGTTTCCAAAAGTCCATATTTGGACAACTATTGTAGTTTATTTTATGAAAATTTTAGATTATTTTTTATTTTCTTCTCACTATTATTCAAGCGTACGTCTCGACATTTAATTCGAACTTTATTTGATCTGTCCGACATCAATAAAATCTTCTTAATGGTTTGATAGTCATATGGCAAAGCCTAAATTATTGACAATTATTACTGGCAGTTGTGACAATGTGGTGCACATTGACCAAAAAGGTGGAGGAGATATCTCCAAGCCTTATAGCCCCTATGGTCGAATGAGACCACAACTAATAATATTATCAAACCATTAAGACATAAATTCGATGATTATTCCCATTTAATATTCAATGTAATGTTTAAATGATTGCCCTGAGCAATAATTTATTGTTGGCATGTAGTCCGATTATCATTATAATGGCAAACCGAAATTCCGGTGGTGCTGATGGCGGGCATGACAATGTGGAACATGTTAACCACGGGGGCATAGGAGATAACCTTCGATCCCTGATTGCTGCAGAGGTCAGCAAAGCGATGGCCGATTTTATGGCAAATTTTAAAGGACCATACTCAACACATTCTAAATCCCCATCTATCCCTCTATCTTCCACTCATAAATCACAGAGTTCACACTATTCCTCAAATGAGAAAAGTGAACCAAAATGTGTTGCCAAGAAGGAACCCCGAAATACTAAAGAAGGGTGTTCTTACAAGTACTTTGTCTCCTGCAAACCTCGCGACTTCACGGGGGAGGAAGGAGCTATAGATGCCATGAAATAACTAGATGAGATGGAAACTGTGGTTGACATCAGCGGTTGTGCTGATAGAGATGTTATTAAGTATGTATCTCAGTCCTTCAAAGGCGATGCTTTGACATGGTGGAAAGCCATGATACAATCTACGGGGAAGGTGCCCCTGTATAACATGAGTTGGTCCAAGTTTGTGGACCTAATTAAGGAAACCTACTGCCCTCCACATGAGGTTGAGAGGGTGGAGTCTGACTTCTAGACTCTTACCATGAGGAACATGGGCTCTAGGAAGTATGTCTCCAACTACAATTCTCTGTCCCGATTAGTTCTGTATTTGATTACCCCTGAACCTAAACGCATTGCGCGTTTCATTGGTGGTTTGGAACCTGAAATCAAAGGAATGGTGAAGGCCTCCAAAGCCACTACCTTCAGATCCGTTGTGGATCTATCTCTCTCACTGACTCAAGATTACGTGACATTGAGGTCAATCAAGGCTGACGGAAAGAGGAAGCGTGAGGATAAACGCTTCCAAGAATCGAAGAAAGGGAAGTTTGGTTCCAATAAGAACCAACAGAGGCCAAATGATGATAGACCTGAGTGCAAGACATGTGGAAGACGACACCGGGGACAGTGTCGGACGGATCAGCAACTGAAACCATGTGGCATCTGCAAAAGGACTGGCCACAAGTCTCATGAATGCTAGGATTTAAAGAATGCCATCTGCTATGGATGTGGCGAGAAAGGCCACATCAAAACCAATTGTCCCAGGCGTACAACTGATGGAAATGCTAAACCTGGGAAAGCGGAGAAACCAAATGATAGAGCTTTTCAGTTAACCGCAAAGGAGGCGGTGAAAGACACAAATGTTATAACGGGTACGTTTCTCATTAATAACGTATATGCATGTGTCTTATTTGATTCTGGAGCAGATAAATGTTTTGTAGACCATAAGTTTAGTGAACTATTAAATCTGCCCATAAGAACTTTAGAATGTTCATATGAAGTAGAAATGTTAGATGGTACAATAGAATTAGCTTCCAAGATTCTTGACGGATGCGCTATATCCATTAAGAATCATTCTATTCCGACAAAACTTTTACCCATGACTCTTATGGGATTTGAGATAGTCTTAAGCATGGATTGGTTATCCTATAACCAAGCCCGTATTGCCCGTGAATCAAATCCCCATCTGGCGAGACACTCATCATTCATGGAGATCAACACTACGGATTGCCTGAGAATGCATCTCTGCTTAAAGCATCCAAGTGTTTGAAGAGAGGATGTGTCATTTACATGGCACAAGTGACAGTGGACACTCCAAAAACCAAGATATAAGATATACCAGTCATTTTTGAATTCCCCAAAGTGTTCCCTGAAGATCTACCAGGGTTACCCCCAGAGAGGCAAGTCGAGTTCGGGATCGACATATTGCCCGGGTCAGCTCCAATAGCTAGAGCTCCGTACCACCTGGCGCCAACTTAGGTGAAAGAGTTAAAGGCACAACTTGAAGACCATCTTGAGAAAGGTTTCATACAACCTAGTTTATCCCCTTGGGGAGCTCCTATTCTTTTCGTTAAAAAGAAAGACGGTTCAATGCGAATGTGTATTGATTACCATGAGCTGAATAAGATAACGATTAAGAATTGTTATCGCTTGCCAAGGATTGACGACTTATTCGATCAATTGCAAGGAGCAAGTTTCTTATCGAAGATTGATCTTCATTCTGGTTATCATCAACTGAAGGTTAGAAACGAGGATGTACCAAATACTACCTTCAGGACTAGATACAGGCATTATGAGTTCCTGGTTATGCCATTTGGACTCACCAATGCTCTAGCAGCTTTCATGGATCTCATGAATAGAGTCTACAAACCTTATTTAGATACGTTTGTCATTGTTTTTATAGATGACATACTTATCTATTCTCGTAGTAAAGATGATCACGAGAAACATCTTAGGTGTATTCTCGATCTGTTAAAGCAAGAAAAGCTTTATGCAAAATTCTCAAAGTGCGAGTTTTGGCTTACAGAAGTCCAGTTCTTAGGACATGTGATTAGTGAACGAGGAATCCAAGTGGATCCGGCTAAGATAGAAGCAATCATGAATTGGGAAGCACCCAAGACTCCTTCTGAAATCTGCAGCTTCTTAGGGTTAGCTGGTTATTATAGAAGGTTCATTGAGAACTTCTTGAGAATAACCACTCCCTTAACCGTGTTGACTCGGAAGAATGCTAAATTTGATTGGGGGCCAAAACAGAAAGAATCTTTGGAGATTCTTAAACAGAAATTGAGTAATGCCGAATTGTTATCCATACCCAAAGGAACTGAAGACTTCGTAGTCTACTGTGATGCTTCGCACACAGGATTAGGATGTGTATTGATGCAAAGGGGCAAGGTGATTGCCTACGCATCATGATAACTCAAGGTGCATAAAAAGAACTACACCACCCATGATCTGGAATTGGGTGCCGTTGTATTTGCACTAAAGTTATGGAGACATTACCTATATGGTACGAAATGTGTGATATACACCGATCATAAAAGCCTCCAACATATATTTAATCAAAAGGATTTAATGTGACGCCCTGCTCTTTTGAACTTTCCATAATTAGAAAGTCTTGTTCGTATTTCTATTTTTGGAAAGTCTTGTGTTCTGTGATCGTCCATTCATTGTAATCGTTGTAAATCCGAGACTTGAATCATAAATAAAACTCGTATTTCTTTAAATTCGTATTATACATACTTCATACATGCGCATACGTTTAATTTCGTGAAACATTTGTTACATATTCGTAATTCTTGAAAACTATGTGTTAATCTTGCAAATACGCGAAACTTACGATTAATACGCCTTTTGAATGCATACGATACATGATTACGACATTCATACACCTAATCATACACCATTATGTTTGTTTTATGTTAATTATACTTGATGGACCCTTAAACTATGTTTGTATGTCATAAAAGACCCTAAAACTCAACTAAACCTAACTTAGTTAAACACCAGGGGGCTAATTGCCAACTTTAGAACTTATTTCTAAAATATTTAGCCATCGCGTCGCGCCACAGGTACCCCCCTCGTCGTCGCCGCCGGAGACGCCTTCAATCTGTCAGAATGGGTTACCAGCTCTTGGATTGGTCAAGTTTGTGTTTGTTTATCGTGTTTTATTCATTTATTAGTGTAGATGCATAATGTCTGTAGCTTTCGTCTGTATTTAGTCAATTTTGTCCTAGTTGTTGCCGTTGTATAGTTTTGTATGTGTTTATGTTATATCCGGGACGAAATAGATGTTAACACGTTTTGTAAAGTCCATCCGGACGGATGGAGTCCATCCGATCGGATGAACATAGCTCATCCGGACGGATGATCATCCGAACGGTATGTGGTTTCTCCCGGATGTTGCTCGCCTATAAATAGGAGGACATGGGTCTCACTTGTAACATGGAGTTCTGACCTCTGAGGCGAAGCTCTTGCATTTTCTCACCGGAACCTTGTATGATTCAGCATATTATATGAGAATGAATGATTTAAACTGTGTCTACGTTGTTGATCTTACTCCTACACTGCAATTGGATTCCGCACAATTGTGGTGATTGCAGATCTGACCTGAGCGAGTTCATTAGAGCCGAATTCCCGATCCTCACAAGCGGTATCAGAGCATGGAGGTCGGACTCAGAGAAGATCTACAACAATTTTATAGAGATTCGACCGATTTCAGAGATTTTCAGCCGATTCTACTCAAGATTTCATCATTTTCTTCATCTATTTCTCTGATTTCATCTAATTTCTACTTTTTCTTATCTCAAACACCTTAAAATCCAAAATCGACTAAGATTTCACGGATAAAATGGCCTAAAATTCACACATAATGGGCGCAATCTGTTAAATAACAATCCTACAAAGTTTCATAGCTAAATTCGAACAAAATCGTATCAAAATCGATCAAAAACCATGATTTTCGGAACGAATTGTGCTGACGTCACCAATCCGATCGGATAGCCATCCGCTATCCGACCGGATTGCATTGTTACTGTTTCAAGTGTGCTTGCTGACGTCATTGCTCATCCGATTGAATAGTCATCCGACTGGATAGAGTTCTTCTTGTTTAAAAGTTTGAGTTTGTTGGTTCATCTACTGACCATCCTATCGGATAGTCATCCGACAAGCTTAACCCATCCGACACTTGTTTATTTGATCATTTCATCCGGATAGTCATCCGGACGATTGGTCATCCGTTCAATTGTTTTTGTGTGTATCAAGTTTAACCGTGTGTGATATTTTTTTCAGGAAACACAATCATGAGTGACAAGTTTCTAAACCTGTTCGGTGACATATTTGCCTACAACACTGGAGAAACATCTTCCAATGCAAATCCTAAGACATCTACAAAAGCGATATCAGACTCACTTAGCGTGGACAATGCCTACGTGACGTATAATAAACCACCTAAGCTTATGGCTATAGAGGACTACAACCGCTGGGCTAAACGGTTCGTTAATTGGTTGAGAGCCTTTGCTTTTGATAGTTGGAAGCGTGTTAAAAACGGTTACAACCCCACAAGAACAGATTATGAGAATTTACAAGATGATGAGCAAGAAGAATTTGTGGCTGAGCGAAAGGCTATTGCATTGTTACACCAATTTGTAAGGGATGATATTATTTCGTTGATCGATTACCAGAATGCAAAAGATTTGTGGAGTAAGTTGGAGAAAAAGTGCACGGGTGGAGAAGAGATCGTTAAAAACAAGAAGTAATTGTTGAAACAAGAGTTTGATCTGTTTTCCTGCATGAAAAACGAAACTGTTCGTCAAATGATAGAAAGGTTCTGCCATTAGAAAGCTGAATTGGACAAATTCGGCATTAAGAAGGATCAAGAAGAGATAGTTGATAAGTTGTTTGAAGCGTTACCGAACGAACACGATTGGCATTATTTTGGATTGGTGCTAAAGAACACAAAGTCCATGGAAGATATTACACTGAACTAGTTGATTGAGAAGCTGGAAGGGCACGAGTTAGAAATAAAAAAACTGAACAAAGTGAATAGTACAAAATATCAACAGAATGTAGATTTGTACTACAGGGTAGCATGATTTCAAAAGCATCATCGCCAAAGACAGCTTTCAGTGTTGAAATTTCAAACAATGTTGCAAAAGAGAACTCAGGCTGTGGGTCTTCATCGAGTGGTTACGGGTATCATGGTACCGGATCGAGTACCCCAGCATCGTCTGCTCCAAGCACGCAACAACCACAAAATGCTCCAAATGCTCCAAATGCTAATGCCTAGTAATTCAGGGCTTCCGTCAACAGGAGGGGATAGACTTCACGGAAGTTTATGCTCAGGTTGCCAGACTCGAAGCTATAAGAATCTTTCTCGCATTCGCTTCATGGAAAGGGTTTAAAGTTTACCAGCTGGATGTCAAGTCGGCGTTCCTGTACAGCAAAGTGAAAGGGGAGGTCTACGTCGGTCAGCCACCGGGCTTCACCGATCCGATTCACAAAGACAAAGTCTACCTCTTGGATAAAGCACTATACGGATTGCACCAGGTCCCGGGAGCCTGGTATGAGACGCTCTCTCAACACTTGCTATCCAATGGCTTTATTCGAGGAAAGGTGGATGCCACTCTTTTCACAAAGGAGGTCGCTGGACATCTACTAATCGTGCAAATATATGTTGATGATATAATTTTCGGGTCCACAAACGAGGAACTCTGCAAAGAATTTGAAAAGGTAATGAAGAAGAAGTTCGAGATGTTGTCGATGGGTGAGATGAAGTTTTTCCTTGGGCTACAAGTCGATCAAATGCCGGAGGGGATCTTCATACATCAAACAAAGTATGTCCACGATGTTCTGGAGAAATTTGGGATGTCAGAGACTGCACCTATGTCCACCCCGTTAGCAACTAATCACAGTATCAACCTTGATCTCACCAGAGAGAAGGTCGACGAGACGCTATACCGTTCAATGATTGATTCACTGATGTATCTCACTGCATCTCGACCCGATATAATGTACCCGACCTACCTTGCAGCCCGTTATCAGTCGAGTCCAAGATCTTCACACATGGTTATCGTCAAGCGGATTCTACGCTACCTGAGAGGAACTCCAAGTTTGGGGTTGTGGGATCCAAAAGACGGTGACTTCAAACTTGAAGGTTACTCTGATTCTGATTTCGGATGCTGCAAGCTGAATTCAAAGTCTACAACAGCAGGATGCCAGTTTTTCGGACCACGTCTGGTGACTTGGCAATGTAAGAAGCAGACTACCGTTGCTCTTTCAACGTGTGAACCACAGTATGTTTCAGCAAGCAGTTGCTGCTCTCAGATTCTGTGGATCCAAGAGCAAATGAGGGATTACGGTTTGCAATTTCTTACTATTCCAATCTTTGTAGATAATGAGGCAACAATCAACATAACTAAAAACACGGTACATCACGCTAAAACTAAACACATAGAAATTCGACATCACTTCATCCGAGATTGTTTCGAGATGAAGTTGTTTAGAATTGAAAAGATCCACACCGACGAACAAAAGGCTGATTTACACACAAAACCGTTTGATAAGTCACGTTTTCAATACCTATTAAAACTAAACGGTATGAAACTTTTGTCGTCATGGGGAGCAATTGTTGGCGTTGATGAGCAATCCAAAGTAGAGGATGTCGAGAAGCAATCTGCTATGGTTTGTCGCATTTTTCGTTGTTTTGGTATTTAGGGGGAGATAGTGTTATACAGAAAATACAAAAACATTAAAAAATGTAAAAATTCAAAAACAATAGAAATTTCAAAATGTAAAAAACAATAGAAAACTCAAAAAGAGTTTGTGTAAAAAGAGGAAATGATAGTACATCAGCTAGATTGTCACGGTACGCTAAAGAATTGTTATGATTAAAAGCGTTAAACGGTCTCACTGATGATGTGTCGATAGGTTTTTACACATTTAGTAAACTTTTCTGGGATATAAACCTAAATCAATATCTTGCTTATTCGTAGGGAACAACTCTCGGATATATAGGTAACCCCTGATATCTTGTTTGAAAGATTGCATGTTTCTAAGATACGAGGTCTATATGCTTAGTGATATCTGGGGTATTATAGCAGGACTTCTGATATTGCGAAAGCAGTGGCCTAGTCCTCGTATAATACTTAATGCGCTTTAAATATAAAGCTTTCCCTCAGCATAAAAATTGACAAGTATTGAAAAATACAAATCAAGTGTTGCTGTAAAGAAGATCCCTAAGTGGGACACACCCAAAGTCGAGCCATCATCTCTTTGTCTGAATGGAAGTTCTAACCTGAGCTCTCATGGTCTCGCACTACCCTAAAAATAGATATCATTATAGTATATTCACCTGTAAGACTGAATATGGGGAATCTGGATACGAGAGTATATTCTAAGGTGGGACACGTGAATAAGTTAAGATCTTAAAAACACTAATATGTATCCTGAATTAGTTGAACTTTGTGTGAGAATTTAAGTGGATCAGTATATCGACAATCTAGGTGAATCGTTTAAAACTTAATGTGAAATGTAAGCTCAACAGTGCTAGTGACACGCTGGTAGCCGATATGATCCTCTAACACAGCTCACAAAAAGATGTTTGAAAATATTTTACTGTTATTTCATTTTCGCATAAACCCAAAAAGATTTTTAGTGTGTTTTAATATAAACTTTCTTAAAATTCAAAAAAAAATTTATTTCTGCTTTAGTTTTGGCAAACCATTGTGGAAAGCTGATCTTCAGAATCTCAAATGCGATGCAGAGAAAGTTTTTGCTGAATGACTGGGTTAGGAGCTAATTTAAAAGTTGGGAATCTTAAAAAGTCAAACAAGTTCATTAATTTGAAACTTGTATCTTTCATAAAAAGTTGAAAAGTTGTTTAAAAATGTTAGTTGGTTCGAATCGGGTCAACCAGGGTCATTAACTTGGACTTAGTCGACAAATTGAGTAACCAGAGTCATTAACTTGGACCTGGATACTTGAGTAGATATCAAAAACTGATAAAATTGAAAAAGTTAGAAAAAATTGAGATTGAGTGATCGAATGATCATCCGATCGGATGACCATCCGGTCGGATGGCCATCCGAATGGATGTCACACTATATAAAGACAGTCAACTGTCATAGACCTCATTCGATCGATTCCATATCCGTCACATTCACATTTTCTCTCTTAAACACACACAGTGATTCTTTGCCAATTTCTTGTCGGATCATTGACATAGGATTGTTGGTTTGCACATCATTCAATATGGTGAAGTTAAGTTCCACTAATCTCAAAGTTTAATTGATGTTTCTAATGTTTGAAGCCGCCGACACTGTTGACGTCATGTATCATCTTAGATCTAGGCTTGATTTAATGACTTTCAGTAAAATTGTTCATAGATACTTGTTAATCGGCCTTAGATTTAAGGTTTTACCGGACCAATTTCATCATAACAGCATTAGATTTGAACTTAGGATCATTTGAACGGTCCAACTGCCGAACATGCGTTTCTTCAGATCTAGGACAAATTAGGGAGTTTTTGTAGAAATTGAACATAGGGATGTGTTAATCGGCAAAAGTTTTAAGAGAAATTGTGATCAATTTTGAAAATTCTTGATAAAATTTGATATGATGTGTTTAAGTGTTCATCTGTTTTTCATTGTCACTCGAATGATCATCCGGTCGGATGACCATCCGATCCATTACACTATCATGTTTGAATGATTCATTGAGTGTTTAAATTGTTTCACTCGAATGATCATCTGATCGGATGACCATCCGATCGGACGACCATTCGAACCATATCAATATCTTGTGCTTGAATGACCATTTATGTTTCACTCGAATGATCATTCGATTGGATGACCATCCGATCGGATGACCATCCAAATCACATCACAATTTTATTCATTTTTCCATACGGTCGAATGACCATCCGGACCACGTTGCTTTCTTGTTTATTTGCCATCCGGTCGAATGGTCATTCGGACCAATCTGCATTTGAACACTTGTCATTCAGACCCTTTGTCATCTCAGACCATTCTCATCTGAATGGATGACCATCCGGTCGGATGGCCATTCGAAAGTGGGAGTAGTATACATAGTGTAAAAGTGTTAGAATATTTTTTAAGTTTTGAAAAATTTTCACTATGTACTATGTGTCTTGAAATGCATGCATATTCTGATAATAAAATATTTTGCAGGCAAGGGCTTTTGATTTCCACAAGAAACATAATATCTGTTGTATTTTGGATGAGAATTTTCCTAATATTGAGACATTCAAAGGCGTCGTACCATTCTTGAGAGATAGTAGAATTTATAAAGCTTTGACGTATAGGCATAAGTGCTATGGATCTCACATTAGATTCTTTTGGGATGCTGCATACTACGTAGAGGATGAGAAGGCGATACACTCTGCTGTCAGGATTAAGGACGAGAATGATAAGGACGTCGATCTACCTGTAAAGATCACTGTGGGCGATGTAAGGAGAGTGTTGGATTTGCAGGACAAAGACGAAGATCCCATAATAGGTTCGGAAAGATTATACAAAGGTTTATAGTTGCGTATGGGATATACAGGGTATATTATAACAACCCTCCAAAATATTTCGACACCCCTAATATATTTCAAGTGCCCCAATATGTCTTAAAATAGACCCCGTATACGAAAATAGGGCCCGAATACCTTTATTTTCATTAAAATTAATTAAAAACAAGAATTAATGATCTCTCGCGGGGCGCGTAGCCCTTGGCTACCTCCTACGCGGGGCGCGACATCCCAAAGTCAGGGCGACACCCTAACGTGCCACGTGTCAACATCGTGTCAGGTCTAAAGTTGGCGAATCAGCAAGCCTACGCCCTATCACCCTAGGTCGCGGGCCGCGTAAGCCCCAGCTTACTCTTACGCGGGCCGTGAGGGACTTGAATTCAGGCCCTATATAAAGAGGGCGTTGGCAGTTCATTCAAACTCGCTCACAATCATCTTTCTCTCTCGAAATTCTATAATATAGGCATTATTCTCGGGTATAATACCCCCTAAATAACAAAGTTCTGCTCCGTTGTAAGTATCATAACCCCGGTTACGTATTAGATACGCTGCCCGATTGATCCAGGGTTTCGTAACGGTCGTCGTGGTTCTGCCCGACGTAGTCGTTGGAATGCCATCTCGGGATGGGTATTACTAATGTAAATATTGGGTTATTATACTAACACGTGTGCATTTGTGTAATTTATAGATAATCTTCAGGAAACCCTTAAAGAAAACCTAAGACAACAATGTGAGTAATCTCCATTTTGTAAATTGTTTTTACAAAACCTTAAATATTTTACAATGTGATTAAGCAGTGATTGAGTCCTTGTAATTCTTCAATTACTGCTGGTATGTTGGGGTTTTGTATACAAAATGTGGAAAACGTTACCATTGGACAAAGAGTTAGCCAATGGATAATATGACCCACCAGTCAGGATTGACAGTACTGAATGAGTAATTGTGTAGATATAAACATTATAATCGCTCTCAATACTGTTAAATTGATAAAACTCTTCTTGATTTAACTGGGATTCACTCATCAGTATTTCCCACTGACAAAATGTTTTTAAATTCGTTTCAGGTAACAAAATGTGAGAGCCAACTAGAAGCCAGCTGGACAGCACTGAAGGCTTGGAAAAGTGGCTATAAAAGTTACCTAAATAAAAGAAGACGTTTTATTCAATAAAATAGGGTTTATCCATATGAAAATGTTTGTAATGAAAACTTGGGTTTTATCCCAATATGTTTAATATTATCAAAATGTGGTATTTACTCTGATAAAATATTTCCTAACTACAGTCCTGATGTAAATTCCGCTGCCAAATTGATAAACACCGATACCACCAAAACTGAATCTCGTGGCCGCCCGTTCTCGGGACAGATAGGGGGCGGGGGTTGCGACAGAAGGTGGTATCAGAGCTAAGTCACTAATTCGGCCATAGAAGTGTTTTGCTGACACCAAAATATCATATGTTAGGAAATTAATTACTGAAATACGTGCATAATTGTGTATTATTATTGTGTGTTATTTGACTATTTGTTACTTTACAGTATGAGCGACCAAGGACCTTCCGACGCCTACCGTCTGTTGTCCAGCTCACCTAGGAGCGAAGGCACCTCTTCACAGCCTGCCCTCTCAGGGTATTCAGCTGATAATGAAGACGGGATATTCGTGTTTAATGCTCAGTCTGAAGAGCCATTCCCTCCTAAAAAGAGAGGATGGTTCAGTAGGGGAGCGCATGAACGTAGGAAACGAATGAAAAAGTTGCAACAACAGCGAGCCCTAGTAGCCGCTAAAAGAGAGACAGATGCCCACGCCTAGGATATGCTTAATAGGGGTTTAGCAAACTTTCACATCTTAGCAACCACAGCTGCCGACCTTAACCTGGAACAACTGATAGCACCCAAACCATTACCACTATTCCCCGCTCAGCCAATGGAAATAGAAAATAACCCAGAAAATCCAGTTCAAATGCATGATTTCAACCCAGAGGAGTTACCTAGGGTACCGGCACCCAATCCCTTAGTCCCAGACTACGACCCGTGGTTATATGATAATAGGGACTATGTGCAACATTACCCAATACCAGAAGACATGCCCAAGCCAAATCTAGCAGCCTACCCAGGTTTGGACCCTCTAGATCCCTACTATGATAATGATCAATACATTAGGGAAATTTTAGAGAATCCTTACCCATACCAGGAACGCGCACCTCAGTTTCCAAACCCAGTCCCAGCACCTGCAACCCAAATGAGTGCAGAAAATGTGCAAGAGCTCTGAACTTTCGGAGAAGAAATTTTAGAAAGTAGCGAGAGGATGAGGCAGGTAGGAGAATGACTCGTCTGGAAGTATGACGAGCGTAATATGGATTTCTGGATGAATCCATATCAGTGAAGGTGATGGTGGAGGAAGTAATAATAATAATAATAATAATAATAATAATAATAATAATAATAATAATATAATAATATATAATATGTGAGTATGTTTGAAAAAAAAAATATGGATGCCTACTAGTAGTGTAATTTTTATTTCAGTTGTATTGTAATTTTAAATTCCAGTTCTGGTATGTATTAGATGCATAATATATATAAGAAAGAGTAAGTCGTAATAATCGACGCTTTTGACCAAAATGCGTGTTATGTGATTGGTTGTATTAAATGTTATCTTGTGATATTAATACGTGGAAATTGTTTAAAATTCAGATGGCCGACCAAGTGAATCAAGAGAACCCGGATAATAACCCGGAAAACCAGAATGACAATAATCCGAATAACGATAACCCGAACAATGATAACAATGGAAACCCGGTGGATAACAGTGCCATCCAACACATAGTGGCACAAGGAATAATAGATGCGATGCCATATATTATTCAAAAAGTTAGGGAAACTGATAATAAAAGTAACCGTGATAGTAAACGACCCACTGAACCAGAAAACAACGTGAACAATGGACCTATACTTCAAGTGCCCATTCCCAAAAGAAGAAGAACCATGTCCTACGGTTGTTTTTATAAAGAATTCTGGTATTGTAAACCAATGGAATTCTCGGGCAATGAAGAGGCCGTTGCAGCTCTACGCTGGATAGAAAAGACTGAGGCAGTCTTAAAAATAAGCAAGTGTGCGGAAGAGGATAAGATAATGTTTGCTTCCAATCTGTTTAAGAACTCAGCCTTAGAATGGTGGAACACGATCCTCTATTCTAGGGGAAGTGACAGGGTTTACAATATGGAATGGGAAGAATTTAAGAATATGGTAGAAAGGAAATTCTGCCCTCCCAATGAAAAAGAACATATAGCAAATACGTTTTTAAACCTTAGGATGACTGGAGTGGATAGTAAAGGGTACACTACATTATTCTTTGAATATGCTAGAATAGTACCAACCTTTGCATCACCTGAACCAGTATTAATCTCCCGTTACATCTGGGGATTAATCAGTGAAATAAGACATGTAGTCAAGGCAGCTAGACCTCAAACTATAGAAGAAGCTGTAGAACTAGCAAATACCTTGACAGATGAGTTAGTGCGTACACGAGAAGAAGACCAGATGAGGAACTTAGCTCAAAGGCTTACCCAAGAATTTCGTTCTGCAAATTCCAACCGTTGGAAAAATATAGGTTCTACTTCTGCACCTTATTGCAAGTATTGCAAAAGGAAGCATTCTGGAAGATGCTCCATATATTGCAACTTCTGCAAAATATCTGGACACAAGGAAGAAGACTGCAGGAAGAAACCTAACAACAGGATATGCTACAACTGCGGCGAAAAAGGCCATATCAAGCCAAACTCTCTGAAACTAGCTCCAGCTACGAACAATAAAAACACTAAAAATGCTAGAGGATTTGTTCTGACTGCAGATGAAGCTAAGATGATTCCAGACGTGATAGCCGGTACGTTTTTAGTTTATGATATTTTTGCTAAAGTATTATTCGACTCTGGTGCGAACCAAAGTTTTATTAATACTTCGTTTTGCAAACTTCTTAATCAATCATTAACTAAACTCCCACATGAATGTCTAGTAGAGACAGCAAATAGGGAAACCGTTAGGATTTCTGAAATCTTGCAGGGAGCAAGAATAGAGTTTTTAAATCAAAAGTTTAGTGCAAACCTTTACCCAATGAATCTGGCAGGATTTGATGTTGTATTATGAATGGATTGGTTAATAGCCAATAAAGCCAGTATTTTATATGATCAAAAGTCAATCCAAGTAAATTCACCAAAGGGTGAAAAGATCACAATTAAAGGAGATAAACCATCTAGGTCCACAAAATTCATCTCTGTGATGAAAACGGCAAGTTGTATAAGAAAAAGGATCTATAGTATATTTGATTTCTATAATCACTAACACTAAAGGAAAAGAACTAAAAGATATTCCAGTCGCATCTCAGTTTCCAGATGTATTCCCAGAAGAATTACCAAGATTACCTCCAAACAGAGAAGTTGAATTCATAATCCACCTGCTACCAGGGACAACACCGATTGCCAAAGCACCTTACCGTTTGGCACCCGCTCACAATCAACTTTCTCTCTCGAAATTCTATAATATAGGCATAATTCTTGGGTATAATACCCCCTAAATAACGAAGTTCTGCTCCGTTGTAAGTATCATAACCCCGGTTACATATTAGATACGCTGCCCGATTGATCCAGGGTTCCGTAACGGCTGTCGTGGTTCTGCCCGACGTAGTCGTTGGAATGTCATCTCGGGAAGGGTATTACTAATGTAAATATTGGGTTATTATACTAACACGTGTGCATTTGTGTAATTTATAGATAATCTCCAGGAAACCCTTAAAGAAAACCTAAGACAGCAATGTGAGTAATCTCCTTTTTGTAAATTGTTTTTACAAAACCTTAAATATTTTACAATGTGATTAAGCAGTGATTGAGTCCTTGTAATTCTTCAATTACTGCCGGTATGTTGGGGTTTTGTATACAAAATGTGGAAAACGTTACCATTGGACAAAGAGTTAGCCAATGGATAATATGACCCACTAGTCAGGATTGACAGTACTGAATGAGTAATTGTGTAGATATAAACATTGTAATCGCTCTCAATACTGTTAAATTGATAAAACTCTTTTTGATTTAACTGGGATTCACTCACCAGTATTTCCCACTGACAAAATGTTTTTAAACGTGTTTCATGTAACAAAATGTGAGAGCCAACTAGAAGCCAGCTGGACAGCACTGAAGGCTTGGAAAAGTGGCTATAAAAGTTACCTAAATAAAAGAAGACGTTTTATTCAATAAAATAGGGTTTATCCCTGTGAAAATGTTTGTAATGAAAAATTGGGTTTTATCCCAATATGTTTAATATTATCAAAATGTGGTATTTACTCTGATAAAATATTTCCTAACTACGGTCCTGATGTAAATTCCGCTGCCAAATTGATAAACACCGATACCACCAAAACTGAATCTCGCGGCCGCCCGTTCCCGGGACATATAGGGGCGAGGGTTGCGACATATATAAACGATAAAGGTTACATAAAGTCAAAGTTCTGTAGACCCTACAAGTTCCTCGTTCACTGTGTGATTCATGCCTTATCACATAGAAAAGGTGCTTATGACGAAGCTTCAGACTACATCATGAACATCATTGCAAGCTTGGTGCTCAATCGGCCTTATAACATTTCGCAAGTCATCTTCAATCTCATGCTGGATAATATAAAGGGTGAAAGATATGTTATGTATCCTAGGTTTGTGCAAATGTTGATAGATGATCAGATTCCAAATTTGCCAAAGGATCCTAGTGATGAACTACCTTTAGAGCACATGGACAGTGAGACGTTGAAAAGGTTGAATACTTATAGGTAGGGCTGTAAACGAACCGAACGAACACGAACAAGACCTTGTTCGTGTTCGTTTGTTAAGAAATATATGTGTTTGCGAACCGTTCACGAACACTTATTGAACGAGATTTTATGTTCGTGTTCGTTTGTTAAGGAAATGAACTTGTTCGTGTTCGTTTGTGTCTGTTTGTTAATTTTAGGCAACGAACGTTGACGACTACAAATGAGCACAAACTAATGTTCATGAACATAAATGGAAACAAACGAACACGAACAATCGTTCATGAACAGAATATATAATACACTGACACTTATTAGATATTTAATTTGTCGGAATTTTGAAGTATTTAAATAAATATAAAAACTAAAAACACTAATGAACTATCGAACATAAACGAACATGTTACCGAACGTTCACGAACATAAACGAACGAACACGTTCGCCGAACGTTTGGTTGGTTTACAGCCCTACTTATAGGGGAGTGAAGCCAGAAGATGAACACACTTCTTGTATCCTGAAAACAATTATTCATTATGGTAAAGATAATTATTCATAAAGATAATGCGAGAGGTAATGTAAACAACACTTCTTGTATTTAATATAATGTGTTGGGCCTGAGGCCGTTCATTTCCACCTTCGAATCTTTAAGTATCCTGAAAACAATTATTCATTATGGTAAAGATAATTACATTTTAATGTATTTAATTCTAACAATTATATTATATTTTTTTAAAGATAATGCAAACTTTTATATTACCAACCGAAGTTGAGCCCATAGCAAGCTGCTACCGACCGGGATACAATTTACATTTACTACACCAGAAAGAAAAATACATTCACCAAAACTTTTACATTTATATGTTGAAACTACGTCACTCCTCCCATGTTATGTTTTTAAACTTTGACCGATAAACCACACAATCGTACGCCATTTCTTTGATTTCTTCCACTAATCTCTATTTGTTTACATTTTCACCTTCGAATCTTTTTCTGTTTCTAGCTTTCCATATACTCCACATGGTCAAAATGTAAACTGCGTGAATAATATACTTCCTATTCTTTGAAACATTCATCTCGTTGACACATTGCAGCTTCTCTTCAACTGTAGGTTGTGACTGTCCCCACGGCACATTCATCCAATTGTGCAGCTGCTGCCAAACTTCCACCGCAACTTTGCAATTCAGAAGAATGTGGTCCGCTGACTCAGCTCAGCATCGTGCTCACACATAACGCACCTGTCATTTTGTACATGGATACCCCTTGATCCCAATGCATCTGCCGTAGGAATCCGTCGTGCCGCCGGTCTCCATACGAACATGCACGCTTTTTGTGTTGCAATCTTGTTCCACATAAAAGTACTATCTGCCAAGTTCAAATCCAAACGATCCGTCAATTCCTGCCTCACCGTTTTCTAATCCTCATATTTTGGTGAATGGTGATGGTAAACTAGCTAGTTGAAGCTAACATAGATAAGATTTTGCAAACTGGGTGAAAATTTTTAGTTCCGCCACGAATGGGATTTTAATCCAATTTTAATGTTTAGGAGGATTCTTCATGGTGTAAATAAAAATACTGTAATTATATAAAATGATTTCAATCCGATTGTGTTATCCTAATAAAAACTGTTTTTCTAGATAATTATGAGTGGAGTGGAAAGAGAACAAGCTCTTATCCTCAAGTTTAGGTGGTTAATAGTATATATAAACTCTAAACCAATCAAACGACGAATATAATCTACAAGACTACATACCACCCTTTAAAAAAGCTAGGATATATAGTAAAAAAGATGCACATTATTATGATATTAAATATTTTATTTAATTATAACTACACAATAATATGATATGGTTTATATAAGGATCGATTCTAAGACGACTTTCAAAAAGGTTATATTCCCATACCATGGTCTAAACATTTTAGACTAAGATATGTAAATATAAATTAGATCATTCAAAACTTTATTATTATTTTTTGAATTTTTTCTAATAATTTATTAAAATATACCGTAAGATGCTATGTAATCTGAAGGGGTATGGTCCCAGATCTCGCGTCAGCACGACCGTGAGTGACCATTACCCTTATTAAAAACCCCCACCAGCAAGAACGTATCTGTGTCCGCGCGGGCATGCGCGAACACAGTGATTGAAACCAATCTGCTCATTGATGAGAAGACTTACCTTAAGTATGAGAACGGATGTTACGCATAGAGATGCGGCCTGGCACCACATCCTATGAACATTTTCTTCACGACAAGGGATCTGGACAACAGTAACAGTCACCAAGCGGCGATGCGGCACGGCATCCCGCATACATCTTAGCCAGAACAAGAAACGCGGGAACAACATCAGTTACCGCAAGCAGCGATGCGGCCCAACACCGCATCCTGCCTACAAGGCAAGTGGGTCTGACACCACAGTGCAAGTGGCACTGGGAACAGTCGCCTATCAGCCCACATGTGTGCAACAGTCTGACACCACAGCAGGACGTGGCATCACCACCGTAACCGACAGGTCTGACACACCTGCAAGTAGCTGTGCGATGTCAGACTAGCTACTCAACTACCCTCCTTCACTCCTCGGCTATAAATACCCACCCCAAACCAGGTTTGAGGTATCTCTTCTCACTCTCTCACTACTACTACTATCATACTTTGCTTCCCAAGCAAATTACTGATTCTCACGCCGTAGAGTGGTAACAAGGAGCACCCCCACCCCATCCTCCTTGTTACGAGTCACGGCTTGTTTCCTTGTGCAGGAAACCAACCAGCGGACGATCCAGCCAGCAATCCTCGGAAAGAAGGGATTAACCCTACTTGACGAGATCAGTGAGTTAACCCCACCCGGTTAACCATTGTTTCATCATTGGCGCCCACCGCTACTCTTAGCACTTTTTTCCACCAACCCTTTCTCTCCAAAGATCATGTCTGATCGTCTAAACAACACTTCTGGGGATAATCTAAACCCCGCAAACACAGGGCCTACGGGGACTGCCCCTCCAGCCCCAAACACTGAACATATTGGCACATCAACGCAAGGGGGCGCATCCCTTACATTCGGACACGATCTGTCACAATACGCTTCTGTGATACCTCCAGGCATGAACCTTTATACCTGGTACGACCAACAACAAGCCCTGCTGGCCGCAACATACAACAGAGCTTGCGCCGAAGTGCAAGTACCTGCGGGGCCTACCCCGACACCGCATACACCTGCGGGTCGTATTATACAATACGACGGCAGGGCTCCCACAAATCCAGCCTCCCGGAGTAGGCACGAAGACCGCGGTTCCTCTTACCGCGACGTCCGCACACTGGATGAGGACGATTCCTCGTATGGGTCCCACCGCAGGGGCCCTATACATAGCCGCCTAGGCCCCCATGGCGAAACTAGGCGAATAATCTACAGCCCACCACGGTCCCGACATCCATAGCCGGCTGGGACCTCAGTCCCACCATGAAGGGCAGGGCCGTACCGATCCGGACGACGGTACATATTGCGGGGAGTCTCATGCTACTAGCAGTAGACCGGGAGGACACAATTATATTCCTCCCACTCAACCCCGCACCACATACCTCCGCGCCACAAAGTGCCCTCAGAGCCAACCCTACAGACCGAAATCTGCGGCCGAAAACTCCAAGTTTGTCCCGGAGATTACCAACGCCGATGTCACCACCACCAAATTCCCATTAAACATTGGGAAATACCACCACCACCACCAAATTCCCACGGCGCAGGTGGGATGAACCCACTTGGTGTCAATTTTTCCCGCAGACCCTAACAGGTCTGGCCAGAGCTTGGTTCGATTCTTTGCCAGTGGGGTCACTGACCTCATTCGAGGACTTGCAAGCAAAGTTCCTCGCACATTTTTGCTAGCAGCGACGTCATGAACGTGATTCTATGGACGTCATGAACATCTGGCGCAGAGACAACGAATCGCTTGAGGCGTTCGTTGTCCGTTACAATAAAGAGTGCCTGGAGATAGGCGATATTGCGGACCAAATGGCACGCAACCATTTCATTGTTGCCGTTAAGGACGAACAAATGGTTATGACTATCTCCAGCAAGGAAGGCTTGCCTAAAAAATGGGAAGATGTTATGGCTGCGGTCAAGACATACGCCCAGACTCAGCGGTCTCTCAAACCGCACGTCTCAAAGGCACAACCCCAAACGGAAGGCCAGTCCTCCCACCAAGAGCACAAGCGCAACAATAAGCGCAACCGGGACACATGGAATCGCGGGAGCGATCCCAGACCATGTGTCCCGCGTAACAACCAGCCCGACGCAAGGGCAACAATCAACGCCCAGCGTGAAAACCGGGCGTCGAAGAAGGAGTCTCAGAACCATAACTGGACCGAGATCAACCAGTCGCCAAGCGACGTCCTCCTCACGGACGCGCAATTCCTGCGACCGGCCCAACCGATGAAGTCCAAGAAAAACCAGGATCTCACACTCTACTGCGAGTATCACAAGGACTCGGGCCACACAACAAACAACTGCATCAGTCTCCGACTGGAGATTGAGCGAGCCCTAAAAGAGGGGAAGCTGCAACATCTGTTGCCAGCTGCGCAAAAACAAACAAAACACATCACCCCACACAACGAGGGCCCCTCCAAGGGTAAAAGGGTCATGTACGTGGCCTCAACCCACATGATCAATGGAGGGCTAGGAAGGCCGCACAAGGCGGAAAGAAGACCGGACAATGACTGGAAAGACGAGCAAGTGGTCTTTCCAAAAGTCCGAGGCGGACCGCGCGACAGGTTCGCCGTGCTTATCACAGGCCACCTGGTTCACTACTGCACCGAGCGATTATTCATCGACCCGGGCAGTACATCTGATATTATATACGAGCAGTGCTTCAACCAATTCGATCAAGAAGACAAAGATCGGTTGCAGCCGGTGGACTACTCGTTGGCCGGGTTTGCGGGGGAAACGGTATTCCCCCGGGCCAGATTACTTTCCCTGTGCGCCTCACCAACGGAAGGCACACAAGAACGGAGGAGGTAAACTTCATGGTTTTACCTCACACCTCGGGAGGGAGTCCTAGGGCGACTTCAACATGATCACATTCGTCCCCCACTCTGCCATCGGGTTCCCAACCGAAACGGGGGTCGCGATAATATACGCCCAAAGAGAAGTTATGTCCACGAACGAGCTGCGTCCAAACAAGGTAGCAAGGCCTACCCCCAACACCCAACCAGAAAAATGGGTTCTTAATGCAAGACACCCAGAGCAAACGGTCACGTTGGGCCACGCCTTGTCTCCCACCATCAAAGCACACCTGAAGCAGCTCCTCTTCAGGAACCAGGATATTTTTGCGTGGACACCTGCAGACATGACAGGGGTACCACGCAAAATTGCACAACACTTCTTGAATACCATGCCAGGTATCAAGCCGGTGATCCAAGGCCAACGCCACCTTGGATCAGCAAAGAACGAGGCGATGCATGAGCAGGTCCAAGAGCTGCTCTCCGCAGGCATCCTGCGGGAAGTCAAATACCAGACTTGGTTATCAAACCCAGTCATGGTAGAAAAACCATCCGGGGGCTGGCGCATGTGCGTCGATTATAAAGATCTCAACAAAGCTTGCCCCAAGGATTGTTATGCACTTCCGGAGATCGACGAGAAAGTCGATAACCTCGCGCCATTTCGATGGAAGTGTTTCCTCGATTGTTACAAAGGCTACCACCAGGTACAGATGGCAATCGAGGACGAAGATAAAACGACATTCCGTACACCTACCGGAAATTACTGCTACACAAAAATGCCGTTCGGGTTGCGCAACGCAGGTGCAACCTATCAAAAGTTGATGAACGACACATTTCGCGGTCAGATCAGTAAAAGTGTCGAAATCTATATGGACGACCTGGTCGTCATGAGCATGGAAGAAGACACCATGCTCAATGATATTGAAAGAACATTCCAAACTCTGCGAAGCGTCAATATGAAGCTCAACCCAGGGAAATGCTCGTTTGGAATGGAAAAAGGCAAGTTCCTTGGATTTATCGTAACCAAAGATGGATTCAGGGTAAACCCGGAAAAAGTTCAGGCGCTCGAGCGCATGCCATCGCCTTCTACGATGAAAGAAATGCAACGACTAGCCGGCAGGCTAGCCGTACTGAATAGATTCTTAGCCAACCATGCAGCTAAGTCTTACCCTTTCATCAAGACCCTGCGGAGCTGCTTAAAAAAGGAACAATTCCAATGGACCGCAGAGGCCGAAAAAGCTTTCCGGGAGATGAAAGAGTGTTTGATTCAACTCCCAACTCTAACCGCACCACGCAAGGAAGAGCCACTTATCTTGTACCTGTCTGCCGCAGACAACGCAGTAGGCGCGGTACTCATAGTGGAGCGAGAAGGAGTCAAAACACCCATCTACTATATCAGCAAAATGCTCAACGACCCAGAGACAAGGTACTCCATCATGGAGAAGTTGGTATTGGCACTAGTGCACGCGTCAAGATGGTTGCGGCGTTACTTTGCAAACCACGCCATCACAGTGTTAACCAACTACAGGATCGGCCCGATCCTATCAAAACCCGACATCTCTGGTAGATTAGCAAAATGGGCAATTGAGCTGGGCGCACTTACACTAAACTATAAGTCGCGCCCCGCAATCAAAGGCCAGGTCTTGGCTGATTTCGTTGCCGAAGTACCAGCAAATCGCATTCAAGAATGCTAGAAGAACAAATCCCTACACCACCACCATCCTCCTCAGAAACATGGGCACTATTTACCGATGGAGCATCCAACGAGAATGGTGCAGGTGCAGGTCTACGACTCGTCTGCCCCGATGGCCAAGAGCTTACCTATGCAATCCGCCTCGATTTCAAAAGCACAAATAACGAGGCAGAATACGAGGCTCTACTGGCAGGGCTGCGTCTGGCAGTCAAACTCGGCGTCCAACATTTGGAAGCACACGTCGACTCACTATTGGTTGCACGATAGATACGCGGCGACTATGCCGCAAAAGGGGATATCATGATCCTCTACCTTGAACAAGCCTTGCAACTGAAATCAAAGTTCACTTCCTTCACTATCCGCCAAATCAACAGAAGTGAAAACAAACCCGCGGATGCACTGTCAAAACTTGCATCCACCAGTTTCCAACACCTGGCAAAGGAGGTACGCATTGAGATTCTGCAAAATCCCTCAGTACCCCTGCGCCAAGTCAATGTCATCCAGTACGGTACAACATCCTGGATGACACCAATAATTGCATACTTGCAATCAGGTGTTACTCCCGAAAGCAAGGAAGAGGCACGTAAGTTGCAATACAAAGCGTGTCATTACCAAATGGGAGACGGTATCTTATACCGTAAATCATACCTGGGGCCACTATTACGATGCGTCGACCCCCAAGATGCCACATACCTTATCAGAGAAATACACGAGTGAATATGTGGCATACACGCAGGCCCACGCATGGTAGCGGCCAAAATCATGAACGTCGGGTACTACTGGCCCGGCATGCACCTAGATGCGGTCAAAGTCTTGCGCAAGTGTTTCAATTGTCAGCGACATGCTCCCAAGACCTTGCGCCCCAAGAACAACCTGATCCCCGTCACCACTGCATGGCCATTCCAAAAATGGGCAATCGATGTGGTGGGACCATTTCCAGACGCACCAGGTGCAGTGAAGTTTATCATAGTGGCTGTTGATTACTTTACAAAATGGGTAGAGGCAAAACCGCTCGCCTCAACCACCGGTATGATAACAAGGAAATTCGTCTGGGAACATATCATCTGCCGTTTCGGTCTACCAATGTGCATCGTTACCGACAACGGTACCAACTTCGCTGCCGATGACTTTCAAAAATGGCTACAGGAGCTAAACATTGAACACATATTCTCCTCAGTGGCGCATCCGCAAGGGAATGGCCAAGTCGAGAGTATCAATAAAAGTTTAGTCGAAGGCATCAAAGCACGGTTGGGAACAGCCAGACGCGGCTGGGTTGATGAACTCCCAAGTATCTTTTGGGCCCACAGGACAAGCCCAAAGATAAGTAACGGTGAGACACCCTTCAGCCTGGTCTATGGCACTGAAGCGGTGATCCCCACAGAAGTAGGCCTCCCCTCACCTAGAATGTTGGCTATCAACAAGATAGACAACAATGAGGAACGCAGGGTTGACTTGGACCTCCTGGAAGAAAGGCGTGAAAACGCTGCCATCAATGAGGCCAAGTACAAAACCAAACTTGAAAAGTACTACAATGCACGCGTCCGCATTTGTACCTTCAACCCGGGAGACTATGTCCTTCGTGACAATGAAGCGTCTAACGCGGAACGCCCAGGAAAAGTTGCCCCCAAGTGGGAAGGACCCTACCTCATCCAAGAGGTCCTGGGCAAAGGCGCGTATAAACTGCAAACATTAGAGGGCGAAACTATCGCACGCACATGGAATGCACAACAGCTTCGACGCTGTTACATGTAAGCCATGTTTTTTGTATTCACCATGTAACCTATCGGGCCGCAGGCCATTTGCAAATAAATAAATGAACGATTCAATGCAATATTGTTTATTTACTTCTATTACAAATGCGTGTTCCACTCTGCGGTATCTGCGAAAACAGATTGGCAAGTATTGTAATAGGTCAGTAATGGCAAAACATCAACTGTATATCCGGCTGGATATGCAAATACGGTTTTCACAAATCCTACACAATTCCTAAACCCTAAACGGGATAAAAACAGGAATTGACTAATACTCATACGACAAAGGTATAGAGTATACTTAACCGCGCTTTACAGCGGGTAGAGTTCTTCATACTTGCATATCACCTAGATATGCAAAAGGCAAATACAGACTTAGTGTTATACACAATAACATCAATTCATACAAGTTCAAACATGCAAGTAATAAAAACACTTGTACAACTTGAACAAAACGGTTCTTTATATTCAAAAAATTTCTACACCTACGCGGTGCACAAGAGATTTACATAAGGTTCCTAACATTTACATTGAGGAAACAAAAAAGGACACGCAGGCCATCCTAGTCTTTCTTTGTACCGCAGGAACCCGCACCACCCTTGCTATCACCAGCAGTCTCTTCCTCCTCATCTTCCTCATCAGCATATAATAACCGCAAGCGGTCTACGTAGTCTTCTGCATCCAGGCATTCGTCAAGTTTCTCAAGGGCGGAAATGGACGTATCGTTATAATCCACAAGAGCGGCAGCAAGAAACGCTTCAGTGTCCACGCCATGGAAACCGGACCTTTCATCGGTATATTTGCCCTGGGCCATAATGTTCATATGACTGATGCACCGGTTGTAGCCAGCTTTAAAACCAGCGTCACGCAGCCTAATTTGTTCTACATCAGCTGCGTTCTCAGGCGCGTCAAGAATAGCCCTAACAATCTGCAAGGTACAAGCAATAAGGTTATCAATGGCAAACCTAGAAATATAGCAAAGGAAACGGGTACTTACATGCCCGATACCGTGGATACGCATCCATTCGCGATCCTCCTTTTGCTGATCGAATGAAGAAACAAGGCTATCCCTAGCCTCGGCAGCCTCTCTTGCCCGCGCTTCAGCTTCAGCAGCACGGGCAGAGACCTCCTCAATAGTGGCCACCCGACTCTGCACTTCAGTCTTTTTACAAGGAAAACACAAGTATACAAAGATAATCAATCATACTTGTGGAATATATATACAAATTTAAGAGCAAAAGAGACTCATACTTGGAGGCCCTTAATAGTTTTGGTTAAGTTGGTGCGGTCCACATTTGCCCCTTCAAGAGCCTTGGCAACACAGGCCTCCGCCTCCTTGGCCTCTTCAAGAGCCTTGACAACGCGAGCTTCGGCCTCCTTGGCCTCTTTGGCAACCGCAGCAGCTGCGGTTTTCTCCTTAACCAAAGCAGCATTCGCTGCCTTGACGTTAGTAAGCTCCTGACGAACACGAAAGATAGTTTCATTCTGTTTGGCCCAAGATTCTTTCCAAGTCTTGCGCTCAGCAGAAAGTGTCTGGCGCTCATTAGAAAGAGATTCTTTCCAACTCTTACGCTCATCAGAAAGCATTTTGGCGAGGGTACGAACCTGTTTAAGCTCATCAGTTGCAGCCCACTCCTCAGTCTGCTTACGCTTCTCAAAGGCAGCCTTCTCCCTTTCAAGCTGATCTGCACCCTCACGAGCAACCTTCACCAACTTTTCGGCCTCAGCTCGCAAGCGCGCATTTTCCTCCTCCTTGCGCCCCAGCACCTTGTAGTTTTCCATAATGGCATTTGCCATTATGGAACTCCCCACAAGCATGGAGGAGAGTTGATTAATCTGGAGCTCACTTGGCAAAGAACGGGCCCGATTGACTTCAAAAGGGGTGCCAAAACCACCCAAAATCTCCTTACATGCGGAGGGGTCAGCAGAAATATCATCCCCTTGCATTACATTCCATGGGGGCGGTGATAGGTCATGGCCCGGTCTTCAGTATAGGTGCGGTAATAGAACTCCAATTCAGACTCTTCAGGCTGAATAGGAGTCCCTTTAAAACCCGCACCCCCAGAAGCCGAACCAGAAGCTTTCTCAGCATCGGGAGATTTCTTCCTCTCAGTATAAGCAAACTTCAAGTTCAGATCATCAGTGTCCTGCGGGGAGATCAGATTATCATGGGAGTCCACCGTGTCATAGATCTGAGTCACAGGCCCCTTCCCAGTATCCTCCGCCCGCATAGAGGGCTCAGGCACCACTTTAATCGAAGGGCTTCTGGTAAATTCTTTATTAACCCCCGTATCCGCAGCTGTGTCATGCGGGGGAGAATGAGGAGCATCAAACAAAGAGAACCCCTCATTTTGCGGTTCTGTAAACAAAGGAAAAACACTTTAACTACAAGTACAAAGACAAAATACTTGTAAAAGTTATGAATCACTTAGTAGAAGCAACCACAGGTTTCACAGGTTTCACAACAGCTGTCCGTTTGGTCTGTATTTTCGGACGCTTCTTCTCACCGGCATCAACAGCCTTCTCTGGCTTTCTCTTCTTCTTCTCATCAGCAGGTTTGGAACCCGCAGAGGATCCACCTGCCGCCGCACCACCACCTGGAACACCCAAACCCTCAAGGGTGTCAGATACTACCACGTAATCGGTATATCTGCGGAAACAAGAACGAGAGATACCTGCCGCCTGCGGCACCAAAGGAGGAACAACGGCAGCCTCAGGCTTTTTCTTGCCGCGACCCCGCACAACCTTCTCTACATACTTTTTCTCCGCATGTTTCTTGGGGGCACCCTTCACCTCAAATTTACCCAGGACCCTAAGAGTACCTGCGTTTAGATCATCAAACAAGAAGATCAGTAAGGTGAACCTTATAAGGAAAGTAAGAAGGTTATGGATTATACCTTTGCCTTGCGGCAGGGGCGCGTTCAGTGCCTCGCGTTTAGGAACGCGGAAGTTGTTAACAATGGTCAAGTTAAAACCTTCACCTTCAGCGCATGAAAGTAACTCAACCTTGCCTGTGAAGTTCGGATCAAATATCCTCCACAGCGCAGCATCCTCTGATAGTACACTCACAAATCAGTAACAAATAAGGAAGTAAGAAAACCGCAAAAGAGTAGCAATACTTACCACCACTCTTTTCCCGCACAACGAGTCTTGCTCTCCTATCAGGCCTGGTTAACATCATCCGCAGCACCCACAACTGATTGTTGTCCAGCTGTTTATGCTCAATAGTCTTCAACCTTGGGAACCACTCCACAGTCTCCGCACTAGGAAGAGCAATTTCCTCCGCAGGGATAGTCTCATTAACATTCCGCAAGGTCATGATAGCAACAACCGCGGCAGCCTTAATATAGAAGAACTTGGTCTTCCACTTTGTAATGACCTTCGGAGGGGTCATCAGCTTGGTGCTCCCGTACCGTTGGCCAAAAGAAAAGAACCCGGTGTTCACCGTTAACTGGTAGAACCGCCGGAAATTTTCAACGGTAATCGGCAAACCAAGAGCACGAAAAGTGTACTCAAAGTTTCTAATACGAATCATCCCGAATGGACTCATCTGGGAGATATGGAGTTTGTAATACTCCAAAACCTCAGCAATGAACACAGTCAATGGTAAACGAAGGTTACCATCAACGAAGGAATCAGCCCACATGGTGACATAACCGGCCGGAGCGTCGGCACCGGTGTCACCTTCCTGTGGGAGAACAGCCCCAAACTACTGGGGCATCTGGATGCTGGTCATCAGGGTGTTAAACTGATTTTTTGACCACTTCGGCACTGGTAGGCCCCCGCCGGGGGCACTACCAACGTCTTCTTCTTCTTCCGCCGCCACCGGCGAAGAATGTTCAGGGTTTTCACCCTCAACATTGTGTGGATTGGATGGTTCAGCCATCAAGAAATGTAATAAAGAAGATAGAAGAATGAGTTTACAAGATAACTCAGAAACTTGACCGGAATTTCAGACAAAGTTTATCGGAGAAGACAAAGAGAACACCCTCTTTCACCGGGAAAATTTCGAAAATTTTGAACAAGTGAGGAAACCACAAACAGTTTCCCCTTATATACTCATCGCAATTAATGTGATGCAGTAAACCGACTCATCACATTCAAAAAGGGGCCAATTATGTGTCGCCACGTATTCAGCGACGGTTCCGCTGACGGTTACCACGCGCGCGTGGCCGTCCACGCGCCTGACAAAAGACACTTTTTACACTACTTGCTACAGTGCATTTATGACCTCGGGCAGTGCAAACGTCCTTTCATTTCAGCACATGACAGAATCTTACCAACTTTCACCAACCCATACGTGCGATCATGACGTATGCAGCAGAAAGCGAAAACATTATCCAAACATAAGCGGCATGCGGTTTCTCTGGTTTACCGCACCATAACCCATACCGCATGTCGTTTTTTACATACCCCTCAAAAAAGGCAAAAATATATCTCTACATTATGTAAAGGGGTATAATCTATAACCGCACATACCCACGAGCACACGTGGAATATGCGGAGATGACACACACGACCCCACACAGGTGTGTCAGATATTCAGAACCAGCGTTGTTCTTTGGACTGCGAAAACCGCATTCCATACAACCTTCTTCAAGGTTCAAATCCCTCGTGTCCGGTTCACAACTACAGAGGGAACGCAAACAGCTTCTCCTTAGGATAAAGGACAGGAATACGGAGCAACCGCACATCAGCAACCCTGACTCCTGATCCTTCAAGAGCCACATCCAAGCTTCAAACTCTCTAGAAGCGAGTTCTTTGATGCAAACCGCAGACACTCACGAGTAGCTGCGGCGGAATATAATTACCCTAACGGTAGCTATGGAAGAGCCACGACTAAACCGCCACGCGGTTGATTAAAGCTACTTCAAGGAAAACTACTTTCCACCAAAGCGTGAAGGAAAGCAGCTCCAGAACAGTGGTAACAAGTCTGCTTATGACTGGTTGCCCACCTATGGACCGCATAGAATAAACAATGCTGGGCACAACCATGCCTATGACCATGTTTATTTGCCCATAGTCCAGATTCAAATTGTTCGACCAAACACGGCCAACAATGACGCAAGTACCTCACGAGGCTCGACTACACATGGCCAACAATGTGCAGCAACGAGGGAACCGCAAAGGACGTGCGGTTACTTGAGAGCTAAACCACAGAAGACGTGCGGTTACTAGAGAGCTAAACCGCAACAGACGTGCGGTTACTTGAGAGTTAAACTGGAAGAACACGAACACCCCACAAAGCAGGGATCATCGTTGAATGTCCAATTGATGAACATAGAGCTTGAGCAAATTACTTACAACTTTGCATCAGCTGACGCAGAGGTTACAACTAGAGTGGCGGAAATTGACATCTTCCGTCACCATCTCAAAGGTTGTTTCAAACCCTGCTAACATCTTCAGTCACCGTCTCAAAGGTTGGTTCGAAACACCAACAGGTGGCTGATGACATCAGAAAAAGGTAAACCATATTACCGAGTCAAATCCTTGGCTGAGAATTCCGCATCAGACGGAACTTGCTCACCGGTACGGAAGAGACGTCACCGGATCCGCAGCTTGAATTACTGAAAGTAGGAGCTATCTGCATGGCCCATATTCTACCTTCTAGACACCATAGTCCAGTATCCCTTCCACATGCAACTTGCATAAGGAAGGAACACTAGACTGGGGGGACTTGAAGGGGTATGGTCCCAGATCTCGCGTCAGCACGACCGCGAGTGACCATTACCCTTATTAAAAACCCCCACCAGCAAGAACGTATCTGTGTCCGCACGGGCACGCGCGAACACAGCGATTGAAACCAATCTGCCCATTGATGAGAAGACTTACCTTAACTACGAGAACGGATGTTACGCATAGAGATGCGGCCTGGCACCACATCCTATGAACATTTTCGTCACGACAAGGGATCTGGACAACAGTAACAGTCACCAAGCGGCGATGCGGCACGGCATCGCATCCCGCATACATCTTAGCCAGAACAAGAAACGCGGGAACAACATCAGTTACCGCAAGCAGCGATGCGGCCCAGCACCGCATCCTACCTACAAGGCAAGTGGGTCTGACACCACAGTGCAAGTGGCACTGGGAACAGTCGCCTATCAGCCCACATGTGTGCAACAGTCTGACACCACATCAGGACGTGGCATCACCACCGTAACCGACAGGTCTGACACACCTGCAAGTAGCTGTGCGATGTCAGACTAACTACTCAACTACCCTCCTTCACTCCTCGGCTATAAATGCCCACCCCAAACCAGGTTTGAGGTATCTTTTCTCAATTCTCTCACTACTACTACTATCATACTTTGCTTCCCAAGCAAATTACTGATTCTCACGCCGGAGAGTGGTAACAAGGAGCACCCCCACCCCATCCTCCTTGTTACGAGTCACGGCTTGTTTCCTTGTGCAGGAAACCAACCAGCGGACGATCCAGCCAGCGATCCTCGGAAAGAAGGGATTAACCCTACTTGACGAGATCAGTGAGTTAACCCCACCCGGTTAACCATTGTTTCATCATAATCTATTTGATGATATACTCTCTAGATCTTTTGTCGGAAAAGGTTTAAAAAAATTTGCATTGTATAAGAAAGTCTATAAATATTTTTTTATTGGCTTCTATGATCTTATTTTTTAATGGTGAGGGGTGTCGTTTTTGACTTTTCTAACTTCAATGGAAAAGTTATAAGTTGGGAGGAGATCATGGAAAACATATCGAATATGTTCATTTGTTTTAATCATAAAAAGAAATTGGATGTGTAACATAACTTTTAATCTTTTGTATTGTCTCTGGCATATTGCTATTTTGATATAAAATTTGCAGTTAAAGAAATTAAGCTACCTTGAAATAAAAAAGTAGAATTTTTTAAAGAAACCTCCCACCTTGAAAGAAAGAAGAATTTTTTTTTTTAAACACAAAACTCCTCTCAGAAAACAAAAGTAGAAATTATCAAATTAGATTATGATGAAGAGTGTGAGGATCAAATAGTAAGTTTATTTTGGTTAGTAAAACTAGAAAACAATAAGATCATGACATTTGACAAAATTTAAAATAAAGAGAAATGGTATTTTAGTCAATTTTATCCAATCTTCTCCTTTCTTCTCTCTGTAACTTCAAAACACACCATTTTCAAAACCCACACTATTCAATATTTTCTTGACTTTCTATCTTAATAATCACTACATTATTGTGCGATTTTCGTCACCAATCAATGATTCAAACACAGTCAATATGTTATTCAACTTTTTTTGAAGAAACCCAGTTTAATTTCATACGATATCTCATTTTTTCCCGTGATTTTGAAGCGAATCACTCGATTCGTTCGATTCAATCACTATAAGTGTTTCTAACATTCAAATTTCGTCAGTCGTTGAAGAAATCGGTTTCGATCTATGTAAGTAATTTTTTAATTGCATTTTTACGATCTAGGTTTTTGAATTGAGTCATTGTGTTTTACAAAGTAATGAAAAAACACCGTTTTTTGTACTTTCAGTCCATTGGGTTTTAGAAACAACACATTTTATTGTGTTTTTAGTTCATTGCGTTTTAGGTAAAACACTTTTTATGTGTTTTTAGTCTATTGCGTTTTAGAAAAAAAAAACACTTTGTTTTGTGTTTTTATCTATTGCGTTTTAGGAAAACACATTTTTATGTGTTTTTTGTTCAATGCGTTTTAGAAACACATTTTGAAGTGTTTTTAGTCTATTGTGTTTTAGGTAAAACACATTTTTATGTGTTTTTAGTCCATTGCGTTTTAGAAGAACACTTTATTTTGTGTTTTTAGGCCATTGCGTTTTAGAAAAAATACATTTTTATGTGTTTTTTTAGTCCATTGCGTTTTATAAAAACACATTTTCAAGTGTTTTTTGTCCATTGCGTTTTAGGTAAAACACATTTTTATGTATTTTTAGTCCATTGTGTTTTAGAAAGAACACTTTCTTTTGTGTTTTTAGACTATTGCGTTTTAGGAAAAATATATTTTTATGTGTTTTTTGGTCCATTGCGTTTTAGAAAAACACATTTTGAAGTGTCTTTAGTCCATTGTGTTTTAGGTACATATTTTTATGTGTTTTCAGTCCATTGCGTTCTTAGAAAGAACACTTTATTTTGTTTTTTTAGGCCAATAAGACATTTTTTGTGTTTTCTGACCATTGCGTTTTATAAATAAGACATTTCTTTATGTTTTTGTTTCATTGCGTTTTAGAAAAAAAAAAAGTCTTTTTTTACGCTTTTTCTCCATTGCGTTTTACGCAACTGGGTTTTCGATTTTTTTTTCGAAAATATAGCAATAGTATACTCCTTTTAAAGATAAAAAACGCTCGTTTTTTGGTGCAATTTTATAAAAAAAATAAAGGCGCATGAAAGAGTTATTAACATTTAAAAAATGGGGGAAATTAGAGAAGAGAGAAACTATTTCTCTGGATTGACTAGAATGTCACTACACAAACCTACGCGCCTCTTTTTTTCTTCAATTTCACTCATTTAATCTTAACCCTTGATTAAATCAACTCTTGGTCAAGATTACTTCCTAGTCTTCTTAACCAAAAAAACTTCATATTATATCCTAACCCATGATTAACAATAACCTTACAAAACAGGGAAACGTTTCGATTGATTTAAATCAAAATACTATTTACCACATAAGAAACATGAAACCAATTTTATTTCAAATAATTTATACATCGTTATAATTATATAAATTTAATTTACTGTAGTCACATTATCATAGCATTTATAAATAACAAGTAGAATTTTTCGTGCGAGACAATAAGAATTCAATATATACACAGAACATAAATACACTAGTACAAATTATGATTTTTCTGAGCCAAAAAATTATTAATTTAGGCGGTTAGACACATAAACCGCCCAAAAATCAGCACAATAAACTTACACCCACGTTTTTTTGAGCTATTTAGCTAAAAAAAAATGATGTTTTTGAGCTCTTACAAATTTTAGCTCAAAAAAATAGGTTTTTTTGTGCTAGCATAACAACCTAGCTCAAATAAATAACGGGTTTTTATCATATTTAAAAAAAGTCTACAAAAATCCCATCTCTTTAATTATTTTTTTCTCTTTGCAAACCCTAGCTAGCCTAGCCTCTGTTTCTTCAATTCAATTCATTCTTCATTCTATTCAAACATTACTTTAGTAACAGGTATATATCATATGTATTCTTGTATATACATATATTAATTGTTTGATCAATACGTATTAATTAATTATTTGTTGTTATTTGATTGTAGATAAAAAATGAATTATTCTAGCTTTTATTCTTCATTAAATCAAATCAAGAGGTTAAAGGTATGAACGTTTGTTTCTTATTATCTTTGTTGTTGATGTATTTTATTTTTTTATGCATAATATGTATGTATACATATATGACAAATTAGATTTAGGTGATGGTCGTGGTAAATATGTTCAATGGCCACGTTTTGCAATAAAGGTAATTTCGGGTTTACGTAACATTTGTGGTTTATAGTTTCATGTTTATTGATTGTTTCAGACAGTTAGTAAGTGTGTTGTTTTGAATTAGGTTTATTTCGGGATTACGTAATATTTCGTTAGGTTAAGTTCGGTTTTATTGTCATGAGTCTTTTAGCGATTTTAGAAGTTTTTTTTTTGAATTAGGTTTTAAGGGTAATTCAAAGGTCTGATTGTGATTGTAAATGTAATAGCAGATGAGATGGTAAATGAGAAATGTTAGAAAATACTAAAAGACTATTTTTAGTATAATTAAAAGTCATTAGCCATTAAAAAAGATTGTAGGTGACTAGAGATTTTTACCTATCTGATGGATGGGCTCCTAATACAATCATATGATTCTCAAATATTTGACAAATGAAAGAAAATAATGTATGTTTTGTTAAATTGTAGCTTTTGAACACAGAGACAACTCCCCAAAACCAAGACTTGACACAACAGTTGGAGGACGTCACATGTTATGAGCCACAGGTTAGTGGTTTGGTATTACTTTGGTCCGGGTAATATATATTTTATATTGCAACAATTTCGTTTGTTGTAGTTTGAGGAACCTGATGAACTAAATCAAACTCAACATTATCATATTGATCCGACTACTATAGAAACTTTTGATGACGAGGTAATCAACAACTCAAATTCTCATTATATATATATATATATATATATATATATATATATATATATATATATAACAATGCACAAATAATTAGTTTTTCAATTAATGTAGTTTGTTTCTGGCGCATTTTTTCCCGATCAACATGATGTACACATGTCGGAATGACTCGATGCGATGGTAATCAACAACTCGAACATGTTATATGTGTGTGTGTATGTGTGTGTATATACTCTTAAAAGCGTTTGTTTAAGTATGTAGTTCGATGTACCCCAAGACTTCGTTTGATATCGAAGTTGAATCCATCGAATATGAGGAGATATTACAGTTTTTGGCGAACGGGTTGCTTGAGGCTAGCTTTTTGCATTGGTGTCAAATGTAAGTTTTTTCTTATTATTTTTATTTCGTACAATAAATTTATTTTTTAACACAGCTGAATTTTTAACCTTGTAATTTTTTTCTTGTTTGATATCAGATATTTGTATAACATAGTATTTTATAAAATAGTTCCAGAAGACCCTAAAGTTGCCTACTTCAATATCCACAAAATAACCTTGTTATTTGATTTCTTTTTAGATTTGGACCCAGACAACAAGCGTAACACAAGAGGAAATCGACATGTTGGTTGAAAACATTATGATGCGGTTTTTTAAGAGTAAGAGTGTAGGTTGGTTAGGTTAAGTTGGTGTAGTTATTTGAACTACTTTGGAAGATGGGTTAGCTAGGTTAGTGGTAGTTATTTGAACAACTTTGGATTATTATGTTTAGAACAACTTTTGTAAACTTTGGAAGTTATGGAATCAAGAGGTTCTATGATGTTTGCTGAGTTTTTGATTGTTTTAGTTCCGTGTATCCATTATCCACTATTTTGAGCCAACACATTATTTTCTCTTTCTGTGTATATAGCAGCCATTATTTTGAGCTCTCCCCATTATTTTGAGCTAAATATAGACATTATTTTGAGCTTTGCATTATTTTTTTGGGCGGTTGGGATATTAAACCACCGCTCAAAAACACAAAATCACAAAATTATTGGCATGTTTTTTTGGGCGGATTTTGTATTATTTTGGGCGGCTTTTTAACCGCTCAGATTAATTAAACATTTTTTTCATGCGACATTTGTTTAGGCGGTCATAAAACCGCTCATAATCTTCATTTACACCGCCTAAACAAATACTTTTTGTAGTAGTGATAATATTTACAAGAGTATAAGTTTTAATCAAATAAAACATAGAGTTAATTACACAGATGGACCCTGTGGTTTATATGTAACACCCCGAAAATATAAAACCTAATATTAAATTTATAAAGTATAAGTTTAACGAGAATTTACTAATTAGGAATTTTAACCTAGTTAGTTATTTCCTTCGAAATGGTTCATTACATGGATAAAGGTTAACAAACTATATTTTGTATATAGTAGAGGGACCTTAGTTGTTAGAAATTGAAACTATAATATTGTTATTAATAAAAATTAAATCAAAACCCCATTTTTGGGAGTCCTGGTCGCACAACAGAAGAGCAGGGGCGACACCCCATTAACACAAAACCTAAAATCACTAGAACTCTCAAATTGAAGGTTAAATCCTGCCCCAAATCAAAATCCGAGCACAAATTATTGATCCTCATCACAAGAGGATTCCAAGGTATGTAAAATTCAAGGAAAACTCTGAAATAGAAATTCTCATGAATTGGGAAAAATCTGAAATTAAGCTTGCATGTATGTGTTATGTTGATCAAGGAACAACTATAGTGTTTAGGGACAAACCCTAGATCAAAATAAGTTGAAATCATAAGAAATTTTGTGAAACCTAAGAACACCATTGTAGGTGATTTGTGAATTATGTGTACTTGAATGAACACTAGGAAATAGATTGTTGATTTTGTGTAAATTAGCAATCTGGAAGTGATTTCAGCAAATAGAAGCTAACATTCATGTAAATTGGTTGATTTATATGAAAATAGGGTTAAATGATAAACTAAAGATGTGATGTTTAATCATGTAAAAATCTGCTTATAAAGTGTTTGTTGAAATGCCTCTATGAAGGCTTAAAAACTGAAATTTCAAGTTTAAACGCATAATCATGATGATCGGTGTATTATGCGAATTATGATATGAAAAGAGTTCTAAACATGTATTGAATTGAACTCTATAGGACAAGATACCGGAACGTCAAGTGGACAAGCCGGTGGGGACTCACGGTTGAAGGGCGTGCGCTAAGGTATGTAACTTGACCCGTTACATTTATTAGGCTTGATGATTCTAATGTGTAATTGAATCCTTGAATAAGAGTTGTTTGAATTAAGCGATGAAATCGTTTAATTGATTGATTGATTAAATTTGTTTGGTACTCGTTGGTAGTCGTCATGGAGGAGGATTCCGTAGACGAGCCAAACGGGTCAAGTAATCAAGTAAAACTTGATTAAGGCTTCGGAATATGATGGATTGCTTTTTGATATGGCTTAACATATAACATGTTAAAATTGATAGAATTTAATGTAGTAGATGTTAGAAAAGTAAATTCCAAGAGTTGGATTTGAGTAAAATGATCAAAACAAACAAGACAGGAGATTTCCAGGTACCACCGTAAATTACGGTAGTACCGTAATTTACGGTGAAGAATATATATGTTACGGTGTAGATCTCCTGATTTACGGTGATCAATCCAATCCAAGACTCACCGTAAATTACGGTGATACCGTAATTTACGGTGGACAACAATATAAGCTTTATATTTTGTTATTTCAAATTTGATGTTAAATCCTTGGAATTATATAATATAATAACATCAAAACTAATGTTTTCAATGGTTTAAAATCATAGGTAAATTGGTGGTTCATGCGGGTGGCGATCAAGCGATTAACGAAGAACCGAACACTCCATTTTGAAGCTTCCGCTATGTTTTAGATCCTTTGTAGTCTTGATGTATGGGTTTTAAACACATGTTAAACAAATTTTTGAAATGATGTAACTTAGTCATAGTTGACTAAGGTCTTGGTTTCTTATGAACTTCGTTAATGAAAGTCATGCACTTAATTTTGTCTAAATTTAAGGGTATAATCTTAGGGTGTTACAAGTTGGTAATCAGAGCTCAAGGTTGTCAATAAGTGTTCGGTTCAAGCTTGATCGATCGTCCGGTAAGAATTAACTTATTTAGTTAATAAATTATGTACTATGTATAAAATGAAAAATGAACAAATATGCATGAAAAGAGTGTGTAAGCTCACTCAAAAACAAGAAATGCATGAAACAAGAATTATTAAATCAAGTCACGGACTTGATTGAATTGAAACAAGAATGATTAAATCAAGTTACGAACTTGATTGAATTGAAACAAGAATGATTGAATCAAGTTATGAACTTGATTAAATCAAAACAAGTAAAGCATGTATTATAAATGAAATGTTTAACAATCTATGTAAACATTTCAGAAATAGAGATGGCTGAGAGAGGTAATGATAATGTGGTGCCAAGAGTCACCGAACAAATGAAGGAAGTGATTGCTGAAGAGGTTGGAAAGGCGATCGAAAACAGTTTGTCGGGCTTTATTGATAAGATTCAAAATACAGTCTTATCAATAATAGAAGAAAGAATCAAGAAATTGGAAGATGATTCTAATTTAGCAAAGGAAAAGCATGGTGGACGAAAGCCTTGTTCATACAAGGAATTCATGGCATGTAAACCACCATTATATAATGGAGAGGTTGATCCAATTGTGTGCCAACGATGGCTAAGTGATATCGAAGGAGTATTCGAGAGATCTCATTGTGATGAAAACGACTACGTAGCTTATGGTACGGGTCAATTAAGAAGTCAAGCGAAAGATTGGTGGGATAACAAAAAGAAGGAGATTGGAACTGAAGCGGCTAAGACCATGACATGGGAGGAGTTTAAGACGCCGTTTCTTAAACACCATAGTCCCAAAGCGGTCATAAATAAAATCAAGGAAGAGTTTATGCAACTCAGACACAAGGGTGAATCCATAGACAAGATCACGGGAATGTTTATGGACAAGATAAAGTTCTGTGATGATTTGGTGACAAACGAAGAACAAAAAGTCTATTACTACCATAACATGCTAAGTGCGGAGTATAGAGAGTTCATAACCCCTTCAAAATACGAGACCCTTACCGAGATTGTCAATGCTGCTCGGGAAAGGGAGATCGAATTGAAAAAGAGCATAGAACGGGGTGAACGAAGGGCACATGATGCGAATCCAAGCCCTACTAAGAAGGCACGAACAAACGAAAATGTGAAGAAATCTGAGACGAAAGGCGAGTCGCCAAGTTGTAGAATCTGCGGGAAAGGTCATAAAGGCGAATGTCGTTACAAGGATAAGCCTTGTCCCATATGCAAGAAAACGGGACATATGGCTATATCATGCCCGGAGAAAGTGACGGTTTGTTACAACTGTTATCGAACGGGTCACAAGAAGTCGGAATGCCCGGAACTTGTTGAAAAGAAGAATGAGCAAGAATCAAAAAGTGAAGCCCCGAAAGCAAAAGCAAGATCTTTTCAATTAACTGCCGCAGAAGCAAAGGTGGAACCTGACGTGGTCTCAGGTATATTTGCTGTAAATTCAATTCCTGCACATGTGTTATTTGATACGGGTGCGAATAAATCCTTTGTTTCATATGGACTTATTCGACATCCTTCATTTATTCTAACAAAATTACCTGTGCCTTTAGAAGTAGAGATAGGTAATAACAAAAGCTTTATTGTTTGTGATGTATGTGAAAATTGTAAACTGAGCATCGACGATGAAGAATATTCGATAAATTTAATCCCTATGTCGATGGGAGAATTTCAAGTAGTCGTTGGGATGGATTGGCTATCTCGACACCATGCAAAGGTCGTGTGCTTCCGTAAAGAGATAAAACTAATATCTCCGAGCGGGAAACATGTCACCATTTATGGCGAAAAAGGAGGCAACCCCATAGTATGCTCGATGTTGAAAGCTCACAAGCTAATGAAGCGGGGATGCAAGGCATTCATAATATACGCTAATGAGCCCGAGAAAGAATCACGAAAGATTGGGGATGTACCGGTAGTACGAGATTATGAAGATGTTTTTTCCGGAAGATTTACCGGGGATACCGCCTGAACGGGAAGTAGAGTTCGGGATCGAATTGATTCCGGGCGCGAAACCCGTAGCAAAAGCCCCGTACCGACTTGCACCGTCGGAACTACAAGAGTTGATGTCCCAAATCCAAGACCTGCTTGACAAGGGATTCATAAGGCCGAGTGTGTCTCCTTGGGGCGCACCGGTATTGTTCGTGAGGAAGAAAGACGGGAGCATGCGTATGTGTATTGATTACCGGGAGTTAAACAAACTCACGGTAAAGAACCGATACCCGCTCCCGAGGATAGATGATTTATTCGACCAACTACAAGGTGCGAATTGGTTTTCCAAAATTGACCTTAGATCGGGGTATCACCAACTAAAGGTCAAAGAAGAAGACGTGCCGAAGACGGCTTTCCGCACGAGATACGGACATTACGAATTCCTCGTGATGTCATTTGGGCTAACAAATGCACCCGCTGCTTTCATGGACCTCATGAACCGGGTTTGCAAGCCAATGTTGGATAAGTCGGTCATCGTGTTTATCGATGATATCTTGGTGTACTCGAAAAGTGAAGCTGAACACGCGCACCACTTACAAGAAGTGTTAGAGACACTTAGGCGAGAGAAGTTATATGCAAAATTCTCTAAATGTGCCTTTTGGTTACGAGAGGTACAATTTCTTGGCCATGTTATAAGTGCCGACGGAGTATTAGTGGATCCGTCAAAGATAGAGGCCGTGTCAAAATGGAATTCCCTAAAGAACCCTTCTGAAATTAGAAGCTTTTTGGGTCTTGCGGGGTACTATAGGAGATTCATCCAAGATTTCTCCAAGATTTCGTCACCGCTAACAAAGCTAACACGGAAGAAAGAGAAGTTTATTTGGGGCGCTGATCAAGAGAAAGCGTTTCAAACGCTAAAAGAAAAGTTAACTCAAGCTCCGGTATTGACATTGCCGGATGGAGTCGAAGATATGGAGGTATATTCTGAAGCTTCACTATCGGGACTCGGTTGCGTGTTGATGCAACGGGGCAAGGTAATAGCCTATGACTCGAGGCAATTGAAGATACACGAGAAGAAATATCCTACACACGATCTCGAGTTGGCGGCGGTAGTGTTTGCATTAAAAATATGGAGGCACTACTTGTATGGGGTAAAGTGCACCATATTCACCGACCACAAGAGTTTGAAATACTTTTTCGACCAGAAGGAGTTAAATATGCGACAAAGGCGATGGCTGGAAACGGTGAAAGACTACGATTGCGAAATACGTTATCACCCATGAAAGGCTAATGCGGTGGCGGATGCTTTGAGCAGAAAAACGGATTATGTCCCGATACGAGTAAGATCGATGCAACTCGTGGTAACCTCGGGTATACTTGAACGTATTCGAGAGGCGCAATTAGAAGCAGTAAAAGAAGAGAATTGGAAGAAAGAAAGAATAATTGGTCAGTTGAAAGATTTGACGGATGGGAATCACGGGTTAAAGACTCGATCCGGAAGGATATGGGTCCCACATACCTGTGGAGTGAAGGTGCTTCTACTTAATGAAGCTCATAAATCCCGTTATTCAATTCATCCGGGTGCGACCAAGATGTACAATGACTTGAAACAAAATTATTGGTGGCCCGGAATGAAGAGAGATGTGGCGAAGTACGTGGAAAAATGCTTGACATGTTTACAAGTCAAGGCGGAGCATCAGAAACCATACGGCAAACTCCAACCGTTAGAAATTCCGGTTTGGAAATGGGAACATATTACAATGGACCTGTTAACCAAGTTGCCTAAGACGAATCGTGGTTTTGATGCCATATGGGTAGTGGTGGATAGATTGACGAAAAGTGCTCACTTCATTCCGATTCGTGAGACTTATACGTCAGAAAAGATGTCAGAAGTTTATACGAATGAAATAATAGCACGACATGGGGTGCCGGTGTCCATTGTGTCTGATAGGGATACCCGGTTTACTTCCAATTTCTGGCGAGATTTCCAAGAACAAATGGGAACCAAATTGTTCATTAGCACTGCGTACCATCCTCAAACGGGTGGACAAAGTGAAAGAACGATACAAACATTGGGAGACATGCTACGGGCGTGTATAATCGACTTTGGAGGCAGTTGGGATGTTCACTTACCGTTAGTAGAGTTTTCGTATAACAACAGTTACCAGTCTAGTATTAAGATGGCACCATATGAAATGCTTTACGGTAGGAAGTGTCGAACCCCGGTATGTTGGGGTGAAGTGGGTCCACGTGAACTCGCCCACCAAGATATAGTACGAGCCACGAATGAAAAGATCGATAAAGTTCGGGCACACTTGAAAGCGGCTCAAGACAGGCAAAAGGCGTATGTTGATAAAATGAAAAGGCCGATTGAATTCCAAGTTGGTGACAAGGTCATGCTAAAAGTCTCCCCATGGAAAGGTGTTATTAGATTCAGAAAAAGGGGGAAGCTAAGCCCAAGGTTTATTGGACCATTTAAAATTATCGGGAAAGTTGGCAAGGTAGCTTACCGCCTTGAATTACCGGAGGAGTTAAGTGGAATCCATGGCACGTTCCACGTGTCGCAATTAAGAAAGTGCCTAGCAGACGAAACGACCTATATCCATTATGATGATATCGAAGTGGATAATAGTCTGAATTACGCTGTGAGACCGTTGGAGATTTTAGATTGAAAAGTCAAACACTTACGAAATAGACAAATTGATCAAGTCAAAGTCAAATGGGAGCATAGGAAAGGTTCGGACACTACGTGGGAGTCCGAAGAGGAGATGCGACGTCTCCACCCTACATTATTTGGTACGTATAACGGTTTCGGGGACGAAACCCTTTTTAAGGGGGGTGGACTTGTAACACCCCGAAAATATAAAACCTAATATTAAATTTATAAAGTATAAGTTTAACGAGAATTTACTAATTAGGAATTTTAACCTAGTTAGTTATTTCCTTCGAAATGGTTCATTACATGGATAAAGGTTAACAAACTATATTTTGTATATAGTAGAGGGACCTTAGTTGTTAGAAATTGAAACTATAATATTGTTATTAATAAAAATTAAATCAAAACCCCATTTTTGGGAGTCCTGGTCGCACAACAGAAGAGCAGGGGCGACACCCCATTAACACAAAACCTAAAATCACTAGAACTCTCAAATTGAAGGTTAAATCCTGCCCCAAATCAAAATCCGAGCACAGATTATTGATCCTCATCACAAGAGGATTCCAAGGTATGTAAAATTCAAGGAAAACTCTGAAATAGAAATTCTCATGAATTGGGAAAAATCTGAAATTAAGCTTGCATGTATGTGTTATGTTGATCAAGGAACAACTATAGTGTTTAGGGACAAACCCTAGATCAAAATAAGTTGAAATCATAAGAAATTTTGTGAAACCTAAGAACACCATTGTAGGTGATTTGTGAATTATGTGTACTTGAATGAACACTAGGAAATAGATTGTTGATTTTGTGTAAATTAGCAATCTGGAAGTGATTTCAGCAAATAGAAGCTAACATTCATGTAAATTGGTTGATTTATATGAAAATAGGGTTAAATGATAAACTAAAGATGTGATGTTTAATCATGTAAAAATCTGCTTATAAAGTGTTTGTTGAAATGCCTCTATGAAGGCTTAAAAACTGAAATTTCAAGTTTAAACGCATAATCATGATGATCGGTGTATTATGCGAATTATGATATGAAAAGAGTTCTAAACATGTATTGAATTGAACTCTATAGGACAAGATACCGGAACGTCAAGTGGACAAGCCGGTGGGGACTCACGGTTGAAGGGTGTGCGCTAAGGTATGTAACTTGACCCGTTACATTTATTAGGCTTGATGATTCTAATGTGTAATTGAATCCTTGAATAAGAGTTGTTTGAATTAAGCGATGAAATCGTTTAATTGATTGATTGATTAAATTTGTTTGGTACTCGTTGGTAGTCGTCATGGAGGAGGATTCCGTAGACGAGCCAAACGGGTCAAGTAATCAAGTAAAACTTGATTAAGGCTTCGGAATATGATGGATTGCTTTTTGATATGGCTTAACATATAACATGTTAAAATTGCTAGAATTTAATGTAGTAGATGTTAGAAAAGTAAATTCCAAGAGTTGGATTTGAGTAAAATGATCAAAACAAACAAGACAGGAGATTTCCAGGTACCACCGTAAATTACCCTCCCCTATATATATAGCGTTCTCAAGATAACCCTCCCCTATATATATAGGACAATGATCCGTTAGGAACCACCCTTTATTGCAAGAACCAATGTGAACACAACCAAAAATACCTAAAAATAGTAAAAAACACACAAATTTTTTTATATTTTTTATAAAAAATCGCTACTTTTAGTAGCAAAAGTTTTTTTAACATTTAAAAAAAAAATTTTGCTACTACAAGTAGCGATTTTAACTTAAAAAATGTTAAAAAAAAATTTGTGTGTTTTTTTGATTTTTTTTAGGATTTTTGGGGGTTTACTTTTTAGCATTTTAGCTTGGGGGGGGGGGGGGGGGGGGTTGGGGGGTTTAGGTTTTTTTTTTAGGGGGGGGGGGGGGGAGTGGGGGGTTAGGTTTTTTTAGCTATTTTAGGTTGTGTTCACATTGGTTCTCACGGTTCTCGCAATAAAGGTGGTTCTCGTATGAACCTTACCCTATATATATATATATATATATATATAGGGGAAGGATGTATAGAAACCCACTTTAATTTAGAAAACCCGGGAAACTCTAACCTCCCGATGTTTTTAAAAAAAAAAAATATACACATGTTATATACATGTTTTTAAGGTATTTGGGCAAAAAAAAAATCAAAAAAAACGCCGAGTAGATATTTAAAAAAAAATAAACAAGTTTTGGTGTAACACGTGTTACATTCATCTGACATATTTGTAACACGTGTTACACCAAAACTTGTTTATTTTTTTAAAAAAATATATACTCGGCGCTTTTTTGATTTTTTTTTGCCCAAATACCTTAAAAACATGTATATAACATGTGTATATATATTTTTTTTAAATTCGGGAGGTTAAAGTTTCCCAAGTTTTCTAAATTATAAGGGTTTTCTATAGATACTTACACTATATATATATATATATATATATATATATATATATATATATATATAGGGGACCGCTAAAATGAAAACCACCTCCAGTTGTAAGAACCGAGAGAACCACTTTCTGGCCATTAGATCTTCAAGATCATTGGATGAGATTAAAAGTAACTAAAAATAATATTAAATGATTTTTGTCTTATTATTTCTTTAATATTTTAATCTAAAAGGGTAATTTAGTAAAATGACTCTATTTTGTCTTTTTGTCTTTATTGTTTTTATTAGTTTTTGTATTATTATATTACTTTTTATTTTTTAAACATAATTTTATTATTAAAAGCATTTTTAAATTCAGATTTTTTTTAAAAGATTTTTTATACTTTTTACAATTTAAGTTTTACGTTAAACTTTTTACGTTTTACGTTTTTTTAACGTGCCGTTTTTTCGCCCGACTTTTTCAAGCGTCGCTTTTTTAACGCGCCATTTTTAACCGCCGTTTTTTTACGCGTCGTTTTTTTAACGCGCCGTTTTTTTTCAAGCGTCGTTTTTTTTAACGCGTCGTTTTTTACACGTTTTTTTAACACGCCTATTTTTACACTTTTTACGTTTTAAGTTTTACGTAAAACTTTTTACGTTTTACGTAAAACTTTTTACGTTTTACGTTTTACTTAAAACTTTTTATGTTTTACGTGAAACTTTTTACGATTTACGTAAAACTTTTTACGTTTTACGATTTACGTTAAAAAAAGTTTACGTTTTACGTTTAAAAAGTTTACGGTTTAAACTTTTTTTTTACATAAAACTTTTTTACACAAAAATGAACGCAACCATAAATCATAGCTCGGTAGGTGTCTCAGATAGATTGTTATCATCACCGACTGGAAAAAAAATAACAAACCAACAAAAATCAAAACAATGTGTGGATTCTTAAAAAAATGGGGTTTGGCTCAGATTTTCCGATAATCAGAAGCTGCAAGGTAGGGTTGCAGGTTCAAAAACCTACCTTCCACCATCCTTGCCGCGCCATCGTCGTCAAAATATAAGTTTTTTTCCCATCATCACCGCCCCAATCACAACATATCAAAACCCACATAATTGCAGTTATCACAAAAATACCACAGAATCAAGAACACCAATAAACAGAATCAAAAGAACCCCAATCAACAGAATCAAAGAACCCCAATCAAAACAGAAACAAATCGAACCTTTGGGCCAATCATCACAAATCACAAAGACCCAAAATTCAAGAACACCAATCATCAGTATCACAGAATTACAAAGACCCAAATTCAAAAACTACAGAATCAAGAATCACAAAGACCCAAATTGCAGAATCACAAAGAACCAAATTCAAGAACCACGAATTCAAGGCTTGAAATTCTTACCACCTCTACCACCACCACCGCCTAGGGTTCCGCCACCAACCCCAACGCCACCACAACCAAACACCAGTCGCAAGGGTGGCGGCGGAGAGGAAAGGGGGGCCAAAGATACCCCTAGAGACCTGCCGGAGATGCAACCGTCATCAATCCTCATCGGCACCCTTCACCACCGTCGTCGGAGAAACGAGGGGGGGCCGGAGAAAATCGTTTGTTTGGTGTGGTGTTTAAGGGTAGCCGGAGAACCGAGGTGGGGTCGTCGCAACGAGGGGGCACCATCACAGGTGATCAAGTGGGTGTCGGTGACCCACCACCACCGTTGAGGAACGGGGGTAGCGGCGGAGGTAAAGGCGGTGGTTCGATGCTCGTGGTGGAGGAAGAGGTGTGGTTGATTTTCTTCTCCAACATTGAGATTCTTCATCATCATATGAGGATGATGAAGATGAGAGTTTATTTGAGGAGAGATGAACAATTTCCAGAGAAAGATGAGAGATGGATTTCAATTTTGAGAGAGAGAAAATGAGAAATGAGGGATTTAAAATAGAGAGAGAGAAGAGAGATATGATCTGATCACATTAAATGAAGAGAGAGATGGTAGGATTTGACATTTAGGGTAAATGACCAATATACCCTTTTTGTTGGCTGAATATGATTGATGGAGAGTGGTTCTCGCGGTTCTTACAACTGGGGGTGGTTCCTATTTTAGCGGCTCCCTATATATATATATATATATATATATATATATATATATATATATATATATATATATATATATATATAGGGGATGGATCATGAGAAAACTAGTTTAAACGAGAAAACCAAAAAACTAACCAAAAAAGCCTAAAAGAAACCTAAAAACATACCAAATTTTTTTTTTACAATTTTTTTATAGAAAAATCGCTACTTTTTATGTATAGAAAAAATTAAATTTTTTTTTTTTTGGTTTTACTGCACATGTGCACTAATACATAAAGCTTAAACCACTTAACCCACCCCCCACCGACACCCCCCAAAAACCTAAACCCCCCCACCCCCACCCCCCAAAAACCTAAATTCACCCTCCCACCAAAAGCCTAACCCCCCCACCCCCTAAAAACCTAAACCCCCCACCCTCCCGAAAACCTAAAACTAAACCCTAAACATAAACCCGAAAAAAACCTAAACCCCCCACCCCCACCCCCCCACCCCCCAAAAACCTAAACCCCCTCCCCCCCCCCCCACACCCAAAAACCTAATCCTAATCCTAAACCTCCAAAAAAAACTAACCCTAAAAGCTAAACTAGACTCAAAAAGCTAATTTTAAGCATGTAATGCAATTGTAGTACATGTTATATTGCACATGTGCACTACTATAATAATAGAATTGAAAACAAGACGACACCATAAATCTTTTTTTATGTCATAAAAAATATGCTCGAATATACTTGAATGAAAGATACAAAAATTTGTGATCTTATGGTGCCATTTTTGTTTTAAAATGATAACGTATGGAGAAATGGGAAATGTTTGAAAAGTTATATATATTTTTTTTTCCAATTTTACCCCTCCTTCATTAAAAGTCTCCCCCCCTCCTTTTTAGTGGTTTTTAGTTAGTTTTCTAGTTTTCTCATTTATATTTAGTTTTCTCATGATCCTCTCCCTATATATATATATATATATATATATGGGAGGGTTTAAATGAGAACGCTAAATATTGTGAGAACAAATGAAAAAACCGCGAGAACTTAGTAAAAAACAATTCAAATTCAAATTTTTTTCTACATTTATCATTATTATTCGAATACAATATTAGAAATTTAAATTACACGTTTAAATTTACGTGAATTCGTAAATAAAGAAAATTACACATGTGTAAGTTTGCCATTTACACATGTGTAAATCTGTTATATTTACACATGTGTAAACAATCTAATAAGAGGGATTTTGAGAGAAGAAATAAATTATTTGATATTATAAATTCTTTTTTTGATGTTGTATTTTTATTGCAATGAGTGTTGTATTAAAAAAAAAAATGGTTTTGATTGGTTTTTTCATTCGTTCTCACGGTTCTCCCTATATTTAGCGTTCTCAAGATAACCATCCCCTATATATATATATATATATATATATATATATATATATATATATATATATATATATATGTATATGTATAGGGGAGAGTTAAAATGAGAACGCTAAATATCGCGAGTACCGTGAGAACGAATCTAAAAACCACGAGAACTATGTCAAAGCCAATTCAAATTCAAAATTTCTTTTTACACTTATCATTATTATTCGAATATAATGTTATAAATTTCATTTATACGTTTAAATGTACGTGAATTCGTAAATAAAGAAAATTTACACATGTGTAAATATAACTACTACACATGTGTAAATTTGTTATATTTACACATGTGTAAAAATTCTAATAAAAGTGATTTTGAGAAAATAAATGAATTATTTGATGTTGTATTTTAATTACAATGAGATTTGTATTAAAAAAAATTGGTTTTGATTGGTTTTCCTATTCGTTCTCACAGTTCTCGCAATATTTGGCGTTCTTAAGATAACCCTCCCCTATATATATATATATATATATATATATATATATAGTGTGAGGTTCATTAGGGAACACTAAAAAAGTGGGGAACAGTGGGGAACCGACTCAAACGAACTCCGATTAGACTAATTCCAGCGGCGTTGGAACCATCTCGTCTAACCCTAACTAGGATCTCTTAACCCTAAACCCTAAATCATAACCCCTAAACCCTAAATATATTAGGGTTTGGCTTTTAGGGTTTAGCATTAGGGTTTAGCTTTTGGGTTTAGTTTTAGGGTTTAGTTTTAGGGTTTAGGGTTTAGCTTTAGGGTTTAGCATTAGGGTTTAGCTTTAGGTTTAGCCTTTAGGGTTTAGCTTTTAGGGTTTATAGTTTAGATTTTACGGTTTAGCTTAAGTTTTAGCCTTATTTCTTAGCTTTAGGGTTTAGAGTTTAGGAGTTAGGATTTAGTGTTTAGTGTTTAGGGTTAAGAGATCTTAGTTAGGGTTCGACGAGCCGGTTCCAACGCCGCTGGAATGAGTCAAATCGGAGTTCGTTTGAGCCGGTTCCCCGCTGTTCCCTACTTTTTTAGTGTTACCAAATGAACCTTCCCCTATATATATATATATATATATATATATATATATATATATATATATATATTGCGAGAACCGCGAGAACGGAATGAAAAAAACCAATCAAACCATTTTTTAATACAAACCTCATTGTAATTAAGATACAACATAAAAAAAAAAAGAATTTACATCAAATAATTCATTTCTCCTCTCAAAATCACTCCTTTTAGATTTTTTTTACACATGTGTAAATATAACAGATTTACACATGTGTAAATGACAAACTTACACATGTGTAAATTTTCTTTATTTACGAATTAACGTAAATTTAAACGTGTAAATTAAATTTCTAACATTGTATTCGAATAATAATTATAAGTGTAGAATTTTTTTTTTGAATTTGAATTGTTTTTGACAAAGTTCTCGCGGTTTTTTTCATTTGTTCTCACGGTTGTCGCAATATTTAGAGTTATCTTTTAAACCTTCCCCTATATATATATATATAGAGGATGAGTTGGGTAGAAAGTGGATTTTTCTAGAAAGTATAGGAAGCAATCAGAATGCAACACGTGGCATTGAAGCATATTAACTAGAAGGGCAATTATGTACTTTCACAATCTATTTTTATTTTAGGAAATTATCTTCAATAACTAACTATCCATAATGAAACCGATTTGCTCCATAAATTTCGGAATTTTTTGTTTTCGATTTCTGATCTCACTTAATATCAATCATTCCTTCGTTTTCTTGCTCACAAGATTCATCGCTGATCATATTTTTATACGGAGAGAAAAATCATGGCATCTAGAATCTATCAGCATGTTCTTGGTACTGTGTTTTAACAGTTAGAGGGTTAAGGTCAATGTTTTTATAGATCTCGTAGTATGAATGATGTTTGGTAACGCTGGAGGATTTCTTGACATTGTGTTTAACAGCAAGCAGATTAATACAGTTGTGTTTTAGCATTCATGTTGGTAATGCTGGAGGATTTCTTGATGTTGTGTTTTACCATTCATGCTGGTAATGCTGGAGGATTTCTTGACATTGTGTTTTAACAGCAAGCAGATTAATACAGCTGTTTTTAGCATTCATGTTGGTAATGTTGGAGGATTTCTTGACGCTGTGTTTTACCATCCATGCTGGTAATGCTGGAAGATTTCTTGACATTGTGTTTTAACAGCAAGCAGTTTGATACCGTTGTGTTTTAGCATTCATGCTGGTAATGCTAGAGGATTTCTTGATGCTGTGTTTTACCATTCATGCTAGTAATGCTGGAGGATTTCTTGACATTGTGTTTTAACAGCGAGCAGTTTGATACCGTTGTGTTTTAGCATTCATGCTGGTAATGCTGGAGGATTTCTTGACGCTGTGTTTCACCATTCATGCTGTTACGATGTGTGACATTTGTCACGATGTGTTTTCTTGATGTTGTGTTTCTTCATGAAGGATAGAAGGAAGAGAGAGAGAGAGAGACGAGAGAGAAAGAGAGAGAGATAGAGAGAGAGAGAGAGAGAGAGAGAAAATCGCAAGAAATGTGGGGTGGTTATGGAATGGCAGTTATTTCCATATTTAAAACAAGCTAAATGACATATCTACTCCTGAGTAACTAAATAATCCTATTTTTAAGACACACATATTACCAAAATGCCACCAAGATGATCTCAGCCATTAAACACACCCATTGGATGGCCCAGATCGCTTCCTAGACTTTCTAGGAAAAACACACTTTCCGCTATATATATATATATATATATATATATATATATATAGGGGACCGCTAAAATGAGAACCACCTCCAATTGTAAAAACCGTGAGAACTTTTTGATCCGGGGCGAGTATTTAAAATTTACGGTACCCGTAAACCCAAACTTGTGGTGCTCAAAACTACACACACGACATTTTTTTTTTGAATTTTTTTTTACAAATGTGTTTATAATACATGCATCTACGTTTATGAAAAAAAATTTTGGTCCAACTCGCCCCGTACGGTGTGGTTCTCATGGTTCTTACAACTGGAGGTGGTTCTCATTTTAGCGGTCCCCTATATATATATATAATATCTAATGTTTCAAATTTTATTAGTAGTAATTGGATATATACGTACCAATGAACAATTCATTGCCTCACCTCTTGGGTGGAATACAACACATAACATATAGAAGATACAAAGTTTAATAATGAATGGAAGAAATAAATAAAAGAAGCATCTAGAGTTAAACATCTAATTAAATAAGTGATATGTTAATACCCCCTCGCAAGAGAGACGATAGTGGACCAAGGTGAAGCATCTTTCGAAAGACTTCAAACCGTGGCCGAGGAAGGCTTTTGGTGAATATTTTAGCCACCTAGAGTTTGGAAGGAATGAAAGTGTGAAGTATCTGTGAAGATACTAACTCTCTGATATAATGATAGTCAAACTCAAGGTGCTTAACACGTTTATGAGAAACCAGATTTTGAATGATAGAAAGAGAACTTTGATTATCACATAAGAGAGTAGGTCGTGTTAAAGGTAAGGCATGAACCTCTTGAAGCCGATGGGTTATCTACTTATCCAAATAATTGTTGAAGCGATGTTGGCCATAACTCTATATTCAAATTCACAACTCGAACGGGAGACCGTAGGTTGTTTTACTGGTACTCAAAGACACAAGGTTGCCCCCTAAAAATATTCAAATTCACAACTCGAACGGGAGATCATTGGTTGTTTCTTGGCACTCAAAGACACAAGGTTGCCCCCTAAAAATATAGAATACCCATAGGTTGAGCAACGAGGCTCAAGGCACCTTGACCAATCGGCATTAGAGAAACCAATAAGTGATGTGGTGGTTGGTTTAGAAAAATGAAAACCATATGCGAGGGTGCCTTTAATGTACCATAAGATCCCTTTTACTTCTTGAAAATGAGATGTAGTTGGAGCATGGAGGAATTGGCTAACTTGATTAACATCATAAGGTATGTTGGGGTGAGTGATAGTTAAGTATTGTAATGCCCCCACAATCCACCCGATGGTGAGTAGGGTCATCATATGGGTCCCCCGTAGTGGTAAACGAGACATCTGAAGCCAGTGGGTATGAACAAGTTTAGCATCCAACATTTTAGCCTGTTCTAATATTTGACTCGCATACTTAGATTGGCTTAAAAACAAGCCATAGTTTGTGTATGTAACTTCTAGTCTTTGATGGTAAACTCATTATGAAGAGACGAGATGAAGACTTAAGCATGTGGTTTTGATTTCCGGAAAAATTAACCACTCACATACACAAACAAGTGCATAATACAAGAATCCCTTTTAAACACAAAGAGGTATGGATTAGCTTTGCTACACAAGAAACCATTGTTAAATAAGAAGTTGCTTAGGCGGTGAAACCAAGCACGGGGGGCTTGTTTGAGGCCATATAAGGCTTTGTTAAGTGTGTATTCATGGTTAGGATATTTGGGGTTATCAAAGCCAGGAGGTCGTTCCATATAAACACATTTATCAAGGTGTCCGTGCAGGAATGCATTGTTGACACTGATTTGATGTACATGCCATGTGTGTAGAGTGGCAAGAGTGAGAATAATGCGGATTATAAAGGCTTTAACAATAGGGCTAAATGTGTAAGAGTAATCAATACCTGGATATTGAGAATAATGCGGATTGTAGAGGCTTTAACAACATAGTGATCAATTTGACGAGGAATAAGAGACGACGTGTTATTGTTATGAAGGGCGTAAAGTTCCTTATGCATTGCATCGACCCACTTTTTACTCCTTTATAGCTATTTTGATACCTCTAGGTTCATTAGAGGCTAGAAGAGCTTGACGTAAAGGACTGGTAATAAGTTGTGATACGTCGGCAATATGGTAGTGTTTAAAGATATTGGCTTTAGTGTGAGTTATCATGGGAAGGGTAGAAAGAGGGGGAGGTGGTGTAGGGATGGTGATATGCACCAAATGCAACATATAAATTAGACAAAATTGCAGAAAACAACCTTTACGTTTGCCTCAAACTGCACTTTATACATTTCACTATGAAATCGGCAAAAACCAACCTTTATGTTCATGTTTTATTAAACCCTATAACCTTTAGCACTAACCACGTCAAAAAATTCAGTTAAAGGGACTCACATGCCTTGCACATGAGGGCATTTAAGTCTTTTACTTTTAAATTAAAGTAATTTTTTATTTATTATTAAAAACCCACTTCTTCTTCATCTTCTCATTCTTCCTCTTCTCACTCTTCAATGGAGTCCAGACACACCCCAAATATACTCCAAACGCCGAAACCTTAATCTTCAATAAAACTAATGAACACATTCCTCTTAACAAACTATCCAACTAGTAGATTATAATAATTGTGAGCAACATCATCCAACAGATTACAAACAAAAACAATACAAAAGTCAAAATAGAATTGTGCTGACCCGTAAAACCATATCTGACTGCTGAAGCGGTTTCATCGGCAACAGCAGCCCATACTTGGTGTTCAACTTTGCAAAATCTCTTGACACAACTGCGATAAATTTCTCCCAAAGACCACAATACATGATCTCCCGTCCAGTACAGCTGATTAAAGGTACCTCCCAAATACAATGCCGATCAGGAAGAAGAAATTTATCCGTTTTCTCATGTAAATTAACACCAACTACCACAGATATGGAACCGATTTGTACTCCACTTGAAATTGATGAATTGTATACGAGAGAATTATCACCGATTGATACATCAGGTGAAACTTTGCTAGAAATTATAATAGCAGATGGCGGATGTAGCTTATACCAGGGGGCAACGCCCGCTACGGCTTGGCGCGGAAAAAATTGGAAAAATTAGTGTAAATTTTGGAAAAATTTGACGTTTTTTCGATTTCATTACGGCTTATTTATAAAACGTTACGGCTACGATCCGTTTCTAGATCCGCCACTGCAGATGATGCAATATCGGACATCGTTGTTGCGGGAACGGAGATGCCTTCGGCCCACAAGTCCTGAACCGGTCCCAATTAAGTGATCTAAAACTTCACTTGATGTTCCAAAGTGCAAGAACAATAGATCATCTGCATATTTGTTTTATAATCGTTGAAATATAGTTATTGTGATGATAACATTAAAAGCTTTATGGAATAAAATAATATTCACCGTACAAGCACAATAGCTATACATGGTTTGTTTCCCCAATCTTCTCACAAGTTACTGCTTTGTTTCTCGGTGCTCATGCTGGAATTAGGGTTTGGTTAATGGAAGGGGATAAAGATGAAAAGGGGATGAAGATGAACAACCTGCTATTTTATTTATGGTTTTTATAAAAGAAAAAGACATTAAAAGAATATGTGAAATTACTGTAATGCCCTCAAGACATTAAAAGGATATGTGAAATGACTATAATGCGCTCATGTGCAACACACGTGAGGGCATTTAACCAACATAACAAACGAGGTTAGTGGTAAAGGTTGACTCTGTAGCAAAACATGAACATAAAGGTTGGGTTTTGCCGATTTCATAGTGAAAGGTACGAAGTGCAGTTTGGGCATAACATAAAAGTTGATTTCTGCAATTTAGTCTATAAATTATATCAAATAAGGTATAAAATCAACCTTTTTTAGTAATAATGTTGGAAAAAGTGTGTTTCTTTGTATACTTTTCATTTTCAAGATTAAAAGAGCTTAAATATACAACCGGAACAAATTAATGGCAAAAAACCAACATGAATACAGAAGAAGAGAAGTTGATACATCATACCAACCCAACAAGCTTCACCCCAAGACTAAAAACAACAAATCTTAATAGAAGCACGGGGCCGTGCCACCAAGGCATGGGGTCGTGCCCCACTCAAGACTCTAGAAAGAAAAAGACAAACAGAAGCAAATAAGAGACATGGGCCGTGGTCAACTCCCAAATTTGTAGAATCTTGGATAGTACAACAATTACAATGGCCACGGGGCCGTGCCGTTGACACACATGGCCATGTAAGCATACGAACTGACATAGCTCATTAAATGAAGACATAGAAGAAGGAGGTACATGGGCGTGTCCTCTAGGCACGAGGCCGTGTAAATCGTTCGTTTCCAGCTATAAATATGGGTGCCTGGTTCAATTGCAAACCATCCTTTGGCAAACCACTCTCTCACACCTGCCACCACTCCACAACCACATTACCACCATCATCCACCACATTCATCTATTATCCATCTTTAGAGTGTGTGTAGTAGTCTCGGGATCCAAGATTGATCGTACGAGTTTTTGTCAAACAAAGGCCATGCTTGGCTAATCTCTTACATCACTTTGTGAAGACAAGTCTATTATGTATTACTTTTGATTTCCAAGCTTTGGTTAACTTTTTAATTAGGCATGTATTAATGACTTTAATAACTAGTTTTTAATATTGAAAGTGAACTTTATTCTATCGTCTCTTCATGTTTTGTTGATTCACTCATTCGTGTCTTTACGGTCTATATAACGCGTGTTAACTGCCTGGAATGGGGTTAGAAGGGTGGTTTGGGTAAAGTTATTTTCTCGTTCAGTGTATAGATCCTGCGAGGACTTGATTCAAGCTTATTAGGACTTCCTTTGAGGAAGATAGCATCAAATCGGGGGAAGTACGGACTGCTTGAATTCCTTATAAATAAACTACTATTAAAACTTTAAACCGGCCTTGCGGGACTGTATCCCTGCTGACTTAGACCAATATGGCCGAGGGTAGCGTTGCCCCCAAAAGAGGGACATGCCACATTTTGCATTAATAACTTACTTAATTATCTTTCAATAATCCGGCCTTGCGGGACTGTATCTGATGTAGGAGTATATGAGAATATCTTATTTTTTTATTTAAAATTTGAATTTCCTATTTTATCTTTTTCATAGTTATAAATAAGGGTCTACGGTTTATTGTTTATTCAGTTTATGTTGATTATTGAATAAAAAGAACAATGTTCTTGAACCTTTGTGGTTCTTTTTATCGTCATTGATTACTAATCGTTCTTGAGCCATCTGATTGCACCTGAAACTACATCAGTATCCCTGCTGACTCAGACTAATATGGCCGAGGGTAGCGTTGCCTCCAAAAGAGGGACATGCCACTATAACTAAGATAATATCTTAGAAACCCAAAGTGCGGAAATCATCAAAGGATACGTAAAAGATAAGTCGGAATCAACCGATTCTATCTGGTCTATTTGTTTCTTTTATTACTTTAGTTTCTTTCTTTATTTTACTTTTTATAATTATTTTCTCAAAATTTGGTTAGATTAGACGTTGACGATATTTTGGTATTAAAAGCTCTTGTGTCCTTAGACGACCTCGGTATCTTACCATCACTATACTACGCCAACGATGGGTGGACTTGCCTTAGCGTGTTGTAGAGAGTGAAAGTTTTATATCGTGTTTTATAAATTTAAAGTATGATAAACGAGTGAAAAGTGCTAAAAATATATTAAAAATCATACACCCTCACCACATGTCAAGTTTTTGGCCTCGTTGCCGGGGACACAAGGATGTTAAGAAAGTTTAAAATCGACGGCCTAACCATTTTTATGCGTCTTTAATTTTTCTTTTATGGTTTTTCTTCTTTTCTTCAATTTTTCTACTTTCTGCTGGTATAACACGGGGTCGTGTTAGACCTTCAGTACCAAAAAGAATCTGTTTTCTGGGTTACTGGAATAAAAGCATGTGCCCGTGTTATAGGAGCACGGGCCCGTGTCAAATCTCCAGTATCTGGAAACCTGAAAACAGAAACTTTTTCTTGACAGCATAGGGTCGTGTCTATATAGACACGGGCTCGTGCTACGCTTCTGATCAGCAATTTTTGTGTTTTTGTTCGCAGATATTTACGCCATTCCGTATAATTCGCTGATAATACGACCTTGTGCATGACCTCCACCTCCGACAAAGGCATAAAAGTGCCACTAGAAAAACCCAAGCGCTTTTTAAGAAAAAGGCTTCAAGCTAAAAAGCGAGAAAAAGCCTCGACCCAAAACCTCCCCATGGCGGATTAACGTACTCTCATGGATTAGCTACGGCCTATGGTCGGTAATCTTGGAGCCGCTATTAACCCATTTAATGTCGATACTAACAATTTTGAGCTTTGACCTCATCTAATCCAAATTCTCCAAAATTCCACTACCTTTCACGGCCTACCTGATGAAGATCCCCATTGACATATTACCAACTATTTGGAAATATGTGACACCTTTCGGATCAACGGAGCCTCCAACGACGCTATCAGGCTCCGTATGTTCCATTTTTCCCTCAAAGACCGAGCCAAAGCTTGGCAAAACACCCTCCCAAGTGGGTCCGTGCACACTTGGGATGAACTTGCCCAAAAATTTCTCCACAAATATTTCCCTCTCGCTAAAACCGCCAAACTCATGACCAAAATTAATTCATACTCTCAAGACGACGGGGAATCTTTGTATGAGACATGGGAAAAGTTCAAGAAGTTATTAAGGAAATGCCCGCATCATGGTCTTGAACGTTGGCAACAAGTGTCCATTTTCTATAATGGGCTCTTACCACACATAAGGAAAATCCTTGATTCTAACTCCGGGGGACATCTTGGGAATCGGCAACCCGATGAAACTTATAACCAAATTGAGGAAATTGCTCAAAATAATTTTCAATGGCATACTCCTAGGGATTCAAAGTCAATAGCCCCAGGTGCGCATAAAGTGGACAAAGCCACCACTTTACAAGCCAAAAATCGAAGCTTTAACCACAAAAATAAAGGAATTTGTATTAAATAAAACGGTTTCGGTTATAACTTGTGAACGATGTGGCAGACCACACGAAAACTGGAGTTGTATGATAGATATGGAAAACCAAAAGAAAGTGGTAAACTACCTCAATAACCATCCATGACCACCGGGAGCCCCACGCAATTCCTACACCCTCGAGTGGCGAAATCATGCCAACTTTAGTTGGAGGGAATCGGGAGGTAGCAACCAATAAAATCAAATTCAATGATCCAACTTTCAACAACAACCCCGAAATGAGCAACAAGGTTTCCAACCACAACAACAAAGAGGAAGAGAGAGACTTGAGGATCTCGTCACTCGTCTTTTCTCCGAGTCCGACAAACAGTATTTGGAGAGGTTCCTACAAACTGAAGCTGAAATTAGGAACCAACGGGCTAGTATTCAAAACATTGAAAAACAAGTAAGCCAATTTGCACAAAATTTCTCTGAAAGACCACAAGGAGCCTTGCCTAGTAACACTGAACCAAACCCAAAAGCCCAAGTAAATGTCATCAGTTTAAGAAACCGGAAAGTAGGGCCCGATAATGAACCAACTTTACCCCAAATCACTACAAAACCCACAAGCACATCCATAACCAATAACCAAGAAAATACTCAACCCAAAACGCCGAACCAACCAAACCACCATCGGTCCCCTACCCTGGTCGTTTACTTCGCCTAGAGACCGACGAGCAATTCACCAAGTTTGTAACTTTACTTAAACAACTTCACACCAACCTTCCTTTCATTGAGGTCCCCACAAAAATGCCAAAGTACTCCAAATTCATCAGAGACTTCCTTACTCACAAGAGGAAGATTGAGTCAATTCAACAAGTCAACTTAAGTGAAGAATGCTCGGCAGCACTCCTCAAGAAAATCCCCCAAAAGAAGATTGATCCCGGAAGTTTCACCATTCGTTGCTCCATTGGAGGATTACCACTAAGCAATGCGCTTGCCGACCTAGGGGTTAGAATCAACCTAATGCCCGCCTCCATGTTCAAACGACTCAGACTAGGAAAGCCACATCCTACAAGGATGAGCATCCAACTTGCGGATAGGTCAGTAAAATACCCTTAAGGTGTCGTAGAAAATCTCTTGGTCAAGGTTGAGGAATTTGTTTTTCCAGCTGACTTTGTAATCCTTGACATGGAAGAAGACACCGAGATTCTGCTCATACTAGGAAGACCATTCCTTCCCACTGCACGAGCCATGGTGGATAGGACTGACAGAAGGCTAACATTGAGGGCGGGTGACAATGAAATGAAATTTGAAGTGGGACAACGCGTGGAGTATGATTCGGTCATCTACATCAAAGCAATAGACTCGAGCTTAGACTACGCCCTCAGCCGGTGCAACTTGGGGTGCGAGTCATCCCGCTCGGGTGACATTTGAACGAATTTGGGTCTAGCCAAGGACCCTCATAAACGTGGCACACCATAGAGGCATTCCATGGACTATCCAATAATAAAGTAGTCTAATTAACATACGTTGTTCAAATTCAAAAGTATAATTTCCTTTTTGAAAAGAACAAACATGTTTAAATACTAGGGTAGCTCTTAGTTAATGCTTTAGTTTTAAGTTTTCTCTTTGTAGGAATAAGATACACTCAAAAGAAGGATGAAAAATAGCCAGAGAATGTTGAAACAGAACCCCATGCACGTAAACAGATGTCTCCCGACGCAAAATATTCATTATAGTAAGTGCAACACGGTGACGTGTAAGGTAAGCACGCCCCCGTGCCTCAAGTCTGCAGAAAATAATTTTGTTTCTGGAACAATCACACGGGGTCGTGTCTCTTAGACACGCCCCCGTGCCTGTCTTCTGGAAAATTTTCGTAACTAGACGGGGTCGTGCCTACCTGGCACGCCCCCGTGTCTGCCTTCTGGAAAATTTCACAGAAGTTATGATACTGGCAATTTTTACCAGGGTCGTGTCCACCAAGCATGCCCCTGTGCCCAGTATCTGATTTTTAAAAATATTGTTGTTTTAACCGACATTTACACATTTAATCAATTCTAACCTATTTTGAACACATTGAGGATAATGTGTACTTTAAGTGTGGGGGGGGGGGGGGGACTTGAATTTGTTTCTCCTAAAACAAGCCTTACACAAAACTCTACTTAGAAAGGTTAAAACACCCCAACTCATTTTCAAAAAACCTTTTTTTAGTTTGCTTTGTCTTGTTTTTAGTTTAAGCTAGGAAACCATGTTCTAAAAATTTTGGTTTTTACAAATTTACAACGATAGCGCCGTGATAAAAAGAAACCGTATAAGAAAAATTTATAAGAGTTAACTGCCATTTTCGTCCCTGTGGTTTGGTGGAAAATGTCACTTCAGTCCAAAAAAAAATTTGCGCCATTTTCCTCCCTGACATTCTCGAAATGTGCCATTGCAGTCCAAAAAATTAACACCAGTTAAGAAATTCAGTTAGCTCAAGGATAAATTGGTCATTTTTCATAGATTTTTAATTTTAATTTTTTAATTCAGGTTTTAAGAGAGAAAAAAAACATTTGCAGATAACCAGGTTCAAACCCGTGACTATTCAGTTGGAAAGAAAGGAATCAACCAACATGCCAAAGGTCACTTTGTTACAAACTTCCATTCTTTTTTCTTTTAACATGTCTTAAACAACCATTAAACCATCCAACCACCACCATCATTCAACCACTACCACATTCAATTTCCACCACCATCCAAATAACTCCACCATCTCAAATCCACCACCTGCCACCACAGCTCTAAACGCCACGCCGCTTCACGTTTTTCGGCAACGGTGACCTATAGTGTATGTGTATGTATATATGTGTGTACTCGTGTGCAATGGTCAATCCTCCTCCTACTTATTCTTGCAACACGATGACGTCTCTCTCATACTGTGTTTTCTGGATATAAAGACAATGAGCAGACGCGGAAGAGGCAACGTTAACATGACTCAGGATCAGTTTACAAACCTGATCGACACTGTGGCTGCGGCTTTTGCAGCCCATCCTGGTGGTAAACTTGTCGTTCTGGGATATATAGATCCTACCCTGGTATTGTCTTATCGTTCCTAAATCTGTTCGCTTCGTCTTCCGCGACAGGTCAACCTGCACATGTGCAACCACGTGTTTGCACTTTCAAAACTTTCGTGGATTGCAAACCTCTTCCTTTCAATGGTACTGATGGAGCCATAGGCCTTCTACAATGGATCGAGAAGGTCGAATCTATATTCGCTGTGTGCGAATGTCCTGTTACTAACTGGGTGAAGTTTGCCACTGGCACTTTGGAGGGAAACGCGCTTTCTTGGTGGAAGGCGCAAGTCCAGATACTTGGATTGGAGAATGCCAACGCTACTCCTTGGAATGACTTCAAGAATCTGATCAAAGAAGAGTATTGTCACATGGATGACATTCATAAGGTCGAGAATGAGTACTACGAGCTTAAGATGGTTGGATCAGAAATTGAGACGTACACTAAGCGATCCAACGAGTATGCTGCTCTTTGTTCCAACATGTCTCAGCCTGCTTATCGAAGAATCGAGCTGTATATGAAGGGTCTTGTTCCCGAAATTCAAAGTCTGGTGACTTCAGCTAATCTCGCCACGATCCAGCAAGTTATTCGCCTAGCTCACCATCTCGCAGATCAAGCTGCTTAAATGAATAAGTGCTCCTACTGAAACTTCTGGTGATAACAAACGTAAATGGGTTGGCAACCAAGGCAAGGATGCTAACCCCTCTCAAGCCCCAGCTCAGCATAGGAAGTTTGAAAACAACAAGGGTCCTCAGCAACAGGGTGGTTATCGAGGAAACCACCCAAGTGTAACAAATGTAACCGACACCACAGTGGACCTGTGTAAGGAACCAGTGTCAGTGATGCAACAAAATGGGGCATGAGGCCAAGGATTGTAGAAGCCCTCATCCAGCAAGACAAAACCAACCTCAGCAGCAACATCATCATGGTAACCTTACGTCGCAACCCCTGACCCCTGCCTCGGGAGGCGGGCGGCCGCGGCCTACTCAGATATGGTGGTATCGGTGTTTATGATTATTTGACAGCTGAAATTTCATCAGGACCGTAGTTAGAAAATATTTTATCAGAGTAAAACACCATATTTTATAATAATAATTATATTGGGATAAAACCCAAGTTTTCGTTACAAACAGGTTTATAGGGATAAACCCTATTTTATTGAAATAAAATGTCTTCTTTATTTTGGTAACTTTTATAGCCACTTTTCCAAGCCTTCAGTGCTGTCCAACTGGCTTCTATTTGGCTTTCACATTTTGTTACTTGAAACGCGTTTAAAAACATTTTGTCAGGGGGAAATACTGGTGAGTGAATCCCAATTTAATCAAGAAGAGTTTTATCATTTTACAGTATTGAGAGCGATTACAATGTTTATATCTACACAATTACTCATTCAGTACTGTCAATCCTGACTGGTGGGTCATATTACTCATTGGCTATCTCGTTGTCCAATGGTAACGTGTTCCACATTTTGTATACAAAACCGCAACATACCGGAAGTAATTGAAAAATTACAAAGACTCAATCACTGCTAATTATAATTTAAAATAATTAAGGTTTTGTAAAAATAGTTTGGAAAAAGGTTTACAAAAAGGAGATTACTCACATTGCTATCTCAGGTAATTTCATGTGGCTTCCTGGCTATAATCTCTAAATTTTAAATAATGCACACGCGTTAGTATAATAACCAAAATTTACATTAGTTATACCCTCTCCGAGACAGAACTCCAACGACTACGTCGGGCAGAGCCTCAACAGCCGTTACGGAGCACTAGATCAATCGGGCAGCGTATCTTATACGTAACCGGGGGGTTAAGATACTTACAACGAGGCAGAGCTTCGCTATTTAGGGGGGTATTATGCCCGAATATTATAATTGCTAATTTGCTATGTAGAAATTAGAGAGAGATAGAGATTGAGAAAATGAACGAATTGGGACTGAAGGCCGATGGCCTTGATGTGTGTAAAATGCAACATATAAATTACATCAAATGAGGCATAAAACTAACCCTTTTTAGTACTAATGTTGGAAAAAGTGTGCTTTTGTCTTCCTTTTGTATTTTCAGGATTAAATGAGCGTAAATGAACAAAAGGAAGCAAATATGCAGCAAAATCTAACATAATTACAAGAAAAGGAATAAACGTGGCATGCCCGACCCCTCGACAACATCTTCCCAAGCAAAAACAAGTAAACAGAAGGCTGACCACGGCCCCGTGCCCAACTGACACTGGGGCGTGCTCAGGTATCTGCAGAAAGGACAAAGCTATAGAAGCTTCTATTTCCCAACACGGGGGCGTGCCCAGCTCAACACGGCCGTGGTCAACGCTAAGATTCGCAGAATCCAAGCAAATCTTGATAGTACAGATACGCTTCTGCACACGGGGCCGTGCCCAGCGAACACGGGGGTTGTGGAGCTAATGCAGACAAATTTCAATTAATGAAGAAAGAGAACGTGGATGGACACGGGGCCGTGCCCAATGGACACGGGGCCGTGTCCTGGCTTCTTTGCAAGCTATAAATAGAGGTGCTAGGTTCACTTCAAAAGCATCCCTTGGCAAACCACCTCTCTCTCACTTCAACCACACTCCACCACCATCACAACCCACATCCACCACCATCATCCATCATCCATCATAGAGTGTGTGTAGTAGTCTCGGATCCAAGATTGATAGTAAGAGTTCTTGACAATCAAAGGCCATGTTTGCCTAAGTCTCTTACATCACTTGGTGAAGACAAGCATTTAGTGTAATACTTTTGTTTTTTAATCTTTTCGCACTTTTTATTTGGTTTTGTATTAATGACTTTAATAACTAGTTTCTTATGTTGAAGGTGAAACTTCCTTATCATTTGTCCATGGTGTCTTGACATTATTTTACTGTCTATATAAAATAAAAGATTTACACCATTCATATCTCTACGGTCTATATAGAGATATGTTGGCTACCTGGTCGGGGGTTAAGGGAATGGTTTGGTAAGATTCTTGCCTTGTTCAGTGTATAGATCCTGCAAGGACCTGGGTCAAGCTTACTAGGACCTCCTTCAATACCCACTGGTATTGGATGGCGGGGGTGCGAATGGCTTGATCCCCTCATATGTAAACTACTATTAATACATTAACCCGGCTACTTGGGATTGTATCCCTGCTGACTCAAACCACTTAGCCGAGGGTAACGTCACCTTCAAAAGAGGGGCCTACCACATTACGCATTAATAACTTAATTAATTATCTTTCAATAATCTAACCCTTTAGGATTGTATCCTTGTTGACTCAAACTACTGGGTTGAGGGTAACGTCACCTTCAAAAGAGGGGCCTACTATATAACTAAGATAATCTCTTAAAAAGTGCAAAAGTGCGGAAATCATCAAAGGTTACACTAAAGGCGAGTCGGATCCAAGTGATTCATCTTGTCTATCTGTTTTTATTTTATTTTATTTTTCAGCATTTTTAGTTTTTATTTTCATGTTTAAAATTTTTTCTAAACTTTTGATTTGATTAGACGATGAGGATAAACTGGTACTAAAAGCTCTTGTGTCCTTGGACGACCTCGGTATCTTACCAACGCTATACAACGCTCACGATGGGTGCACTTGCCCATATGTGTGTTTAGTGTTCGTAAAATATCGTGTTTTATAAATTTAAAACTTGACTAAAGTGTTAAAAAGGGTTTAAAATATAATTAAAAATATATTCACACCGACACACATCAGGCCTCCTTATATAGGGTTGTTCGGCCCTTTTCTCGCGCCTCGCGATGACAGAAGGCAGGGCCTTCGCGGCCCGCGACATAGGCACATTAGGGCCTAGCTTGGCCCGGTCATGAGGTAGGTTCGACGGATGGCGGGTCACGTGGCGGCTCCAGGTCACGCCGCTTGTCCTCTCGCTCGCGGCCTGCGTAAGCTCAAGGGTAGTCTGTCGCGCCCCACGACAGACTTAAATAATTGTTTCTATTATATTTTTAATTATATAAAGGGATTTTGGGACCGGTTTTCATATACGGGGTGTATTTTAGGACGTATAGGGACATTCTAAATATTTTAAGAGTGTCGGAAACATTTTAGGTGGGTTGTTATACCTTAACGGTTGCTTTCAGTGTGGAGCTGAAGGACACATCAAGAGGAATTTCCCCTAGTTGAATCAAAATAACAACTAAGGAGCTGGAAACAACAGCAACAACAACAATGGCGGGAACGGTGCAAGAGGAAGAGCCTTTGTGATAGGCGCTGGCGAAGCAAGGAATGATCCCAACGTTGTGGCGGGCAAGTTCCTAATTGATGACCGTTATGTTTCTGTACTATTTGATTCTGGAGCCGATGCTAGCTATGTATCTCTACGTATTAGTAAGATGCTTAGGACTACGCCAACACCTTTAAACACTAAGCATATCGTCGAACTAGCCAATGGTAGGAACATTGAGGCCTCACATGTAATCAACAATTGTAAACTCACACTATCTGGTCAGACTTTTCTTATCAATCTCTTTCCCATCGTCCTTCGAAGCTTCGACATCGTCATTGGCATGGATTGGTTATCCAAACATCGACATGAAATACTCTGTCAAGAGAAGGTTGTTCGTATTCCTCGTTCTCCTGGAAAACCTCTAATTGTTCAAGGCGACAAGAGTGGTGTAGTTACAGGCATCATTTCCTTCTTAAAGGCCCAAAAGTGTTTACGAAAGGGTCATACCGCTACTCTAGCACTCGTTACTGACACCCAGGGGAAGGAAAGGAAGATTGAAGACTTTCCCATCGTGCACGACTTTCCTGAGGTATTCCTTGAGGAATTACCTGGCCTTCCGCCCCATCATCAAGTTGAATTCCAAATCGAGCTGACTCCTAGAGCGGCATCCATCGCTCGTGCACCTTATCGACTAGCCCCAGCCGAATTGGAAGAATTGTTTACACAATTGCAGGAGCTGTTGGATAAAGGTTTTATCCGTCCAAGCTCGTCACCTTGGGGAGCTCTTGTGTTATTCGATAAGAAGAAAGATGGCACTTTTCGTATGTGTATCGACTATCGTGAGCTGAACAAAGTTACCATCAAGAACCGATACCTACTCCTACGCATTACCGATCTGTTCGACTAGCTGCAAGGGTCGAGTTATTACTCTAAGATTCACCTGTGATGTGATTAAAATACAACATATAAATTATATCAAATACAATGTAAAAGCAACCCTTTTTAGTACTAATGTTCTAAAAAGCTCGTGTTTTTGTTCCTTTTTATTTTCAGGGTTAAAAGAGCTTAAATTTGCAAAAGGAGTAAAAAGACAGCAAAAACCAACCTAAAAGTAAAGAAGGAGGAATTGCCGCAACTCGCCAAGCCCCAATTCACATCCAAACCTCAAAATAGCAAGAATAGAAGACTTGACACGGGGCCGTATCCACAAGACCCGGGCCATGTCCGAAGAAGGATGCTGTGCAGAGAAAAAGACAACTTCTAAGGACAAAAATTGTAGCCAACACGGGGCCGTGCTAAGCCAAGTGATTCTTTCTTGTCTATCTATTTTTATTCTATTTTATTTTTTATTTTTGTTTTTTTTATTAGTTTAAAAATCTTTTCTCAAAATTTGGTTCGATTAGACGTTGACGATAAGCCGGTACTAAAAGCTCTTGTGTCCTTGGACGACCTCGGTATCTTGCCATCACTATACTACGTTCGTGATGGGTGCACTTGCCCTAACGTGTGTAGAGTGATAGTGAAATATCGTGTTTTATAAATTGAAAAACTTGAAATTCAGCGAGTTAAAAAAGAGCTAAAAATAGACATAAAAATATACTCACACTGACACACGTCACCTGCTATCTGTTTATCATTTGTTAAGAGTCCGAGACGAGGACATCTCTAAAACAACCTTCCAAACTCGTTATGGTCACTACGAATTTCTTGTCACGCCTTTTGGAATGACAAACGCACCTGCGGTTTTCATGGACCTCATGAACCGAGTGTGCAAACCATATCTTGACAAATTCGTGATCGTCTTCATCGATGGCATCCTGATCTACTCGAAGAGTGGAGAGGAGCGTGAACATCACCTACGCCTTATCCTGGAGCTCTTACGCCACGAGAAACTCTATGCCAGATTCACGAAATGCGAATTTTGGCTTCGCGAAGTCCATTTCTTGGACACGTAGTCAATGAAGCTAGGATTCACATTGATCCAACCAAGATTAATCTATCAAGAACTGGTCTACACCCAAGACTCCATCTGAAATCCGCCATTTCTTGGGATTGGCGGGATATTATTGTAGATTCATCGAGGGGTTCTCGAAGATTGCTCAACCCCTCATGACTGTTACCCAGAAGGGTATTGCTTACAAGTGGAACGATGCCCAGGAATCTGCGTTTCAGAAGCTAAAGGAGAAACTTTGCAGTGCTCCTATTCTTTCATTACCAGAAGGTACTGACGACTTTGTTGTCTACTACGATGCGTCTATTCGAGGACTCAGTTGTGTGCTGATGCAACACGAGAAAGTTATTGCTTATGCTTCCCGACAACTCAAGATCCACGAACGGAATTACATAACACACGATTTAGAACTAGGAGTAGTAGTCTTCACGCTCAATATTTGGAGGCATTACTTGTACGGTACCAGTGCATGATTTACACTGACCACGAGAGTCTCTAGCATATACTGGACATAAGGAGCTGAACATGAGGCAAAGCCGATGAGTCGAGCTCCTAAACGATTACGAATGCGCAATTAAGTATCATCCAGGCAAGGCTAATGTTGTAGCTGATGCCATAAGCCAGAAAGAAACTAAACTTAAGCGTGTCTATGCCTTACAGCTCACCATTCACTCAAACCTCCCTAACCAGATCCGAAATGCTCAAGTCGAAGCACTGAAAGCGGAAAACCTTCTAGCTGAATCTATGCGGGGCATGGAAAAACAACTCGAACTCAAAGACGACGTCATTCACTACTTCATGGATCGTATCTGGGTTCCATCTTATGGAAATCTACGAGAACTTGTGATGGACGAAGCACACAAGTCTCGCTATTCAATACATCCTGATTCAGACAAGATGTATCACGATCTCAAGACTTTGTACTGGTGGCCTAACATGAAAGCTATTATTGCTGAGTACGTCAGCAAATGCTTGACTTGTGCTAGAGTCAAGATCGAGTATCAAAAGTCGTCAGGGTTACTGCAGCAACTAGAATTGCCAACCTAGAAATGGGAACAAATTTCCATGGATTTCGTTACTGGCTTACCAAGGTCGCAGAGCGGAAACGATACCATTTGGGTGATCGTAGACCGTTTAACCAAGTCTGCTCACTTCCTCGCGATCAAAGAAACCGACAAGTTTTTGAAACTTGTAGCCATCTACTTGAAGGAAGTAGTTGCTTGGCACGGAGTGCCAACATCCATTATCTCTGATCGTGATCCATGTTTCACCTCCGAATTGTGGCAGGCTATGCACAAATCCTTTGGCTCACAGTTAGATATGAGCACCGCTTACCACCCACAGACGGATGGTCAGACCGAACGTACCATCTAGACACTTGAAGACATGCTGAGAGCATGTGTTATCGACTTTGGAAACGGGTGGGAACGACACCTACCTCTGGTAGAATTTTCTTATAACAACAGCTGCCACACTAGCATTCAGGCAGCACCATTTGATGCATTGTACGGTCATAAATGCCGATCACCTATGTGTTGGGCGAAAGTTGGCGAAAGCCAAATTACCGGCCCAGAGCTAGTAATTGACACTATGGATAAGATTTCCCAGATCAGACAACGAATGGCGGCAGCACGTGACCGTCAGAAAAGCTACGCTGATAAGCGTAGGAAACCTCTAGAATTCTAGGTCGAGGACCGGGGTCTAATAAAAGTTTCACCTTGGAAATGTGTGGTATGTTTTGGTAAAAGGGGCAAGCTTAATCCTCGATACGTTGTACCTTTTGAAAATACCTAGAGGATCGGTAAGGTAGCGTACAAACTAAATCTGCTAGAAGAGCTGATTGTTGTGCACAACGTTTTTCACGTATCGAATATGAAGAAGTGTATGTCAGATGAAACACTCATTGTTCCTTTTAAGGAACTCACGACCGACGATCAACGATCGACTACGCTTTGTTGAGGAACCGATTGAGATCATGGATCAAGAAAACAAAACCCTCAAGCGTAGCAGAATATCAATAGTCCGAGTTCGTTGGAACTCGCGCCGTGGCCCAGAATTTACCTCGGAACGGGAAGACCAAACAATACTTCCAGCACTGAGGCTACAGCTGAATTTCGGGACGAAATTCCAAACTAACAGGGGGAAGATGTGACACCCCGCAAAAACTTTTTAACACATTAGCTTGTTAGTGGTTGCGCACTAAATTTTGAGACGATATTTCTTGAAACTTAGGGATAATGTGACACTTCGGGTTTTTTCTGCACATTTCGTTTACATTGTAACTATGGGGATTTAATAAATGAGATTTAAATTGATAATTAATGGATTGATTATATGTTATTTATGTGAAAATGTGTAAACCAAAAACTATAATATAATTATTTAATGTGAAAAGGTCTATGTATAAACTTGGGTCGAAACCCCTCGGTTCCGACTCGAAACCACTAGACTCGCACACCCCTTTCGACTTACCTTGGGCCACCGCACACTCTTTCAACTTGCATTAACTGGGTTGTGTGTTTGATATGAACCCAGGCCCAAAACCACGAGCCCACTATAAATCCTATATGTGTGCGGTATCTTAGGAAGGCTATAAAACGTTCCTTTTCAGCCAACATCCTGAATATTTGACAGCAATCATTTCATCATCTATCAATTCCAAAACATTCTCTTTCTTTCTCTCCTAATCCACTTTCTCTCTCTCTCTAAAAACCCTAGATTACTCCTTTCTTCTCCCTTCTCGGAAACAAACAGCCGCTCCATTCCCTCTGGACATTTCAGCGGCAGCATCATCAACATTTAGAGCAGCTAGAAGTGATTAATCAGGGGCTTCATTTCATACTCTTTTCTACACAATCTAGTACCGGACGTGATTGATCAAAGTTGTTTTAACAAGTAAACTATCTGCCGAGCAAACCAAGGTGTGTTCACACACACTAAAAGCATGTGTCCCAGGGGGACACAGACGAACAACTATCCTTGGAAAGGATACTTTTTAACTACTATTCTCGGGGGAATACGATTGGATACTTTTAAAATTACTATTCCCGGGGGGAATACATTTGGATATTATTTATAAATCATGACTAGAGAACTAAATGAAACTCTATCATGGAAAGTCCCCACTTACAATACCGATTAACCGCCGGGGGCGAATGGGATATTAGTTGATAGCGCTATTAGGTTTGACAAACCTCACACCGTGACCGGGGGGGGGGGGGATCGGGCGTGAACTAGTAGGCCTTGCAACTTGGTCAATGATGATAGACATTGACTTGGGGCACAACAACTCAACGTCACTAGTATTCGGTATCTACAGTTCAGTGAGCTTACAGATGGGGTAGCTCCCCATAACGTGATTATAAATACCTTATCTAAACAATTTACGTTTTCAAAAGTTAAAACTGGACTACTTGTGAACTCGCCAACTTTATGTTAACACCCTACTTGTCAGACCCCAACCGATGGCGGAAACATCAGGGCGTGGCACTAAGGGAATCAGATTGCTCAAGAGATTCCACAACACTAATTATTTCGATAATTGATTAATCAAGTTTCATAAATTTGTCTAAAACATCAACCACAGTTTACAACCACAAAAGTATCAAATAACATAAGCATGTAAACATTGTTCAATTCCCTGAATTAACTAAGATAAGTTTCTAAGCGTCATCCTAGCTTGTTTCTTGAATCCCAGCTACTATCAACCTGCAACATGTATTAAAATACTATCAACAAAAATGTTAGCGAGCATACAAGTTTGAATACGTAGCATAATAGTTTAAAAACTCATATCCAACAAGAAAACATATAATAAGTTTCACCATGCTAGTTTATGCAGTCCAAGTGATAGCCCAAGTTTCCAGTGCGTTAAATGCCTTTCCCAAAGACTAATGGGAGGTAACGGGAGGTTAAATGTCTCATTCTAACAATACCCTAAAGACTAACTGGGAGGTCATTACCCCTATAGCGCTACTGATGTGTGCAAAATGCAACATATAAATTACATCAATTGTGGCATTAAACTAACCCTTTTTTAGTACTAATGTTGGAAAAAGTGTGCTTTTGTCTTTCTTTTGTATTTTCAGGATTAAATGAGCTCAAATTAACAAAAGAAGCAAAAAGGCAGCTAAATCTAACATAAATACAAGAAAAGGAATAAACGTGGCATGCCCGACCTCCCCGAAAGCATCTTCCCAAGCAAAACAAGAAAACAGGAGGCTGAACACGCCCCGTGCTCAATGAGCACGGGGGCGTGCCCAAGTGTCAGCATAAAAGACAAAGTTGTATAAGCTTCCATCGCCCACCACGGGGCCGTGCTCAGTGGACACGGGGTCGTGGTCAACTATAAGATTCGCAGAATCCAGGCAAATCTTGATAGTACAGATATGCTTCTGCACACGGGGTCGTGCCCAGCGGACACGGGGCCGTGGTCAACTAATAAAGACAAGAGCAATTAATGAAGAGAGAGAAGGATGTGGACACGGGGCCGTGCCCACTGGACACGGGGCCGTGCCCGAGCTTCTGTTCAGCCTATAAATAGGAGTGCTTGGCTCAAGCTCAAACCATCCCTTGGCACAGCACCTCTCTCACACTTCACCCACCACCCACCACCACCATAACACCATCATCCACCACCATCATCCATTGTCCATCATAGAGTGTGTGAGTCGTCTCGGGATCCAAGATTGATCGTAAGAGTTCTTGACAATCAAGGCCATGTTTGCCTAAGTCTCTTACATCACTTGGTGAAGACAAAGTGTCTAGTGTAATACTTTTTATTTTTAATCTTTTCGCACTTTTTAATTGGTTATGTATTAATGACTTTAATAACTAGTTTCTTATGTTGAAGGTGATTCTTCCTTATCGTTTGTCCGTGGTGTCTTGGCATTATTTTACTGTCTATATAAAATAAAAGATTTACACCATTCATATCTCCACGGTCTATATGGAGGTATGTTGGCTACCTGGTCGGGGGTTAAGGGAACAGTTTGGTAAGAGTCTTGCCATTGTTCAGTGTATAGATCCTGCAAAGGACCTGGGTCAAATTTAGTAGGACCTCCTTCAATACTTAACGGTATTGGATGGCGGGGGTCCAAACTCTTTGACCCCCTCATAAGTTAAACTACTATTAATACTTTAACCCGGCTACTTAGGACTGTATCCCTGCTGACTCAGACTACTTAGCCGAGGGTAACGCAACCTTTAAAAGAGGGGCCTACCACAATATGCATTAATAACTTAATTAATTATTTTTCAATAATCCGACCATTTAGGATTGTATCCTTGCTGACTCAAACTACTGGGTTGAGGGTAACGTCACCTTCAAAAGAGGGGCCTACTACAATAACTAAGATAATCTCTTAAATAGTGCAAAAGTGCGGAAATAATCAAAGGTTACACTAAACACGAGTCGGAGCCAAGTGATTCATCTTGTCTATATGTTTTTCTTTTATTTTTATTTTTCAGCATTTTAGTTAGTTTTTATTTTCTTAGTTTAAAACATTTTTCTAAACTTTTGATTTGATTAGACGTTGAGGATAAACCGGTACTAAAAGCTCTTGTGTCCTTGGACGACCTCGGTATCTTACCAACACTATACTACGCTCACGATGGGTGCACTTGCCCATATGTGTGTTTAGTGTTAGTAAATATCGTGTTTTATAAATTTAAAACTTGGCTAAAAAGTGTTAAAAAGGGCTTAACATATACATTAAAAACTAATAACACTCACACACATCAGCTACCATTGTTAAGGCAGAACTACACACAAGGATTAAACGTTCACATAGCATAAAAGTCTCAAGTTTCAAGTTTCATGTTTAAATGGATAGAGTATGTTTCAAATAAGTTTCAGGTGTCAAGGGTCTTGATAATAGAATACATGTTGCATCCCAAAAGTGTCTAAAACATAAAAGGATCGAGTATACTCACAGCGGGTGCTTAAACCAAACACTGCTAAGATTGGATCGAAGGGAGCGCTAGATCAGCATGCATGCGGGGAACAGAGCATAAGTCCTCTAAGAGCTGACCCGGTTGGGTACAGAGTGTCGAATGGTTCAAAAATTGAGATAAAGTGTCTGGCTGAATACTTGAGCGGATGGTCATCCGGACGGATGTTCATCCGGACGGATGACCATTCGAACGGATGGCCATTCGAACAGTGGGTGTTTGCGAACTATTAAAGTTTCAAATGTTGTAATTATGGTGTCCTGTAAAACAAACAAGTGTCATGATAATCAGATCATCTGGACGAATGGTCATCCAATCGGATGGCCATTCGGACAGCCGATCAGTGAGTGAAGTTTCGTGCAATTTTCTGAAATTTTGAGTTAACGGAGACGGTGTAACGACGCATCAAACAATGAAAACGTACCAAACCCAGCTCGTTCGGCCGGCTGGGAACCACCCCTTCTCGAACCGATGAACTGTTTATGGTGAGGTTTCATGTTTGGACCCGGCAATCGGCCCGTTTTCTGGTGGAAATCAGTTTTCAAGCCGGCTTTCGGCTAAGGAATGACCCGTAAGTCGGTTTGAGTCTGATTTTACCCATGTTCTGTATAAAAATCGAAGAAAAGTCCAAACATTAGTTGTAAAATGCGATGTTCATCAGATCTGAGCCGGAAACCATGTGAAATTCCGTCAGATCTGGTGTAAAAGTGTGAGATTCTTAAGTTTTTGGATAAAAGTTGTGAAAATCTGTTAGATCTAGGGCCGTTCTTGCTTAATGCTCCACAACAGTTTGTACCAACATCTGAGTGGAAACCACCTCCAAGAGACCCCAAATCAGTCGGTTTTCATGAAAATGCTGAAGTGTTCGTGTGATTTTGATGAAGAATATTGTGTAGAAGTGATAAATGATGAAGGTTGTACAAGAATCGGGGAAGAATACTTACGATTTGCCTTAAATCTTGCTTAAAATGACTGAGAGTGCGTGTGGTCGGATGGCAGAGAGTGAAAGGTGAGAATGAGAGTTCAAGGGGTATATTGATAGGTGATGTTGACAGGTAAGTCGGTGGAGAGGTGCGAGGGATAGGATGGCTATTCGGTCGAATGGTCATCCGATCGGATGGTTATCCGATCGGATGTCCATTCGGACAGCCGAGACCCGTTTGCTAGTTTTCCGACTTTGGTTCGTTTTGCGAGCCAGATCAAGTGTTGCGTTGCGTATTATTGTGAGTAACCATTTCATGGTATAATTGTATAATTAACACATAAGTTTTTGTGTTTCAAGTCTGCGTTTAAGCTAGTATCCCGTTCAATAAGTATCAAGTATCAAAGTGTCAAGTATCAAAGTCTCTCGTTCAATAAAGAACCAAAGTTTCTCGTTCAATAATTATTAAGTTTCTCGTTTAACCAAGTATCAAAGTTTCTTGATTACTTAGTATCAAGCATAACAAGTGTCAAGTTTCAAGATTCGAGTTTCAAAGTATCACAAGAGTCTAGTATCACAAGGGTCAAGTATCACAAGAGTCAAGATTCATACTTGTTCATGCATGAAGTATCACAAAAGTATCGTAGAGTAAAAGTTTCACATAGTTTAACATAATTAAGTCTCAAATAAGTATCATTAATTATTACAAGGACGAGACTTGCCAGAAGATAAAAGTTTCGAAACGCAGGGCGTTACACTACTGCATGCTTTGTAGGTACTCAGTGATTGCTGGAGCTTGCAGCTTGAGAGTGTAGTGGACATGCTAACCAGTGTTGGGTCTTTTTATAATAACCATGAACTTTAAACTTTATTTCGAACTGTCTAACTTATGCTCCCGTTGTTATCTCAAACATTGTTTTAGAACATAAAACTATGGACTTAGGCTTTAATAGTCACTAATTATATTTGTTTTGGTAGAATTGTTTAACTATTATGATTGTTCAATATGATTGGTGGCTGGATCCTGTTAGTCACACGCCTCGCGGTGGTACTCCACATGTGAAAATTTGAGGGTGTGACAAAAGGAGTGTGTATGCCAAGGTGTAAACTTTTTTTTGCATGAAGTAAATATTTTTACTTTTAATTGATAAATAAATATTTGAGTAAATTAGACTTTCTATCCTTTATGTTTGTATCAGATTGCAATGGATGACCTTTAACTTCAATAATTACAGTCACAATCCTTTATTTGGAAAACTAATTACACATTCGTCCTTTAGCACTAACCAGGTTAAATGTTTCTGTTAAATTTGATCAAGTAAGGGTAATTAGGTCTTTTATCAGTTTATTTAACTTTAAGTCATCCTCTCTAAATCTGAAAAGCTACCCCTCCTCTAGTTCTGAAAAAACCTATCTCTCTCTAACTCTAAGCACCGATCTCTCTTTCTTAACTCCTTTTGATGGTGAACAACGAAACATAAACAAAATCCCTTGATGGATATTGATGGTGAAAACAATTTGAAATTTTGTGATGAAAAAATTGATAGAGAAGAATCAGTTTTGAGTTTGTTTCATTGGATTTTCTTTACTCCATCAAAAAAAAAAAAAGGAGCCTGACCCCTTGTTTTTGAAGTTGTTGATACAGATCTGGATTCGGAGCAATCATTCTTCGCTTAACCAGTTACTGCATCACCATAACAACGATTCAAAATCTGCAGGATATCGTTTTGGAAGCTGTTGATGCAGATCTGCATCTAATGATCTTGACGGAAGTACACAAAAAGGAGTCTGAACCCTCATTTTGGAAGGTGTCGATACAGATCCCGATTCAGAGCCCTTTTTCTTGGTGAGCTGGGTCGTGGTGGAAGCTGTCATACAGATTTGCATCCGACAATCTTGATGGAACTACACAAAAAGGAGTCTGAACCCTTGTTTAGAAAACGGTAGAAAGTTGCGATGCAGATGATGACGAAACCTTTTGTCTTTGTTTCATCAGAATTTGGTTTAAAAGATGAACAAAATTTGATTCTGATTGATATTGAATAATGAATTTTGACTTTGATTTCTAGATTCAACCGATTAGGTATGTAAAAACTTGGTTAACCGGGTCATGGTGGGGTAGTTGCTGGTCCAATACTGTTTCTATGGCTTTGAATTTAATTTCGTTCAAGGTAGCGAAATCGTTGGCGGTGGGGGAGTGACATGGGGTGGTGGCTGGATTTGGTGGTTGGCTGGAGAGAGACAGAGAGCTATAAGAGTTAGACAAGGGTAAAATGACATAAGTGCCCTCACATGAGGTGTACATGATGTGACTTGACATAAAATTTTAACCTGGTTAGTGCTAAAGGACGAAAGGTATAATGAATTTTCCAAATAAAGGATTGTAACTGTAATTATTGAAGTTAAAGATCATCCATTACAATCTAATACAAACATAAAGGACGAAAAGTATAATTTACCCTAAATATTTTTAAAGTTGTTTTCGTCTACATATCACCTATTTACATATGATAATCATTAAAATACATATGAGAAAGTGAGTCTTCCTTTAACCATATAATAATAGGATTATGATCAAATACAATATAAAGATGCTAAATGCAAGATGCTAAATTCTTTCTATCATAGCACCAATGCAAAGATGCTAAATGCATCTACAAACACATCCAGTCAGCTGGCACATCATATTTCAATAGATGCACCAAAAACACTTATTTTCTCTCCAACCCTACAAATATCCTTATCAACACTTAGATTTCCACATCATCCCTATTTTTTTCTTTTTATGTTTAATACTCAATTTTATTTCATAACCAATCCATTTTCTATTGGTGTATTATTAATAATATAAATAAATTAGTTAAATATAATTAAAAGAGAAAAATGCTCGTATCGTCCCTGTGGTTTGCTCCATTTTCACATTTAGTCCCTAACTTTCTAAAATTACAGCTATAGTCCTAAACTTTGGCAATTTCATTCCCGGATAGCCCCTAGCATGGATGAGGGTTAGTTTTTGGTGTTAAGCGGGTGTGAAATGATGAGATTGCCTTTACTGTCAAATTAATAACTAAAAAGTTAAAAGAAATATAATTAATATTTTCGAATTTATGTGGGACACTGTTGGTGCATAATGTCTATCGCCTACGTCGTCAGTCGTGTCGTGTATGTTTTAGAAGTGTTTTGAAATGTAAAATTATGAAAAAATGCCAGTTCATACGAAGTGGAGTTGACCAGTTCATATGAACTGGATGTTGTCTAGTTCATATGAACTGGGTTGAACCACTTCATATGGACTGGCTCTCCTATAAATAGGGGTGTTGGTTTTTCTCATTTGTAACTTCTCAGAGGATCTTGACACGAAGTGCTGCCGGTTTCTCTGCGTGTAAAACGTCATTTTATGAATGAAAACCAAGTTTAAAGTACTTCTTTCTACTCCTACTCACATTCTCTTACTGATTCAAGGTTGCTAGATGGATTCCGCCTATCTAGTGATCTAGATTTAACTCTGAAAGATTCAAGGTTGCTAGATCGATCCTACAAGTGTTATCAGAGCTCAGGATGAGTTAAATCTGAAAAATCAGTGGTTTGAATGTGTGTAAATCTGATTCTTCTACTCTTTCTTGGACTTTTGAATGATTTCACGGACAAAATGGACTAAATTTTTGATATAACGTGTAAAACACCTTTTTAAACAATCCTTAAAAGAATCAGATCTAAAATCGACCTAAAACGTGATCAATTTTGTCAAAAACATTCTCGATCGTATGACATCAGCATCACTTCGTGTGAGGTGGTCACCAGTTCGCATGTATTAAAGAACCAGGTCATACGAAGTGACCAGTTCACTTGAAGTCATTCAGTTCGCATGAATTGAGCCAAACCAGTTCTCATCAAACCACTTCGTATCAGTTCAGTTCAAGATCAGTCCAAGTCAGTTCGCATGAAGTGAACTTGAACAGTTCGCTTGAAACATTATTCCAGTTCGCATCAGATCACTTCACATCAGATCAGCTCATATCAGATCAGGTCGCATCAGATCAGTTCGCATCAGATCAGTTCACATCATATCAGTTCACATCATATCAGTTCGTTTGAAAGACATTACCAGTTCACATCAAGTCAGGTTGTTTGAGGATCAACCACTGTTGGGATTGAACCCTATCAGAGGAACAGATAATTAAAGCCAAAACTGGATCAGAGCAGTGGATCCAGAATAAGCTGACGATTACAGTTAGTTCATGCAAATCTCTCCCCTTGAAAGTGGTTTTGTATCTACTGACCTCCTATCTGCTGATCTTACTAAATGCTGACCTACAACTGCTGCTTTGGATCTACTGACCAATGTCAAAGACTGATGGAAGACCAAAGCTCTGCTGACTAAATCTACTGCCTTGAGTCAAGTACTGCTGATCCGGACAAGCACTGCTGGGTTCACAGCAGTGGAAGGATGCAGCAGCTGTTTAAGTGTCTTTTATGCAAAGAAATGTAATAGCAGTAGTTAGTACATCAGAGTTTGTATAGATCAGTGGTTAGAGTTTGTTAGGAGGTTAGATGTCACTTTCATGGTGACGTCAGCTAAGATGCTCAGTGGTTTGCAAGTGCCTATAAATAGTTCAGTACTTTGTACTGTTCTATTAGCTCTTTCACCACATCGTCTTCTTTGCACGAACAAACTACTGAGCTCTGGCTGAGGGGGAGTTTGCATTCATTCATCAATCATTGTAATCGGTGTTGAAACAAATTCAATCTTTCGATTCATTGTGTAAAGATGTTTGATAAAAGTATTACTCTCGTTTGATTGTATGCAAAGTTTGTTTTCATTATAATTCCGCTGCACAACTCTTTCATTTCCATCTTAATTTCAAACGAAAATACAATCAAAAAGAAACTCAGATCCAACAATTGGTATCAGAGCTTGGACAGTCAAATTTGATTTAACAATCATTTTGACGTAAATAGTTCAGCTCATAACAGTTGATACTGATCGTTTGTTCGTCCGTTGAAAAACAGAGCAAGGATTAATCACCAGTAAAGTTGATTTCTCAGTGTCTGTAAAACAACAAGAATGACGTCACAATCTCAGGATGATAAAAACAACATCGGCTCACTCTTTAAACCACCTATGCTAAAAAGAAATGAGTACAACATCTGGCAGAGAAGGATGGGTCACATCCTTGCTCAACAAAGCACAGGTTGTTGGAAGTCTGTCATTTATGGTCCCCATGTTTCTTCAGTGCCAAGTGCTGAAGATGCTAAAAAGTTCGTTCCAAAACCAGTTGAAAATTATACCGAAACCGACTTTCAAAAGATCGAACTAGATGCTAAAGCGTTTAGCATCGTAGCATCAGCGCTGCCCAATGAGATATATGCTGGACTGTTACATTGTAACAGTGCCAAAGAGTTATGGGACGCACTTAAGGAACAGTTTGGGGGAACTGAAGAAGTCATAGAAAACAATAGGGAAATCCTGAACCAACAGTATGAAACATTTTGCTACGTTAAAGGTGAATCACTAACGCAACAATTTGAGCGTTTTAGTTGTCTCATCAGTGAACTGAGGCTTGTTAACACCACTTTTACAAACTCAACTCAAAATAGCAGGTTCCTCAGGTCACTGCCAGAAAAATGGGACACTGCAGCTTTTGTCACCCGAAACTCACCTGAATTCAAGGATCTGACCTTGACCCAACTCCACGGTCGACTCCTGACCTATGAAAGGGAGTTGAACCAGAAAAGGTGGTTACAAGAGTCAGGAAAAGTTACCGATGATTACACTTTCGGTAATACTGCTCTTCTGGGTCAAGAAGAATCTGGGAGCAGTGGTAAGGATCAGGGTTATGATCACTTCATTGACATAACTGCTGGTGCAAATTTTAACAACCCTGATCCTCACTCTGCAAGTTATGCATTCACTGCTAACGAAAACCAGATGTCAGATAATCTAAGCTTTGAACTCAATGATTTACAGCATTTCGATCCCACTGACTTAGAGGAAATGGACATCCTACATCAACTGGCTTTGCTAAGTGTTAGAACTAGCAAATTTTACAAAAGAACATGGCGAAAATTCCCAGGTTTGCATGAGAATCTAAGGGTTGGGTTGGATAAATCGAAAATCAAGTGCTACAAGTGTAATAGGTTGGGATATTTTGCTAGGGAATGTAGGAGTCAAACTACTGGTCCTATAATTACTCATCCTAGCTCAAATCCTAGACCTCAAAACCAAACCACTGTGCACTATGCCCAGTATACCCCAGCAGCTCAAGTGAACACTGCTCACTATGCTGCTGCCCCTGTGCCAGTACACTATGTCCAAACTACTGTTCCACAAATCCAATATGTTCAAACCCCTGCTCCACAGGTACAAGTGCAACCTGTTGCACCTCAAACCACTGCTCCAGCAGCAGTACAACCAGATCAACAAAGTTTCTTCACTCAAGGGTTTGTTGACTGGAGCAGTATGCCTGAAGATCTTAGTGATGAAAATTTTGCACTCTATGCTTCTAATGATTCTTCTCATGATGAATTTTGTTTAATGGCATTAGAGACAATACAGGAGGGGGTTGAAACTGAGGAGGAACAGCTGTGCTTTGAAGCAGTGGATGAAGTGACTGAAGCAGTGGTTACTGCTGTAGCTGGTGAACTACTGTTGGGAGAAAGTTCAGGTTCCCTGATTGAACCAATGACAGATCCATGGTCCGAAGAGGATAAAGAAGATGAGAAGGAAGAAAAGACTGGTGAAAAGAAGATGAAAGCTGATGATGAGGAAGATCATCAATGTGATTGTGCAATGATGGCAGCTGCCAAGGGAGCTTCTGCATGCTTTGATAGTCTTTGGTATGTAGATAGTGGAGGCTCCAGTCACATGACAGGATGTAAAGCCCTCCTCAAAGACTTTAAAATCCATGGTGGGGGTGATATATCCTTTGGGAATAATAGTAAAGGGAAAGTTCTGGGTCTGGAACAGTGAAATCTGGAAATGTAAAATTTGAAAATGTCAATCTAATAGACAATCTAAAATTCAACCTTCTGAGTGTGTCCCAAATGAGTGACAAGGGATTTGGGTCATTCTTCACAAAAGACTGTTGTGGGATTGTTGGACCAGAAATGGTCAAAAAGATTGAAGCAATAATCAACTCTGGTCAAACTAAACTTGTTGCTCAAAGAAGTGGCAATGTTTATGTTGTTGACATGTCAAAAGAGTGTCCCAGAGCTGATGCCTGTCTGTTCTCAGCTGCCTCTAACAAAGAGACAGAACTTTGGCACAGAAGGCTGGGACACACAAATCTTAAGACAATCACAGAAATTTCAAAAAATGGTTTGGTGAGAGGCCTACCACAAAAATTGTTTTCATGTCCTGAACATTGCATTTCCTGTTTAAAAGGAAAACAGCATAAAAGTTCTTACAAGTCCATTGAAGAGTCCAAAACAACCCAGTGTTTGCAAATGCTACACATGGATTTGTTTGGCCCAGTTCAAGTCATGAGCCTTAAAAAGAAAAGATATTGTTTGGTTATTGTTGATGACTTTTCTAGGTTCACATGGACTTTCTTTTTGCACTCAAAAGATGAAACTGCAGGCATTTTGCAAGACTTTGTAATACAGGTTGAAAAGCAATTTGACCTTCCAGTGAAAAGCTTCAGGAGTGACAATGGCACAAAATTCAAAAATAGGGAGTTGGATGCCTTCTGTGTGAAGAAAGGGATTGTAAGGCAGTACAGCATCCCAAGAACACCAGAGCAGAATGGGGTAGTGGAAAGGAAGAACAGAACTCTGATTGAGGCTGCCAGAACCATGCTTGCAGATTCAGGTTTGCCATTAACTTTCTGGGCAGAGGCAGTAAACACTGCTTGCTATGTTCAGAACAGAGTCTTAATAAACCCCAGGCACAAAAAGACTGCCTATGAAATTCTGTATAAAATCAAACCACTGATTTCATATTTCAAAGTGTTTGGCTGCCCATGCTTTATTTTGAACTTAAAAGATTCCATTTCAAAATTTGCAGCCAAAATTGATTGTGGTTATCATCTGGGGTACTCAACCACTGCCAAGGCCTACAAAGTGTTCAATACACGGACCAAGGCAGTGGAGGAGACTTTGAATGTTAAGTTCAATGAACTTTCATCAATGAAAATCCCAGCAAACCCTGCAGATCTGTTTGATCTTGAAAAATTCACTTTTGAAAATACTGCTGTCAAGACTAACAGTGCAGGTCCATCAGAAGATACAACACCAGACTATGGGTATGAAATCATAATCCCTCAAAGGTCTGCCACAAAGGGAAAAGCACCAGCTGTTCAAAACAGTTGTCAAAGCTCAACCACTGCTACCTCAACAGTTGTTGACCAAAGTAGCTCATCAACCACTGCTTCCACATCCTCAAACACTGCTGACAAAAGTCCTCAAACAGTGGATAAAAGTCAGCAGTTGTCCACTTCATTACCTCCTATATCACCACCTTTTGAAGCCACTACTGGATCATCAAAGTCCCCAGCAGTGGTTAGCTCAGATGATACACATTTGCAGCCTTCACCAACCAATGCCATCATACCATATCAAGGAGATTTAATCTTCTTGAGATCTCATCCACCTGATCAAATCATTGGCAACATAAATGAAGGGGTACTCACAAGAAGTCAAACCCAAAACATTTGTCTTTTTGCTGGTTTTCTATCACTCCATCAGCCAGTCAAGTACCAAGAGGCACTGAAAGACAACAGCTGGGTAGAAGCCATGCAAGAGGAACTCCAACAGTTTAAAAGACAACAAGTATGGGAGCTTGTACCACTGCCAGAAGAGGTTAGTCCCATTGCCACAAAGTGGGTCTTCAAAAACAAAACTGATGAAAGGGGTATTGTTGTCAAGAATAAAGCCAGGCTTGTGGTTCAAGGTTACAGACAGGAAGAGGGGATTGATTATGATGAAACATTTGCCCCTGTTGCAAGATTGGAAGCCATTAGACTGTTCCTGGCCTTTGCTGTCAACCACAATATGAAGGTGTTTCAAATGGATATCAAAAGTGCTTTCCTCTATGGTACAATTCAAGAAGAGGTGTATGTTTGTCAACCTCCAGGTTTTGAGGATCCATTTTATCCAGATCATGTCTACAGGCTAAACAAAGCCTTGTATGGCTTGAAACAAGCACCAAGGGCCTGGTATGAAACTCTTTCCAACTTCCTACTCTCAAATGGTTTCAAAAGAGGTACCATTGATAAGACACTATTTTTAAAATGGAGAGGGAAGGATTTAATGATTGTCCAGATTTATGTGGATGACATTATTTTTGGAAGCACATGTAACTCAATGTGTGAAGAGTTTAGAGAACTCATGACAGCTGAGTTTGAAATGAGTGCTATGGGTGAGCTGCAATGCTTTCTTGGTCTCCAAGTCCAGCAATTGCAAAATGGAACTTTCATTCATCAAAGCAAATATGCTAAAGAACTTTTAACCAAATTTGATATGAATGATTGTAAACCATGCAGCACACCCATGGCAACAAATAAGCTGGTCATGTCTGATGAAAAGGATGAGCTGATTGACCAAACACTTTATAGAAGCATGATTGGTTCTTTATTGTACCTAACTGCATCTAGACCAGACATCATGTTTGCAACATATGTCTGTGCAAGAAGTCAATCAGCTCCCAGAAAATCAAATCTCATTGCTGTAAAAAGGATCTTCAGATACATAAAAGGTGCTCCCATACTTGGTATCTGGTATCCAGCTAATGGGAACATCAAGCTTTCAGGTTTCTCAGACAGTGACTTTGCTGGATGTCACACCACAAGGAAGTCCACATCAGGAGGGTGCCAGTTTCTAGGTGATTGCTTAGTTTCATGGCAAAGCAAAAAGCAAGCAGCTGTTTCAACATCCACTGCTGAAGCTGAATACATTGCTGCTGCAAGCTGTACAGCCCAACTCCTGTGGCTTCAAAATCAGTTGCTGGATTTTGGTATCACTGCCTTAAAGACACCACTCATGTTGGACAGTCAGGCAACAGAAAATATCATCAAAAATCCAGTTTCCCACTCAACCACCAAACACATTGACATCAGACATCACTTTGTGAGGGATTGCTATGAAAAAGGTTTGATTTCTCTGCATCATGTCCCAACTAAAGACCAGCTGGCTGATGTGCTCACAAAAGCACTTAATACAGCCACTTTTGAAAGTTTGGTCTCTAGGATTGGGACGCTGAACATGGAATAACAAGCAACATCTTGTTTTTCTATGAATAAAAGCAACAAAATGTTTTCAGAAAATCAAAACTCCATCCTTAAAAATAGCTAAAAATGAAAATTTTTCATTAAAGTCCTTAAAAGTCTGCCATTAATCACTGATTGTTCAAAAGTCTGCTCTACTTCAAAAGTCTGTCCACTGCTGAAAGTCAACCCCTGCTTTCTCATTATTTTGATAAACTCTGTTGTTCAAAAGCAGGGTCTTATCCACTGATATGCTATCCACTGATAGTAAAAATCATCCATTGCTTTCATACCACTGCCTTCATCAGTCACTTTCACAAAAGTACTGTCCTTCACTTTCACCAGGGGTTGTCACGTGGGCAGTACATATTGGTCAGACTTTTTGTAACGGCTGCCACCTCAGCATTCACTTTCTCCCCTATAAAATCCCTCATTCACCACCAAAACAGGGTTTTACTGTCGAATTGAATTCTAAAAAATTCTCTTCTCAAAACAGTTTTTCATATCATCTTCCACCAATTTCTTCGATCAATCATCCTCAAAATGACTAAATCAAAGAAATCTGCAAAACCCTCATCCAAATCTTCATCGAAAACAGCCTCTCAAAAGGCAATCTCCACTGAAATTCCACACAAACCATCTCACAATCTTCTTGGTCTTCTTACAAAACCCAGTTCCACAAAGGATTTCGATTCCATCATTGATATCATCACCGCCTCAAAGTACAAAACTTTGTTGACAGTGGATGCACCAATTTACTTGGCAACCCAAAGGGAGTTTTGGAAGAATGCAATCCTTGAAACACAAGGAGAAGCTGTAATAGCCATTAACTCTACTTTAAAGGGAAAAGAAGTCAAGATTACACCCCAAACAATTTCAGAGGTCTTTCAACTCGACGATCAAGAAGGTAAAATTACTTTCCCTAAAAACGAGTTAAAAAATGATTTTCTGGAAAGGGGGTACAATGCAGAGGTCAAAAAGGACACCTTAGAAAAAGGTTACTTTCCTCCTGCAACAAGATTTTTATTTCACACCCTCTTAAAATGTGTTTCAAACAAAACCACTTCTTTCAATGAAATACCATTAAAAATTCAAAAACTGGGATTTGCAATTCTTCAAGATGAAAATTTTAACTACTCCCAGGAAATTTTTAATGATTTGGTTAAAAATGTTGAAACAAAGGCATTCCTACTTTTTCCAAGATTTTTAAGTTACTATTTTGAAATGAAACTTGGAAAAAAGGATGCTGCTGCAATAAAACAAGGTGACTTCATTCAAACAAATTGCTTAACTGCTGAAACTTTAACAAGGATGTCCACACCTTGCAAAACACAAGCAGAGGTGCCTGAGCAGATTTTAGCAGTTACAACTGCTCCTCAGGTATCTGCTGCTGAGCCCACTGCTCAAGGTGATCAAAGCAGCAGCACCACTGCTTTGAAACCCACACCTACTATCTCCAAAAAGCCAAAAAGAAAAACTCAAAAACCCACAAAACCCATCAAAAAGGCAACTCTGGATGATGAGATACCAGAGCTACTGCCTGTAACAACACAAATGCTACAAGAAACCACTGCTGCTACTTCCTCACAGCAGTTGGTACAAATATCTCAATCCATAACCACAACTCCTCCTGCTTCTTCACAAAAAGAACAGGTTGTACAAATAGGGTCTCCACATCATGATGCTCTAGAAACACTCGTTTCTATCATCCACAGCTCAATACCCGGGGCAACTCCACTTTCTACACCATCCTTCACATCCACAATTCCCCCACCAACAAAACTGCTGTTGGATGCAATTGATTTGAACCAGGCATTAACCAGTCCTTCTCAATCACCTATCAATGAGAATATGACTCAACCACTGACTGGGTCTGCTGTATCAATCTTTGCTAACCCACCAACACAACCTGAGGAGGTTACACCCCTTGAGTTACAAGTAACTCTTGGTGGTAATCCAAGTGAAGCAGCCACTACAACTGTTACACCCACTGGGTTACATTTGGACAGTGGTTACATTAATAAGACTTCCTTGGAGGCAATTCCTTTGATAGCACCTCTGTCAACCACCAGTGGATTTATTTATCCTACTGGCAACATCGAAAGGTTGTCAAGTGTTGAAGGAAGAAGACCCCAGTACCAAGACAAAGGGGCATCAGTGGTTAATGTTTGGAGTATACTCCCTACATCTACCACTGATAAAACCACTGCTAGTGGGAAATCAGATGATCCCATTAACTTGGGTGATGGTTTAAAGTACCAGCAATTGACGAATCGTATTGCAAAGCTTGATAACTCTGTTGCAGAACTCAAAGTTATGCTACAACAGGTGTTACAAGTTCAGAAGGTACAAACAACTGCTGTTCCACCTCAAGCACCTGCTCCACAAAGGGCACCTGCTACAAATGAGCTCTGGAATTTATTTCAACCTTTTCTCCATCAACAAGTAAAACTAGCAGATCAGCAACATGAGAAACATGTTCAACAGCTGAGAAATGCAATGGAGTCAAGGTTCAAGAACACTCAGACTGATTTAAAGGCTCTCAAAAATCAGATCTTGCACACCACTGGCACTGCTCCTCCAACAGTACACTACATTTATCAACTCCCAGAAGATAATGCCAAAAAGGGGGAGAAAATTAAGGAGTGGAAAAAGAAGGGTATAGAGGATGGTCTCTATCTTGAACCAGAAAATTCAAACATGACCAAAAAGATCCCTTTGCCAGATGGCAGCAAGAAAATTGATGTGACAACAAATGCACTAGCAGAAGCAGTTGCAAGTGTAAAAAGGGATAGAGAGGCCAAAAGGAAAGCCAGGTTGGACAGAATGGATCATCCAGATCAGGGTACTTCTGGGTCAAAGGATCATGAAAATCCTGTTGAGAAAAAGAAGAAGCCTACTAGAAAAGTAAGGCAACCCAAATTCATTCCAACCAGACATTCAAAGTCTGTTCAAAAACCACCATACCAAACAGCTGATGCAACAGGAGTTACAAAAACTACTGCTTGCCAAACAGCTGTTCTATCAACACACACCACTTCAACACACACAACATCCACTACTTTACCATCATCACCACCAAAAACAACACCTGCTGACACACAGCAGGAGACAGCAGATGTTATAACATCTGTTGTAATGACAACAGTGGTTGAAACACCAGTTGTTTCAACAGCTGTTAGTCAATCACAATCCACTGCCACTACATCTACCACCACTGTTCCATCCAAAACATCATCAGTCCCTCCTACTAAAAGGAGAAGGCTAATTTTAAAAGATGATGACACATCTCCATCACCAACATCTTCAAAATCCCTGTCAACTGTCACTATTCCAAAACCCATACCTCTCTCTTCAGCTCAAATTATGCAATCACTACCTCCTGCTGGTGTCTCATTTCCTCTGGAACTCATCGCAGTCAGAGAAGAAATCAAATCTTTTTATTATGAAGATGACCCAGCCAAAATGAGTTTGCCATCAGTTGCAGAATATCCCAGGCCTAACAATATTGAAGAATACTTGAAACTCAAGGCCAAGCAAGCAGAGGATATTGCACTAAAAAACAGAAGAGGGAAATCTGATAGAGATTTTCAACAAAACTATCAGTTTCTACTCTCACAGGTCAATACTATGGAGCGATTTGCTAAAAATGTATGTCAGAAAATTTCAGAAAGGGCAGATGAGTCCTTGAGAAAAGACTACATTGAAAACATCATGACCTACAAGAAATACAAGGGGGAGAAACACATGTACAAGAACTGGACCATTCCTGAGCTTGAAAAAGAAGCAGCCAAGATTCAATACATGATTAAAAATAAGGTCAAGCAGACTCCTCCTGAAAGATTCAAACAATTTGAAGCTGAAAAGATGTTAGAGTTGAGGAGAATGAAAGAGGAGCTGATTACAGCAGATTATGGGTCAAAGAATTCAGTGTCAAAGTGGGGAGAAGATAGAGTCAGGGCAACTTATAAAAGATTAGAGGAACTTAGAAAGAAAGATCCAAGAGTTCCACAAAAGCCTGACTATTGCAAAGCAGAGGTTTCTAACAGACCACCAAAGCTGCAAGTCAAAAGAACCACTGCTCCAGCTGGTGCTGCCATCTACAAAAGAAGGAGCAAAAACCAGTTTAGCATGGAAACAATTCAAGATCTTTTAGCCGGAGATGCCATTGTAAAAGCAGGCACGGAAGTAATGATAAAAGAAGATCTTGAATTGGAACAATCTGCATGTTCTACTCAGCCAGCTATGAACAGGCCAGCCTCACCAAATACTTCTGCAAATAAACATCTCCCAAGAAACCCACCAGGCTCAAAAATACAAAAGTGGGAAACTGACAAACAGACCTGCGTATTGACTTTGCTCAGGTCTGGTGGAGAAGTGGAGAAAATATCAATGGAACAAGCTCTTGGCCTGAGTCTTGAAGATTTGCAGGATCTCCTTGATCTTCCACTTAGCATGGATGATGAAGATACAGATGCCCTAGACTTTGAATTACAATTTAAAGGTCAGATAAGGGAGCTGTTGATGAGGCAATAAAGAATTCCACAAATAATGAAGAGTTTTGGCATTATCTGTTCCAGGGGGAGATTGTTGGGATTGAACCCTATCAGAGGAACAGATAATTAAAGCCAAAACTGGATCAGAGCAGTGGATCCAGAATAAGCAGACGATTACAGTTAGTTCATGCAAATCTCTCCCCTTGAAAGTGGTTTTGTATCTACTGACCTCCTATCTGCTGATCTTACTAAGTGCTGACCTACAACTGCTGCTTTGGATCTACTGACCAATGTCAAAGACTGATGGAAGACCAAAGCTCTGCTGACTAAATCTACTGCCTTGAGTCAAGTACTGCTGATCCGGACAAGCACTGCTGGGTTCACAGCAGTGGAAGGATGCAGCAGCTGTTTAAGTGTCTTTTATGAAAAGAAATGTAATAGCAGTAGTTAGTACATCAGAGTTTGTATAGATCAGTGGTTAGAGTTTGTTAGGAGGTTAGATGTCACTTTCATGGTGACGTCAGCTAAGATGCTCAGTGGTTTGCAAGTGCCTATAAATAGTTCAGTACTTTGTACTGTTCTATTAGCTCTTTCACCACATCGTCTTCTTTGCACGAACAAACTACTGAGCTCTGGCTGAGGGGGAGTTTGCATTCATTCATCAATCATTGTAATCGGTGTTGAAACAAATTCAATCTTTCGATTCATTGTGTAAAGATGTTTGATAAAAGTATTACTCTCGTTTGATTGTATGCAAAGTTTGTTTTCATTATAATTCCGCTGCACAACTCTTTCATTTCCATCTTAATTTCAAACGAAAATACAATCAAAAAGAAACTCAGATCCAACAATCACTTCGTTTGAAGAGTCCAAATCGTTTGAAATCATTTCGATTGAACGTCCAGAAAGTGTGAATCAGATCGTTTCAAAAGTCACTTCGATTGAAAAATTCAATTTTTCAAAAACTTAAAAGTTTTCAGAATTTTAAAATGGATCAAGAATTTTATAACTCATTTTTCGGAGGGGGAATGACAGCAGCTCAAACTCCAGCAAGTATTGCTCAAAACGAAAACATGGAAAATGAGCTTGGTACAATGAAGAAGCCACCGAAATTGATGAATATCAACGAGTATTCGGGATGGTCAGACAGGTTTAAAACATGGGTGCAAGCAAATCATTTTGAGTGTTGGATGAAAATTGAGTCAAAATATGTTGTTCCGAAAAATGAAGCTGGTATTGAAAAAGCACTTGGGAACTTTACTCCAGCTGAACATGATAGTTTAAAGCCGAGAAGAAAATGATGAGTATCTTGCAGCAAGCAATCAAAGAAGATATTTTGGTTTTGCTACAACATCAGAATGACTCGCAGTCTATCTGGAATGCACTGAAAGTCAAGTTTCTTGGAAGTGTTTCAATGATAAAGAGCAAAGTAGCATTAATAAAAAAGGAATTTGATATTTTTACAGCTTTCAAGGGAGAATCGACAAAAGAATTGATCGAAAGGTATTGTCATTTGGTTGTAGAGATGAAGCGTTTGTCCATTACCAAAACAGATGAAGAGTGGGTTGACAAATTGGCAGATGCATTACCGTATGATGAGTGCACATACTTGATGATGTTGAAAAACAACTTAGAATATGCTGGTTTTAATCTGAGCACGTTCATCGAGAAGATCGAATGGCATGAGTTAGAACTTAGAAAGATAAGAAAAATGAATTCTGGTAATGTACAACAAGATGTTCAGTTGTACTACAAAGGAAGTTCATCTGCTACGACTACTCAAAGTCCTAAAATTCAGACAGCATTTAGTGCAGATTCATCGGGAATTTCACAAAGCACACCAAACAACAGCTATTCACCATTCACAAGTTATGAACCAAATCCAAAGGTTCAAGAGTCTTCTCAAAATACATCAAGCTCAAATAATCAGAGTTACGTTTCTGGGATACAGTGCAACATTGCTGTAAACATCAAGAATGGTCAAGATTTTACAGAAGCCGCTGCAAAGCAACACATCGCACTACTAGCTTCCGTTCTTGAATCATATGAGAGTCTAGTTGCTGGACGGATCGGTAATCCAGATATGACAAAGGAGGATTACGACCAAATTGATCCTGAAGAGCTAGAGCTTATTGATATCAAATGGGGCATGGCGAGCCTCGTGAGACGAGCACAGAGATTTATGGAAATAACCAGACGAAACAGTCTCGCAGGACCTGATTGTAAGCTGGGATTTGACAAAGCAAAGGTTACGTGTTTCAAATGCAAAGAAAAAGGCATTTCAAACGCGAGTGTCCAAACAGGGAAGTAAACAACCATCAAAATCCGTTTGCAAATGACTACTACCAACAAGCAATCTATCACAAGAATAGTCAGCAACCATTCAACCCAAGACCTCAGATTGAGAACAAGCCTGAAAGGGCTCTTCTAGTAAATCAGGATGATGAGAAGCTACCGGAAGGATTTAGTTGGGATAAATATATTCCTGGTGAAGGTCTTGCTATGATGGCGGAGATTACTGAAGAGCCAGAGTGTGTTGTTGAAGCTGAGGAAGTTGGTGAAGTTATGAGTGAAGAGAGTTTGGCAGAGCTGGAAGAGGCAGCTGCAGAAGTTTATTACTATCAATCCGAACATGAGATTATTGCTAGTTCTTTCAAATCAATAATGCCTCCTAACATGTTTGAGTTTTTTGCAGGTTTCTTCAGTGAGCCAACTACCGGTTTCTGTCCACAACATGAAGTTGAAAAGACTCCAGTTGAAGAAATTATTGATGTTTCTAAAGAAATGAATGAAGAAACTCTCAAGGAGATAGCTGACAAAGCACTGATGGTGAAGTTACAAGAGGTAGACAAAAATCAAGAGTCAGTGTCTGTAGAAATGGAGTCAGTCCAAAAGGAGTCAGTCGAAACGGAGTCAGTCAAAAAGGAGTCCGAGTTCAAATCAGAAAATGTGGAGATCAAATCAGGATAAAAATCAGAGTCTGAATCTGATGGGTTTGGTAAACCAGATATTAAAACTGAAAATGAAGAAAAGGTTGTTGAAAAGAGTGATTCAATTCCTGAAACTCCATGCCAAAACTGTTTAAAAACCTGCATGGATTGTCTTGAAAAGACAAACAGTTTCAAGAATTGAAGAAATATACCGATAAAGTAAAATTCGATCTTTATGATGTGAAAAATGCTTATGACACTTTATCAAAATCAATCAAAATGATTCAAAATGAAAGTAGAGAAAATGATAAAGCTACTAACTTGTTAAAAGGAACTGTCATGGAAAAACAAATGGTGATTAATATTCATTTAGACACAATCGCATCTTTGAAAAAGGAACTTGAATTGATGCGAATTGAGAATGAAAGGATTGATAAGAAATTGATTAGTTACATTTCTTCATCATATGTGATAGATCAGATTGTTCCTCAACAACCTGATGCTAAACCTGCTTTCAACAACGTTCCACCCCCAATGTGGAATCATTATACACAGAAATATCCAGATGGGGTGGAAGCAGCTTTGAATCTCAAGTTGAGAACTGTAGAGAATGAGTTACCAGAAAACATTGATGTTACATTCTCTCCATCTGAGACTGACAACGAGTCACAAGTGATCAAAACTGTTGCTGACCAAGTGTTGGATGAAGAAAGTGATAACTCAGATTTCGGTACAGTCAAAACTCATTTGGAGAATTCCGATTCTGATTCTGAAGATGATGGAAACTTTTTGGATAAGTTCATACCAAAATCAGATAAAGTTGTGAATGACGATTCGATCATTGTGGCTTACACGATGACCGGAACTGACAAACTATATACTGATTTTGAATTTCCGATTCAGAATGCAAAACTGGAAAATGTTGAAAAGGTTTACAAGCTTGTGGAAATTGACATTTCAGAGGTTAACAACCATGCGTTTCTATAAAAACCGAAAAAATCTTTTGTGAAACAACAACCAAACAACCCGGGAAAGAAAGAATGGGTGGGTAACAATGGTCAGAACAAAAGACATGGTAACAATTTCAAAAAGAAAGGTGTCGGTTTTGAGAAGAAAATGGCTAAAAAAGAAGTTAAGCCAAAGGAAAATTTGAGTGATGTGTTTGTGGCGGGTAAGAATACAGTAGATGAAAAAGATTATATCTTTAGTCAGAAAGCAATTGACGATTTCAATGCAGCTCAAAAGTTGAAAGATGAGACCAACAGATCTACTTTTGTTGAGTATGACAAAAGAGTCTGTTACCGCTGCAACGAAATTGGTCACATGGCCAAACAGTGTGTTAAAAAGATTGAAAAACCTGTTTTTCAGAAACCTAAACCAAAAACTTCAAATGATCTTAAAGGTAAAACACCGATGGTTTCCCCCGTACGTATTCTGAAAAGAGGTGAATCTTTGAAGTCAGAGGATAAGCCAAAATCTACCTTTGAGATTGGTGAATCTTTGAAATCTCCAAAGACTTCAAAGGTTTATCCTAAAACCAAAATTTTTCAAAACCAATCATGGGTGGAAAAACCAAAACAATCGTTTGAAGAAAAGAAGATGGAAAAGGTCCTAAAATCTTAATCAACAATGTTTGTAACAAATGAAGGTAAAATTGAATTAGAGTTAGAAAAAGTGATTGAAGAATTCCCACCTATTAAGGAGGGAGATCTGAAGTCAAAACCAAAACCTGTTGTTCCGAATGTGATTTTCGACATTCCTAAAGTCGATGTAACTCATGATATCGTGTTTGGTAGCATACCAAATGTGGAAAAATCGTGGGTATCGTTGTTTAAATGATTGTATGTGATGTGTGCAGGGGCTTCCGAGATCTATTATCTCTAAGTGGATCATGGATAGCGGCGCATCAAGGCATATGACTGGAATGTTGGCTTTGCTCTATGATGTCAAATCAATCAACGGAGGATATGTTGGATTTGCGGGAACACAGGGTGGTCGAATCGTTGGTGAAGGAATATTAACCAATGGAGTAGTAACGTTTGATAAAGTGAACTATATCGCCGAACTTGAAAACAATTTGTTGAGCATATCGCAGATCTGTGACAAGTCTTTCACAGTTCATTTTACTAAAACTGAGTGCTTAATCATTATACTAGGATTTAAAATTCCTGAAAATATGGTGTTGATGCGAGCTCCTAGGGAAAACGATTTGTATGTCCTAGATATGAGCGTCGCAACAACATCTGACAAAAAGCCAAAATGTTTTGTAACAAAAACAAAAGCAACAGAAAAAGAATCAAGATTGTGGCATCGAAAGATGGGCCACATTCATGTGAGAAAAATGAATTTCTTGGTACACAATGATTTAGTTGAAGGTGTTAATCTGAAAAATTTTCATTTGAATGATGATTGTGTAGAATGCAAAAAGGGTAAGCAAACCAAGAAGTCACACCCAAAGAAGCTGTTGAATTCAATAAGACTACCGCTAGAAAGACTCCATATGGATCTTTTTGGTCCGGTAAGTGTAAAGAGCGTATGTGGAGAGTCCTATTGTCTAGTAGTCACTGACGACTTCACAAGATTTACTTGGGTGATGTTTCTCATAAGCAAAGACGAAACATTTGAATCATTGATGAAATTATTCAAGAAGATGGAGACGCTGTACAAACTGCCGATCAGAAGAATTCGAAGCGATAACGGAACAGAGTTTAAAAACAACCGTATGCTTGAGTTCTGTAACGACAAAGGCATTCTTCATGAATTCAGCGCACCGTATACTCCACAGTAAAACGGTGTAGCTGAACGAAAGAATCGCACGCTGATTGAAACGGCACGTATAATGCTGGTAGATTCCAAATTGCCAATATACTTTTGGAATGAAGCAGTTGCAACAACATGCTATACACTGAATCGTGTTCTCACAGTGAAAAAATACAAGAAAACCTGCTTCGAGTTGCTTCATCGCTATAAACCAAATCTGAAATTTTTAGAACCGTTCGGATCACCTTGTACATTTATTGATCCTGATGGTAAATTTGGTGCGAAAGCAAACGAATGTATTTTTGTAGGTTATTCGAGTCCACTGAAGAGAGTATTCGTTCCACGCCTGGGGAAGATTATTGAAGTTCAGCATGTCGACTGTCAACGGTATACTGCTCCACCTCAACTTCCCGGAAAAAGATTGCTTTTCGATTACGATAAACTATGGGAGTCGTTCCAGTTACCGACTGAGCCAAGTGAAGAGGAACTAGCATACTTATACCAACTGCAGCAATCTCAAACGCAAGATCAAGTACCGAGACCGTTAGTAGTTTCTCAACCCAATGTGAGTGCTAATGATCATGAGGCCGGTCCAAGTGGAACTTCACACGAACCCCCAGAAGAACCAGCTCCAGTATTTGATCAATCCGACGACTCAGAATCGGAAGCTGATCCGATTTTTGACGAGGAACCAAATATTGCATCGTCAGAAGCTGTTGATCACACGAGTGATCAGGACATTACAAATTTGCAATCGGAAGTGAGCGTACCTGACACAGCCATGCCGAGAACTTTGTCTTATCATCCTTCAGAACAAATCATTGGTGACCTTCACAGTGGCGTGAAGACGCGTGATCAAATCAACAAAGCTCTTACATGCTTTTATTCTTCTGTAGCTCCTTTACAGGAAGAATTCTCATTGAAATGTTTTATTTCGCAGGTAGAGCCAAAGACATATAAAGAAGCATTAACCGAGGAAAGCTGGGTAAATGCAATGCAGGAGGAGCTACTGCAGTTTGAGAAACTTGGAGTGTGGAGGTTTGTTGAACTCCCGGAAAATCAAAAGCTGATAAAGACCAAGTGGGTCTTCAAGTGTAAACGGGATGATAGAGGGGTCATTGTGAGAAACAAAGCACGTTTGGTAGTCCAAGGGTTTAGTCAGCAAGAAGGGATCGACTTTACCGAAGTGTATGCTCCCGTTGCTAGACTCGGGGCAATTAGAATCTTCCTGGCTTTCGCATATTGGAAAGGATTCAAGGTCTACCAATTATATGTTAAATCTGCATTCCTTTACGGAAAAATCAAAGAAGAAGTATACGTCGGACAACCACCGGGTTTCACCGATCCAGTGCACAAAGACAAGGTCTATCTACTTGACAAAGCGCTTTACGGATTACACCAGGCCTCGAGAGCCTGGTACGAGACGCTTTCCCAACATCTGCTGGCCAACGGGTTCACCAGAGGGACGGTCGATAGTACTTTGTTTACAAAAGAGGTTGCAGGGCATCTCCTTATCGTTCAAATCTACGTTGATGATATCATTTTCGGATCGACGAACAATGAGTTGTGCAAAGAGTTTGAGAAGGTTATGAAGAAAAAGTTTGAAATGAGTTCGATAGGGGAGATGAAGTTCTTGCTAGGGCTTCAAATTGAGCAAATGGCCGACGGAATCTTCATTCACCAGACAAAATATGTGAATGATGTACTGGATAAATTCAACATGTCCGAATCATCTCCTATTTCAACCCCCATGGCTCAAAATCATGGCATCTGTCCGGACGAAAGTGGTAAAAAAGTGGATGAGACGCACTATCGGTCGATCATTGGATCCTTAATGTATCTGACTGCGTCAAGACCGGACAGCATGTATCCAACTTGCCTATGCGCCCGATATCAGTCTAGCCCGAGACAGTCACACCTGATGATTGTGAAGAGAATTTTACGGTATCTTAAAGGTTTCCCAAGCACCGGCTTGTGGTATCCTAAATCTGGTGACTTTTCTCTTACTGGTTATGCTGATTCTGACTTCGGGAACTGTAAGCAGAATGCAAAGTCCACAACTGATGGGTGCTAGTTCTTTGGAACTCGGCTTGTTACCTGGCAGTGCAAGAAACAAACCACAGTCGCTCTCTCAACCTGTGAGGTTGAATACGTTTCGGCTTCCAACTGTTGCTCTCAGATCCTCTGGATCCAACAGCAGATGAGGGACTATGGTTTGCAGTTCTTGGATACACCAATCTTTGTGGACAATGAGGCAGCAATAAATATCACAAAAAATCCGGTTCATCACTCTAAAACGAAACATATAGAGATTCGACATCATTTTATTCGCGATTGTTATGAGAAAAAATTGATTCGAATTGATCATATACACACCGATGATCAGAGAGCTGATTTTTACACAAAACCCTTTGATAAAACAAGATTTAACTATCTTTTAAAATTGAACGGGTTGAAAAATTTGTTTTCTGGGAGGGTTGTTGAGTGTGAAGCCAAGGAAGACGGCGATCAGAAGTGATCTGCGTCTTGTTGTCAAGTTTCTGTACAGTTTTATTTTCTGCTTTTGATAAAACCAAAAACACAAAAATATGTTTTTGTTTTTAGGGGGAGAAAGTTTTCAGAAAATACAAAAACATGATAAAATTTCAAAATCCAAAAACAGTGAAAAAGTCAAAAAGAGTTTGTGTAAAAAGGGGAAATGATAGTACATCAGCTAGACAATTGCAGTACGCTAAAGGAATGTAAAGTTTAAATGTGTTAAGCAGTCTTGCAGATGATATGCCGATAGGTTTTTACACAATTAGTAAGTTTGTTCGGGATATAAACCTAAATTATTACTTGCTTTTACGTGGGGAACATCTCTCGGATATATAGGTAACCCCTGAAATCCTATTTAAAAGGCTCTATTTCTGACATACTAGGTCTTTGTACGTCTTGATATCTGGGGTATTATACTAGGACTTCTGATTTTGCGGGAGCAATAGCCTAGTCCTTGTATAATACTTTGCACTGCTTTATTCATAAAGCCCGCCCTCAGCATAAAAAATGATGAAACATTGAAAAATGCTAATCATGTGCTATTGTAAAGAAGATCCCCAAGGGGGACCCACCTAAAGTCGAGCCATCATCTCTCTGTTTTTGCGGAAGCAATAGCCTGAGCTCTCATGGCCTCGCACTTAACCCAATTACAGATATCATTAGTGTGCACTCACCTGTAAGACTGAATATAGTGGTCTGGATACGGGAGTATATTCTGAGGTGGTGCACGCGTATAAGTTAAGCCTTAAAACACTAATTCGTATCCTGAACAGATTGAAATTTGTGTGAAAATTTAAAGTGGATCAGTATATCGGCAATCACTGTGAATTGTTTAATGCTTCGTATGAAATCAAAGCTTAACGGTACTTGTAGCTTGTCAGCAGCTGATATGATCCCCTAACACGCTCATCAAAAATATGTGTGTACAGTTTACTGTTTCTTTAATTCCAAAACATTTCTTGTTTGTTTAGCAAAATATTATAAAATCCAAAAAGATTTGATTTTTCATCTTATTTTTGACAACGGACGTTGGGGATCTGATGATCAAAGTCTCAAAGTGCTAAACAAGTTGGATCATGAGGGTTGGATAAGCAAAATTTTGTGAAAAGATGTTGGTAATTGCTTAAAAAGTTTAAAAGTTCATTAATTTGAACTTAAATTTGATTCAAAAATACCAGCGAGATCATAAATTGGTCGGCTAATGTCATTAACTTGGACTTGGCAGGCTAAACAGTTGACCAGGGTCATTAGGTTGGACTTGGTTAACTAAGTGTGTTGGTAAAAAGGTTAAAAAATTCAAAAATCAAAAACAGTTTGAGAAGTCTCCAAGGTCATTAAATTGGACTTGGATGATTGATTGTGTGAGATTTGATTGCTCAAATTGATAAAATTTGATTGTAAAGAGTTAGGTTTAGTTGTTGGATTCTTTATATCGTCAAAACTTTATAGGATTGTGAAAGAACTAGGTCATCAATCCTGGACAGTTAAAATGTTTATTCTCATGAATATTTGAGGCTTGCAGGTGAAAGTTCCAGATTAAGATCCCGATAGCTGAGTCTTATGGGGAGTCTGAAAATGAGCTTGATGCAAAAGGGAGCTTGTTGCTGGTAATCCAGGTGTCGATCCCAAAAGCACGGAAGATTGATGAAAGGGGGAGCCTGAAGAAAGAGTTGCTAAGAAAGCCATAACAGAGAGGAGAAGTTTTTAAGTCTATGTGAAGAAATTGTTGAAAGACAGGCAGACTGAAGACTCCGGCAATATCCAAGGGGGAGTTTGTTGGTGCATAATGTCTATCGCCTACGTCGTCAGTCGTGTCATGTCGTGTATGTTTTAGAAGTGTTTTGAAATGTAAAATTATGAAAAAATGCCAGTTCATACGAAGTGGAGTTGACCAGTTCATATGAACTGGATGTTGTCCAGTTCATATGAACTGGGTTGAACCACTTCATATGGATTGGCTCTCCTATAAATAGGGGTGTTGTTTTTTCTCATTTGTAACTTCTCAGAGGATCTTGACACGAAGTGCTGCCGGTTTCTCTGCGTGTAAAACGTCATTTTATGAATGAACACCAAGTTTAAAGTACTTCTTTCTACTCTTACTCACATTCTCTTACTGATTCAAGGTTGCTAGATGGATTCCGCCTATCTAGTGATCTAGATTTAACTCTGAAAGACTCGTATTGATCGAATCTCGATCCTACAGACACCCCCACCCACTTCATCTTCCCCACTCCTCAGCACCACCACCACCATCTCCACCTTTCACCGTCGTTTAAGAAACATTTAAGAAATTTGGTGGTGAATCATATATCCATCATTCATAACTATCTTCATCATTACTGGAACTTGAAACTATCTCTACATTCCCCAAACAAATCATTTACTCAGGAATCGCCACAAGCAACGACCTCCACGCCCATCTTAGTAACCACTGTCGTAACGTCCCTGACAACACCGACCTCAACCCTATCCTACCACCACCACGTCTTGCAACCAAACCGCCACCAGCACTCCACTGCTTCACCTCATCTCCACCGTCTTCAAGCAATCCACGTGTCGCCGAAGCCACAAGCAAATCCTTTAACTTCTGCCTCACACCAACCATCGACAAACCCTAAACACATCACTGGATCACTCACTTCCACCATCGAGTTCCGCCTCTAATTTCTGACTTAGACTTTAAACTTTTAGTTGAACTTGAGGTGTTGCAGACAAAGAACCATGGGACCAGCCATCTGATTTGGACTTTGAATCTTGGGGAATTTTTGTTTGAACTTATGGAGTTTTATGGTTGTGGTGGTTTAATTGTGGTGATGGTGGTTTAGTTGGTGTTGCAGACAAAAAACGAGAAAGAGGAAGAGGGAAAGGGAAAAGAAGTGGTGGGTGTGGGTGTGGGGGATAGATAAGGTGGGACCCACTATTTTTTTAATACTATAATTGGTTGAGAGTCTTAATTATTTTTATTGACAGTAAGGCACTTTCGTCATTTCACACCCACTTAACACAAAAAACTAACCCCCATCCACGCTAGGGACTATCCAGGAACGAAATTGCTAAAGTTAGAAACTATAGCTGTAATTTTAAATATAATTAATCCATTTCTACTATTGAGTTTTTTTTTTACTTTCTTGCTAGTGAGAAAGTTTAGCTTGATATTAAGGGGGTGTTTGGGAGTGCTTATAAAACTTCTTATTGACTTTTTGGAAAAGTCAGTATGAAGTGACTTTTTAGAAAAGTCACTTTTTCCATCACATACACCCTCATTATCAAACATCATTTTGGATTTTATGACTTTTTAAAAAGCCAATAAGTCAATAAGTTGTTTAAGTCAATAAGTTGTTTCAAAAAGCTTAGCCAAACACGCCTTAAATATCATATTCAGGGGCAGACCTACTGCTTAACTAGGGTGAGCGGCCGCCCTCCTTGAAATTTTTATTTTTAGTGTTAAACGTACGTTAAAATCTATAGTGCACCCCATGAAATTTTGATACCGCCCCCATGAAATTGCTAATAGAAGAATAATTGAAGCAAATGTAATTGAAATAAAAGAAAAAACAGTGAAACTGATGTTCGCTGGAAAAGTTTTCAGAGTTTCGACTGGATGCGGGTTGCAACAAGTATTTTGAGAAGATGACCTTTTAATATTCATTTAAATAGGGGGTATTCTTGTAATTTAATGGTTCATTAAAAAAGTTTTGTTTTAAAGCAACTGACACGTGTACCACTCTCTTTACAACTCAAAGTTGACTTTGAATTTGCATTTAAGTGTTACATTTTCACTTTTTATCTTCGTTTTTCTTTAAAAACAATGATACATATTTAATTTTGTTTCTTTAATTGGCGCTATTTATTTATCTAACCGAACTAAAAACAATGATACATACTTATTTATTTTGTTTCTTTAATTGGTGCTATTTATTGTACATATGATGTAACAATGTTCATACCGTTATAAACTTTTGTTATGTGACCCGACCCGAATCGGACCGAATTTTTCTTTAATGTTTAGCATAGACATCCAACCCTTAGAAACTTCCGCACCCCATAAAAACAATTATGGGTCCACCACTGATCATATTTGCTTACTTATGGTTGAGAAGGTTAAGAAAAAGCTGGATAGTTGTGATAAAGAAAACAATTATTTTTCTTGGGTTATGCTATTCACACACCCAAACCTTATTTCCACACCCTCTAAAGCGCCACGCTTTGGCCAAAGCGGGGCGTTTTGGTGTAAAGTCAACAGTAAAGGACTGAGCCTGTCAGTCCTTGTCTGTTGACCTGGTACCAAAACGCCCCGTTTTGGCCAAAGCTGGGCGTTTTGGTTTCAAATTTTACATTTTTTGCCCAAAGGTGTTGCGCTTTGGGCCAAAACTATAACTTTTGAAACCCAAAGCGCCTCACTTTGGCCAAAGCGGGGCATTTTGGTCAAAGCTGACTTGTGCAAAGGCCAAAACAGGCCTAAGCGCCTCGCTTTGGTCAAAGCTGTGCGTTTTTGGTTTCTAATTTAAAAAAAATACACCGTATTAACGAGCATTTAATTTGAGTAGCCTATTGCTATATATATATTTTTTAAATTTACATGATTTTGAATACCCATTACGTGATTACGTGATTTTGAATACCCTGCACACATAATCACGTAATGAGCTAATGAGTATTCAAATCATGTAATTTTTTTTTAAGAAAACTATAGCAATAGGCTGCTCGAATTAAAGAGAATTAAACCATATAAATTTTATATGAAATTAATTATTAGGTTTTTTCTATAAACTTATATATTTTATTTAAAAACTTCATCAAGATTAGTTATGTTGGTTAAAATATTAAGAAATGAGAAATAGTTTGCAACTGTTTTTATTAATGATTTCTAAATATTTTTAAACATTAAATTTGGTTGGATTGGCAGTGCATTTGTTTTTCTAAATACACGGTGTTATTTAACCGGGCAGTGCATATGTTTTTTTAAAACATAACTTTTTATTACTAATTATATAACATTACATTAGTCAATCCGTGTAATACACGAGATTATAATCTAGTATCATCATAATTATAAACTAAACTATTAGAAATTTGATGAATTTTTTTTTTTTGAGTTTAGTATTTAATGAATATGTTTTTTAAATAATAAATTTACATGTAAATATCAATTTAAATTATTAAATCTAAATATTAATATCGAATGTTATACATAATGGTAACTCGAAGTTAAACAATAATTTCTAAAACAAAAAATAGTTATAAAGTTAAATTAAATTAAAAATCAAATTACTAAATAATAATATTAAATAATGATGACATAGTGGTACATACAAAGTTATGAATCTTTTCTGTAAGGTCATGAAACTACAAAAGCCTATCGTATTTTTAAAACGTGTCAGGACGAAATCAACTCCCTCTCGTCCTAACCCTAAAATCTGATTTTCACATAACCAAGCTTTTAGAAAAAAAAGTGTTTATTTTGTTAGGGTTTACAGTACCATATAGCAAAATATATAGTTGTTTATGAATATATTAAGAGTTCTTGGTGGGAAGTTAACAAAAGGTCCGGTTTGTAACAATAGACGTGCTTCTATCGTGACGAAAAGGTCTGGTTTATAACAAAAGAAAATATAATTGGGTAAGAGCATTCGTTATCCTGCTCACCATCCTCGACCAGACACTAAATTTTTTGTCATGTTATAATCCAAAAGTGTGTTTGTGATTGTTAATGTTAAAAAGCTGCATTTCTATCATACGTCATGCCCACCCAAATCTCACCCACACGACCCGTACGGCCAAAATACGCCATAATACGAACAATGGAGACATAATACGCCATAACAAACAATCTACGCACTAATACGACACTTACAGACAATCTACGCAATAATACGACACTTACAGACGGTAAACGTCACGAAACCGAATGTCACCGACACGGCCCGTACAACCAAATTACGCGATAATACGGAACAATAGTGACAATAAACGTCATTATACGGCATTTAATGACAAAATACATCAAATACCGATCCGGTAGGACGTGTATACATAGAACACGACACGTTGGACTACAAGTGAAATCAAAATCGAATCACACGAATTCATGGAATACGGCCACACATATGACATAACTTATCCGGAACAAGTCGTATAGACCATAAACTTTGTAAAATGACTTGTGATGGCAAAATACGTCACGATATGAAAAGTATAGGTGCGTTTTTTAATTAAAATGATTTTTAGAAAAATTAAAAAACCCCCAAAACGCCAAGCTTTGGCCAAAGCGGGGGCGCTTTGGGTTTCAAAAGTTACAGTTTTGGCCCAAGCGCAGCAGCTTTGGGCAAAAAATGTAAAATTTGAAACCAAAATGCTCAGCTTTGGCCAAAGAGGGGCGCTTTGGTAACAGGTCAACAGATAATGACTGACAGGCTCAGTCATTGTCTGTTGACTTTACACCAAAGCGCCCCGCTTTGGCCAAAGCGGGGCGTTTTGGCCTGTTTGAGGTGTGCGAATAGACCAGAGGGGTGTGTGAATAGACGGACCCTTTTTCTTTTTACTATCATGTGGGCCACCACCTTTACATCCAAATACAGCCCCCGTATGGACGTGCGTTACTTGAAATGCTAGCCTCCTTCAATGGAGATTTTGTTGTTGCTTAGTGCCACATCACCCAAATGCACCACAAGTGCGATGCATTGGGTTTAGTTTCAGAGGCGGAATTAGGCTACTTTTGTGGGTTCTCAGGAACCCGTTCGGTTTGAAAAATATGGAAAAAATTAATGAGAACCTTGTATGATTTGGAAAAAATGATAGTGAGAATTAGTGAGAATCTACCAAAAGAAACCCAGTAAAAAAAGTTGTTAGATCCGCCACTCTTTGGTTTAATAATTGTCATGTGTAACCTTTTAGAGTATGGTTTTCACTTCAAGTTTTCAAAAGATAAGACTTTTATTCCTAACCTATAAATCAAACAAATGGTCTTCATGTCCAGATTAAATTTGAAGATTACTTAAAAATAAAAACAGATTTAACCTAACATTCTTAATCATATTTTAACGAGTTTGTCCCTAATACTGGAGAAAATGTTAATAACAAATCCTTCATTTTCTTACAGTATGATAGTGTGAAGATAAAATCTGTAATTTTTTAAAATTAAATTATATCTTATGACCCATTGGTATAGAACTGTTAATCAAGATTTTCTCATCTACTAAATATTGTAATATGTTACAATCAACAGAGAAAAAAAGCCACACAGTGGAAAATTAGAGGGTGAATGGTAATTTAAAAAAGTTAAGGGGTTGATTGGTACATTGATCCAATCATGCATTATCAGTGAAGTTGTATCCACAAATTGGAGTTTGGACAATTATAAAACATGGTCTGACCTTCATCAGAAGATCTGGTCTGTTCATATAAAAAGAAACACAAAAGGCATCATTTTTCAAACTAATGTTCTCATGAGTTTGTACTGTACAAACACAAATGATGCATAGAAAGTAGAAACCCTTTATACAAAGATATGGAAAAAGAGTACCTGTTATGTGTGATAGTATACCCCCTTGTTTGAGCATTTTGGACATCTTACATTGTAATCTTGTAAAGGAATAGAAACACACACAGAAAAGTCATAAATTGGGTGAGTTTTACAAAAAAAAAAAAAAAATGAATTTTTGTTTGAAACCGACCGAAAAACCCAAATCAAGGTAAGCTGGTTATTTTTACGGTTTGATCAATGGATTATAATTTAAAGAATAGAGTTTGATGGTTCTAAAGGCGATGCGGATCTTGAAAGCGGCCGTGTAAAGTAGAGTAACTAAATACCTAGATTTTTGTTTTCGTTTTCGAAATAATAATAATAATAATAATAATAATAATAATAATAATAATAATAATAATAATAATAATAATAATAATAATAAACCATCTTATCAATTTTAAAAGTTTAAATGAACTAAACAACTTTATATGAAAATAAAATTAGGTTCAAACCACAAAGTGCCAAATCAAACCGTTTTGGCTAGTACAATTGATCCATCCAACCTATTTGCCATTTACTAAAACCGTAGTTAACGGTTCGACTTGTAATTTTCTTCAAAACTGACCAAACTAGACCACAACCGACCCTAGTACAAGCAAGTTAAGAAAATGTATCCAAGTAAGGTGGTGTTTGGGATTGCTTATGTTAACCAACTTATAACTTATTGACTTTTTAAAAAGTTAGATGGTGTTTGGGATTGAAAGTGTATGTGAGGGGAAAAGTCAATAAGTCATTCCATTCCATTGTGACTTATTAACTTTTTCAAAAAGTAATAAAGAGTTTGGAAAAGCTAAACAGTGTTCATTGTTTTGGGTACGTAATCGTGCCTGCTGCAAGTACATACCTCTTCACTCACGTTGTACTTTATTTCCTTTCCAGCAGCAATATCTGAACTACTTTAAAGTTAGGTTTCACGAATAAACTTTTGGCTAGTAGATGACAAAGCCAAAAGGTTGAGAACTGAAATGAATGTATACACACACATGACTGCAGTAACTCTGAATGAATATGGGAAAGCTATTCAGAAACCATTTTTCATTTGGTGTTTTTTTTTTCTCTTGTGGTTGCAGGAAAAAAACAAAAGACAGTTATAGAGGTGCAAGTGTGGGCTAATCTTGATAGCTCAAAACCGGGTCAGTAAATATGGGTTAGAGAGTTAATGGGTCAAGCATCATGGGCCAGCGCTAGTAGTGGGCCTTAGTTGTGGGTCATGATTTCATAACTATAGGGCTAGTTTGTGTCGTTTTCTAATCACTTTCAGGTTAGAGGTGGCACATTCGGTTAATTTCAATAACCTGTTCGGTTAACCGAATTGGCAGTTATTTTTCAGGACAAAACCCTGCTTAATGCTTTAACCGGTTTTTGATGCTTAAAACCTATAGCCGGTATTATCCTATAGGTAGGGTTGTAAACGAACCCAAGGTTCAGTGAATAGTTCGTGAACCGTTCAACAAGAAGTTCGTTTATGTTCGTTCATTTAGTTAATGAGCTAACATGAACAATATATTCCGTTCAATTAACTAAATGAACAAACACGAACAAAAGTCTCATTCGTTCGACCGCGTTCGTGAACGTTCGGTAATATGTTCATTTTCGTGTTTGTTTGGTTATGTTAATTTGTTAAAAGTTTTTAATGTTTTTTTTATATTTCAATTTCCCTCTTATGTTTTACTTTCCCCCTATGCATTAGTTAATAATTATATAAAAAATAGTAAATTGTGAAACCTTATGTAAAGTTGGACACTAAAGACATTTTTAGATAAATGTATTTTATGTTAGCTAAACGTGATTTATCGTATGGTGCTTGTAGTAGACTTCTTGTGTCTTTAATTCTTGATTTATTATTTGATGGTTGCATTTGACTACTTGTGTTAGATGTTTAAGGTTAATGATGTTTTTTTAATCTCAAGTTTAATGTCCGTTTGATGACGTCATTGTGTTCGTGATCAATGTTCACGAACTGTTCGTGAACAACTAAAATTCCTTAACAAATGAACACGAACATAAACTTTTGTTCGACATGTGTTCGTGAACAGGTCACGAACATCTAAATAAAATCAATAAACATCTGTTTTATTTATTTTTAATTTTTTTATAACTAACATTACATTGATTAAAAAAAGACATAAAAATATCGAATACTTTTGATTTTGATATAATCATTTATTCGCCTTCTTCGTCGAATCGTCTTTAACATTTCATCTCCTGCTACTCGATTAGTTGTTTGGGGGGCTAGTCGAGCATACTGATTCATTTCTCCTCTTAAAATCACTCTTATTCGATTTTTTAGACATGTGTAAATATAACAAATTCACACATGTGTATATGACAAACTTACACATTAGTAAATTTTCTTTATTTACGAATTCACATAAATTTAAATGTGTAAATTAAATTTCTAATATTGTATTCGAATAATAATGATGATTGTAAATTTTTTTTCGAATTTGAATTGTTTTTGACCAAGTTCTCGCGGTTTTTTAATTCGTTCTCACGGTTATCACAATATTTAACGTTCTCATTTAAACTTTTTCCTCTCTCTCTCTACATATATATATATATACACACACACATAGGGTGGGAGTTGGCTACAAAGTCCATTTTTCCTACAAAGTGTGCAAAGTCATAAAACACCACAATTTCAGCCATAGAACACACTCAAAACACACAAATAACAAAGTGAAGATTACTAAAATGTCATACTTGTTGGTTTTGTGTTGTGTTTTGAATGGTAAGGCTTTGATTATCGAATGACTAACATTAGTGTGTCTTATGTTGATGATCATGTTGTGTTTTATATTCATAGTTCTATGATGGTGTATTTGAAGTTTCTATGGACTGTTAGGGTTTAGATATTGTGTTTTAGTGATCTTCACTCTGTTATTTGTGGGTTTTGAGTGTGTTTTATGGCTGAAATTGTGGTGTTTTATAACTTTGCACACTTTGTAGGAAAAATGGACTTTGTAGCCGAACCCTACCCTATATATGTATATATATATATATATAGGATTATGTTCAAACGTGAACAAAATCCCATGCGTGAACTACGTGAACTGATCTGGGCCCTTGGTTTTTATCATCTTGAGATTTTAAGTCAATGGCATGATGGTAATTATTTGATTAATTGTTACTAATTAATTAAATGAATAAGGGTATATGTGTAATTTCTTTTTTAAACTGATTGCATAAATCTCGTTCTCTCTCACAAATCATATTCAATCTTTCTTCATCATCCAACTTTCTCTCACCTTCATCTCCCAGATCCAGATCGAAGAAAATTATAATATTCAATCTTTTCTCTCACCTTCATCGCCCAGATCCAACTTTATCTCTGACCTTCAATCTTTCTCACCTTCATCGCCCAGATCCAGATCGACGCCCGTCACCCCTTCAATCTTTCTACAACATCGGCGAGAGGTATAGAATCACACAAACACACAGCTTCGTCCTCATTCTCCTTCCCTGTACAACCACACAGTTATCAACCGTAACCACTTTCTTCTTCCCTCCCTCCACACACGTATCCAATCCACCCACAAACATCGAAAACCCCAATTTCCAGAGGTAAAAATTTCATCTTCTCTTGTGGGTTTCAAATTTCATATATATTCTTTTTCTTATATCTGGGTATCTTGTAATACTAATTAAACTCAAAACCCTGTTGATATAATCTTATATTGACTCACTTGTATAACCAGAGGATCAAATTGTGTTAAATTGGTATAAAGAAAGTGTTGTTAGATATTGCAGATAAGGTGTTTGATAAAATGTCCCAATGAGTTAAATTATAGAATTATGGCTTCTTTTGCCTTGTTTACAAGTAGGAGGATGTTTGTAATCGAAAGCAATCAGATAAGGTAATTCTTATTCGATTATTGTTATTTTTACGTAATTGTTATTATCTAGCTATTTAGTTTTATTCAGTTGGATTTTATTAATTTTGGAACAATGGTGTCGTTTAAGTTGTTTCTAAAAAAAAGTTGTTTTTCGTTGTTTGATTTAAGCCTGCCTAGATGATAAAGGTTGCATAAGAACACAAAAGATTATACCAATTTGGCTACACCATATCAGTGTTCCCACAGGAAGAATTAAGTTTCATCTTCAAAGATTGTATCAATTTGGCTACACCATATTATGATTGAAGAGGTTATTTTCTGCTTTGAGTAAAATTTGACAATAATGTTGTTTATACAACATGATTACAAGCAGAAAATGAGAAAAATCTATCAACCAGACTATTAGGCTTTGATTTTGCTCTGTTTTTAAGGGCTGTACACATGTGTATTATGATTTTGCTCTGTTTTTAAGGCGATGTACACATGTGTATTCTGATTTTGCTTGTTTTTAAGGCGCTGTTGTAACACCCCGAAAATGGGTTTGGTAATTAACCCACGTTAAAACTAAAAGACGGGTAAAATACCGTTAGTAGTAAAAGTAACCCGGTGAATATTAGGATTTTAAATAAATAAACCTAATATTAAATAAAAGTAGAATAAAGGCTTTTGAGGAAATAAAGTTTATAGAAGGCCCGACTTAACGGGACTTAAAATAAACTTAGTCATAAATATTCCTGAACCCGCTAAGTTAACTAGGAATATTAAATCTAGTTAATAAGTGGGAATATTGTTAAAAATAAGTAGGTTGTGGCCTACTTAATAATCGAACCAAACACGAGGGGTTAAAGTGGGATAACTAGAAAAGTTATTTAATTAAACAAAACACAAACACACACACAAGTGTGTGTTCTGGATCGACATCAGGGAGCTCCCCATGGAGCCAAACCCTAACAAGCACAAATCAATGAAATTGGAAGGGCAAATCGAACCCAAATCGAAATTCAAGCACATATTCGTGATCACCAAGTCAAGGGGATCCTAAGGTATGTCAAATTTCTAACATTCATGAAGTTGTAAAAAGTTGATAATCATCCTAATCGCGAATTAGGCATGGATTAGAGAAGATATGACTAGATTAATGATGTATACTTGCTTAGGAACGAAACCCTAAGTGAAAATCATACTTAACATGCTATTAATTGAAGGAGTTGATGAATTAACACACTTAGACAAGTGGGTTTTAATGTTATGATGATTTTGAATGATATAACTATGCTTAGAATCAACATGCATGAAAACAAATAGAAGGTGTTCGATTTAACCATGAATTTGGGTACTTGTTCATATATGGTTGAAGTGGGTTTTGTTAGATATGGTGAAATTATGAAGAACTTGAAGTAATATCACTTGTATGTGATTAACAAGTAAACTAGGAAGTGGGTTTTGATATAATAGTAAAGATGATGATAAGTTATGTTTAAAATCATCATATTTGATAATAGAAACAAGGCACTCAAACAAATTAAATGATTTGGGAATTTGTTCATACATGATTGAAATGAGTTTTGAATGTTATGATGAAATTGGTAGCCATGTTCATGTAACTAAGTGTATAAGATCATGTTAGCTACTAATTGATAGATAGAACTTGAATGTGCATTTATATGCTAAGGGGCGTTTGACTTTTAGTAGTCAAACCAACCCTTAGTAAGATCGAATGATAAATTGATAGAAAAATGCGTAAGATGGAATAGTTATGATTAACAATGACTAAATTACCCATCTTATGAAATATGATGATAGTTTGACGCGTAACAAGCTAGGTGAAGCTTGAGTGGAAAGCGGGTCGAACGAATCAAGAATGAAAAGGAAAGCGCAACTCGGATGAAAGGTAAGTGAAACTTACACAATTTGTAGAATACTTGTTTACTTTACAAGTAATAAATGCGATAACGATAATAATGAAAATATGGCTTCCGACGCGATTGGTACGAGTCGGAACATATAAAGATGATAAAAACAACGGTTTATGGTAAAAATGATAAATCGGTAAATCGGTCATGTAATGACTAAGAGATTATGAGTTTTGATAAGATTACCGCGTAGTGTAATCTAATATTGATAAAAAGGGTAAAAATGGAAATTTAGTCAAGTGTCGACTAATGTAAATTGACAATAAAAGGGCACCCATGGCGTAAGCCGAACGGGTCAAATTTGTAAGAAATGAGTTAAAGAGAAAAGGAGGGGTCAAGTGGTAACATCCGACATAGGCCGGATGTGTAAATTTGAAATTTGAAAACCTCGTTTTACTACATATGTAAATGTTTGGTCATATGAGCCAAACGGGTCAAATGGTGATGATAACACCATTTGACAATAATGACTAATCTTGGTTATCAAGTCATATGTAAACAGGAACGAGTAGCAATTCTGGGATAATCGTGACGCTATAGAATATTGGTTAATAAATGCGAGGTATAACGGGTCTATACGTTGATCCAAGCCAGGTACGCACAAATAAGTTGTAGTAAGAAGTGCGATTTGGTCAAATATTAGTGGGAGTCCTTATTGTAAAAATGAAGGATTAAATGTGACCAAAACGCCCTTGTTAGCTAATTCGAACAAACAACCTTTACAACCTTTAAAGGTTGTTTGGAAACAAGTTTTATGATTAAGCAAATACTTAGAATAAGTATAGAAACTGAAAGATGTATTATAATAGTCAAATGGCACTTTTTGAGTTTTGCCGTAAAATAATGATTCGAGAGGTAAAATTTGGTTTATATAGATCGCCACATTAAGCCCACCATAAATACAGTTGTGGTGGGAGATTATAGTATAAGAAATGTGGTGATGAAGTGCTAGAAGAAATCGAAAGCGATTTGTGGCTCGAAAGCGCTCAAATACCCTTAACGGGTCAAAAATAGAAGTATTAGCGAAACGGGTTAAGAATGTGTAATAATCCGTGATTTGAATCTTATACAATAGGAAATAATCATAATAATACGTTTACAAAAGAAGCAAGGGCTACAAACAAGTTTGTTAGATGAAATCACGAACGAGTTAAAAGATGGTAAAAAGGGTAATAAGCCGAAGAGTTAAACTCTGAAATTTTATTATGAAAGTTGTTGGATCTTAACTCCATTAGATGGAGAATTAAATTACGGACGCGTAGGAAAAAGAATCGGGTAAAACGGATCAATAACGAAGAAGTTATGGCCGTTTCCGTGAAATCAGGTCGTGCAGGATTTGCACAGCAACAGCAAACGAACTTCTGTCAAAAACAAGCACTCGCGTAGCGCGAGCACCCGTAGCGCTACGCGAGCCTAAACTCCGAAAATTCTTGAATTTTATCAATTTTAACCCCTGTTCTTGTTTGGACTTGATATTTGACTATCGAAACTAACTTTTAAGTTGGTTTTGATCCTAGGTGAATGTCAAGAGTGCACGGATGAAGATCAAGCAGCTACGAAGAACCGAACACACGAGATTAAAGCTTCCGCACAACATTACGTCATAACTTTTAAATGGCGAACTTATCTAAATTTTGTTTAAAACTTTTAAGTTGTAAAAGTTTTAATTTACTCGTATTTTTCTAAGGATACTTAATGATAAATTCATGTTTGTTTTCGTTAATTGCACGAAAACCCTTAGATTAATAACATGGGTGTTACAGCTGTACACATGTGTATTCTGATTTTTGCTCTGGTTTTAAGGCGTTGTACACATGTGTATTCTGATTTTGCTCTGTTTTTAAGGCGCTGTACACATGTGTATTCTGATTTTGCTATGTTTTTAATGCGATGTACACATTTGTATAGCGTCTGTTTTTGTGATATCTCATATTTTTTTTTGTGTATTGAATGTGTAAAGTTGTTGATGTACACTTGTGAATTATGCAAAGTACTAATTGCTGAGTTTTTTTGTGTTATTATAGGAGATGTCGTAAACGAGGAAAGTGGAGATGGAAGGTCGATAAGGATGATTCACGTATGAGGTCGATAAGGATGATTCACGTATGTTTGTTTGCTTGGTCGATAAGGATGATTCAGCATACAATGCAGTGAATAGTTGTAAAAGACTATGTCTTTTTTATTTTTCCGATTATGTTGCGTTTATTGTTTTCACGAAACTGGAACTTGTAATTGTATGTTTTTTTTTGTTTGGCAAACATTATGGAAATTGTTATTTGCTTAATATAAAAGAGTTTTACAGGTTTTGTTTATATGTATGTATTATGTAGCTAATTACACATATGTACCATGCTGAGTACACATGTGTACTGTTCAATTCATATCCAAGTACATATGTGTATACCGTTGAAATATGAAGGTTACGTGGATCTTAAAAATCATAATCCGAATTCTGGTGGTAAAATCTGGAAAATAAAAATGAAATAAAAGATATTGTGGATAATGAATTTAAAATAGGAAAGATGTAACTTAATTCAATTATTAAAATAATGATTTAAATCTAATTTTTATATAATTACAATCATACCCTTAACAACTAAAAAGGAAATCAAGGGTCCAGATCTGTTCACGCAGTTCACTCTTGGGAGGTTGTTCACGCTGGAACCATACCCTATTTATATATATATATATTGAGAGTGGGGTTCTAGAGTGAACACTAGTGTATTTATGAACCGAGTGAACAAATCCTGACCATTAATTTACATCATAAAATCATAAAATATACTACTGTATTTTCATTATCAAATCCTGACCATTGATTTACACTTATGTATTGATAATCAAGGGCTAGGATGAGTTCACTAGTGTTCACAATCAAGGAGATTGTTCACTAATGAACCTAACTCTATATATTGATATGTTAAATAGTTTGATATTACGTGGAAACTGGTATTATAATTATAATTAGTAAATAAACTAAAACAAAAATATTTACGATTTAACATAAAAAAATAACTTTAGGTAGTGTTTGGTACGCAGGAATGAGAGGCGTAATGATTTGGACCATTACGAGGGAAAGAAAAGGGTGTTTGGTTGGTTAATTGAATGAAATCACTAATTACATAAGGCATTTCATTCCCTCAAAATCATTTCATCCTCCCCTCATGTTTTTTTTCCATTTCATCCCCTCTTACACCATTTATTAAAAACACCACAAGCCACCACCGTCGTCACCACCCACCACCGGCGCCACCACCCACCAGTCGCCGCCACCACCCACAAGTTGCCGCCACCTGCAACCCGCCACTGCCCCCGCCGCCACCACTGTCACCGCCACCCACCTGCCACCATCCACCTCTGTTGCCACCATTGCCGCCACCTACCACCACCTTCGTCGCCACCAACCACCCACAATCGCCTCCGCCGCCACCAACCACCACTGTCATCGCTACCCACCCGTCACCGCCACCAACACCACCACCTCCAATTGCTGCTACCTCCACTACTACCCACCACCGCCACTAATCACCACTCACAATCGCCGCCACTAACCACCAATGGTCACCGCCGATTTGATTCCTTCATCTTTTCTTACCTACCATAAAACACTATAATAATTCATTCTATTCCCACATTTATTCCTTCATCGTTTATTTTCTACCATAAAACACTATAATAATTCATTATATTCCCACATGGTAACCAAACAAGAGATGGAATGGTAATGATACATTGCATTCCCTCGTCCATTCCATTACCTCGTCTATTCCATTACCCCCATACCAAATATACAAAGACTAATTTTAAAGAAGTTGGGCCGATAAATCAGGCTGACTTTTAAAAAGATAAAAAAAATGTTTATATAAATTTATATATATATATATAAACGGGATCAGGAGAAAACGCTCAAAAGTGTGAGAACAGTGAGAACGCTTCCTGGCCCAACACGTGTCACGCCGCTTAGAGAAGGGCGGAGGGGCTTTTTTGTCCTTTCATCTTCTTCTTTTCCAGTTCCGCTTTTTCCGAACATTGTTTGAATTTTTGGGGTTTAAGATTTTTGGCGTTAACCAAGTTCAATAATTAATGGCGTTTAATGGTTTCATCGTATTAACATTTTGGCGTCCGTTTATTCAAATCGTATGCCATTGTAACCCAGGGTTCAGGAAATCTATTTGAATGACGTTTTTCAAGGCGTTTTAAACAAGATGGCCCATTGTTCTGTTATTTTTTATAAACATTTTGGCGTTTGGGTTATCTTGGTGTTTTACAATTGTTGGATTATATTTCAGCCACAGTAAAAAAAATACAAGCGAAGAAAATAAATTAAAAATCCTAATCGGATCTCTCTTCACAATATTCACTGTCTTCAGTCTCTCTGTTCTTTAATAGTATAAGAACTGTCACAAAAAATATGACGTTTTATGTAAAACTTAACAAACCCATCGGTTTGATTATTTTGCATGCTCGTCTGTTGAAGTGGTTTTTTTTTGTGGATGTTTGGGGACATAGATCTATGACGTGTGGGTGGGTTTTTCGCTTTTTCTTCATGTTGATCTTCATCTTTATAATCATCCCACTCTTCAGTGTCATTGATCTCTTCTCCTCATCCAAGCCTTCTTCAAGAACAAAAAATACAAAATGTCATATGACTAGCAACAATATCTTTTTCTTGAATTTTTGTCCATCTCATGCAGCAAAATCTTACTAAGTTACTCGCCTCCGCTAACAATTCATTCAGTGAAACTTGACGAATAACAATACTGAATATCCAAGAAAGCATATTAGCCATCTTTGATTTTTTTGGCGTTTTACAGTTAGTGGTATTTAGTAGTATTGGAGTTTGTTTTTTTTGGTTTGATCAAATGGAAGTTGCTGAGACGTATCATTTTATAGGATCTCTTTTTAGCGCCTAAGTTAGGCGGTGCGTTATTATAATAAAGTATTTGTCTTTTCAGTTATTGTTTGTAATTATTGTTTTTGACAAGCTTTATCTCTGAAGTCTGTAACACGTCCCATATTTCAAGTTTGGCGTTTTAGATTCTAATATAATAAATTTTCCCTATCTTCAGTTTTTCTGATTTGAAGTTACTGTTTCTAGTTACATTTTCAAGTTTGTTTTTTATTTTTTTATTTTTTTTGGGGTTTTTTATAATACTTTTTCAAACTAATTTTCTTATAGTTTTGGAGTTTTTGGGGGCGTATAACGGGATGATATCGTTTAAACTAGCATTTTGGCGTTTTTATTATATATGGCATTTTTATTAAACAACAATCATCTGAAAAGGAAAATAAAAAAAAAAGAATACATAAATTTTTTTTTTATAATACTTGTCCAAAGTAATTTTATGATGGTTTGATAAACGCAAAAGGTGTAAGACATTTGCCTTTTTGGCGTTTTTATTAGATATGGCGTTGTTTATTAAATAACAATCAACTGAAAAAGAAAATTAAACAAAATAAATATTGATCTTCAAAATCTTCACTGTCACCAGTCTCTTTCTTCTTTTGAAGCATCTTCACTGGCTGTTTCGACTTTCGTATGAAATCAGTCTCTTTTTCTATAATTTTTGTCCATCTCATGCAGCAAAATGTTATTGAGTTTACACCCTTTCAGCCAAAATGTTATATTTTCTGGCGTTTTACCGAGAAAAAGAACGCCACAAAATAAATCATCTTAAAACTGTAAATTTGATCAGGCTAAAATCAATAAAGTGTTGCTGTATGGTGATGGATAACATTGTTAATCCTCAGTTAAGAAAGATATCTGACAATGTTGTCCACACCATACAACTACACTTTATTGACAACAATATATTTGATGTTTGGGTTTTCTAGCGTTTATCAGACGAATGGTATATACTAAATATGGCGTTTGTGTTTTTTGTGTGTGTGTTTTTAATTGAAGGTTTGAGTTGTTGTTTATAGGATTTTTTGGCGGGATTTTACTATAATTAAGTTTGGCGTTTTATATCTAATGACGTTTTAGCTAGATTGATGTGTGATTTTTGTTTTGTCGTTTTATTTTCATGAGATGGAGTTTTGTTTGGAGTAGTCAAAAGACGCTTTTACCCTTAATGAAGCGCGTCCACGTAATAAAACTGATGTTATTTACGAAAATGCCACCGCGCTAATCTAGTCCATAGATTGTTTTGATCGGACGATCCATAAGCGTTCTCACCGTTCTCACACTTTCTATCGTTTTCTCTAAATCCCGACCCTATATATATATATAAAATAGGAGAATAGTTTTCAAAGACTATCATTAAAAGCGGTGATCGTTACCCTTTTTTTTGAGAATTTTCCGATAAACAAAACCCACTCGTGGAAGACGATAAAAACATAACATACATATAATTTAACACATAAAATCTAAGATATGGTTCGGTTGATACCTGAGTGACGGTGGAAAAACAAGTCGGTAAAAATTTGTGGAATGCCCACGGCGGCAGTGCTTTTAAACCTCAAACAAAGGAACTCAATCGAAGTTGCTTAAAAATGCAGAACATATATGGAAATATGGCTTTGTGAATTGAAATAGATTTACGAAGCAGCTGCAAACCATGGGACAGTGTGTTGGATTAATCGGTTCAGTTTACGGGTCACGGGTCGGCACGTTATCGGGTCATGGTTCAACGGGTCGAACGGGTTACGTGTTTAATCGGGTTATGGGTCAAAATACCAGGTTTATTGGAGAAGAAGTGGTCATGTTTGACCGAGATTGTTGGGAGAATATGCGCATGGAGGACCTAGTTTACTGCTGGAGGTATGCTGCACGTTGGATAGGAGTCACATGTTCCAATTATTTAGGAGAGCATATCTTTATATTCTTTTTATTATTCGCATATTTTTGTATTTCGTATGGCTATTTAAGGCCTCTCTTTTTATTGATAATGTAACCCTTTTTCAACAGTAACAATAGCTTTCACATTACATACATATTACGTGAGAGATTTAGTGTGTGTTGTGAGAGTGAGTTTGAAGGGGCCTGTAACCAACATTTGGTATCAGAGCCTAGGGCTCGTATCGGGGAAGCCTCCGCCGCCGGCGGGTGTGTCGGTTGGTGGAGGGCAGGCGTAGAAGAAGGTTCGAGACGGCAGGTGGCTGTTTTCGGATCGTTTAACAGCAGAAGACGGACGCGTTAAGGTGTTTCGGTCAGTCGTTGTTGTGGTAGACGTACCGGTTATGACGACGGGGGTGACCGGTGATAAACACTTGTGTTCGGTGGTTGTTCGGGACTGTGTTGCAGCGTTAGACGAAGACGTTATGGTATTCGGGTCAACCGTTGTTGCGGGTAAGAACTGGTTGAGATGACGGGGGTGACCGTGATGAACATCGGTGTTCGTGGCTGTTAGCGATGTTTAAAGGAAGAAGATACTAGGCTGTTCGGTTGTTAGTTGCGAGTTTGCGCGGCTGGTATATAACCGGTGATAACAGTAGATGGTGAGAACGGGTACCTTGATCGGCTTGTTTCGTGATAAGAGGAGACCGGCGTAGTGCGTGAAAAGCGGGCAGAATGGATCCGTCAAAGCAGGTGGCTTTGGATTCGTCTCGTTTGGCTAGATGAGAAAACGGAAGAAGCGGGTGGCTTGTTTTCTTTGTCGGTGGAGTGGCCTCTTGAACAAGGGTGTTCGGAAAAAGGTAAAGAAAGAAAAAAAACACGGTGTAACATTATGGTGTTGGAGTTCAAATCGGGTGACTCGGATGTGACCGGGTGGGTCGTTGATTCGTGATGAGTCAAGATGTGAATGGACGGTTCCAGCGTTATGCCATGTTACATGTTACGGGCGTGGTGTTTTTTTTTATTCGGGTTGAGCCGAGACATTGGACGTGATCGAGGTGTAGATCGGGTGTCCGTTAGATGTCATAGTGGTTCGAAACCGATCAGTGATTCGGTGCTGCGGTGAAGGCGTAAACAAACACCGATTTATGGGGTGATTGTTGGATTAATCGGTTCAGTTTACGGGTCACGGGTCGGCACGTTATCGGGTCATGGTTCAACGGGTCGAACGGGTTACGTGTTTAATCGGGTTATGGGTCAAAATACTAGGTTTATTGGACAAGAAGTGGTCATGTTTGACCGAGATTGTTGGGAGAATATGTGCATGGAGGACCTAGTTTACTGCTGGAGGTATGCTGCACGTTGGATAGGAGTCACATGTTCCAATTATTTAGGAGAGCATATCTTTATATTCTTTTTATTATTCGCATATTTTTGTATTTCGTATGGCTATTTAAGGCCTCTCTTTTTATTGATAATGTAACCCTTTTTCAACAGTAACAATAGCTTTCACATTACATACATATTACGTGAGAGATTGAGTGTGTGTTGTGAGAGTGTGAGTTTGAAGGGGCCTGTAACCAACACAGTGGTGGTGGTGTTCTAAAATATTGGATGGGGAAATCTGTTTGAACTTAATATTGTACGATTGGCAGCAACTACATCCGGTGTGCGATTGTAGCTAGTTGTGTTGAACAAATAGGACCAATGATTTTTGAAGGGCTATAGAAATTTGGTTTCGGAGGGAGCACTTCGTGCTTATAACATGTTATAATAAGAGAGAAATAGAGATAAACTAAATCATTCCTTATTCATTCTATTTAATATTACAATATATAGATAAACACAACCATTAACCCTAAAGCCCATAAGTATTGGGTTGGGCCTAAAATGTCTGTTTTATAACAATTATGTATTTCTAATGATGTTTGACATACTTTTGTTGAGTATATAAAATTTAGTTTGATTAACGAGACTAAAAAAAATTATATAGCGAGAGATAAATGATCACAAAATATTTACGCCTCCCATGAAGAAGTTTTCTAGGTCTCCCAATGGTGGGGGTAAGGTGTTTCCGTTCTATCCTAAATGTGCCCGGTGCATGGTTCAAATCCTCCAAGTACAAATATTAGTGATTAATAAGAGTATGTTAGGAGTAAATTAGTTTGTTGTTAAAAAAATAAAAATTAAAAAATATAGTTGTCCGTGAGGCTAATTTGGCATAATTCCAAGTCAAGGTATATTTTACTTCAACAGGGCACCTCGTACACATGCCATGCCGAAATTTATGGATCATCATATTTCTACTAGACAAATACGAGGTATTTTCTATATCAACTTGGCTCCTCGAACACATGCCATGCCGAATTGCCGAAATTTGGGGATCGTCAGCAAACCATATTTTAATAAGCCGTTGGTAATCGATCGTTGATATTCTAAATTACAAATAAATATTTGAAGAAACTAAAAGTTTGTTAGAATAATCAGGATTTGTTTTTCACAATTTGGAATTTAATTAGAAACCTTTACATAGAAACAATACAAACTAAACAAATGAAACTACCTGTTACTAAATAAGTTACCACTAAATAATTAAGATAAAAGATGCAAGAAATAATGATTACCAGTAAGACCATGGTTATAGTTTATGCCTCTTAATGGGCATTTTTCAACACACCAGCATCATAACGTCCTATGTAATGATTAAGGCCTCTTAATGCCCTTTTTATTCATTACTTTTCATGTTTTTCATTCTCAGGCGACATAATTATAGAAATGTACATCCATCTTCATGCCAAATATCCATGAGGGATGATGTGGGTGCGTTATCAAACTATTTCACACCCTTATAATGCCCATTACGCATGACCTAATAGCTACATTCAACGTAAAATAGTATAATAAATATTATACTTTTTTGTTTGTTTTTTCTTTACAAAAGTAACTCAACAACTTCTTACACTAAAAGTGACCCTACATGTCAATTTTATACATAACTTATGGTAACTTGTTTATTTCTGATGTGGCACACATATAAGACATACTATGTTGACATAGACAATCTATATGTTAAAAATTAGACACATAAGCAAATTACATGCACATTTGTTAAATTTTTTCTTTTGTGATACGGTTATTGTTATTTGATTGAACACTTTGTAATTATATGTATATTTTTTGTAACAAATAATATGAAAAAAAAAAACCCTTTGTTGCAATCAAAATAGTATTGGTTTCGCCAATATTAATAGTCATACAATTCTTAACAAAAATAAGTTTTTAATAAACATAAATCATTGCTTTTTAACCCATGTAAGATTATGGGGTATGGGGCGGGGTTGGGGCGTGGGTTGGGTACAAACGCCCACGTCACCATCCCGGGTGGGCTTGGGTTTCGGCGTGGCCCCTTGGGCGGGGGTTTCAGCCCGGGCGTTGGGCGGGGCTACGAACATGACATGACGGAACCTCGTTGGCCAAGAACACTAGCCATTTGAAATTGGATTTTTTTCCACGCCACCCTAGCCACGCCCCACCATACCCCTTTGAAATTAGCTTTTGATCTTGGGTGCCCCATACTCCACGTGTCGCACCATGCCTCCAACCCACGCCCCACCATACCCCACGGTCTAAGGTGGTTAAAGTACTTGACTTTCTTGTTCAACAACTTCATCATCTAGACTCGCAGCACCAAGTTCCACATCTTGGTCATGAAGGATTTTGGAATTAACGATGATTTCCCTTGATCCCAAATGTTCACAGTACATGAGATAAATAATGAGAATACCTGGGAATTCTCCTTAAAGATAGGAGATAACACAATGACCAGGAGACCTATTCTAAAATGCAAACATAATAAAATAAGTAAATATAAAATATAATGAGGTCTCTAATATTCCCCCTCAGCTTGAGCGTGGGTATGTACGAACGTTCAAGCTGGATCTAAAGGTTTCAAAAAGGTATCTCGGTAACCCTTTGGTGAAGATGTCCGCATACTGCTCGGGTGCAGGGACATGAAGGACACGAATATGGCCAAGGGTGACCTTCTCCCGAACAAAATGAATGTCGATTTCCACGTGCTTTGTACGTTGATGTTGGACTGGGTTACCGGATAAGTACACAGCTGAAATGTTATCACAAAACACAACAGTGGCTTTGGTTGGCGGCGATTGCAATTCCAAAAGAAGATTTCGAACCCATGAGGCTTCAGCGACAGCATTTGCGACGGCCCTGTATTCAGCCTCGGCACTAGATCGGGATATGGTTTGTTGACGTTTAGATGACCATGAGATTAAATTGTCACCGAGGAATATACAGTAGCCCGAGGTTGAACGGCGAGTGTCCGGGCACCCTCCCCAGTCAGCGTCAGAATAGGCAACCAAAGAGTGTGACGAGGAGGCGGTAAACCGTAAGCCAAGGTCAATGGTCCCGTGTATGTAACGTAAGACACGTTTCATGAAGGCGAAATGTGTGTCGCGAGGAGCATGCATGAAGAGACATATTTGTTGCACAGCGTATGATAAATCCGGACGAGTAATCGTGAGGTACTGCAGGGAGCCGGCTAAACTTCTGTATAAGGAGCCATCTGGTAACGGTGTGCCGTCCGAAGCACTCATTTTGTTCGAGGTGTCAACCGGCGTGTGACACGGTTTACATGCGGTCATGTTGGCACGATGTAAAATGTCTTTAGCATATTGAGTTTGTGCCAAAAATAAGGAGTTATGGTCACGAGTAACTGTAATGCCAAGGAAATGATGAAGTGACCCGAGATCCGTCATTGCGAACTCAGCTGAGAGTTATGAGATAACCCGGTTGAGAAGAGAGGTAGAGCTGGCGGTGATGACAATGTCGTCCACGTATAATAGAAGGTAAGCCAGTTGCTGACCATGCCGGTATATGAATAATGATGTGTCGCATAGGCTGTGCCGAAACCCCAGTGTAGAAATAAATGTAGAAAATCGAGTATACCACGCTCGCGGAGCTTGTTTCAACCCGTACAAAGATTTGTTGAGACGACAAACGTGGTTTGGAAGGTTTGGGTTAACAAAACCAGCCGGCTGATACATATAGACGGTTTCCTCAAGTTGACCGTTGAGAAAAGCATTTTTAACGTCCAACTGGTGGATAGGCCACGATCGAGATACCGCCAAAGAAAGAACCGTCCTGATGGTTGCGGGTTTGACAACGGGGCTGAATGTCTCCATGCAGTCGATTCCAACAGTTTGGGATTTACCATTGCACACGAGTCTTGCCTTATAGCGTTCCAAAGAACCGTCGGAATTGAATTTGTGTCGAAATAACCACATCGAGCGAATAACCGGACTGTCCAACGGTTTCGGCACCAACTCCCAAGTGTTATTTTTTGCAAAGCACTAAACTCATCGTTCATGGCACGTAGCCAGTTAGGGTCCGATAAGGCTTTTGTGGGTGAGTTAGGTACGGGAGAGATGTTAGAGGTCGCGGCTAGGTTGTATCGAGGATTAGGTTTAGAGATGCCTGTTTTGGATCTAGTTTGCATGGGATGATCGTTTTGGTTGGGATGACTGGTGTGGTTGGTCTGTTGAGGAGGAGTGGTGGGGTTACTATTATCAGTAGTTGTATGGGTGGGGTTGGTAGGAGTGTGAACAGTTGGGTTTGGGATTGAGTAATGGAATTTGGCAAAGGTGAATGTGATAGGTTAGGTTGGTTGGTGGGGGTGGATACAGTAGGATCATAGGTAGGAGTAGGGTTGGAATTTATGGTATGAGTAGTAGGAAAAGAGGAGTTAAAAAATTGTGTTGGAATGTCAGTGGGGTCCTCAAGGAATTTGTAGGAGTGGGTGGAGGATAGGTCAGCAAAAGGATAAGAGTTCTCATCAAAAATAACGTGACGAGATAGGTGTACTCGACCGGTTATTGGATCATAGCAACGGTAACCCCGGAAGTCTGATGGATATCCGAGGAAAACACAACGGGCTGATCTTGGTGAAAGTTTGTGTGCTTGGGTTGCGGACATGTTTGGGTAGCATGTACAACCGAAAGTACGGATGTGGTCATAGGTGGGATGTCGGAAATAAAGTGCGGAAGCGGGTGTGTTGAATTGAAGACGGGTGGTGGGTAAAATGTTGTGTAAATAGGCAGCCGTGTGGAGAGCCTCAACCCAAAACTGTGGTGGAAGGTGTGCATGAATTAAAAGGGCACGAATGACATCATTGAGTCGACGAAGCATTCGTTCGGAGCGACCGTTTTGTTGGGATGTTTGAGGGCATGAAAAACAAAAAATAAGGCCGTTTTGATCAGCAAAGGTTTTGAAAGTGTTATTATCAAATTCACCACCTAAATCACATTGAAAGGTTTTAATGGGTAGATTAAATTGGGTGAGAATTAATTTGTGAAATTTGGTGAAAGTGGTAAACGTGTCGGATTTGTACTTTAGAGGATATACCCACACGTAATTGGTGAAGTTGTCAACTAAAACCATGTAATATTTGTAACCTGAGTTGCTCACAATAGGAGAAGTCCATAAATCACAATGAATAATGTCAAAAGGTTTAAACGTACGAGAAACTGAATCAACAAAAGGTAAACGTTTACTGTTTGACAACTGACACGAAGAACAAACAGAAAAATCAACAGTTTTATTGCATGAAATACTAGACATCCGTTGAAGGTGTTGAAGCACATTCATTCCGGGATGTCCGAGACGAGCATGCCATGGTTGAGGTGCTGTGGATGACAATAAAGCAAACTCCGGCTTGGTGAGCGGGTAGAGGTCTCCACGGCTATTGTGGCGGGAAAGGAGGCGTCCATCCTTGAGGTCCTTCAAAGAAAAACCAAAAGGATCAAACTCAACGGAAACTTGGTTATCAATAGTAAATTTTCGAACAGATAATAGGTTTTTGATTACGTTGGGTGAATGGACAATGTTGTTAAGTTTGTAGGTTTTGTTTGGTAGAGTGTATAAGCCATTACCGGAACCCGTAACGGGTAAACGTTGACCATTACCGACTAATATAGGACTTTGAGGTAATAACGAGGGAGTTAAGATTGTACCTGAATCCGCAGTTATGTGAGATGACGCCCCGGTGTCCATGTGCCACTGAGAATCTTGAGAGTTGACTGTCAAGTGGGAAAGTGCTATACCGATATCCATGGGACATAATGCGTTGTTGGGCTGGGAGGAGAAGCCAGGAGGTGTCTGATGGGCCAGATGGGCCTGATGGGGATACGGAGGATGGTTCTGTGGTGTAAAATGAGAGGGTTGAGATGGGTACGGGGTTGGGGGTGGCGTCCAATGGGCTTGAGGGTAGCATTGAGGTGGAGGGGCCCAAGGTTGAGTTTGGCCGGATGTACAGTGTGCCATAAATTGGGATGGGTGAGTAAATTGAGAGGTTTGTTGGTTAGAGGAGGGTTGGTAGGAGGTACCCCACGAACCTGAGCCACGACCGGGTGAAGGCGAATAGTTCCGATTAGATCCCCCTTGTCGGCCACCGCGAGAGTTAGCACCCCGTCCACGAGCCGCTTTTGCCGGGTCATAATTACGACCCCGATACCCGTTTGGATAGGGTGACCGGGGCGAATCAGAGGATGGTTGGCTGGAAGAGTGCACGAGGACTGTAGAATCGGAGGATGGTTGGCTAGAAGAGTGCACGAGGACTGTATCTTTTGCTGACGAGGTTCTGGCCATGACACGGCTTTGTTCGTCCTCGATCATACTTCGAGCGACGTCCCAAGATGGTTTGTTTTGATTAATGATTGCAGCAATAGTGTCATACTCGATCGGGAGACCACGTACCATTTGTATGACAAGGCGACTGTCGGAGACTGGCTGATCAACGTCACGTAATTGTTCGGCAAGATCCTTCAAGGTTTGACAGTACTCATCGAATGAGGCACAAGAGTTTAGTGTGGTGTTGGTGAACTTGGTTTCAAGGGTGACAGCTCTTGCCTGTTTGTTATTGACAAATATCTCCTGTATTTTAAGCCAAGTAGCACGTGCTGTGAGATCAGTGGAGAGTACACGAGCCAGCAGGTCATCGGACAAGGTACTGTAGATCCATTGAAGGATGAGGGCGTCTATTTCGGACCAGGCAATAAATGATGGATCGGTTTCTGCTGGCGGATCGGTACCATCAATGTGATGTAAAACCTTGTAGGCACGAGCATGGAGATTAAAAAGCTTAACCCAAGACGAATACGTTACCTTTTTACCATCGAGGGTCCTGATTTTGTTGTTGATATTGGTGACGGTGTACGCCGGATGTAGGGCTGATTTCTCCGGTGGAGGGACTTGGGAGCCGCTGGGATTGGTGTCGTCTCCAGCCATGATTTGCAATTAAATAAAAAAAAACTAGGGTTTGATTATGGCTCTGATTACCATGAAGGATTTTGGAATTAACGATGATTTCCCTTGATCCCAAATGTTCACAGTACATGAGATAAATAATGAGAATACCTGGGAATTCTCCTTAAAGATAGGAGATAACACAATGACCAGGAGACCTATTCTAAAATGCAAACATAATAAAATAAGTAAATATAAAATATAATGAGGTCTCTAATAGGTCATACTCGGCTTCTTCCATCTTTTCTTCTTAGGTTCTTTGGATGGTGCAATTCTTTTCTCTTTTGTACATGTTTTTATTTTATTTTATTTCATTTCTCTAAACAATTGCTGCAAGTTATGTATCTTCTGGTAGCTTATAATTTCTTATATTTTCCTTTGGGGCTTAATGTATGGAGTTGACTTCCACAACATACTTAAATTTAATGGTTTCATATAGTGCTAACTTCTCATCCTTGAACTAGTCACTTAGATAATCCTCAGGGTTATAATTGATCTAGTATATAGAAGATATTGAATGCAAACAAAGAAATCCAGTTAGTTGCCACAATCTATGATACGTTTCTAATATCCACGTAGCCCATGTCCACGTTCTCATGCAACCATGTTTCCATTTTGCACGTAGCATTATTGTTTACATCTTTATTGTTTCCTTTTTACATAATTCTAGTAAGTAGTGGGGTAGTGAGTAGTTGTTACCATTGCATATTTAAGTTGATGTAATTTCATTTGAAGAGTTTTAAGCAGAAAATTGAAGAAAAATAGTCTTTTCTTTATCTTGTGTTCTTGGAGCTTGACCCCCTCTAAGGGTTATCTATCTTGGGAGTTTGTAGGTTTTCTCCGTAAACCTATCATTTGGTGCTTTCATTCTCGAATTCACCTCCATCATGGCCTCAAAAACCATGTTGTTGCTCGACGAACTGTGGGCTACTATCGAGAAAAACCAACAACGCCTCGTCGAGTTCTGCGCTAGCCTCGGTCTACCTCCACCACCTCCACTCGCCGCTCGTCCACCACCCAAGCCGTTTGGTCCAAAACCCTTCCTACACCAAATACAATCAACCGCATCCAAAAAACGCACCTATCATCACCACAAAACTGCCCCTAAAACTACACACAAATGAACCTATTCTACCACCTCGACCGCACCACAAATGTCACCCAAACGAACCGCCAAATCAGCATCAAAACCAACCTCACATAGCACCCATCAACACCCTAAACCAACCTCCAAAACCACGCGTACACCTACCAAACATGGCACTCATAACAACCGATTTTTTTCCCTTGAACAACGACGAACCGAAGGCATCCGGAAGACGTGAATGGAGACCACCGTGGAGGCCTGTTATAACTTACCCAAATGCAAGTGGAAGAGTCGAATGGCGTCCCCCGTGGTGCACACCAAACCTTCTTCGGTTTTCGGTCTTGAGGACAAGACCATTTTTTAGGGCGGGAGTATTGATACGTTTCTAGTATCCACGTAGCCCATGCCCACGTTCTCATGCAACCATGTTTCCATTTTGCACGTAGCATTATTGTTTACATCTTTATTGTTTCCTTTTTGCATAATTCTAGTAAGTAGTGGGGTAGTGAGTAGTTGTTACCATTGCATATTTAAGTTGATGTAATTTCATTTGAAGAGTTTTAAGCAGAAAATTGAAGAAAAATAGTCTCTTCTTTATCTTGTGTTCTTGGAGCTTGACCCCCTATAAGGGTTATCTATCTTGGGAGTTTCTAGGTTTTCTCCGTAAACCTACCAATCTACAACTACATTCTCTAATATCTACATCCACGGAGTAGGCTTCCATTTAATGGTCTCAATATTTGTTGATTTTAACCATGTAGTCACAAAACATAATTTCCTCATCATTGGTTCTTGGTTCTGGCTTCATAAGTAGTGCACCAAAATCGCTTTCATCATCACCTTGTGCTGATTCCATTGTGTAAAGCATGAATACAATCTGTGGAATCATTTAAATAATCAACTCGTGTTGTAATCGATTTGGATACCATTGTTTAGATGTTTGAGACTCGTTTTACATGGGTTACATAACTGATGCGTTTTCTTAGCCTTGTTTCAAAGACGATTTCAAGGATCAAAATGTTGTGTCAAGGATCGATATATTTGTCAAGTCATTTTCTTTGCCTTTGCTTTTCTTTTCTTTGTCGTTTCATTTTCCTCGTATGCTTGCTAGGGTTTAATCTTAAATGTCCACCTAGATATGTATTGAAAATAAACTATTCTCCACAATATCCTCCTCAATTATCTCCCATTATCTATTATTACTATGCATATCTTCTCCACGTTTACCATCTTTCTGTTCATTTATATTCAGATGTATTCCTCTTGGTCTCTGACATATATGAAATACACAAAAAGTTCTCTCTATACTATCGTAATTTAGATGGTATTAGAGCAATATTAACCCATAAAACCCTAGCTTAAAGCCGGAGACGAGAAAACCAGCAAAAAGAAAACCGAGGAAGAATCCTTGGATTCGAACTCACGATACTATATCCATGCAAAGCATTATCCCATACACATGAAGGTAAACCATGAGTTGAATGATGGTAACAACAATGATTGGGCACATGAGATGGATAATTTCTTTATGCAAAAAAATAAAACTGGGTTAGTGATTGGATTGATTAAGAAGCTAGAGAAGGAATCACAGACTTATATGTCATGGATGTGTTGTGACGCCATGTTAAAAGGATAGGTAACGACTGCCATGGTGAAGGAGATTAGAAGCAGCATGACGTACGCTAACACCACTGTAGAAATATGATCCTACCTTAAATAACAGTTTGGAAAGGAAAGCGCCCCTCGTGCGTATGAATTGAAGCAAACACTCTTAGCCACCATTCAAGGATAGACTTCTATTTCAGCCTATTATACAAAACTCAGACGTATTTGGGATGAGAACCGACATTCCAAATTCCTCGTTGCAACTGTGGTTGGTTTTCTTGTGATATATGAAGAAAGTTGGCTGAACACAACTACTGGGAGAGACTTTATGAGTTTCATATGGGTTTCAACTGTGATTTCTCGGTCATCAGAACAAAGATTCTTACGATGTACTGACACAAATGTTAAGCAATGCCTACACCCTTGTCACCGAAGAAGAAAGAAAAAGAATTATAACAACTAATAAGCGGCCTTCTAACGATACTACCACATTCAAGACGTTCGCCCCGAGACAATGGGAGAACAACTCCAGCCAACAACGTAATAAACTTGCTTCCAAAGATGTGATGCGTAGAGATGTTGTCGATCAATGTACCTTATGTGTTAAGGATGGAAACTTCCATGATGGTTGTTTCAAGATAATAGGATTTCCCGAATGGTGGTCGGGTACCGAAAGCGTGAAGAAACAAAACCCAAGGCGGCGTGTATTAAAAAAACTTTGAGCCCTATTTTGGGTTTGACAAGTGAACAATATGAAATGTTTCTTAAACACTTTGGAGGCAAGGAAAATACAAATAAAGGAGGCACAACACCAAAGGCATCCTGGTAGGTAAAAACAATAATGTTGATGACTGGATGATTGACTCGTGTTGAACTAAACATATCACCCACAACAGCTACATCCTTCAAAACAAGACTCAAAGACGCCTTTAAACCCCAGTGATTATCCTTAGCGAAGATGCTATACCCGTTGAAGTAAGGGATGAATGTACCTTACCTTGGGGAAGAAAGATAAAAGATGTTCTATACATTCCCAAGTTCACTTGTAATTTGCTATATGTAAGCCGACTAAGTAATGACTTACAGTCCGTGATAACTTTTTTTCCTGATTTTTGTGTTATGCAAAAACTCCACACGAGGATCTTGATTGGTGTGGGTGAGTGCAAAAGAGGTTTTTGTTGGATAGGGTTATTCGAAGACGGAAGGATGGATTTGATGACATCTGAGGACACATGGAATAAAAGGTTAGGACATACTTATGATGAAAAGCTTACACACATCGATTTCCTTTGTAAAGTTTCTTTCAATAAGTTGTGTGATTCTTGTTCAAAGGCGAAACATACTAGACTTCCTTTCTCGAACAATAATATTAAAACACTTGGCTGTTTTGAATTATTTCACTGTGACATTTGAGGAAAGTATCGCACCCCTTCTTTTTTCAGGTGCTAGTTATTTTTTTGACCATCGTTGATTTTTTTAGTAGAGCCATTTGGATTTGTTTTGCTGAAATGTAATTATGAGGCACGAACATGCGTTATAATCATGCATAATATGATAAAAACACAATTTAGGAAGACAGTCAAAAGAATTAAATGTGATAACGGGGGAGAATTCACGTCTAATGAAATGAAAAAAATTAACAAAGAATTATTCTAGAAACTACTTACCCTCACACTCAACAACAAAATGGGGTTGTGGAGCGAAAACATATACATCTTGTTGGATCTGAGAGAGTGTGATGTGTGTCTTTTGATTGCAAAATATTATATGAGAATTTAAGTAAAATAGTTAATATCAACACATCATCATCAACACAGTTAGATTTGGGAATGATTTCATATTGAATTCATCAAATGTAATATAATCACAAGTTACAATGTACTCCCCCTCACCAGGTAGGGGTGTTCAGAAAAAACCGTAAACCAAACCGTAACCGTAACCAAATAAACTGACCCGAATAACGAATTCGGTTTTTGGTTTGGTTTCTAACCTAAACCGAATTGTGAATATGGTTTTTGGTTCGGTTTATGGATCCACATTTTATTTTATTTGGTTTATTCGGTTTATTTGGATAACCGAATAAATCATTTAACTTAATTAACTATTAAATAAAAATAATAATATTTTATAAATCATATACAATTTATTAGCCCAAAATAGTTATTTTTTATGCAGCCCAAAATACCAAATGTAAATCTAAAAGCCCAACTCAAAACCACTCTTTAAGTCATCCAATAGTTTCTATGATCTATGTTTTGAAACTTTAACTTTGTGTTTGTGTCTACTACTTTATGGATGTGTTTGTTTTATTTCTCAATATTCATATATTGTTAGGTGTAAATTAGTTGTGATGTTCGAAAGTTGGAACACAAACATAAATATAAATTAGGAAAAAAAAATACTTAAGTACAATTTGGTTAGATTTGGTTTCTAACCGAAACCAAACCGAATCGGTTTGGTTTGGATCGATTTGCATATTCCTTATTTGGTTTGGTTTGGTTTGGTTTTTGGTTTGGAGTACAAAATTTTGAAAACCGAATAAACCGAACTGAATAAACCAAAGAAACCATAAACCGAACCGATGAACACCCCTGTCACCAGGTGCATTCTCTCTCTTACTAAGTTCTTATGCTCTAGGTTCTTAGTGTTAACTATTACAATGAAAACAAAGAACTATATATAGGAGGAGAGAACTCCTCGTGACGTCACCATGAAAGCGACTCCTAACAACACATTAAATGATGTAACTGGCAGTAGTTGTTAAAACTGCTGGATAGTTACACTGTTACATTGAACTACTATCTCTAGTGAGATAGGGAAAACAACTAGATTCCTTAGAACTACTAGTGAACCCCATCTCTTCTATGAATCCGAAACTTTTGGTCTATGACTTGTTAACTTGATGTTCTAGTCTTCAGTCTTGACTTTGACATGACTGTTAACCAACTATTTTACTTTGACTTGGCAGTTGTCTAACAGAGATTGGGCAATTGTTTTGGGAAGTCTTTAAGGGGGAAACTACTGGACCAGTAGTCGTATCTTAACTTGTTCCATCAGGCAGGGAAGATGGTTCCCTTGGGTTTTTCTTTCATCATCAGCAAATCTTACATAACCTAATAATACCCCTAGATCTGTTGATGCCAAGCACTTATTGATGCCTGTCTTTTATTCTCTTATTTGTTGTGATGAAGAGTCCTTGATAAATTTATAGCAGTTGATGTCCTGGATAATTCATTTATCATCATCAAAGTCATCCATTTTGACTTCAGAGAAAGGTTATTTGTCTTCATATGTTTTAATCTTTTAGTAGCTTGTGATCTTGAAGTCTCTGGGTTAGGGAAGATTAGAGGCTACCCTTTATACCTCTGAAGAAGGAACAATATTACTATGCTTGTGAGAGATGTGGCATATTTTTGTTTTCAAAGCCTTTTATCAAGGAGTGATAGGACTTTTTAGAGAATGTTGAAACAGAGCTCGATTATGTCCATTTAGGAAATTGTTCATCCTGATTCTCCATTCAGGGTACTCCACTCTGACCAAATTCGGAGGCTTTGACATAGATCAAATATTGAAAGCATTGTTCCATGTTTGAAAGTTTTCTATATTCAGTAAAAAGATTGTTATCAAAAAATGAGCAAATGATATTTTGAAAATAGTTTATTCAATCTGCTCTGATACCAATTGTTGATCCCAAATAGTGATGCTCTTTGACTAAATTTGGCAATAGATATCAACAAGTATGGAAATATTGTGCGGAACTAGAAATCAAACTTTCAATAAACACAACTTACAGAATTTTCAAGTTTATATCACTTTGAAAAAAACAAAGTGTTACAAGGTGATTGTGAGGTTATTGACTATTACAAATGAATGCTCAAAGAATTCTGTAATGAAGGGTAATGGAGTTTGTGTTGTATGTATTGAATGCTTGGCTTCACTGATTATCCTTCGGTGATGACTTCTCTATTTATAGAAGTCTTTGGCATTGAATAAACATTTGTGTATTCATGCACTTGCTATACATAAAGTAGCTTTTTGGCATATTTATTGAATCTATAGAGGTCAACTTGCTACTTTACAAATGTGACAGAGCCTTATCTTTTAGACAAGTTGGCTCATCAGAATTTCTGATGGTCTTCTTACCAGAATTCTGTTGAGATGATCATCGGAAATTCTGATGATCATATGTTACCAGATTCTGATGATAAATACCAGATTTATCATCAGACTTATCAGAATGGTCTCTTCTGGTCGTCTTTCTTTGTCTTGGATCGGATTCTAATCTTTGTTGAAGATTTGTCTTTCTTTCTTCTCTTGTCATGATATCTTGTATTTACCTTTTTATTGATCTTCTTGACTTTATCTTCAGCATTAGATCAGATTGACCATATTTTTCTTCAATACTTACAAAAGTTTCCTAACGGTACCTGGTTCACATACACATACGACTTATGCACACACACACATATATACGAGACACATACATATCTACGTATACACATTCGATTCATGCATTATACCTAGGGTTTCTCATACATGAATTACATATCACACTTCCACATATTCAACTCATACATCAAAGATTCATACCATTCACATATACGTACATCCATGTGTACGACTTCATTTATAGAACATGTAATCATACACACACATACGCTTCACATGTACACACCATCTATGATTCCATATTCACACCTTAATAGCCATGGCTTCCTTCCCTTAATCACTTATACATTTAGTTCAACATATAAGCAATCACATATTCACGGTTCCACATATAACCATACATACATATACGAAACCTATACATATATTCGTACACACGACTTCATTTATACAATCACATATGCATACGGCTTACATGCAACGTCTAAATCTATGACTCCATCCATAACATACCTATACCAACGGTTTCGAGTTCATGTATACATGCATACATACATACATACATACATACATACATACATACTTGCGGACATAAATACATACGGTACTCAATATGCGCATAATCATGTCAGTTATACTAAAAGTTAACTCCTATGTATCTACACACAATCACGACACACACCCATAACCACATACTCAAACCGAAAACATGAATTCAAACGCAGACCATGATTAACACGTTAATCTAGGGTGTAAACGAGAGAGGGAAGGGTCCTTACCGAAGAGAGAGATGAAGGAAATGGATAATTCTCCAGTGGTCATTCGCCGACGAGAGAGGGAGAGACGACGGGAGAGAGAGAGCCTAAATGTAGGATCGTATTCGGCCCTGTTTGAGTCGATCAGAAGAATTCCTATCCAAAATAAGAGGCGGAAACTAATGCTTTGGTGCGATTTCAGCAATATTCACTTTAAACTGTTGTTGTATTGAACACTGAAGCAATTACAAGGTCTGATAACACTTCGGCAGCACTTCGTGGCTTACCGGAAGAGAACACCTACAACTATGTTGTGATTTCGCTCATGATACCCTATTTATAGGTAAGCAGGTTTCGCTTATACAAACATGACATAAGAGCGAAACCTCACTTGACACATAAGCGAAACTACATGATGACACATGAGCGAAACCATCATGATGACACATGAGCGAAATCAGATCAAGGACACATAAGCGAAATCACTAACTAACACAAATTTCACATGCACATGCAACCTATTTTGTCTCATATGTAGTGATGTAATGATGACATCACTATTATGATGTCATCATCAAAGATGCTGACATCATCTTCTTTCATATCCGCAACGAGACTGAGACTCGACATAAGATGAAGACGACAGATGAATGCACCAACAGACTCCCCCTCAGATGTTGACGAGTCTTAAGTATCGAGTCTTTGCATCTTCAGTCTTTATCAGTCTTCAAACTTCCTCTGAAGTATTTGTCATTGCAAGAATCCTCATTCTCTATCTTTATCTTCAACAAACTCCTCTCTCTCAAATGTTGAATATCATGGTGTCTTCAGACTCCCCCTCTCAATCTGCTGGGATCATAGTCTGGAATTCACAAGATCATAACCTGGCTTTCATCCTGCTCTGGATCGAAACCTGGCCAACCTGCAAAAACTCTACCCAAAAATAAATTTTCTGATAACCATTTATGGATAAGATTTTCAAATCTAATTAACCACTTGCAGAAATAACATTTTATAGCTAAAACGTTTCTCATTTCATTTCAACAATCTTCAAACACTTTCACCCAAACCATTTGTTCATCATGTTTAGCACTCGGAATTTTGAAAATCAGCTCTCCAAAATCAGTTGTCGAAAATCTTTTTGGATTTTTCAAAATTTATGCTAAAACACACTAAAATCTTTTTGGATTTTCTGAAAGAAAATAACTGACACCACTTGTAGAATCAAGAAAATGCAGAAATCAACTATATACAAACAATATTTTTTTGTGAGTTCGTGCAAGAGGATCATATCAGTTTATGAGACATATCATCAACACCGTTAAGCTTCATTTCATTTTAAGTTTTAAACGATTCACCTAGATTGTCAGTATACTGATCCATTTAAATTTTCACACAAAGTTCAACTGCTTCGAGATACGATATTAATGTTTTAAGCACTTAAACTCAATCGTGTGTCCCACCTCAGAATATACTCCCGTATCCAGATCCCAATATTCAGTCTTACAGGTAATTATGACACAAATGATATCTGTAGGGGTTAATAAATTATGAAGAATCATGAGAGCTCAGGTCAGAACTACCGTTCAGCAGAGAGATCATGACTCAACTTTTGGGTGTGCCCCCTTTAGAGGATCTTTTTTACAACAGCATTGCTAAGCAATTTTATTGTCTTATCATATATGCTGAGGGTGATGCTATGTTTCAAGCATTTTGCGGAAAGTATTATTCGAGGACTAGGTCAGAACTTCCATTCAGCAGAAGTCCCGGAATAATACCCCAGATATCACTGAGTATAAAGACCTAGTATATCAGAAAAAGGAATCTTTCAAACGAGATTTCAGGGGTTACCCATATATCCGAGAGATGTTTCCCCATGATATAAGCAAGTTTGAAATTTAGGTTTATATCTCGTCACAATCTACTAAATGTGCAAAAACCTACTGGCATATCATCAGTGAGACCGTTTATCACTTTTTAACTTTCCATTTCTTTAGCATGTTGTGATCGTTCACTGATGTACTATCATTTCCTCTTTTATACAACAAAACTCATTTTCATTTTATCATGTTTTTGGCTTTTTCAAATTTTCAAATGTTTTTGGATTTTTAGAAATTTCTTACTCCCCCTAAAATGCAAACACATTTTAGGAAATTTGAAAACAAACTGTACAAGTAACATGACAACTGATATCGAATCACTTCAATTCGCCATCCACTTGGCATAAACAATCAGAACTCCCCCTCACAACAAACTATTTTCCCATTGATTTCAAAACACTTAAGTTTGTTTTAATCAAATGGTTTTTCCGGAAAATAAGTTTTGTTGATTTTGTAAACCATTAGTAGGTTAGGGATTTGGTTCATCACATTGTTTTTCAACCACTAGTAGAAAATCAGATACAACTTATTGTCCCTGATTTACCACTTGTAAGAACAAACCAATCAAACATTTTCAACCAATCATCATCTGTTGGTTGAATTCTCAAGGTGCCAATTCCTACTCCTCGCTTACAAACCTGGGAGTTCCGGCTATTCACATTTCTACAAAAACAATTTTCATAACCAATGAAAAATGCCGATTCATGATCCGCGATTACCAACTTGGGATCTCCGGCAAGTCAGGTTTTTACTGTTTGAAAAATATATCCACCCAAGCCTGACCTTCCTTGGGTGTAACAGCATTTCCTTCTTCATCTTTTCTTTCAGCGAACCTGTGAACTCCTCTTTTGGCAGCGTAAAATTCTTTAATACCTTTGGCCTTACTATTGACCATTTTGCCAAAAATATGTTTCACAGTTCCGTTGAAAGCCTTATCAACATCAAATTTCTTCTTATCAGAATAAAATTGATTTGAAATTTCAACTTTACCAATTTTCTTTTTATAATTTTCAGCCCGAAGTGATGGAAAATTCTCATCATCCACAGTCAGAACTGATTTTTCAACCTTTTCTTTAACAACTTTTGGCTCCTCTGATTTTGTGGAATCAGATTCATCACCAGAACTGTTACCTGAACCTTTCACAACCCATTTTTGATTTTGAACATTTTCTTTTCTTTTCAAAGCCTCTTTTGAACATTCTCCCTTCTCAAAGATTGAATTTTCAAAGCCTGTAAACTTTCGGGTTGTAAGTTCAGTTTTCGCAACAACTTTTCCTTTCAATTTACCAGATACTTCCTGTTTTGGTTTGAATATTTTCGGACAATTCCTAGCAACATGACCAGCAATCTTGCACTGAAAACAGGTTCTGGTTTCTATCTTCTTTGGAACAACATTTTTCTTCAACTCTTCTTGCTTCTTGGCAAGGAATTCCTGATTCGTCTGTTTTCTGAATGCTTGTTCTTTCTCAGCTTCTAAAGAATTTCCTGAAACAAACACAGTTTTTGGTTTATAAAATTTTTCATTTTTATAATTTTTCGGTTGATTAAATCCTAATCCTTTCTTTTTGAAATTACAGTTATGGTTTGGTTTTTTATGAATACCAGAACCAGAATTGTAACCCTTTTTCTTGTTTAATCTTTGTTGCACTCTTGAAGTGTATTGTTTAGGTTTTCCAGAAAGATTTAAATCTTTTATTTCAGAAATATTAATTTCTGTAATTTTGAAAACCTTTTTAATCATTTCAATTCTAACACTTCTTATTGGAAAAGCTTCATCAGAATATAATTTGTCAGAATCTTTCAAAGTATATGCCACTTTGAATGATTCATCATTCAAATTAGATTTTGATATCAAAAACTCTTTATCATAAACCCGTTTGTCCTTTTTGACTGTTGACTTTGACGCATCGGACTCAGATTTTGACTTGGATTTGGACTCCGGTTTTGACTTCTCACAGTCATCTTTATCTAACACCTGATCGACCACACTTTTTATCAACTTTGACTCATGATCAGTGTCGGATGACGTGTATGTGACATCAATATTTTCTGGCAAGTTATCCAACGGCCCAGACTCCCATTGTAAGTTTATTGCCTTATCGACTCTTTCGGAATTTGGATTTCGAGGTGAATATCCATTTTCGACCGGGGGTGGACATTTGTTATAGACAACACTTGGTTTCTCACCAGAAATCTTCACTTCATCATCTTCTCTTGTCTCTGACTTCTTTTCTTCGGACGTCTTTACTTCTTCAAATGTCTTCAATTTTTCCACAACCGGATAAATCCTGTCAACAACAAAAGTAGAACATGAGTAACTTTCTAATAGCTTGTTGACTCTCTCAGTTTCTATCTTTTGTGTTGCCAACTTCAACTCCAGATCAGCACATTTCTTTATGTGAAAGTTAACATTATCAAGCTGTCCTAAGTAAGCTCTCTTCAGTGTATTCATTGCCACAGCTTGTTCACCGTTTGAATCAGTATACTTGTTGATTTCTCTGTTCATTGTATCATAGGATTCTTTTAATCTGTTTATATTATGCAGCAACTCATTGTTTTGCTTGATTAAATAATCACAGTTCATGCACTTTTCAGGAACTTTAACAGGTTCTGCATCAACTTTGACTTCAAATTCAGGAACCTCTTTGACTGTTCTGTTTGATTGTAAAAATTCAGCTCTTCTCTTTTTCTCAGCTTCTGCCTCAGCTTTTAATCTCTCTTCCTCTTCTTCAAGCTTTCTCCGTCTTGCTTCAGCAGCTTCCATTACTTTTCTGCACTTTTCGGCACATTTCAAATCGTAGGCATTTGCAATGAAAGCTTTAGCATATGAAGTGTCTTTGGACATCTCTTTGGCCATAAGTTCTTGATCTGAGCAAAAATCGTCCCAACAGAAACCTTCAGCCAACTTTTCATCGTCTTGTTCTGCCAAACACACTTTGCTGTTTGTTGGAAGATATTTATCCCAGGTAAAATTATCATACTTGCCCTGATTAACTAGACATGCTCTTTTTGAACCTTCAATCACATCTCTCCCATGTGCAGTTTGTACCTGATGCAGTGCTGGTGGTGTGACTTGATGATAAATCGCCTTTTTGTGATAATCGTTGTTTCCAAAAGGATTTTGGGCTCCACTAGCTTCACGATTTTTGCACTCCCTCTTGAAATGCCCCTTTTCCCTGCAACGAAAACATGTAACTTTAGATTTATCAAAGCCTAAAGTTGAAACATTTGCATCACGGAAATCATCTCTTCCCGTAATTTGTTTAAACTTCTCAGCTCGTCACAACACACTTGCCATGCACCATTTGATGTCCATCAATTCCATTTCCTCAGCATCTATTTGATCGTAATCCTCTTTCGTGAGCATTGGATTACCGATCTTTCCAGCCACAAAACTACTATAAGATTCCAACACCATTCCCAACAAAGACATTTGATTTTTTGCTACTTCTTCAGAATAATCTTGATCACTTTCAAGATTTAATACAATATTACATTGAAGTTTTCTTCCGTTCTTTGTTGCAGAAATGTTTGGATCAAATGATGAAAATCTTGTGCTGCTTGATCCCTGGGATGATTTCTTTTCAGAAGAATCTTTCGCACTGTAAGCAGTTTCGACTTTTGGAGAAAAATTTGTTGTTCCAGTAACACCATTCTTGTAGTACAAGCTGATGTCCTGTTCTCTATCATAGTTCTTCATCCTGGAAATCTTCCTCTGCTCCATCTCTTGAGCTTCCAGGTGTTTGATGAAGTCTCCCAATGTCATATTTTTATAATCTTTTCTGTTGGATCTCATCATCATCAGAAATGTTCCCCAAGTTTCATGAGGTAGCGCATCTGCAAGTTTTTCAATCAATTCATCAGTATCCTTTTTAATACCAAGTTTTGTCATATTTCTCACCAAGTTACAATATCTATCAATTATTTGCTTGGTGTTTTAAGATTTCAAACCACGGAACAGATCAAACTCTTTCTTCATGAGAGACATTTTGTTTTTGAGCATATCATCACTTCCAACAAATTTTGCTTCCAATTCTGTCCAAATTGAATAAGCAGTTCCATCATGTTGAAGCAGTATTAAAATGTCTTCTTTTATCGCTTGCTGAAGCAGACTCACCATCAGTTTCTCATGCCTATATTTCTTTTTATCTTCAGTACTCATTTCTCTAATTGTTTGCTGCACACCATTTGTTGTGGGTCTAACATAAGGTTCCTCAGTGTGTTCCCACGCATCCAAATGATAAGCTTCAACCCAATTCCCAAACCGTTCGGACCATGCGTTGTAATCATCAATATCCATGAGTTTAGGCGGTTTCTGAGACGTTCCGGTTTCGTTCTCATGCAAAGCATTCAGTGTGATTGTAATCGGGCTAGCAAATGCGTTATAGAATTCAGTGTCCATTGTTTATGTTTCAAAGTTCACAATCACACAGTTTCAAATGATCTGGTTTACCTCGTGAAATATCTGTAATCACACGAAATATGGGCTTCCAATGAGCTGCTAACAATGAAGTAGATCTAAAAATGTTTTGAGCCGAAGAACTTTAATGAGATTGTTAACTGACTGATCCGGTAATAATGAAAAGAAAACTTGGGCTTAGAATGATTGGGCCGTATACTTTAATCAGACAACACTATCCATTTCATTAGGTAACTTGATTGGACTGAATACTTTGATTGCGCCTGACACACTTTAACTTTGAATCACATGCAAGACTTATACACCTTTACCAACTTTCACATGCAAACTGATATGATACTGCTCACTTTATTCAAACTGACACAAAACACACAATCAAATGAATTCTCGTGATGATGCTTGACCACCAAACCAATATCACATGCAATACTGATTAGCCGACAACAAACAAAGTTTTTTTTTTAATTCTTCATGGCCGACAACTCATTTAATGATCACATGCAATCTGAAATAATTCTGATCACCTAAACACTTTGGAGCTGAATTCCTAAGTGTCACTATGAGCGAAACCTAAGTGTCACTAAAGCGAAACCACTGAAGTGTCACAAGAGCGGAATACCAAGGTGACTTATGAGCGAAACTTCAAAGTGACTTATGAGCGAAACCCCTAAGTGCCTTATGAGCGAAACCCCGAAGTTGTCAAAAGAGCGAAATCTCAAGTGTTCCTTGGAGCGAAATCAACTGATGACATCATCATTATCACGAGTCCATACAAGCGAAACCTCAAAAATCATAAAATCTAGGTCGATTTTAGCTTTAAAACTCTCAAGGGTTTATTATTACGTGATTACGAGTGCTGTGTGTGAATTTGAGCCGGTTTTACTGAGAAAAATTTTGTAATTTTGAAGAAAGTGTAGAAAATCAGAATAAATGCAGCTGAAATGGCAAGAACTCTTCCTCCTGAGCTCTGATACCACTTGTAGGATCGTATTCGGCCCTGTTTGAGTCGATCAGAAGAATTCCTATCCAAAACAAGAGGCGGAAACTAATGCTTTGGTGCGATTTCAGCAATATTCACTTTAAACTGTTGTTGTATTGAACACTGAAGCGATTACAAGGTTTGACAACACTTCGGCAGCACTTCGTGGCTTACCGGAAGAGAACACCTACAACTATGTTGTGATTTCGCTCATGATACCCTATTTATAGGTAGGCAGGTTTCGCTTATACAAACATGACATAAGAGCGAAACCTCACTTGACACATAAGCGAAACTACATGATGACACATGAGCGAAATCAGATCAAGGACACATAAGCGAAATCACTAACTAACACAAATTTCACATGCACATGCAACCTATTTTGTCTCATATGTAGTGATGTAATGATGACATCACTATTATGATGTCATCATCAAAGATGGTGACATCATCTTCTTTCATATCCGCAACGAGACTGAGACTCGACATAAGACGAAGACGACAGATGAATGCACCAACACAAAAGATTAGAGTGAGGGTGGAGGCGGGTTAGGGTTTGGGGTAATAAAACTTATTTTTATTTTTAATTTGTCATTTTTACATTTAGGCCCCTCATGTTTTTAAACTAGAATCTTGGGTAGAAAAGTTAATAAATTAACTTTAAGTGTTTGTACAAAACTAGTCCTTGGAGTTTATCTTGTTTCCATGTGTTATAACCTACGCGTGTAATACCAATGCATGTACGAGTGTTCTAGAAATCATGAAGATTTAAGTAAGAAAAGTTAACGGTGTTAACCTGAAAGTATGGGATGTCACATTATCCTCATGCTAAAGGAAATTTCGTATAACACCCCGACCGCGTAATACAACAAACAGCGACAGAAATGTCGGGGAGTCATGTCACATAATCATTGTTTCACAACACAAGGGGATTGAAGTTTGGTTTTATTTCGTTAATAGCGTCGTTGTTTTGATACAAACCAAATAAGTACAACAATTGTATTTCAAGTTTTAAGTCACTAAAGCCCGCGTCCATCCTAAGTGAAGCAAACAATCAACAATCGTCACATAATAGAACCTGAAACATATGTGAAAACAGTCAGCATAAAAATGCAGGCGAGTACATAGGTTTTGTATGGCAAAATCCATGGCTTTGAATTCATATTGCAATACCTCGACCAACTACGAGAGTTGTCGAGTATGTACCTTGAAATCAAAAAGTGTTTGATATTGCAATATGTTTTATCAACTTTACAAGTTGATATAAGTAAAACCAAAACCATTGTAGCCATGAATCTTGCCTGAAAAACATTTACCTTTGTAAAACCAAGTAGTAAATCGTCTTGAAAGTTAACATTGTATGGTTTATATCTTTAAGTAAACATCGTTGCGTGACATCGTTTGAAAACATTCGTTCAAGTGATCTAGATAACGCTACGACATGTAATGTGATAAAAGCACTTATATATAGGAAGTACCAGCGGCGTATCCACCATGCTTTTATCACATTAAACCCGTCTCGTTATCTAATCACTTACCATCAACCAATCATCCAAAATCGTTCAAATCGTCCATGTTATAAACAATCGTTCAATCGTTCGTGTTATAACCCCTCGTTCAATCGTTCGTGTTATAAACCATCGTTCAATTGTCCGTGTTTTAATTGTGAAATAAAACTTTTGGTCGTTCTTTAATGAATACATTCAAACCTGTGTGACTCGACTATACCACCCATGGGGTATTTTTAATAGACCCTAAAAGGCCTCCTTAACAAGACTAACAAACTAACACATGATTTGTTAATCAGAAAACAGTTTCTGTCGTTACCCACATTACCCACCAAGTCCATGGGGATAGTCCGATAACGGGATTTGTCAGATCCTATGGTAGCATAACATACTACTGGTCGGTTTGATCAAAGCTAATGAATGTCATTCGTCTTTCGACTAACGCACCAACAAGTTCGTTCACATTATTGAAATCATCGAGTTTTATATAAACCATAGTCTTTGTTTTGAAAACTTGAAAAGCATTTAGCACATATGAGTCACCCCAAAACTGTCACACCCCAACCGATGGTGGAAACATCAGGGCGTGGCACTGAGCGAAACAGATTGTCCAAGAGAATCCATAACTACTATTAATGACAATATATTAATCGTTAACGTCCCATACCATCAACATATAAAGTAAAAAACAGTTATTATAGATATTGTTCTCAAAGACAAATAGACTGTTCCGACAATTCAGATTTATTTAGTTTTGTTTCTAGACTACCTAGCTTGATTCGTCACAGCAAACATAGCATCCTAAACACCTGTCACATACGTTAAAATAAAGTCAATACACAGAGTGTAAAGGTGAGTACACAAGTTTAATAACATATAGTATAGCGAAAGCGTTTATGCATAACCAGCATGTAACACGTAGAAATGTGAATCAAGTAAGCTATCGACAATGACGTATGCAACCGACATGACTGCGAGTTGTAGAATGCGCAACACATTATCACCACTGTGACCATGTGAAGTAATACCCTTAACAACCCCTGTCCACGACAGGTGCTGAGTCCAAACTATAGTACTATCGTTGCTAAGGTGTCAGAAAAACAATCACTGTGTAAACATAACATACAAGCATTCATCGAGTCACGCATAACATGCGAGAGAGGTTAGCGTTAAAAGTTTTTTCGTTGTGTGTTCGTTGCTGTGACAACTGGCACTTTTCCATGCATTCCGTACAATAATTAAATGGTAATCTTTGCTTTAATAATTGTGCATGATCAAGTTTACAAGACGAATGTAATTCTGATTATTGTTATATACATGCCATGGCATTTCATGTTACAAGACTATTATCATTACTACACGCAACACAATATAGTTCTATTAATGCACAGAACAAAGTTAGCACAGTTATCAGACGAACTAGAAGTACCGACGGGAGTTCAGTACTTAGACAGACGTGATATTAAGACACAAAATGAGCCTTGGAACCAAGTGATACACTAGGATAGTGTGTAGGAAAGTAGGGATTACGAAACTGCATTCCTAGTGATGACATAGGTACCGGAAAGTGCCAGAAACACACTAAAACTGCAGAATTCTGCAGTAAATGAATAAATTCTGCAATTTTCAGCAATTTAACATCTAAATATAATGCAGAAAAGTGGTTTAATTGTCCAGAATACTTTCCTAAGTGTAGGGAACCGAAACTGTCATAAAATACAACATAAAGCACACTAAACTGCGCAATTCAGCACTTTAACGAACAGTAACGAAACGAACAACCGGACACTACCCGAAACATCAAATTTTCACTAGAAGCATTGTTTTAGTGTTACAAAGCTAGTTATGGTCACCGAACATCATAACACATCTCATAAACATTAAATACATAAAATACCTAACTAGCACCATTACTTTCCAACTAAATCAAGTAACTAACCATTAAAATGTTACACTTTACCCCCCCCCCCCATTAGTGGACGGTTAGGAAGTGGGCCCCACACATTGATTTTATTACAATATTTTATAAGATATGTTGGGTATATTCTAGACATTTATGCCATATGCTTTCTAAATGTTGGAAAGTTTTCTTTATAAACCACAAGACATACTATCATCTTCATCACTTCAACACCACAACCCCTTCTCCCTCTTCCTCCTTGGCTACGGCCACCACACCACCACCATACTCCCATCATTCTCAAACCATCTAAGGTGATACATGAGTGCTAGAAGCAAGATTAAGAAGCTAGGAAGCATTGGAATTTGAAGGACCTTCACCATAAGCTATTAACCACCTCATCTTCATCTTGAGTTCTTCCCTAGCCATTGTGCTAGTAGTAAGCCTCTTATAACTTGTTCTTACTTCTCATTTTGATGGTTAATAGATTATGTAAGTTGTTAAACATAAAGATCACGAAGAAACATAAGCATGAACACTAACATAAAGCTTAAAAACATAAGAATCTATGTTGATTTAGTGTATGTATGAATCTTGATTGTCAATTTCTTATGAATATGATGTTGATCATCATAAGAAGCTTGCTAAATTGTGATTAAACACATGATCTAGCAAGTTAGAGGATGAATCTTGTGAGAAATCAAAATGATCATCCTTTATGTTAAACATGAGCTTGAAAATGAAGTTGTTTATGAGTATGATGATTGTTGATACATGTTACAAGTCTTGAAAATAAATGATTTCAAAGATAATACTTTCAAGAAACCAAAGTTTATTACAAGATTTACAAGATCATGATTTTTTTTAAGAAACTAATCATATTTTTAGTGATAAATCAAGTATAGAAACATGTTATTAACAAGAGAAATACAAAAGAATTGTTTTTTGGAAAAATCATCATGTAAGTTGTAAATGACTAGATTTTGCAAGAATGTGATTATTAAACAAATAACCATGTTTTAGAGGGTAACTTAACCTACTAAATAACATACTAAGTTACTACAACTTTTTACAAAATTTCAAGTTCGTGTCAAAGTATAAATTACATATTTAAAGCATATGGTAAGTCTTGAATGATTTGTTGATGACTGATGATGAATTTCTAAAAGAAAATGATATGCTTTAAAGCATGGAAACCTCCATTTTTAGGGGAAACTATGGCAAAATTTTTCTAAAAATTAAACACTTAGAAAAATATTTCTAAACAAATATTTATAAGTGTATTATAAACCATAAATCTTTACATAAACTTTGCTATAATTTTTGGTTACAAAAATATAAAAATACTGGAGGTTGGTTTTTATAAATAAAAGTGACTAAGTATGTATTTAGGGAATATATATTTAGAAGTCACCATGTGTGTGATTATTTGCATATTATGTGTATTAGTTATATTATTTTAGGACATGAAATAATATAACTCATTAAAATACCAAAATTATAATCCAAAATATTACCAAAATTCCTAGAATATGAATATACAAGTTATACACAAAATATTGGTGAAATCGAACTAGAGAATATAACTTACAAAATACTCCGGAAATAATATTCATATGTATATTTTGGTAAATAATATTTTGGACACCAAGTGAATAAAAATATGATTTTTACAATTACTAAAAGAATATATCATATTTTTGACAAGAGAAAAATATATTATTTTTGGCAAGTATAAATATATCTTTTCTGGAACTTTTAGAAGATATATTATTTTTGAAAGAAATATATATTTTCTCAACAAACATGAAATATAATATTTTTGGGTGAAAGATATATATTCTCAAATAAATATGAAATATATCGTTTTTGGAGAAAGATAAGTTTATATATATATTTTCTAAGTTATACTTGAAAATATATTACTTTTGGAACTTATATGAAAATACAAATATTTTGCCAAAGGAAAATTATAAATAATTTTTCTAAGTAATATTTATTGAAATATATATTTTGGAAATATATATTGGTGAACTTTTATATAAGATAATATTCCGGAATAATTAATACAAAATTAAGTATAAGAATACTTAATAAATACAATAAAGATACGTATTCTCGTACGTATAAATACACACCGGAATACAACCCCAAATACATGGCAAAATATACAAGTATAAGATACCCCTATCCTTGGGAAGGAAATACAAGTATAAATACTTGAAAAGTATTAAGTTGAAATATATTGTTATAACGATTATTCCAAAATTTAATAAATATAATTTAAGTTAAAATATTTATTATTTTAACAAATAATTATATAACTTGGAATAATATTGAAGACATAAAGAACGTAATTCAAGGACACTAATTAATACTAATTTAAGGCACGACCCGCTCGTCTAATAGATCATAGCACGTTGTAGGTAGTCGTGCACACTAGTAGCAGCGTGAGTTACGTCGGATTGAAGAACGCAAAACCATGAGTTCATGTCCCCCTTTTCTCTTAACTGTTTTTGGTTTTATAACTCTCAGGGGTGGAATACCTGTTACGAATGTTTAAACGGTATGAATTGACTATGAAATGAACTACTAGATCATGTGAGCATAGATTAAATTGGAAATGCCATTAATTCTTAATTAGGGACGAAGGTTAGATCTAACGGGTACGGCCGAACCCCACTCATGGTACTTATGTGACCACTTGAGTGCTTCGGTGTCCCGTTCGAGGTAAATCGACAATGGTCAAGGGTAAAATTGACATAGTCAAGGTAAATTGACATAGTCGAAGGGGAATTCAACATAGTCGAGGGAATCGACGAGGGTATAAGCCTACTCATTTTGAGTGCTCCCTATGTCTTCACATGCTTTAATGTCCTTGTAAAACATTAATTTGATATGTTCATAAATGCTTTTCATACCTGTTTTCAAAGGAGTTTCTTAAGAGTTTACAGGTTTTTTAGTACTCAAACAAAACACATGAACTCGCTCAACTTTTGTTGATGTTTTCCAAAATTTCATGTATTTCAGGTAACAAGTTGGATCTTGGACACGGGTGTTGTTTCTAGAAGTAGATTCCAAGTTTAGATGTCATCTACTTTTGTTGATATGTAACTTAGTCGAAGTGTGACACCTGTGTCACTTCAACCATCAAACAAATGCCAAACCATTGAAATATTGTATTTCATACTTGGGATTTGTAAAAATATGTGTATCGATTGCACATATCAACTCTTGTTCGATTTCAAGCTCTAAATCGCTTTCTGGAAGGTTATACACGCACTGATGCGTAAATATAACCAGTTTAATGCAACGAACACTCTGGAATAGTGAAATAGGCTTAACATACCTTAAATAACCTTTACTTAACTTAGAAATAAGTTTTGAAGGCTTTGGTATGGCAAAATCAAGTTAAATCGCTTACAGGGACTAAATTTGACAAACTGCGAAAGTATGCCAATTTGAACTGTAACAGACATTCCGGAGCATGACCATAAGTTAATCACACCTTAAATATCCTTTACATAGCTTAGAAATAGGCTTTAAGGGGTTCGGTGTGCTAAAATAAACTTTTGGGTCATTCAGGGACTAAAAGTGTCAAAAAGTGCACAAGTTTGCATTTTTACGCATAACTTACGTTCTGAATACATCCGGACATCCAAAAATTTATGTAAGCACTAAAACATTTTATTTTAGTATTTGGCATAAGAAAAATCCATTCGTCGCGCATTTTGGATCGTTTTTCGCGCTTGTGCGCATTCCGTCGTAATTAAGAGAACATCGCGTTCGTACGACCAAACGAACCAACATCCGACATATTTTTGAGCATGTTTCATGTCCACAATGTTTAGGCATCATTTTAGGGCCTTAAAGTTGGCTTTACGGGCCTTAGAAGTGTCGGGAATGGCCTTAAACACGTGCAGGGGCTGAAACTGTCATTTTTGAAAGTTATATGCTGATCAGAAGGGCCATGCGGCCCGCATTAGATTTGTCTGATCCTGAAGCGGGCCGCCTCAGCCTCCCAGAATAGATCAGAACGAACAGTTAGCATATTCCAGCTGTTTTAACCACAACCACACACTCACAACTGCACATTCAGCTCATTTAGACCCATTTTTAGTCACCATGAGTTTCCGACAAGTGTACGCATGGGATTAAAGCACGGTTTCCATGAAACGATCCTAACGGTTCGGGTATTCCTATAAATACCCATCCACCCCAACCTCATTTCTCACAAGAATCTGGATTTGAGAGCTCTAAGTTGAAACCATTGTTTCATACCTGAGTTCTTGGATCGAGATTAGCATTCGGGGACCCTTCGTAAGTATTCTTTCGTTCTTTTATTGCTTTTCGAGTTGTTTTACTTTCTGCGTTGACCAGTTTATGGTCAATGCGAAGTTCGTTTGAACTTCGCAACGTGAGTGTAATCACGTTGGTTATAGTCCCTTGGGATTATGCCTACTGATTACAACGTTGTCTAGGGTCGTAGGGTAAGTGATCTGATAAATCGCTTATACCTTCGAACCCGACCCATTTGGTCGATCAATAGGATCCGACCAAATACATTAGGTGACCATTGTATATAGGGAATAACCTTCCGAGGTTATACCCTATGGTCACATCGTTTGAGTAGTTGTATGATAGGTAGTTTATATGCCTTAGGTAAATTACTAGAATACCCTTTTCATGTATAATTGGTAATTAAGCATATGTAACCTAAACTTTTGTCACATAACTGATTATGTAACATGTTTAGGCATATAACACTTGTCATAGGACTAGTAAAGCGGTCCGAACGTGTTTCACGCGAACGACGCGTTAAAGTAGCATAAGCTACCTAAACGGGTCGTAATGGGTCGTAAGCACTTAGATTAAGGTTTCATTTAGTATGTAGGCTTTGTTAAACCATATGACACGAGTCTCTATACTCGTTTGGCTTACAAACCCTCATTCTATCTAAATCCTCCGATTTAGGTCCGGTTTATTAACATAGTTACCTATATTAGGTGCCGTTTGATATCCGTGATCTCTAGCATTGTTTGGTTGTTACTCAAGGACTACTAAGCAATCTCAAGTGAGTACATAGAACCCCTCTTTTACTGTTTTCTAAACTGTTTTGGGGTGAAACACATGTGCCTACTTGTTACTTTCAAGCTTTCCTGTTTTCACATCATATACCTGCTATGTTCGTTAGTACATTATAGTACATGATTTCATTACATCTTATGCTATGTGTGCCCATTGTGTGCATACTTAGTACATTGTTTTACATTACATTTCATGCTAGGTGTGCCCATTGTGTGCATACTTAGTACATCGTTTTACATTACATTTCATGCTAGGTGTGCCCATTGTGTGCATTACTTAGTACATCGTTTTCATTACATTACATGCTACGTATGTCTATTGTTCCATACTTAGTACAGGTCACATGCTACGTATGTCTATTGTTGCATACTTAGTACAGGTCACATGCTACGTATGTCTATTTGTTGCATACTTAGTACATTTGTTATTCATCACATACTTACATTTTGGTTACATATTACATGATTTACATTAGACATGAACATTTTACTTTGGTAGTTTGGTTTGAGTAAGTGATTAAGTAACGGGGCGTGTGTAATATGATACAAGCATGGTGGATACGCCGCTGGTACTTCCTATATATAAGTGTTTGTATGGTATTACATATCGTAGCGTTATTTGAATCATTTCAGTTTGACACATAGAACATTTTATACAAATAACATACTTTTCACAAGACATTGATTTATAAACAACTTATCTTATACAAACACATTTTACATGGTTATTCATTTAACCATACATTATTCACTTATTTATACATATCATTTGATCTTATCGTTTTTCAAATGATTTACATGACAAAGCAAATTACAAGGTTCATGACTAAACATTTTCTCAAACATAAGTCATGAATCCTATTTTCACAAAACCTATGTATCTCACAGGCATTTTTATGCTGACGTACCTATTTTCACATGTGTTTTTCAGGAGCTGTTGCATAAGATGATCAAGATACGCATAGGCAGACTTGGGCTTTAGTGACAATAAAAGATGCAAGACTAGTTAATTATGTTGTATTTCTTTGTTTGTTAAGACATTGTAACACTTTTAATCTATAAAACGAAACTTCAATTGCCATGGATTTGAAACAATTAATTCTGTTACAACACTCCCCGACATTTCCGCCATGTTTTGTATGTTCTACGTGGTCGGGGTGTGACACGAAGGTTGTGCTGTTTGAAACTTAAATAAATGGTGTTTGTAATACTTTAAACTTAATGAATGGATGAACATCGTTTTGATCATATAGTTGTTTATTATAATTGAATGCAATGGTATTAAACAAGTCACACATCATACGCTTCCGCAAAAGTCAGGGTGTGACAGTTGTTGTAACACCCTAAGTCCATTTTAATCAATTATCTAATAATTTCGTTTATAATAGTGTATTACGATTAAACATACACAAAAAAATGCGAGTTTGTTAAAACATTTTACTAAATAAAACATTCCAACATTTTGTAATTTAATTCGCCATTTAAAACATGATGACGAAACTATTCGCGGAAGCTTTGAACTCGTGTGTTCGGTTCTTCGTTGAGCTTGATCGTCGTCCGACACTCTAAGGTATACCTACATTTCAATAAACATGAAATGAGTTAGTCACACGCAGTCTATAAGTGTTTAATCAAGTTCGAACACAAGGACGAAACAAGATAAACAGTTTTATTTTGCCAGATAATAAGTCCCTCACTGGGCGTAATAGACATCTTCCATGTCTTTTATAATCGACCACCATAAACATTATTTATGATAGTTATATGATACATATAAACAATTTCGCTACGCCAAACATCAACAAAACCACCCAATAATAAAGGGTGTATTAGGATTCTTAGGACTTAGCATAATCGTAACTATGCTTTTAAACGAATCTGATAAACTAAAACATTCAAAACTTCAACAAAAATATTGGGCACTACCGTAGCTTACGGTAGCCACCATAAGCTACGGTAGCCACTGGGCATTCAGGGGCTGCCGTAAGGCAGTACAATTCCAGCGTAGCAACTTCAGCCTCTACCGTAAGTTACGGTAGCCACCGTAACTTACGGTAGCTCACTGGGCAGAATGTTTTGCAGCTGATGCTGCATTTTCCCAGCTCCGATTCTTTTTACGAAAATGTGCATAACTTTCAATCTACACATCCGTTTTACGCGATTCTTTTTCCTACGCGTCCGTAATTTAAATCTCCATCTTATGGATTTAAAATCCAACATCCGGTTAAACAAAATTTCAGACTTTTAAGTCTTCGGCTTATTACCCTTTTTACCAAATTTTGACCCGTTCATGATTTTATCAAACAAAACATGTTTATTTGATCTTTAAAGTCATGAAATTCATAATTTCAATATCTCCTATCATATTAATCTCAAATCACGGGTTTCTTACATAATAAAAACCCGTTTACGCTCAAGTGCTTATTTTGACCCATTAAGGGTATTTAAGCACTTTAAAGCTTAAATTCTCTTTCATTCATTTCTAGCATCGTAATCCTACATTTCTTATCAAGTAATCTTCCATCACAACTATATGTGTGGTGGATTTTAACGTGGATATCTTTAACTATAATTTCATATAAGCGTACCTGGCCCGGGTCAACAAATAGACCCGGTTTATACCTCGCTTTGGTTATTACACAATTTATGGCGACGCAATTATTCGATTTGTTAATTGCTCCTGTTAACATAAGACTTGACAACCACATTAGTCAATAGTGTCAAATGGTGTTATCACCACTATTTGACCCGTTTGGCCTATATGCCGAGCGTTACCTATTTAATCAAAAACATGGTTTTTGATTTCCAATTCATACATCCATCTCATCCCGGATTTATTTACCAAATCCTTTTTCTCTTAAATCCTTTTCTCACAAATTCAACCCATTTTGGCTTACACCATGGGCATCCTTTTAACTTCGATTTACATTAGTCAACACTTGACTAATTTCCATCTTTACCCCTTTTCCTCATTATTAGATTACACTACAAAATATTCTTAACGGAAATCCGTATTTTTTATGTTTCCATTATCGCATCTATAACGTATAAAATAAACAGGTATTCTACAAGGGGGTGTAAGTTTCACTTACCTCGCATCCAAGCAACGTTTTCTTTTCGTACTTGCTCCGTTTGACCCGCTTCCTCCCAAGCCTCCATCTAGCTTGTGAAGAGTCAAACTATCATCATAATTCGTAAGATGGTTAGTTTAGTCATTGTCAATCACGACTATTCCACCTCACGTATTTTCTATCAAATTTATCATTCGATTTTATTAATGGTCAATTTGACTTTTTAAAAGTCCAATGCCCATTAGTACATGAATTGCACATTTAAGTTCATCAACTAGTTTTGGTCATTTTCAAATGACCCGGTAGGCATTCTTTTAAGCCATCGTTTTTAACTAATCTTTTAACCGAGTTATTACATTTCCAAGACCTTATCTTGTTTAAGCGATTATCAAGACTAATTTATTCATTCGTTTCGCAAGAACTAAGGGTTTCTCATATACGAGTGAAACCCGTTTTATTATATCACTAGCGTTCACCCGAACACCTAATATAATCAAGTTCTATCTATTAATTAGTAGATAACATGATCTCATACACCTAGTTTCATGAACATAGCTACCAAATTTCTTCATTATGTTTAAAAACCCATTTCAACCATGTATGAACAATTACTCAAACTTACAATTTGTTCGAGTATTTTGATTTCATTATTCAATATGATGATTCTAAGCACAAATTTAACGTTAGCTTCATTATATTATCAAAACCCACATAGCTAGGTGTGGTAATTCAACCTAACACCTAAATCATAGCAATTTATTCTAAATCTTCACTTAGGGCTTGTTCCTAAGCAATCATACATCCCAAATTCAGCCATAACTTCTCTGATTCATACAGAATTCGCACCTTGTGATGTTAATAAATTTTCACAACTTCATCAATATCAAAATTTCGACATACCTTACGATCCCCCAGCTTGGGTGATCGTTAATTCGCGTTCATGCATTGATTTGAGGCTAGAATCGACCTTCAATTTGTTGAATTTGGTTGAGTTAGGGTTTTGGCTCCTTGGAACCCTTCCTGGTCGATCCAGAACACGCACCACACACTCTTGTGTGTGTGTTGTGTTATTTTATTTAGATTTATAAAATGATTTTCAAGTTATCTCATTTTGGCCCCTCATGTTTGGTTATTTATTAAGTAGGTTACAACCTACTTATTTTAACTCCACATTCCCCCTTATTAACTAGGCTAAACATTCCTAGTTAACTTAGCGGGTTCGGGGATATTTACGACTAAGTTTATTTTAGGTCCCGTTAACTCAGGCCTTTTATAAACTTTATTTATCCATAGGCCTTTATTTAACTTTTTATTAAATATTAGGTTTATTTATTTAAAAATCCTAATACTCACCGGGTAAATTTTACCACTAACGGTACTCTACCCGTCTTTTAGTATTAACGGGGTTTGATTACCAAACCCGTTTTCGGGGTGTTACAAGTCTACCCCCCTTAAAGAGGTTTCGTCCCCGAAACCTTTCTCACGTACTTTACTAGATTAGATCATCCGGCTTCGGTGATCGCTTGAGCATTGCTCGCACATAATACTCTTACCAGGGAAGTATGGTAATGTGCTTTTGGTTTCAAAGCGTATACGCCTTTTATGTGTATGGCCTCGCAGGCCGATACTTTCATTTTGTATTTCTTATTCTGGTCATTTATTTGACCGAGTTGTCATCTGATCGCTCGGTTGTATTTATTTTCATTATGTTTACTTCAAGTTAGTCTTATTTCGACAGGCGCTTTATATAAGTCATAACACTACTCCGACTTTGAAGGGTTTTACCGGCCAGACTGATTAGTCGCCGTCATTTTACTCCCCGTCATTTTGGTATATCTTATTGCCAACCCGGCCTTTTACGTATTTTCTGATTTTCATATCTCGTAACTCACGTAACGACTTGATTGTATTCTATATCACTTTTGTGACGTATCACAATTTAAATAATTGTGAATTCTTTTGTCATTTTTGCCAGCTTGAATGTTTTAGTGAAATTCTTCACTTTTGTCAACCAGACCTCTCACAATCTCTTCTTTTTTTAACCCATTTAGTTAACTTAGCGAAACCCATCGCTTTTATACGAACTTTATCTCCCATTATTATGTTACGTGGAAAGTTACAACCAGTTTCCTCGTCTTATACTATTGACCCGTAGGTTCTTTCACTTAGCCTCGTTTATAATCTCGTAGGTTATGATAATCCCGTAGATCATCTTTTATCCAAGTCTTTATTCAAAGGTACATACACCTATATATGTATATGGCGTTAAGGTACCCTTTCTATGTTCAAAAATCATTTATTTTCGTCTTGGTATTTCCTTTGACCATGACCGTAGTCTAAGGCCACATTTATTTTCTTTCGGACAAATTTTCCGACCTTATGATTTATCACGTCATTTATGCGTCGGTTCATCTTATGCTCACTATTATCCAGTTTACATATATTCGTATTTGATTTTTTTGTCCCATTACCGGGCTCATTATTCCTTCGCTTTTAACGCTACCGTTATCCCGTTTGCGCTTACTCATGCCATCCGACATTATATTATATTCAACCCGTTTGACTTATTCATGTGAAATTTTATCATTTACGGATGTCAAACTTCATTCTTTGTTCGACCCGTTCAACCTTAAGTAGTTGAACATAATTTATCAAAATTTGTATTTACGTCATCTTGTCGTCTTTTAGTCATGACTCAAAACCCGAGTCTTTTGACCTTCCATCCGAGTTCCCGTTTCTCGGTCTACTCATGTGTTTAACTCCTTACCCATCAACCGGGTGTTTTACCGAAGACGTTATTATTGCAACCCTTCCGGTATGCATTAAGACTTCGTTTCACTTTTATATTCCGACTTTGTTCTCAAGTTTGGCCTTTTAAAAAAAACGGCCCGTTAAGAGTCATATTTGCATTTTCCGGGTTCGAGTGTAAATACACCCCTCCCAATGCATATCTTAATCATTTTACATTAATCTTTGTCCCCTCACTCGGGCTCATTATCCTAATGTAATACGCTTCCATCACCCGGCTGTGCATTTACATTATTATCAAATATTTTGCTCATTTGATTCATTTGGGTACTTTTAATTTGTCCCATTCACCCCGACCTTACTACATCGGATGTAAGTATGTCCATTATAAAAAGTTCATGGTACCACGTGCTCACCACTTACTTGGCCAGAGTAAGCGATCAATACCTGGCATTCATGACCTTTTTTATAATTTTCAAATCACACCCCATGTAAGTAATGCCTCTGTTTGTTTCTCTTGGAAACAATATTCCGAATAGGTTTTCTATTCGGGGTTTTCCAATTTTTTCTATCTACATATGCAACTTTCAATCTCTACGTATTTGTTGCATATTACTATTTGTGCAATTAAATTTAAAATGTGCACCTGGTAATGCTTGCCCTAACAGGCTTCTCTTGCCATTAGCCTTGTTCGCGATCGCTACGCGATTTAGGTCCTTGGTGAGCATGTTCTACTTGTCGTACTTTGGACCGTTCCTCCGTCAAGTCCGCAATTTATTAGACTCCCGCTATCTTTAGATGCGACTGTCCTTCAACTAAAACATTTACAAGAGTTAATAATATCAATTTCAATAATCGCCCGTATTATAATACAAGGCTTTTTCTACTATACGCGTCAACGCGCGTAATTTCGTCAACTATATTTATCATTTAATTGGGGTAACGTGTATTACACGATAACCCTATGTGTTGTTTACAACACCTTAACATGCTAAACTATTAACATACATGTACTTACCGGATTTGCGATCAAGCCTCGAACCGAACACCAATCTTTATCAAGAGCATAAGGCTTAAGTCCAAGCATCGTTTTCCCCACCATACTTGAATCTGTTAAACCAAGGCTCTGATACCAACTTGTAACACTCTAAGTCCATTTTAATCAATTATCAAATAATTTCATTTATAATAGTGTATTAAGATTAAACATACACTAAAAAAAATGTGAGTTTGTTAAAACATTTTACTAAATAAAACATTCCAACATTTTGTAATTTAATTCGCCATTTAAAACGTGACGACGAAAGTATTCGCGGAAGCTTTAATCTTGTGTGTTCGGTTCTTCGTTGAGCTTGATCGTCGTCCGACACTCTAAGGTATACCGACATTTCAATAGACATGAAATGAGTTAGTCAAACGCAGTCTATAAGTGTTTAATCAAGTTCGAACACAAGGACGAAACAAGATAAACAGTTTTATTTTGCCAGATAATAAGTCCCTCACTGGGCGTAATAGACATCTTCCATGTCTTTTATAATCGACCACCATAAACATTATTTATGATAGTTATATGATACATATAAACAATTTCGCTACGCCAAACATCAACAAAACCACCCAATAATAAAGGTTGTATTAGGATTCTTAGGACTTAGCATAATCGAAACTATGCTTTTAAACGAATCCGATAAACTAAAACATGCAAAACTTCAACAAAAATACTGGGCACTACCGTAGCTTACGGTAGCCACCGTAAGCTACGGTAGCCACTGGGCATTCAGGGGCTGCCGTAAGGCAGTAAATTTCCAGCGTAACAACTTCAGCCTCTACCGTAAGTTACGGTAGCCACCGTAACTTACGGTAGCTCACTGGGCAGAATGTTTTGCAGCTGATGCTGCATTTTCCCAGCTCCGATTCTTTTTACGAAAATGTGCATAACTTTCAATCTACACATCCGTTTTACACGATTCTTTTTCCTACGCGTCCGTAATTTAAATCTCCATCTTATGGAGTTAAAATCCAACATCCGGTTAAACAAAATTTTAGACTTTTAAGTCTTTGGCTTATTACCCTTTTTACCAAATTTTGATCCGTTCGTGATTTTATCAAACAAAACATGTTTATTTGATCTTTAAAGTCATGAAATTCATAATTTCAATATCTCCTATCATATTAATCTCAAATCACGGGTTTCTTACATAATAAAAACCCGTTTACGCTCAAGTGCTTATTTTGACCCATTAAGGGTATTTAAGCACTTTAAAGCTTAAATTCGCTTTCATTCATTTCTAGCATCGTAATCCTACATTTCTTATCAAGTAATCTTCCATCACAACTATATGCAGTGTTGTAAAAGTCGGATTACTCGGCCGAGTACTCAGCGAGTACTCGGTCCTCGGACCCCCTCCGAGGCGACTTCCTCCTAGGCGGTCTGAATTAGTCGGCCTCGGGATTAATCGGGAGTACTCGTTGCCTAGTCGGCCTAGTCGGCCTAGTCGGTCTAGGCGGTCAACGTGGTTTGTTGACTTTTAATCGGTCAAACCCGGTTAAAATCGGCCTACTCGGCCTTGTACTCGGACTACTCGGCCTTGTACTCAGACTAGTCGGACTTGTATTCAGAATATTTGAACTTTAAACATGTTTCATTTTAAATTATACTCAGTTGACATGAATTATGCTTATTTTAACACATAAATAATATATAACAATTAATTTTCTTTATATTTACCATGTCCGCGTACTCCCCAAGTACTCTCCGAGTACTCTGATTACTCCGATTACTCCCAACTCCCCAGTCGGCTTACTAGGGACCGCCTAGCGACTTTTACAACACTGACTATATGTGTGGTGGATTTTAACGTGGATATCTTTAACTATAATTTCATATAAGCGTACCTGGCCCGGGTCAACAAATAGACCCGATTTATACCTCGCTTTGGTTATTACACAATTTATGGCGACACAATTATTCGATTTGCTAATTGCTCCTGTTAACATAAGACTTGACAACCACATTAGTCAATAGTTTCAAATGGTGTTATCACCACTATTCGACCCGTTTGGCCTATATGCCGAACGTTACCTATTTAATAAAAAATATGGTTTTTGATTTCCAATTCATACATCCATCCCATCCCGGATTTATTTACCAAATCCTTTTTCTCTTAAATCCTTTTCTCACAAATTCAACCCATTTTGGCTTACACCATGGGCATACTTTTAACTTCGATTTACATTAGTCAACACTTGACTAATTTCCATCTTTACCCCTTTTCCTCATTATTAGATTACACTACAAAATATTCTTAACGGAAATCCGTATTTTTGATGTTTCCGTTATCGCATCTATAATGTATAAAATAAACAAGTATTCTACAAGGGGGTGTAAGTTTCACTTACCTCGCATCCAAGCAACGTTTTCTTTTCGTACTTGCTCCGTTTGACCCGCTTCCTCCCAAGCCTCCATCTAGCTTGTGAAGAGTTAAACTATCATCATAATTCGTAAGATGGTTAGTTTAGTCATTGTCAGTCACGACTATTCCATCTCACGTATTTTCTATCAAAATTATCATTCGATTTTATTAATGGTTAGTTTGACTTTTTAAAAGTCCAATGCCCATTAGTACATGAATTACACATTTAAGTTCATCAACTAGTTTTGGTCATTTTCAAATGACCCGTTAGGCATTCTTTTAAGCCATCGTTTTTAACTAATCTTTTAACCGAGTTATTACATTTCCAACACCTTATCTTGTTCAAGCGATTATCAAGACTAATTTATTCATTCGTTTTGCAAGAACTATGGGTTTCTCATATACGAGTGAAACCCGTTTTTATCATATCACTAGTGTTCACCCGAACACCTAATATAATCAAGTTCTATCTATCAATTAGTAGATAACATGATCTCATACACCTAGTTTCATGAACATAGCTACCAAATTTCTTCATTATGTTAAAAAACCCATTTCAACCATGTATGAACAATTACTCAAACTTACAATTTGTTCGAGTATTTTGATTTCATTATTCAATATGATGATTCTAAGAATAAATTTAACCTTAACTTCATCATATTATCAAAACCCACATAGCTAGGTGTGGTAATTCAACCTAACACCTAAATCATAGCAACTTATTCTAAATCTTCACTTAGGGCTTGTTCCTAAGCAATCATACATCCCAAATTCAGCCATAACTTCTATGATTCATACAGAATTCGCACCTTGTGATGTTAATAAATTTTCACAACTTCATCAATATCAAAATTTCGACATACCTTACGATCCCCCAGCTTGGGTGATCGTTAATTCACGTTCAGGCATTGATTTGAGGCTAGAATCGACCTTCAATTTGTTGAATTTGGTTGAGTTAGGGTTTTGGCTCCTTGGAGCCCTTCCTGGTCGATCCAGAACACGCACCACACACTCTTGTGTGTGTGTTGTGTTATTTTATTTAGATTTATAAAATCATTTTCAAGTTATCCCATTTTGGTCCCTCATGTTTGGTTATTTATTAAGTAGGTTACAACCTACTTATTTTAAATCCACATTCTCCCTTATTAACTAGGCTAAACATTCCTAGTTAACTTAGCGGGTTCGGGAATATTTACGACTAAGTTTATTTTAGGTCCCGTTAACTCGGGCCTTTTATAAACTTTATTTATCCATAGGCCTTTATTTAACTTTTTATTAAATATTAGGTTTATTTATTTAAAAATCCTAATACTTACCGGGTAAATTTTACCACTAACGGTACTCTACCCGTCTTTTAGTATTAACGGGGTTTGATTACCAAACCCGTTTTCGGGGTGTTACAGTTGTGATTTGATATAGAGAACGTATGTAACACCCAAAAGTGCGTTAAGCAAAAAGGAATCGAGTATACTCACAGTATGTGTTTAACAATAAACACAACCTTGGATTGAAGGGAGCGCTTTAGAGATTAGCCTGAGCATAGAACGATAGTGTAAGCGTTGATCAGCGTGTAAACAGCGTGTCGGAGGAGATGTGTGTTGAATGGTGAGTCGATCGGATGACCATCCGGACGGATGGTCATCTGGACGGATGACAATTCGGACGGTTGGTCACTCGATTGGATAAGTGCGTTTGTACATTTTTTTGAAACTTTTGAAGTTTTCGTTGTACTATAAATCAAGTCATTCGATCGGATGGTCATCCGGACGGATGGCTATTCGATTGAAAGTATGATATTCTTTGAAGTTTTGTCAAATTGTTTAAGTGTTGAACTTATAAGGTCGAGTTACCTGGTCGAATAGTCATTCGATCGGATGGTCATCCGATCGGATGGCTATTCGATCGGCGATCTGATGTTAAATAGTTGGAAAATATTCGGATCTCGTGAAGATTCGTGTTAAATAGTGTAGAAATCCTTTAGATCTGGATAAACTTTGGTGTGATGATGTCACACTTCAGCGTTCATAAGAAACCGAGATGACGTCACCTTAAAGCAGTACAAATCACGTGATTTCATGGTGAAAATGTAAGATTTGATGGAGTAGATGATGAGAAAGTGTTTATTGATGATGGAAGTACAAGATTTAAGGAGAAATACTTACGAAAATCGCTTGGAATCGAGAGAAAAGTGCTTGGAACGAGCTAGGAGCGAGTTGGTCGGATAGAGCTGTCACATCAGTGAACAGTGATGTGATAGGTGGGTATTTATAGTGAGAGAGGAGAAGTAAGGCGGTGCAGGTTAAGTGGGTCGGATGGCGAGTCGATCGGATGGCCATCCGGTCGGATGGTCAGTCGATCGGATGGCCATCCGATCGGATGGTCTTCCGGACGGATGATCATTCGACCGAACGGTCATTCAATCAGGCGACTGGTGCGAGTTATTTTTCGGACTTTCGTTTCGTGTGCTAAGCATTGCGTTGCGTTTAAGCGAGTTGTGAGTGAGCGTTGCGATGAGATAAACCAAACAATATTTAAACAACTAGTTTTACAAACAACATAACCACTACACACTTATCAAAGGAATGCATGAAAGTAAATCTGCGTTTCGAGTTTGCGATGAGAGTGCGATGCGATGGCGTTGCGATTGCGTTTGTGAATAACATCCCAAAACATATATAAGGCACACACAAGTAAAGCACTTAATAACACACACATAGAACAATACCAGTAGTTACGTTTCGAGTTTGTGTTGCGTTGTGATAGCGTGAAGTAACAATGCGATAAAGAGCGTTTAAATAGTATGCGTTTGTAAATCGCGTTTAGCATGCGATAATAAGCGTTGTGAATACATAGTTTAAAAATATTGTTCAAAATTATATCGTTCATCGAATCTCGAGAGTACAAAGCAATAATTAAGCAAGAAAAGTCAGATCTAAATAAGATCTTGACTTTGACTTGTACTTTGACTTTGAAAAGTCGGGTTGTTACAGCCTCCCCTACTTTAGGGAATTTCGTCCCGAAATTAAGGTGCAGGCGTAACGAAGAGATGTGGATATTTAGATTTCATATCACTCTCGAGTTCCCAAGTGAACTCGGCGCCGCGTTTACCTTCCCAGCGAACCTTCACTATAGGAATGCGAGAGCGTCGGAGTTTCTTGGTCTCTCGGTCCATGATTTCTACTGGCTTTTCCACGAAGTGTAATGTTTCATCCACTTGCAAATCCTCAAGAGGGACATGCAAATTCTCTTCGGCTAGACACTCCTTGAGGTTCGAAACGTGGAAAGTCGGATGTACGTTGTTGAGTTCCTCCGGTAATTCGAGTCGGTAGGGCACTTTGCCAATTCTCTCCAGAATCTTAAAGGGTCCAACGTATCGAGGCGCTAGCTTTCCTTTCTTGCCGAATCGGATCACCCCCTTCCAAGGTGAAACCTTTAGGAGTATGTGATCACCAACTTTGAACTCAAGGGGCTTGAAACGTTTATTGGCGTAACTCTTTTGACGACTCCGCGCTTTCAAGAGATTGTCTCGTATCTGGAGGATCTTGTCAGTCGTTTCTTGTAATAACTCAGGACCGGTAATTTGCGCGTCCCCGATCTCGTGCCATACAATAGGCGATCGACATTTTCTTCCATATAATGCCCTAAATGGTGCCATTTGAATGCTAGAGTGATAACTGTTGTTGTACGAGAATTCGACTAAAGGAAAATGCGAATCCCAATTACCACCAAAATCTATAACGCACGAACGAAGCATGTCTTCAAGGGTGCGAATCGTGCGCTCAGTCTGATCGTCGGTCTGTGGATGGAAAGCGGTACTGAGATTAAGAGTAGTACCGAGAGCGGATTAAAAAGTTTCCCAAAGGCGCGAGGTGAATCAACCATCGCGGTCAGAGATGGTGTCACGAGGTGTCCCATGTCGACAAATGACTTCGTCGGTATAGATTCGTGCTAATCGTTCAACCTTATAGTCTTCCCGTATCGGAAAAAAGTGGGCGGATTTTGTAAGTCAATCAACGATAACCCAAATGCTATCGTGACCTGATGGCGTGCGCGGGAGTTTCGTAATGAAATCCATACCTATACTCTCCCATTTCCACATCGAGATCTCGGGTTTTTCGAGTAAGCCAGAGGGTCGTTGGTGTTCGGCTTTAAATTTAGAGCAAGTCAAGCATTTCGAAACATAGAGGGCAATATCCTTCTTCATTCCTAGCCACCAATACCTGGCAAGGAGGTCCTGGTACATCTTGTCAGCACCGGGATGAATGGAATATCGGGATTTGTGGGCTTCAGTCAGCAAAATCTCTAGGAGATTATTGCGACTAGGTATCCAGATGCGATTGAGATAGTGAAAGATGCCATTAGGTTTATTCACTAGTTGATCTTCGGTTCCAAGAATTCGTTCTTCCTTCAAGGTGCGTTCGGTAAAACAGGCGTGTTGAGCGTCGCGAATGAGAGCTTCGAGGTTGTGTTGGGCTTGAATATTACGAACACTATATGTAAATAGCTTCATCGGCTAAGGGCATCGGTAACGACATTTGCTTTGCCTGGGTGGTTGCATATCTCACAGTCGTAGTAGTTGAGAACTTCAACCCATTGGCGTTGGCGCATATTCAGTTCCTTCTAGTTCAAGATGTGTTGTAGGCTCTTATGGCCGGTGAAGACCGTACAATTGGTACCATAAAGGTAGTGTCGCCAAATCTTCAACGCAAAAACAATTGCACCGAGTTCGAGATCATGGGTTGTGTAGTTCTTCTCGTGAACCTTGAGCTGTCGAGAGGCGTACGCGATAACCTAGTCCCGTTGCATAAGGACACAACCAAGACCGAGGTTCGAGGCATCGCAATAGACTACAAAGTCGTCGTTTCCATCGGGTAGCGCGAGAACGGGAGCGTTGCAAAGCATACGCTTGAGAGTTTGAAAGGCATCCTCTTGCTCGGTTCCCCAAACAAAAGTCTTGCTTTATGCGTTATAGAGGTGAGAGGAATGGTGATTTTAGAGAAATCAGCGATAAATCGACGTTAATAACCCGCCAATCCGAGAAAAGAACGGACTTCGGACGGGGTTTTCAGTGTAATCCAACTCTTAACTGCTTCAATCTTCACGGGATCGGCGTGAATACCTTGACTATTGACGATGTGACCGAGGAATTGAACCTCCTAAAGCAAGAATTCACACTTGGGGAACTTGGCGTAGAGGCGATTCCCTTGGAGAAGCTCGAGTACCAAATGGAGATGTTGCGCGTGTTTGGCTTTCGACTTCGAGTAGGTAAGGATATCATCGATAAACACGATGATGAAGCGGTCGAGAAAGGGTTTACACACGCGATTCATCAAGTCCATGAAAACCGCGGGTGCGTTGGTAAGACCAAAGGGCATAACGATGAATTTATAATGGTCGTAGCGGGTTCGAAAAGCGGTTTTCGGAATATATTCCTCCTGGATTCATAACTAGTGATAGTCAGAGCGTAGATCGATCTTAGAAAAAACATGTAGCGCCTTGCAATTGATTGAATAAGTCGTCGATTCGGGGTAAGGGATAACGATTCTTGATAATAAGCTTATTGAGTTCCCTATAATCGATGCACATTCGGAACGATCCATCCTTCTTTTTGATGAAGAGAACAGGTGCACCCCCACGGAGATGTGCTAGGTCATATGAAGCCTTTATCAAGTAATTCCTGGAGTTGACTAGAGAGTTCGCACATTTCGGACGGAGCGAGACGATAAGGGGCTTTAGCTACCGGGTTAGCTCCAGGAATGAGGTCGATATGAAAATCAATATCACGAGACGGCGGTAGACCAGGTAAATCGTCAGGAAAGACGTTAGGAAAATCACGAACCACAAGTACCTTTTCCATTGCCTTCTCTTTCTTTTCCTTCTCCGCTACTACGATGTGAGCCAAGAAAGCCATGTATTCCTTTCGGAGATACTTGCTTGCTTGAATACATGACATGAGTTTCAATTCCTTCGAAGATACTTCGCCATAGACACAGAGTTGATCACCGTTTGAAAGAGAGAAACGGATCATCTTTTCGAAGCAAACGACTTCAGCACGATTTTCACGAAGAAAATCCATGCCTACTATGATATCGAAGCTACCAAGTTGCATCGGAATAAGATTGATCGGGAAAACGTGATTGTTGAGTTCGAGAGTACAATCACGGAGAACAGAACTAACGGTGATGGGTCTCCCGGTGGCAATTTCTACATCGAACGTCGTCTGGAGGTTAGCGCGTTTAGGAGCTTTTCGAATTCAAATGACACAAAATAGTTATCAGCTCCAGTATCAAATAAACACGAAGCATAAATACCGTTAACGAGAAACGTACCATTGGCAGCGTTGTTGTTAGTCTGAGCCTGGCGAGCATTGATGATGAAGGCTCGGCCGCAGGCTGCTTGTTGTGGCTGTTGCTGCTGCTGCTGTTGTTGTTGCTGCTGCGGTGGTTGCTGCGGTTCTTGTTTCACCACACGGTTCGGGCAGACATTTGCAAAATGGTTCGGGTCACCACATAGGTAGCATTTTCGTGCATGGGCAGTGGGAGCAGGAGCTGCTTGGTTACCCTGAGGAGCAGGGAGTGGAGCTGGCAGGGCAGGAGGAGCTTGGACTTGAGCTTGTTGATGTGGGCCAGTGCGACAGTTTGCTGTGAAGTGTCCATAGATGTTGCAGTGGACACAAACATGGCAAGCTATCCCAGCTAGGTGATGATAAGTGCAAGTAGGGCACAGAGGATGAGGACCAGCGTACGCACGCTTAGTAGGCGATGCGTTGGTCACAGGTGTTGCCGCTTGACGGTTCTGATTCTGGTTGGGTTGGATGGGTACAACGTTGAGAGGAGCGGCAGTAGCTGCACAGTTCTTGTTGTTGTTACCCTTGCGTTTCCGTCCTTGACGTGAAGACTTCCAAACTTGAGGTGCTGCGGTTTCGGTAGCGGGTGTAGCAGTGACCTGGTGGAGATTCTTGGTCGAGGTCTTGAAATAACCAGCCAAAACTCGCTTATCATTGATCTTAGCGGCGAGTTGGAAGGTTTCCTCAATGGTAGCAGGTTTAGCTGCTTGAACAAAATCGGTAACACAATCTGGGAGAGCGCAAATGTACTTCTTGATCGTGATGTCAGGCGTTGACACTTGACCAAGACAGATAATACTGAGCTGTTTGAAGCGAGCTGTGAGACCAGCATTGTCAGCTCCCTCTTGCTTGATACCCCAAAATTCGTTTTCCAGCTTCTGGAGTTCATGTGGGGGACATAATTCTTTCATCGTGACTTCCTTCAGTTCCTCCCAGGAGAGTCCATAGGCTGCATCGTTACCGCGCCTATTGCGCTCCGCAGTCCACCAGTCCAGAGCCCTGGACTGAAAAACTCCAGTTGCGTTAACGGTGCAGAGGTTGTCTGGGCATCCGCTTTGACGAAGAGTGACTTCAATCGAGTCAAACCACTAGAACATGGCGCTGGGCCCATCTTCACCAGTGAAGTCTTTAGGACCATAGGCCTTGAATTGCTTAAAGCTGAATGGCGCTCTAGGAGAGTTGCTCTTGGATTCAACAGAGGAGCTGCTCTTCACCTCGTTGATCTCACTGACGATCTGGGGTATGGCTTTGGCCATTTCCTTGGTGATGAGAGAAGCGATGCGCTTGTCATCTCTGCTTCTCTAAGCATTGCGACGAGTGTGAGAACCAAGGGAAGACATTGTCTGCAGCAGACATCGTCGTATGATTTAGGAGAAATTCGATTATATCGGGTTTCGTATAGCTTAGCGTGCGTAAAACACCTTTATTATTATTATTATTAGGTAAAGCTCAGTAACACGTCAAACACATAGGCACATAATCACGTAGGCACATAAACCATATAGGCACGTAAGCACGTAATCACAGAATCACGTAGTCCACGTAAGCACATATTTGGCACGTAATCACCTATATTTTGCACGTATTCACCTACATATTTTGCACGTATTTACCTATCTTTCAAAGCAGCGATTTGTGTTCGAGAGTTGCGAGTGCGAGTAACGATTGCGAGTAGCATAGCGAGAGTTTAGCAATTTGTTAGCGTTTTGAGCTAAAAGTTTTGTGCGAGTTGTGCGCGTTTAATAAAGCGACAAACGAAAAAGCGAATAAGTCTCCAAAATCAAAACATAAAACACATAAAATCGATAACTCATAAAATCAGCGGCTGCGAGCGTAGAATCGAAGTAGATTGTCTTGGGTGTTTAGACATCGACTACCTAAAGTGATTCGACTATCCACAACGACTTGGAGTACACGCTTTGGCCTATCAGACTGTGCTCTCACCAAAATGTAGCGAACGACACTCATCCTTTTAGTTACTTACGTGAATCGAGTCATTGGAATCCATCGAGACTTTGGTGAGAGTTTTGTAAAACCAAAGTAGAGAGTGGAACTAGTCATTAAGATACGGGTTTCACTCCTAACTTAACAAATTTGTTCCTGACAATGTGGTATATCCACGGAATAGAGATGGAGAATTTTTGTCGAGATATGGATTTCACTCCTGACTCAACGAAAATTCTCGTGTTAATAGTAAAAATAAGCGTAGAGTGAGTAATTTTGTCGAGAGTTCTCGGTTTTCATACCTAATCTAGACCAAATCACTCGTTGTGTTGGCCCTAAGAAGGCCATGTAATGTACAGCCTTAGGAAAGGCTGTGTTTGCATGAAGCTGTAGTATGCCGTGTTCGCACAAAGATGTAGTTTCAGCGAGTTCGAGCGAGAGTATAAAGAGTAAGCTCGCGCAAACTGTCACACCCCAAAAACGTCGCAGCGGAATATTTAAACGTAGTGGAGACGGAAGTTGGTGCCCATTTATATCTTGTCGAGCGATGCTTTTTATTGTTGGACATATTGGTTTATTTTAAACATAAGTTATTAAACGTTACGTTTTAAGTCACGACACAATTACATAGTTAAGATGTCTTTGATCCTTGCGGATCTTATTACAGAAGTCCCAGAAAGTTTAAAAGTTGTCCAACATTTTCAAACAAACGACATGCATCATTCAAACACAAGATACGCCATGATTTCCCGAAGCCGATTTCATGTACCTGTAGAACACGTTAAAATTAAGTGTCAACACAAAGGAAGGTGAGTCCACTTATTCATTTACTAACAAATTTTATTCCAAGGAAAACTTTCTGATTAGGTGTTTATTTGAAAACAATCCATGGAATTTTAGAAAATCCATTTTACTTCCTTAATAAAATCCCAAAATATATACAAAACAGTAAAAAGAGGGGTTTAGTGACACTCACCTTTGGGTGCGTATTTTAATACCGCAATCCCAGGGATTGATTTTTATATTGTCCTAATATAGGAACAATTCTAAATCAATATACGTATTCAACACAAAAATCCTAAGTTTCTCCGTTTCTTAGAATTATCACATAACTTTGAGATTTTCTCGAAAAGTTGTCATTTTTGATTATGTTGGCGTGTTAATATATATATATGAGTCCATATATATATATTATGATTTTGCATTTTGAACGATTTTATTGGTGACCATTATTGTGTAAATCCATTAACTCTTCCGTTTATACGCAATATATCTATGATTTGCGCGTCGTAACATATATACATAAACATTCATTTAATTTAACACCGAAACACGCGAAACATTACTAACTTAACTATTTTGTCATTTTTAAAGCAAATATACATAAAACATCTCATATATACTAAATTTCATGCTCGACAAACAAGTTACACATTTAACGCAAATTTACCACTTCTACCGCACAAAACGTACATGCATACATGCATAGTCTAATTTTCCCATTATCGAATTAACACTTAACATATAATCACATTTACATGTTCAAATCACTTAATACATTTTATCACATAAGATTCACTCAAAATTCACCCATACTCATGTTCATTGAAAAATGCATATTTTAGCGATTCGGTAATGTTTTCGGGCGTCGGAAGTCACGTATGACCAACCAAACACCAAGTAAACTTAAAATTAGTTAAAATACTTATTTTTAAACTAAAAATATCAGTTTATTTACTGATCGAATTCAGTTTTACAGAAATCACCCGAAAAGCTGATTTTTGACCGTTTTAACGCATAGTTTTGCGTTAAACGTTACCGTAACCATCCCAACTCAAAACGACTTGATATTTTAACACAATACATGTTATTTACTGATTAAAATAGTGGTTATAATCAGATTAGTGCAGTTTTTATATAAGTCACATAAATCATGCGATTTCACGTATTTTACAACTTTTTATGCACCAAGTACCACATGCAAAGCTAGCAAACATTATGACAAAGTTATATACCATTAAACACTTCAAAATAACTTTATTTTAGTGTTTATATTCTGATCAAAATGGATTTTTATCATATCATGTTCAAATCATCTTTTTAAGTTCATATATCATCATGCATGTTTACATTTGTACATCTAATGCACTTCTACAATTTTATCATCATCATTTATGTTCCAATCTTATTCTAGAACATATTAACATCATGTTTTTAAAATATAACACATATCATTTTAAAACATTCTTGTATGACAACTAAAACTTACTTTAATCATCTTATTTTTCAAGAAATCAAATAATCAAGAAATCTTTCATCAAAAATTCGAAATGCAATATACACATACACACACATCATTCTCGGCCATGTATACATACATGCACACACTCATTTTATTTTATTTAAAACTCATGGGTTTGAAAATTTTCAAGTTTATGTTTAGATTCAAGAATCGAGAGAAACTTTCATCATCTTCTTTGTTACTATAAATCAAGAACAATATTTAGAGAAACTAGTTTATACCTTCAAGATTTTAGTTGGGTTTTTGATAGAAGATGGTGATATGAGACTTGATTTTGCTTGATACTTGCTTGAAATCACTTCCAAACTTTCTTACAAGCTTTAAATCACCAAGTAAAGTCCTTGATTCTTCATGTTTTGATTTTGAAAATGGTATGGTAGTGTGATATGGGGTGTTCGGCCGAGATTATGCAAGAGAAGAGAGATAGTGAATTTGAATTTTGATCTTGGGAATTATAAGTTTATGGAAGGTATATTGAGTATTAATCATCATACTCCATTATCTATGCAAGACACTTGTCCCAAATGCAACTTTCAAGAGTGTTTTGGCAGCCCACAATTCCGCCACCTCCCTCCTCTCTCACATACCATATATATATATAGAGATATTATATGTAAATTAGCTCAAAAACAGGTATTTTACTGATTACCGGGTATTTTATCTAGCGTTTTAAACCCGTTTTAGTGTGTTTTAAATTATTTTTAACACTCTATAAAAAAAACTCACCAAAATATTATTGATCAATATTTTGTTTGCCTGGACGGGCTACGTTGTCGGTATTTGACAGTATGCGCGCTGTGCTGCGCGGTATGCATTTAAAATCGCAAAAATAGGAATTTAAGCGCTTTTATTTATTTTTGTCATTCTATAAGAATAAGCTTATCAAATTATTGCTAAAATGATTTTCAGTTGCCTTGATGGCCTGTGTTGACAGTATTTTGTCGGTATACGCGCTGCATCGCGCGGTACGCGCTTAAACTCGAAAAATAGAGTTTCTTAGCGTTTTAATTTATTTTTCCTCACGAATATGTTTAAAATTATTATTCTAATCATAACAGACTATTTTTAGGATTTTAACATTGTCCGGTTGGTCACCGACGTTCGTTTCGCATTTTAACCGTTACGCGATAAGCGCTTATCTTACCGTTGCCAACATGATTTTTATCGAAGTTTAATTTTACCAATACATTAAATTTTACACATCAATATCATAAACAGTAAAATATAGCCCTGTTACCTATTCACAATACGTGCTACAATTGTACGGTACGACCTAAAAAGCCGGGTGTCACAGTCTCCCCCTGTTTAGGAATTTTCGTCCCCGAAATTTTTACTTTACAGGTTTTGTTTTCGCACTAATAAGAATAAACCAAACGAATCTATTGAATATAGTCTCATAGTTTCTGCGAGAAACTGGGATTCTTACGAAGAATCCTTGTAGATCTATATTACACACGTTCTCGATTCCTATACTCTCATCTCAATACTCTCCACCCTCTCCAGGGTCCAATATTCACAAGCTCTAACTCAAGAAGATTCAAGTCAAGGTTCCACCAACTCGGGTATCCTGTGGTTACATGGCCTATAAATTGTAGATACTACTGGAATGTTGAAGTCGCCCTTCCATTTAGTAACATAACCTTCTAGCTATACACACTGCTTCTTCGATGCTTCGATAAACCTCCGTTTATTTCCTAATTAATCTCTACAAAGCGCAAGATTAGTGTATTACCTATTATACACTTCTTCTATTGCATCCGAATAGTATACCACGTACACTACTCATCATCCTTCTTCATTCCACCAAGGCAGATGCATCTTAAGGCGAAAAGCTCAATCGAATGAAATCTTTGTCCAAAAGCTCTTAAAACTATCTCGTCATTCTATCACTTCAGGCGGTGCTTAATCTATAAGAAGATTGTGCAATCGGGCGCAGCACCGTGAGTCAGATCGATTCGAGGTTCGATCCATCTCGCAGGGAAGAACCAGGTAAGTCTTTTTAGGAAGACTTCCGGATAGTTGCGTTTGATAGAAATCTCTCCGATGTTCCTACATTCGGTTTTCGCATCCATCACATTCACTGCAAACGCTGGATAGCCCTTTCTCAACAACTCAGCATCCTCACAATACTGACCACTCCCGACTATCAATACTCAACACTCGACTCTATCAATTCTCGCGAACAGCTTCCATCTTTCCATTGACATCAGGACGAAAGATTCCAACTAGCTTCTTCGAGCGATAGTCCCCACTTCTTCCTCGGAAGGTGAATTCATTCTTGCATTTTCGTCAAAGTTTCTCAACTCCACCGATAAGAATCCAATCTCTAACACTACAATCGCCTTACTAAATGCTATAACTACGATCGACCTCGTTAGTTTCTATCAATTTACCAACTATTAGTTCTATCGGGCACTTTATACTTGGCTTACTAGTAGGCGAACACAACAATGGTTCATAGTTTCTCGAACGAAACTCAAGTTAGCTTTAGTGTTATAAGTATGAACATAGATTGGCTTTTGATTCGAAACATACCGGTAGCAGTAGCAGGGCTCTCACTTGCCTTCCTGGCACTTGCTCCAACGGGACTACTCTTGACATTCTGTCCTTTCGACTTCGGGCATTCCCTTTTGTAGTGTCCTTGTTCACCGCATGTAAAGCATCCTTCGAGCGCAGTTCCATCCAATGTACTCCTAGCGTAACACTGGGAAATCACATGTCCGGTTCGGCTACATCTGGCGCACCTCTCTTGTCCACCGCCGTCCTTACCCTTTCCCGACCCTTTAGGGTTTGTTACGCTTGCTTTCTCCAAGTTGCGTTTCTTCCTACTTCCAACTTCGGGAGTCTTCTTGAAGCTCTCGGATTTGCGCTTCTTCGTAACTTCTGTCTTAGTCTCAGAACGCCCTGATCGTTCAAATTTCGCATCTGTTTTGGCCTTGCCCGTTGACTTCCCGATTTCCCCCTTTTGATCGAGACTACCTTTGCGTGCAGCATCATCGGCTAAAGAGTTTGCCAATGTAGTAGCCTCTAGAAAGGTGGTGGGTTTCGCGGATGCAACCATACTGCGGATTCGTGGCGACAATCCCCAGATATACCTTTCTACCTTTTCATATTCAAGAGTAACCATCCGTGGAACTAACCTCACCAAATTGTTAAAATGAGAAGTGTAAGCTCTGACATCCAGACCTTCCATGGTTAGATTCCAGAAGTCTGTCTCGATTTTCTGAATTTCACTGCGCGAGCAGTATTCTTTCAGGAGCATCTCCATAAGTTCATTCCAGGTCAGACCGTAGACAGCGTCTTTACCCAAAATTTGAACTTGCGGATTCCACCAGGACAGTGCTTCATCAAGAAATAAGCAAGAAGCATATCTCATTCGTTGATCAGCAGCACAACCATTGATTGCCATGACAGATTCCATCCTCTCAATCCATCGGGTGATATATAAGGGTCCTTCAGCACCGATAAATGATCGTGGGTTACAGCCCTAGAATGTTTTATATGTACATTCGTGCACTGCTCAAAAATGTTAATAGAAATCAGGAATTCATTCCAATGATAACATAACACATGAACTGCTAAAACTTTCCGATCACGTTTTACCTGGAGGATTTCCATTATGTGCCCCACCAAAACCTTGTCCCCAAGCACCACGTCTACGTCCCTGACCATCATTAGCGTTGAGTTATTCCATGGTAGTATTAACGTGTGGGGATATGAGTTGAGCCAACTCTTCTGGTGTGGTAGGTAATCTGGTACCCTGTCTTGCTTTTGGCGGCATTTCGTCGTTTCTATTATCATAACAATAATATCCACATAAGATGATAACCAAAAAGTATTCAATCATTAGTGGATCGAACATTGCGCATGTGAAATATCCACATATTAATGAAAAAAAAATTAAACCAAAAGTACATCATTGATATTTATTATAGAAATTATTTAAACTCGTTTTCAGTTCAAAGGACTATTCTTGGTATGCCTACATCGACATCCATAAATAAGTTCGGATGAAATTCCCAAATAATATCCAAAAATGAAACTGGCACGCAGGCCACAAACACAAAGAATATCAAAAGGAAATGTCTAACAGTACAACCCATCAAACGACGAAACGGACAAACAAGTAAACGACCAACATCAACGCCTCAAACCTAGAGACTCTAACATCTCCTGGACAAGCTTCTCCAAATCTACAACCCTCCAATGCATCTCATTTCTCACGATGTCGTCTATAACCTTCAACTCCTCATGATCATCCATCTGTCCCTCAAGGTACTTCGCCTTTCCCTTGGCTAGGTCTAGGTCTTTGCGCAATGCGGCGAGCTGTCGATCACAATGGCAATATTGATCTACCCTATCTCCAGCGGGCCTAATTCTCTTCCTACGACGATAATAAACTAACAGCGGCGTTGAAGAAGTGCGTGACTCTAAAATAGGCAAAGAAGACTCAAACAAAACAAGCGGAGGGATCTCAGTAGCAGGCTCGATCACAGCAGCAGGTGGGATGACTGATGGCTCTAAAGGTCGAGCCGTGACGATAGTGGCGTCCACCACTGGTGCGATACTAGTAGATCCTCCGACAGTAGAGTCACTCTTGATCACGTCATTGATAACTGGTACAGTGCCAGATGATCATCCCGTCTCATGGATTGAGAGAGGTACATCATCATCATCTATCCACCCGTTGCTAGTGAAAGCGCATCGGGGGTCTCCCTGGCTGGCAAAAGCAGCAGGATTGACGTGGAAAGATGAGGTAAGCTCGGTAGTACCAATCATCTATGGAGCCGTGATAGGTGTCTCTGGCAGCGTAGGTCTGGGTGAAGTCTCGAAATCTGGCTCGTAACCTAAGTCGGGGATCTCGATGACCTTGTGTTCGTGCGACATCTGTGACACACATATAACAGTACAAGTAAGTGTGTGATCAACATAAACAATAACAAATAAGGTTAAATAAACAGAAAATCACGTATGCACATAAAACACACAATGGTTTTCACACATGATAAAATATTTTCCATGCTTATATAAAAATCTCGGCTTCGAGAATTTTGGACTTTACATTTCAAAAATTCTCCGGTTGAAGTCTAGTGTTTTCCACGAAAACATCTAGTTCGCTAACAACCAATGGCTCTGATACCAACTTCTGTCACACCCCAAAAACGTCGCAGCGGAATTTTTGAACGTAGTGGAGACGGAAGTTGGTGCCCATTTATATCTTGTCGAGCGATGCATTTTATTGTTGGACATATTGGTTTATTTTAAACATAAGTTATTAAACGTTACGTTTTAAGTCACGACACAATTACATAGTTAAGATGTCTTTGATCCTTGCGGATCTTATTACAGAAGTCCCAAAAAGTTTAAAAGTTGTCCAACATTTTCAAACAAACGACATGCATCATTCAAACACAAGATACGCCATGATTTCCCGAAGCCGATCTCATGTACCTGTAGAACACGTTAAAATCAAGTGTCAACACAAAGGAATGTGAGTCCACTTATTCATTTACTAACAAATTTTATTCCATGGAAAACTTTCTGATTAGGTGTTTATTTGAAAACAATCCATGTAATTTTAGAAAGTCCATTTTACTTCCTTAATAAAATCCATGGGCCTCCCATCGGTTCATTACTCCGACAACAGTAATACTGCCCAGGTTTTGTATATTAAATTATAGCGTCAATTTTCAGACTCGTATGTTAGCTAGACGATACGAACTATATATTAACCATGCAGGGATAATCAATACTAGACAATAAACAAAATATTAATTCGTCGTTTGACATTGACACGGGGCGACCGGTCACGACGGTGTTGTCAACCCGATAGATCTACCAACAATTCATCGCGTGCAATACTTAAATGATTAAACGACATCATGGGCGCAGGGTTCTTTCTCGAAGAACAATATGATGTCTGCCTCACATATAATATATATATCCTACTAATATGAAAATTTGATACACGATGTGTACGAAACCCCTGAATCTCCATCATTCGAGACCCAGGCCGACATCCGTACCCCAACTGTACGGTCTTGTATCACTTAAGAAACACCGTACATCCAATATTTATTCATCAAAAACGTTTTACTTCGAAACGTATAACTTATCAAATTTCATATATTTTCAGCGAAAATATATATTTTATAGTAAAAGGTATGTTTTATTTCGAAAAACATTATTAAACCCGTTTAACGTGTTCCACCCCCAAAATATATACAAAACAGTAAAAAGAGGGGTTTAGTGACACTCACCTTTAGGTGCGTATTTTAGTACCGCAAATCCAGGGATTGATTTTTATATAGTCCTAATATAGGAACAATTCTAAATCAATATACGTATTCAACACAAAAATCATAAGTTTCTCCGTTTCTTAGAATTATCACATAACTTTGAGATTTTCTCGAAAAGTTGTCATTTTTTATTATGTTGGCGTGTTAATATATATATGAGTCCATATATATATATATATATATATATATATATTTTATGATATTTTGTTTTGAACGATTTTATTGGTGACCATTATTGTGTAAATCCGTTAACACTTCCGTTTATACGCAATATATCTATGATTTGTTCGTCGTAACATATATACATAAACATTCATATAATTTAACACCGAAACACGCGAAACATTACTAACTTAACTATTTTGTCATTTTTAAAGCAAATATACATAAAACATCTCATATATACTAAATTTCATGCTCGACAAACAAGTTACACATTTAACGCAAATTTACCACTTCTACCGCACAAAACGTACATGCATAGTCTAATTTTCCCATTATAGAATTAACACTTAACATATAATCACATTTACATGTTCAAATCACTTAATACATTTTATCACATAAGATTCACTCAAAATTCACCCATACTCATGTTCATTGAAAAATGCATATTTTAGCGATTCGGTAACCTTTTTCGGGCGTCGGAAGTCACGTATGACCAACCAAACACCAAGTAAACTTAAAATTAGTTAAAATACTTATTTTTAAACTAAAAATATCAGTTTATTTACTGATCTAATTCATTTTTACAGAAATCACCCGAAAAGCCGATTTTTGACCGTTTTAACGCATAGTTTTGCGTTAAACGTTACCGTAACCATCCCAACTCGAAACGACTTGATATTTTAACACAATACATGTTATTTAATGATTAAAATAGTGGTTATAATCAGATTAGTGCAGTTTTTATATAAGTCACATAAATCATGCGATTTCACGTATTTTACAACTTTTTATGCACCAAGTACCACATGCAAAGCTAGCAAACATTATGACAAAGTTATATACCATTAAACACTTCAAAATAACTTTATTTTAGTGTTTATATTCTGATCAAAATGGATTTTTATCATATCATGTTCAAATCATCTTTTTAAGTTCATATATCATCATGCATGTTTACATTTGTGCATCTAATGCACTTCTACAATTTTATCATCATCATTTATGTTCCAATATTATTCTAGAACATATTAACATCATGTTTTTAAAATATAACACGTATCATTTTAAAACATTCTTGTATGACAACTAACACTTACTTTAATCATCTTATTTTTCAAGAAATCAAATAATCAAGAAATCTTTCATCAAAAATTCAAAATGCAAGATACACATACACACACATCATTCTCGGCCATGTATACATAGATGCACACACTCATTTTATTTTATTTAAAACTCATGGGTTTGAAATTTTTCAAGTTTATGTTTAGATTCAAGAATTGAGAGAAACTTTCATCATCTTCTTTGTTACTATAAATCAAGAACAATATTTAGAGAAACTAGTTTATACCTTCAAGATTTTAGTTGGGTTTTTGATAGAAGATGGTGATATGAGACTTGATTTTGCTTGATACTTGCTTGAAATCACTTCCAAACCTTCTTACAAGCTTTAAATCACCAAGTAAAGTCCTTGATTCTTCATGTTTTGATTTTGAAAATGGTATGGTAGTGTGATATGGGGTGTTCGGCCGAGATTACGCAAGAGAAGAGAGAGAGTGAATTTGAATTTTGATCTTGGGAATTATAAGTTTATGGAAGGTATATTGAGTATTAATCATCATACTCCATTCTCTATGCATGACACTTGTCCCAAATGCAACTTTCAAGAGTGTTTTGGCAGCCCACAATGCCGCCACCTCCCTCCTCTCTCACATACCATATATATATATATATATATACTATATGTAAATTAGCTCAAAAACATGTATTTTACTGATTAGGTCAATTCTAAGACATCAGACCCGGACTAGGTCGTGTCTTTCCTAATTCCCTATAGTTATGGCTCTGATACCAATCTGTCACACCCCAACCAATGGCGGAAACATCAGGGCGTGGTACTAAGCGAAACAGATTGTCCAAGAGAATCCATAACAACTATTAATAACAATATATTAATCGTTAACGTCCCATACCATCAACATATAAAGTAAAAACAGTTATTACAGATATTGTTCTCAAAGACAAATAGACTGTTCCGACAACTCAGATTTATTTAGTTTTGTTTCTAGACTCCCTAGCTTGATTCGTCACAGCAAACATAGCATCCTAAACACTTGTCACATACGTTAAAATAAAGTCAATACACAGAGTGTAAAGATGAGTACACAAGTTTAATAGCATATAGTATAGCGAAAGCGTTTACGCATAACCAGCATGTAAAACGTAGAAATGTGAATCAAGTAAGCTATTGACAATGACCTATGCAACCGACATGACTGCGAGTTGTAGAATGTGTAACACATTATCACCACTGTGACCATGTGAAGTAATACTCTTAACAACCCCTGTCCACGATAGGTGCTGAGTCCAATCTATAGTACTATCGTTGCTAAGGTGTCAGGCAAACAACCACTTTGTAAACATAACATACATGCATTCATCGAGTCACGTATAACATGCGAGAGCGGTTAGCGTTAAAAGTGTTTGCGTTGTGTGTCCGTTGTGATTTGATATAGAGAACGTATGTAACACCTAAAAGTGCATTAAGCAAAAAGGATCGAGTATACTCACAGTATGTGTTTAACAATAAACACAGCCTTGGATTGAAGGGAGCACTTTGGATAGCCTGAGCATAGAACGATAGTGTAAGCGTTGATCAGTGTGTAAACAGCGTGTCGGAGGAGATGTGTGTTGAATGGTGAGTCGATCGGATGACCATCCGTACAGATGGTCATCCAGACGGATGACCATTCGGACGGTTGGTCACTCGATTGGGTAAGTGCGTTTGTACATTGTTTTGAAACTTTTGAAGTTTTCGTTGTAGTATAAATCAAGTCATTTGATCGGATGGTCATCCGGACGGATGGCCATTCGATCGGATGGCTATTCGATTGAAAGTGTGATATTCTTTGAAGTTTTGTCAAATTGTTTAAGTGTTGAACTTATAAGGTCGAGTTACCTGGTCAAATAGTCATTCGATTGGATGGCTATTCGATCGGCGATCTGATGTTTTGAAAATCTTGTAAAATTTTCTAAGTTAAAAGTTTTGAGGTTTAACGGAGACGGCGTGACAACATGTCAAACAACGGAAACCGTACCAAGCCCAGCTCAGTCGATCGGATGGAAATCACCCATTCGATCAAACTAATTGTTCTTGACGGAGTTTCATGTTCAACCCGTGAGTCGGTCATCTCCTCAGTGGAAATCTGTTTTCAGACCGGTTCTCTACTAGAGAATGAGTAGAGAGCCTGAACGAATCCAGATTCCAACGGTTTTGAGTAAAATGTGAAGAAGGTTGAAGAAAAGTATGAAAACAGTTGGAAAATGTTCAGATCTTGTGAAGATTCGTGTTAAATAGTGTAGAAATCCTTTAGATCTGGACAAACTTTGGCGTGATAATGTCACACTTTAGTGTTCATAAGAAACCGAGATGACGTCACCTTAAAGCAGTCCAAATCAGGTGATTTCATGGTGAAAATGTAAGATTTGCTGGAGTAGATGATGAGAAACTGTGTATTGATGATGGAAGTACAAGATTTAAGGAGAAATACTTACGAAAATTGCTTGGAATCGAGAGAAAAGTGCTTGGAACGAGCTGGGAGCGAGTTGGTCGGATAGAGCTGTCACATCAGTGAACAATGATATGACAGGTGGGTATTTATAGTGAGAGGGGAGAAGTAAGGTGGTGTAGGTTAAGTGGGTCGGATGGTCAGCCGATTGGATGGCCATCCGATTGGATGGTCATCCGGACGGATGATCATTCGACCGAACGGTCATTCGATCAGGCGACTTGTGCGAGTTAGTTTTTCCAACTTTCGTTTCGTGTGCTAAGCGTTGCGTTGCGTTTAAGCGAGTTGCGAGTGATTGTTGCGATGAGATAAACCAAGCAATATTTAAACAACTAGTTACACAAATAACATAACCACTACACACTTATCAAATGAATGCATGAAAGTAATATGCGTTTCGAGTTTGCGATGAAAGTGCGATGCGATAGCGTTGCGATTGCGTTCGCGAATAACATCCCAAAACATATATAAGGCACACACAAGTAAAACACATAATAACACACACATAGAACAATACCAGTAGTTGCATTTCGAGTTTGCGTTGCGTTGTGATAGCGTGAAGTAACAATGCGATAAAGAGCGTTTATATAGTATGCGTTTGTAAATAGCGTTTAGCATGCGATAATAAGCGTTGTGAATACATAGTTTAAAAATATTGTTCAAAATTATATCGTTTATCGAATCTCTAGAGTACAAAGCAATAATTAAGCAAGAAAAGTCAGATCTAAATAAGATATTGACTTTGACTTGTACTTTGACTTTGAAAAGTCGGGTTGTTACAAAAACAATTGAAAGCATAAAAAGGGGAGTTATGTACTCACTTGAGATTTCTAAGTATCCTTGAATCAAGTGAAGTATCAAGCTTCGTACGTGTCCTAACGTGTCCTAACATCAGGAACTATGTTATAGCATCGGTACATAATCGGAGGAATTGGATAGAATGAGGCCTTGTAAACCAAATGAGTGTTGGAACTCATATGAAATGGTTTAACAAAGTTTACATTCTGATTTGGAATGAATCCTAAGTGTGTTGGTATGTTGGTGCATACGTCTATCGACTTCGTCTTCGTTTGAGTCTTGTATTTAGAAATGATAGTCCAGGGCACGTTGTACCAGAAAATAGGTTTTTAGGTTGAACAGGGTATTTCGCACGAAATAGATTAGGCTATTTCGTACGAAATAGCAAGTGGCTATTTCGCACGAAATAGCATGTGTCTATTTCGTACGAAATTAAGTGCCTATATATACCTGTGATGTCATTTCGTTTGTATGCTTCTTGTTTCCGACGCCGAAGTGTTGTCGAAGTGTCTCTGGCCTGTAAACTGTTAACAGATCAATAAACAAGACAGATTAATAATATTCTAGTGTTATACAAGCTGAATGAAGAGTGAATCAATGAATTCCGCCTCTGATTCTGTCTAAGAACTCTTCTGATCGACTCGTTTGGTCGTTCAAACGATCCTACAAGTGGAATCAGAGCTCAGGAGGAAGAGTTCTTACCATTTAGCTTGTTTTTGCTGGAAAATTCTGATTTCTACACCTTCTTTTCAAAATTAAACAAGTTTTAACGGTTAAAATGGATTGATTTTCATACATTACAAGCGAAACACTGTTTTAACAAAGCCTTGAAAGAATCAGATCTAAAATCGACCTAGAACTTGATCAATTTTGACAAAAACTGATCGAACAGGTAACATCAGCAGTATTTCGTATGAAATAGTCCATTTTGTGTGAATCAGATCTTCATTTCGCACGGAATAGATTGATTTGGTTTCATTTCGCACGAAATAGCTTATTTCGTGTGAAATTGCATTTCATTTCGCACGAAATCATTTATTTCGTACGAAATCACTTTATTTCGCACGAAACCATAATTCATTTCGCACCAAAGTGTGATTACGTTTGAAGATTTCATTTCGTGTGAAGCATATATTTGATTTCGCACGAAATCAAATTAAAGGATTCATTTCGTTTGAAGTTACTATTTCGCATCAAACTGTTCATTTCGTTTGAAAGTTTCATTTCGTGTGAAACTTGTCATTTCGCTTGAAAAATATTTCAAGTTGTACGGTTTGTGTAAACAATCACATCAGTTTGTTTTATAGTATGACTAAAATGTTTGATGAAGAGGAAAACCATAATCTTGAAAGTTTAAATAATTGGTATAGAGGGTTTGTGGATAGTAGTTATAATAATGTGAAAAAGGAAGGTTGGGTGAAAAGGTTTGAATGTTTTTTGTGTAAGAAAGATGAAACAGTGAATAAGATGGAAAACCGGTATGAAGCCTTAATTGAACAGTGAAAAGAGTACAAGATAAGAATACCAAATAATGAACAGATAGCAAAAATTGCAAATGCATTACCGGCAGAGTGGAATGAATTTTTGATAAATCTGAAAAAGGATTCTAGATTTTCAAATCTTTATCCAAGAGAATTTATTAATGAGCTCAAAACACACAAGTATGAAAATGAAAAGAAAAAGAAGGTTTTGATAAATGATATAGAAAAGAATTTAGAAAAAATAAGTTTGGATGTGATAGATGAAATGAGAAAAAGAGTATATGTGTGTCTTGCAGCAAAAAATGTCATGAAATATGACATTAAGAGGGGTTGTTATATAGATGAAAATATGAATCCTCTTGATTTCGTTAAATTTTTTTGTGCAAGCACATACAAGACAGAGACAGAGCAAATTTCAAAGAATGAAGAATCTGAGAAGCTTGGATCTTCGAATCCTGATCCAGTGTCAAAGAAAGAGATTGCAGAAAAAGCCCATATCTTTGATCATTCATCAGATGAAGAAAGTGATGATGAAAGTGTTCAAGTTGAGAAGAAACAGGTTGAAAAAATTCCAGCTTTGATGGTCGAGAAAAAAGCTGATGATAAACAGATTCTTGAAATGTGCTCAAAATGTGACAAATTCAAAGCAGACAATGTCGTCAAACTCTTGAAGGATGTGGAGAGTTTGACATTGGAAAATAAAATTTTAAAAGAAAATGAAAAAGATTTTGAAAATAAAATAAAAATTTTTGAAAATGAAAAATTAAAAATTGAAAAAGAATTTCAAAGTCAAAAAAAGATTTTAGAAGATGAAAAATCTGTTTTCAGTAAAAATAATATTGAAAAACAAATTGCTATAAATTCTCATCTTCAGAAGATTATTCAGCTTGAAAATGAAGCTGAAAATGCTCGAAATAAAATCAAGGAGTTAGAGAAGAAATTGAAAGGTTTTGAGACTACATCAGTTGTTCTAGATCACATATGTCCAAAACCGATCAATTCAATTCCAATAAGTGACGATGTCACAAATTATGACAAAGTCATAATTGAAGATTGTGATGAAAGATCTGATGATGAAAATGAAAGAAAGAAAACATTTCTGAAATTAAAAGAAAATTTTCAAGAAACTGTTCCACAGTCTACTGAAAAAGGCGAATGCTCAACGCAAAAACCTTTGAAGAAGAACGTGAAACAAAAACATAAGGTTAAAAATTTGAAAAATTTCTCAAAACAACAATAAAAGTTCATCAGTTCAATCATCCAATCGTGATAAAAAATCACAAAAATTTGAAAATCAAAACTAAAAAACAGTTGGTAATAAGTGGTGCAGGTTTGACCACAGTGCTCAAAAGACAAATCCAGCTTACAGGAGAAGTCAGGATTACCACAAGGCAAAACAATGCCATGACTTAAGTGTTTGGTTTGAGAGTGGTGATTGGTACGATAACAGGATGTGCTACAATTGTGGTGTTAGAGGACACATTGCTGTTAACTGCCAAAGTCAAAGATTTGAAACAAGAAAATGCTTTGAATGTCAAATCAAATGTCACATTGCAAGAGATTGCCCAATGAGATCAATGGGAAGATCGAGGGCTGAATCTCAGAAAAAGATGAAAAAATCAGTCAAAGTCGAAGAAAAGCCCAAAGAACAGAAGGTTCTAGAACAGAAAGTAAAGCTTTCGCAAGGGCAAAAAGACAAACTGAGGAAGAAAAGGAAGAAAGCGAGGGAGTATCTCGAAAAGATTTTGTCCTCGGATACAACTGGTAAAACAGATAAAAGTTCTGGTGAATCGATTTGCTCAACAAAACAGGATCAGTCCAGCAAAACGAATTCTTCAGATACAAATCTGAGGACAAAAGGGAAGATAAAGAAAGAAAAATTGACTAATCAAACTGATGAAAAATCAAAGAAAGTTAATTTTTCAGATAAAATCTTTATCAAAGTTTTTGATGGCGATGAATTTGTTTCTTCGGAAACAAAGGAGCTATGTTTTGGCGATGAATCTGACTCATCAAAGTCAGACAAGCCACGTTCTGGCGATGAATCTGGTTCGTCAAAGCCAGAAGCGCCATCTGTTGAGGTAAAAGGTGATATTTCTGTTAAGACAATGGATGATGCAAACTTTCCATCATTGTCAAACGGAAATTTAGAACAAAAAGTTGGAAAACCCAAGAATGGTCAGGCTTGGGTAGATCTTTTCAAATAAAAACCCTGAATTGCCGGAGCTCCCAGGTTGGTAAGAGTGGAGCATGAATCGGGGACATTAAGTTGTACTTGATTTATCTTTCCTACAAGTGGTGTTGTTAATTGAATCAAAAAATGTTAAAATTTTTCAAAGTGGTTAAAGAAGAACAAGGTGATGAATTGATCCCCTAACCTACAAATGGTTTGTGAATTCAACAAAACTAATTTTCCAGAAAAACCATTTTGATTAAAACAAACTTAAGTGTTTTGAAATCATAATGGGAAAATAGTTTGTTGTCAGTGGGAGTTCTGATTGTTTATGCCAAATGGATGGCGAATTGAAGCAATTCGATATCAGTTTGTCCTTTATCTGTACAGTTTGTTTTCAAAATTTCCCAGAAAATCAAAATTGAAACATATTTTGATTTTAGGGGGAGTAGAAAATTTTTAGAAATTTTGAAAATTTGGAAAATACAAAAACATGATAAAATCTAAAAGGCCAAAAACATTGAAAAATTCAAAATGAGTGTTGTTGAGAATAAGAGGAAATGATAGTAAATCAGTGGACTATCACAACATGCTAAAAAATTGGAAAGTCAAATGTGATAAACGGTCTCACTAAAGATGTGACGATAGGCTCAGCTAGACTAGTAGATTTGCGATAACGATACAAACTTAAAATGAAAAAGCCTAAGTCTGGTGGGAAAACACGGTCAAATGCATAGTACTTAGTTTTGTCCTTCTTGACTGTGTGCCTGCTCGGTAATCGCTGATTGTCAAAAGACATAAAACCGGTTAAGTTTGTGAGCTTTCACAACTTTGCTGAAAAGTCACTGTGATTTTGTGTTTTTCTTTTTGCAAAGACTTAAACTTGTTTTATCTCTTTATTTTGTTTAAGCATTGGACATTCTCTGTGTATACGTGAGTATCGACCTGGATGTTAGTGCCTAAACGTTCTGCTTTATTTTCTTTGGTGTTTCGTTTAAGCTTAGGATCACCTCTGCGTATACGGAAGTATCGACCTGGTGGTTAAAGCCTAAACAATTTCAATTTGTTTTTATTTTTTATTTTGTTTAAACATTGGACTTTCTCTGCGTATACAGAAGTATCGACCTGATTGTTAATGTTTAAACATTTTGCGTTATTTTTGCACATATCACAGTTGATGAAAGTTTAAAGGCATTACTTGAGTCAGTGTACTGCATGATGAGGGGATATGCTGAGATCGTGGGGTCCATAAGAACTTAGTGCAAAATTAATATACCTTAACGTATCAGAAAGCATTTCGAAAGTTTTTAGATTGAGCTTAAGAGGACAACGATATCGTCAATCAACGTGAATCGTTTAGAACTTAAAATGATTGAAGCTTAACGGTGCTAGTGATATGTTTCATAAACTGATATGATCCTCTTACACAAACTCACAAAAATATTGTTTGTATATATTTCTTTATTGTATTTCATTAAAAGCAAAAATCCAAAAAGATTTTCAACAACTGATGTTGAAGAGATGATCTTCAAAATTCCAAGTGCTAAACATGATGAACAGGTTTGGGAGTGTGTGTTTAAAATGAATAAATTTTTGTTTTGAGAAAGAAAGTTAGATTAGTTAATCAAGGTCATTAATTTGAACTTGATGTAACTATTTTGATTGATGAAAATTTATGTATTTGTGAGAAAATTGTGCAGGAAATGTTGAAAGAGCTAGGTTTCAATTCCTGATGTCTAATTCCAGGTTTTTGATTCTAAGCTACAGTTAAAGAATTCCAGACTGCGATCCCAGCTGAGTGAAAGGGGGAGTCTGAAGACAAAGAAGCCAGGTTCCTGATCCTGTTGCTACGGAAAGCCAGGAGAAGTTCCTGAAGTTGAGAAGACCGATCAAGACTGAAGAGTTGACATGCTGAAGACTCGTACCGAAGACTTCGTCAACATCCGAGGGGGAGTCTGTTGGTGCATACGTCTGTCGACTTCGTCTTCGTTTGAGTCTTGTATTTAGAAATGATAGTCCAGGGCACGTTGTACGAGAAAATAGGTTTTTAGGTTGAACAGGGTATTTCACACGAAATAGATTAGGCTATTTCGTAAGAAATAGCAAGTGGCTATTTTGCACGAAATAGCATGTGTCTATTTCGTACGAAATCAAGTGCCTATATATACCTGTGATGTCATTTCGTTTGTATGCATCTTGTTTCCGACGCCGAAGTGCTGTCGAAGTGTCTCTGGCCTGTAAACTGTTAACAGATCAATAAACAAGACAGATTAATGATATTCTAGTGTTATACAAGCTGAACGAAGACTGAATCAATGAATTCCGCCTCTGATTCTGTCTAAGAACTCTTTTGATCGACTCGTTTGGTCGTTCAAACGATCCTACAAAGTGCTTTTGACCCGTTAAGGTAATTTACGCTACTTTAACGTGTCATTTGCGCAATTGCGCGTTCGGATGGTCTAACTTGTCCTATGATAAGTCTTATATGCCTAAACATGTTTACTAATGTTGCACAATCAGTTTAAGTGTCAAAATTTAGGTTACGTATGCTTAAATTGAATTTATGCAAAAAGGAAATTTTGGTCATTTCCTAAGGTATATAAACTACCTATCATACAACTAACCAACATGTTTAACTAAGTTAGAAAACTGATTTGGTATCAAAACAAAGTGTTTTGATACCCGAAAATAGTTCCGTCGTAAAATGCACATAATCGTGCATTTTGACCGAAACTTTGACTCGTCACTTCAACTAGTCAACGTGGTAATCAGTAGTTATAGTCGCAAGGGACTATAACCATCGTGATTACGATCACGTTGCAAAGTTCAATTGAACTTTGTCTTGACCAATTCATGGTCAAAGCCGAAAGTCAAACACTGTTTGAATTTTAGCTTGAAATAAATAAACAAGACTAGTAAGAACACTCACATGTGTTCTAGGATGGAAAGAAGACTAGAAAACTCAGGTAGAAAGCCTCCAACAGATGTGGTAGCCTCCACTTAGAGTTTAGAGATAAGAAGAAGTGAATGAGCAAGTTTGAAGGTTGATGAACATGGGTATTTATAGTGTTTCATGAACTTCTAGGATGATTACAAGTGTAAATGTGTTCTCCAAGGATTAATTTACACCATACAAGTGTTATGACCTGATTAGTAGCCTTATTGAACACATTACTTGGTCCCCAAACAAGAAAACAAGCCAACAAAACCATGGAATTCAGCTGTTTTTCAAGAAAATAGCTTTTGCCCAGCTACTGTTGTCGTGCCCTGCGATCCAGAAGCCTTCAGGGGTCGTGCCCCGCGAGCCATGGCAGACCAGAACTTTCCAAAGTTGGCAAAACAGGTCCCTGCAGCCCTGAAACTTGTTTTTCGACGCGTTTAACCCCCGTTAACCCAATTTCAAGGCTTTATAAGGATATTAAAGCATAGGGGAATTTAAGTATGTTTCGAAATATCATGGATGTCGGTTCGTTTGGTCGTACGATCGCGTTTTTCGGTTAATTACGATGAAACTCGAACGGACACGAAAATGATCTAAATTACGCGACGAATGGTATTTTTGCATTCCCATAACTAAAATACAATATTTTAGTGATTACAAAAATTTTTGGACGTCCGGATATGGTCAGAACGCAAGATATGCACGCATTTGCATACTTTCGCAGTTTTGACGCTTTTAGCCCATGTGATCAAATAAGCGTATTTTCACATACTGAACCCCTCAAAACTTATTTCTAGGATATGTAAAGGGTATTTAAGGTATGTTTAGCTTATAGCCTTGTTTCGGAGTGTACGTTGCTACGCGAATTGGCAGACTTTTGCAGTTTGTCGCAAATAGTCCCTATGATCGAATAAATTTGTTTTTGCCATACCAAACCCTTCAAAACTTATTTCTAAGTTATGTAAAGGATATTTAGGGTATGTTTATCTTATGTCACTATTCCGGAGTGTACGTTGCGTTAAACTGATTACGTTTGCGTAATAGTTTACGGAAAATTTCTGGAAAAGCTTCTCGAGAGTTCAAAATCATACAAGATTTGATATGTGTAATTGTCACTGTCACATGTCGTTATACAAATCCCGGGAATGAAACACAAGATTTCATTGGATTCGTATTTGTATGATGGTCGTAGAGGTACAAATGTCACATTTCGTCCTGAAAACTAAGTAAGATGGAATCGTGTTGCTAAGTTCGAGTAAAAATTTTCAGGCTGTCTAAACATACGTTAAATCAACCATCATTCTTCTTGCAGACTGTAGAGGTTTGGTCCATCTCTTCTTCTACAGATGTCTGCAAATGTGGTCCGCAGACTGCAGACATTTTACCTCTTAAAAAAACTGCACCTAAGACAACATAAGTAATGCAAAATTTCGTTCATTTCAAAATTTTATCTGAAGACTTGCTGCTTACGGTGTACGCTTATAATGTATATAATATGTGTGGGCCCTATGGGGAAAGGTAAAATTGCACTAATTTTAGCGTTATTTTACTAATTTTGTGAAAATAACGTTAAAAGCGGCAGATGCTTCATTATGCATCATGTGGTGATGTTGATAGCCGAAAGACAAGAGGGTACATGCACTAACCGGCCTTTGTCCCGAATGCTGAGTGTTATGTGGCTCATGTCCAAGGTTTCATACAAAACTACTATCGAGACAGGAGTCTCCCCAGAAGCAACTTCTCTATTCCTACGGGGTAGAGGTAAGGCTATTTACATCTTAGTCTCCTGAGACTCTACTTTAGCTTTGCTATTGATGAGATTTACTGAGTTTGATGATAATGATGTGAAGACTTCTAAATAATATAATTAACATTGGGTAACCTGTGTGACACACGAATATATAATTTAATATATATATATATAGGTGACACAGAAACGTGTGTGATTATTGTGTTAATGAATTTAAGGAATTTTGAAATTAAAGAACATATATGAAGGGATTGTTATTTTTTGTTTTATGTTTGGTTTGTAGATCAGATTGGAGTTTATAAAAAAATAAATATGAAAAATGAGAATCGAAAAAACATATGTTGTTGAGTTTAGATAGAGCTTAGCATAGGACAGGTCAGGGGTTCAATCCCCATGGTGTGCAATGTTAGCCATTCAAAAAAAATAAAATAATAATTTGTTTGTCATAAATCAAAATTGTTAAATTTGTCTTAAAATATAAAATTAAGAGAAAATGCGTTTGTGAGAGTATTATGTTTTTTCATCCGTTTTATAAAACTCAATACTTTAAAGGAAAAATTACAAGTTTTGTCCTTTAGCTTTATAGTACTTTACAGGCGGTGTCCTTTTTTTCAAATGTTGACAGGCGGTGTCCTTTAGTAGGTATTTTGTTACAAGTTTTGTCCTTTCCACCCAACCTGGTTAAAAAACTCAGTTAATTTGTGGCACATGATAAGCACATGAGGGTAATTTTGTCAATTGACTAGTCTCTCTCTCTCTCTATATATATATATATATATATATATAATATACTCAAACGCTATATTCAAACGCTCGTTCAATTCACAACATAGGTCTATCTTTCAGAATCAGTCCGGTTGCAAGTGATCATATAATACCGGAGGTAACACCTCCACTGCCACCCACCTTCACCCTTATCACCGCCACAACACCCACCTCCACTGTCACTGCTTACACCACCAACCCCTGCCATGCCAGCGCAAAATCACCACCCACACAACCTTCACCCACCACCACCATGAGTAACCACCAACCAACCCACCAACAAATTCCCACCGGAAACGCCTCGCCGCACCTGAAACTCCTGACACAAATTCCCACCGGAAACGCCCCGGCGCACCCGCACCTGAAACCCCCGCCGCACCTAAACTCCTCTGTGAAATAAACACCTGAAACCCTGCCGCACCTGCTCTCTCTACCTCACTCATCTCTCCCACCGATGAAATAAACACAAAACCCTAACCGTTTATGATGAATCAAATCACAAAACTCACAAATCTAATAATTGACGAAATCAACAAGTAAAAAACTTACTGATATTGTACCGTTGATTGAGTGATGAAGGAACAAATGTTGATTTTGTGGGGGTGGGCTGCAGTTGATTTTGTGAAATAACACACCCACGGTGGTGGATGGTGGCGTCGCCGCCATTGTTTCTGGGTTGGGGTTTTAGTCGGGTGGTGAAACGGTGGGTTAATGGTGGTAGTCGTTGGCTGATGGTGGTGAGAGGTGAGAGGTGGTGGTGGTGGGATATGAATGTTTGAGAGAGTATGTGTGGTAGGGAGAGAGTAGCAAAGAGAGAGAGAAGTAAAGAGAGAGAGAGTGGTCTAGAGAGAGAAATAGAGTTTATATATAATATTAATAATAATAATAATAATAATAATAATAAAGGGGTAAAAAGACTAAAATACCCCTTAGTAACCAAATTTAACAAAAAAATCTAATTGGGTTAGGGGTAAAGGACAAAACTTGTAACAAAATACCTACTAAAGGACACCGCCTGTCAACATTTGAAAAAAAGGACACCGCCTGTAAAGTACTATAAAGATAAAGGACAAAACTTGTAATTTTTCCTACTTTAAATTAAACAATCATCTTTAATTCTCATTTACAAAGCGTCTACATATCTATGAACGACAAATTTTTCCCCTTAAATACATACACCTCTCAAGGATTGAATCTTGATCTATTCACAAGAAATAATTCCTTTTATCACTACGTCTCAGTGACATCTTTATAACCTAATTTAATAATCAAACCTCACATAAATTTATAACTTTTTTTAGTTCCAAGTTGCACCAAAGTCCACGCTTGATCAGTATATAAACACAGAGTTATAGTTTCTTAAGCACCACCAAATTATAACCACATCATCATTATATGGCCTCTGTAGATCCATCATTGATTTCAGACCCTAGAGAGCAAAAATGGGTTGGTGAAATTAGTGAAATCGTGAAACATCAGCTCGAAATCGAGGTCGAAATCCCTCCTGTTTCCATCTTCAAAATACCAGAAAACATAACCAAAAAGAAACCAGAAGCCTATAAACCACAGCAGATAGGCTTTGGTCCATACCATCATTTTCAGCCTGGACCCTATACCAAAATGGAACAAAAAAAACTTGTTGTGCTACAAAAGGTCCTACAATATCACAAAATCAAGGATTTTAGACTCAATGTCCTTGACAAAGTCGAAAACCTTGTTCCTGTCATTCGTGCTTGCTACGAAATGTTCCTACAAGATGATAACGTTTCGTTGGCTTGGGTTTCCGCCATCGATGGTCTCTTCTTGCTTAATCTATTCGAAACCTATGACAATAAACAAGTCAAAGTTAATCCAACACAAAGATTATTGGCACAAGACATAATGATGGTGGAGAACCAGATTCCTTTTATGGTGTTGAAGGAAATCCATGAGGCTTTGAATACATCATCAGGTACTAATTTTTCACCTCCCGTGTTTCCATCCTTGCGCTCAGTAGAAGAAGATCAACTGATCTCCATTTGTAAGGTTCCTTTTTGGTTAGAAGAACCATCACATTCAAGTTTAACTTTTTCACCTTCCATATTTCGATCATTTAGTGAGATCCATTCACCACTTGAACTATGTTCACCGTCAAAAGCTCCTAATCGTGTAGAACATCTGCTCCATTATATGTATGATTCTATCATAAACAACGACCCTACAAAGAACATACATTTTTCGGTTTCTAGTACTAAGCCTTCAGTCATGTCAGATTATATACCTCCAAGTCTGAGTGACATAACAAACTCCATCAGTCATGTTTCAAATTTTCTGAAGAAAGTGCCCGAGAAAGAAATTGTTCAATTATATGAACAAACTGTCACAAGCCTACAAAATTTTTCCAGACATAAGATTACCATCCATTCTGCTTCCAAACTTCAAGGTATAGCAGGATTCGAGTTTCACGATCTACCGAAAGATGGAGGTGTAGAAAATGTATACATGGATGACAATAACATTTACCTGCCACGCATTACTTTGAATAATGATTCAGAGGTTATATTGAGAAATTTGATTGCTTATGAAACTTTAATGCCCAACTCAAGTCACTTTCCACTTACTGAATACATGGGTTTGATGTGTGGGCTTATTGTGAATGTAGAAGATGTAAAGCTTCTTAAAGAACACAACATTATCAAAGGTGACTTGGGTGAGGATGAAGTTGCCAAAATGTTCATTGGGATAAGTAGTTCTATAATGAGCTTGAAAACCAAAAAGAAATCAGACTTGCAAGAAATGATAGACAAAGTTAATAATGTTTATGAAAGGAAGCCAAGGATCAAGGCATATTTACTCGTGAAGAAACTAGCAAATTGGTTGCTGGTGGTTTTAACAACTATAGGCGGTTTTGTGGGAGCTACATGGAAGATTGTAGCGTTCATGGTTAGCATTGTGACAGTCTTCATGCTAACGTACCAAGCTTATTGTGATGTTTATGGCTTCGACAATAATAAAAGTGCCGCGTTGTCCTACGCTTCTAGCTAGCCTGATTGCAGCATCTATAATCTTTTTAGGAACCACAGGCTCCCAATTTGTTTCTTGTTATGCTTATTTTTATCTTTGATTTATGAATGAATGTTTATTGAATTGTGATTATTAAATTCCTTTCTCATACGCTAAATTATACATATTTTTCAATAAATATTTTCTACACTTTCTAATAGCTTTAACGTTTTTTTTATTAATTTCTACACGTTTCTGGTTCATTTTTTAGTTTTAAAGATTAATTTTAAAAGAACACGAGCTAAAAAGAGATAAATATATGTTAATGATTGAAGTTCTAACTTTGCGCTTTATGTATACTAAACCTTAAATGATTTAAACTCAAATAATTGTGATGATAAAGAATTGAAAACAAAGAATAAAGGGGAAGAAATAATTGCATTTTTCATGTTATTGCATTACGAAACTAACTGAGAACTAAATCATTCACATCATAACTCAATTGGTTAAGGATCATCTGTGTTTCAACTTCTAAACGCACAAAGGTGTTGCAATAAAATAAGTCATTGATATGTGATAAATAGTCCAGGGTCTAGTGTGTCACTAATTCAAAGTATAGGGACCGATCTTGTAAATTGTAAAAGGGTCTGTTGAATACTGTTCAAAGAGATGAGTATGACAGCTATCAATGAATTTGAGTAAACCTCTTTTCTCTTGTGTTCTTCTTCTCTCAATAATCGATCAAACACTTTGATACGTAACAGTCATTGGTCCATGTATAATTTTTTTTTCTTTTGAAGGTTAACTTTCATTAAAAACACAAAGGCACCCTATTCCAAGAAGGAATAGGAACCCGAAAACGAGTACATTTACATTACATTACAATTACACCATTTCTCCCAACCTAGATTTCCCCGACGCGCCCTGTATTTATACCAAAGAAAACCCAAAGCTTTGACGTCGGATATCATATCCGTCACTTTGACATCTTTATTTGAAAAAATCTTCTCGTTTCGTGCTTTCCATAATCTCCAGCTCGTGATAATGATAATGCCTTGTAAAACGATCTTATTTTCACCACTAATACCATAAAGCTCAAATGCCCGAACAATGTCTTTAACAGAAAACGCAAACATCATAGGAACACGGCACCACAAAGAAATACCATGCCACACCCCCGCCGCGATAGCACATCCCGTTAGAATATGATCCATAGACTCTATACCATCATCACACAAGACGCACATATCATCATGAACCATAACGTTCCTCTTTTGCAACGCAGTCTTAGTAGGAAGACAATCTAGAAAAGCTCGCCACATAAAAATATTACATTTAGCCGGGACCCATTTACACCACTTAAAACCGAATCTCTCTTCATTACCTTTACCGCAAAGCCACCTTTTTGCCGAAGCAACCGAAAACTGATCAGATTTACTATCGTTCCAGCACCATTCATCCTTCCGCTCTGAAAAAGAAGTCTCGGCCAATCGGTTTTCCAGGTCCTGTCGAAGATCCGCCTCCTCCAAAGAGTCAAGAGCTCTTTTCCAGTGCCACTTATTCACAATGCCTTGATCTGTACGTTCACACCAGTTGAAAACGAAGCACTTCTTGTCTGTCTCCAATGCAAACAAACTCGGATAACAATCTTTTAAAGGAGCTTGGCAAAGCCAAGGATCAAGCCAGAACCGAAGATCATTACCATCTCCTAGCCGGCCCTTTAACATGCTTAAAGCTCCCACCCCATCAACTTTGATCTTGCTACAATACGATACGATGTTCTTCCATACCCCGGATACACTATTATTAGCCGGTCCACGTATAATTATTAATGGGCTGAGAATTAAAAAGAGAATCATGTCTGTCTATAGAGGTTCACAAACCGGTATTTTTTATGCCCAGTTTCTGCTGTTGAACCGTAGAGAAAAATCAGGTATTGCAATAACCGGATAGGGTTTCGGTTTTAAGTCTTAGCCAAAAAAATATACGCTGTGTATCCGGTTCTTCAGGAATCAAGTATTATAATACGCTATTTTCAGGTATTGATAAAACTGGTCTAGGGGTAGAACCCATTCCAATGAAAGAGGTAACACTTTTAGAAGCCATTTTCAAATGATTTTAGAGCAATATTTTTTGCGTTTTGATCTTTTTCAACTCTTTATACCAAGTCTGTGGGTGAAGAAATACATTAAAAAGCAAAAAAAAAAAGTCATATTTGAGGTTCTAAAGGCTCTATGTTGAAAACATGTAGATCTCGAGAAAAAATACACTAGCCACAGTAGTAAGTGGTTAATACCTGGTATCGGGTATCTTAATATCTGGGTTCAAGTATAGAATCGGTTCCGGTTTTGGGAATAAATCAGGTATGAAGCGCATAATGTTCTGGTTCCGGGTATTAAGGTCCAAACATACACCCTATGCATACTCTGTGGGTAGGGTCAGTTCCTATATACCTGGTTCTATAAAAACCTGGTTCCAGATATTTTTTTACCGGGTACTGGTGGTTCTAGGTTTTTTTTTTTTTTTGGCACCTCTATTTGTGTAGGTTACGGATGTCAACATAATTGTATTATGAGTTAATTACACAGATAGTCTTTGTGGTTTATTGAAATTAACACCTTTCAGTGCTAATTTTTTTTGTATGTGTAACACAATTGAGTATTAAGGCTAACTGTCGTTCATTTTTCTGTTAAATAAGTGTAAAATTACTAAAGTACCCTTAGATATTTTTTCTGTTAGTACTCAAAGGTGTTACTTTCAATAAAGCACATGAACTATCTGTGTAAATAACTTTAAAAAACATGAAAACTCATGATATTTGTAAAAATTATATATATTATAAAATATGCCACAAAAAATATTTAATAATTATATTCTTAAAATATTGTATGAAAAAGTTATGGTCGTTTTAAAATAATGGGAGAATTGACATTTGCCTTGCATGTGGAGAGAGTATTGTGTTATGTAACATTTGCTGATGATGAAAGCCAAAACCCAAGTGAAACCATCTCCCTACCTGATGGAATAAGTTAGATTGCAATTCAATGTCCAGAAGTTTCCTCCCTTGAAAGATTATCCAAACAACCACCTAAGCTACTGAAACAAAGAACTGTTGTCCTAGAGATACAGACAACAAGTACAAGTGTTGGAATGAAAAGTGGTGGGTTAACTAGTAAATAGTCAAAGTCAACAAAGTGAAGACTAAAGACCAAATGACCAAGTCAACAAGTGAAAGAAAGACCAAAAAACTGGATTCCAAAAGTGCTGGATTCTACCAGTTATTTTGGAATTCACGTTGTTTAATTGTATTTTACAACAGTTTTTGTTTTAGTTGTTTATTTCCTAATTGTCCAGGAGTTTTGCAAAACTGGTGTAAGTTACACATTTATTGGGTTATTTAGGGTCACCTTCATGGTGATATCACCGGTAGTTCTCCCCTCTATAAAAGTCCGGTCTGTAACATGAAAATGTAACTCTAAGAGCTAAAAAATAAAAGAACTTAAAGAGAGAATTCACCTAGTGAAAGGGAGTACTATTGTATATCTGATCGTAATTTGACATATGAATAATATATGAATCATTGAAAATCATTCCCAAATCCAACAGTGTTTATGATGATTTGTTATCACTGTTTGTTTGGTTACATTGTTAATTACAAACTGTTTTATCAAAAGCACACACAATTCACCAACTCTCACTCTCAGATCCAACAATTGGTATCATAGCAAGGTTACACCGAATTGACTTAATCGTTGATTTAGAAGACAAACCAACTCATATTGATAACTAATTGAGTGGTCAAAAGGACTTGAGAAGAAGTAACCCAATTGGAACATTTAATTGTCGTGATGCTCTATTTTTAGAGTAATTATCAATAGAATTCAGGGAGATGTTAATCACTCATGATCTTCACAATACTAGATAGGCTACCAAGCTACTTGTACATAAGTCCGCCCCTGTATTACCACCGACACATAGATTAAATGTACATGGATCTAGAGAATGGTGGGACTATGGGAGGACCAAAACTAGTTAGAGCTTAGTTTAAGAACCTGGAACTGGTTATTTTAGTACCCGGGTATTTTATACCTGTAACCGAACCCGACCCTATGCGTAGGGTATGGATAGGGTATACATTTTGAGCTCAATACCCGTACACAATTTATACCGAAAATACCCGGAACCGGTTTCTTATGGTTGGTTTGGGTAATCTTTGTTTGCTAAATTAGTTAATTATCCGGAATGATCACACTTTCATTCTTTAATCGGATTTCTTCTGCAGGGGATTTTCCCACTACTAGAACTAGAACGAGGACATGGGTCTACCATTTTGGTTACGCTTATGAAACTTTTAGAACAAGTCCAAATGGGTTAGTCATCTATTTGGGTCAACCCACAACACTTATATTAATTTCTATAAATTACAGTATTAAATTAAATTTAAAAAAAGCTGATTTGCAAGGTAGTTTGCTCTTAGAAAACACCATAAATGACAATTCAACTTGTTTAACACACATTTTATAAGTAAATAAGTTAAAACTGTAACCTCCAACAAGAAATCACAGAGAACAGAATACTTTAAAATTGTCTAAAGATCTTTATTTCAAATATATTCATAAATATACCCAAAAAATAGCAAAATAAAAATGGCACACAACTATAGTTTACAAACATACAAGCAGATCATCAAAAAAGGAATTTTGACACAACTAACCGCGGACAAAAGCAGTAACGCAACAGAGGAAAAAATGCAGGGATTAGAATCACCTCGCCTTTGCTTTACATTACCTCTGCCATTTCCTCTCTGCAACAACCACATAAACCAGTCAGATGCCAGAAATGCCAAAAAAAATGTCAAAAATGATGACATGGATGATGAAGTGGCGGTAAGTTTGCCCATGTTGACTTTCCTATGACGTGGCGCCATGTGAAGATATTGGATGAAATATTTGAAACTTTCAGGTTTCTTTATTAAGGCAATTAGGAGTTTAAACGGTTCGAGCTCTATATATGTTAGCTCAAGCTCGGCTAGTGAGAAATTTCTCAAACGTGAGGTCAAACTATTTTACATATATACATAATTATTTTTAAATATATCATGAATTATAGCTTTATATTTTAAACATAATATATAGAATTTAGTTAATTTTAGGATAATTATATGTATAATTACTTCTATTATGTAATAAATGTTAAACTTTATTAAATATTACATAATAAGATTAATTAAATTCATATAATTACGGGCCTGTTAAAGCTCGCCTTAATTCAAGCTTTTAGTGAGCCAATCTCCAGTGGCTCACGAGCAGCTTGACTCGTTTACTTTAATATTTTTTTATGCAATTTAGTCACTAAATATAATGCAAACTAAAAAATTACCTGGATTACTTTTTCCCTTGGTGGTCTGTTGTGGGGTTCGCTTGAGCCGTGGTGAGCCATGCCTGCCGCTAACCGAACCGGGCAACGAGTGTCTCTTTTTCAAATAAGCTTCTTTACTTTGCACATCTGGACTTGATCTTGGTGAGTTATTCGCCAGAGCTTTTGCTTTTGCGGATTCAGTAATTTGCATGTAACTTGGTATAGAATTACTACTGCAACTATCTCGAGGTTCCTGATCAACGGGTTGTTCAGAACTTTGTGACCCTAGAGAATCCCTCCGGTTCGTGGGTTTAGCCTCTTTAGGTAAATGGTCCAAACTATTTCTTACGGTTGACCTTTTAGTATTTGACCATGGTTTCGGTTTTTGAATCCGTACCTTTTTACTCCTTTTGCTATCTGATATCTGGCTAGATGGTGTTACTACGTGTTCAGAGGCGGTTACATGACCTTTTGTTGATGTTTCTGGGGACTCGACTTCTTTATGCATTGATGATGACTTGTACATTTGACGGCCGGTTTCAAGTTCCAGCTCAATGTGTTCATTAGACGTGTTGCAATCAAAATTTTCTGATAGATTCGAAATGGAGCGAGACAACTCAGTGCCTACGACTTTCACTTCTTTGTTGCATTCAGTGTTTCCAATCTCTGATGGATCTGGTGAGTCAAGCATGGATGTGACGGAAAGCTCAGTTCCACACTCTGACCCACCGTTTCGACTATGACCCAATTTTATGCTTTTGTAAACTGGTGGTCCCACAGATTCAACAGAAACACTTTTATCCGCAGGAGAATCCACCATGTGTTCTTGATTTGAAGAATTGATGGAAGTCAACGACTTGTTCATAGAAGTCAACTCCTCGAATCTTGAATGAGCCGCAATGAATGCTGAATTACTCGGCTTTCTTGATCCAAACACAGACTTTCTTTCCTCTGAATCTGCTTGTTCAGTGGCAGCCCGCTTGGAAGGACGTTTGGGCTGTTCAACGTCCACTACGGGCTTCTCGGGCCCGAGTTCAGGCCCAGTATTTGATGCATGTGGGTCAATAAGTTGGGGAGAAGACACCGATGTCCACCTTTCCAGCCATTTCCAAGCGGGATCGTCTTCCGATGGATCATATTTTATACTAATTTGTTTGGTTCTTGGTGTGGATTCCAATAGCTTTTAATGAAACTAGAATGTTAATTTTCGATCACTGAAGTAAGATACAAAAAGGTATGATACAATATGTGTTGATTTTTGGATGACATCTTAAATCAGGTAAAATGTTAATGGGTCAAATAAGTCGAAAGTTGTGAAAGTGTATTGAAAATGCGTAAAACCTTCTAAATTGTTATGTTAAAACAATAGATTATTATTTTTATTATAGAGATTCTTTAGACGTATTTAACACATCAATTATTCATATAAAAACAAGAGACAAGAAAGTGCTTGTGGGTCGGCGCTACTCGACTTGGAATGCACAAAAAATTGAAAATTTTGACATGAACCCTACCTGAAGGGGCAATGGATTCGAAAAGCATAAAACATTATAAATTGTTATATATATATATATATAGGGTAAGGTTCCAGCGTGAACAACCTCCCAAGAGTGAACTGCATGAACAAATCTTGACCGCTAATTAATATGATCTTAATTATTTAAAGGGGTGGCATGATTGTAATTAATAGGTTATATTTTATTGTTTTATTAAAATTAAAAGGGTAGAAGTGTAATTATATTATTTTGCTTATTTAAAACTAGGAAAGAAATTTATTTCCAATAATAAGAGAGTAAATCCCGTAAATATACCATGTATTATACACATGTGTACTATCGTGTTGGAATGTATAGAACAGTAGAACAAAGCAGTACACATGTGTACTACGGAGCTAAGACAACAATGTTGCGGGTCACATGTGTACTACACCATGTATTATACACATGTGTAATATCGTGTTGGAATGTATAGAACACAGCAGTACACATGTCTACTACGGAGCTAAGAGTTATACACAATAAAAAGATGACTGAAAACTCTAGTTCAACCAAAAAAAGACTAAAACTATAATTCGAATCTTGCTACTATGACAAAAAACAATGACAATATTAAAATAAGTTAAGATTATCCTAACATATTTAAAATAAGTAATTGTTTTGTAGATGTCGAAAATGTTGGTAACTGATGATGATTTAAATATGTTAGGATTTTGAAATTAATAAGACAATAATTTAAATTCAATATTTATATAAAGTTACAATCTTACCCTTATTAAATGTATATGGAATCAATGGTTCAGATCAGTTCACGCGGTTCACTCTTGGAAATTTGTTCACGTTTGAACCTAATCCTATATATATATATATATATATATATATGGGAAGGTTCATTGGGGAACGCTAAAAAAGTGGGGAACAGCGGGGAACAGGCTCAAACGAACTCCGATTGGACTCATTCCAGCGGCGTTGGAACCAGCTCGTCGAACCCTAACTAAGATCTCTTAACCCTAAACCCTAATTCCTAACTCCTAAACTCTAAACCCTAAAGCTAAAAAATAAGGCTAAAACCTAAGCTAAACCGTAAAATCTAAACTATAAACCCTAAAGGCTAAACCTAAAACTAAACCCTAAAGCTAAACCCTAAACCCTAAAGCTAAATTCTAAACCCTAAAGCTAAACCCTAAACACTAAAGCTAAACCCTAAACCCTAAAGCTAAACCCTAAACCCTAAAGCTAAACCCTAAGGCTAAACCCTAAAGCTAAACCCTAAAAGCCAAACCCTAATATATTTAGGGTTTAGGGGTTATGATTTAGGGTTAAGAGATCCTAGTTAGGGTTCGACGAGACGGTTCCAACGCCGCTGGAATGAGTCCAATCGGAGTTCGTTTGAGTCGGTTCCCCACTTTTTTAGTGTTCCCCAATGAACCTCACACTATATATATATATATATTATTTTTTACAATATAGATTTTGTAAACATATCTAGCACATTAATTAGTAAAGAAAGAGGACAAAAAAGTGCTTGTGGGTCAGCCCAACCTTACATGGAGCCAATAGAAAATTGAAATAAACCCTACTTGACCTGTTACTGAACCCGCCCGATTAACCCATATGGAAGGTTAAACAGATCCAAATGATAAATAAGAAAAAGAAAATATTATTACCTGGATAGCGAATCGGTTACTGAGTAACTTCTCAATTGTAGTATATGTTGGATGTGGTAAGGTTTTAGAATCTTGTTTCCCCTGAAAGAAACAAAAAAAACGGCATATAACAGTTAATGGTTGAAGCAAAAATAGTAGATGGAACAATTTGTTTTACTATATACATACATCAAATTATACCTTTTTACGTGTAGAAGTTTTTTCAAGAGGCATGCTACGTTGGCGGGCACGAACAACAGCTTGCATCTTAACAATAGATTGAATGCAACGCAGTGTTCCAGCAGCACAACAACGAACCAAATGCCCTCGTACAGCAGCTTGTAATATCACAATTTTCCTATACTTTATCAGTTCTCTCTGAGCCTAAACAATACATGCAACCGTAATTAACAGATATGATCTGAATTAGGGGCTTAGGGCTTATTAGCTAGTAAAATATATTGGAAGTAGAGGCCGCAAGGTGGTGATCAGGTGGATTAAGTAACAGCTTTGGGTTAAAAGTTAAAACATGACATTTTTAATACAGGTCGGGTAGACAAGACCCACAAACACTTTTTGGCCAATTTTATGTTTTTTTTATAAATTATTAATGCATAAACTATGATTACAGAAATATTATTACAATAATAATCTAATTTTTATATACAAAGATTTAGGAGGCTGTAAGACATGTACAAAAAAACGGTTCGAAAAGAAAAACCTGATCCGGTTTGAAAAAAAATCAGTTTTTGAACCCGAACCAGTTTGAAAAAATACCGGTTTGTTTACCACTCAAAAAACCAGTTCGGTTTATAAAAAGAAAAACCAATTTGTACACCTCCAGGCCTGTATGCATTAGTATCGACTTTAGGCAATGTTTGACCTATATGAATAAAACACCGCCTACACATTTATAAGTAAACGCGTTGAAACTGCTATAGAAGTAAAAACATACCAAGTATTTCCTAACAGCAGACTGGATGACAACGACGGATGATTCATCAAGATTGGAATCGAATTTACTTTCATCCTTATCAGCAACTTCAGTGACCAAACTAGACACCGTATTGTCCTTGGTAGTTGATGTTGACACCGAAGGCAATTCCTCTGTACATAGATTTGCAGTAGTTTTCTCAGGTACAGAAATGACAGGCGGTTCATAGTTGATAACAACAGGTTCAGAGTTCTTATTCTCGGAAGGTATTTCGGTTATGACAGTACTGGTTAGTACTTGATGTCTCGCTGATCGTTTGCGGAAGCTCCATCCTCTTTTATCGGAACCATTGTTCTGAATCGGTTTAACATAAGCTCACTAAGTTAGAAGACACACACACACGCTTATATCTAAATGTGTAAACTGATGGCTTTAACTTCTTTTGAAAAGAAAGGTATATCATATATTATTAGCTAAACAAAAATAGTTCATATGTTATGTTTCGAGAAGTATATTAAAAATTACATGTCTCTTACAGTTATTCAAATATGATGAGTGTATTTAAGTTATCCTTAAATTCAAGATTAGGCCTTGGTTGATTATCCTGTTTTAGATTATATTCACAGACTCCGTTATTATAAGTTTTCTGATACTCTGCTTTGATCGGGGAATGTTCAGTTGATCGGAGAATGGGATGCGGACAGGGAATTCCCTACTTCTGAAAACCAAGGATAGCGCATCCCCAAAATCCCCAGGTGTCCCCACTTTTCTTAGTAAGATAATGGCAACGCTTCCGGATCGGGTTTGGCATTTAGGCTTGCAACACCCCTGTTTTGCTTGTCTCGGGCCTGCGCTTTTTAAGCGACATGCTCACCCATTGTGCCTTGAGCTTTTGACTACCTAGTTTCGCTTTTTAGTAATAAACGCCACATATAATCAATGTTTATACTTTCTTTATACATGGAACCTCATTACTCATCTTTAGTCAGTATTGTCATAATTAACAATATTACTAAGGCCAGGGGGTGTGGTATACCGCCCCTGGCCAAATCAGCGAAATTAGCGCCCCTTAGCCACCCCCTAGGCGCCAAAGAGGGGGCGCCATTGAGTCTCCGCCAGCACATTAACGAGCGCTATTAAGTATCCATGTGGGACCCATTCCTTTTCCACCAATCAGATTTCCTTCTTTTTTGATTTCCTTTTTCCCTTTCTTTTTTTTATATTGTTTAAAAGGGGCTTTAAACCAATGTTAAACGAAGGGACTTTAAACCCCCTCATATGAGGTGGCGCTGACGTGGCATTACCCACCAGCCTAATAAATCAATAAGAAGCAAATAAAGTTAAAACACAATTATAATAACAAAACTTTTCATGTATCAGATAATCAGCTAAACCAAATCATTCAGAGTATATAACATCAACAATTCAACCCTAATCACAAAATGCAGCAAAACTATACCTTCATTTCAATAAAAATCAACAAGCAAACACAAATCATGATCTCAATCTCAAGCTCTCACCACTCCAACAACAAAAAACACACTGAATTTCAACCTTACAACAACCAAATGTCGAGATATCACATAAATTACAAACAAATACCTCAACAGAAGCATTCATATCGTCTCTATCGACGGATTCAGAGCTGTTGCTGCCACAAGCAATGATTCTGAAGCAATATCCGCTAGATCTTCCCATGATCCAACCTGTATATTGCTCAATCGAGAATCAAACAATATAATATGAATTGTGCTCTATCGGTTATTTGTTCAGATTTTACAGTTTAACATTGTTTCGCCTATGATGGAACTTGCAGTTAGTTGGAGTGAAGAGTGAGAGTGTTGTCACTTGGCAGGTAGTGAAACCGGGACGTGAACATGATTATTATATCGAGCTAATTATTGTGTTTCAATTCCGCACCTGTATCTTGGTAGTTTGGTTTTAACAGAAAATTATTATTTATTATTTGAAAATTCAAAAGTTACCAAAGTTGGATGACAGAGACATGATAACATAAAGAGTAAACTGCCATTTTGGTCCCTGTGCTTTGGTCACTTTTGTCACTTTTGTCCAAAACTTAAAATTTTTGCATCTGGGTCCCTGTGGTTTCAGTTTTATTGCCATTTTGGTCCAAAAATGAAATCAGGTCATATTTTTCTTATAAAATCCTACTATTTTATCCTTTTCCGCAGGGGCAAAATGATCATTTCTTTTTTATAAATAAATACCATATTTTATAAGACAAATGTGACCTGATTTGCCCCTGAGGAAAATGACAAAATTGCAGAATTTTATAAGACAAATATGACCTGATTTCATTTTTGGACCAAAATGGCAATAAAACTGAAACCACATGGACCCAGATGCAAAAGGTTTGAGTTTTGGACTAAAGTGACAAAAGTGAACAAACCTCAGGGACCAAAATGACAGTTTACTCTAACATAAAAGTACACCATTTGATTTTTTACATTTTTAAAAATAATCAAAATTTAAAAGTTAGGATCCATTATTTCTCTTTCTAAGTACATAAAATATACATTTGTCTTATATACATTGGATATAAAGTAGTTAAACGAGTCGTATTCATGTTTAAAATTTTTGGTGTTCGCGTTATCAGATACCTGTTAAACCTGCTAAGACACGATTTGCCAGCCCTACTAGATTGTAGCTGTGTTTTTTTTTTTTATAACGGACAGCCGGTTATCCGTGGTAACCCAATGACAAAAAACGACCTTATACGTCTTGTTGTTCAAGCCCACTATCTTTAATTTTATGGAAAATCTACCATCTAAAGGCTCACTGTGATAAAATCTGGTTAGGATTGGATCAAACTTGAGACATGTGACCTTGAAGTCTTCAACCCCAAATCTTCACTTCCCTTCCTATGCCGGTTGAGTTATAGTTCATTGGCTTGAGTAGCTATTTTTAATTTTTGTTATAGAAATTAAACAAATATATTTTAAACATTTCCTTCATCATGAAAAATCAATTTAGTTTATTTAAAATTTGATAAATAATTTATTATTTGTATTGGGTTTTTTTTTTTTTGAAAGTTAACTTCATTCACAAACAGGTCGATCCAAACCGGGCCAACCAAAAACAAACAGACAAACTACAGCTTACATATTAACAAAAGAGTTCCAATCTACCCAATCTATATCTTTAAATTTCGATCTATTCGAATACCAAATAAAACCCAAGGCCTTAACCAAGGCTGGCAAATCGTGTCTTAAGAGGTTTAACAGGTTTCTGACGGCGCGCACAACATAAGTTTCAAACATGATTACGACTCGTTTAACTACTTTCTACCTCATGTTTATAAAACTGTTTTATGTTTTATGTACAAAGATGAATAAATGATAGATCCTAACATTGTAATTTTAATTATTTTAAAAATTGAAAAAGTCAAAGGGTGTATTTTTCAGTCAAACAGGTCTAATAGTGTCTTAACAGGTACCCAATTGCCAGCCCTCTCGCTAATAATTTTTTCTATCCTGAAAGGGGTATTAGAAAAAATTAGATTATTCCTAGCTCTCCATAAAGTCCAGCACGCAATCCTCACTATACCTTGAACCGCTACCTTCTTTTTCTCCGATGCCCCGAGAGTTTTGTGCAATTCAAGAAGATCTTTTATAGAGAAAGCAAAGATATTCGGAATCTTACACCACGCGCTAATTCCATTCCAAATGTTCGACGCAACAAAGCAGGCAAGGAAAAGATGGTCAGTTGATTCTTCGTCCGAGCCACAAAAGGGACACGACGAATCGCCAAACAGGATGTTTCTCTTCTTCAAAGCCTCCCTTGTAGGAATCCTGTTAAGTTCTATTCTCCACGAGTGAATGTTGCATTTGGCCGGTATCCATTTGCACCATTCCATAACGTATCCATTGAAACTCGCGATATCCGAATTGAGGGACCTCTTCACGGCTTTCACAGAGAAGATACCAGACGTATCAGTCGTCCACTTCCACCTGTCGCTAGAGCCCGAAATATGCACTTGTTCCAAAGTAGAACACAGAGATTGAAGACTAGCCAGCAATCCCGAATCGGTCAGCTGGTCCTTCCAGCTCCAATCGAACACCCTGACCGAACCTTGCGTCGAGATCCTATCCGCAACCGTACAATTCTTGTTTGTTTCATGTCTAAAAAGGTCTGGGTAAATCTGCTTGAGCGGCTCGTTAGAAGCCCATGTATCCAGCCAAAAAGCAATGTCACGTCCATTACCAACCACTCCTTTCATAAAGTTCCTAAGCGGTGAACCTCCAACCTTAGTATTAATAAACACTTTGGCAATGTTATTCCAAACACCGGTAAAGGACTTTTTGAAAGGAATACATTCCCATCCGACCTGAGTGAAGTGAAGCGCATCAATGATTCTTTTCCATAGTAAATTCTTTTCCGTTTTGTACCTCCATCCCCATTTAACTAAAAGAGACGAGTTCACCTCTTTGAGCTTGTTCAACCCTAATCCCCTGTCTTTCTTGTGCCTCGAGACCCATTCCCAACTAACCCAATGCATCTTCCTTTCCTCTAAAGCACCTCCCCATAAAAATTTCTTAATCATAGCTTCCAAATCCGTAATTACCTTCTTGGGAGCTTTGTAGAGCGAGAAATAATAACAAGGTAAACTTTCCAACACCGATTTGATAATGACCACCCTATCCCCAATCGACAAAAGGTGAGACTTCCATTTGGCTAGGCGAGTCCGAAAAATATCATAAACCGGTTGCCAATTGTTGATTCTATTCATGTTGGCTCCTACTTTTAACCCAAGGTACCAAAAAGGAGGAGAGTCTGGTTTACAACCAACCTCATTTTCCATAACCCCGATTTCTGCCATATCCACTCCTAACCCGTAAAGATTAGATTTGTCGATGTTAATTTTAAGGCCCGAACACACGAAGAAACACCGAAGGATTCTAACTATATTCACCACTTCCAATTTTGACCATTCCCCCATTACAATTGTATCATCGGCATACAAAAGGTGCGTAAGATGTCACACCCTGACTTTTGCGGAAGCGTGATTATGTGTGACTTGCTTAATATCATTGCATTCAATCATAACAACAACTATATGATAAAACCAAAGATGATCATCCATTAAATAAGTTTAAAAACATAACAACAACATTGTTCAAAAATCCCAACACAGACCTTGAATCCATATTACAGACCATGCAAATAGTTTTAGAGTTCCATAAGGACTCGACAAAAGATTCTAAATATAATCAGGCTTTGAAAGATGTGTCTTATCTAGGATAAGACACACTATCCAAACCCTTAAACATCGGATGACATCTTTTATTCTCAACATAACTTGAAACATCCAAACGCCCGCCATATCCACTTTTAATTCCCTGAAATACATGTAGTTTGAAAACATCAGCAGAAGTTGAGCGAGTTCATGTGTTTGTTTGTGTGCACGAATAAACCTTTGAATCATTGAAAGTATGTATGTATGTTTGTAAATCCCGGTATGAAAGCAACAAGGAAAACAGATCATTAATGGTTTGCAAGGCCATTAATATGTGTGACGTGATGCGGGAAGGCTCAAACCTAGCAGACTTTGCACCGGGCTTCCGGCTGTAAGACATAGTCATCCCATGGGCCAAACCCTGGTCCAACATGGGGCGGGGCTCGCTACACCCAAATAGATCTATCACTCATGTCCCTCGGTCCTACAACGAGGATTAATGGTCTTAAGCGTTATACCCACCACTCACATGATCTAGCAGTACCCTTCCTTAGCTAACCATACCAAATAATAACGTTTGTAAACAGTTTGTAACATGTACTTCACCCCGAAGTTATAAAACTGAAAACAGTTAAAAGAAAAGGGGGACATGAACTCACAGTCTTGCGTTCTTCGTAATCACCGTAACTCAAAGCTCCTTCGGATGTACACGACTACCTACAACGTACTACGGTTTATTAGACGAGCGGGTCGTGCCTTGACTTAGTATTAATTAGTGTCTTTGAGTTACGCTCTTTGTGTCTTCAATATTATTCCAAATTATATAATTATTTGTTAAAATAATAAGTATTTTAACTTAAATTATATTTATTAAATTTTAGAATAATAGTTAAAATAATATATTTTAACTTGATACCTTTCAAGTATTTATACATGTATATCCTTCCCAAGGATGGGTGTACTTGTATTCGTATTCTTATACTTGTATATTTTTGCCATGTATTGGTGTCGTATTCCGGAGTGTATTTATGCGTGCGAGAATACGTATTTCCTTGTAATCGTTAAGTATCCTTATACTTAATGTTATATTAACTTTTCCTTAATAAAAATCCATATATATTTTAAGAAATATTTACTTAGAAAAATTATTTGTAATTTTTCCTTTCGCAAAAATATTCGTATTTTCATATAAGTTCCAGAAAGAATATATTTTCAAGTCTAACTTGGAAAATATAGATAAACTTATTTTTCTTCCAAAAATAATATATTTCAAGTTTGTTTGAGAAAATATATATTTCTTCCAAAAATAATATATCTTCTATTAATTCCAAGAAAATATATATTTATTCTCCCAAAAATAATATATTTTCTTCTTGTCAAAAATGTGATATAAATTTGTAATAAGTGTGAAAATCATATTTTCATTCACTTGGTGTCCAAAATATTATTTACCAAAATATACTTGTGAATAAATTTTCCGGAATATTTTGTAAGTTATATTCTTTGTTCGGTTTGTCCAATATTTTGGGTATTCTTTGTATACTCATATTCTTGGGATTTTGATAATATTTTGGATTGTAATTTTTGGTATTTTGATGAGTTATATTATTTCAAGTCCTAAAATAATATAACTAATACACATGATATACAAATAATCACATACATGGTGTCTTCTAAATATATATTTCCTAAATACATATTTAGTCACTTTTATTTATAAAAATCAACCTCCAATATTAGTAATTTTTGTAACAAAAATTATGGAAAACTTTTATGTAAAAGTTCATGGTTTGAAATATACTTGTAAATATTTGTTTAAAAATATTTTTCTAAGTGTTTAATTTTTAGAAAATTTTTGCCATAGTTTCCCCTAAAAATTGAGATTTCCATACCTTGAAGGTATATCATTTTCTTTTGTAAATCAACACAATCAATCAACAATAAACAATCTATACTTACCAATTTTGCCAAAAACAAGCATAAACTACCACTTCATGAACTTGAAAATTTACAAAAATTTGTAGTAACTTACTAGTGTATTTAGTATGTCTTGTTACCCTTTAAAGTGTGGTTGATTCTTTAAAAACATCATTCTTAGAGAAGTTAGTTCTTCACAACTTGTAATCATATTTTCTAAAAATGTTTCTTCTCGGATTTCTCTTGTTACATAAGTGTTTCTACACTTGTTTAACCACCAAAAATGAGGGTTATTTATTTAAGAACCAAGATTTAGTAAACTTTGTGCTTTTAACTTGGTTTCTTGAAAAATCATTCTTGAAATATTAGATTTACAAGACTTACAACTCACTTTAATCATCATTTCATAAGAAAACAATATATTCTTTCAAGTTCATGTCTTTCATGAGGATGATCTACTAATCCTTCACACTTTCATCCTCTCATCTTGCTAGATTATGTTTTTAATCATGATCTAGCAAGATCATATGATGATCTACATCATTTACATAAGTAAACAACAATCAACAAGTATAACAACTCATAAACAACATGATTTCTTCATGATTAAAGCTTATGTTCATGTTTCATTCTCTTGATTCTTAGTGTTCTTCATGATAATCAACATGTATCATCTTTTAACCACTTATATAAGATGTAAAATGAAGAGATTAGTGTTCTTACCACTAGCTCAAGGCTAGGGATGATCAAGAGAAGAAAATAGGTGGATAAAAGCAAATAGAGAAGGTCCTTGAACTTCTGAAAGCTCCTAGCTTCCCTGTGCACCTTCTAACACCTTTGTATAAGCTTGGAATGTATGGAGGATGATTTAATGATGGTGATAATGGTGGTGTTGGTTACGGCCGAAGCCAAGAGGGAGAGAAGAGAAAGAAGTGGTGTTGAGTATGTAATGAGCTTATGTTCACAAGTTAATCTTATAAACTCCTAACTCATGTTTTCCTTTGGTTCATATGCTTATTAAAGCACCAACAAGATCTATTATTAAATTGAAAGAAAATCACAAGGTGGGGGCCATGTTGGGCTGTCCCATAGGTGGGGGGTAGCAGACTAGGGTTTAACCATATGATTAGTTCATGGTTGAAATGCAAGTGTTTAGTTAGATGTTTAGTTACTAGATATTTATATAGTGTGTTATGATGTTCGGGGACCATAACTAGCTTGGTAATGTTAAAACAGTGCTTCTAGTGGAAATTTGGTGTTTCGGGTAGTGTCCGGTTGTTCGGTTGGTTACCGGTTCGTTAAGGTGCTAAACTTTGCAGTTTAGTGTGCTTTATGTACCCTTTTATGACAGTTTCGATTCCCGAAACTTAGGAAAGCATCCAGGACCATTTAACCACATTTTTGCATGATATTAGATTGTTCAAATGTTGAATTTGCTGATTTTCTGCAGAATTCTGCAGTTTATGTGAGTTTTAGGCACTTTCCGGCACTTATACTATCTCTAGGAATGCAGTTTTGTGATCCTTACTTTCCTACACACTATACTAGTGTAATACTTGGTTTCTGGCTCATTCTGTGTCTCAACACATTGTCTGTCTATGTACTGAACTCCGTCAGCATTTTCTGATTTGTTTGATAACTGTGCTAACTGTGTTTCGTGCATCATTTGAGTCAATAAAGTTCTCATGCAATAATGATATGTCATTTGCAATATGTGATGCACATGTATGTATAATGCAATAATCAGAAAGTAGTTTCTAGTCATTAATTGAAATTCAGCACAGTCATTAAGCACTAATCATGGTTTAATAGTTGTGCGGATACCTGGAATTTTGGCAGTTGTCACATTCTCCCCCTGTTAAGAAAATTTCGTCCCGAAATTTTAAGCTTTACTACTAGCTGCAGGGGAGTTGGGGAACAAATGCGGGTATTTTGCTTTCATGCGGTCTTCACGGTCCCAAGTAAACTCTGGGCCGTGACGCGCGTTCCATCGAACCTTGATGAGTTTAACACTGCTCCTCCGAGTCTTGTTAACTTTCCAGTCAGTAACCTCAATAGGTTCTTCGGTAAAGTGGAGTGTGTCGTCAATGTGAACTTCGTCAGTAGGGATAACCACTGTTTCTTGTGTTGGACTTTTCTTCAGATTAGATACATGGAATGTATCATGAACACCATTGCCGCTGTCTCATATTAAGCTCTTTCTGATCGAATATGTGCTGAAGGCTTTCGTCTTTGGTCTGCGTAGCTCTTTTGTCGATCACGAGCCGCCTTGATGCGCTCTTGGATCTACATGATCTTATCTGTCATTTATTGGACCAGTTCAGGACCAACCAGCTGCCTATCACCTGCATCTGCCTAGCACAACGGTGATCGACACTTGCGTCCGTAGAGCGCCTCGAACGGTGCAGCTTGGATGCTTGTATGGTAGCTGTTGTTATAGGAGAACTCAACCAAAGGTAGGTGAGTGTCCCAACTGCCACCCAAGTCCATTACGCAAGCACAAAGCATATCTTCTAATATTTGAATCATTCTTTCACTTTGACCGTCCGTCTGTGGATGAAAAGCAGTACTCAGATTCAACTGAGAACCAAACACTTCTTGAAAGGATTGCCAAATCCTTGACACAAATCTTCCATCTCTATCAGATATAATCGAGATAGGCACTCCATGACGTTCGACTATCTCCCTTAGGTACAGCTCAGCTAGCTTACCTGTGTTATCCTTTTCTCTGATTGGCAAAAAGTGCGCAGACTTTGTCAAACGGTCCACGATTACCCAAATCATGTCATGACCTCTGGGTGTCTTGGGCAACTTCGTTATGAAATCCATTGAGATATGTTCCCATTTCCACATGGGTATCTCAGGTTGCTGCAGAAGACCTGAAGGCTTCTGATACTCGGCCTTTACCTTGGCATAAGTCAAACACTTTCCAACATAGGTAGCCACATCACCCTTAAGTCTTGGCCACCAGTAGTAATCCTTCAAATCTTGGTACATCTTGTCCGATCCTGGATGGATCGAGTACCTCGATTTATGGGCTTCGTCAAAAATAACATCTCTAAGACCACCAAAGAGAGGAACCCAAATTCGTCCCATAAAATACAAGGTTCCTTCCTCGTTGGGTACCAGCTTTTCTCCATCCCACAGAGATATTCAGCCTTTAGATGTTCTTTCTTAAGAGCTTCTCTTTGTGCAGCACGAATGCGCAACGAGAGGTCTGTCTATATAATCATCTCCAAAGCCCTAACCCTTATGGGCTTAATCCTCTCTTTCCGACTTAAGGCGTCTGCCACCACATTCGCCTTTCCTGGATGATATTTGATTTCGCAATCATAATCATTTAACAGTTCCACCCATTGCCGCTGTCTCATATTAAGCTCTTTCTGATCGAATATGTGCTGAAGGCTCTTGTGATCTGTAAAGATCGTGCATCGGGTATCATAAAGGTAATGCCGCCAAATCTTCAAAGCAAACACCACTGCGCATAATTCCAAATCATGCGTGGTGTAATTTTTCTCATGAACCTTTAATTGGCGCGAAGCATAAGCAATAACCTTTTGTCGCTGCATTAGCACACAGCCCAATCCCTGACGCGAGGCATCACAGTAGACCACGAAGTCATCGGTGCCTTCGGGTAGGGATAAAATAGGTGCATCGCAAAGCTTATTCTTGAGCAGCTGAAAAGCTTCCTCTTGTTTATCTCCCCATTCATACTTCTTATCCTTTTGAGTAAGGGAGGTCAGCGGTTGAGCGATTTTAGAAAAATCCTCAATGAATCTGCGATAATACCCTGCTAAACCCAAAAACTGTCGGATCTCGGTTTGCGTCTTCGGAGTTTCCCAATTCTTGATCGCCTCGATCTTGGTGGGATCCACATGAATTCTATTTTCATTCACCACGTGACCAAGGAACTGTACCTCACGCAACCAAAACTCGCACTTCAAAAACTTAGCATAAAGTTTATCCTTCTTAAGTAGCTCTAAGATGGCTCTGAGGTGTTGCTCATGCTCTTCTTTCGTCCGTGAATGGATCAAAATATCATCGATAAATACAATCACGAATTTATCTAGATATGGCTTGCAAACTCGGTTCATCAAGTCCATAAATACTTTCGGTGCATTTGTCAAACCAAATGGCATCGCTAGAAACTCGTAATGTCCATAACGAGTTCTGAAGGCAGTCTTTGGTATACTCTCCTCTCGAATTCGCAGCTGATGATAACCTGATCGAAGATCGATCTTGGAGTAGTAACTCGAGCCTTGAAGTTGATCGAATAAATCATCAATCCTCGGTAAAGGATACCGATTCTTGATGGTTAACTTGTTTAGCTCTCGATAGTCAATGCACATACGGAAACTACCGTCCTTCTTCTTGACAAATAGTACCGGAGCTCCCCAAGGCGAGAAGCTTGGTCTAATGAATCCCTTATCCAGTAGCCCCTGAAGCTGCGTCGACAACTCTTGCATCTCTGAAGGCGCAAGTCGATAAGGTGCCTTGGCTACAAGCGCGGCGCCTGGAACCAAGTCAATATGGAATTTGACTTGTCGTTGGGGCGGTAATCCTGGCAAGTCTTCGGGGAAGACTTCAGGATATTCCCTCACCACCGGGATATCTTCGAGCTTTGGTTCTTCGGCTTCCTTATCAACAACATGAGCCAAGAAGGCAACACATCCTTTTCGCATAAACTTCTGTGCCTTCAAGCAACTGATAATCCTTAGAGGCGTATCATGCTTTTCTCCGTGTACCACAATCGTTTCTTCATTCGCCATCGGGATGCGGATAATCTTCTCATGGCATACGATCTCAGCTCGATTACTTAACAACCAATCCATTCCAACTACTATGTTGAAACTTCCTAACTCGACTGGCAGAAGATCTATCGCAAACTCCCGCTCTCCAAGCTCTATCACACAGCCTCTAATCACTTCGTTTGCTTCCACTAGCTTCCCATTAGCTAGTTCTATCGAGTACGGGATGTCTAACTTACTTGCAACTAACCCGAGTATATTCTTAAACTCTAGGGATACGAAGCTATAGTCAGCACCGGTATCAAATAGTACAGATGCAAAATGTTGATTAATAGGGAACGTACCATTGACTACGTTCGGATCTTGACGAGCTTCCCTAGCTCCAATGTTGAAGACTCTTCCCTGGGCTTGGTTGTTCTTCGGGCAATCTCGCTTGAAATGCCCTACATCACCACAACCAAAACAACCTTGGCCGCGACCAATTCCGTTTCCATTTCCGCCCTGGTTGTTGTTTGCTCCACGGTTTTTGTTACCAGCTTGATTTCCCGAACCACCACGATTTCCATTACCTCCCTGATTATTGTTTCCACCTTGGTTCCTATTCCCATAACCGTTTCCACCACGATTTCCATTGCCATTACCATTTCCTCTCTGACCACCATTCCCACGACCAGTACCAGCACATCACGTTTCCTTTGAATGACCATTCTTTCCACAGGATTCACATTTCCTATACCTACACTGGTCGGCATGATGAAACTGGCATACATCACACTTGGGCAGGGTGCCCATGTATCCCTTCCTCTTGTTTTCTGAACCTGCAGCACCAGTCCTAACCTCGGCTGGTGGGTTCGCATCTCTCCGCTTACTAGCACTGTTGTTGTTTCCTTGGGTACCCTTCTTGAAATTCGAGAACTTCCTCTTGTTCTCTCCTGACGACTCGACATGAGTCTCCTTCTTCTTTTGCTCAGAGATTAAAAACTTGCCCAATCTAACGGCTTCTTCAGTCAATGCCACGCTCAAATCGATGGCTTCAGTGATCGTTGGAGGCTTCGAAGTAGTCACCATGCTCAGTATTTGGGGTGCCAATCCCCAAATGAAACATTCAACTTGCTTGAACTCTGGTTCTACCATGTAGGGGACAACTCGAGACAAATCGTAGAATCTCTGCACGTACTCAGCTATCTTAGGACCATCCATCTTAAGATTCCAAAACTCGGTTTCCAACTTCTGAATCTCAGCCCTTGAACAATAGCTCTTACGCATTAGTTCTTTCATCTCATCCCATGTCATAGCATACGCTGCAGCCTAACCTAGAGTCTGAACCTGAAGGTTCCACCACGACAGGGCTCCATCAAGGAATAGTCCAGAAATGTAAGTGACCTGGTGCTCTGGTGTAACAACTCTCATCAAAAGTCCAAATTATTATACTATTTTATCCAATAAGAAACCCTAATTAAGAAACCCAAGTGATTCTGAACAAAACCTAAAATTTTCAGAACAATCGGAATCAGGATCAGGGCCCCTAAAACTCAAGGGGGGTAAACCCTAAGTTAACGATTATCTGAATTTACTTGCTGTCAAAGTTCGAATTTCAGAATATGTCAAGTCAGCATAGCTAGTCCCAACCGTGGCTACCCTATAACCTATTTTCAACCCTTACGCACCGTAACAAATTAAGTCTTACGGTGCGTAAGCACCCTTACGCACCGTAACAAATTTAGGCTTACGGTCCGTAAGCAAAGTGAAATTTTGACTATAAATAGCAGACATTGGCAATCGAAATTGGGAGTTCAAACGACGTAAAAACTCTTTACGTACACTGAGAAACATTCTGTTTACCAAAATTAACACACACGGTGCACTAATCGACGCCGCAATCAGGGTAATAACTCGATCGCTGATACGATTCAATGTCCGATTGATTAAACTATCCAATGGATGTTTAAGTGCTGCCCACGTTAGGGTTATTGCTTTGTCATTCGTCGTTAAATCGATGGATGTTTAAGTATCGCACTTTGTCATTCGTTGTGACGGTTGGAATCTCGTGAATTATCGTAAATGCTGTATTAAGTTACTAACCAAATTGTGTGCCTGTTATTAAACTAGGTTATCAAGGCTAATCAGTAGAATAAGCTCTGTTAAATCTGCAATGTGAGTCATTCTCTTTTTATCAAATTGATTTACAAAAAGTATGTTTATTTACAAGATTATAATTACAGTGATTAAGTATATGTAGTCACCAAATTACAGCCGGTATGTGGGGTATTGTGCACATTACTGTTTTTATCAATTTAGGTGGGCGTACCTAATTAATGATACTCGTTACTATTGGGTGAACGGACTCAATGGTAATATGACCACAGTCACCGAAACGAGTCGATGACAAGTACTGTGGGTATTTGGTTGAAATAAACATTGTAATCTCTCTTAATACTGTGAATTAAAATAAAAGAGTCGGTTTAGCAAAATGAATGATTCACTCAGTATTTCCCGCTGACAAAACCTTTTTAAAATACTTTTCAGGTAATTACAATAGATGGAAGTAAGCATTGGATACGGCACTGAAAGGCATCAAGAAGTGGCTTATTTTATTAATTAAATCAAATTAAGAAATATTGTTTTATAATTTATTTTATTAAAGCTACCATTGTAAAACATGGGTTTATCCCATCTATTTAATAAATAAAATCCGGTGTTTCTAAACTCTGATATTTTTCCTAACTCACGGTCCTGATGAAATTTCCGCTGCAACGTTTTCAAAATAATCACCGGTACCACTGGGCTGTCGCGGCACCCGATTCCGTCCAGGGTGGGTCGGGGGACGTGACAGAAGGTTGTATCAGAGCCAAGCCACTGCTTTAAGCCTTTAGGTGTTGTGATAATAATACCTAAATTTATATAAAAGAGTTAGGAGATTGCTGTTAACTGGTAGCATTTAGACTTGAACTTAAGAAAAGATGCCTTAGTATTAGCTTCACGATAAGCTAAGTATTTGTATAAATAAATATGATGGATTTTGGTGTGCCATAAGTAATTGATGAAGTAATGTCACGGGATAACTAAGTCCAGAGTCACTAGTTGAGAGAATGATCAACAGTGACATGACCAAAAGCACTAGTTGAGAGAATGATCAACAGTGTTATGATTAGAATCACTAGTTGAAAGAATGATCAACAGTGATATGACCACAATTACTAGTTGAAAGAATGATCAACAGTAATATGACCTGAGTTACTATTTGAAAGAATGATCAATAGTAAATTGACATTGTCATAGAAATCATTTAGTGGTCAATATAATAAAAAGATATGTTATGGAAATATAAATTTCCTTAATTTTGAATAAAAGCCCAATAAGATATGCACTTTTTGAAAAGATAATATTTATGGGAAATAGAAAATTTTCTCCGGCAAGACTGGGTATGATGTAGCCGACTCTCCAGTTTGTCCGGATATACTGGAATTACCTCTCCGACGAGAACCGGGTAAGATGAGGTTACCTCTCCGGCGCGAACCGGATAAAACAGGGTATATAATATGTCAGCAAGTGACAAAATTTCCCTAAATAATATCATGATCTGATATCTGACTGGTATTTGGAAATATGAATCTATTAAATACATAGACCTTATAGAGGGTATGTATATTACAGCATGTGAAATATATGATTATATAGATATATATATCTATAAGAAATTCCAAAAGTTAATTTGGAATAAAACACAAGTATCTGTGTCTATATTTCTTTATCAGGAATATCTTTAAATCCGATATCAAACATTATTTCGTTTGATCATCTACCTCGTAACTCGTACAATGGAAATCCTTTAAGTTAAAACACCATCAAAAGAATTTCTAACGCGTTATCAGAAACTATTTACGCAAGTAAGAAGCATGTAAAGTTATGCTAGTACACAAGAAAACACATAAAACTTAAATTATACATCCATAGATGTCAAAGTATGTCACACACAACTTACCAGGCAAGACCTTTGGGAAATATAAATTTGGCACGATGACTCTTATGTTTAAGGTATACTCTCATTTAAGTTTATGTTCAGTTATTTATTATTAATAATTAATATTAGTTTTATTATTATTATTATTAATAAATTAATAACAGAAGTATTAGTATTTTTAAGATACTAGGGTTATTGTCAAGGGGCTAATATTGAGTAGCCTACCTTAGTTAGGCATGGACTGATCACCTATGCTTAAACAAGGCAGCACTAACCAATATCCAACCATGACAATGACTAGTTAAAATTAAGTCATCCTACTTATTTAATAAATTTTAAGTATATATAAAAATATTTGAATATAAAAATATATATACTTTGTAATATAAGGAGATTCCTGTAGTCTCAGAATACCCAGGGGTATTCACAGAAGAGTTACCAGGGTTACCACCAGATAGGGAGATAAAATTTAGAATTCATTTAAATTCCAGGAACTACACCAATAGCCAAGGCACCTTATCGGTTAGCACCATAGAAATGTTAGAACTAAAGAAGCAATTAGATGAATTATTAAGTAAAGGTTTCATACAACCTAGTTCATCCCCGCGGGGAGCACCAGTGTTGTCTGTAAAAAAAAAAAAGGATGGTTCAATGAGAATATGTATTGATTATAGAAAATATAATAAGGTTACAATTAAGAATCGATACCCATTACCTAGGATTGATAATCTTTCGATCAACTTCAAGGAACTAGATGTTTTTCTAAGATCGACTTACGTTCCAGATATCATCAATTGAAGGTGCAAGAGGAAGATACACCTAAGATTGCTTTTAGAACTAGGTATGGTCATTACGAATTTACAGTTATGCCTTTGGGTTAACAAATGCACCTGCTGCATTCATGGACATGATGAACAGGATCTGTAAACCGTATTTGAATAAATTTGTAATTGTTTTTATAGACGATATACTTATTTATTCCAAAAGTCAGGACGAACATTGTCAGCACTTGTATGTATTCTTGACTTTGTTAAGAAAGGAAAAACTTTATGCCAAATTCTCGAAGTGTGAATTTTGGTTGCAAGGAGTGCAATTCTTAGGACATATGGTGAATCACAAAGGCATTCACGTAAATCCTGCTAAGATAAAAGCAATTGTCAAATGGAAGATTCCACAATCTGCAATGGAAATTAGAAGTTTTATAGGTTTAGCTAGATATTATAGACGATTTATTAAGGATTTTTCCAAGATAGCTGTACCATTAAGTAAGCTAACCTGTAAAGCCATTAAGTTTGAATGGGGACCTAAACAAGAAGAAGCCTTTAGAATATTAAAGCAGAAATTAACCAACGCTCCAATCTTAGCCTTACCAGAAGGAACTGAAGATTTTGAAGTATATTGTGATGCTTCAAAACTAGGATTTGGATGTGTGCTTATGCAACGCAAGAAGGTAATTGCGTATGCTTCAAGGCAATTGAAAAAGCACGAAGAAAACTATACAACTCATGATTTAGAATTAGGAGCCGTAATTTTTGCCCTTAAGATTTGGAGACATTATCTGTACGGAAGTAAGTTTACTATCTATACAGATCATAAAAGTTTAAGATATATATTTGGGCAAAAAGAGTTAAACATGAGGCAAAGGAGATGGATGGAAATCCTAAGTGACTACAACTGTGATATTCAGTATCACGAAGGAAAGGCAAATGTAGTTGCAAATGCTTTAAGTCGTAAGTACCATGAGAAACAACGACGAGTTCGTGCTCTTAGATTAAGTTTACAATTAGACTTAATGGAACAAACTAAGAAATATTCAGAAAACAGCAATCAAGGATGATGCTGAAGGAATGAAAGGACGAATTTAGGGAATTAGAACCAGGTAGTGATGGAATCTGGAGATTCCATAAGAAACAAATTTGGATACCTAAGCAGGGAGAATTAAGAAATCAGATTTTAGAGGAAGCTCATAAATCTAGGTATACCATACACCCGGGAAACAATAAGATGAACCAAGATTTAAGAAATAACTTCTGGTGGATAGGCATGAAAAACGATATAGCTAGATATGTTTCTAAGTGTCTTACTTGTTCACAAGTTAAGGCAGAACACCAGAAACCTTCAGGTCTACTACAACAATTAGAGATGCCAGTATGGAAATGGGAACTCATAACAATGGATTTTGTTACTAAGTTACCCAAAACCAGAAAAGGTAATGATGCGATTTGGGTAATTGTGGATCGATTAACCAAATCAGCTCACTTTCTACCAATGAAAGAAACCTTTAGCATGGAAAGATTGGCAAAGTTGTATGTAGATGAAATTGTATCTCTACATGGAGTTCCACTCTCCATTGTATCAGATAGGGATAGTCGTTTCACTTCTCATTTCTGGAAAAGTTTCCAGCAAGCAATGGGAACTCGACTAAACCTAAGCACGGCATATCATCCACAAACAGATGGACAAAGTGAAAGGACGATCCAAACTCTAGAAGACATGCTTAGAGCATGTGTAATAGATTTTGGTGGGAATTAGGATGATTATTTACCATTAATTGAATTCTCCTATAACAATAGTTATCATTCAAGTATTGAAACTGCCCCATTTGAAGCACTGTATGGAAGAAAGTGCAGAACTCCAGTTTGTTGGGCAGAAATAGGAGAAAGTCAATTATCAGGTCCTGAAATAGTGCAAGAGACGACTGATAAGATTACTCAAATCAAGGAAAGGCTGAAGACGGCTCGAGATCGCCAGAAAAGTTATGTAGACAATAGATGCAAGCCACTTGAATTCCAAGTTGGAGACAAAGTACTATTGAAAGTTTCTCCTTGGAAAGGAGTAGTTAGATTCGGAAAGAAAGGAAAGTTAAGTCCAAGGTACGTAGGACCATTTTCAGTGATCTAACGTATAGGACCAGTTGCTTATCGTTTACAACTACCAGAAGAATTAGCTGGAGTACATAATGTATTTCATGTATCCAATCTCAAGAAATGTCTAGCAGACGAATCTCTAGTAGTACCTCTTCAAAACATAAAGGTAAACGAAAAGTTAAAATTTGTTGAGAAACCTCTTCAAATTGAGGATCGAAAGATTAAGTTTCTCAAACACAAACGACTAGTTTTAGTCAAAGTCAAATGGGATTCAAAGAGAGGAGCTGAATACACTTGGGAGCTGGAATCCGAAATGAAGCGAAAGTATCCTCACTTATTCCAGTAAATCTCGAGGACGAGATTTTTATTAAGGTGGGGAGAATGTAACAACTCTCATCAAAAGTCCTAATTATTATACTATTTTATCCAATAAGAAACCCTAATTAAGAAACCCAAGTGATTCTGAACAAAACCTAAAATTTTCAGAACAATCGGAATCAGGATCAGGGCCCCTAAAACTCAAGGGGGTAAACCCTAAGTTAACGATTATCTGAATTTACTTGCTGTCAAAGTTCGAATTTCAGAATATATCAAGTCAGCATAGCTAGTCCCAACCGTGGCTACCCTATAATCTATTTTCAACCCTTACGCACCGTAACAAATTAAGTCTTACGGTCCGTAAGCACCCTTACGCACCGTAACAAATTTAGGCTTACGGTCCGTAAGCAAAGTGAAATTTTGACTATAAATAGCAGACATTGGCAATCGAAATTGGGAGTTCAAACGACGTAAAAACTCTTTACGTACACTGAGAAACATTCTGTTTACCAAAATTAACACACACGGTGCACTAATCGACGCCGCAATCAGGGTAATAACTCGATCGCTGATACGATTCAATGTCCGATTGATTAAACTATCCAATGGATGTTTAAGTGCTGCCCACGTTAGGGTTATTGCTTTGTCATTCGTCGTTAAATCGATGGATGTTTAAGTATCGCACTTTGTCATTCGTTGTGACGGTTGGAATCTCGTGAGTTATCGTAAATGCTGTATTAAGTTACTAACCAAATTGTGTGCCTGTTATTAAACTAGGTTATCAAGGCTAATCAGTAGAATAAGCTCTGTTAAATCTGCAATGTAAGTCATTCTCTTTTTATCAAATTGATTTACAAAAAGTATGTTTATTTACAAGATTATAATTACAGTGATTAAGTATATGTAGTCACCAAATTACAGCCGGTATGTGGGGTATTGTGCACATTACTGTTTTTATCAATTTAGGTGGGCGTACCTAATTAATGATACTCGTTACTATTGGGTGAACGGACTCAATGGTAATATGACCACAGTCACCGAAACGAGTCGATGACAAGTACTGTGGGTATTTGGTTGAAATAAACATTGTAATCTCTCTTAATACTGTGAATTATAATAAAAGAGTCGTTTTAGCAAAATGAATGATTCACTCAGTATTTCCCGCTGACAAAACCTTTTTAAAATACTTTTCAGGTAATTACAATAGATGGAAGTAAGCATTGGATACGGCACTGAAAGGCATCAAGAAGTGGCTTATTTTATTAATTAAATCAAATTAAGAAATATTGTTTTATAATTTATTTTATTAAAGCTACCATTGTAAAACATGGGTTTATCCCATCTATTTAATAAATAAAATCCGGTGTTTCTAAACTCTGATATTTTTCCTAACTCACGGTCCTGATGAAATTTCCGCTGCAACGTTTTCAAAATAATCACCGGTACCACTGGGCTGTCGCGGCACCTGATGCGTGCGAAGTGTTACTTATATTAGGTGTATATTTTAAGCCCTTTTTAACACTTATTTTAGCCAAGTTTTAAATTTATAAAACACGATATTTCACTAACACTAAACACACATATGGGCAAGTGCACCCATCGTTGAGTGTAGCATAGTGTTGGTAAGATACCGAGGTCGTCCAAGGACACAAGAGCTTTTAATACCGGCTTATCCTCAACGTCTAACCAAAATAAAAGTTTAGAAAAATGTTTTAAACTAAGAAAAAAAAGAAAACTAACTAAAATGCTGAAAATAAAAATAAAATGAAAACAGATAGACAAGATGAATCACTTGGTTCCGACTCGTGTCTAGTATAACCTTTGATTATTTCCGCACTTTTGCACATAATTAAGAGATTATCTTAGTTATTGTAGTAGGCCCCTCTTTTGAAGGTGACGTTACCCTCACCCCAGTAGTTTGAGTCAGCAGGGATACAATCCTAAAGGGGTGGATTATTGGAAGATAATGAATTAAGTTATTAATGCAGTATTGTGGTAGGCCCCGCTTTTGGCGGTGACGTTACCCTCGGCTAAGTAGTCTGAGTCAGCAGGGATACACTCCTAAGTAGCCGGGTTATAGTATTAATAGTAGTTAACTTATGAGGGGATCAAAGAGTTTGGACCCCCGCCATCCAATACCGCGAAGTATTGAAGGAGGTCCTACTAAATTTGACCCAGGTCCATTGCAGGACCTCTAAACGCTGAACAATGGCAAGACCTTTACCAAACCGTTCCCTTAACCCCCTACCAGGTAGCCAACATATCTCCATATAGACCGTGGAGATATGAATGGTGAAAATCCTTTATTTTATATAGACAGTAAAATAATGCCAAGACACCACGGACAAACGATAAGGAAAGATCACCTTCAACATAAGTAACTAGTTATTAAAGTCATTAATACAAAACCAAATAAAAAGTGCAAAAGATTGGAAATAAAAAGTATTATACTAGACACTTTGTCTTCACCAAGTGATGTAAGAGACTTAGGCAAACATGGCCTTGATTGTCAAGAACTCTTACGATCAATCTTGGATCCCGAGACGACTCACACACTCTACGATGGACAATGGATGATGGTGTTGTGATGGTGGTGGGTGGTGGATGAAGTGTGAGAGAGGTGGTGTGCCAAGGGATGGTTTGAGCTTGAGCCAAGCACTCCTATTTATAGCCTGTACAGAAGCCTGGACACGGCCACGTGTCCGCTGGACACGGCCCCGTGTCCACCCTTTTCTCTTTCTTCATTAATACAGTTTGTCTTTATTAGCTCCACACGCCCCCGTGTCCGCTGGGCACGACCCCGTGCTCGTCTGACATTCTCTCTCTTCATTAATTGTAATTCGCAATTACAATTAATGCGCCTGCTGTACTTTCGCCACGCCCCCGTGTTCACTGGACACGGCCCCGTGGTGGGCAATAGAAGCTTCTACAGGTTTGTCTTTAGTGACAGGGCTGACCATCCTGGACACTGCCCCGTGCTCGCTGAGCACGGCCCCGTGTTGAGCTGGACACGCCCCGTGTCGAGCTGGGCACGCCCCGTGTCGAGCTGAGCACAGCCCCATGCTCAGCTGGGCACAGCCCCATGCTCAGCTTTCTTCTTGTTTTTGCTTTGGGAGATGCTGTCGAGGGGTCGGGCATGTCACGTCTTGTTCCTTTTCTTGTATTTATGTTAGATTTTGATGTCTTTTTGCTTCTTTTGTTAATTTGAGCTCATTTAATCCTGAAAATACAAAAGGAAGGAAAAAGCACACTTTTTCCAACATTAGTACTAAAAAAGGGTTAGTTTTATGCCTCGATTGATGAAATTTATATGTTACATTTTGAACACATCAAATACCCCCACACTTGAATCTTTGCTTGTCCTCAAGCAAAACTCTTTAATATGTGGCTATTTACACTCCCAAATGGAATTGGTAGAAAAGAAGGTTTTGGGCTTGTCATAGAGTGTCGGGATTTTCCAAGATTCTTTATTTAGTTTTATTTTTATTCATTTACAATCCTATTCGTCATGATTTATTTAAAACTTTTCATAAGATAAATTACTTATTAGGGCATAACATGCCTCTTTAAAATTCTATTTATATACGAGTTCACATACCTCACGGGGATCACTCAACACTCGGCCGAAGATGTATTTTAGTGAATCACTCAAGAGCGGCATGGAACTTACTCCTACCATAGGCTTGCCAAGCAATCAATCCTCCTCTTTTTTAACTATATACCTTTGTAAACATCAAGAGGACTTTTTGGGTGAAGGGTTAGGCTTGGGTTAAAGGTAGGTGGTTGGGTTAGTGGTTAGTGGTTAGTAGAAAGGGCGAAAAAGCGTAACAAGTGTCGGTTTTCGAAAGACATTTTTTTATTTTTGCAATATTTTTTTTTTTTTATGTTGATGAAGCCAGTATTCAAACAAAGTTATTTTTGATGAACTTGCTTGTTTATTTATTTTGCTTCATCATCAACACTTTTTTTTTTTTTTTTGAAAAGTCATACGAAAAACCGAGCTTGTTACTAAAACAAAGGGTGAAAAATAAAAAGGGTTTAGGTGGGTGAAAAGGTGTTTGGTTTGGAATAAGAAATGAAAAAGGTTTAGGCTCAAAGGGGTTAACTAGGGGGATTTTGGGTAGGTGGTGAGAAAAAAGAAAAATAATGGTGTAGAAATAAAAAGGGTTAGTCCTAATGCCTCCATCATTTACTTACTCGGGTTTAAGTTGGTAAGGACCGGGAATGTATCGTCATGGCAAGTTCTAGAGTCGTAAGAACCAAGCGGCTATTCACACAAGAAACGAAAAATGAGCATTTAGTCTAATGATATGTAATTGTATGCTCAATAAAGGCTCAAAACTCACTTTTGTGGGAATGGGTTTTTATGTGATCAAGTATATATAATTAAATTTTAACTAAGCTTGTCATGCCTTTTTATAATTTTCTTATGTTGGTTCTTTTTATCACGACGCTATCAGTTGTAAATTTGTAAAAATATAACCTTTTTAAGAACTTGAATTTCCCGAGTTAAACCTAGACAAGTAAAAAAAATGAAAATTTTTGAAAAAATTTGGGGTGATTAGCGGTTCCAATAGAGTTTTGTGTAAGGCTTGTATTTAGGACTTGCAAGATTCAAGGTTTTAGCATCCCCCCCCCCCCACACTTAAATTACACATTGTCCTCAATGTGTCCCAAAAATAAGTTTTTAGGCTGATTAAATGTGTAAAAATGGGTTAAAAACAAGATTTTATGGTACTGGGTAGCTGAACACGGGGTGGTGTTGGCTGAGCATGGCCCAGTGTCCAGACTGCTAGTACCAAAAGTAATCAGAAGGCTGGGCACGGGGGCGTGTCCAGTGAGCACGGCCCCGTGTCCAGGTACCTGAACTGGGCATTTTCTACAGAACCTTGGGCACGGGGCGTGTTGGGGTGATCACGGCCCCGTGCTGAACTTGCTGTAATGAAGAAAAATCGTCGGGAGGCTCTGTTTTTGTGTATGGGGTGTTGGTTCAAGCTTCCCTTATCATCCTTCACCATCCCGAGTGTGTTTTATTCCTGAAAATTAAAAACTAAACTAGAAAACATAAAGGTTAATCTAAACTAAACTACTGATAGTTCCGCGGAATGCCTCCGTGGTGCGCCACGTTTATAAGGGTCCTTGGCTAGACCCACTTTATCAGGTGGTTCTGGCTCATCTTCAATTAGGGGGTCGTCATTTCCGAATGGATATTTCATTGATCGCTCAAGATCGACACTCTTTTTAAATGCCCCTAATTGAAGAGGTAGATTGTTGAACTTCCGGTTTTTCAAAGCTTCGTGAGTTTTTACAAATGGTCGCCCCAACACTAGAGGAGCGTCATCGAGGATGACAAAGTCGGTCGGGATTACCATTTGATTTGTTTGAACCAAGACATCTTCAACTTTACCGATTGATTTTATTACTTGCCGATTGGATAGAAAAATGGGTATTTGAAGTGGAGAAAAATCACTAATACTTAATTTTTCGAAAATGTAATTAGGCATTATGTTAACACAAAGATCTTTATCGATTGTAACGTTACTAATAAATGAATTTTGAAAGAAACATGGAACCGGTGTAATGTTAATTTCAAATGGGTCTTCTTTTATTAGCGAAGTTTGATCATTAGTTAACTTAACACTTACCGTTTCGTCAATTTTAGTGTTAGTGTTTAACTCTTTTAAAAACTTAGCATGAGTGGGTACTAAACAATGATTTTCAAAAGAAGGTGACAAGAGATTAATTTCTTCAAAATTAGACTCTTCTTGAATTTTAACGTTGTCGGACTCACCTTTTTCGTTGTTTAACTCATGTGTCGGTTTTTCACTTATTTGTTCTTCCATTTTTACATTTTCAGTTATCTCTTCCTTTTTTAATTCTTCTCTTGCGCGGGACTCCTCTTCCCTTGCGCGAGCTTCTTTTATACATCGATCGATAACTCTTATGTGTTCTAATATCCTATCGGTTACTTCGGTTATAGAAAAAGAGTCGGTATTTTCTAAGCTTGAATCCGGTTGTTCGACCCTTTGTTCCTCATAATACCCATATGAAGTCGATGGTTCGCACCATTGTTCTTCATTGTAAGCATATGATGGATAAGGTTCGTAATTTTGTTCTTCATAATACTCATATGAGGTGGGTTGTTCACGCCATGATTCCTCATAATAAGCATACGAAGGTGGTGGCTCATATCTTGGTTCCTCAAAGTATGAGTATGAAGGCTCATACCTTGGTTCATCAAAATATGAGTATGAGGGATGAGGTTCATACCTTTGGTCTTCATAGGATGTGTATGAAGTTGATGGCTCGTACCTGGGCTCCTCATAGTAGGTGTATGAATTGGATGGTTGATATGAGCGATTATTTTGAACCGATCGTGCGTTACGACAATTAGTGCAATAATTACCCCTATAATCATCCTCCTCATAGGTGTAGTTGTAACCTCCTGAGTATTGATCCATAAGAATCACTCAGCAGACCACAACTGAGTCTCGAGATCAGAAAACAAAAAGAAAAACGGAAACAGAGGCTGGACACGGGCCCGTGTTCAGTGGACACGGCCCCGTGTTCAGGATCTGTATCTGGGCGTTTTAATTAAATTTACTGATTTCGTTGAGCACGGGGCGTGTTCAGTGAGCACGGCCCGTGTTCAAGCTTCTGTTACTGGGTGTTTTATGAAAAATATGCAGCACGGCCCCGTGTTCAGCGAGCACGGCCCGTGTTCAACCTACTGTAATGCAAAACTAAACTAAAATGCAGAAAAATGTGGGCCCGTTTTGAAAAGGTTTTGAAAAACTGATTAGGCCGTCGATTTTAAGCTTTCCTAAAATCCTTGTGTCCCCGGCAACGGCGCCAAAAACTTGATGCGTGCGAAGTGTTACTTATATTAGGTGTATATTTTAAGCCCTTTTTAACACTTATTTTAGCCAAGTTTTAAATTTATAAAACACGATATTTCACTAACACTAAACACACATATGGGCAAGTGCACCCATCGTTGAGTGTAGCATAGTGTTGGTAAGATACCGAGGTCGTCCAAGGACACAAGAGCTTTTAATACCGGCTTATCCTCAACGTCTAACCAAAATAAAAGTTTAGAAAAATGTTTTAAACTAAGAAAAAAAAGAAAACTAACTAAAATGCTGAAAATAAAAATAAAATGAAAACAGATAGACAAGATGAATCACTTGGTTCCGACTCGTGTCTAGTATAACCTTTGATTATTTCCGCACTTTTGCACATAATTAAGAGATTATCTTAGTTATTGTAGTAGGCCCCTCTTTTGAAGGTGACGTTACCCTCACCCCAGTAGTTTGAGTCAGCAGGGATACAATCCTAAAGGGGTGGATTATTGGAAGATAATGAATTAAGTTATTAATGCAGTATTGTGGTAGGCCCCGCTTTTGGCGGTGACGTTACCCTCGGCTAAGTAGTCTGAGTCAGCAGGGATACACTCCTAAGTAGCCGGGTTATAGTATTAATAGTAGTTAACTTATGAGGGGATCAAAGAGTTTGGACCCCCGCCATCCAATACCGCGAAGTATTGAAGGAGGTCCTACTAAATTTGACCCAGGTCCATTGCAGGACCTCTAAACGCTGAACAATGGCAAGACCTTTACCAAACCGTTCCCTTAACCCCCTACCAGGTAGCCAACATATCTCCATATAGACCGTGGAGATATGAATGGTGAAAATCCTTTATTTTATATAGACAGTAAAATAATGCCAAGACACCACGGACAAACGATAAGGAAAGATCACCTTCAACATAAGTAACTAGTTATTAAAGTCATTAATACAAAACCAAATAAAAAGTGCAAAAGATTGGAAATAAAAAGTATTATACTAGACACTTTGTCTTCACCAAGTGATGTAAGAGACTTAGGCAAACATGGCCTTGATTGTCAAGAACTCTTACGATCAATCTTGGATCCCGAGACGACTCACACACTCTACGATGGACAATGGATGATGGTGTTGTGATGGTGGTGGGTGGTGGATGAAGTGTGAGAGAGGTGGTGTGCCAAGGGATGGTTTGAGCTTGAGCCAAGCACTCCTATTTATAGCCTGTACAGAAGCCTGGACACGGCCACGTGTCCGCTGGACACGGCCCCGTGTCCACCCTTTTCTCTTTCTTCATTAATACAGTTTGTCTTTATTAGCTCCACACGCCCCCGTGTCCGCTGGGCACGACCCCGTGCTCGTCTGACATTCTCTCTCTTCATTAATTGTAATTCGCAATTACAATTAATGCGCCTGCTGTACTTTCGCCACGCCCCCGTGTTCACTGGACACGGCCCCGTGGTGGGCAATAGAAGCTTCTACAGGTTTGTCTTTAGTGACAGGGCTGACCATCCTGGACACTGCCCCGTGCTCGCTGAGCACGGCCCCGTGTTGAGCTGGACACGCCCCGTGTCGAGCTGGGCACGCCCCGTGTCGAGCTGGGCACAGCCCCATGCTCAGCTGGGCACAGCCCCATGCTCAGCTTTCTTCTTGTTTTTGCTTTGGGAGATGCTGTCGAGGGGTCGGGCATGTCACGTCTTGTTCCTTTTCTTGTATTTATGTTAGATTTTGATGTCTTTTTGCTTCTTTTGTTAATTTGAGCTCATTTAATCCTGAAAATACAAAAGGAAGGCAAAAGCACACTTTTTCCAACATTAGTACTAAAAAAGGGTTAGTTTTATGCCTCGATTGATGAAATTTATATGTTACATTTTGAACACATCAAATACCCCCACACTTGAATCTTTGCTTGTCCTCAAGCAAAACTCTTTAATATGTGGCTATTTACACTCCCAAATGGAATTGGTAGAAAAGAAGGTTTTGGGCTTGTCATAGAGTGTCGGGATTTTCCAAGATTCTTTATTTAGTTTTATTTTTATTCATTTACAATCCTATTCGTCATGATTTATTTAAAACTTTTCATAAGATAAATTACTTATTAGGGCATAACATGCCTCTTTAAAATTCTATTTATATACGAGTTCACATACCTCACGGGGATCACTCAACACTCGGCCGAAGATGTATTTTAGTGAATCACTCAAGAGCGGCATGGAACTTACTCCTACCATAGGCTTGCCAAGCAATCAATCCTCCTCTTTTTTAACTATATACCTTTGTAAACATCAAGAGGACTTTTTGGGTGAAGGGTTAGGCTTGGGTTAAAGGTAGGTGGTTGGGTTAGTGGTTAGTGGTTAGTAGAAAGGGCGAAAAAGCGTAACAAGTGTCGGTTTTCGAAAGACATTTTTTTTATTTTTGCAATATTTTTTTTTTTATGTTGATGAAGCCAGTATTCAAACAAAGTTATTTTTGATGAACTTGCTTGTTTATTTATTTTGCTTCATCATCAACACTTTTTTTTTTTTTTTTTTGAAAAGTCATACGAAAAACCGAGCTTGTTACTAAAACAAAGGGTGAAAAATAAAAAGGGTTTAGGTGGGTGAAAAGGTGTTTGGTTTGGAATAAGAAATGAAAAAGGTTTAGGCTCAAAGGGGTTAACTAGGGGGATTTTGGGTAGGTGGTGAGAAAAAAGAAAAATAATGGTGTAGAAATAAAAAGGGTTAGTCCTAATGCCTCCATCATTTACTTACTCGGGTTTAAGTTGGTAAGGACCGGGAATGTATCGTCATGGCAAGTTCTAGAGTCGTAAGAACCAAGCGGCTATTCACACAAGAAACGAAAAATGAGCATTTAGTCTAATGATATGTAATTGTATGCTCAATAAAGGCTCAAAACTCACTTTTGTGGGAATGGGTTTTTATGTGATCAAGTATATATAATTAAATTTTAACTAAGCTTGTCATGCCTTTTTATAATTTTCTTATGTTGGTTCTTTTTATCACGACGCTATCAGTTGTAAATTTGTAAAAATATAACCTTTTTAAGAACTTGAATTTCCCGAGTTAAACCTAGACAAGTAAAAAAAATGAAAATTTTTGAAAAAATTTGGGGTGATTAGCGGTTCCAATAGAGTTTTGTGTAAGGCTTGTATTTAGGACTTGCAAGATTCAAGGTTTTAGCATCCCCCCCCCCCCCACACTTAAATTACACATTGTCCTCAATGTGTCCCAAAAATAAGTTTTTAGGCTGATTAAATGTGTAAAAATGGGTTAAAAACAAGATTTTATGGTACTGGGTAGCTGAACACGGGGTGGTGTTGGCTGAGCATGGCCCAGTGTCCAGACTGCTAGTACCAAAAGTAATCAGAAGGCTGGGCACGGGGGCGTGTCCAGTGAGCACGGCCCCGTGTCCAGGTACCTGAACTGGGCATTTTCTACAGAACCTTGGGCACGGGGCGTGTTGGGGTGATCACGGCCCCGTGCTGAACTTGCTGTAATGAAGAAAAATCGTCGGGAGGCTCTGTTTTTGTGTATGGGGTGTTGGTTCAAGCTTCCCTTATCATCCTTCACCATCCCGAGTGTGTTTTATTCCTGAAAATTAAAAACTAAACTAGAAAACATAAAGGTTAATCTAAACTAAACTACTGATAGTTCCGCGGAATGCCTCCGTGGTGCGCCACGTTTATAAGGGTCCTTGGCTAGACCCACTTTATCAGGTGGTTCTGGCTCATCTTCAATTAGGGGGTCGTCATTTCCGAATGGATATTTCATTGATCGCTCAAGATCGACACTCTTTTTAAATGCCCCTAATTGAAGAGGTAGATTGTTGAACTTCCGGTTTTTCAAAGCTTCGTGAGTTTTTACAAATGGTCGCCCCAACACTAGAGGAGCGTCATCGAGGATGACAAAGTCGGTCGGGATTACCATTTGATTTGTTTGAACCAAGACATCTTCAACTTTACCGATTGATTTTATTACTTGCCGATTGGATAGAAAAATGGGTATTTGAAGTGGAGAAAAATCACTAATACTTAATTTTTCGAAAATGTAATTAGGCATTATGTTAACACAAAGATCTTTATCGATTGTAACGTTACTAATAAATGAATTTTGAAAGAAACATGGAACCGGTGTAATGTTAATTTCAAATGGGTCTTCTTTTATTAGCGAAGTTTGATCATTAGTTAACTTAACACTTACCGTTTCGTCAATTTTAGTGTTAGTGTTTAACTCTTTTAAAAACTTAGCATGAGTGGGTACTAAACAATGATTTTCAAAAGAAGGTGACAAGAGATTAATTTCTTCAAAATTAGACTCTTCTTGAATTTTAACGTTGTCGGACTCACCTTTTTCGTTGTTTAACTCATGTGTCGGTTTTTCACTTATTTGTTCTTCCATTTTTACATTTTCAGTTATCTCTTCCTTTTTTAATTCTTCTCTTGCGCGGGACTCCTCTTCCCTTGCGCGAGCTTCTTTTATACATCGATCGATAACTCTTATGTGTTCTAATATCCTATCGGTTACTTCGGTTATAGAAAAAGAGTCGGTATTTTCTAAGCTTGAATCCGGTTGTTCGACCCTTTGTTCCTCATAATACCCATATGAAGTCGATGGTTCGCACCATTGTTCTTCATTGTAAGCATATGATGGATAAGGTTCGTAATTTTGTTCTTCATAATACTCATATGAGGTGGGTTGTTCACGCCATGATTCCTCATAATAAGCATACGAAGGTGGTGGCTCATATCTTGGTTCCTCAAAGTATGAGTATGAAGGCTCATACCTTGGTTCATCAAAATATGAGTATGAGGGATGAGGTTCATACCTTTGGTCTTCATAGGATGTGTATGAAGTTGATGGCTCGTACCTGGGCTCCTCATAGTAGGTGTATGAATTGGATGGTTGATATGAGCGATTATTTTGAACCGATCGTGCGTTACGACAATTAGTGCAATAATTACCCCTATAATCATCCTCCTCATAGGTGTAGTTGTAACCTCCTGAGTATTGATCCATAAGAATCACTCAGCAGACCACAACTGAGTCTCGAGATCAGAAAACAAAAAGAAAAACGGAAACAGAGGCTGGACACGGGCCCGTGTTCAGTGGACACGGCCCCGTGTTCAGGATCTGTATCTGGGCGTTTTAATTAAATTTACTGATTTCGTTGAGCACGGGGCGTGTTCAGTGAGCACGGCCCGTGTTCAAGCTTCTGTTACTGGGTGTTTTATGAAAAATATGCAGCACGGCCCCGTGTTCAGCGAGCACGGCCCGTGTTCAACCTACTGTAATGCAAAACTAAACTAAAATGCAGAAAAATGTGGGCCCGTTTTGAAAAGGTTTTGAAAAACTGATTAGGCCGTCGATTTTAAGCTTTCCTAAAATCCTTGTGTCCCCGGCAACGGCGCCAAAAACTTGATGCGTGCGAAGTGTTACTTATATTAGGTGTATATTTTAAGCCCTTTTTAACACTTATTTTAGCCAAGTTTTAAATTTATAAAACACGATATTTCACTAACACTAAACACACATATGGGCAAGTGCACCCATCGTTGAGTGTAGCATAGTGTTGGTAAGATACCGAGGTCGTCCAAGGACACAAGAGCCTTTTAATACCGGCTTATCCTCAACGTCTAACCAAAATAAAAGTTTAGAAAAATGTTTTAAACTAAGAAAAAAAAGAAAACTAACTAAAATGCTGAAAATAAAAATAAAATGAAAACAGATAGACAAGATGAATCACTTGGTTCCGACTCGTGTCTAGTATAACCTTTGATTTATTTCCGCACTTTTGCACATAATTAAGAGATTATCTTAGTTATTGTAGTAGGCCCCTCTTTTGAAGGTGACGTTACCCTCACCCCAGTAGTTTGAGTCAGCAGGGATACAATCCTAAAGGGGTGGATTATTGGAAGATAATGAATTAAGTTATTAATGCAGTATTGTGGTAGGCCCCGCTTTTGGCGGTGACGTTACCCTCGGCTAAGTAGTCTGAGTCAGCAGGGATACACTCCTAAGTAGCCGGTTATAGTATTAATAGTAGTTAACTTATGAGGGGATCAAAGAGTTTGGACCCCCGCCATCCAATACCGCGAAGTATTGAAGGAGGTCCTACTAAATTTGACCCAGGTCCATTGCAGGACCTCTAAACGCTGAACAATGGCAAGACCTTTACCAAACCGTTCCCTTAACCCCCTACCAGGTAGCCAACATATCTCCATATAGACCGTGGAGATATGAATGGTGAAAATCCTTTATTTTATATAGACAGTAAAATAATGCCAAGACACCACGGACAAACGATAAGGAAAGATCACCTTCAACATAAGTAACTAGTTATTAAAGTCATTAATACAAAACCAAATAAAAAGTGCAAAAGATTGGAAATAAAAAGTATTATACTAGACACTTTGTCTTCACCAAGTGATGTAAGAGACTTAGGCAAACATGGCCTTGATTGTCAAGAACTCTTACGATCAATCTTGGATCCCGAGACGACTCACACACTCTACGATGGACAATGGATGATGGTGTTTGTGATGGTGGTGGGTGGTGGATGAAGTGTGAGAGAGGTGGTGTGCCAAGGGATGGTTTGAGCTTGAGCCAAGCACTCCTATTTATAGCCTGTACAGAAGCCTGGACACGGCCCCGTGTCCGCTGGACACGGCCCCCGTGTCCACCCTTTTCTCTTTCTTCATTAATACAGTTTGTCTTTATTAGCTCCACACGCCCCCGTGTCCGCTGGGCACGACCCCGTGCTCGTCTGACATTCTCTCTCTTCATTAATTGTAATTCGCAATTACAATTAATGCGCCTGCTGTACTTTCGCCACGCCCCCGTGTTCACTGGACACGGCCCCGTGGTGGGCCAATAGAAGCTTCTACAGGTTTGTCTTAGTGACAGGGCTGACCATCCTGGACACTGCCCCGTGCTCGCTGAGCACGGCCCCGTGTTGAGCTGGACACGCCCCGGTGTCGAGCTGGGCACGCCCCGTGTCGAGCTGGGCACAGCCCCATGCTCAGCTGGGCACAGCCCCATGCTCAGCTTTCTTCTTGTTTTTGCTTTGGGAGATGCTGTCGAGGGGTCGGGCATGTCACGTCTTGTTCCTTTTCTTGTATTTATGTTAGATTTTGATGTCTTTTTGCTTCTTTTGTTAATTTGAGCTCATTTAATCCTGAAAATACAAAAGGAAGGCAAAAGCACACTTTTTCCAACATTAGTACTAAAAAAGGGTTGGTTTTATGCCTCGATTGATGAAATTTATATGTTACATTTTGAACACATCAAATACCCCCACACTTGAATCTTTGCTTGTCCTCAAGCAAAACTCTTTAATATGTGGCTATTTACACTCCCAAATGGAATTGGTAGAAAAGAAGGTTTTGGGCTTGTCATAGAGTGTCGGGATTTCCAAGATTCTTTATTTAGTTTTATTTTTATTCATTTACAATCCTATTCGTCATGATTTATTTAAAACTTTTCATAAGATAAATTACTTATTAGGGCATAACATGCCTCTTTAAAATTCTATTTATATACGAGTTCACATACCTCACGGGGATCACTCAACACTCGGCCGAAGATGTATTTTAGTGAATCACTCGAGAGCGGCATGGAACTTACTCCTACCATAGGCTTGCCAAGCAATCAATCCTCCTCTTTTTTAACTATATACCTTTGTAAACATCAAGAGGACTTTTTGGGTGAAGGGTTAGGCTTGGGTTAAAGGTAGGTGGTTGGGTTAGTGGTTAGTGGTTAGTAGAAAGGGCGAAAAAGCGTAACAAGTGTCGGTTTTCGAAAGACATTTTTTTATTTTTGCAATATTTTTTTTTTATGTTGATGAAGCCAGTATTCAAACAAAGTTATTTTTGATGAACTTGCTTGTTTATTTATTTTGCTTCATCATCAACACTTTTTTTTTTTTTGAAAAGTCATACGAAAAACCGAGCTTGTTACTAAAACAAAGGGTGAAAAATAAAAAGGGTTTAGGTGGGTGAAAAGGTGTTTGGTTTGGGTTAAGAAATGAAAAAGGTTTAGGCTCAAAGGGGTTAACTAGGGGGATTTTGGGTAGGTGGTGAGAAAAAAGAAAAATAATGGTGTAGAAATAAAAAGGGTTAGTCCTAATGCCTCCATCATTTACTTACTCGGGTTTAAGTTGGTAAGGACCGGGAATGTATCGTCATGGCAAGTTCTAGAGTCGTAAGAACCAAGCGGCTATTCACACAAGAAATGAAAAATGAGCATTTAGTCTAATGATATGTAATTGTATGCTCAATAAAGGCTCAAAACTCACTTTTGTGGGAATGGGTTTTTATGTGATCAAGTATATATAATTAAATTTTAACTAAGCTTGTCATGCCTTTTCATAATTTTCTTATGTTGGTTCTTTTTATCACGACGCTATCGGTTGTAAATTTGTAAAAATATAACCTTTTTAAGAACTTGAATTTCCCGAGTTAAACCTAGACAAGTAAAAAAAAATGAAAATTTTTGAAAAAATTTGGGGTGATTAGCGGTTCCAATAGAGTTTTGTGTAAGGCTTGTATTTAGGACTTGCAAGATTCAAGGTTTTAGCATCCCCCCCCCCCACACTTAAATTACACATTGTCCTCAATGTGTCCCAAAAATAAGTTTTTAGGCTGATTAAATGTGTAAAAATGGGTTAAAAACAAGATTTTATGGTACTGGGTAGCTAAACACGGGGTGGTGTTGGCTGAGCATGGCCCAGTGTCCAGACTGCTAGTACCAAAAGTAATCAGAAGGCTGGGCACGGGGGCGTGTCCAGTGAGCACGGCCCCGTGTCCAGGTACCTGAACTGGGCATTTTCTACAGAACCTTGGGCACGGGGCGTGTTGGGGTGAGCACGGCCCCGTGCTGAACTTGCTGTAATGAAGAAAAATCGTCGGGAGGCTCTGTTTTTGTGTATGGGGTGTTGGTTCAAGCTTCCCTTATCATCCTTCACTATCCCGAGTGTGTTTTATTCCTGAAAATTAAAAACTAAACTAGAAAACATAAAGGTTAATCTAAACTAAACTACGGATAGTTCCGCGGAATGCCTCCGTGGTGCGCCACGTTTATAAGGGTCCTTGGCTAGACCCACTTTATCAGGTGGTTCTGGCTCATCTTCAATTAGGGGGTCGTCATTTCCGAATGGATATTTCCGAATGGGCAACTGAGTGTTCCTTCGAGGAGGCATCTTCTAAAAAGAAGATTCTATAGGTCAGGTCTTGTTCGTATAATGACTATATAGTACGTATATAATAGCATATATCATAGCAAGCAAACATATAACATCCCATTCATAGCACAAGCATGTAACTCAACAGCATGTTTAATGAGAACATGACGATTGAGCTTTCATTAATCATCGACCACAAATATTGTTACATGTTTTTCAAAATGTATCGTATCAAAAGGAACACAGGGTCACACTACCCTTGTCCATCAAGTCTATCAGTCTACAAAAGTCATGCAATCAAAAGGTGGTCTCCAAAAGGCTTCACAAGCTCAGCTCAATAGTGGTGCTCTCATCAAAAGCAAAGCTACCTACATAAAACCAAAAACCAGCTATGCTGATGGTGGTGGAAGAGGAGGTGGAGGAAAGAAAAGCAAGTTGCACACATGCGCAAGCTCCTCCTCAAGCTCATAAACATGACGCAGCAGATAACTGATCTACTGCTCGACAGTGAGAAATCGAGCGTCAAACTCTGGAAATGGAGTAAGTGGTGCAGGAGGATGTGAAAATGGAGACGGTGATGAACGAGGGGGAACAAAAGCAGGCTGACAAGGACATGGCAAAGGACGCGGTGTCATCTCAAGCTCCAAGATCCTGCGGCTCATAATCTCATACTAGAGTTGAAGTGATAGTAGTAGCTCATCCCGCGTATAACCAACAAACTGTGAGGGATGGTAGGGATCTGATATCGGCATGGTGTATGGTGGGAACCATCTGAGTGGCTCATCGAGTGGCGAAAAAGTAAAAGGAGCAAAAGGTACAGACTGGGGTATGTATGGGAAAGCTGCTGAAACATGAGGGTCATGACTAGGCTGCTGGCCTGAAGTGCCTTCCCCTGGACGGGGTGCGGGTATGTCCTGTAAGAAAACAATAGGTAGATCAACACGATGGACATCAGACTCCACTGGGTGAAAAGGAGCAACATCAATGGGTGTGGGTGCAAGTGGGGGAATGAATGGCTCAATAACAGGAGGGTCAGCGGGGCAGGAACCGGATCAGGTATTAGGGGTGCAATATCAGGTAATCCAAAAGGGATAGGGTCATGATCAAGCAAAGGCTCAGGATCAGCAGGTGCAACATCGGGCTGATCAACAGGAATGAAATCTAACTCAAGATCAAGCTCGAGATCGTGTGGAGGGGATGGTGCAGCTGACATGGCTGTATCATCATCAGAATCAGTGGCATAGCGTCGTAACCCAACTACCTGCAAGGCGGAAGACGTCACAAACTCAAAGGAATCTGAGACAGAGTGCAAACTAGAGTCAGAGGAAATCTCAATAACAGGGATCTCAGGAAGTGGACTAGCAACAACGTCCTCATCTAGCTCTCCATCGCCATGAGCGTCATCGGGAGGACCATCAACAAACAGATCAAAGTCATCGTCAAACAGATCGTCAAAAGGCCAATCCTCAGGAGGGATGACCACTAAAGGAACAGGAGCGAGGATCGGTGCCACAATATGCTCACCATCGGGATAACCGATGATAAGATGATCGTGGACTGGAATGGGAATAACAAAAGGATCCTCGTCTGGGATACCATCAGCAAGCGGTAAGTCGTCTACAAAATCAGGCAGCGCAAATGGCTGAAAATCATCCTCGTCATCGGACATCATCTCCGGGTCACTCTCTGTATCGGATGTGAAAATCTCTGGCTCTGGGGCGATCTCATCGTCAGAAACAATAGCCATGGGGTCATGGTCGTCGGACAATCCACTCTCGGATGAAGACATGGTGTCTGTAACATGACAATCACAACATATGCACATATATTAACCACTAACATTAAGTATGCAAGCAAAGTCAATGTATCATGAAATCATGTATCCTCGTGATTCCTCACGAACCCTTTCTATCCTCCCTAGTCTCCCAGACTAGACCACCTAGTCTCCCAGACTAAACCACCTAGTCTCCCAGACGAAACCACCTAGTCTCCTAGACTAAACCACCAAAGTAACCATGCATTGTGTTTCTTGTCTTTCCGTTTGTAAAAATGTTTGTTCCCTGGATCTGGGCGTTTTGTGTATGCAATGAAAACATGTTGTAAAAATATTTTCGTGAGAGCCCTAAGGATTGTAGTCTAGACTCGAGAAGGAATCCTAGTTCGCTACAATCGAAGCTCTGATACCAAACTGTCACACCCTGACTTTTGCAGAAGCGTGATTATGTGTGACTTGCTTAATATCATTGCATTCAATCATAACAACAACTATATGATAAAACCAAAGATGATCGTCCATTAAATAAGTTTAAAAACATAACAACAACATTGTTCAGAAGTCCCAACACAGACCTTGAATCCATATTACAGACCATGCAAATAGTTTTAGAGTTCCATAAGGACTCGACAAAAGATTCTAAGTATAACCAGGCTTTGAAAGATGTGTCTTATCTAGAATAAGACACACTATCCAAACCGTAAACATCGGATGACATCTTTTATTCTCAACATAACTTGAAACATCCAAACGCCCGCCAGATCCACTTTTAATTCCCTGAAATACATGTAGTTTGAAAACATCAACAAAAGTTGAGCGAGTTCATGTGTTTGTTTGTGTGCACGAATAAACCTTTGAATCATTGAAAGTATGTATGTATGTTTGTAAATCTTGGTATGAAAGCAACAAGGAAAACAGATCATTAATGGTTTGCAAGGCCATTAATATGTGTGGCGTGATGCAGGAAGGCTCAAACCTAGCAGACTTTGCACCGGGCTTCCGGCTGTAAGACATAGTCATCCCATGGGCCAAACATTGGTCCAACATGGGCGGGGCTCGCTACACCCAAATAGATCTATCACTCATGTCCCTCGGTCCTACAACGAGGATTAATAGTCTTAAGCGTTATACCCACCACTCACATGATCTAGCAGTACCCTTCCTTAGCTAACCATACCAAATAATAACGTTTGTAAACAGTTTGTAACATGTACTTCACCCCCGAAGTCATAAAACTGAAAACAGTTAAAAGAAAAGGGGGACATGAACTCACAGTCTTGCGTTCTTCGTAATCACCGAAACTCAAAGCTCCTTCGGATGTACACGACTACCTACAACGTACTACAGTTTATTAGACGAGCGGGGCGTGCCTTGACTTAGTATTAATTAGTGTCTTTGAGTTACGCTCTTTGTGTCTTCAATATTATTCCAAGTTATATAATTATTTGTTAAAATAATAAGTATTTTAACTTAAATTATATTTATTAAATTTTGGAATAATAGTTAAAATAATATATTTTAACTTGATACCTTTCAAGTATTTATACATGTATATCCTAACCAAGGATGGGTGTACTTGTATTCGTATTCTTATACTTGTATATTTTTGCCATGTACTGGTGTCGTATTCCGGAGTGTATTTATGCGTGCGCGAATACGTATTTCCTTGTAATCATTAAGTAACCTTATACTTAATGTTATATTAACTTTTCCTTAATAAAAATCCATATATATTTCCAAAATATATATTTTAAGAAATATTTACTTAGAAAAATTATTTGTAATTTTTTCGTTGGCAAAAATATTTGTATGTTCATATAAGTTCCAAAAAGAATATATTTTCAAGTCTAACTTGGAAAATATAGATAAACTTATTTTTCTTCTAAAAATAATATATTTCAAGTTTGTTTGAGAAAATATATATTTCTTCCAAAAATAATATATCTTCTATTAATTCCAAGAAAATATATATTTATTCTCCCAAAAATAATATATTTTCTTCTTGTCAAAAATATGATATAAATTTGTAATAAGTGTGAAAATCATATTTTCATTCACTTGGTGTCCAAAATATTATTTACCAAAATATACTTGTGAATAAATTTTCCGGAATATTTTGTAAGTTATATTCTTTGTTCGGTTTGTCCAATATTTTGGGTATTCTTTGTATACTCATATTCTTGGGATTTTGATAATATTTTGGATTGTAATTTTTGGTATTTTGATGAGTTATATTATTTCAAGTCCTAAAATAATATAACTAATACACATAATATACAAATAATCACACACATGGTGTCTTCTAAATATATATTTCCTAAATACATATTTAGTCACCTTTATTTATAAAAACAACCTCCAATATTTGTAATTTTTGTAACAAAAATTATGGCAAACTTTTATGTAAAAATTCATGGCTTGAAATATACTTGTAAATATTTGTTTAAAAATATTTTTCTAATTGTTTAATTTTTAGAAACTTTTTGCCATAGTTTTCCCTAAAAATAGAGGTTTCCATACCTTGAAGGTATATCATTTTCTTTTGTAAATCAACACAATCAATCAACAATCAACAATAAACAATCCATACTAACCAATTTTGCCAAAAAAACAAGCATAAACTACCACTTCATGAACTTGAAATTTTACAAAAATTTGTAGTAACTTACTAGTGTATTTAGTAAGTCTTGTTACCCTTTAAAGTGTGGTTGATTCTTTAAAAACAATACTCTTAGAGAAGTTAGTTCTTCACAACTTGTAATCATATTTTCTAAAAATGTTTCTTCTTGGATTTCTCTTGTTACATAAGTGTTTCTACACTTGTTTAACCACCAAAAATGAGGGTTATTTATTTAAGAACCAAGATTTAGTAAACTTTGTATTTTTAACTTGGTTTCTTGAAAAATCATTCTTGAAATATTACATTTACAAGACTTACAACTCACTTTAATCATCATTTCATAAGAAAACAACATATTCTTTCCAGTTCATGTCTTCATGAGGATGATCTACTAATCCTTCACACTTTCATCCTCTCATCTTGCTAGATTATGTTTTTAATCATGATCTAGCAAGATCATATGATGATCTACATCATTTACATAAGTAAACAACAATCAACAAGTATAACAACTCATAAACAACATGATTTCTTCATGATTTAAGCTTATGTTCATGTTTCATTCTCTTGATTCTTAGTGTTCTTCATGATAATCAACATGTATCATCTTTTAACCACTTACATAAGATGTAAAATGAAGAGATTAGTGTTCTTACCACTAGCTCAAGGCTAGGGATGATCAAGAGAAGAAAAGAGGTGGATAAAAGCAAATAGTGAAGGTCCTTGAACTTCCGAAAGCTCCTAGCTTCCTTATGCACCTTCTAACACCTTTGTATAAGCTTGGAATGTATGGAGGATGATTGAATGATGGTGATGATGGTGGTGTTGGTTACGGCCGAAGCCAAGAGGGAGAGAAGAGAAAGAAGTGGTGTTGAGTATGTAATGAGCTTATGTTCACAAGTTAATCTTATAAACTCCTAACTCGTGCTTTCCTTTGGTTCATATGCTTATTAAAGCACCAACAAGATCTATTATTAAATTGAAAGAAAATCACAAGGTGGGGGCCATGTTAGGTCGTCCCATAGGTGTGTGGGGGGGGGGGGGGTAGTAGACTAGGGTTTAATCATATGATTAGTTCATGGTTGAAATGCAAGTGTTTAGTTAGATGTTTAGTTACTAGATATTTATATAGTGTGTTATGATGTTCAGGGACCATAACTAGCTTGGTAATGTTAAAATAGTGCTTCTAGTGGAAATTTGGTGTTTCGGATAGTGTCCGGTTGTTCGGTTGGTTACATGTTCGTTAAGGTGCAAAACTTTACAGTTTAGTGTGCTTTATGTACCCTTTTATGACAGTTTCGATTCCCGACACTTAGGAAAGCATTCAGGACCATTTAACCACATTTCTGCATGATATTAGATTGTTCAAATGCTGAATTTGCTGATTTTCTGCAGAATTCTGCAGTTTATGTGAGTTTTAGGCACTTTCCGGCACTTAAACTATCTCTAGGAAGGCTGTTTTGTGATCCTTACTTTCCTACACACTATACTAGTGTAATACTTGGTTTCTGGCTCATTCTGTGTCTCAACACATTGTCTGTCTATGTACTGAACTCCGTCAGCATTTTCTGATTTGTCTGATAACTGTGCTAACTGTGTTTCGTGTATCATTTGAGTCAATAAAGTTCTCATGCAATAATGATATGTCATTTGCAATATGTGATGAACATGTATGTATAATGCAATAATCAGAAAGCAGTTTCTAGTTATTAATTGAAATTCAGCACAGTCATTAAGCACTAATCATGGTTTAATAGTTGTACGGATACCTGGAATTTTGACAGTTGTCACATAAGAATCGGCCCATTATTAGGAGTCGCAATCCCATTGATCACACCCGTCTCTCTAGCACGATTAAACATGCACGATAACGCTTCCATAACCACAAGGAACAGAAAAGGGGAAAGCGGGTCCCCTTGTTTCATACCTTTTTCGCATCTGAAATTAAAGGTGGTCGCTCCATTAACCAGAACGGCCGAGTTCGCCGACGCTAGAATACCCGTGATCCATTTACACCATATGTTTGGAAAACCCATTTGCCGAAGCGTGTTGATCACGAACCTCCAATTCACGTTGCCGTATGCCTTTTCGAAGTCTATCTTGAGGAAAAAAGCTTTCAAATTCCTTTTCTTGATCCAAGAGATGAGTTCGTTAACAATAAGTGGCCCGTCCAAAATGAATCTTCCTTTTAAAAACTGGGATTCGGAAATAACTCCGTCTAAAACCTTCCTCATCCGATTTGCCAGCACCTTGGAAATAGCCTTGCTAATAACTCCGACCAAGTTTATCGGCCTGTAATTGTTTAAGGAAATCAGGTCGACAACTTTTGGAATAAGAGCAATATAAGAGACGCCACTTCCATTACTAATCTCTCCTGTGTTGAAAAACCGGGCAAAAATTCTCGCAAAATCTTCTTTGAACAAATCCCAAAAATGCTTAATAAACTTAAAATTAAAATCATCTGGTCCCGGGGACCGATCATCTCCACATTCAAAAATGGCATTCTTAATTTCAAGCTCTGAGAAAGGTTCAACAATTATACTACTCTCAACCTCCGAGATTTTTTTATGGCAAAAGAGATCGGGTCTCGTCGGCATAGACTCCTTGAATTTATCCCGAAAAATGAAAGGACCTGTTTTTTAATCTTGGCCGGCTTGTTGCACCACTCTCCGTTGATTGTGAGTCCGTGAATGTTGTTCGAGGCTTTCCTGTTATTCACCAAGGCATGAAAAAACTTGGAATTCTCGTCCCCATCTATCGCCCACTTGGTCCGAGCTCTTTGTTTAATATCCAAGTTCTTCCTTTTTTCAATCTCTTTGATAATTTTCCTATTTTCCGCCATAACCCACTCTTCCTCTTCCGAAAGATCCCTAGATTCCATGTCAATTTCCATCTGTTCCAGTTTAGTTAAAGCTATCTTTTCGACTTCATTTTCTTTAGCCAAAAAATCATCCCGCCACTTCTTGAGAAACGATTTAATTCTGGCAAATTTAGCAGTGAGACACTTATAGGGGGGGTCGAAAAGTTCGAACCCCTCCACTGCCGCCATAACCGCCTCCTCAAAACCCGGTTTCCTAATCCAAGAACTGTAGACCCGAAAAGGCCGCGCCCCGAACTTTAAATCAACCAACTCAAGATTAATAGGACAATGGTCCGAGAGACGATAAGGCATAACTCTAACACATGCCGAAGGCCATTTGTTGAAAAATTCAGAACAAACCAATAAACGGTCCAACTTACTAAGCTTTCTCCCATTATCCCTTATACATGTAAACTTCCTGCCCTGCATCGGATATTCCAACAAACCATTGTCAAAAATGAAATTGTTAAAATTCTCGGAACATACCGGCTTAAACTTATATCGTTTCCTTTCCGCCTGAGATCGCACAGCGTTGAAATCTCCGACAATAACCCATTTACCATCAGCTAGATCGATGACGTTGGAGATCTCGTTCCACAATTGTAATTTATCCGAAGTATTTTGAGGAGCGTAGACGTTGACTAAGTTGATCGGATCACCGCTACCCACCACCGTGCCTTTAATTATTAAACAGAATCTTTGTTGAATGACTGTCACTATCTTCAGAACCTTAGGATCCCATATCCACACCAGACCTCCTGAGAGACCCACCAAATCGACCGAAGCAAAATCGAAATTCCTATTTCCCCACATTTTAGAAAGGACCGAGATAGATACCTTCGAGACTTTCGTCTCCTGGAGAGCAATAACACTAATATTGTTGGAGATCCTCAGATCTTTCACCCAAGCAGCTTTAGCATCCCCCGAAATTCCTCTAATGTTAATTGACATGAAGTTCATTGGTCCACCAAATTGTTCCCTTCTCCTCTAATTGACTTACCGATTAGGCTGTTGTGATTGACGAGATCCGCTCCCACAATGTTCCCGATGTTTATGGTCGCCCTAATCTCTTCTTCGACTGAAGCTTCATAAGTATCTTGCACAATCACATCCGGGCAATCATCTATATCTCCACCCCCTGCCGGGTTACCACCGTGATTCGAAGCCGGATCCATTCAAACTTCCGAACCATCCTGAACCGCCAAATTATCCGACAAAGTCTCGCTGTTGCTTTGGGAAGTCTTTGGGGACTGTTCCACCTGCTCGTCTGTCACACCCCGATTTCCACGTGTCACCGGTGGGCCCGGTGGGGGATTATCGTGACGTGGTTGGCAACATAATAGTCAAACAACACAATATTTAATATGCACAGCGGAAGCAATTTAAAATATATTATATCAACCGAATTTAATATTGTAATATCAAATGTCACAATATTCGGAAGTTTATCCACAGAAGGATCGAAACTAAAATGGAAACAATAGTTCAACAGACTTCAGGCATCTTAAGCTTGCGAGACTCTTTATTGATGCTAAGGAGACAATCCAGCCAATTACGTTTAGTACCTGCATTTAGTCTTTTTGGGAAAATACGTCAGTTTACACTGGTAAATACAATCAACTGACTCATTTTGGAAAATGATTTAAAATTGGTTTGGATGCACATGGCATAAATGTTTTATAATTTGATTAAAATGCACAGAGGCAAGATTAATCTTTTTAACTTGGGAGAATTATTTAATATTATAATCTTGTGAACGAATTACATGTTCCTTGTGCGTTCAGTAGCCCGGATCTTGTCCGGGTTAAAGATCAATAGACACACCACAGTATTCTTTTGTGCACTGACGGGTGTACGCCTACACCCCGCACTTAAGTCGTGGCCATTTCGTAAAATGATGCCAAGGATATCCGGGACATGGTCATTAACCCCCCAAAGGCTTTAAGTAACAAGACTGTTTAAACGAGCCGATCAAATTTATTCAATTACCCACTCAACGGTGGAGGATTTGATGCCCGATCAAGCGGTATTCTATATACCGTAACCCAAGCCCGTATAGGGAAAATAAGTTAAAAGTATTTACCTGAGCAAAGTATAAATCACAATAAGCAAATTGCAAGTAGCTTTTACTGGTCCTCCTAATCTGGAACGAAGGTTTATAATAACCTATTAGAATCCTAACGGGTCTTTAGTTAAGCTTAAGCTTAGACCGGTTAGTTTCAAAGACACGGTTCGCACGCACGATTAAGCGAAGACCGGATAGAATGTGATTTAGACCAGACAAGTTTAGAGACTTGTTTAATATGGGTATTTCATACACATTCTGGATTTTGAGATAAAACCGTTAAGGTTTGATCCGTTTAGGCTAGTTTAGGTAAACTAGTTACATAAGCCGAACCGAACGCGTAATAAGCGTAACGGGTATACATATGAGCCATTTACATGTTTCCTAAGTTAATATGCTTCATATATGTTGTGACATCAGTAAGATGTCTTTTATTATGCCCGAAATGAATTTAAACACAAACTATGCCCCGTAGGGGTAGTTTGGTCATTTTAAAGGTTGTAAAAGAGTTTAAGTGTTTATCTAAGTTACAGGTCTGATGTAATCATCAAACATACTCAATTTAGTGAGTTATAACAGTAGGGTAAAGTATATATGTGAAATTTATCAATTATAACCAAACTATGCACCGTAGGGGCATTTTGGTAATTTCACATAAGCCGAAAAGCTCAAAACTGAAGTCTGAGTTTATCAACCTTTGCTTACTGTTAAAATATTATAATTTGCCTCAAATATCAGTAGGTATCAACCCTTGTATGTTTAAAATAATTTTATTACATACTATGCGTTAAAAACGCTTAAAAAGGCGATTAGAGGCCATTTCCGGGTTTGATACATAAATCTGATATTTTTATATTTCCAGAAGGCTTAAAATAATTTATTTATCATATTTGATCAGTAGAAAAAGGTTTGGAGTCATTTAGATATGTAAAACTCATTTTATGGCCCGTAAGGGCAAAACCGACAATTACCGGATTAAGTCTACGACTATTAGTTATGCTCAGCCTAAAATTAATTAAAAATCTTTAAAAATCCCAAAATAATATATTACATCAGTGGGTAAAATATTTGGTATCAAAAAGTAGGCTTAACTAGGCTATACACTAATTACGCCATTTAATTAACATAAAGCTTCCAATTTGCGCTAATGAGCATAACTCTTATTCTATACCTCAAACTGATGTCAAACTTTGCATACAAGTTTATATATCAGTAAATAAGGTTTCTACTCTTTTACATTTCCAAAAATCACGTTTTAAGGCAATAAGGGCATAATGGTCAACATATGAGCAATTAACGGAATCATGCGTGTTAATCAGTTAACTAATGAACCATGGTGTATAATCACAGAGGGTTATACTAGCATGTAACCTGGTCCAAATGAAGCTCTTAGGTATTTCTAAAACATACCATAACGGGTCAGAACTGAAAGTCAAAGTATAAGTCAAACTATGCGGCTTTCGGTTCCGAACCGGGTCTTTACTGAAAATTGTCGGGTTGAACATGTTTAGACATGTTCTTACATTAATTACTTAGTTATAACAATGATCAAACAGGTTGTATGTGTTCTACAATGCTAATTATGCATAAATTGTAATTTACACATTCTGTTGACTTTTTAAATACAAGTTTGACCCGACATTTGACCTAGTTAGAGTGGGAATCAGGGAGAACCCTTTTGAGGGTTTATTACCCACATAATTACCAACTTATAACTACTTTTGATTCGACTAATCACTGGATCTTTAGTGATTAATCTTAAAGTCAACCGTTAATTATGACGGTTTGACTTTTAAGCTAAAACTAAGCTAAAACTTAACTAAGGAAGGTTTAGCAAACTTACCAAGGTCCTATGCACGATTATGGATGTCTTGGATCTGCTCCTAAGCTCCAGAAATGCTCCACAATTGCAGATGAAGGTGTGATCAAAGTTGTTGCACATGAGGGCCTTTTATAGTGGTTTAATCACCACAAATTGTTGACATGTAAGTCTACAAGTGACCACAACCTTCCCACAAGTGTCCCTAGATGTTTAGGGTTGTTTAGGGGTCGCCCACATATGAGGAAAATCGTTTGAAAGGTCAGAAACGCGTTTAAACAGCAAACAGAAGGATCTGCTGTCGCTGGGGACACCTTACGGACCGTAAGGGTGGACCTTTACGGTCCGTAAGCCAGTTATCAGGGCCAAACATTTTCTAGTTTTCACATAAATGTCTCTTGGCCTTTCGAAAGGGCAACTAAGCTTTTTTCTTGCAATTTGACCCCTTCTTATTTACCTACAAGGGCTTTAGGACTTATACCCACTTTGCCAAGTCCCTGGACATTTCTGGTTAACCCGAAAAGTCATATCTTTCAACGTTACGCTTTAACCCTTCGCATACGAATTTGATCATAACTTTCTCATACGACAACAAAACTTTACGAAATTTATATCGTGCATTCTAGTGAGCATAATTAACAGTTACAAAGCTTCGGGTTTGTCAAAAGGTCACTCAGAGGTATAACTTAAACATGTTGACACATTTAGCCCCTATAGTTTGTAATTCCTCACTTTTAGCTTCGCATGATCCATGATTTATTCGTTTGATGATATGAACATCATGTAGGGTTAATATACAATATATTTATTCACTGTTGACATTTAGAGTACGTATATTCACATACTTTCCATGATTGTCAACTTTAGTCCTTTCAGAACATTCTTTCACACGTTCAAACATGTGACACGTGTCAACTTATTATAGGACGTGAATTTTCGAGGTGTTACATCGTCGGTGGCATTTTTATTAAGGTTAAACGAGAAACAAAAATCCCCATCCTCCCTGCTTCTTTTTTTGGCCCATTCTCCGAGATTGGGCTTGACTTGTCTATTTAGGTAGAGGCCTTATGTTTGGGCCTGTATCTACTTGCTTTCCTTTTGGGCCTACCTAAATTGCCCCCTCCGTTGTTAACGTAAGAATGATTGATAATGTTGTGAGCCTGCGGCTGTGATTCGATAACCTTGGACTTTCCTTTGTCTGCCGCTAAAACTTCACCATGCAGCCCCTCATTCTCCATGGCAAACTTGGCCAAGTTAACCTTGAGTTTGTATCCCCCATCTTCGTTCCGTTTAACGCACGCTCCATCTCCTATACGTCAACAACGTTTCTAAAGCTTATAAAACCGAACTTTCTCCCCTCTTTGTCTTTTTTCCTGGCAATGTAGACCCCGGTCACCTCCCCAAAAACCCTAACAAACTCTGAAACCTCCCAAGGGATACATCCTGGTGGGAGATTTGTAACGTAAAACTTCGTTATCGGCCCTTTGATGTTGCTGTCTCCTTTAGTTCCTCTTCCTCTCCTGTTCTTTTTGACTGGAACGTCTTTCCAGCTACCTTCTTCGTCTCTCTCACTCATCGCTTAACGTCACTGGGGGAAACCCTAGAGGCGAATGGAATAGGCAAACACTGACTAGGCTGAAAGGTTAGATCAAGATTTGTTCCATAAACAGATCGATTAAACCTCACAGGCTAGCCGGAGCAAGCTTTCTTCATCGAGCCTCGCGGCGAATACCTCAGCCGGAGAGAGGGAGAGAGAGTGTTTAATTGGATATTAATTAAATTATATATTTGTATTGGGTTTGATTTTTTTAAATTAACATAATCCAGAAACTGAAAGCCTCAATAGTGGGAACGACTGTCTATTTGACTCTAGAGATATATCGATTCGCAAAGCGTCGTTCCATTGGAGAGGAGATCAAGAGACGATGGTCGGCCAACAATTCCTTTCCAATGAGGTTTCGTAAGTTCCAAATGAGTGCTTAATGAATTGGTATAACCTATGCATTTGAATATTTGTGAGTGTTATTTTCTTTTCTTTTCGTTTTGATTTTAATAATTATCATGGTATGAAAAAACAAAGAAAATTAGGGTTGTGATATGATGATTTGTAAGCATTGAAAGTTGAAACACTAAATTAAATCAGTTTGCAATTGGTGCTTTGTTCTCAATAGACCTATTTATGAGTTATCTTTCGCACATGCTAATTTGGTGAGTTCATTAAGAATTGCCGATGTACTTAGGGTGTTCGGAGTGGGCTTCGGTAAACCCACTTTACCGATTCGGTAAAGTGTGGCAAACCAATGCCAACCCTTTGCCGCATGAAGTGTTTGACGAAATGGGTGTTCAATCCGTGAGGCATTACCGATTCGGAAAAGGGAGGAATGAGAGAGAGGGAGGGTATTGTGGGTGGGGTCCATTCCTATCTCAACCAATCAGAACTTTTTCCTTTTTTTAAAAAAATAGTTTACCATTTCATTAAGTGTCTAAACCATTGCCAACACTTTTCACCAAAGTTTAAACACTTTTGACTGCTTGACATGGCGCGCTCTGATTGGTCGGTTTTTTGGTTTGCCACTCCAAAGTGTTTAACCACTCCTTACACCCTTAGGACACAACTAAATTTTCATTGTTGCTATGAATGTTTTTTGATGGCAGATTTCTTTTAATCCTTATCATTTGTGGGACTTGTATCTAAAACATATCTCATTCAAACTCAAGTGTTTAAAGGTTTTTGTCTTTGCCAAGTGTCTCATAGATTCATGAGTATATGTTTCGTAAGAAGCGGTTAGGCTACACGGTATGGTGATGGTCCTCCCTTGGAGGATGGTCCGCCACGTAAGCGACACGTAGGATGAGCATGAGGATGGGGCAAAGAGGATGGAGGTGTGGAAATGGGAGGATGGACCTAAAATGTGTATGTAATATTGTATGTATAGGGGTGTGTGAGAGGGGATGGCTGCCTTTTTGTCTTGTTGTGGACCGTCGGAGACGTCCTCCAAAGGACGGTGAGGACGCGACGAGGGGGGGGGGGGCAGCATGGATGGAGGACCGGCGCCGGTAGGGGACGGTCCAAAACCGATCCCCATACCAAGCAGCCTTAGGATTAGTATGTGGTTTGTATTTGTATTTTGTTTCATCTTGTCGATCTTCACGAAGAGTTACAAAATAACAAATCACTTTAAAGCTTTCTTCGGTTCTTAAAAATTTTCTTACAAGCATAAAATGATAGTTTTGTTATTTTTTTTTCTAATATTAATCTTTGGTTTTAAATGCATTTGTTAGTCATAGCATATATCATCAATCTTAAAAATTCATATTTGATTACTCCATGATATAATCTTTGATTTTAAGGGTGAGGATCAAATAGGAAGTTTATTTTGGCTAGGAAGTATAGGAAGCAATAGGATTAGGACATGTGGCAAAATTTAAAATAAAGAGGAAGAGTATTTTAGTCAATCTTACCCTTTTCTTCTTCCTTCTTCCCAGTAATATCAAAACCCACCATTTTCAAAACCCACAATCTTCAACCATTTCTTCACATTCTATCTCAATAATCATTACATTATAGTGCGATTTTTGTCACCAATCAATGATTCAAACACCCGATCAACGTGTTCTTCAGCTTTTTTGAAGAAAACTCAGTTTAATTTCATACAAAATCTCGTTTTTTTCGGTGATTTTGAAGATAATCACTCGATCCGTTCGATTCGATCTCTGATAAGTGTTTCAATCATTCAAATTTCGTCAATCGTTGAAGAAACCGACTTCGATCCATGTAAGAAATTCTTTAATTTCATTTTTATTATCTGGGTTTTTGATTTAGTCATTGCGTTTTACGATCTTGGTGGGGGTCCGGGGGCAGTGCCCCTGGTAGCAGGGTCTAAGACATTTTACGATTTAGTCTGCAAAACTGCATTCGTAAACTCAATTGGTTCAGACAATTCACAGCACAGACAAAACTATTGTCCTGGTTCAATGCGTTTTAGAGAGAACACTTTCTTTGGTGTTTTTAGGCCATTGCGTTTTAGAACTAAGAAATTTTTATGTGTTTTATGGCCATTGCATTTTAGAAAAACACATTTTTGAAGTGTTTTTAGTCATTGCGTTTTAGGTAAAACACATTTTAAGGTGTTTTCAGTCCATTGCGTTTTAGAGAGAACACTTTCTTTTGTTTTTTTAGGCCATTGCGTTTTAGAAAGGAGACATTTTTAAGTGTTTTCTGGCCATTGCGTTTTATAAATAAGACATTTCTTTGTGTTTTTTGGTGCATTGCGTTTTAGGTAAAACACATTTTTATGTGTTTTCAGTCCATTGCGTTTTATAAAACAGACATTTTAAGTGTTTTCTGGCCATTGCGTTTTAGAAATAAGACATTTGTTTGTGTTTTTTGTGAATTGCGTTTTAGGTAAAACACATTTTTATGTGTTTTCAGTCCATTGCGTTTTAGAAAGTACACTTTCTTTTGTGTTTTTAGGCTATTGCGTTTTAGAAATAAGACATTTCATTGTGTTTTCTGGCCATTGCGTTTTACAAATAAGACATTTCTTTGTGTTTTTGGTGCATTGTGTTTTAGAAAAATGTCATTTTTTAGGTTTTTTTTTCATTGCGTTTTACGCAACTGGGTTTTAATTTTTTTTTTTTCAAATATAGCAATAGTATACTCGTTTTAAAGATAAAAAAACGCTCGTTTTTTTGGTGCAATTTTTATAAAAAAATAATGTCGTATTAAAGAGTTATTAACGTTTAAAAAATGGGAGGGAATTGGAGGAGAGAGAAACTATTGCCTTGGATTGACTAAAATACCCCTAAACAAACTCACGCACCTCTTTTCTTCCTTTCAATTTCTCTCATTTAATCTTAGCCCTTGATTAACTAAAAGGATGGTCAAGATTACTTCCTAGCCTTCTTAGCCAAATAAACTTCCTATTATATCCTAACCCTTGATTTTAAATGCGAGTTTTCCTTTTAGAGTAGTGATACAAATCAATAATCTAAATAAGCAAAGAATCAATAAAATTTTCATTTTCAATATCTACATTTCGAAGATCGCGGTAATAGTACTGGCCAATTATTGGCTAAAATGGGCTGCTAAGGTAATAGTGTCAGGCACCCTATTGGCCCAACAAATTTACGTTTTTATCCCGCTTAAAATTACGATTTTGCCATTAGTTTGAAATTCTGTTTTTAACCCCACATAAAAATAAATTTACGTTTTTGCTCCCAGCTAAATATTTAAATTTTTGCTCCGGTTCAAAATTACGATTTTGCCCCGTTTAAATTTACACTTTTGCAATTAGTTTTTTCCCTTAAAATTACGATTTTGCCATCAGTTCAAAATTATGTTTTTACCCCCACTTAAAAATAAATTAACGCTTTTGCTCCCAGCTAAAAATTTCAATTGTGCCCTCAGATCAAAATTACGATTTTGCCCCTTTTAAATTTACAGATTTTCCATTAGGTTTTTTCTCACAGCTACATTACGATTTTGCTCTCAACTTAAATTTACATTTTCTTCATCGTTTTTGTTTGTTTCCTGGTTAAATTACAATTTTGCCCCCAGTGTAAAATTACAGTCATGCCGGCAGCTGCCTGGCACTCCCCCATTGGTCCATTTAATTTACGATTTTATCCCTGAATTAAAATTATGATTTCGCCCTCAGTTAAAAATTACGTTTTTCCCATCGTTTTAGTTTTTTTAGCAAAACTATAAAAGTTTTTTGTTTTAATTTGTTAACTCCATTTAATTTTTTCCCGTGTCAAGGATAGTCCTGAAAAATTACAGTTTTGCCCTGAGCCGAAAATTACGGTCTTATCATCGTTTTAGTTTTTTTTTCCTAGCAATATTATAGAAGTGTTTTTTAATTGATTGAGAATTATTCGGCTATCGCCCCACAACACAGGCGGGGCAACTACTAGTTATATTATATAATGATACAAATCGGAAATCTAATGTAAGTAAAAAATTCTATTGTATATTTGTATCACATGATGATACCACTGTCATAACTTATAGTCATGGCCCACCCATTCTCATGTATCAAAATGTTGGAAGTGTGGGACACCCACATACCAAACCACTAATCACAGATAAATAATCTAGGATCAATTTATGTGACTTCTACGATGGCCTATTTTGTCACACCCCAACCGATGGCGGAATCATCGGGGCGCGGCACTGAGCGAAACAGATTGTCCAGAAGTTTCCATAACAACTATCATTACCATTCAATTTAAGTTAACATGTCCCATACCATGTCTCAAATAGTAAAACAAGTTATTACAGACAAAAACTAAACAAATATTCTGTTCCGACAACTCAGATTCAAGCATAACTAAATTATTCGTGGGTTTCTAGGACTCCAGTTCCTAGCTTCGATTTCATCACAGCCCGAGAAGCATATAAACAACCTAGGCACCTGTCACATACGTTAAAATAATGTCAATACATAAAATGTAAAGGTGAGCATACAAGTTTGATAATAGCATATAGAGTTCGAATTCGTTTACGCATAACCAGCACGTACACATAGTAAAATGAAGCACGTTAGTTATCGACATAGATCCATCGATACCAATGACTGCGGGTTGACTGCCCGAGGCAGTTCGCAATACACGATTACCACTGTAATCCGTGCAAGTAAAAGATCCTTAACAACCCCCGTGGAAACGGGTGCTGAGTCCAAACTATAGTACTATCGTTGCTAAGGCAGGTAGACAGCATTCCATGTGTAAACATAACAAACAAGCATTCATAAGCCACGTATAACATGCAATAATGGTTAAGCGTTAAAATAGCTTGAGTAGTGTGATAGTTGTAGTTTGAATAGTTGTAACGTATGTAACACCCAAAAGTGTTAAAGCAAAAAGGGTTCGAGTATACTCACAGCGATATGGATTGAAGGGAGCGCTTTACAGCGAGCACGATTAGCCTGAATAGATTCGATAACGTAACGATAAGTGACGCGTAAAACAGTACGAGTGAGTGCGGGTAGAGTGACTGATCGTGCGGATCAGTTGTCCGTGAATAGAGGTCATCCGTGCGCATGACCTATCCGTACGGATGGCGATGCGTGCGGACGGTGTTCCATCCGGATAGGTCATCCGTGCGTGTGACTGTCCGTGCGGGTAGCAACCCGTGCGGACGAGTTATACGTGCGGACGGCTTACCCGTACGGTTAGATTGTTTGTGTGGATAAACGTCCAAGTGGATTGTTTCTTCCTAAGATGTGTTTGTGTATGATGGCTTGTGCTTTGGAGTTTTCGTTGTAGCATTTAGAAAACACCAAAGTGTTTCTACCTTTCAAGCCGGCCGCGCGGACGGCGGTCCGTGCGTGTGGTAGTCCGTGCGGACAGCCCGTGCGCGCGGGCAGAGTCAATCCGTCCGGATAGTCCGTCCGTGCGCATGGCTTGGCCGTGCGGGTGGGGTTTGCTCGATTTTCATTTTAAGGCCTTAGTATCTCATGATCCGATGAGTAATCCATTCAGAGGTCGTCCGTCCGGATTGCTCGTTCGTCGATACTCAAACCTCGCGTGGAAAGTGGGTCCCAAGGGTAGTCCGTGCGGGTGGCAACCCGTGCGTATGACCCGTGCGTACGGATGGTAACCCGTGCGCACAGCTTGTCCGTGCGGGTGGCTAGTCCGTGCGGGTAGCCTGTCCGTGCGGACAACTGCTCCGGTTGTTCCGTTCGTCTACACTTGGTTTCTGTTGTTTATCGAGACGTTCTGATTACGTGGCAACCACTCGGAGTTGTGTTCTCACCCGCGTGACTAGACCGGTTAGGAACCACCCTAACTCGGCCTGCCGGCGACTCAGAACGGTCGTCCCGGTTAACCCCGAATTCAGTTGTCTAGGGTACAACTCCAGATCTGGAACTAGGGTATTACTATTGACAAGCAAAACACTAGGACTGATCGGGTTTGTACCGGTTTTAAGGGTAAAAGAAGGAGAGAACATTAGATTCATTTCCTTCAACTCTTTTATCCTTGGAAAAGTTTAGATCTAGGTGGAATTATTGTAAAAACTTGTAGAAATCGTTTAGATCTGAGATATTCTTGGTGGAATGAGGCCAAGCATGAAGTTCTTACGAACTTCATAATGACGTCACCCATGATTACCTCAAATCCGGATGATTTCATGGTTAGAATTGAAGATTTGAAAGATAGAAGTGTGTGGAATCGTGTAGTGACCAAAGATGTACAAGAATTAGTGCAAGATCTTACCTGGATTGAGAGAAATCTGAGAAAAGGTGAAGAATGCGTGTGGTTCGGACGTCACTTGCCAAAAGTGGAAAAAGTGGAGAGTGACCCGTGTATTTATAGTATGCCAAAAAGGGAAAGGAGGTGAGCCGTGCGCACGGCACGCACCCGGGCAGGTCATCCGTGCGGACTGGCCATCCGTGCGGACTGGCAATCCGTGCGGATTGGCCATCCGTGCGGATGGGCCATCCGTGCGGATGCCACCGCCTTGGGCGAGCTCGATGCGATGTTGATTTGGCTCAGATCTACGATTGATTTGATAGGGTTTCCTAATTCAAATTACTTTCAGTCCCAACTACTTCTTATACGGTTCGATTCGGGATTGGAGTTCGGGTTCGATCATATTCGAGTTAGACTTCGAGTTCGATTGAGTTCGCTTGATTATCACCACACAACATAAAATAAACACGCACAAGTAACACGTAAGGCACACACACACGTATAGCTGACAAATAAAATACGAAATTCGAGTTTCGATTTGGTGTCGATTTGATTAGCTTGCTTGATTATCTTTATCGCATTGCTACTTCCTATCGTTCACAGTCGTAGATCGGTCGAAATATGATTGGTGAGGCTTGATTATTGTAATGTACGACATTTACTCCACATAATCTAAATATAATAGAAACAATTCTACAAGTCACGTTGCGCGAATTCGGTCGTTGACTTTGACCTTGACTTTGACTTTCACTCGTGAAAATACGGGGTGTTACAGCCTCCCCTTGTTTAGGAAATTTCGTCCCGAAATTAAGCCGGAAGCTGTAACAATTTGTGAATCACGTGTGGAGAATCGCCAAATTAACCAGGATTTACGGTTAAAATCGGCTGATTCAAAAGTCTATGAAGTCATTTGAGAGGAATCTTTTTCGAATTATTTTGTTTGCGCTGATCAGACAACAAGATTCGTACCAGATTTCATTGTATACAGATCTCAATTCGCATCAGATTCGATAAGGTTCTTCAAAATCTTTTTCTTTTTCTTTCAAAACCTCGATCATTGTGGGTTCTAATTTGAATTTGCTTCGGTCGCGATCCGTCTCGTACGACGTGCGGAATCTGTGCACGAGTGAGTTCGAACAGAAAAGAACGTACAATTTTAACGTGATTCAATAGATTCGTAGGACGTGTACAAGCTTTCTCTTTCTAGTTTCTCTTATTTACAATCTTCATTAGTTTCGACGGTTTCTGATGGCTTCCATACATATTATCATATTTCAAATTCTCTGAAATCTCTCTCGAATACTCGCTGTTCTAGTTGGACGTTGCTTCTTCGTTGAACAGCTGTGGATACTTTGCCTTCATGTCGCTTTCGAGTTCCCAAGTGAACTCCGCGCCTTGTTTGCCTTCCCACCGGACTTTCACAATGGGAATGCGTGAGCGCCTGAGTTCTTTGGTTTGGCGATCCATGATTTCGACAGGCTTTTCCACGAAGTGCAATGTTTCATTCACTCGTAGATCGTCCAGAGGAACATGTTTGGCTGGTTCGTAGATGGTCTTTCGGAGGTTTGACACGTGGAAGATCGGATGGACATTGTTAAGTTCTTCCGGTAATTCGAGTCTGTAGGCGACTTTTCCGATCCTTTCCAGAATCCTAAAAGGTCCCACATACCGAGGCGCTAGCTTCCCCTTTTTGCCAAATCGGACTACACCCCTCCAAGGTGATACCTTTAGGAGTACGTAGTCGCCAATGCCATACTCACGGTGCTTGCGCTTTTTATCGGCTAGAAGCTTCTGTCTATCTCGAGCCTTCGCTAGGTTGTCCCGAATTTGGAAGATTTTGTCTGTCGTTTCTTGTAGTAGTTCCGGACCGGTTAGTTGCGAGTGACCGATCTCGTGCCACACAATAGGCGATCGACATCTCCTTCCGTATAAGGCCTCGAAAGGTGCCATCTGGATGCTAGCCTAGTAGCTGTTGTTGTACGAGAATTCGACTAACGGAAGGTGTTTATCCCAACTGCCACCGAAGTCTAGAACACATGAACGAAGCATGTCTTCAAGCGTACGAATCGTTCTCTCGCTCTGACCGTCAGTTTGTGGGTGGAACGCAGTGCTTAGATTAAGCGTTGTACCCAGTGCTGTTTGAAACGTTCCCCACAATCGCGAAGTGAATCGAGCATCCCGGTCAGAGATGATGTCACGAGGCGTCCCATGTCGACAGATGATCTCGTTAGTGTAGATTCGGGCCAATCGTTCGACCTTGTAGTCCTCTCGTATTGGCAGAAAGTGGGCTGATTTGGTCAGACGGTCAATGATAACCCAAATACTGTCGTGACCTGATGACGTGGTTGGAAGCTTGGTTACGAAATCCATAGCTATGCTCTCCCACTTCCACATAGGGATTGGAGGTTGTTCGAGCAAGCCAGAGGGTCGTTGATGTTCGGCCTTGACCCTAGCGCAGGTTAGGCATCTTCCGACGTAGAGGGCGATATCCCGTTTCATACCCGGCCACCAGTACCTGTATCGAAGGTCATGGTACATTTTGTCCGCACCAGGATGAATAGAGTATCGGGATTTGTGGGCTTCGTCCATGATGATCTGTCGCAGGTTAGTTCTCCTGGGAATCCAGATTTTGTCTAGAAAGTGGAATATCCCGTTTGATTTGCTCACAAGCTGGGCTCCGTCGTGGTAGATTCTCTCTTTCTTCAAGGTGCGCTCGTTGAAACATGCATGCTGGGCGTCGCGAATAAGAGCTTCTAGATTGTGCTGGGCTTGACCATTACGGGTGCTAAGCAGGTAACTCCGTCTGCTAAGTGCGTCGGCAACAACATTTGCTTTGCCTGGGTGGTAACGAATCTCGCAGTCGTAGTCGTTGAGAAGCTCTACCCATCGGCGTTGACGCATATTTAGTTCCCTCTGATTAAAGATGTGTTGTAGGCTCCTATGATCGGTGAAGATCGTACACTTAGTACCATACAGGTAGTGTCGCCAAATCTTTAATGCAAAAACAACTGCGCCTAGCTCGAGATCGTGGGTTGTATAGTTCTTCTCGTGGATTTTGAGCTGTCGGGATGCGTAAGCAATAACCTTGTCTCGTTGCATTAAGACACAACCGAGACCAAGGTTAGAAGCATCACAGTAGACAATGAAATTATCGTTTCCGTCGGGTAGCGTGAGAACAGGAGCATTGCAAAGCATGTATTTGAGGGTTTGAAAGGCAGACTCTTGCTTGGTTCCCCAGACAAAAGGCTGATCCTTATGGGTAAGAGAAGTAAGTGGTACAGCAATCTTCGAGAATCCGTTGATAAATCGTCGATAATAGCCCGCCAGTCCGAGAAAGGAACGGACTTCAGTCGGGTTCTTAGGCGTAACCCAACTCTTAACAGCTTCAATCTTTGCAGGATCGACGTGAATGCCCTGACTATTTACGATGTGACCCAGGAATTGAACCTCCCCCAACCAAAATTCGCACTTGGAGAACTTGGCGTAGAGTTGATTTCCCTGGAGTAACTCGAGAACCAAACGTAGATGTTGTGCGTGTTCGGATCTCGTTTTGGAATAGATCAGGACATCGTCGATGAACACGATGACGAAACGGTCAAGATACGGTTTACACACCCGATTCATCAGATCCATGAAAACTGCTGGTGCATTGGTTAGGCCAAAAGGCATGACAACGAATTCATAATGGCCGTAACGAGTGCGAAACGCTGTTTTGGGAATATCTTCCTCCTGTATACGCAGCTGATGATATCCAGAACGCAGGTCGATCTTCGAGAAACACGTAGCGCCCTGTAGTTGATCAAACAAATCGTCGATTCGAGGCAGAGGATAGCGATTCTTGATAGTCAACTTATTCAATTCCCGGTAATCGATGCACATCCGGAACGTCCCATCCTTCTTTTTGACGAAAAGGACTGGTGCGCCCCACGGAGAGGTGCTCGGGCGAATAAAGCCTTTTTCAAGCAATTCCTGGAGTTGGGTTGAGAGTTCGCGCATTTCGGACGGCGCAAGTCGGTAGGGAGCTCTGGCAACAGGGTTTGCTCCAGGAATGAGATCAATGCGAAAATCGATATCACGCTTTGGAGGTAGTCCGGGAAGATCCTCGGGGAAGACTCGAGGAAATTCTCGAACCACTGGAACGTCATTCACTTTCTTCTTCTCTTTCTTTTCCTTCTCCGCTGCTACGACATGAGCCAAGAAGGCCCTGTACTCCTTACGAAGATACTTGCTGGCTTGTAGGCATGATATAAGTTTGAGACCCTTCGAAGTAGTATCTCCATAGACGCACAATGAATCCCCGTTGGCGAGGGAAAAACGAATCATTTTATCGAAGCACACAACTTCGGCATGGTTTTCGCGAAGAAAGTCCATGCCTACTATGACATCAAAGCTTCCTAGTTGCATTGGGATAAGATCGATTGAGAAGATGTGATTGTTGAGCTCGAGTGTGCAATCACGAATAACAGAGTTTACAGCGACGGTTCTTCCGGTAGCGACTTCAACTTCGAATGCAGAGGAGAGTCGAGAACGTTTACGACTAAGGAGTTTCTCGAATTCGAGTGACACAAAGCAATTATCGGCTCCAGTATCAAACAAACATGAAGCATAAATACCATTCACAAGGAACGTACCATTGACCACGTTGTTATCGGCTTGGGCTTGACGCACGTTGAGATTGAAGGTTCTGGCTCGTGCGGCCTGTTGCTGTTGCTGCTGCTGTTGCTGTGGTTGCTGCTGTTGCTGCTGGGGTTCTTGTTTCACCACCCTGTTTGGGCACATGTTGGCGAAATGGTTCGGGTCGCCACATGTGAAGCATGCTCTGGCCTTGACTGCGGGTGCCGGAGGAGCTTGTTGACCCTGTGGGGCAGCGAGTAGAGCTTGATTGGCAGGGGCTTGACGAATACGGCAGTTGGCCGTGAAGTGGCCGTAGACGTTGCAATGAGCACAGAAGCGGCATTGAATAGCAGTTGGATGATGATAGGTGCAAGTAGGGCAGAGTGGATGTGGTCCAGTATATGCACGCTTTGCAGGCGGTGCATTGGCCACAGGCGCCGCCACTTGACGCTGTTGGGCAGGTACAGCCTGAACTGGTGCAGCAGTGATCGCACAGTTCTTGTTGGTGGAGTTGCTCTTTCTCTTGTTCCTTCTCTTGTTGCTTGATGACGTAGGTTCAGCGGTTGGTGTAGCAGTAGTGGCTTGATGCAGATGCTTGGCGGTCTTATCCCACATCCCAGCTTTGACTCTTTTGTCATTGATCTCAGCGGCCAGCAGATAGGTTTCTTCGATCGTGGTAGTCTTAGCCGCTTGCACGAAATCAGCAACGCAGTCGGGCAAAGCTCGGATATACTTCTTGATGGTGATCTCAGGGGTCTTGACTTGATCAGGACAGATAATGCTGAGCTGTTTGAAGCGAGCAGTGAGACCAGCATTGTCTCCATCCTTCTGGTGTATGTGCCAGAATTCATCTTCAAGCTTTTGTCGTTCGTGAGGAGGGCAGAATTCCTCCAGCATGACTTCCTTAAGCTCATCCCACGACAACCCGTAAGCTGCATCATTCCCTCTCTTGTTCCTCTCGGCTGTCCACCAGTCCAAAGCACGGGACTGAAAGACGCCGGTAGCGTTCAGAGTTCGAAGGTCATCAGGGCAACCACTTTGTCGCAGGGTAACCTCGATAGAGTCAAACCAGTGGAATAGAGCAGTAGGACCTCCTTCGCCTGTGAATTCTTTCGGTCCACATGACTTGAATTGTTTGAAGCTGAAAGGTCTCGCGGTAGCTTTGGGACCCTCAGTCCTTGATTCCTCGGATGACTTGCTGGCATTCTCGCAGACATCGCTCACAGCCTTTGCTACTGCTTTCGCGACGATGGAAGCAAGGCGTCTGTCCCTCTTTTCCTGACGAGAGAGTTGATGACGGGATCCAGACGACATTGTCTGCAATAGACACCGCCATGGAACTCAACACATGTATTCGAATCTCACCTCACACGTTTAGGATTACTAAAGCTCAGTAACACGTGCCATGTAAACGCATATAGGTCACAAATCACAGAATTGCACAAAATCACATAAACACATAGAGCACATAATCACAATATTCCTAAACGTGTAAGCAAGAAACACATATATTCCTAATCACTAAGGCAGTCAGAAAACAGAAACCTAGTATTTAGAGTTTGCGAGTGTTCGAAAGCAGTGTAACGCGAGTGATTTTCATAAAGATCGATAAATCGAAGGTTGCGTCGAGCGAGTCTTGTGTTCTAGCAGACGCAATAGTGTTGGGTCGAAACCAATAGTACTTCAAAACGTTAACAAATAACAGAAAGTGCAGAAAATTTTCATAAAGATCGATAAATCGAAGGTAGATTGTCTGTGGCTAACAGACTTCGACTACCAAAGTGGCTCGACTATTCGCAAGGATTCTGCACAATTACCTCCAGGACTATGCCTTTGCCTCGATTCTTGGGCGTTGGCGCAATTCCCATCGGTTATATTGTGTCTCTAGATCGTTGGAGTCCATCGAACTTTGGTGGAGTTTTGTATAAAGGCGGGACGAGTCGTCAAGGTTAGGGATTCACCCCTATCTTGCAACCCCCGTCCTTGCTTTTGAAAAAAAATTGAGGAGATTATTCATCAAAATATGGATTTCACTCCTGATTTGGTACAATTCTCCTCGTTTGTAGCTAAAACGCAAGCTGATTGGGCAACTTTAGTCGAGAGTTTGCGGTTTTCACACCTATTCTCGACCTCGTTACCTGTTTACAACTTGAAAGTTCGAGTGTAATGATAGAAAAGAGTAAGTGATAGTGGTGAGTTTACGCATACGCGTGAGTTGGTCTGTTGGTTCTTAACTATAGTCTAGGTCTCTAAGACTTCGACCCGGACTAGGTCGAGTCTTGCCTAATTCCCTATAGTTATGGCTCTGATACCAATCTGTCACACCCCAACCGAGGGCGGAATCATCGGGGCGCGGCACTGAGCGAAACAGATTGTCCAGAAGTTTCCATAACAACTATCATTACCATTCAATTTAAGTTAACATGTCCCATACCATGTCTCAAATAGTAAAACAAGTTATTACAGACAAAAACTAAACAAATATTCTGTTCCGACAACTCAGATTCAAGCATAACTAAATTATTCGTGGGTTTCTAGGACTCCAGTTCCTAGCTTCGATTTCATCACAGCCCGAGAAGCATATAAACAACCTAGGCACCTGTCACATACGTTAAAATAATGTCAATACATAAAATGTAAAGGTGAGCATACAAGTTTGATAATAGCATATAGAGTTCGAATTCGTTTACGCATAACCAGCACGTACACATAGTAAAATGAAGCACGTTAGTTATCGACATAGATCCATCGATACCAATGACTGCGGGTTGACTGCCCGAGGCAGTTCGCAATACACGATTACCACTGTAATCCGTGCAAGTAAAAGATCCTTAACAACCCCCGTGGAAACGGGTGCTGAGTCCAAACTATAGTACTATCGTTGCTAAGGCAGGTAGACAGCATTCCATGTGTAAACATAACAAACAAGCATTCATAAGCCACGTATAACATGCAATAATGGTTAAGCGTTAAAATAGCTTGAGTAGTGTGATAGTTGTAGTTTGAATAGTTGTAACGTATGTAACACCCAAAAGTGTTAAAGCAAAAAGGGTTCGAGTATACTCACAGCGATATGGATTGAAGGGAGCGCTTTACAGCGAGCACGATTAGCCTGAATAGATTCGATAACGTAACGATAAGTGACGCGTAAAACAGTACGAGTGAGTGCGGGTAGAGTGACTGATCGTGCGGATCAGTTGTCCGTGAATAGAGGTCATCCGTGCGCATGACCTATCCGTACGGATGGCGATGCGTGCGGACGGTGTTCCATCCGGATAGGTCATCCGTGCGTGTGACTGTCCGTGCGGGTAGCAACCCGTGCGGACGAGTTATACGTGCGGACGGCTTACCCGTACGGTTAGATTGTTTGTGTGGATAAACGTCCAAGTGGATTGTTTCTTCCTAAGATGTGTTTGTGTATGATGGCTTGTGCTTTGGAGTTTTCGTTGTAGCATTTAGAAAACACCAAAGTGTTTCTACCTTTCAAGCCGGCCGCGCGGACGGCGGTCCGTGCGTGTGGTAGTCCGTGCGGACAGCCCGTGCGCGCGGGCAGAGTCAATCCGTCCGGATAGTCCGTCCGTGCGCATGGCTTGGCCGTGCGGGTGGGGTTTGCTCGATTTTCATTTTAAGGCCTTAGTATCTCATGATCCGATGAGTAATCCATTCAGAGGTCGTCCGTCCGGATTGCTCGTTCGTCGATACTCAAACCTCGCGTGGAAAGTGGGTCCCAAGGGTAGTCCGTGCGGGTGGCAACCCGTGCGTATGACCCGTGCGTACGGATGGTAACCCGTGCGCACAGCTTGTCCGTGCGGGTGGCTAGTCCGTGCGGGTAGCCTGTCCGTGCGGACAACTGCTCCGGTTGTTCCGTTCGTCTACACTTGGTTTCTGTTGTTTATCGAGACGTTCTGATTACGTGGCAACCACTCGGAGTTGTGTTCTCACCCGCGTGACTAGACCGGTTAGGAACCACCCTAACTCGGCCTGCCGGCGACTCAGAACGGTCGTCCCGGTTAACCCCGAATTCAGTTGTCTAGGGTACAACTCCAGATCTGGAACTAGGGTATTACTATTGACAAGCAAAACACTAGGACTGATCGGGTTTGTACCGGTTTTAAGGGTAAAAGAAGGAGAGAACATTAGATTCATTTCCTTCAACTCTTTTATCCTTGGAAAAGTTTAGATCTAGGTGGAATTATTGTAAAAACTTGTAGAAATCGTTTAGATCTGAGATATTCTTGGTGGAATGAGGCCAAGCATGAAGTTCTTACGAACTTCATAATGACGTCACCCATGATTACCTCAAATCCGGATGATTTCATGGTTAGAATTGAAGATTTGAAAGATAGAAGTGTGTGGAATCGTGTAGTGACCAAAGATGTACAAGAATTAGTGCAAGATCTTACCTGGATTGAGAGAAATCTGAGAAAAGGTGAAGAATGCGTGTGGTTCGGACGTCACTTGCCAAAAGTGGAAAAAGTGGAGAGTGACCCGTGTATTTATAGTATGCCAAAAAGGGAAAGGAGGTGAGCCGTGCGCACGGCACGCACCCGGGCAGGTCATCCGTGCGGACTGGCCATCCGTGCGGACTGGCAATCCGTGCGGATTGGCCATCCGTGCGGATGGGCCATCCGTGCGGATGCCACCGCCTTGGGCGAGCTCGATGCGATGTTGATTTGGCTCAGATCTACGATTGATTTGATAGGGTTTCCTAATTCAAATTACTTTCAGTCCCAACTACTTCTTATACGGTTCGATTCGGGATTGGAGTTCGGGTTCGATCATATTCGAGTTAGACTTCGAGTTCGATTGAGTTCGCTTGATTATCACCACACAACATAAAATAAACACGCACAAGTAACACGTAAGGCACACACACACGTATAGCTGACAAATAAAATACGAAATTCGAGTTTCGATTTGGTGTCGATTTGATTAGCTTGCTTGATTATCTTTATCGCATTGCTACTTCCTATCGTTCACAGTCGTAGATCGGTCGAAATATGATTGGTGAGGCTTGATTATTGTAATGTACGACATTTACTCCACATAATCTAAATATAATAGAAACAATTCTACAAGTCACGTTGCGCGAATTCGGTCGTTGACTTTGACCTTGACTTTGACTTTCACTCGTGAAAATACGGGGTGTTACATATTTACTTTTAGATACATCATGACTTGTCATAATATCATTTATGGTGTCACGTTCATGGTGCCATAAGGCCACATGGTATGTTCACTATATGTTTTGGGCTTGTTGCCCGTCGACCATGGTTGAAAGCAGCGGAAGTGAGAACAAATGTGAATTTGACTTAATTCGATGCGCAAAGCTTTGCGCTGTTCCAATGGAGAGGAGATCAAGAGACGATGGTTGGCCAACAATCAATGGCGGAACTAGCCCATTAAATCAGGGGTATCCCAAAATTTTTTTTACCGTGCAATCATACAATAGTAAAAAAACGACAATAAAAAAATAAAGTAAAACAAATACCTAATAGATTTGTCCTCTTCTTTTTTTTCATAGCTTGAAATCGTTCCATCACATCGTCGTCTTTTACTTTATGAAGAAAATCATTTTTGACCGCACAAACCATGACATTGTTCAAGAATGCATCGACAGAGCGAGAGGCCGAGAGCAGGGACGAAAATGATGATGATTCAAGATTATCGCAGCAGCAAATAGCAGGGACGGAGAATGCAACGACTGAGTCTGAGCGAGAGGCCAAAGCGACGTTTGGTTTTCTTCCAGGTTGTTGCCATACGTACTTGTGTTTTTTTGGGGCAAATCTAATCAATTGGGCCAGTATTTCAATCGAACTCCCTTATTTTATAAGTTTGGGTTGGTTAGGGGTATCCTTTTATTATTTTAGGGGTATCCTTTGTATAAAACCGAAAAAATAAAAAATACACTACGAATATGGACTTAGGGGCTGTTTGGCAAGCCTCTTAATGATTCATTAAGAGGCTGGCCTCTTATTCGGACAGAGCTTGGGTGTTTGGTTGCCAAAATACCAACCTCTTAATTGGTATCATTCAGTCTTAACCATCCAGAGATAATAACACGCTGAAAGAAAAAAAAGACTCCTAAACCCTTTTCCTTCTCTTCTCCTTCTCTTCTTCTCTGTAACAAAAGGTAGGTTCACCATTTCCCCCTTTCCCCCTTCATCAACACCACCTCCCGCCGCCTCCTCCTCCTCACTCACGCTCGCCACCGAACAGCCGGCTCCTCCCTCTCCTCACCACCTCCTGCTGGAAAACGGCCGATTGAAAGTTAATCGCCATGGATCTGTGTGCTGTACAGATCAAAGCTGCAGCTCGATGCCCCTACGTATCGAAGAACACTCACGTTTACGATAAACCTAATTCTTCTCCATGGAGATCGAGGAAGGTGTTCGAGATCAGTGTGACGAAATCAACGGTTTCTTCTCGTCAATCGCTTGTTGTGCGAGCTATGGGGAAGAAGAATTCGGAGAATAATTCTGATTCTTCGTCTTCTACAGGTGCGATTTATGTTTTTGTTTGATAAATTAGGGTTTCTTTAAGTTCTGATTGTGTTATAATATATGATTTGGATTTTGTTTTGATAAGTTAGGTTCTTGTGTGAATGTAGCTGTTTTTGTTATTAATTTTGGTTTCTGATTGTTAGGACATTATTTTGCTATGAATTTGTTGTAAACTGCAACTAAAATTAGGGAGTTTGTAAATTGTAATTGCTAAATTGAAAGTAGATCTGTATGATATTTTTATTAGTAATTTAAATTGTTTTAGTTAGGTTTTCTAGCTGTTGATGATGATATTCACTATAAGTTAATGTGAAAGCATTTGGAGAGTGCTTTGAATTTTCCAATTATTTTGTTTGGTGACGGTGTAGTGGTGGTGGTGGTGGTGACGGTGGAGTTGCAGTGGTGTTGGTGGTGGTGGTGACGGTGGAGTTGCAGTGGGTGTTGTGGAGGTGCAACGGTGGTGGTGACATGTATATATATTTAATAATAAAATGGTTTTTTTAATTAAAAGGGGTAAAAATGTCAATTTACACAGTCATTCAGATGTGCAACCAAACAGCACTTTACTGGTTCAGCACTTACTGGTTCAGAGCCTCTTACCCATTCAGACCTCTTATTCATTCAGCACTTATTGATTCAGATGTTGCCAAACAGCCCCTTAAGCTGTAGCCTGTGCTACGATTAACTTAACACTGGTTCCGCCCCTGCCAACAATTCCTTTCCATATGAGCGTCGTAAAGTTTCGAATGAGAGCCAACGCATTTGAATATCTGCGAGTGTTATTTTCTTTTCTTACTGTTTTGAATTTTAATGACTATCATGGTGTGAAAAAACAATGAAAACTAGGGTTGTGAACTTGTGATATGATGATTTGTTAGCATTGACAGTTGTAAACTTAATTAAATCATGTTTGAAATTGTTGCTTTGTTCTCAGTAGATCCCATTTGGGAGTCATCTTTCTCATATGTTGATTCGGTAAGCTCATTAAAAATTAACAATTTACTTCGACACAACTAAAATTTTCATTATATTTTCATTGTTGCCTTAAAATTAATTTCATGAGTAACAATCTTCTATCTACTATAATAAAAGAAACCAATTTTTGGACACGTGTTATTCATTGAAGGTATCCTCAAATTTATATTTATCTTATACTAGGTTATCACCCGGGATTGCTTCCCGGGTAGGAAAATTTAATTTTAAATACTCACAAGTGTATAATTAAAATAAACTTAAATAATGTGATGTATTAGATAAGTTAATGACAAAATGCATACCTTGTTTTGGAGCATTCTATAAGCATATAAGTCCTGCGGATTCGTGCCGTGGATTCAAAAGTAGTATGTGTAAGGTGATATCTACTTCAAAGGGCCAATAACATGAGTATTTAAAGTTTTTAAGTACAAATGATCCTACCCAATTAACTTACGTGCTTAACATCGACTTCAGTAATTCAAAAATACACATTACATTAGTTAGCTCATCTATGCTCATTTATCACCAAATTTACACCTTTATTTTGTATGATATTCAAGAACGACTATCCCGTTTTCAAAAAAAAAAAAAAATCCATCCATTTCCACCTTCTGCCAACTTCTCTAAGAAAATGACCCTCTTTGTTACGTGCTCTCCCAAGATCTGCAAAACAGGAGAGTCGGGTTAACGGTCCGGAACAGGTGATTCGATATGGGTTGGGCTGACAGAAACTCTTCTATCCAGTGTTTTTATAACTTAACAAATAATTAATATGTCAGGTATAATTATAGAACTTTATATTGCATATAACTGAACTTGGGCAACTCTTGACCCGTTTCTGTTTTAGCTAAATGAGTTGAAACCGACCCATCCATAAGAAATGTTGAAACCAATGGCTCTACGCTAAACGAACGACAAAATATACCAGAGTATATAAAGGGCTTCTAATTTGCTAACAGTGCTAAGAATTTTATGTCTCTCATCTACATTAAGGTTTATGTTTGATTTTGAAAATAACAAACTCAATACCTTAAGAGGAGTAGAAGGACCTGTGGTGCCATAATTAAGAGGAAACACATTACTTTGTGGAGCCTTTGGCAGTCCGGTGTGCTTTTCTTAACTGATGCATTAGTCGGCTTTACTACAAAACCAATAGATGAAGCAACAGGTGTCCCTGCAATAACTAAAATTAATAAACATTACAAAGTTATGTGAACACAGAAACCGAACTGTTCGATCAAAATTTGTATAACCATTCTGAACCTTAATCAAGTGTTGTTTTCATAACTGTTATAAAATCACCCATATTCCAAGTGTTTACAATTTCATTGTTTTAATCTAAATAATCATATTTTAATAACAGTTATTTTTTTATCCAATTTATATTTTAAAGTTTAGTTCATCTGTTCGACCAGGCATTATAGGCTTGCAAGCACACAGTTCTCCAAGGATACGTCATGCACTCAGGACTCGTGACGTAAAATAATAGTGAATAGACCTTTGTTATAAGAAAATGCACAGAAGGGCATGCCTAAGCTGGAGAAGCACACAGCAAACGGGTCAACAGTGTACGACAATAGTCTCTTATCTTTATCCCTGTTAGCTGCCGCTGAAGCAGCAAAAGTGCAGGGCTGTAAGGTGTGGTTGATATAGTTGACAGACTACCCATGTTAGCGAGAATGGTTGTACATTCACCTTTGTTTAAGGAAGCATGAGACGCTCCGAAGCGTTTCAGTTCTAAACACCTTAATGTGAGGCGCTAAAAATTAAAAAATATATATAATAATATCTTGTACATATCGACATATTCTACTTGTTTATTAATAATAAACACAAAAACATGATTATAAAACACACATAAACATAGTTAAAACATACATTGAAGTCGCCTCAGAGCATGAAAAAGCGCCACCGCACACACTTAACGCTTCAGGTTCAAAGCGTCGCCTCATAACGCTACATGTAGAATGTCGCCTCAGAGAAAAAAAAGCGTCCGGCGCCTCACGCCTCAGGCATGCCTCAAGCTCACTTTTTAAAACCAAGACGTTTACTCAATAAGTACTGCAATTCCGGCCCATGGTTAGGCGCAAAAATGGCTGCTGAATGTGATACATCACAACAGGATTGTGCGAAAGCTCACTTCCAACAGCTAACATCGTCATAGTTGGACCCACAAAATCTACAAAAAGTACATCATATTGTAAGGAACTTAGAAAGTAATGTACTAAAGCATTCTCAAACAAATAAACAAATCAACCACTAACTAACAATATATCTAATAAGTATGAACATGACAATGCTTCTATATGCACCAACGTTCAACTTTAGAAACCCAAAAATTATCTTATTCAAAATTTTGATCGATAAATCAACGGAAAATGTAACAAATAAAGTTAAGTAATCACGATTAATCAGTAAATTATCACTAAATTCATGAACATTATGACCAATCAAATCCACCAAATTGTTTACCAATTACCAGAAATTCAAGATCAAAATCATCAATTAAATAATATAAACTATTCCACTATCAAAATCACGAAAACATTATTTACAAAATAAAGTCAATCACTCACTAAACTAAACCTCCAAATCAAAATGAAACAATTTACCAGAAGCTAGTCATAGGATTAAATCCGAGAAGAGGTACTAAAACAACCAACGGCGGCGGAAATACAACGATTGGCGGCCGAGTATGATCACCCTCCCGGCCATCTCTAACCAGCGCCCCGACGCCTATCACTCCAAATATCGCTACCTGATCTCATCTCTGCCGTCTCCGATCTACTCGAAAGATGAACACACACCTAAATTGGTTCACCTACTGCCTCTAATTAAGTTTGATTTCGAGATGAACTAAGTGAAGAGAATAGTGTCTGAGGCAAGTGATGATCTATAACAATAGTTATTCGAAAAGATGTATTTAAACCGATGTATTTACATCAAACTGAACATGCACGACATGATCAAACACTCGACATAATCAAAACACTTGTATTTACCATCAAACAACCTCAATAACACACCAAGCACAAACAAAGAATGTAAACATTTAGGAACACAAACCTTCATAACAATGCGACAAACAGAAAAGTTAATCCTGAAACGGCAGCTGAAAACACAACGACAAATCAATCAGACCTGAATCGAAAAGCAATAACCCAAACCCCTGATTTTTTTTATTTTTTTCGCATATTAATACTTTAAATCTAAAATTTTACAACAAAAAATATAAATGTATATTTAATAATTACAATTTAATTATAAAAACTTATGTTGGTTTTTGTTTTATGTTATAATCATCGCATAAAATGCCCAACCAATTACCTTATGACATATAAACAATTTGAAAAAGTTGAAATATAATATAAGTGGGTTAAACGGGTCAACAACCCATCAGGTTCGAGCGACCACCCGAATCCCTAGTTCACATTACGAGTTCTATCAACCATAGTTGAGGATAAACTTACGACAGTAGCTGATAAACAGAGCCTAGTCTAGGACTAAAGGCAATTGCCATAACCGCTCATGTGTCCATGCAATGCTGAAATTGGAAGTCCATCAACTATTCACCACTGTACCCACCACAGATATTTCAGTTGACCAAAGTCAAACTTCCAAAATACCATATAATTCCAAAAAAAGAGACCTCTTCTTTCCATATAATTGCCACAAAAAAGACGCCAAAAAACGCCTAATTTTTTTTTTCATTTAATCACCAAAAATGAACTTTTACTACTTTATTCAAAAAAGAACATATTTTTTAACTATTTAATTGTAAACAAAAACGGACGCTTATACGTTTCACCATGATAGAAACCTATTCTTTTCCATTGATCACCAAGAATGGTATTTTTCTCCCTTTAACCATCCAAAAAAAGGGTTTTTATCCATCTAATTGCCATATATATATATATATGCATTTTTTAAGAGAATATGTAAGTACCTGTAGATGGCTTGCTACATTTTCCCTAGTAAGCCCATCCACATTCATCAAATCAAGAATCCTTTTAGGCACAGCTTCTGTGTAATTTAGAATAAAAAAACGCGCGTTAGCAACTATTGTACATGTAACCGATGTTAATTTACTAAAAAAAGACTCACTCTCAATGCCCAGTTGATTAATAGCAGCAACGAATTTTCTATGGAGATCAATAAACCAAACAACCCGTGGCTTCTTCTTTGTCGTTGGATCGTCATTTTCATTACCATTTTCTTCATCATCATCTTCTTCTTCATCTTTTCATTTCAACTTCTCGTTCTAATCTCCACCTTCGTTCCCTTGATCAGATTTTTCATGGTTGTGTTTTGACTTTGACTGTGATTTTGACTCAACTTTTCGCCTGATCACATGCTGCCATATGTTGCGTAGCTCCTCAAGGCGAACCGGTTTCACGAGATAATCACAAGCGCCATGAGTGATCCCTTTCATCACAAGATTCCGGTCACCGTTTCCTGATAACACTGAGACAATTTCATGAAATCTTTGCATCAGTTTTGAGAAAACACAAACAGGACGACCCCCGTACCGAGTAGACAAACAAAAAAGATCACATAATTGCCTCAAAATTGTAACCCTAATAATGAAAACTGTGCAGAAACTGAATAAATGAAGAACAATTGTTGAAAAAAACACAATTATATTTTATTATTTTTAAACCACAAACAAAAGTGAAAACACAAACACATAAAACAAAAACTCAAGAACTAACCTTGATATTGGCATTTTCTCAAAAGACCCTCCAATAATTTCAAACAAGTTGGATTATCATCAACAGCAAGAACTCTCATATGTTGGTTGGACATTTGCAGCAAGAACTCCATATGTAGGTAAGAAAGAAACCTTGAAAATAGTTGAACCTTAGCACCTAGCAAAAATGAAGGAAGATGATGTCATAGCTGCGATTTATGTTGCGATGGTCGTTGAGATAGAACGAATCAGACGGTTGATGAAACCGATCCAAAACCCTATCAATTCTTCAGATCCAGCAATACAAAATACAAAAACAGTGTTTAGGTCGTCAACAACAAAGAGAAATCGCAAACAACAAACTGGAATAGCAAATCATAAACAACTCGAACACAAACAGAAACCACTTACCAAATCGCTGATGAGGTCACCGGAAGCTAACAGTTGCTATTCAATGTAGTCATTTCGCCCAATTCATTCAGATCCACTCTTAACAGCATTCGTTTCTAAAACCCTAGGTTACCAAATCGCTGATGAGGTCCTTCTCTGCTTGATTCATCTACGACCCCCACCATAAAGAAACTAAATTCATCCCATGTAAAGAAATTTCACCATATGTAATTAACATTTCAAAAACTCAACACCTTCTAAAATAGTAAAAAAAATCATCACATATCCAAAACTTGGACTAATAATCAAGAAAAATAAATCAATATTGTGCCCTTGAATTCATAAAATTATCTAAATTACCAAAAATCCCCTGAAGCACCAGCTATGTAGGTTTTTCTCATGCAAGCAATCTTGTTAATCCTCCTCGGCTCCTGCAGTGGACATCATTACCTATGTTCCTGTTCTACATCTACAAATCAAAATAAAATTAACAGGAGCAAAATTAAACATTTGATGTAGAAAAAGAAACAATAATATATGTAAAGAACTAACACATCAACTAACCAGAAACCGATTCGTGGCATTATAACTCAAAATCCCTAACAATTTCAAAAAACAACAAAAACCCCAAACCAAAGGCAATCATAAACCATCAATAAAACAATAAAAATTAAAAACATTGTGAAGAGAATTAATAAACGTACCTGTTAGAAACAGAACAACGCGTATATTGAAATCAAAGAATGAAAAAAAAAATAGATCTTGTTAATAAAACCCTAGAATGGATTGATGTGGTTGAAGATATGGAGTTCCATGTGCGAGTAAGATAAAAATTAAAGGGGTTCATTATATATAATACGATTCAATTGCCCCTTCAAACATCAGCAGCCACAACGATTCCAAATCCCATTCGGTGAAAACTGGTTAAAAGATAAAAGTGAGGGAGATCTAGGATCAGCGATTGATCCATATCAAGCTTTCTGTTCGGGTAAATAGGGTAAATAAGCTTGATTTTTGAATCCTTTGTTAAGCCATTCAAGCACAAGTGATTCAGAGATAATGAGATGCAGGTAGAAGAAGAAGCGTATGATAGTTTAAGGTTTCAGAAAGCGTATGGTAGAAGCTTTAAGCCAAAGAAGAGGGAGGCTAGGGTTTGGTGTGAACAGTGAAGGAAAAGAAATGAGCGACAGGGATTTTTTGTTTTTTAGATGACTTATATACCTGGGTCATAAAACGGGTCGGATCATATTAAAACCGGGATCCGCGTTGAATGTTAATGCCCAACTCATTTTCCCGCCAAAATGCATCCTGAGAAGCTCTAATATTGTGCCAAGTGTCCCAAATTTTTTTTGTTTATTATATATAATAGATTAACTAAATAAAAAATAAATTAATATTAAATTTTATCATACTTTAATAAAATATTATCCTCAAATCTAAGTTGTTAATTTAATATATTTTTAAAACAAATATTTCTCTCTCCTACTTATCTTATATTAAATATATATATATATATAGGATAAGGATCATGTGAGAAGTAGTAGGCTAATTGAGAAACTTGAGAAACATTCTGGACCACACATTTTCCCTAAGCAAAAAATGCAAAAAAAAAAGGTGAAAAAATGCAAATTTTTTTTTTTTTTTTTTTGGAAAATCGCAGATTTTTCTTTAAGGATTATTTTTTTTTTAATTTTTTTTTTTGAATTATACACATGTGTATATTGTTAATCTTTTAACTATACATATATGTATATACATGTTTAAAATTGAAAAATAAGTGTTATTTAGTGTTTAGCATTAGTATTTAGGGTTTAGCATTAGGGTTTAGGGTTTAGCTTTATTGTTTAGGGTTTAGGTTTAGGGTTTAGCTTTAGGGTTTAGCATTAAGGTTTAGGGTTTAGCATTAGGGTTTAGCTTTTAGGTTTAGCATTAGGGTTTAGCTTTTTGGTTTAGCATTAGGGTTTAGCTTTAACTTTTGGATTTAGCTTTATCTTTAGGGTTTACATTAGGGTTTAGCATTAAGGGTTTAGCTTTAGGGTTTAGTTTTAGCTTTTGGGTTTAGCATTAGGGTTTAGCTTTAGGGTTTAGAATTAGCGTTTAGCTTTAGGGTTTAGCATTAGGGTTTAACATTAGGGTTTAGCTTTAGGGTTTAGAGTTTAGGGTTTAGCATTAAGGTTTAGCTTTAGTGTTTATGGTTTAAGGTTTAGGATTTATAAGACATATTTTTTCAATTTTAAACATGTATATACATATATGTATAATTTACAATATACATATATGTATAGTTAAAAGATTAACAATATACACATGTGTATAAATCCAAAAAAAATTAAAAAAAAAATTAATCCTTAAAGAAAATGCTGCGATTTTTCCAAAAAAAAAATTGCATTTTTTTCACCTTTTTTTTTGCATTTTTTGCTTAGGGAAAATGTGTGGTCCGGATTGCTTCTCAAGTTTCTCAAATAGGGTGGACTTCTCTTAGGATCCCTACCCTATATATATATACTATGTTAGAACCCCGTGTATTACACGGGTTGAATAAATCTACCAAATAATAAAAATATTACATCCTTAAAAACTCCGTATGTTACACGTGTTGAATAGATCTAAAAAGAGCTATATCTTTAAAAAACCATGTGTATTACACATATTAAATAAATGTAATTGTGTATATTAATACTAAAAACGTCGTATCTTTAAAAAACTCGTGTATAGTCGGGTTGAAAAATCGACCAAATAATAAAAAAAAATGTATCCTTAAAAACCCCGTGTATTACACGTGCCGAATAAATCTAATTTTACGTAGCAAATGATAAAAAGTTATATCTTTAAAAACTTCGTGTATTACACGTGTTATATAAATGTAACTTTGTATAGTAAATAATAAAAAAAAATATTTTTAAAAACCCCGCGTTTTACACGAGTTGAATAAATATAATTTTGTATACCAATTAATAAAAAAGTTATATTTTTAATAAATTAGGATAACATTTAATATTAATTTATTATTTATATATTTAATATAAGATAAGTAGGAAAGAGAGGTATTTGTTTTAAAAATATATTAAATTAACAATTTATATTTGAGGATAATATTTTATTAAAGCATGATAAGATTTAATATTAATTTATTATTTATTTATTTAGTTAATATAAGATAAGTATAGATTTGAGGATACCTTCTATGAATGACACGTGTCCAAAACTTGATTTCTTTTATTATAATAGATAGATATATAAATAAACTAATATTAAATGTTATCCTAATTTATTAAAAATATAACTTTTTTATTATTTGGTATACAAAATTATATTTATTCAACTCGTGTAAAATACGGGGTTTTGAAAATATAACTTTTTTTTATTATTTACTATATAAAGTTACATTTATATAACCCGTGTAATACACGAAGTTTTTAAAGATATAAATTTTTATCATTTGCTATGTAAAATTAGATTTATTCAACACGTGTAATACACAAGGTTTTTAAGGATATAATTCTTTTATTGTTTGTTAGATTTTTCAACCCGACTATACACGGGTTTTTTAAAGATACGACGTTTTTAGTATTTAATATAAAAAATTACATTTATTTAATATGTGTAATACACATGGTTTTTAAAGATATAACTCTTTTTCGGATCTATTCAACACGTGTAACATACGGGGTTTTTAAGGATGTAATTTTTTATTATTTGGTAGATTTATTCAACCCGATTATACATGGGCTTTTTTTTAAGATACGGCATTTTTAGCATTTAGTATACAAAATTACATTTATTTAATCTGTGTAATACACATGGTTTTTAAAGATATAATTTTTTATTATTTGATATATAAAATTACATTTATTTAACCCGTACAATATAAGAGGTTCATAAAAATATAACTTTTTATTATTTAATATATAAAATTACATTTATTTAACTCGTGTAATACACGGGGTTCTAACCTAGTTATCTATATAAGAAAGATAAATGTCTTGTGGCATTTACCAAATCAATCCTCTTTTGTATTTTACTATAACCCTTTATTTGTTTATTTACTACATATTTGGTCCCCTACTAGTAATAAGCCCGCGCGCGTTGCGGCGCGGGCACATCGCCAAATATCGAATGGATTAATCCAAGCGTTATGTGATGCGTTAACCATACGAAAACGTGTGTGTTCGACGTATTCGATTGAACTCAGTATAACCTATATAAGCATTGTGATTGGATCAAAACATAAAGTTAATCGAATTAATACCGTATAATCATAATGTATTATATACATATTATATGGGATATAGTAGAGGTTTAAAAAAAGGAAAAAAAATACAATTTGACTCCACTCGTTTCTGAACAAAATTTACGAAAACATACATAAAAATAAGCATGAAAACGTATTATATTTGACCTGGCTTGTTTACCAAAAAAGTTTACGTTGAAACGTAGACCAACTCGAATTAATACAGACACATACATAAAAATATGCACGTAAAAATGGTTTTAAACCAAAAAGTATTATACTTGACCTAACTTGTCTCAAAAAAAAATTACGTCAAAACGTAGATACACTCAAATTTATATTGATACGTACATAAAAATATGCACGGTAAAAAAGTTTTTTTAAAGTAAAAGAATGATAGAGGTAAACAAAACAATTTAATAAACAAAAGTTACTAATGAAAAATTAAATTAGTAAAAAGGTAGGGGTTAAAAACGGCAAACGCCAAAGTAGAGGGGTAATAGAAACATAGAAGGGAGTAAAATGGACTAACTCCAAAAGTGAAAGAACAAAATTTACGAAAACATACATAAAAATAAGCATGAAAACGTATTATATTTGACCTGACTTGTTTCCCAAAAAAGTTTACGTCGAAACGTAGACCAACTCGAATTAATACAGACACATACATAAAAATATGCACGTAAAAATGGTTTTAAACAAAAACGTATTATATTTGACCTGACTTGTCTCAAAAAAACAAATTACGTCAAAACGTAGATACACTCAATTTTATATTGATACGTACATTAAAATATGCACGTAAAAAAGTTTTTTTAAAGTAAAAGAATGATAGAGGTAAACAAAAGAATTTAATAAACAAAAGTTACTGATGGAAAATTAAATTAGTAAAAAGGTAGGGGTTAAAAACGTCAAATGCCAAAGTAGAGGGGTAATAGAAACATAGAAGGGAGTAAAATGGACTAACTCCAAAAGTGAAAGGGCCAACCAAAGCCGGTGGAAACCCCACCGACTTTGGTTTAAAAATTACGTCAAAACGTAGATACACTCAAATTTTATTGATACGTACATAAAAATATGCACGTAAATAATTTTTTTTTAAAGTAAAAGAACGATAGAGGTAAACAAAAGAATTTAATAAATAAAAGTTACTGATGGAAAATTAAATTAGTAAAAAGGTAAGGGTTAAAAACACCAAATGCCAAAATAGAGGGGTAATAGAAACATAAAAGGGAGTAAAATGGACTAACTCCAAAAGTGAAAGGGTCAACCAAAGCCGGTGGAAACCCCACCGACTTTGGTTTTTAAGATAGTATACAATATATGTTGCTTTATACTTTGAGGTTTATAATCAATCCCTCTTTTTGCATTTATGTATTTGCTTAAGATAATTGTTCGATTGCAAAAAAATAAAAATAAAATTATACTTTTAATATTACTAAAAGATGAGACATTCTAACCTACGACACTTTAACTATGAACCATTTTTTAAGTTTAGTTTGTATGCCAAAAATAACATTTTCGTATAATTACCATTACTGTAACACGTTTTTCAATTTCTTTAAAAGCGTGTGCATCGACACATATAAGGCAAACGATAACCCATCCGCTTGATATTTACAAGGATCACGAACGTCGGCGTTATGAACTCATATTAGTTTACATTCAACTTACAATTCTTCTATGTATCCGCGCCGCAACGTTATACGCCGCAACGTGCTCGAAAAATTTTGCTAGTTAACAAGAAATTCAAAGAAGTTCAAGAATGTTCAAAACCATGTGAATGGGAAACAAATTTCAACAACGTCAAAGTCAAACTACATCAGCCTATAGCTGGGGACATCTAGCGTTCTAACATTATCATCAACAAATTTATCAATTAGCACATTTCATTTCTCACACGAAATTCTTTCATTCTAGTTACTTATTTCGTCAACCTTCATTTGACTTTTCAAGGCTACACTGATATTTCTTAATTATCGTATATGTATTGAGGCACACGTTCGTACTTCTTTCCATTCTTGCTTACTTGCAAAAACATTCATTACATCATTTTGGTATTCTTAACAAAACTTATCCTTCTTGTTCATACTTAAATCATTGTCCGGGTCGTAGCCCGTCATTTATTATGACTCCGAAGTGTCGATTACTAACACATTTAACACATAACTTGTTCAAAACTTCTTTCTTTCGTCTTAAAATTTAGGTTTGTGTGCCAATTACGATCATTCTTTCATTCAGTTACTTTACATTTACTCATAAGACTCGTTTGACGCAACCAAGGTCAAACTATCGGCACATTCTGATGTGGGCTAATTTCATCCTTTTTATATTTTTTTAAGTCTGTCCTGCGGATTCAAACGTTACATCCATACCTTTCATTACTTCTATGTTTCGAATCCGTCCAGCGGTTCCAACGTACCATTCGTACCTTTTCTTCCTTCTATGATTTGAATCCATCTAACGGATTCAAACATATCATTCACATCTTTCATTCCTTACATGCGTTGAATCCGTCTCGCGGATTCAGACATATCATTTCTACATTTCATTTCCTTGAATCCGTTTTACGGATTCAAACATTCCATTCATGCCTTTCATTACTTGAATCCGTTTCGCGGATTCAAACAGGTCATTCATACTTCATTCCTTTCATGCTTCGAATCCGTCCCGCGGATTCTAACATATCATTCATACTTTCATTCCTGAAAGTCTTACATTTCTCTTTACCCTCACGTCCACCTACTACCTAATTCTAACGGACATACCTGTAACAATTATCACGGTCTCACAAACGTCATACGTTTCTTGTGTACTGGCCAGGTACACAACCACATACTAGTTTCGTGTCTTCGTGTAATTGTCACCTTATGTCCGAGGAATTAGGTTTCGGCACATGTAACATTTTCAAAACTTCATTACCATTCTATTATTATATTTCATTTAAAATTTTCCTTCACTTGATAGATTTTATCATTACATGAGCCCACATGTTAACTTTACGTACCTGGGGTCAATTCGTCTTATTATATGCCTTGGTGCCGATCCTAGACCGCATTCACGGATCATACTCTCCAAGCAATTATGCTTACCTTACACGTAACATACTGTTAGTTTTCTTCAAATACATACTTAATCTCATACTTACCTTTGCTTCTACCCTTAGATCTTGATTGAGTCTTGGATTATACGGGTTCCTTGTCACAAGAGCACACAGGTTTGAGTTCAAGTATTTACCTCCTCATACTTGATTTCCCTCAAACCATGGCTCTGATACCAACTTGAAACACCCTAACACGTAATAACTTAAAAACGACGCAGCGGAAAAAGAGCCTTAAAAAAATTTATTTTCTTAACAATCATAAACCATTCGAATCAACTTGATTTAAATCTTTTACATTATTCATACCTAATCAAGAAAATTACATTACAAATGGTTTCCAATATGTGATCACATCCCCGTACAATCCTTGATCTTGACTCGACCCTCGATCACTAGTCCGCCATGAATATCCGACTAACCTGCGGTCACCCGACACGTTAATAATTGGCGACATCATATTCATTAGTATAAAGACATAAAAATATACATAACCACTTAGCAATCTATCATTTTATACAACTCCAATATAATATTCTTTTGAGTTCATTCTTTACAGCAAGCGTCCAATCTTTGTAAGCCCAATACTTACGTATCTGCATTCCTGTTCCATTCTCAAGGCACACCATTAGTAACGTGACTATTCAAACATGTTAGAGCTATATATATATACATATATATAAGATCCTCTCTTTCATGCACAACAAATCCTACTTCATGGATAAGTACGTACACACACATTTCATACCTACATACATACATGCATACATACATAAACACGTCTATACGTACATGCTTACATACTTACATATAGTTATACAATGCATATAACATAGTTAGATAGCCTTCACACAAGTTTTGAGTTGAAGAATGCGAAAAATAAGAAAGAACCAGCGATTGGCGCAAGAAGAAACCCATCTGGCACAACCTTGTGCCAGTTCTGGCGCAATACAGAAGACATCAGTCAGGGGCGCAACCTTGTGCCAGGGGGGCGCAACCTTGCGCCTGGTTCAGACCTGCAACTTTCAGCTTAACGAATTTTTACCATTTTGGTCATAACTTTATCATTTCTTGTCCGTTTTACGATCCGTTTCTTCCTACATGATCGTAAATTAATATTCTATCATGTGAACTTGAAATCCAACATCCGGGTTAAGGAAATTCTTAACTTATACTTTTTCGGCTTATTATTCATTTACGAATTATTGACCCGTTCATACATTTATCAAAATAACATGTTTATTTGACCTTAATTTCATACAAACCTTATAATTTCAAGGTCGTCTATCATATAAGGTTCAATTCCCGAATTCCTTACATCTTCATAATCCATTTTTGCTCAAAAGCTTATTTTGACCCGTTAAGGGTATTTACGCGTTTTTAAGGTCTTTGACTTACAAAAATCATACTCCTCACTCACACACTGGTCCAAAGCGTTCACTTAATCAATTAACTTGTTTCTAAACAACTTTTAATAGCGTTTGCCCGATATGCCTATCAAGGGCATTTTGGTCAACTTTGTTCCATCCTTTACGACAAAGGACTTCATTACTCATTTTACAATTCCCATGATTTAACTACAACTCTTATCGCACATACCTGGCTCGGATCAAGGCTATGACCCGCTTTAATACTTCATCCTCTAACTTGCTATATAATAGCAACGCAAACCCTTTCGCTATACATTCTGTGAATTCATAATACTTGACAAAACAATTCATTAGTTGATAACGCCAAATGGTGACATCTCCACCATTTGACCCGTTAAATCTAAATGTCCACTTTACCCTTGTGGGGTTTTAATTATTCATTATCCCATCCATGTAACTTATTTCTTCGTTAACTTGTAACCAGAATTACCATAATACCCTTTTCACCCTTTAAAAACATCAACCTTAATTTCTTATCATACTTACATATTCCGACCCGTATTAAATACTTGTCGGAACATCATACTTCACATATTTACTTACCATGTTCGTATTCAATGCAATGAATAGATATTCTACAAAAAGGGGTGTAAGCTTTACTTACCTCACATCCAAATATGCTTCCCGTGCGTATAAGTCCCGTTTGACCCGCTTCTTTCCCAAGCTTCCTTGCCGCTTACCAAGCATCAACTATCATATATCATTCTTATGATAGTTAGTTTATTCATCATTCGTCACAACCCTTTCATCACACGGATCTTCTATGGAATTTATCATTCAACCTTATAACATGCTAATCTATCATTTCTTATCCGATTTCTTTAAACATTCACACACATGTATGATTTCAAACATCATTAACATAAGTAAATCATCATTTTCATCACATTATCTAAAACCCACTTCATAACTACTTTGTTAATCACTTACAAGTGATCTAGTCTCAATTACCTCATAATTTCATCATACATTTGGTGAGTATACTACCTCCTAAGCATAGTGTACAACTAATTCATGCGCATTCTTCTAATCTCACACATAATTCATCAAATCCTCCTACTAATTAACATGTATCATCCACACATAAACATTCAAACATATTATCATCATATTTCTTTCAATTCCTCTAACAAGAATCCATATTACTCACATAATACATCAACATTCAACAAGAATTAGACATGGATGATGATTCAAGTCATCATTCTCACCATAACTAATGGGTTTCACCTCTAAGCATCAAATTAACCTAAATTATGCATAACCCATGTTCTATATGATGATTCTAACATATCCTCATACTCAATTTCATACCAATTCACGATTTACAACATAACCCACTTCGTGCATAATCACCAATCTAACTTTTAAGACATACCTTATGATCCCCTTGTGAAGGTGATCATTAATCCATGTTCCTTCTTGAATTTGAGCTACAATTAACCCTTCAATTTGGTGATATTCATAATTAGGGTTTGTGAGCTTTCATGGAGCTCCTGGCTCTTTCTCGAACACACGTACGTGTGTGTCTGTTTGTGTGTGTATTTTATAATTAAATTCATCTTTCATTTTACCCCACTTTAGTCCCTCAAGTTGCCACTAATTATATTTGGCACAACCTTTATCCTCTAATTGTTTCTACCATACTCTTAACTCGGTTAAATAACCTAGTCATTTATTTCTTGATGTACCATATCAGAACATTTAACGATTATAAACATTCGGGTTTTGGGGTGTTACAAAATAGATTAAACTGAATTATTTTCTTCATTCTATTCAACATTACAATATATAGATAAACATAACTGTAAACCCTAAAGCCCATAAGTAATGGGTTGGGCCTAAAATGTCTGGTTTATAACACTCCCCCTCAGACATTTAGAATTATACACAGTTTAACAACATCCTTCAGGATGATGTTAATTAGGTACTTCAGGACCTGAATAAATAAACTGATACTACTGGATCAGTTGTACCGCCTCATTAAAAACCTTACTAAGAAAACCCATTGGGATAAAACTTAGTTAAGGGAAAAAGAGTACAGTGTGTATAATTCTCCCCCTGAATTCAACAAACATCTTTCAATCTGCGGAGACTGATCTTGTGTGATAGTTGCTCGAAACTGCTTCTTGGTAAAGATTTTGTGAACAGGTCAGCTAAATTTTCACTTGACTTGATCTGGCGAACATCAATTTCCCCTTCTTTCTGCAAGTCATATGTTGAGAAGAACTTTGGTGAGATGTGCTTTGTTCGATCACCTTGATGTAACCTTCTCTGATCTGAGCTATGCAAGCAGCATTGTCTTCATAAATAATTGTCGGCTCCTTCTTGATCTGTTCTAATCCGTATGCTTCTTGTATGTGATTAATCATTGATCTCAACCACACACATTCTCGACCAGCATCATATAATGCTATCAATTCAGCATGATTTGATGATGTTGCTGTAAGAGTTTGCTTAGTTGACTTCCAAGAAATTGATGTGCCACCGTATGTGAATACATAACCTGTCTGAGATTTTGCTTTGTGGGGATCTGATAGATATCCGGCATCCGCATACCCAACAAGCTGGGACTTTTGATCTCTCTGATAGAAAAGACCTAAGTCTTGTGTCCCGCAAATATTCCGGAATATATGTTTTACGCCATTCCAGTGTCTACGTGTTAGATTCGAACTGTATCTCGCTAGTACATGTACTGCAAATGCAATGCCAGGTCTTGTGTTATTTGCGAGATACATAAGGGCACCGATCGCGCGTAAGTACGGTACTTCTGGACCAAGTACTTCTTCGCCTTCTTCTTGAGGGCGGTAAGGATCCTTATGTAGATCTAGCGGTCGGACAACCATGGGTATGCTAAACGGATGTGCTTTATCCATATTGAAACGTATTAACATCTTCTGGATGTAGTTTGATTGATGGACAAATGTGCCATTGCACAGATACTCAAATTGTAGTCCGATGCATAATTTCGTCATACCAAGATCTTTCATTTCAAATTCCTTCTTTAACAACTGAGCAGCTTTCTCCATCTCTTCAGGAGATCCGATGATGTTGATATCATCAACATAGACTGCTATTATAGTAAAATTTGAGAGTGTTCTTTTTATAAAAACACATGGATTGATTACATCAGACTTGTATCCTTCTTTTTTGAGATATTCACTAAGTCGATTGTACCACATACGACCAGATTGTTTGAGACCATATAAAGATCTCTGGAGCTTTATAGAACACATGTCCCGAGGTGTTGATTTTAATGCTTCAGGCAATTTTAATCCTTTAGGGATTTTCATGTAGATGTCATTTTCAAGTGTCCTGTATAAGTATGCGGTGACGACATCCATTAGTCTCATATGAAGTCCTTCAGAGATTGTGAGGCCGATTAGGAACCTAAGGGTTATCGCATCCACTACAGGGGGATACGTTTCCTCATAATCAACTCCTGGGATTTGGGAAAACCCTTGTGCTATAAGTCGAGCCTTATATCGTACAATCTCATTCTTTTCATTTCTCTTTATTGCAAACACCCATTTATAACCTACTGGTTTGACGTCTATGGGCGTTCGGACTACAGGTCCGAAAACATGTCGCTTTTCGAACGAATTCAATTTGGCGTTTATGGCTTCTTGCCATCTTGGCCAATCATTTATGTGCATGCACTCTTCTAAAGATTTTGGTACGTAATCATTTTCATTGATTACATCCGTTGCTATAGCATATGCGAATATATCATCAACACGTGTTTTATTCCGGTTCCACATTGTACTATCTTGTATATAATTAATAGAGATCTCATTTTTGTTCGGTACCGGTGTTTCTTCTGAAACTTCATTTTCCTCTGGATTCATAGTTGTCTCTTCTGGGACATTTACCTCTACCGGGGTTTCACTTATAATCTTTTGTGAGTTTTCACCAGCTGCGTTACTTTGCTCTTTTCGTTTCCGTGGGTTTTTGTCTTTGGAACCGATTGGTCTCCCACGCTTTCGTTGTATAGTAATCTCTTCTGGGATTACTTCAATTTGAGCGGGTGCATTTGATGTTGGTACATGTGACTTTGTCACTCTATTCGTGTCTGTGAATGCATCTGGTAATTCATTCGCTATTCTTTGCAAATGTATGATCTTTTGGACTTCATATTCACATTGACCACTTCGGGGGTCGAGATTTGATAGCGATGATGCATTCCATGTTATTTCTCGTGTTACCAGTCTTTCTTTGTCCTTATCCCCCCCTAAGACTGGGAACATCGTTTCATCAAAATGACAGTCAGCATATCGTGCTGTAAACATGTTTCCCGTCATTTGTTCTAAATATTTAATAATGGACGGGGAGTTAAAACCAATATAGATACCCAGTCTTCTTTGGGGTCCCATTGTAGTACGTTGTGGTGGCGATATTGGTACGTATACCGCGCAACCAAAAATTCTAAGGTGGAACAAACTTGGTTCTCATCCGGAGACCAGTTGCAATGGGGAGTATTCGTGATCAGCAGTTGGTCTCAATCTAATCAGTGTAGCGGCATGCAAAATAGCATGACCCCATGCAGAAGATGGTAATTTACATCTCATTAAGAGTGGTCTAGCGATTATTTGTAATCGTTTAATCAGAGATTCGGCTAAACCGTTTTGTATTTGAACATGAGGAACTGAATGTTCAACATTGATCCCAATTGACATACAATAGTCATTAAAAGCTTGAGATGTGAACTCTCCCGCATTATCCATCCGGATGTTTTTAATTTGATTATCGGGGAAATTGGCTCTCAATTGTATGATTTGAGCTAAAAGTCGGACAAATGCTATATTTCGAGTAGCTAAAAGGCTCACATGTGACCACCTTGAGGACGCGTCTATTAAGACCAAGAAATAGCGGAATGGTCCACACGGAGGATGAATAGGCCCATAAATATCCCCTTGGATTCTTTCTAAAAATGATGGGGTTTCATGTATCAATTTAGTTTGTGAGGGCCTAGTTATAAGTTTGCCCAGACAGCATGTTGCACATGATAAGTCTTGTGGTAGCAAAACTTTTAAGTTTTTAAGAGGGTCCCGGTTGCACTTTTGATTATTCGTCTCATCATTATGCTACCAGGGTGACCTAGACGGTCATGCCATATATTGAATGTGTCTTTATCTAACAGCTTTTGGTTACTCACCATGTATGATTCGATAGGATTGATATTAGTACAATATAATATAGAGGATAAGGCTTCTAATTGTTCAACAATTGTTTCTTTGCCATTTTTGTTTGAAGTAATTGGAAGATATTCAATATTATTTTCAAATATTGTTTTTAGGTGGTAACCGTTTTTTCGAATATCTTTAAAGCTAAGTAAATTTCTTCTGGATTTAATAGAATATAATGCATTATCAATAGTTAATTTGGTACCCGAAGATAATGTTATGTGTGCTCTGCCGGAGCATTCGATAAGTTTACTGACACCAGATATAGTACTAATCGATGTCTCTACCGGAGACAACTCAGAGAAAAATTTCATATCTTTTAGAATAGTGTTAGTACTACCGCTATCTACCAGACATTCATCACCAATAATAGCTCTACTAGAGCTAGCATGCATATTTCTTCAGGAAATAAATAAAATAAATAAATAAAAGTTAATGCAAAGAAGTAAAATGAAACATTGCAAGAGTTTCAAGCCAAACCAAATACAAAGGTCACAGTGTGAAAAGTAAAACATAAAAGGTACATTAAATATGTTTAAACATCACGAACATTTTCAATGAAATCACATGCATCCAAATGAACGTCTGATATCGTGGCTGAAGGTGCATCCTCATTCAGATTAGTTTCAGCATTCTTTCATTTTTCTTTCATCATGCGTTGATATGCCTCAACGAGGTGTTTAGGGGTGCGACATGTGCGGGACCAATGATTTGACATCCCACATTTATAACAAATGTTGCTTTGGTTTTCGCTCATTTTCCCTTTCGTAGGTCGCCCCGTATTGTGTCGACTCGATTCACCACCGCTATTTTTAGTGTTCTGGGACTCTCGATGCCATGTATATCCCCGTCCTCGACCACGACCACGACCTCTGTTGGGGTCGCGGCCTCTTCCTCTACCTCGTCCGCTTTGATAATTGGCCACATTCGTTTCAGGGAATGAGCTTGCACCGACGGGTCGTGATTGATGGTTTTGTAGTAGGAGCTTGTTGTTTTGTTCCGTGACCAGAAGACGTGATATCAATTCAGAATATTTAGTAAATTTACGTTCCCGGTATTGTTGCGACAGGAGCATGTTTGAGGCATGGAACGTTGAGAAGGTTTTTTCAAGCATGTCTTCATCGGTTATTTTTTCACCACATAATTTTAACTCAGAGGTAATGCGGAACAAGGCAGAATTATATTCACTGACAGTCTTAAAATCCTGTAGTCGTAAATGAAGCCATTCATAGCGGGCTTTGGGGAGTAAGACCAACTTCTGGTGGTCAAAACGTTCTTTGATGTTTGTCCATAATTCAAGGGGGTCCTCAACAGTTAGATATTCCCATTTTAGATCTTCGTGAAGATGATGACGGAGGAATATCATAGCTTTCGTTTTATCTTGAGGTGAAGTTTGATTACCATCAATAATTGTCTCCCCCAAATTATTTTCGTCAAATGAATTTTAGCATCAAGAGTCCATGTGAGGTAGTTGTTACTCGAGATGTCAAGTGCGGTGAATTCAAGCTTTGATAAGTTCGACATTTTATCTACAAAGGAAAGAGACATGCATTTAATAACAAGCATGTGTACATAATGGATAGTATAGGAGAACTTCGGGTTCTTTATAATTAGAACTTCAGGTTCTAAACAAGAAGACAATTTTCATATGTAGTGATGAGTTTGCATTCTGTATGTTTTTTTTTTCATTTAAAATTTAAACCCGCACTTTTTCTTTCACAAGGAGGAGTATAATTATGAAAATTTATTTAAACTAAAATGATATGGTAGTTATTTCACAATAGTTATATCAAGTCACATAACTAAGAGTGTTCGGTCCTTCCTATTTATCCCAAAAATTTATTGTTTTGTTATAAATTAAATATTAAATATTAAATAATAATAATAATATAGTAACAGCTGTAATCCAATCATCTTTAGAAAACCACTGGATGTTATTACCCACATAAATGTTTCTACCCATAGAATCACCAATAAAAGCCAAAGATTTATCTACTACAATCTCCAAAAAAAAAAAAAAAAAAAAAAACTGATACGGGTTAAAAACTGGTCGGCCATATTTCTGGCAGTTTTGGAGAACACATCGCATTGAATGCGCATTTTTGGAGACCGGTGTGACGGTTGCGTCACCGGTGGAAGCATGGGTATCTATGGAGTGAGTAGTACAAAGGTACAACTGTGTGGATAATGAGTGTTAGGATTACTAATATTAGAATCTTCTCCGATGACATTCGGATCGCCAAACAGATCGTAGACAGCAGACACCAAAATTTCATCGCCTTTAAATTGACGGTTCCGTACGGTTCATAACCGCCGGTAAAACGCTATGTTTTCGCCGTAAAAAAAATCTCTGATCTCTGTGTTTGAGTCGGTTTCGAGGTAATGTGGCGGAGATACACGACAGAGATCGTGATTTCTGGTCCAGTGATGGTTAAGCAGCTGGAGATCGGGGGAACTGCGTCAACGCTGCCGGTGAATTGTGCGGGTAAGATTGCTATGTGTGACGGTAGGAACCGTCGTGTGTTTGCCAAAAAAAATCTAATTTAATTGTATTCGATTCTGTGATTATTGATTTCGTTTCTGGATTGCCGGAGATTTAAGAACTGTTTTTCGTTTCAGTCCTAATACACAAAAACAGGGCAGTCCTAGTTTGATCTAAAGTTCAAAAGAAAATTGCAAAAAAATTGATAAACATAACTATAAGAGAAAAATGCCCGGATAGTCCATGTGGTTTGCTCTATTTTCACCTTTAGTCCCTAACTTTCTAAAATTACAGCTATAGTCCCCAACTTTTGCAATTTCGTTCTCGGATAGTCCCTAGCATGGATGAAGGTTAATTTTTGATGTTAAGTGAGTGTGAAATGACCTAAATACCCTTACTGTCAAATTAATAACAAAAAATTTAAAAGAAATATAATTAATATTTTAGAATTTATGTGGGACCCACCACCCACCCCACCCACTCCATCTTCCCCACTCCTCAACACCATCTCCACCTTTCACCACCACCACCACGTTGTTCCGCCGACCACCCCACCACCGCCCTTTTTTCCATTTTTCTCTCTGAACAATGACCAACCACCGACGCCTTTCACCAACATCGAACCACAGTTTAAGACAACAAGTTAAAAACCTTTATAAAAACAGAAAAAGTCACATCGAAAAATCAAATTCAAAACCTTTATAAAAACAGAACAGGTTAAAAACCTTTATAAATACAGAAAAAGTCTTCTTCATCGATCGAAGGGTGTAAAATGAGTTCAATAGTTTACAAAACACCCAATTCAAGTAACAAACAATCATTATTCTTCAACAACATAACCACCCCTGTCACTAACCATTGAACCGGTTCCACCTTAGCTTTCACCTTCTTAGACATGACATTCGAGTATCCAGTACAGGGAGAGGTTGCAGGGTAGACGATATCAAGCGGAATGTACCTCGCTTCACGATGAGGATGATGATGCTGTGATTCTTGTTCAAATTGTGAAGAAAATGCCATTCAATTTGGAATTTTTTTTAAAAGTGGTGTATTTTGAAAATATTTTTAGGATAATGGGGAAGTCAAACAAAAAAAAAGGTTTTTGGTGTATCCGCTGTTGCTAATAGCGGATTAGGAAGGAAAGTAAAATGTGTTGCAGCCATGCTCAGGTAGGTGTCAGCTTTCTCAGGAGGTTTTTTCTAATCCTCTATTCTCAATAGAGGATTAGGAGGAAACCCTTAACCATGGTTCCAAACTCACCCGAGACCAAACATAACCCTGTTAAATAGCTAAACCCAGTTACAAAACTTAACCCAGTTAACTTTTTTCAAACCAAAGTTATACTTCTACCTAACAACCTTGGATTCCTCCTCTATTATTAAAGAGATTATGGCAGATCACATGCAACCTTCACATGCAACCTGACTTCTGGCCATGAACATGCATCATTCACATCCATTGCAGAACATCACATGCATATGTTGAATGGTTTTAATTGAGTGTAAAATGGACTAATCGATTACATAAACTGAATTAAAGCGGTACAATCTAACTAATTATTTAATGCCTGTGTGGATAGCGGATGAGACAGCCACCGGTGCCACAACCAACTGGTTTTGGATGTCTTTGTGGTTGTACACGTCTTGGTTCTGGTTCTTCCGGTTCATTATCATTTGGTGGACTGGAGCCTTCGGGTTGACTCAGATGTAGGTCCAAGCTTATTGGAACCGGACTTATATGCTGGTAATGCGGCTGTTGTACACTAAGACCGGTATATTCGTAATTCTGGAAGGGTCCCGGCTGGTCTGAGTACATCACAGGAATCATATTACTATCAGGAGTGTTGTCAAACAATGAGGATACCCAATTGTTTTGTTGGTTGTTGTTAACATTCGACTGGTTATCTAATTGAATGCTTGATGATCCATGTCCAACATTTTCAAATGAAGGTCTATAACCGGCTTCCAAATCCAGTGTTGCCCCTCCAACATGTGAGGTACCCTCCCCATAGTTGGGTGTTGCCAATGTTTCGCATTCTGATTGCTTCCTGACCAATGAAGCCTAATCCATCCACCTGCAAAACCAAAATAATTAAAAGCTATACGCATTACTAATTTATTATTTTTAATTCTACATTTTTAATTAAACTTACCAAGTATCTTGCAGTTCCACCGTGATCATCGAAACCAGTATGGACAACACCTGGGACGTGCCTCGGGTCTTTTATATATAATACAGTATGCTCATGGAACCAATCATTGTAAGTAGGGTGTGCCGTAGGCTTGTTGGTCGGCACACCTTCCACCCCATTTTCGTTTCTATTGTTCCAGTTTTCCACATATGCTGCATGATGAACAGACCAGTCTGTTTCCAACCTCCCTTTCCGTATTGTTTTACGGAGTTTGTGAAGCACTTTACGTGAAAAGGGGAATGGGGCGGGGACCTCCTGAAGAAATCCAAACTGCCTCATAACCCTTTCCACCGGAAACGAACTACGACCAGGCCGAAACCTCTCAACCATGTCTTTGGACATGCACGGCAAGAAAATTAAAAGATTCCAATTGTTTCAAAATGACAACATGGGCACCAGCTCACTCATATTTCACCACCGTTCCTCGCAACAACAACCGCGCCCTAAGATCAAAAGTTGTAGCAGCCCACATCCAAGAACATGTTCATGAAGATTTATCCTTACCTGTGAAACAAATTCGGTCTCTTATCAAAGAGAAACTGAATGTTGATATCACTTATGGCAAGGCTTGGGCTGCCAGGAAAAAAGCCTTCGAAAACATATACGGTACCTGGGATCAAAACTTCGACGAATTACCTAGCTACATAATGGCACTACAACAAGCAAACCCCGGTACCGTTGTCCAATGGTTACATCATCCCAATAGTCCAAGTCACTGCTTAGTATTCAAGTATGTGTTTTGGGCATTCCGCCCAAGTATTGAAGCGTTTAATTTTTGCATTCCTGTAGTCTCTATAGATGCCACCCATCTAAGGGGAACTTACAAGGGAAAAATATTGATTGCGGTTTCGAAAAACGCAAACAACATGATCTTGCCGATTGCGTACGCATTGGTGGATGAAGAAACAAACGCCAGCTGGGGATGGTTTCTTCAAAAATTTGCTGAGAACGTTGTAGACCCCGCAAGGCGAACGTTGTGTGTCATTTCTGACAGGCATGCAGGTATAAAAAACGCGATGGATAATTTAGAATCCTGGAAAGAACCCCACGCTTATCATCGGTTTTGTCTAAGGCATGTAACAAGCAACTTCATGGCGAAGTGCAAGAATGTGAGCTTGAAAAAAATGTGTCGGGATATCGGAAACACAACACAAGAAAGAAAGTATGAACGCTTGATGGCTGAGCTTAAGGCAACAAATAAACAAGCGTGGCAGTACCTGCGAGGAATTGATAAAACAAAATGGACACTCTTGTATGACCGTGGGAATCGGCGATGGGGTAACCTCACCACGAACATATCGGAAAGCATGAACAATGTGTTACGTGGTGCCAGGATGCTCCCAATAAAGGCATTAATTGAATATACCTTTAAGAGAGAAGTTGACCAATACGCCATACACTATAGAATCGCCTATGATTGCTCAACGGACTTTCCTCACCGCATGTGGGAGATCTTCCATGATCGTGAAATTAGGGCTCGACAACACAGGGTATACCCATATTCAGCACACCATCAAAGGTTCATGGTGGAGACACGCCTACAAACATCGGACGAATCTGGCCATAGTCCTTATACGGTAGAATTCCAGAAAAAAAACCTGCTCCTGTGGTAAGTGGCAAATTTACCGGTTCCCGTGTAGCCATGCAATTGCAGTTTGCCACCACTTACGTGAAAGTCCAAGAGAAACTGCAGATGCAAGGTTTTATACAGAAACATACCGTGCACAATACAGCAACCAGTATTTTCCAGTGCCCCATATGGAAGATTGGATATACGCCGGTTGGCAAATTCATGGGGACCCATCAAAGATAAATATTGTAAGGGGAAGACGGCGTGCGAGGAGGATGCATAACGAGATGGACGCCAGCTATGCTGAGGAAAGGACGGGTCGTAGATGTTCTGGTTGTAAAAGAACGGGTCACAGGATCAACGCTTGTCCAAACCGACAACATTAATTGTTGTGGGTTTTTTATTATGTATTTGAGTTTCATGTTTTTAATATTAGTAGTGATTTTCGTTGTATCTTGTTTCATGTTTCACGTTTTTCATCTTATTATTATTTATCATTTTATTTTATTATTGTTAATGATAATATTCTAATCATAATTAGTTAGGGTTTGAAACATTAAAATAAATTAATTAGAGTACAATATAATATTATTTAACAAAATATTATTAAATGGGTTTTAATTTTTTATAAGGTGATCCGCTATTTGTAATAGAGGATTAGGAGATATTGTGTTTTTCCTAATCCGCTATTCTGAATAACGGCTTAGGCCATATATATTTTTTTATAAATTAAAACATCGTCATCTTCATCCTCCACTTAAACCCTCCATGACCATGTTCAAGATCAGAACCCCCTCCTCCACTTAAACCCTCCATAACCATGTTCAACATGAGAACCCCCTGTATCATATTCAACCCTCCATAACCATGTTCAACATCAAACCCACCAACATCATCTAGCAACCATCAAACAACCTGCAAAAGCTGTAAAGTTAAAGCACTCAATTAAAACCATTCAACATATGCATGTGATGTTCTGCAATGGATGTGAATGGTGCATGTTCATGGTCAGAAGAAGGCAGGCTACTCAGGTTGCATGTGATGTGCCAGAATCTCTTTAATAATAGAGGAGGAATCCAAGGTTGTTAGCTGGAAGTATAACTTAAAAACTTAACTAGGTTAAGTTTTGTAACTGGGTTTAGGTTTTTAAGTGGGTTATGTTTGGTCTCGGGTGAGGCTGGAACCATGGTTAAGTGTTTCCTCCTAATCCTCTATTCTCAATAGAGGATTAGAAAAACATCTGACACCTACCTGAGCATGGCTGCAACACAGATTACTTTCCTTCCTAATCCGCTATTAGCAACAGCGGATACACCAAAAACCTTTTTTTTTTGACTTCCCCATTATCCTAAAAATATTTTCAAAATACACCACTTTTAAAAAAAATTCATTCAATTTGTGGTTTTAGTATGGTATTACTGATTAATAGGGTTTGAGAAATGTTTTTGGGCTGTTTTAGGTGGAGGGTAGAGGCGGGTTTTAGGTGGAGGTTGGAGGCAGTGGGTGGAGGCGGTTGTGTTGTTATGGAGAAGAGGGCAGGGCAGTTTTAGGTTAAAAAAACGAATGTGGGCCTCACCTTTTTAACTTTATAAATGTTTTTAACTTGTGGGTCCCACAAATAAATATATCTATATAAGTCTAAGGGGCTGTTTGGCTAAGCTTTTCAAAACTACTTATTTGCTTATTTGCTTTTCTGAAAAGCAAATAAGTAGTTTTGAAAAGCTTAGCCAAACAAGCCCTAAAGGGTATGGTGAGGCTCATCCCCACGGGGATGAGCCTCCACGTAGGCGGCTCATGGGGGATGAGCCTCCATGCTTTTTGAGGGGGATGGAGGATGAGCCTACCCCACGTCATTATTTTATAATTTTCTAAGTGTTTTTTTTATTAACTTAATATTAAATTTATAAAAGTTAAAAAATACAACATAAAACAACATAAATAAAGTCATTTCATAACATAAAAAAAATTATATTTCCTAAAAATAAAAAAAATAAAAAAACATTTCCAAAAAAAAAAAATAATAACATTTCCTAAAAACATAAAAAACAAAAAAAAAATTACGATACGATTAAAAAACTAAACAACCTACGACGTCCATTTTTTCTTCACCTCTTCTTTCATCCTCCGATAAACCTCGCGTTCATCCTCCGGAACCGAGTCGAGATCCAACCTCATAATCCTAAAATCCTCCGCTCGAGCATAGTCGGCCGACACGGTTTTCTTGTGAGTGTATTTTTCGGCCGCGAACTCTTTGAACGAACGGAATTCGTTTATCAAGTCGTCCATTTTCGCCGATGCCTTCGAGCCGCCCCCTCCACCCGAGCCGCCCCCTCCACTCGAGCCGACCCCTTTGCGCTTTCCGGCCGCCTCTTTTTTTGCTTTGTCCCTCCCGGTGGGACGTTCCGACTCGTGAATGGGCAACACGTCCTCGTCATCTTCCGGGTCGTCGTTTATGTCGATTTGACAACGACCGGTGGAGCCTCCCGCACTATAACTTCCGGACTCGGAAGTTTTAGTCCGTTTGGCGGTTGCGACCTCATTTGGAATCGGCATCCATTTTTGTTCTTTCCTTACAACGTTCCATGCTCGGAAGTGCGGGAAAGGCTTTGAATTTTGAGAGTCCCACTTAGCGATAACAAGGTTAAGAATGTCCGCCTCGTTACTCCCGCTAGGAAGACAAGTGTAAATTTGGTTATAAATTGCGTTAAAGTTATTGATGATCTTGATCATTTTACGCCACTTGCCCGAGACGGCTTCTACATCACGATCCGAGCCATGCTCCATAAGCTCGTGAAATTTAGCCGTTGTCTTCTTCCAAAAACTACTACCCGTTTGATTGTTTCCTAAATTTAAAAAAAATAATGCATTAGTAAAAATAAAAAATAAAAACTTTTAAAATTTAAATTAAAAATATAAACTTTGGTTCATACCGACTATCGGGCAAGTAGAGGACTTAGCAAACGCCATTGCTAGCGCCTCCTCCTCTACTTTCGTCCAAGGTCTCCCCTTTGCTCTCGAACCGCTATTTGACGCGGTTTCGGGTACGGTTTCAACTTTCTTCCCCTTCCCCTTGTTTTTTTTGGTTGAGCTCTTGCGGTGGGGATTCGGGGACGACTTCTTCATCATCATCATCGTCAAGTTGAACCGGTTGGGAAGTTGGCGGTTGCGATTGGAGTTGTTCAAACGAGTTGCGTTGCATGATTTGTTGTAGTGCTTGGTATTGTTGGAGTTGTTGAACTTGAGACATTTGTGAGAATGCGTTGGGTGTTTGTTGGAAACCCGAAAAAGGAAATTGCGGAGCTCCCCACGAATGATCCATATTCGGAGTGTAAGCGGGAGTCGAAAAAAAGTTAGGTTGGTTCGGGTTGTGATTATTCGGGTTGGGGTTGTTTGGGTTGAAAGGATTCATGATTAGAGAAAATGGTATAAAAAATATGGAGTGTTTTTTTATAAAAAAGGAAGAGAATTGGAGAAGAATGGGATAGAATTGTATAAAAATGGATGAGATATAGGGTATTTAAATTGAAAAAGGAAATTTTTTTTTTTTAATATAAAAGAGCCGTTTGCAACGGCTAGAAAATTCAAGTGGGGCCCCGTCTAAACCGGCTGTGGGGAGCCGTTTGGGCCGAGCCGACCCTCAGGGGGGCGGTGTGGGGGACCGGCGCCGGTCCTAGCCGGCCCCCATACCCTTTAGTCTAATAGTTTAAGTGATTTTGTTTTGAAGTAAGGGTATTTTTGTCATTTCACACTCACTTAACTGAGAAAACTAACTGATGTTAGGTCTAGGGACTATCTGAGAACAAAATTGCAAAAGTTGGGGACTATAGCTGTAATTTTAGAATGTTAGGGACTAAAGGTGAAAATAGAGCAAACCACAAGGACTATCCGAGCATTTTTCTCTAACTATAAACCCTAAAACCCATAAGTAATGGGTTGGGACTAAAATGTCTGGTTTATAACAATTTGTTAATAATTTATTTATTTAAATTGATTTAACGGGCTACATAATGGATTTGGGTCGGAACTGAAAGAGGGGCCGGGCCGGATTTAAAAAGGGGGGGGGGGGGGGGGGCACAAATACAGATATTCAAATATTGGGAGTGACCACTGGACCACTGATCTTGAATTATTGAGAACAATCAAATACACATTTCTAAACAATTTATTTAAAATTTTAGTTATTATTAAAATAACTAGACATCGTATCCACATGTTGTGTCGGGCATACGTTTATTTTGCAATCTATAATTGTTTTTGTTTCTTTGTAAAAGAGGACTGAAAAGCTATACGGACATCATTTTATTTAGACATTTAAACTTCATTCATAAGTAGAACTAGGACTTAGGCTGGTTCTTTGTAAATATTATTGAAGTTTCATTATTGCTTTATATGAATTTAGCCTACATTCTACAAAAAAAATTGTAACCTATGGCTTTGCTTTTCGTTTATAAATGTTAAGAAACCAAATTAACTAAAAGTTAGTATACACTTTTCATTGAAGCTTGGACCAAGCATGCGTGCCTTTCGCCAGGTTAAGCTTTTATTTTTTTTATATATGAAATATCGAAAAACTATTAGGGGAGAAGGAGTGGATTCGGGGAGTCACATTCACCGATCGGTGAATGGATGTCGGGGTAAAATCGGTGAGCGGTGAGGGACTTGATCAGTGAGTATTCATCGAGTGTTTGAAGAGGAGAGAAGTGGGAGGGTGAGGGAATTAATGGTGGGTCTCAACCCCTTCCAACCAATCACAAATTTATCTTCTTAAAATTTTTTTTTTACCACTTTCCATGTGTTTGACCATTGCCAGTGATTGAGTGCAAAATAGGGAGTGGAGTGGGGATTTGACACGACATGATATTATTGGCTAGAAAATTGATTAAACACTCCCCATTGGGTGACCACTTCCTCCACCCTTAGTAACAAACTATAAAACTCGGAGTTATTTGCGGCAAAGCAACCTTGATTACTACATTAAATGTACCATGAGAATGTGTTCGCTACTAACAAATACATATAAAACTATACAAAATTGTATAATGTGGAAAGCAGTTATTGTAGCTGATCGGTAAAAGGGTGAGTCTAAAATACAAGTAAAACTAAATACCTAATACCTTATTTGATGAAACGTTGGATAATACTAGACTATTTCAGCTGAGCATCTCGTGTTTTATGGTTCAATCTCTATCCTTCACTCGCCGAATAGCTGATTCCACAAGGATGTCCTACAAAACGAACAACACCGGTGACTCGCCACAAGGAGGAGAAGATGGGGGTTCTTCTTGTGACCACCCTCCAGCTTGAGAATAAGTAATCGTTTTGAGGATAAGTGTGTGTTTAAAGTAAGAGAGTGAGAAATTGAATGCCTAAACCTGAAGGTAGAGTCTTCTATTTATAGCCGGAGAATAGTGAAGGAGCAGACCTGTCAGCTAGCCAGCGTTCGCCAGCTGTCCGACCAGGAGGAATATATGTTCTGTCCCTCTGACATTGTCAGTCTCTGAGGTGACGTGGTGTACGGTTATCCACTCCAGTTAGGCATTCACTTGTACTGACTATCGTCTTGTCCTCCAGGATCTTGCAACCGTTGCTGGCGTTTTGCTATTGGTGCCACTTGTCATCCTTTCTGTCTGCAGGTGCATGTTCTTGTCACCAGGTGTCTTCTTCTAGAACCTTCTGGATGCCTTTGTGTGACGGGGACGCCAGCTTGGAGTGGTGTGGTACCTTTGACATGTGTTCACATGTGATTTGGGATCATACCTCTTCAAGTTTTCCCAGTTAAGTGTGGCTTCCAGGTGAGTTTATCAGTTGGGGAGGATTCTAGACTCAAAATAATTTTGATTGTGTAAGGGTAGTCGTCAGTGGGCCAAGAATGCGCATGGATTCTAGCGTACTTAAGTGAGCTAAAGAAGCGCCTGGATTTTGGTGTACAGAAGTGGGCCAAAGAAGCGCGTGGATTTTGGCGTACAGAAGTGGGTCAAAAAGGCTCGTGGATCTTGGCGTACGGAAGTGAGCCAAAGAAGCGCATGAATTTTGGCGTAAGGAATTGAGCCAAAGAAGCGCGCGGATTTTGGCGTACAGAAGTGAGCCAAAGAAGCGCATGGATTTTGGCGTACAGAAGTGAGCCAAAGAAGCGCGTAGATTTTGCCGTACAGAAGTGGGCCAAAAAGGCGTGTGGATCTTGGCGTACAGAAGTGACCCAAAAAGGCGTGTGGATCTTGGCGTACGGAAGTGAGCCAAAGAAGCGTGTGGATTTTGGCGTACAGAAGTGAGCCAAAGAAGCGCGCGAATTTTGGCGTACAAAAGTAGGCCTAGGGGGCGTGTGGAATATTTGGTAGGGTTTCTTCAAGGAGAAGTTTCTTTTGTCGAGTTGTGTGGTTGGTGGGATTGACGTCTGACGTTTGTCACTGTTGCTCTACCATCTGAGGTGGCTGTCGCATCAAGGAGTGGAGCAGTTGCTTTTTGCAGGAACAAGTCAGGTGGAGCAGTCGCTTTTTTCGGCGATGTAAAGCGCCTGGCGGCCACGCCCCCTTGATAGGCGGCATTTCGTTTTTGCCGCCTGACGTGTCACCTCTCCATTGGTGGAGCTTCCCCACTTGCCGGTTCGGTTCCCCATTGCATTAAATGCAATGGGTGTAAATACTCGGAGATCGTTGGCCAGTCTTTCTATCCATCCAACTTCTCTTTGGCGATTTTCGTTCTCCCCTATCTTCTTCTTTTCTTTCTAATCCTTCATCTGCTTTTCTCCAATCTTGCAAAAATGTCAACTTCTACGAAACTGAGTGGTTCGAAGAAAGGAAGTGTAACATCCGACAAAATGGACTCCCAAAATCCGACCGTTTTGAAATTTTTTCGAGTTCTATATTTTTTTATATATAACCCTATCGATCAGAATTGTCGTATAAAATGCTCTATGCTTATACAAATAGGGGAATGTTCATTTGAGAAGAAAATTTAATTGAGAAGAAAAAGAACAAAGGGTAATTTTGTAAAACATTAAATAGTTTTTTCACCTATCTAATTTATTATCATTTTTAACTAATTAATTAGTCATAAAGACTATTATCCTCCACACTAACTTTTTTTTGCCTACACACATAAAAGTTATCCTACGTATTTCGAAATTCATCCTACATAGTGAAATTTATTCTACACAACTCGTAATTTATCCTACAATTTAAATTATTTTATTTTATTTTTTTTGAAAAAATATATATTTTGATGATAAGTTACAAATATATAATGTCTATTAAAGAGAAAGACTACAAATTAAAAACTTATGTAAATTTACCAATGTACCCTTATAGTAACATTAAATACTTCTATTAAATGAAGTAAAATAAAACATTCTTATTGGTTGAAATTTATTTATTTTTTCTTCTTACAAAAAATTCCTTCTCATTTGAACTCCCCACTATATATGTGGAGAGTTCAAATGAGAATAATTTTTTTGTAAGAATAAAAAATAAGAAATTTCAACCAATAAAAATACTTCATTTTACTTCATTTAATTTTTGTATTTAATATTAGTGTAAGAGTATATTGGTAAACCTAGATAGATCATTAATTGGTAGTTTTTCTTTTTAATAGCTAACTAAATTAAATTTCTAACTTATTTTCAAAACGTATATTTTTTTTCAAAAAAGAAAAAAATTAAATTTAAAGTGTATGATAAATTAGGAGTTGTATAGGATGAATTATGATGTGTGTAGAATAAATTTCAATATGTGTTGGATAAATTTCAAAACGTTTAGGATAAATTTTGATACTACGTATGTGTAATAAAAATTTTTAATGTGGAGGATGATATTTTTTATGACTAATTAATTAATTAGTCAGAGAAAATAATAAATGAGATGACACGAAAACTAAATTAATATTTTACAATTGTACCGTTTATTCTTTTTGTTCTCAATTTAATTTTATTATCAAATGTACCTCCCTCTATATATATATGGTTAGTTTCATTTGTGAATAACTCACTTGACAGTGAACTGTGTGAACTAATCGTAGCATTATATATAAAATAATATATTCATAAGAGAACCGTCCAAAAATAATAAGTTTTAGCGAATATGATTAAGAATCCGATTAAATTCGAAAACTTAATTTTAAACTAGTTTTTTTTACGTCGCGCGTTGCGGCGAAACCGAACAAATGATAATGTAAAACAAACGTGATTCGAGAATAAAGCATGTTGATTAGAAAATCAAACCTTTAAAGCGGTTTAGTTTATCATCGACTCGTTTTATGATCCCAAATAAATACTTTATTTTGAGTACAACTTCGTTTTTAACAAAACTTATAACGGAATATCAGGGAAAAGATCAAACACAACTACGTGCTTATGTTTATAGAAAAAAGTTATAAACGTAAATTATTAAAGAATTATTAAATTAATCGATAAAGTAATATATGTTCTAAAAAAAAGGAAAAAAAGAATTAATAAAGAAAATGGCTAAAGAAATACATGGTTTTAAAAAAGAAAAAAAATTAAAATTAAAAAAAAGAAAAATATGCTATAAAAATTAAATATAATAATAAACTATTTAATATATTAAATAATAAAATAATAAAAAACTATATATTATTATAAAAATAAAATTACTATTCATCGTCCATCGAAATGAATATATATAAAATGGATTTATTCTGACCAAATTATTAATAAAAAGTAATTAATGAATAAAAGATCAATGTATCTATATCTAAAATAACATATTCACGTTAGAATCATTCAAATATCATATGTTCAAATTCGATTCGTCTATATATATTCATACATTAAATCGGATTCATAGGAGTTCAATTTTCTGAAAATGGATTTGAATTTGAATCAAACTTGAATATGATTAAAAACCCAATTAAATCCAGAAAATTGAACTTGAAATGATTTTATTCGAACCAAATTATGAGTAAAAAATAGTTAATGAATACAAGATCTACACATTTATATTTATTTATAAGTAACATATTCACGTGTTAAAACTGTAAAAAAAACTAATTCTATACCCGTCCGGTGAACAGGCATATTAAAGATATAATGATATAAGTATTTTATTGTTTGTATTATAAACAAAACATTATTTGTTTAAAATAAAAAAAATTTATGAGATTTTTTAATCAGAACATTTATATGTAAATATATATTATGCCTAAAAACATGAAAAAGCGAGATCATTTATATTTATTTATATAAGTAACATATTCACGTTAGAACCGTAAAAAAACTAATTCTATACCGGTCCAGTGGACAAGCATATTAATGATATAATGACATAAGTATTTTATTATTTGTATTATAAACAAAACATTCTTTGTTTAAAATAAAAAAAAAAAGTGTATGAGATTTTTAATCAGAACATTTATATGTAAATATATATTACTAGGTTATCACCCGGGACTGCTTCCCGGGTCGGAGAAAATTATTTAGATAAACATTAAGTGTATAAATAAAATAAAATACAAACTGTCATGTTACATAAATTAGTGACAAATAGAAATACATAAAAGAACCAACCAAATTATAAGCGTTTAACTACATAAAATCAACTTTGGTGTTGATACTATGCTACTATGCGATACCAATGGTGGACCCATGATTTTATTTTTCATTGAGGGCCAATCATGAGGCGTAACTTGTGAGTAATCAAACAATAAAAAAATATATATATATGTTGAACTTTTGAGAAGAAACAAAAAATTACAAATACAGGACCTTGATCTTTGCTTAATACCAAAAATCAACTTTCAACATTCAAGTATGTTTGTGCGGTTTGGCATCAAAGGCTTCCATATGTGTTGAATAACTTAAGTATGACATAAGAGTGTCATTCACAATGTAAATTGGCAATCGTAACGTATTTCAATTTCAAAGCAGATGAATCAACATCATGTCGTATGTTTTACTTGCTGCATGAGGTAGCATTATGTGTGGATATTATTAGTGGGATACAATTTGCTAAGAGAAGACTTAAAATTTGACCAAAAAAACGATAAAACCAAGTACACATTATAGACTAACCTGCTCCCATGTGGCAACTGCTTTACATAGATTATAGTCGAAAGATAAGCCTTCCACATTTCCAGTTTTGGGGACTTTCTGTTAAAAATCAGCCAATGAAGATACTAAACTAAAAGATACAAGTAGAAGACAAACATGAGTCTATCTACAAAAAAATGTTAAGGATCACATAAATTACAATAAATAGAAACAAAATAATCATCTAAAAAATTGACAAATTGTAATAATTATGTGTATGATTAACGAATATTACAACCCAGCCAGACTATATATCCACAAAGCATCAATGAATTAAAATTCTAGGTGAATCAAAACAATGATGCAACTTTCCGGTCCAAAATAAATCAGCAAGTCTGAATTCTGAAACAATATTCACATAAAACCCAGGTTTAAAATTAAACAATGATATAAAATTAAAGAATTTTCCTTCATTGTAACTATTAAACATTGACTATACTAACTCCCTGGAAAGTATATTTACATTCATCCAACGATATGTAAATTTGTAATCAACATTTTTTTAAATTTTTAAGTCAATACTACCCCTCGAGTAACGTACATGAACCGTTTTGGTCCCTTCACTTTGCAACAGCATCGACCGCCGACGATAGAATGCTGATGATAAAGGAATAATGAACTCAAATAAGTAGTTACTATCAACTCCAGTTTCGATCTCCCTCGCAAGAATGATGATGGCTACGACTATTATTGTATCAAACTAAGTTTTCAAACATGAATACCTCCTCAATAGCTTGCTGAAAAAAGTATAGTCAGATCTAAAAGTATAAGAAGTTTGTCCATTGCCCATACACCACAAGGCATCATATTTCTTTGGATCAATGGACAATGTTTCATCCAATTTCGATATAGCATCTACATCATCAAATCAAATCAAAACTTAACCAAACTAATGAACCATCAAACTCCCTACAATAATTTCATATTTTAGAAATTAAGTTACCTTTATTCAGATATTTTACTTACTGAACACTCTGGAAGGTCGACCATCCGAGCAAACCCCCTCCCCATCTTGTTAGGTTCTATGTGAATTAAGTAATATGACCTATCAAAAATCAGAAACATTAAAGCAAATTATCGTGTATAAATTAGAAATATAGTTATAATATCATAATTAGTAACCCTAGCCTCGGTTTCGAGGGTTTTTGTGTGTTAAGGACGGGGTCCCGAACAGTGAGCAATGACGAATTTTTGTCATTTGCATCACCTAAACTGCATTCCAGTTGCTCTGTAAGGAAATTTGCACGCACACCATATGAAGTCCCATAATGTTTTTTTTACAATAGAGAGATATATGAGTCTGTCTATGTCTTAATAAATCAGTTTACAAAATCAGATCACCAAAAACATTTAACTATAGCTTTATGCAGCTTTTAACCTGTTTGACCTGTTTCCCTTTTCAGGTACGTATATAAATTTGTCCCATTGTAGAAATTTTAAAAGAGCAAGAAACGTACCACTTTCGGCTAAGGTAGAAAAAATGGTCGTCTTTCATCAGATTATACATGACACCTAGCCTGAAATGAAGTAAAATGCAAAAAAAGGTGTCTTGGTATTTAACATTCATTATAAATAAAAAAAGCAAGACTATGGACAAATTTCAATGCGTATTTACCTCCTCGTTAGCACTTGCTGCCATATTTATGAAAGTCGAGTCTTGACCTATTAAAGTTTATAAAATCAAGTAAATAAAGACGTAAATATTTGATAATAATGATAACTAAAGACAAACATGAAGCCCTATGAGATTTTTTGACATATTCAAGCTTGGATACTCCATTTTCTTCTTCCATAACTTCTGAAAGAAAAGAGAAGAAAAGAACTGGACAAAAAAATTGAGAAATGCTTTAACATTTCTAGAACATCAAGGATGAGCATAATTACATGAACTTTTAAAGCCATACCCGATGCTGTGAAAGGGGACCAAAATTCATGATTTTACTTTTATAGCCATACATTTTGCATAACATTGATAGTCAAGGTACAAATTCATGATTTTACCTTGTTTAACTCTGAAATTGCATAATCTTGATTTCATAGCATATCTAAAGTTCATGATTTTTCCTTGTTTAATCCTGAAATTCAGAACATGCTTTTACCTTGTATAATCTTGATTTCAGAACATGATTTTACTTGTTTACCTTGTTTAACCAATTGAAGTTAGGTTTATGAGATATAAAAACCAGGCTGAAACACAAATCTCGATTTCAGAACATATAATAAAAAAAAACATGAAAAAGTTTTCATTTTTTGTTGATTATCTTGATGTTGATTCACTACATGTTGATGAACAAAAACCCTAATAACATAATAAGGAAAATATATTGGGTAATAACCGATAATGATTAAAAAAAAAAGAAATCTCAATTAAGAACTACTCATAGAAGATTGAATACCTGCAGTTTGTATGGTGTGGATCCTAGATGTTTCAAGCAGGGAAGAAGGATCCATTAGGGTTTGGGAAGACGACGCCAAAAAATGGAAGATAGATATGAGACAAATGAAGGATTTAGGTTTTTAGAACATTTATATAGCCGGGTCAATAAAATGAATATGGAGCACCGCCTCACCCATATAACAATAACTTTGACCCATCCATTTTCCCGCCCAAACTTAGCTTAGGTTACACCACAACGCGACACGTGGCCCAAATTATTTTTATTTATTATATATATATATATATATAAGATATAAGATGCCTAAAAACATGAAAAAGGGAGGTTGTTACCAATTCCAATGAATTAAATTCCATCAATTATTTAAATTAGCCATTAACTACTAAAACATAAGAACATATATTAAGTAGGTGACCGGGCAATAAGGTACGTAATATTGTTTTTTTTACACAATTGTAAAAAAAGCTTCAAATTCACCTAATAGTTATCTACAGTTTAAAAAAAGCTTTTACACAATTGTAAGAAAAACTTCAAATTCACCTAATATTTATCTACTGTTGAAAAAAACCTATATGGCTAGAGCTGTCCAAAAAGCTTGCGGCTCGTAGATCGCTCGAAGCTCGCTCGGATTTAGCTCGGAAAAAGCTCGCTCAATTTGGCTCGGTTTGAAAGTGAGCCGAGCCGGCTCGGCTCGGTTAGAAAGTGAGCGTAGCTCGGCTCGGCTTGGTTTAGCTCGCTTGGTAGCTCGGTTCGGCTTAGCTCAAATTATTTTGCTTATAATATATTTTATTTTTATATACATATAATATATTACAAAAAAAGTGATTATTATTTACATGTATATAGGCTTGTAGTTTGATATCTATGTCATATTTAAAGGTTGATTGTTGTGCTAATGAACATATATTATATTTACTTGAAATATAAAACTTATTTTGCGTTGTTGAACGTGCTTTTGGCTTGTAACGTATTAGGTTGAACTTATTTTGAATATGTTATTTTGAAGTATTGAACAATATTTTAGAATACTGAATTTTGAGAGCTACGTATTAACTTTTATTTTTAAAATCAAGCCGAGCCGAGCCAGCTCGGTTTAAAACCAAGCCTAGCCCGAGCTTAGATTTTCAGCTCGGTTTCAAATCCGAGCCAAGCCGAGCCAGCTTGGTTTATAATCGAGCCGAGCCCGAGCTTGCCCTAGCTCGGCTCGGCTCAGCTCATGAATAACCCTATATATGGCTAATTTGAAATACTCACACACATTCACAAAAAAATTTCACGGCAGTCTTAAAAGGAATGTGGTATCACAATTGTAATTTAGATTTGAAAACTAAGTAGATTTTCACAGTTTTGATACTTGCGTGTTATTGGTACTAGGGGGAACACCCGTGCGATGCACGACATGCATAATAGTTATTGTTTTTTTTTCGGGAACGATGACTGATATAGATAGTGCGTGACACGGTACGAAAGTGCGAATATAGTATATATTTTCAAAACAAAAACCATTTTTTTAAAGTTAGCCGTTTGACCATAGTTATTTTGACCAAAGTCCACTCCTCATTCGGCGCTTTGTGGTAGCACCACCAGTCAAAAAAGGGCCAAAACGCCCGAGGGTACAGTGTTCCCCCGCGTTTTTAAGACGCTTTGAGAGAGGTTTGCGCCCCACCACATGTGGTCTCACAAAACTTCAAATCTATGGACGTGTGGTTTCTCAACCCCCTTCAAAAGACGTCACAGTTTTCAAATTTTTTATTTTTATTTTTCCTTTTTCATTGTTTTAGATGGTGTAAAATAGATGTTAAATATATATATATATATATATAGGGGTCCGCTAAAATGAAAACCACCTCGAGTTGTAAGAACCGTGAGAACTACACCGTACGGGGCGAGGTGGACCAAATTTTTTTTTCACAAACGTAGATGCGTGTATTATAAACACATTTGTAAAAAAAAATTCAACAAAAAAAAAGTTTTTGAGCACCACAAGTGTGTGTTTACGGGTACCGTAAATTTTCCGGTAGGATTTACGGTACCCGTAAACACAAACTTGTGGTGCTCAAAACTACACACACGAATATAAGTGTAGCGTAAGTTTTGCTCAGCAGGGTTTAGTTCTAAAAGTTATGCTGAGGTGATATTGCTCCTTTGGTTGATGGACGCGCCATCATACTTGGCTTTAAACCAGTTTCTTAATCATAAATAAACCAGCTATATTATGGTTTTTTAATCATATTTAAACCAATTGTTATTTATAAAGTTCAAGATAACGAAAGCACAAAGACCAGCCCAGACCGTATGAACCATAAGCTATGCAAACTACCAAGAATTGAATTCTAGTGGGGAATCCGTGTGATGCGACGGAGTGAACAATTTCCTCTTTTCCACGTTTTGAAGTTGTTATATCAAATGACTTTATTTAAGATACTTCAACTAAAACTAAAGTAAAAAACTTGAAGTTTGAAAGAATAAAAAAGTAACCTTGTGCAATGGGTGAATGATAGAACTTCAACTTCCTCATTACTTATTTAGTTAGATTGGTTTGATGCACTCTGATTCAAAACAAATCAGACAACCAAATCATTTATAAATCAGTGAAACCATTGCAAATGCATCAATATAAATTATTACAGATTCATTTTGCACAAAATCTGTTTAAAAATATTTTTATAGTTTTCATTTCAATTTTAATATTCATAAATGGATGACTTGTTTGACAGAAATCCGGAAAAAATCACATTTTACGTACTCATTATTTTGAAGCCATAGTCATTTTTGACAATCAACAATCCAACTATACCCATAAAATGTACCAAGGAACGAAACACACAAGTTAAAACGGTAAAAGAATAAAGAAAATGTATTTAAGTTTCAAAACGTACCACCCATTCTCATTGCATTGTTCATAATTCTTTATAGTTTCTTCTAATTTGAGGGTTTCCATGACATGTGTCAAATACTCACTGCAATAAGGAAGAAAAATCCAAGTACTCTATTAGATCCTGGTGCCATTTATAATGTCAACTTGTCAAGGAGAAAATACTTTACATCACAGTCCTAACAATACAAAAAGAATAGGATTCATTTCTCGATGACATAAGATCATACACACCTATCGGACCTGATTAACATGCACTCTCCTGGAAAACGCCACCGCTCTTCGAGTGACCAAACCGACACCGGCAATGGAGTTCTCGTTCTTCTATCAACATGTACTGCAGGTTGTGTATGCATTGGGCATCAGCATCATTGTTGTGGGTTCGATGCAGCTTTGTCGTACGCCACCACACATCTCTTTTTGTCTTTCTCTCTCTTGGTCTGCTCAATATTTGATGGAGATGTGTTACAATTGGGTGAAAATGTAATGCTAGAGAAAGTGAATCGGTGCATTCAATCCTATTACAATGTAATTTAAGATGAGGAAATGAATAGGTGCTTTTTATCAAGTTCAATTCATGGAAGAAAGAGAAGTGACAAAGAAGGACAGAGGGGTATGATGGGAAGTGCAACTTTTGTTCCAATATAGTACACTTGCTACATATTGCAATGATGTATGAAATGCAACTTTTGTTTAACGGATTGTATAGAACTTTTTTGTAATTAAAGAGCAATATATATGTCTGTGTAAATATGTGTGTATGATTTATTGGAGTTATTTTGGAGTTGAGTTAAAGCTCGTTACCTGAGAAAGACGGCCAGCACTCAATGCTTGACGAAATCTAGCCTCTAATGTCTTTGTTAAATAAAATCAGATTCCCCATCCTCCAAAGACACCAGAAAACTGTTTGCGCAATCCCATTAAACGCGATTATGGTAGCGTTTTTTCAGTATTCATGTCAATTACGACTCGTGGCGAGTCCACTCGACGGATAAACTTCCGATGTTCATATTCCATGTGTAGATAATAGTTCCTCCCAGTGGGTGAAAAAATGTTTGAAAAAAAGCATCAACAATTTACAAACTAAGCATCAAGAAGATTGGTGCGAAACAAAAAAAACGACATACCTATTGTAGTTTTTGATGTGTGTGATTTGTGACTCAGTGTGACTCCTTGCTCGAACCATCTAAATCTCACAAAAACAACTTGTATTCATATTCAAAACCGAAAATAACGCCTGCAATTCTCATCATCAACAACAAACAAAAAATAAAATAAAAACCAAATGAAAGAACGATAATCATACCAGTGCTCAATCACAACAGTTGGCGATGGTGCCTTGTTGTTTTAGCTTTCGATTCTGATATAAAACTGAACCAGCCACCAGACAGAACCAACCACCAGACTCTCTCTTCTGGACCATCGTAGCAGCCGAATTAGCCGAACGTATACCGGTGAGACTTCAGAAACCACCGGCCGCTTCCCTACTTTTTGCTCTCTCTCTCTCTCTCTCTCTCTCTCTCACTCCCATCTTTCTTTTTAACCTTCTAACCTCTCACTCTTTTAATGTAGGGGAACACAAAGAGATGGGTGTTTGATTAAGATTAATTCAATTTGGCATAATTTAATTGCATTCAAATCCATTCAATTGAGCCAATGATGATGATGCATCGTTTGGGTTATGTCCTCTCACTCTTTCAACAGTTTCATGCAGTAAGAATTCACATTCATTCATTAATTCAATTAAATAACCTATGTAATTTAAAATCATTATGGCCCTTAAACACATTGATGTATTATAAATAATTTGTTAAGTTATTAATTGGATTTGTATAGATTAACTTATTATTAAGTAAATTAAATGCAATTAATAGGATTTTTATAGGCTGGTGCATTTAAAACAACCATAAATTTTGGTTTTAAAATAGAACATATAACTAAACTTTAGAATAGAATATTCAAAACCGAAAATAACGCCTGCAATTCTCATCAACAACAACAAACAAAAAATAAAATAAAAACCAAATGTAAGAACGATAATCATACCAGTGCTCAATCACAACAGTTGGCGATGGTGCTTTGTTGTTTTAGCTTTCGATTCTGATATAAAACTGAACCAGCCACCAGACAGAACCAGCCACCAGACTCTCTTCTGGACCATCGTAGCAGCCGAATTAGCCGAACGTATACTGGTGAGACTTCAGAAACCACCGGCCGCTTCCCTACTTTTTGCTCTCTCTCTCTCTCTCACTCCCATCTCTCTTTTTAACCTTCTAACCTCTCACTCTTTCAATGTAGGGGAACACAAAGAGACGGGTATTTGATTAAGATTAATTCAATTTGGCATAATTTAATTGCATTCAAATCCATTCAATTGAGCCAATGATGATGATGCATCCTTTGGGTTATGTCCTCTCACTCTTTCAACAGTTTCATGCGGTAAGAATTCACATTCATTCATTAATTCAATTAAATAACCTATGTAATTTAAAATCATTATGGCCCTTAAACACATTGATGTATTATAAATAATTTGTTAATTTATTAATTGGATTTGTATAGATTAACTTATTATTAAGTAAAATTAAATGCAATTAATAGGATTTTTATAGACTGGTGCATTTAAAACAACCATAAATTTTGGTTTTAAAATAGAACATATAACTAAACTTTAGAATATATATAGATATATATATTTTTTGTATGGTAGTTTTGTTTTTAATATAATAATAATGATAATGATCATTTGGAAAGACTTTTTCTATAATCGTTTTTTTTCCCCGGATCAGTTAGAAGCATAGAACATGGGTTTTGACTTCCCACAATTTAGGATGAGATTAAAGTAAACCTAAGAAAACCGTCAAGTAAACTCTCTTTCTAGAAGTTTTTTTTAGTTATAACGTCGCTCAAATTGAAAGTTGTTCCCTTTAACTTTGATGGGAACATAAAAATATATAATTATACTTTGAAATTTGATTCGTCCATTATGTATTAATACATTAAATCGGATTCTTCGGAGTTCAATTTCCGGAAAATGATATTGAATTTGAATCAAACTCGAATAAAAAAAAAAGCTTATTAAAATTTGAAACTAAACTCGAAATGAATTTTTTCAAATCAAAGAATAAGTAAAAAAAAAAAAAAGAATAAGTAAAAAATAACATTTCCACTTTAAAACCGTTCAAAAATCATAAGTTCATACCCTCTCTATTCGTCTATATAGTAGCTAACCCTTTTCTAGTATTTTATAAAATTTGTTTAGTTAAATGACAAAACTGTTTTTTTTTTTGTTATTTTTACGGGTTCTTTTCCATGACACATTATTTCTAGATTAGTAGTATGACTAACTAAAAAGCCACCTCTCTTATAATATTTGTAATCTTTGTATATGATGATAAACTTTTCATCTTTGCCAGCTATTTTTTTACCTTTTCCAATGATGATTAATGTTTAGCATGTAAAAATCCTATAAAACGATTAGAAAAGGGAGCGATATCACTTGAGAAAAAAAAATGAAGAATTTAAGGATATAATAATATTTATTTTAGACCTTGGTAGTTTTATTGAAAATCAAAATCCTCATGTAAACGACATACACAAGATAACCATGAACATAATGGCGTAAGGAATACTACCAACGTTTAACCAAACAAACTAATTATGACAGCAACACCTAGATGGATTTCCTACGCAAGAACCGGTTGCAAAACGTAGACTTTGGCAAAGAGTTAAGCAATCCTCCTTCATTGCGTTACATTCTCCAAGACATGCTGGATCAGGAGCTGTATACAAAAACATTCGATTAGTACATTTCAAGGTTCTAAAATACATAGAAAGCTAAAGAAAATTCTCATACCATAGCATGGAACAAATGCAATGAAAAGAAATGCCAACATCAAAAATGTTAACACAAGAAAGTGTTTCGATGTGGAAGCCATTAGATTAACGTTTGATATTGCTTGATATTGATGTAAAGAATGATGAGATGATGGTTGTTGTGGTTGTGAGACTTCTTATATAGCCGTATACATTAAACACATTAGATCTTATCATTAAGATATCTTCTAAATTGTAATATTATACATTAAACACATTAGATCTTATCATTAACATATCTTCTAATTGTAATATTATTTGTGAAAATTCTTTACCTAAAATAACACAATATTACACGAAGAAGATATATCCCCTATTACGATATCATTTAAATTGTATTATTATTATTTAATGCACATTCTTTACCTAAAATAACACAATATCACACGAATAAGATATCTCTCCGAAATAACAGAAAACGTTTTCTAATATTACATTTGGCATAATGATATCATTAATATGCCCGAAAAAAGAAAAACCCTTCAACCCGTAAAACATGACAGTTATCGAAATCAGAATTTAGTTACTAAGAAATTAGATACTTCACTAATGCAGTAATACTAATCACACAACTAAATAGAATTTACATGAAGTTTGAATTTATATCTTAAATGTCTATTTGCTACCATTCACACTCTTCAACAAAACACGAATGAAGCAGTTGTTTGTTGAGAGATGAACAAATATAAAAATGACGGCAAGATAATATAATGCAGTTAATGAAAATATGTTATACATTCATGAAGCCTTAATTAAAATATCATTTAGAAATGTAATATGTTTGTCTGGTGTGGATGGGTCATTACGAAGGCAGGGCATCAGCCTCCCTTCTGTGGGGTGCAGAATGTGTAAAAAGAAGACGACATATGGTAAGCTCCAAAAAGGCAAAACATTTAATAACATGAATGGAGTCATACAAAACGTACTGGATGGAATAAAGGAGACATCATATAGCACGACCGGTCCAACGTTTCTTAAAGACCCTAAGCAAACTACAAATGCGGGGCCCCTTTGAACTTGTATAAGGAAAACATCGATTATGCTTTCTGCATTCCCATACACAGTCTCAATCGCAAACACAATATCAAAATTCAAAGATTCAAAGTATCATTTAAGGATTTAGGGAAAACAATGATTAAGTAATTACAATATATAGAGATTACTATAAACAATAGCTGTTAACCAGCATGGATAGTCCTTGCGACACCACTAATTTTCCCTAATTTCTCCTCTGTTTTCTACCGAATCAGCGATGCCATTGAGCTTAACGAGCATGTGCGACGTTACAGTTAGAGAGAATTGTGATGACGGCCTAAATTAAATACGAATTCCGGAGTTAGAATTCGGTCTCTTTAATTTGAAAACTGGTTCTTTAGTTTGGCCTTGCAATAAACATTGCTTTTGTTTTGTTCATTTGAGTCTAATACAGTAATACACATATGCTACATAAAGATTTAAAAAAAAATTGGGAGCCCTTATTTTTTTTTGAGGCCCTAGGCCATTGCCTAAATTTGAAAGTCTCTAGATACGACCCTGTTATATAGTTGGGTGGAGCAAAGAAAAGAGTTCAAGACAATATCTTGGGGTGATTGGTGTAGTTTTACATGTAAAGTTATTTTGTGATGTTTTTCTCCTTTCTTAACTATATCTTTGTCTCTGTAGGTGTGGTTTAAAGCCACTAAGGGCCTTATCAAGCCACGTAAGCGTCACATAGATTTTGAGACAAAAATGGTGCCCCTTTTAACAATGATGGTGTGGGATAAAGCCCCACTAGCGCCCCCAGCTAATTAAATATTAAAAAAGGAAGAAAAATAAACAAAATCTGATTGGTTAAGAGGCATGGGGCCCACCAGATGCACCCATTCACGCACGTTAGTGGGCTGGCGGACAAGGGGTAGCGCCCCCTTGGTTATGTGTAGGGGATGGGGGAGGGAGCCAAGGGGCACTATTTTTGCTGAGTTGGCAGGGTGGCGCGAATAGGGTTGTAAACGAATCGAAAGAACACGAACAAGGCCTTGTTCGTGTTCGTTCGTTAAGGAAATAAATGTGTTCACGAACGGTTCATGAACACTTACCGAACGAGATTTTATGTTCGTGTTCGTTCATTAAGGAAATGAGCTTGTTCACGAACGGTTCTTGAACACAAACGAACACAAATAAATTTGGTGATTGCGATGAAGGATAAAGGTGGATGGCCCAGAGAGTAGCGTGGAACTTGAATCCATTATAATAGAATGGAGGTCGATCGTATAGGACCACTGTTTTGACTCCTACATTCCCTAGCAAAGAGACCAAGCCTATTACACTTATAACACTTAATATTTGATTTATTCAACCCAACCTTCAAGTTCCCATGCAACCCCGGAAACTTCCTACTAGTTCTTTTGTAAAACATGCTTGTTCTCACACTCAACAAGGCAAGTTGATGTAAAATGTCCATTTCTTCCAGATCTGTGGGGTCAAAATGTTGAAGGCCATTTAACTCAAAGGACAAGTTGTCAGAGATCTTGTTTTCCACATTAGCTATAAAAACATAGTTGGGTGAGTAAGAATCAGAGTTGAATGCTCTATCAGATGTCATGTCAATGAAATGATCATAACTCTGATCCTTACTACTACCAGATTATTCTTTCTGACCAAAAAGTGCTGTGCTACCAAAAGAATAGTCATCAGCCACCTTTCCTGACTCTTGTAACATCTTTTTCTGGTTAAACTCTCTCTCATAAGTGAGGAGCCTACCATGAAGTTGAGTCAAACTCATCTCCTTAAAACCCACATAGTTTCTACTAACAAAGCTATATTGTCCCATTTTTCTGGCAATGATCTAAGGAACCTACTATTTAAAGTTGAGTTAGCATATTCCACATTAACCAGTTTTAGCTCACTAATAAGACAACTAAACCTTTCAAACTGTTGGGTTAATGACTCTCCTTTGACATGACAAAACGTTTCATATTGTTGGTTCAACACTTCTTTGTTGTTCTCAATGACTTCTTATGTACCACCGAATTGCTCTTTTAGTGCATCCCATAACTTTTTTGCACTGTTACAATGTAACAGGCCAGCATAGATATCCTTGGGTAGTGATGTTGCAACTATACTGAATGCTTTAGCATCTAACTCAATTTTATGAAAATCCTGCTCAGAGTATTTTTCAGGTTTCTTAGGTACTTGGACCTTGGGATCTTCTGCACTCGGTACCATCGGAACATGTGGTCCGAAGATAAACGATTTCCAGCAACCGGTGTTTTGCTGTGAAAGTACATGACCCATCCTACGTTGCCAGATATTGTACTCAGATCTGACAAGCATAGGTGGCTTATACGGGGTGCCAGTGTTATGAGGATCTTGTGTGTTTTGAGACATTTTGGTTGCTTTACAAAGTTTTTTTTGTTTAAACTACTTTGAACGTGATTAAACTTTTAACTCTGTTTTTCAACTTCCTACGAACAAACGATATCAATGAATTGAGCTGATCTTTTATATCAAAATGATTGTTAAATCGAATTTGATTGACCTATGCTCTGATACCAATTGTTAGGATCTGAGTTTGAATTGTTTGTGAATGTTTACGATGAATAAATGGAAGATGATAAAAAGATGAAATAATTTGTAGCGGAATGAATGTAAACTTTAGATCACAAACAATGGAAGATTTTCTTTCATCATGAATACTTTAAGTTGAATGATTAATTCACGTATGCATGAATACAATTCTCCCCCTCTGCCTTATATCACCCAGTTTGTTCGTACAAATGCAAGTGTGTGAAGTAATCCTAATAGAGCAGTAATGCACTGTTCTATTTATAGTACAAACGAAACCACTGTGTCATCTTTGCTGACGTCACCTAGACAATGACATCTAACAACTATAACAACTTCTAACCTCTGCTACTACTAAACACTGTTACATTACAAAACACTGATTACAACATCTGATGATCCAATCCTCCGATGAAGCTTTAGCAGACCTTTTTCAAAGGGTGATCAGACCTTTGCTTCCAGCAGACCTTTGGTCTTCAACAGCGGATTGCCTTAGCAGACTTTGTGAACCATCAGACTTTAGCTTTGTAGCAGACCTTAGAAGCAGCAGTTGTTTGATGACTTTTCCATTGAAGGAAGAATGTATTCAAGCACTGTTATTGAAGGATCAAATATTTGAAGAAATATTTTGGCTTTCAATCATCTGTTCTTCAGGTGGGATCCACATGAGCCAACATTACAGAAGCAATAGTTCGGGAAGTTTTAAAGTTCGGAGATCAGCCAAATCATCCTACTTCATTCGAGCGAGATAGGGTTATGAAAGCATTACGCATAATTACCTACGAGGGAGACTATCCAACCATTCTCAAGAAGCTATTCCCGCCGTACTGGAGATTACTTGTACACATCTTCCTACATTGCATTGCGAAAAACAAGGGCATACTTGATCAAATAAATCAAATTCAAGCGTCTGCTTTAGTTGCACTTGTACAACTGGGATTACAACTTTTTGGCCTTTATATTCGATAATAAGAAGAATATGCTAGAGAATTCGAAGAAGAAGTTATTCATGTTATATCCCAAGTTCATTAAGATGATTCTTGATGTCATACACCCAGAGCTGGTCAAGAGCATGAACCACTTAAATTTGAAGCTCTTGGGTCCATGATGCTTTGAAAATACGTGAAAAGAACGAAAAAGAAAGAAACATAACTTCATTGGAAGGATTCCATTAGAGAAGCACGGGAAGTTTGGACCAGTAGTGCCAGCAGCTCGACCATTGAATGTAACACCCCGAAAACGGGTTTGGTAATCAAACCACGTTAATACTACAGGACGGGTAAAATACAGTTAGTGGTAAAACTTACCCGGTAAATTTTAGGATTTAAATAAATAAATCTAATATTTATTAAAAGGATGAGAAATACTTTGAGAAAACAAAGTATATAAAAAGCCCAAATTAACGGGACATAAAACATAACGGGTTATAACTTCCCAAACCCGTTAAAGTAACTAGGAATAATTAACCTAGTTAGTAGCATGTGATTAAGTGACTAATGGTGAGTTATAGCTTCATTTGATCAAAATAAAACATGAGGGACTAATATTGCCAAGTGGGAAACTTGTTTTATTAAAACAAAAGTTTAACACCAAAACACACACTTAAAGTGTGTGTTCTGGTCGAGATATCCACAGGAGCCAAGAACTCTTGAGCTCAAAAACCCTAACAAGCACAAAATCAAGAAATTGGAAGGGCAAATCAAGTCCAAATCGATTTTCAAGCACAAATTAATGATCACCTAGTTGAAAGGATCATAAGGTATGTAAAATTGTGATGTTTTGATTCATCTTGAATTCTAGGTTAATTGTGAGAAACTGAAATTGAGCTTAAATATGTCATGCATGGATGAATCTTGAAGTAATATGATGTCTAGGAGTAAACCCTAGTCAATAACATGTTGGATTAGTGGATAATCTATGAAATTCATGATAATCCATTGACAAGTTAAATGGGTTTTGTAAAATTAAGATGAACACAAGAATCATGACTACCAAAAATGGTGTTACTTGATTTCTATGAAATGATTCTGAGATTAGTATGCATGCTTGACATAATGGAATCAATATGTATGTTTATATTGGGCAAAAATATCAAGTTATGAACTTGGTTTTAAATATGTAAAATTATACCCGTTAGGTGTTCGTTAAAATGCCTAAATGAAAGATAAATGTTGAAAATCGGACAAAAAAACGCATGTTTGATGGATATGGCAAATTGTGCGTTAAGACTTATAAAAAGGGTTCTAAACGGATTGTGAATTGAACTCTTTAGGCGAGGAATCCAGATCGTCAAGTGGACAAGCCGGTGGAAATACGCGTTTGAAAAGGATGCTTAAAAGGTACGTAACTACGATTCCGTTACGTTATGCTTGATTTTGTATTTTCGCTAGTATACTTTAAATTAGCATAATACATGAAATGGGCATTTAGTTGAAGTGACGAAGATCACTAGGTAAATAAACAGGTCAAAAGGTGAAATTATCACCCTTTGACAATATCGACTAATGGTTTGTCGAGTTATATGTTTATAGGAATAAATATCAAATGGATATGCACATCGCTATTTCTTAGCGGCTACTAAGTCAAGGTATTGAAATGGGTCAATATATTGACCCAAGCCAGGTATGTATAATGATCCAACTCATCATGTAGAACTTGAGATTCTATAAGAGTTAGACAAGGTTAAAATATAGTTATTCGGTTATCTTTTAGGTAAACTGAATAAATTGAGTTATGATTATGGTGTTTTAGAAGCACATGGGTTTATAAACAAGATTATAGTTAAAAGGTTGGATTTTGGGTCAAACAAGTATTTAAAAGTTCCTTTGTAGTAAAGAAAGGATGAAAATTGACCAAATTGCCCTTGCAAGCTAATTCGAACAAACGACCCTTGCAAGAGGTTCGGAAATGAGTTTTATGATTAAATAAGTGCTTAGAATAAGACAAGATGGTGAAACATGTAAATTCTTGGGTCGAATGACTTTATATGAGTCTTTGCTGTAAAAAGATAATCCGAGGGGTAAAATTTGGAACATATAGATATCCACATTACATCCAACACACATATAGTTGTGGTGGAAGATTACTTGATAAGAAATGTAGGAATAAGATGCTAGAAATGTATGAAAGCGAGTTCAAGTTCTAAAGCGCTTAAATACCCTTAACGGGTCAAAATAAGCATACGAGCGAAAACGTATTTAAATTGTGTGAGAAACCAGTGATTAGAACCTAATATGGTAGATAACATTAATTTGAAGAGATGCATGTGAAATATGGATTAAACAAATATGTTTGTTTGATAAAATGCATAAACGGGTTAAAATTCGGTAAAACGACAAGGAGTCGAAGGCTTAGAAGTCTCAAAATTTGTTATGTAGGATGTTGGATTTTAACTCCATTTGATGGAGGATCAAATTACAATCATGTAGGAAGAAATGGTAGGTCAAACGGATATGCAGATTGAAAGATACGAAGGTTTTCATGTCAAAAACGGCAAAAATGGGAAGGGGCTGATACAGGGGCCACCGTAAGTTACGGTGGGGCTGAAATCCTTACGCTAACTGCCTCCTGAGTTACGGTGGGGCATTTTAAATCAGGGGCCACCGTAACTTACGGTGTCCACCGTAACACCGTAAGTTACGGTGGAGATCGGATTTAAATCCTTGTTTCTAGGATCAAGGGATTAATATTGGGATTTCCTGATTTTTCTTTAGTTCGTTTATTCGACCCCCATTTTCCTTGTGATACCAGTTATTTAATTATCAAAACTAACTTTTAAGTTGGTTTTGAACACAGGTGAATGTCGAGAGCCCCGGATGAAGATCAAGCGTCGAGCAAGAACCGAACACGTGTTAAATGAAGCTTCCGCAAGTTGTTCGTCGTTATACTAAAATGATGAATTAAATTATATTATATTGTTTTGCTTTCAAGATTAGAAAAGTTTTAATAAACCCGTATTTGAGCATGAATGTTTAAATATAAATACTCAGTAATCTGGGATTATTTACGGAAATCGCTAAGTAAAATTATGGTTGTTACATTGAATGCCACAATTGCAGAAGAACATGATGTGCAACCCAAAAGTGTTGGTGTTAAAGATGAAATCGAAAGTGAAGTATTGGTCACAGATGAAGAAGAAACCGCTAACGACATTGATGTGCAAATAGTTGTATATGAGGAAACAGAGGAACCTATCGGAGAACCAACATTAATGACTGCTGAAAACCTTCAAGCCCTAATTGAATCATTAAAGGATAGTGTCGAAAACCCTCTTTCCATAACTATTCCTGAATCTAAAGCTCATGATGAGGATGATACGCAGAAGATGCTGAAAAAGATTCCAGAAAGAGACAAAGAACCGAAACAGCACCTGATACTCATCAAACAGGCCCAAGCACAGATCCGGAGCCCACTATGCAAACCGATCCACAAATCACTGCTGCTACTCAAGAAACAAGCTCACCAGACTTTGATTTTGATTTCGAGTTCGATCTACCTGAAGCAACTTCCAAATCGTAACCAGAAAGCTCAAGCGGTGTCAGGTTTGATGTGGGCTGTTCTAGTGGTGTTGGTTTCAATGAGCATGAAGAAGCAGCCATGCGCTTTGCCGCATACAAGATGAAATTCATTGAATAAGGTGTTAGTGACGATGATATGGATGTTGATGTGGTGAAGTTCCAGCGAAGGGTGATTGTGTTAGAACAAGATATTCCTCTGAAAGAATCTCAGATCTCATCCTTGCAAGCTCACATCTCAATCAAAGATCACACTATAGAACAACTTCAAGGTGATGTAAACATGCTGATGTCGGTTGTGTATGATCTGAAAGCGAAGCTGGAGAAGAAATTTGGAAATGAGTTTGTTGATAAAAATGATGAACAAATGAATGTTGGACGACAAGAACAAACAGCTGAAGAAAGGGATGCGGCTGATGCAGAACATGAAGCCGGTATGAACGCTTATCCAGAGGCTGATCCAAAGAAGAAAAGAAAGAAGCTAACGACGAAGTAAAGTAACAAACAAATGATGGTCATGAAAAACCAAGACATGAATCAACTTGATGACAACTTCCAGCTCAAAGATCCAACTAAATGGCCTAATCGATATGTTATGGAGTTGGGATCTAGTCAATACGACACAGTTGGAAATAAATCGAAGGTCGCAAACTGGAGTTATGATCACGACAAGAATATGTGGTTGATCACACGCGAGAGTGGGCACAGAGAATACTATGCTAAGGAATCTCAATATGAAACGTGGATGAAGATTGATCTACAAAGCTTGTTACGTGCTCCTTATTACGATTCAGATCCAAAACAAAGTGGCAGAGATTGGGCGTTTCATGCAAAAATTGAAAAGGAAATAAAGAACAACTTCTAGAACATGAAGGTGGCTGAATCGTATTTGAGGAAGAGTCATGGCGTTCGCGATCCTCACACTAAGTGAACGATCAGGACTGTCATCTGGCCGCCAACTGACAAGGAGAAGATATTTCTAGTTGCTCGCAAGTTTGCAAAGGGAATTCTCAAGACCTTTTAGTTCTAGGCATACGACCCTAAAATGGCTGAAGCTGTGGTCGTTAGAAAAGAACAATCCATTCGATTAGTAGACACGTTGGATCTCATGAGCTTTCACGAGGAGGATTTCATGATCTTGGATCAAAGCCAATTTCGCACAAAAGATCAGTATGAAGAATGCGCCAAGTCATGGATGTCACACCCCAACCGATGACGGAAACGTCGGGGCGCGGCACTGAGCGAAACTGATTGTCCAGGAGAATCCATAACAACTATTCGTTATAATATATTTAAGGTTCATGTCCCATACCACAAACATATAAAATAAAAACAGTTATTACAGACGATGTTCTCATAGACAAATATCCACTCCGACAACTCAGATTTATTTAGGTTTGTTTCTAAGACTCCACCCTAGCTTGATTCCCACATAGCAGCAAGACACAAGCATCCTAAACACCTGTCATATACGTTAAAATAGAGTTCAATACACATAGTGTAAAGGTGAGCATACAAGTTTAATAGTAATAGTAGAGTTTGAAATGGTTTACGCATAAACAGCATGTAACATGTATAATGCGAAGCTAGTAGGTTATCGACAATGAAATATGCACAGACTAGACTGCGAGTTGTAGAATGCGCAACACATATCACCACTGTGACATGTGAGAGGTAACCTTAACAACCCCTGTCCATGACAGGTGCTGAGTCCAAACAAATAGTACTATCATTGCTAAGGCGTCAGGCAACAATCACTGTGTTAACATAACATACAAGCATTCATTGAGTAACACATAACACGCAATAACGGTCAGCGTATAAGAAGTGTTTGCGTTGTGCGATCGATTGTGATTTAGAATAATTAACGTATGTAACACCCAAAAGTGCATAAAGCAAAAAAGGGTCGAGTATACTCACAGCGATGGAAATGGATTGAAGGGAGCGCTAGAGTGATTAGACTGAACAGTTAACGATAGCATAAGCGAAGAGCGGTGCGTAAAACGATGAAAAGTAACCAAGTGTCGAACGGTAATCCGATCGGATAGTCATTCAATCGGGTGTCAATCCACTCGGATGGTCATCCGATCGGATGGCCATCCGGTCGGATTGACACTCGTTTGGTAAGGATGTGTTTGTGTATGATAGCTTTGAAGTTTTCATTGAAGCATTTTGAAAATAGAGAAGTATCTCTACCCTTCAGGTCACATCGATCGAACGGTCGTTCGATCGGATAGCGATCCGATTGGCAAGACACTTAGTGAGAACAAGTTCATAGCAGGGTTGTCACTCGATCGGATAGCAAGCCGATCGGATGACAATCCGTTAGAACCAACTTATGTATTGAACCTTGTCGCTGTTTCCGTCGGGTAGTGAGAGCACGGGAGCATTGCAAAGCATAGCTTTGAGAGCTTGAAAGCTTCCTCTTGTTTAGTTCCCCAAACAAAAGGTTTGTCTTTATGCGTAAGCGAGGTAAGCGGCATAGCGATCTTAGAAAAACCTTCGATAAATTGGCGATAATAGCCTGCCAGTCCGAGGAAATAACGGACTTCAGACGGGTTCTTTGGTGTAACCCAACTCTTAACAGCTTCGATCTTCGCGGGGTCGACGTGAATACCTTAACTATGACAATGTAACCCAGAAATTGAACCTCCTCAAGCCATAATTCACACTTGGAGAACTTTCATAGAGACGGTTTCCCTGGAGTAACTCAAGAACCAAACGTAGATGTTGCGAGTGTTCGGCTTTTAACTTGGAATAGATCAGGATATCGTCGATGAACACGATGACGAAACGGTCAAGAAAGGGTTTGCACACGTGATTCATTAGATCCATAAAGACTGCGAACCAAAAGGCATGACAACAAACTCGTAATGACCATAGTGGATTCGAAAAGTTTTTTGGGTATATCATCCTCTTGAATGCGTAACTGGTGATAGCCTGAGCGTAGATCGATCTTCGAGAAACATGTAGCACCTTATAACTGATCAAACAAATCATCGATTCAAGGCAAGGGATAGCGATTCTTGATAGTCAGCTTATTCAACTCCCTATAGTCGATGCACATCCGGAACGATCCATCCTTCTTTTTAACGAAAAGGACATGTGCGCCCCATGGAGAGGTGCTAGGGCGAATAAAGCGTTTATCAAGTAGTTCCTGGAGCTGACTCGAGAGTTCGCGCATTTTAGAGGGAGCGAGATGATAAGGCGCTTTAGCAACAGGATTTGCTCCAGGAATGAGGTCGATTCGGAAATCGATATCATGAGTGGGAGGTAATCCCGGAAGATCGTTAGGGAATACAAGGGGAAAATCACGAACTACAGGCACCTGGTCTACCTCCTTAACTTCCTTTTTCTCCGCTACTACAATGTGTGCCAAGAAAGCTTGGTATTCCTTGCGGAGATACTTGCTAGCCTGGACACACGACATGAGTTTGAGACCCGAAGGAGTTTCTCCATACACACAAAGTAGATCACCATTAGCGAGCGACAAACGAATCATTTTATCAAAGCAAGAAACTTCAGCATGATTTTTGCGAAGAAAATCCATGCCTACTATGATGTCAAAACTGCCGAGCTGCATCGGAATAAGATCTATGGGTAAGACGTGATTGTTGAGTTCAAGCGTACAATCACGTAGAACAGAATTGACTGCGACGGTTCTTCCGGTGGCAACTTCAACATCGAACGTCGAGGGGAGATGTGTGCGCATACGATTAAGGAGCTTTTCGAATTCAAACGATACAAAACAGTTATCTGCTCCAGTATCAAACAAACACGAAGCATATATACCATTCACAAGGAACGTACCATTAACCACATTGTTGTCTGCTTGAGCCTGGCGGGTATTGATGTTGAAAGCACGTCCGCGGGCTGCTGGTTGTTGATGCTGTTGCTGAGGCTGCTGTTGGGGCTGATGCTGTTGTGGCTCTTGCTTCACCACTCGATTGGGGCACATGTTTGCGAAGTGGTTGGGATCACCACACGCAAAGCAAGCTCTAGCATGGATCGCGGGTGCAGGAGCCGCTTGTTGGCCTTGAGGAGCAGGAAGTAGAGCTTGTTGAGCAGGAGCTTGACATTGTGCTGGAGCTGGGGCTTGACGTGGACCTGTACGGCAGTTTGCGGTGAAGTGGTCGTACATATTGCAATGAACACAGAACCGGCATGCTATACTCACCGGGTGATGATAAGCGCAAGTAGGGCAAAGCGGGTGTGGTCCAGTGTATGCATGCTTGGCAGGCGGTGCATTGACCACATGCGCCGCTACTTGGCGGTGTTGAGGTTGCGATAGTGCTGGTGCTGTTTGGAGCGGAGCTGCAGTAATCGCACAGTTCTTGTTGCTGAAACTGCTGTTGTTCTTCCTCTTACGTCTTGAGAGCTTTGATGGCTGTGGCGCGGTAGTGGTTTCAGCTGTGGCTGCGGCTGTGACTTGATGCAGATTCTTGGAGGTTTTGTTGAAATAACCCGCCCTGACTAGCTTATCGTTTATCTCTGCAGCGAGCAGCTAGGTTTCTTCGATCGTTGTCGTCTTTGCAGCCTGAACAAAATCTGTGACGCAGTCCGGAAGAGCACGGATATACTTCTTGATTGTGATATATGGGGTAGTAACCTGACCGGGACAGATAATACTCAACTGCTTAAAGCGGGCAGTCAAACCAGCGTTATCTCCACCATCCAGCTTTATGTGCCAGAATTCATCCTCCAGCTTTTGGAGTTCATGGGGAGGACAGAACTCTTGCATCATTATGTTCTTCAACTCATCCCAAGACAATCCGTAAGCTGCATCGTTTCCTCGTTTGTTCCTCTCGGCCGTCTACCAATCAAGAGCACGGGATTGGAAGACGCCGGTAGCATTGACGGTGCGCAGGTTTTCTAGACAGCCACTCTGGCGCAGGGTGACTTCGATAGAATCAAACCATTGAAACATGGCTGTAGGACCATCTTCGCTGGTAAACTCTTTTGGTCCTCAGGCTTTAAACGGCTTGAAGCTAAAAGCAGCCTTAGGAGTATCAGTCCTGGACTCTTCCGAGGACTTGCTTGCATTCTCGTTCAGTTCACTGATGATCCGGGGGATGACTTTCGCTATTTGCTTAGAGACGAGAGCGGCGATGCGTTTGTCATCATGGATTCGGCGAGCTGCGCGTGAGTGGAATGATCTAAATGACGACATTGTCTGCAACAGACATCGCCATAGGACTCAAACACAATTTCGATTAATCCTAGACTATGATTCATCATAAAGCTCAGGAACACAGTCATTCACAAAATTCACGTAGGCACATAACCACAGAATCACATAAGCACGTATTCCACGTAAGCACAGTATCACATAGGCACACAGTCTAACCTAAGCACATATGTTGCACGTATTCACCTATCCTTCACAGCAGCGTATAGCGATTAAGTATAGCGATTAGGAAGAGAGAGTACACCGCGAGTAGTTAGCGAGTAACATAGAACGCGATTTGTTAACGTTTTGTAATAGATGTGCAGTGAGAGTGGTGCGTGTTGATCAAAGCGAATAGGGAAAAGCGATAAAATCACCAAAAATCGGAACACGTAATCACATAAAATCACATAAAACCCACATAAAATCGATAAATCACAGAGTTAGCGGCTGCGGATTCCAGAATCGAAACACATATAAAATCGAGGATAGATTGTCCCGGCTAGATAGACTTCGACTACCCAAAGTGATTCGTCTATTCACAAGGACCTTAAGTGCACACTCTGGCCTTCCAGACTATGCTCTCGCTTCAATCTGAGCGATCGGCACGCATCCTTCCAGTTACAGCGTGACCCAAGTCGTTGGAGTCCGTCGAGACTTTGGTGAGAATTTTGCAAAAATCAAAAGTATAGAGCGAAACGAGTCATCAAGGTTCAGGTTTCACCCCTAACTTAGCGACTATGCTCCCTGTGTTGATGAAGTAGAGGGGAAAATTTGCGTCAAAGTATGGATTTCACTCCTGATTCAACGCAAATTCTCGTGTTTATAGTAAAAATAGCGAATCGAACAAATGATTGGGTCGAGAGTTTGTGGTTTTCACATCTAATCTTAACCAGATCATCCGTTTGTGTGTATGTTCAGCCTTAGGAAAGACTGACCTTGCGCGGAACTGTAGTATGCGATGTTCGCGCAAGTGTGTGTATGTTCAGCCTTAGGAAAGACTGACCTTGCGCGGAACTGTAGTATGCGATGCTCGTACAAAACCCATACCGGGCATGCACAAGTCGGTCTGTTGGTACTTAGACTATAGTCTAGGTCGTTTCTAAGACATCGACCCGGACTAGGTCAAGTCTTGCCTAATTCCCTATGGTTATGGCTCTAATACCAATCTGGCACACCCTAACCAATGACGGAAACATCGGGGCGCGCCACTGAGCGAAACAGATTGTCCAGGAGAATCCATAACAACTATTCATTATAATATATTTAAGGTTCATGTCCCATACCACAAACATATAAAACAAAAACAGTTATTACAGAAAACGTTCTCATAGACAAATATCCACTCCGACAACTCAGATTTATTTAGGTTTGTTTTTAAGACTCCACCCTAGCTTGATTCCCACATAGCAGCAAGACACAAGCATCCTAAACACCTGTCACATACGTTAAATGTCACGGCCCCCGTCCCGGTTTTACCCGGTCCAGGAGCTGCGGGACAGAAATCCGTGGTAATTAATATGTTGGCAGCGGAATGATTAACAGGATCGTTTAAAACTTGAAAATGCCCAATTTATTTATTTCACAAATTGGGAATTACACCCATAATTTACAACAAAGGTGATTTCACCGGGAAATCCCTGTTTTTACAAAAACATGTTTCTTTTATTTTATTGAGCCACTTCTTCAAGCTTGTAGTGCTACACGGCACTTTTTTTCCTGGATCACAGCAGATCACATGAAACATGTTTTAAAAAGGTTTTATAAGCAGGGAAATACTGGCGAGTCATTCAAGTTGCACAAAATGACACATTGTTATAATATACAGTATTAAGGGTGATTACATTGTTTTTATCAATCAATTACCCCAAATCGGTATTTGTCACTCGACTGTATCTGTGACTATGGTCAGATCACCCATTGGCTAACCCGTTGTCCAATGGTGACGGGAATCAAGTAATGTATACAAAACCCCACATACCGGCAGTAATTGAAGACTACAAAGACTTAATCCCTGTAATTATAACTTTGAAAACAAGTAGAGTTTTAAGAAAACAATTTGATAAAGAGAGAATGACTCACATTGTAAGTTTAGTCGGGCAGAGTTTAGCCTAATGATTAGCCTGTTAACCTAATTAAATAACAATGCACACGAAAACTAGGTCAGTAACTTAATACAACTTTTATGACAACTCACAAGATCCAAAACCTTCACGACGAATGACAAAGTATAGCCCAAATACGGGCAGCACTTAAACATCCATCGGATTGGTTTTTATCGATCGGACATTAAATCGTAGCAGTGATCGAGTTATTACCCTGTTGTCGCGGCAGCGTTTCGTGCTGTGTGTGTGTTTTGAAGTAAACAGACGATATCTTAACATAGAAAACGAGTTTTTACGTCGAACCAATGCCAAACTTCAAGTGCCACACCCCTCTATTTATACTGAAAACTAGGCTCCCTCGCGTGGCGTGAGGGCCTGTCGCGTGGCGCGAGGGCACCCCCTCTAGCATAGGGTTGCCTCGTGTATTTGTAGCTTAGCTGAGTCGACGATTCGATAAAATTCGATTTCTACGGAAAACTGTAAGGATAATATCAATTAGGGAATACCCCCCTCCCCTTGAGTTTTAAGGGCCCTGATCCTGATTCCAACTGTTCTGAAAATTTTAGGGGTCATGCAGTATTACTTGGGGGTCTCAATTAGGGTTTCCTATTGGACAAAATAAGATAAGGAATAGTAATTTTAAATGAGAATTGTTACATCCTCCCCACCTTATTAAAATCTCGTCCTCAAGATTCACTGGAACAAGTAGGGATATTTTCTTTTCATCTCCGATTTCAGCTCCCAAGTGTACTCTGGTCCTCTCTTTGAATCCCACTTGACTTTGACTAGCACTTGTCGCTTGTGCTTGAGAAACTTGACGTTTCTGTCTTCTATCTGAAGTGGCTTCTCAACAAATTTTAACTTTTCATTTACCTCTACATCTTGAAGAGGTACTACCAGGGATTCATTAGATAGACATTTCTTGAGGTTGGATACATGAAATACGTCATGTACCCCAGCTAATTCTTCTGGTAGTTGTAAGCGATAAGCAACTGGTCCTATCCGCTGGATTACCGGGAATGGTCCTACGTATCTTGGACTTAACTTTCCCTTCTTTCCGAACCGAACTACTCCTTTCCAAGGAGAAACTTTCAAGAGTACCTTATCTCTGACTTGAAATTCCAGTGGCTTGCGTTGATTGTCTGCATAGCTCTTCTGGCGATCTCGAGCCGTTTTCATTCTTTCCTTGATTTGAGTGATTTTTGTCGGTGGTCTCTTGCACGATTTCAGGACCTGATAATTGACTTTCTCCTATTTCTGCCCAACAAACCGGAGTTCTGCACTTTCGTCCATACAGTGCTTCGAATGGGGCAACTTCAATGCTTGCATGATAACTATTATTATAGGAGAATTCAATTAAGGGTAGGTGATCATCCCAGTTTCCACCAAAATCTATTACCCATGCCCTGAGCATATCTTCCAGGGTTTGGATCGTCCTTTCACTTTGTCCGTCTGTTTGAGGATGATATGCAGTGCTCAAGTTCAGTTTAGTCCCCATGGCTTCTTGGAAACTTGTCCAGAAATGCGAAGTGAAACGAATATCTCTATTCGATACAATAGAGAGTGGAACTCCATGTAAGGATACTACTTCGTCTACGTACAAGTTTGCTAACATTTCCATGCTAAAGGTTTCTTTCATGGGTAGAAAATGAGCTGATTTGGTTAATCGATCCACAATTACCCAAATCGCATCATTACCTTTTCTGGTTTTGGGCAATTTATTAACGAAGTCCATGGTTATTAGTTCCCATTTCCATACAGGCATTTCTAATTGTTGGAGTAACCCAGAAGGTTTCTGGTGTTCTGCCTTAACTTGTGAACAAGTTAGACACTTAGATACATATCTAGCTATGTCCTTTTTCATACCAATCCACCAGAAATTATTTCTTAAATCTTGGTACATCTTATTATTTCCCGGGTGCATGGTATACCTAGATTTATGGGCTTCTTCTAAAATCTTATTTCTTAATTATCCTTGATTAGGTACCCAAATCCTTCTTTTGTGGAATCTCCAAATTTCATAAGCTCCTTGCTCTAATTCCTTTATTCTTCCTTTCATTCCTTCAGCATCATCCTTGATTGCTGTGACTTGAACATTTTTCAATTGTTCCATTAAGTCTAATTGTAAACTTAATCTAAGAGCACGAACTCGTTTTTGCTTTTCGTGATACTTACGACTTAAGGCATCTGCAACTACATTTGCCTTTCCTTCGTGATATTGAATATCACAGTCGTAATAACTTAGAATTTCCATCCATCTTCTTTGTCTCATGTTCAATTCTTTTTGCCCAAATATGTACTTTAAGCTTTTATGATCTGTATAAACAGTAAACTTACTTCCATACAGATTGTGTCTCCAAATCTTAAGGGCAAAAATTATCGATTCTAATTCTAAGTCATGTGTCGTATAATTCTCTTCATGCTTCTTCAATTGCCTTGAGGCATACGCAATTACCTTCTTGCGTTGCATTAGTACACATCCTAATCCTAGCTTAGAGACATCACAATAAACTTCAAAATCTTCTATCCCTTCGGGTAGGGCAAGAATTGGGGTGTTTGTTAACCTTTGCTTTAACATTCTAAAGGCCTCTTCCTTGTTAGGTCCCCATTCAAACTTAACTGTTTTACAGGTTAGCTTAGTTAATGGCACAGCTATCTTAGAAAAATCCTTAATAAAGCGCCTATAGTACCCAGCTAATCCTAGAAAACTTCTAACTTCTGTAGCTGATTGCGGGACCTTCCATTTGGTGATCGCTTCTATCTTGGAGGGATCTACGTGAATACCTTCGTGATTTACCATGTGTCCTAAAAATTGCATCTCCTGTAGCCAAAACTCACACTTCGAGAATTTAGCGTAAAGCTTCTCCTTTCTTAACAAAGTTAAGAGTGCATGCAGTTGCTGACAATGCTCGTCCTGGCTTTTGGAATAAATAAGTATATCGTCGATGAAGACAATTACGAATTTATCCAAATATGGTTTACAGATCCTATTCATCATGTCCATAAATGCTGCAGGAGCATTTGTTAGTCCAAAGGGCATGACTGTAAACTCATAGTGACCATACCTAGTTCTGAAAGCGGTTTTAGGTATGTCTTCTTCTTGTACCTTCAACTGATGATATCCGGAGCGTAAATCTATCTTAGAAAAATATCTAGCTCCCTGAAGTTGATCAAAAAGATCATCAATCCTATGTAATGGGTATCGATTTTGAATTGTAACCTTATTCAATTCCCTATAATCGATACACATTCGCATTGAACCATCTTTCTTCTTCACAAACAACACAGGTGCTCCCCAAGGGGATGAACTAGGTTGTATAAATCCTAGACTGAGCAATTCATCTAATTGCCTTTTCAGTTCTAACATTTCAGTGGGTGCTAATCGGTAGGGTGCTTTAGCTACTGGTGTAGTTCCAGGAATCAAATGAATTCTAAATTCTACCTCCCTATCTGGTGGTAATCCTGGTAGTTCTTCTAGAAATACATCCGAGTATTCTGATACTACAGGAATTTCCTTAAGTTCCTTATCCTTAGTGCTAATGATTACCGAAATCATATACACTATTCCTTGCTTTCGTTCATAACCAGCAACTTTCGTTACTGAAATGAACTTCATTGGTTTAGGCGGCTTATCCCATGTAATCATAATTACTTCTCCTGTAGGTGCATGGATTTCTATAGAATTTCTATCGCAGAGGATTCGAGCATGGTTGGCTACTAACCAATCCATTCCTAATACGACATCGAATCCAGCTAAATTCATAGGTAATAGGTTTGCAGAAAATTTATGACCTGAAAGTTCTATCTTTCCTTCTTGCAAAACCTTATCTATGTTAACAGAATTCCCATCTGCCGTTTCTACCATAAAAATTTGTCTAAGGTTGGTTAAGGGTAGATTAAGAGCTTGGCCGAATGAAGTATTTATAAAACTTTGATTTGCACCAGAGTCAAATAATACTTTCGCATAAACATTGTGTACCAGAAACGTACCAGCTATTACGTCAGGAATCAGTTCAGCCTCCTGCGTGGTCAATTGAAAGGCTCTTGCGTTTTTCTTCGCAGCCCCTTCGGCAGGTTTGGCCTTGTTATCTGCTGGTTTGACCAATTTAGGGCATTCTGGTCTAAAATGCCCAGCTTCTCCACAGTTGTAGCAGAATTTTGTTTTCCTCCTGCAATCTTCTTCACGATGTCCTATAGCTTTGCAGAAGTTGCAGGGTTCATTACATTTTGTTAGGATCGGAGGCTCTCATGATTGTGTTTGTTTGTGTAAATTGTATAATCAGTAGAGATGAACAGAGTTTAAGTGCAGCGGAAATGAACAACAAACTTTGTAAACACAATCAAGAAAGAAATAGTTTTGATAAACACATGATTTGCATTAGTCGAAAGATTACAAAGTCAATCAAAAGATTACAATACATGCTTACAATCTAAGCTCCCCCTCAGCCTAATACCCCAAGGTTGGATTGCGCAAGATGAAATGATTGAATTGAGGAGAAGAACTCACTCAAGACTAATCAAATGTAACAGTACAGAGTACTGTTCCATTTATAGACACTCCTAACCGCTGAGACATCTCAGCTGACGTCACCATGAAAGTGACGTCTAACAGCCTAACAACCTGTATCTACTGTCTTATACAAACACTGCTATTCTAAACAACTGACTATATATGAAACAGATGATATACTAAACTATTGCTCTCTCTAATCATCAGTTCTTTCCTCAAGGTTAATCAGTCCTTGATTGGGCAGTGCTTTGTCATCAGCAGTTTGTACCAGCAGTGCTTAGTTTCCAGCAGTCTTCTAAGCTTCATCAGTAGTTAGGCAAAACAACAGCAGTTGTATTCGGACAGTGGATATAAAGCCTTCAGCAGTTGTAATCACTTTCAAGGGAGAAGACTTAGTGTAAACAACTGCTTATTTCGAATCCACTGTTGTGACCTGGTTTTGGCTTTCATTATCTGTTCCTCTGGTAGGGTTCAATCCCAACAATCTCCCCTGGAACAGATAATGCCAAAACCTTTCATTATTCTGGATCTTTATTCCTCATCAGAAGTTCCCTTGCTTTTCTTTTAAATTCTTCCTCAAATTCTTTGGAACTTGTGTCATCATCATCCCGGCACAGTGTAAGTTCAAGGAGATCCTGCAAATCTTCAACACTAAGGCCTAGTGCTTCTTTCCTTGATATGTACTTCACTTCGCCATTGGATTTGACTAGAGTCAATACGTGGGTCTTTTGATCAGACATCCACTTTAGTACTTTTAAACCCAATGGGTTTCTTGGGAGAGATTTATTTGTTGATGAGTTGGGAGATGTTGGCCTTGTGAAAACTTGCAGACTTTCAGACATTCTTTTAAAGGCCATTTCAATGACATTGTTTGCTGCAGCTATGTCTTCTGCAGTCTCTTTTTCTATTTGCTCCTGTCTCTTTTGTTGATCTGGCTCAATGTCTGAAACTTCTGAAGTATTTGTTGATGCTGTTGGTGCACTTGTGTCTGTACTTTGTCTGTATTTCGTCTTGATTCAAAACGATGTCTTTGTTAGTACTGTAAGTTTGACCAAGTCAACCATCCTCCTGGTTTGACTTGGTCAAACAGTTCGAACAATGGTTGTAATATTGCTGTGTCGAAGGATGTGTCATCGAAGGATTGTTTAGATCCTTCGATGAGCTCGATAGATAAGCCTTCGATGGATGGACCTCGAAAGATCTCATCCTTCGAGGTACATGTTGATCCTTCGATGAGTTTCTAGTCGATAGATGATCCTTCGATCAGTCTATCTATCCTTCGATCAGACCTGCTGTGTTCGGGTATAAATACCCATGCTAGTGTTCATTTCAGTTAGAGCTTCATTTCAGACACATAGAGAGCATTCTGTTCAGAACACACACACACACGAAAGTTAGAGAGAGTTTATAGAATACATCTGTAAACATTGTGCTTGTAACCGAACCTTTCATACGTATTAATACAAGTGGTGTTAATCGGTGAAAACTTGTGTGTTGTGTTTATGCTTGTTCTTTCTCGGTTTGCATGCTAGCTTGGATTCCGCACTCGCTAGTGTGTTAGATATAACAAGGAATAGGTTAAACCTCAACCTCCGAGGGACTTACAAGTGGTATCAGAGCCGTGGCTCTTTTCCTTGTTAAAAACCGGGTTTTATACAAGCTTTTGGAGTGTTTGGACAAAACTCACTTGGTTTTTGCAGCCGTTTTTACTGTTTTTCTCGCTTATCTTTACGTTAAAACGTGTTCTAAACTAACCGGGTGTGTTAAGGAACGGGTTGGGTAACTTAAAAACTTGTTTTTGAGGTGTTTGGTAATTTCCGGCCAAAATTCCGGCTTCTCCGGTGACCGGTTTTCTGGATAAGTTTATTATATTTTATTGGTTTAAAATCTGTTTTTGCAGAAAGTATGGTCTGACCATACCTTCTGCCTTCTGCCGAAAGATTTCACCAACCCATCACCTTTTTCACCAACCTGTCATCTTTTGTCAACTGTGTCAGGGCAGTTCGAAAGATATCCTTCGAAGTCGAAAGATCATCTTTCGATCAAAGGAGGTTCGATAGATAATCATCCTTCGAACATCCTTCGAAGTCTGTGACTTATCCTTCGATCCAAGGAATATTTTCGAAAGATACGTCCTTCGTTTTACTGCTCTTATTCGAAAGACAAGGATCCTTCGATTGGGGAGTCTTTCGAAATCATTGTTCGAAACTCAACAGTAATCTTTCGAACACTGTTGATCCTTCGAACAAGTGTTGATCTTTCGAACTTAGTCTGTTTTTGTTTAACAAGTTTGTGATTTTCAGGTTTTATTATTTTTGATCAAAAATGAATCCAAGATGGAATACTCCGGTAAATACAGACATGTATTTTGGTACTCCGTCTCCCGCACCGGTATCTTCTAATGCAACTTCTACCGGTCAATGGGCATTCGTATCAAATCAAACTCCAAGTATTCAAAGCATTCTCTTAAGCGAGAGCGAAACTGGAAGTTTGAATCGGCCTCCAAAGTTGATGCACTTATATGAATATCCAGGATGGATTGATAGATTTCATACATACGTTCTTGGTCAAAATACAGAATTGTGGTTGCGGTTCATTACAGATTTCGATCAAACAATAGAGGTTGCTGCATCATCTGCTGCTACGTTTGCAGATCTTACGGAAGATCAGAAGAAGGTCTATGATTTGGAAAAGAAAGCATATGCCATTCTTACTCAGGCATTAAGTAAAGATATTTATCATCAATTCGTCAGTTACAAGACAACGAAGAGGTTGTGGGACGCGTTGAAGACAAGGGGCGTAGGAAATGAAGCGACACGTCAATTGAGAAAAGAACTGCTAAAGAAAGAGTTTGATGGTTTTACTTGTATGGAGAATGAATCTTTAGGAGATTTGACAAGTCGATTTAATCATCTGCTGACTGAATTGTCAAATTTTGAGATTGTTACAACTCCAGCAGAGATTGTGAAAAAGTTTGCAGATGCGTTGCCACCTCAATGGAATACTTTCTTGGAAATCATGAAGTACAATGGCACTTTAGCTACAACAAGCTTCAATGACTTTGTTCAAATCCTGGAAAACAAGAATCAGGAAGAAACTCTCAAGGCAAAAAGAGTTCCAGTGCAACAAAATCCTGAAATGTATTATGGAACTTCTAGCACTTCTACAAAACCTTCTTCACATGCTCCAATTCAAACAGCGTTTGTGTCTAGCACTGACATGTATGGCAATACTATCCAAGTTCCGGTCCCTCCAAAGACAGACATGTATGGAAATCTGCTTGAACCAGTCCCTCAATCAGCACCACAACGACCTCTCAGACCAACTGATATGTTCGGAAATCCATTACCTGTTCGATCTCCCGGAACAACAGACATGTATGGGAATCCTCTTCCTCCTCAATCTACCGTTCCAACAGACATGTATGGGAATCCACTTCCTCCTCAACAGCAAGCTTGTTATGGAAGCACATCATCTGCTGGTCAACAATCAAAGCCAAATACAGTACGGCTCGACACCTCAAGCTTTTCTAAAGTCAGTGTGGAAGTAGCAAAGGAACACATGGAGCTGCTAAACACCTTGGTGAGCGCATACTGTGGATTAGTGGAAGGTCAGATTGGTAACATTAATCTGACACAAGAAGACTATCAGCAGATCGATAAAGAGGAGATGGAGATGATGGACATCAAGTGGGCCTTTGCCAGTGCTGTTAGGCGAGCAAAGGATTTCATGGAAAGAACTGGCAGAACCAGCTTGGAAAGCAAGAAAGACACCAAGTATGGGTTTGATAAGCAGGCTGTTAAGTGCTTCAATTGTGGTGAACGGGGTCATTTCAAACGTGAATGTACGAGGCCATCTCAACATGGAAACCAAAATCCCTTCAGAGGTCAAGGCAGGGCGAATCAGAACCAAGTAAGGAACAATGAGCGCACATTGGTGCCTGTCAATAACCAGAGTCAAGCAGGACCATCTAATGCCAACCAGGCACTTGTGGTTCAAGTAGATGAAGGCTGTGATTGGTCAATCCAGTTGGGAAATGATGCTCCAGATGGAACAGCTTGCTTTGCTGAAGTTGTCAAGGATCTTAAACACGCCAGTGGTGGAGAATCTTCCACCAATGGTAGTGAATCTTCTGAAGATGAAGACAGCTCCGGTTACAGTGGAAGTTCAGATGAAGAGTCCTCGAGTTCAGGGAATGATCAGGAAGATGACACATCAACTGCGTCAGTTAATGCAGATATTGATGAACTATTGGAAGAAGCTACAGCAGGAATTCAAAGAAGATCTATTTTGGTGGATCAAGCTGCCTATTCTTCGTCTTCTCTCCATTCAGCCTTTATGGCTAATGTCGACAGTTCATCAAGTCAGGTATGTGTCGATGAACCCACTGCTGATATCTGTGATAATTATGATAGATTGCATGTTAAATGTGCTGATTTGGATGCAAACATGTCTGAGTTGCAAGGCAAACATGATGCTTTACAAGCTAGTTTGTTTGACTTGCAAGACAAACATGTTTCTTTGAATGATAAGTGGTGTGAATTGCAAAGCAAACACGAGGCTTTGCAAGAGAAATATGATGTGACATTCATTCACAACCAGAAGTTGACTGTTGATCTTTCCAAGTGCACAGAAGCCAACATGTTTTATGAAAACCATGAAAAGGAATTTAAATCAATGATTGAAACGTTAAAGAAAGATAAAACAGAGCTGACAAAAATGGTTTCCAGAAAACAAACAGACATAAATTTGTATATAACTCGTCTTGAGGTAATGCAAAAGGAAATGGCCTGTGTTAAAACAGAAAGTGAGGCGATCCGACTCAAGTTAGACAGTTATTTGAGCTCTAGCTATGTGTTGGATCACATCATTGATGTTCAGAAAGAGAAACGGGATGTCACATGCATAGGTTACAAGAAATGTCCACCACCCGTGAGAAACAATTTTGATGCACTGCCTGATGAGGAGTATAGAACTCATTTTGAACCATCTGTTCCTTTGGACGTTGAGGAATTTGCAGCAGGACTCGGATACAAGAAAGAAGTATCATCAGATTCGGATGTGTCAGCAAATACATTTGTAACTGCTGAACAGAATCAGGATCCTCCAGTTGTGATTGAGGATGCTGATTCTTCTGATGATGAATCCGATGATACTGATTCAGCAAAGTCTGATGCAGTGATAAATGAAGAGGACATACCTCTTGAGAATCATATTCTGTGTGATCCTCCTGCAAAACCCGCTAAGACTGTTGCAATCGAGTCCTCGTCTGAAAAAGGGTCGGAGAGTGTGGATTTGCTGTACACTCTTATTGGTGATGATAAAATTTATTCTGACAAAGATTTTCCTATTAAGAATGTTAATCAATCATTAATCAGTAAAGTCTTTGAGAATTCAACAAGTAAGTTTTTGGGTAAGAAAGGATCACACATTGTGGTAACACAGTGCCCTCCTATCCCAAAGGCCGAAGTTCGAAAACAATATGGCAACCAGAAATTACCAACAGTGCAAAAACAACAAAATCATGCCAAACCAAAAGGTAAAACACCGACTCAAAGTCAAAGGAAGCCGAATCAGAAGAAGAAGAAGAATGTGAACTTTGTGAAATCTAAGGGAACGGAAAAAATTGCAACGTTTGAAAACCAATCTAACTTAGATTTTGTCAAGAAATCAACAGTGATAAAAAGGAATGAACCAAATAGTTCAAAACCTAGTACCTCGGGATCACAAAGTTCATCATCGGCAAGACGATCACATGATGCTTCGGGGTTTGTTGAACGAAGATCATGTTTTGAATGTGGTACAATTGGGCATATCATTCGAAATTGCCCGTATCTTCATAAGTTGAAAGCCAAAGAAGATGATCCCCGTGAACACAATCACCAAAAGCGATCTGTTTCTGTAAAACAAGATCCCCGACTTGTAAGAGAAAGGGAAAATAAACAGAAACGCCAACAAGTCAAGGTGGTTGAAAAGGCACTTAAAACTGAAGTGGTTCAAAAACAAACGGTTCCAGTTAAACCAGAAAGTTCAAAATTTTCAAAAACTTCAAACAATCACGAAGTTAAATTTTCAAACAATCAAACTGGTAAATCACAACAGACATGGAAGCCTAAAATAACCACAAGTTCAGGGGGACCATCACAATTTTCGAATCATCAAAGAATAGAAGTTATTGTTGTTGATGAAAATGGAAGACCCAAGACCACAATGGCTTGGGTCCCCATCTCCAACTAATTATGTGAGTTCATGTGCAGGGTGTTCCAGGAGGAACTATCAGTAGTCATTGGATTGTTGATAGTGGGGCATCCAGGCACATGACAGGCGACATGAAGCTTCTCTACGACGTCAAATCTATTAGAGGAGGTTATGTTGCTTTTGCTGGAGATAAAGGCGGATATATTACGGGTGAAGGAATGATTTCCAACGGGGTTGTTAGCTTTGATAAGATCAACTTTGTACAACAACTTGATCACAATCTTCTTAGTGTTTCTCAAATTTGTGATAAGCAGTTCTCAGTACACTTTGATGCAAATGGATGTTATGTGCTGAAACCCGGCTTCAAAATTCCGAAAGAATGGATTCTCTTGTCGGCTCCGAGGATAAATGATCTGTATGTCCTTGATATGAGCCAAGCTATCACTACGTCTGCACAAGCAACTTGTTTCGTTTCCAAAGCCACAGAAAAAGACACAATCTCTTGGCACAGACGAATGGGTCACATTCACTTACGCAAAATGAATCATTTGGTGTCAAATGAATTGGTGAATGGTGTTCCTCTTAAAAACTTTCATCTTCAAGACATCTGTGTTTCGTGCCAGAAAGGAAAACAAACGAAGAAGCGACACCCGACAAAGAAAATCAACACGGTGGCTGTTCCTCTTGAACGTTTGCACATGGATTTGTTCGGTCCTGTCAAGCACAAAAGCGTTAGGAATGATCAATATTGCCTCGTGATAACTGATGATTATTCAAGATTTTCTTGGGTGGCGTTCATGGCACATAAGAGTGAAACTTTCGGTATTATCAAAAACTTGATCATTCAGATTGAGAATTTGTATAACTTGAAAGTTAGGCGGATACGTAGCGACAATGGTACTGAATTCAAAAATCATGCCATGGCGGAGTTTTGCACTTCAAAAGGTATTCTTCACGAATTCAGTGCAGCTTACACTCCTCAACAGAATGGCGTCGCTGAACGTAAGAACCGCACATTGATCGAGACTGCTAGGACTATGTTGGTAGAGTCACAATTGCCGATTCCTTTCTGGACTGAAGCTGTGGCATCTGCATGTTATACGTTGAACCGAGTCCTTACAGTCAAAAGGCACAACAAGACCTGCTTTGAGCTTATTAACAAACGGAAACCCGATTTGTCATATCTTGAACCGTTTGGAGCTCCGTGCACACTAATCGATCCTAATGGAAAGTTTGGGGCAAGAGCAATTGATGGATACTTTCTTGGGTATTCCACCCCGAACTTAAGAGTCTGGAATCTAGAGACTAAAAGGGTCGAGGAATGGTCTGAAGTCAGAGTACAAAGGCACACTTTACCAGTCAAATGTCCTGGTCAGCCTTGGATGTTTGAGTACGATGACTTTTTCAATTCGATCAATGTTGAAGCAGTTGAAGAAAATGCTGCGGCAAGAATGTTTTTCGAGAGTGATAATGCAACAGATTCACCGTTGGTTCGTCCAATTCTTGTCAATCAAGAACCATCTTCGGTGAACAATAATGCTCTCGACAATGAGGATTTTCACGATGCTACCGAATTGAACGAATCTTCAGAGGATGATGAATTTCTAGATGCAGATCAAGAAGCTCCAATAACTGCAGTTCATGGTACTTCAGAGGGTACACCTCCAGTGGATGTCCCTAGAACAGCTGAAGCTACTGCATCATCCTCTTCGTCAATTCCGGGACTTGAATTGATTGTTGATCTCAATCTCAACAATCTGGGTACAAATATTCCAGTTCAAGATAATCCAGAAACAAGGATTCACAATACCCATCCTCAACAAAACATCATCGGAAATGTACAAAGTGGCGTTCAAACAAGAAACATGTTGCGAAACAACAACAATGCAGGCTTGTATGCATCTATTAGAGAATCTGGTCAACAAAATGATTGGTCTTTCGCGTGTTATGTCTCACAGGAAGAACCAAGAACTTGGAAAGAAGCTTTGAAAGATAACTCATGGGTTGAAGCAATGCAGGAAGAACTGCAATAATTCCAGAAGCTTGGTGTCTGGAAACTCGTAGAGAAACCTGCTGGTTACAAGAAGATTGGTACCCGTTGGGTGTTTAAATGCAAAAAGGACGACCGTGGAATCGTTATTCGAAACAAAGCAAGGCTAGTTGTTCAAGGTTTTCGTCAGATAGAAGGGATCGACTACAACGAAGTGTATGCACCTGTTGCACGTCTAGAAGCAATTCGGATCTTTTTGGCTTATGCCTCATTCAAAGGTTTCAAGGTATACCAGATGGACGTGAAAAGTGCATTCTTACATGGTGTGGTGGAAGAAGAGGTGTACGTCGAACAGCCTCCAGGTTTTGAAGATCCTATCCATCCCGATCGGGTTTGGTTGCTCAACAAAGCTCTCTATGGTCTACATCAAGCACCGCGAGCTTGGTACGCAACCTTATCTAATTATTTGCTGGAGAATGGATTTCGCAGAGGTCTTATCGATTGTACTCTTTTCATCAAAGAACAAGATGGAGATCTTCTACTGGTACAGGTATACGTTGATGATATTATTTTTGGTTCTACAAATGATGTTTTGTGTAGGGATTTCGAGCGTGTAATGCAGGATAAATTCGAGATGAGTGCTATGGGGGAAATGACTTTCTTTTTGGGCCTACAAGTACAACAAACCGAGTCTGGGATATTCATCCATCAGACTAAATATGTTGGTGACATCTTGAGCCGGTTCCAGATGTCTGATGCAACGCCCACCGGTACCCCATTGCCGCAAAATCACGGAATTACTCCAGACTTGAAGGGTGAAGCTGTTAGTCCCTCGTACTACCGCGCGATGATCGGATCTCTTATGTACCTCACAGCATCAAGACCAGATATAATGTACCCAACGTGCCTGCTTGCCAGATATCAAGTCAACCCGAAGGCCTCACATCTTGCAGCTGTCAAAAGGATTTTTCGTTATTTGAAGGGTTACCCTGACACCGGTCTATGGTACCCTAGGGATAATAACTTTGACTTGATCGCATTCAGTGATCCTGATTTTGGCGGATGCAAAATCGACGGTAAATCCACAACGGCTGGATGTCAGTTTTTGGGAAATCGCCTAGTCACATGGCAGTGCAAGAAGCAGACGTGCGTCGCTACATCAACATGCGAAGCTGAATACATTGCTGCCTCAAGTTGTTGCTCCCAAGTCCTGTGGATCCAACAACAAATGTGCGACTACGGTTTTGAATTCCTAACTACTCCTATTTACGTTGATAATTCTGCTGCCTTACAGATCACTAGAAATCCTGTGCAGCATTCAAAGACTAAGCACATCGAAATTAAGTATCACTTCATACGTGATTGCTTTGAGAAAAGGCTAATCGATGTTGCTTACGTCCACACCGATGACCAACGTGCCGACCTTTTTACCAAAGCATTTGACAAATCAAGATTTGACTATTTATTACTGGTAAACGGCATTAAGGTCAAGCAAGAGTAAAACCAACATCGGAAAATCATTTTTGTAAATACCTTTGTGTTTTAAACTTGTCTTAGTTTGTTGATTTTAGGGGGAGTAAATCCAAATTTGAAAAATCCAAAAACATCGAAAATTTTCAAAAACACAAAAACAATAGAAAAGCAAAAATGAGTTTCCGGGCGAGAAAAAGAGAAAATGATAGTACATCAGTGGTCTGTCCAAACCTCTTTAAACCTTAAATGAAAAACGATAAGCAGCTCTATATAAGATGTATCGGTAGGCTCACAATCATTTTAAAGTGTGCAGGGTGATATAAACTTAAATCGACTGAAGACCAGGTGGGAACCATTCATTGGCATATGGTCTTAGTACCGAAATTTCGTTTGAGAGATTGCCGAGGTTCTGAAATATTCGGTCTTTATGCTGCTTATCATCTGGGTATCATGGTTGTATCTTTTTCCGAAAAATAACGGGGACGCAAGTCTAGATCTTCCATGATACCATACATACGTGTACATATTGCATACGACCTCAATAAGTGATAAACAATCACATGTCCCTCAAAATAAGTGATAATATATCACATTTTTTCCGGGAGTCAAGTTCGTCTCTCTGCTGTACGAAAGTACTGACCTGTTCACGGACTTGCTCCTGTGCCCTCATGCATCGAAAATCAAGTTCCTCATCAATAAGTGATTCTATCACATAGGGCTTGTTTTCAAATCAAAATAAGTGAGTTTCTCACATCATATACGGTCAAACAGATGATAATCGGTATACTCACCGGTAAGATGAACCCTCGTGCATACCTTGATACGGGAATGTGTCGTGATGTGGATGAACACCGGTCGGTAAGTATAAATCATACCTTAACGTATCCCCTCGCCATGATTACATCTGATAAGTTGAGCTTATGTGGACAACAATACCGATAATTGTTATAGGATGCTTATCTTAATGTTAACTAATTGAACAACAAGAGCGTTTTGGCATGACCGTACACTGATATGATTCTCTTACCCTCGAAACTCACAAAAAGAATGTCTGTAAATATTTATTTAATGCTTTCATTTTCCGCATCTTTGTATATATTTATTTACTGCTTTCAGTCTTTAAATTTGAAATATTCAAAAATATCAAAAAGATTTTAGGTGTGTTTTAATATAAACTTTTTAAAAAGCCAAAAAGATTTTATTTCTATTTTATTTTCGATCGTACGATGTTGGAGCTCGAGTCTTCGTTACCTGGAACCTGAACGAAAACCGAAAATGACTATTTCTTCATAAACGGTCGAAATTTGCAAAGTTTTGAAAGCTAAAACTTAAAACTGAACAATTCGTTAAACTTTCAAACTGTCGGACGGTGTTTGATTGAACAATGGTCACATGTGTGTCGTTTACTTATGATATTCCTAGCAGTTGTTCTCATTACGCGTTTAGATTTCTTGCATGTGCAGATTCTAAAGGCAAGGAGAACATGGTCGATGACAAGCTTCGGAATGAAGACACGATGTGAAGGTACTCAAATGATGAAGATGATCGAGTTGCCGATGCCATCATCAACACCACAAGGATCTCAATTCATAAAGATCAAGACTTTCACGAGCATAACTCAAGGGGGAGCTTATGTTAAGGGGGAGTTTGTCAACACACTTCCTACATGAAACGGGGAGTTTGTTGATACACTTTCTGCTTTCAAGACGTGAAGACTTTAAAGATCCTCCGACATTGAAGACTTGAAAGGACGTCAAAGACTTGAAGTCACAAAGATCGAGACAAAGCTACAGCCAAGGGGGAGTTTGTTGGTGCACTTGTGTCTGTACTTTGTCTGTATTTCGTCTTGATTCAAAACGATCTCTTTGTTAGTACTGTAAGTTTGACCAAGTCAACCATCCTCCTGGTTTGACTTGGTCAAACAGTTCGAACAATGGTTGTAATATGGCTGTGTCGAAGGATGTGTCATCGAAGGATTGTTTAGATCCTTCGATGAGCTCGATAGATAAGCCTTCGATGGATGGACCTCGAAAGATCTCATCCTTCGAGGTACATGTTGATCCTTCGATGAGTTTCTAGTCGATAGATGATCCTTCGATCAGTCTATCTATCCTTCGATCAGACCTGCTGTGTTCGGGTATAAATACCCATGCTAGTGTTCATTTCAGTTAGAGCTTCATTTCAGACACATAGAGAGCATTCTGTTCAGAACACACACACACACGAAAGTTAGAGAGAGTTTATAGAATACATCTGTAAACATTGTGCTTGTAACCGAACCTTTCATACGTATTAATACAAGTGGTGTTAATCGGTGAAAACTTGTGTGTTGTGTTTATGCTTGTTCTTTCTCGGTTTGCATGCTAGCTTGGATTCCGCACTCGCTAGTGTGTTAGATATAACAAGGAATAGGTTAAACCTCAACCTCCGAGGGACTTACAGATGCAGGCTTTGTTAACACCTTCTTAAAAAGGTTTTGAAGTTTTTCTGAATTCTCTTCTTTCAGTCGCATTTTCATGATGGTTTTTGTGAAGAATTCAGCTTCCTTTTCTTTTACCTCTTCACTAGTCAGCTGTTTTCCTTCTTCTTGGTTTGTCACAAGAGTAGGATTTTCTGTTGACTTAAACAGTGTTTTGAGGTTTTCCAACTGTTGTTCAAGTTTCATCATTTGTTCTTGTTTCTTTGAAGTGCCTGAAACAGTTATTTTCCTTTTCTTCAGCCTTTCATAGGCTTCATCAGTATGCTGCTTTGACCATTTTGATATGGCATTGGCAGTGTCCACTTTTGCATCCACCAGCTCCTGTTTCTTTCTTTTGTACTCAACTGTTAGGTCTGTGATGAGCTTTTTGTATTTACTCCAATTTGGAGCATTTTTCTTCTTTCTAGGATCGTTCTTGATTCTATCAATCCTATCAGCTTCATGCTTTAAAGCCACTATTGGCCATTCTTCAAATTGGTTTTCTTCAGCAGGATAAAATTTTTCTTGCATTATGTATGCAAGAAGTTTTCTTCTTATCTCTCTTCGTTGTTCTGCCTTTTCTTTGCTCAGCTCTTATGCAAAATCTTTTATTTGTTTGACTTTTGTGAGCAGAAGTTCCAATCTTTCAGCAATGGCTTCATCACCTTGACCTTCACATTCAACCTTTGCTCTTATCTTTGCTTGTCTTGCTTTGAGTTCAAGATATTCATCCATGTCTTCTGGAACCATGTAGCCAACGAGTGAAGGAAATCTTCTGTTTGAAGGATCATCATCATTGTAGAATTACCTCATCTCATTTTTTATAGCATCTAGTTCCAATGGATATTTTGCAGCAGTGGGATCATATTTGTCCTCATCTGGCTGAGTAAGTTTTCTTTTTCTGGTGTAGAGCTTTGTTGGTTGTGATGTGAGACTGGTGAGAGCAGTGGTGGATGGTTGACTAACAGCTGTTGAAACAACTGGTGTTTTAACCTCTGTTGTCATTACAACTACTGATGTGTCAGTAGATGTCTTCTGCTTTTGAGCAGGGGTTGAAGGTGGTGAAGTGATTTTTGATGGTGGTGGTGACTCATCATCAGGAATGAAAACCCTTCTCCTTTTTATTGTAGGAGAGGCTGATGATGTTGTTGGTGGATCAGTGGTGGTGATATGAGTGGCAGTGGTTTGTGATTGTGATTGACTGACAGTGGTTGAAACAACTGGTGTCTCAATCACTGTTGTCATTACAACAGATGTTGTAACATCTGTTGTCTTCTGTTTTATGACAGGAGGTAGTGTTGGTAATATGATTGTAGATGATGATGGTGGTAAAACAGTGGTTTTGGTGGTGTGTGTTGAAGTTGTGTGTGTTGATGAGATGGCAGCTGTTTGGCTGCTGACAGCATTTTTTGTAACTACTGCTGTATCAGCTGTTTTAGATGTCTGTTTTCCTTGCTCTGGTTCAACATACAGACCATCTTCAATTCCCTTTTTCTTCATCTTCTTGACATTCTCCCCCTTTTTGGCATTATCTGCAAGGGGGTTATCCATAAAAAAGGATAGTGGAGGGAACTTTTTCACCATGGGCAGTCTTTTGTATGCTGGTCTTTATAGCCTTGATATCTGCTTGAGTATCTTTGAATCTTGACTCCACCATGTTTGTCAGCATTTTTACATGTATTTCATGCTGCTGATCAGCCATCTGTTTTTGTTGTTCAAGTAAAGGCTGGAAAATATTCCAGAGCTCATTTGCAGCAAATGCTTATGACAGAGCAGGTGCTTGAGGTGGAACAGCAGTGGATTGGGCTTTTTGAGCTTTCAGAATCTCTTGCACCATATCCTTTATTTCAGCAACCGAGGTTTCAAGTTTTTCAACTCTGCCCGTCAATTCCTGATATTTTGAATCATCACCCATTTTAATGGGATCATCTGAATCCCCACCAGCAGTAGTTATATCAATGTTTGACTTAGGAACTGAGTCCCAAAAATCACCCATTGATGCCCCTTGTTCTTGGTACTGGGGACTTCTTTCTTCGGCACTCGATAAACCTTTGATGGTACCGGTGGTTAGAATCAACTCACTGGTGGTTACCGATGGTGCTATGGAAGAAATTGCCTTCAAGGGAGTCTTATTAATGAAACAACTGTCCAACTGAAGATCTGTTGATCCATCAGTTGTAGTTGCTGCTCCACTTGAACTACCACCGTGAGTTACTTGTAACTCAGGGGGTGTAACCTCCTCAGTTGTTGCTTGGATAGCAGAGGTATAAGCATCAGACCTAGTCACTTGTTGGGGTTTACTCTCTTTGATTGGTAATTGAGAGGAACTGGGTTTTGTCTGAGCTAAATCAACTGCTTGCAACAAAGGTAGCATGGATTGTGGTAATATTATTGGTGAGGGTATGGGAGTTGAAAGAGACATGTCCTTGGGATCAGGACTGAGGAAGATGGATCCGATTGGATCCAGAGCTTCATATTGTGGGGTCCCTATGATTACAACCTGATCCTTTTGTGAGGATGCAGGAGGAGTTTGAGGTAAGGGTGGAGATCTTTGTACCAACTGCTGTGAGGAAGTAGCAGCAGTGGTTTTTGGTGACATTTGTGTTGTCACAGGCAGATGCTCTGGTATCTCATCTTCCAGAGTTGCCTTTTTCGTGGGTTTGGTGGGCTTTTTGTAAGATTTTCTTTTGGTCTTTTTGGTGGTGACAGGTGTGGGTTTCAAAGCAGTGGTAGTGCTGCTATGATCACCTGGAGCAGTAGGCTCAGCAGCAGATGTCTGAGGAGCAGTGGTAACTGCTAAATTCTGCTCAGACACCTCTGCTTTTGTTTTTATTGGTGCCAACATTCTAGTGAATGTTTCAGGTGTTAAACTTTTTATTTGAAAATAAACACCTTGTTTTGGCACATTTTCATTTTCTTTTTCAAATTTTTGTTTGAAATAGTAGCTTAGAAACCTTGGAAAGAGTAAAAATGCTTTGCTATCAACATTCTTTACCAAGTCATTGAAGATTTCCTGGGAATAGTTGTAATCTTTATTATTTAAAATGGCATAGCCCAGGCATTGAATCTTCAATGGTATTTCGTTAAAAGCTGTTGTTTTATTTGAAACACACGACAAAAGTGTATGGAATAAAAATCTGGGTGCAGACGGGAAATAACCTTTTTGTAAGGTATCTACCTTTGATTGTTCTGCATATCCCCTTTTCAGAAAATCAGCTTTTAACTCGTTTTTATCAAAAGAAGTTTTACCTTTCTGATCATCGAGTTTGAAGACTTCTGAGATTGATTGCGGAGTGATTTGAATCGCTTTACCATGTATCGAGGAGTTAATGGCTACTACTTTTCCGTCTTGTTTTTCAAGCGTAGTATTTTTCCAGAACTCTCTCTGGGTTTGCAAGTAAATGGGAGCGTCTACTGTCAACAAAGTTTTGTACTTTGATGCAGATATGGTGTCGATGATAGAATCGAAGGTATGGTTGTTTGAGGGTTTTGTGAGGAGACCCAAGTAGTTGTGCGGTGATTTGTATGGGATTTCAATGGTTTCTTCGGCCGTTTGAGCGACCTCTTTTGAAGAAGATGGTGATTTTGGCTTAGATTTTGATTTTGATTTTGACTTCGTCATTTTGATGAAGAAGAATCGGAGAGTGATTTGGGAAGAAAGGTTAGAAACTGCTTTGAGAAGAGAACTTTGGAATTCAATTCGACAGTGTAAAACCCTGTTTGGGGTTTTGATCAGGGTTTTATTTAGGGAAAAAATATGATCGCTGATGTGGCAGCGGTTATTATGATCTGAAGGCTAAAAACTGACCACGTGTCAACCTCTGATGATATGGATGAAGAATGGAGAACAGTTGTTTTGAGAGCCACTGATGTACCAAGCATCAGTAGTTACAACGGTAATATGGTGATGTCAGTGGATGATTTTTACTATCAGTAGATAGTATATCAGTGGATAAGACACTGATTTTGAACATCAGTGCTTGCCAAGAGAAATGAAGAATCAGTGGCTAACTTTCAGCAGTGGACTGTATTTAGTAAACAGACATTTGAGCAAATCAGTGGTTAGGGTTTAAAATAATGGCAATGGTTTGAAAGTTCATTTTCAGCAACTTTTTAAAGAAATTTTCATTCAAGGTTTTGCCACATGTCAATTTCCTTTTGAGATTCTTACGAATTACTGACAGTGGTTTGGTACCCCGGATGATGAGAACTTTTTGCTAAGGCACCTCATTTTCGTTTAATATCCAAATTAAAACATGATTGCCCCAGTAGTTTAAGCACTGTTTAGCAATCAATCTTTGATTAGTGTTTAAAACAACCCTGAGTATGACATGACTTTGACATATGCACCATTTCCTTTTGACCCATTTATGAGGACAATAATACCAATAAAAAATAAGGTACCATATCCTGACAGGAAATTGAAACTATTGCCAATAAAAACAAGCAAAAGTTCAAAATATATTATTCTTAAAAAAAACGAATAATATATCCTGGTTATTAGAGGAAATCCTTTGTATAAAAATGGATAAAGGATTTTCTGAGAAAAGCATCAAAAGAATCTGGTATATTTAAAAAAAAAATACGTAATCACATCATTCTCAAGTTTATGAAAATGGTCAGTGGTTTGACAGCAGTGGTAGGAAACTTTGAATATATTTTGACCACTATTTGGTACCATTTTCTTGTTGATTGATTGACAACAGAATTGAGGATACATGTACACATGAGTTTTTGAGAACCATGTGATGATTTTGAAGATTTGTCTATTCCTCTTTGAAGTTCATTCACCGGAATTTCCATCTTTACCTAAACCTTTTCGTGAACAGATGACTGAACACAGTAGTTTAATGACCATTATTACCCTAAACTCAGACTCTTCAGTATTTCATGTTTATACTCTTTTCTTCTGACTTCAGAAGTTTTGAGATGAACACACTTCTGAGTTTTGGTGAATTTCTTCTTCCCTTTTTACCCTTCCCATTTGTAAGTAATGAATTACTTACTGGGAGGTCTTTGAGAGAAAAACCTTAATCCAATATCATTTTGTCGTAATGTTTTGAGAGAATTGGTCATGTTTGCACAAGTTTTTCAACTAATCTCACATTACATATGATATGGACTATGTTGACCCCTGATTTTCTTAATGTATTTTTAACAAAGTTTATTTGTTCCTTTTGAGGAACTCAACCTGTTTTTCAACACATAAGATCAAATGACTAAAGTTTTAATTTCCCTCTTTTTAGGTTAGCAAAACACCAATGTTTTTATGAACATAGGTTTTGTTAATTTGAGGTTCATACTTTTGCATCTGATATAATGAAGACATCACAAATTTCATAACAATAGTTGAAATCAATTTTGAAAATAAAAATAATCTCATAGTTCAACAGATATGTTTTCAGATCTAGAAACAATGAGTGTCTTGTGCATGAAATCACTTGTTATGTGAGATTTGTACGTCATATGACATCTTGATTGATTTACAGAGTTTTTGAATAACCATTTTGATCATGGTTTACTCGTTACTCTGTTTTTCAACTAAATACAACCAACCTTAGTATCAATGAATTTTGAGCCGAACTGTTATGTCAAATTGATTGTTAGATCGAATTTGACTGTCCAGGCTCAGATACCAATTGTTAGGATCGGAGGCTCTCATGATTGTGTTTGTTTGTGTAAATTGTATAATCAGTAGAGATGAATAGAATTTAAGTGCAGCGGAAATGAACAACAAACTTTGTAAACACAATCAAGAAAGAAAATAGTTTTGATAAACACATGATTTGCATTAGTCGAAAGATTACAAAGTCAATCAAAAGATTACAAAACATGCTTACAATCTAAGCTTCCCCTCAGCCTAATACCCCAAGGTTGGATTGCGCAAGATGAAAGGATTGAATTGAGGAGAAGAACTCACTCAAGACTAATCAAATGTAACAATACAGAGTACTGTTCCATTTATAGACACTCCTAACCGCTGAGACATCTCAGCTGACGTCACCATGAAAGCGACGTCTAACAGCCTAACAACCTGTATCTACTGCCTTATACAAACACTGCTATTCTAAACAACTGACTATATATGAAACAGATGATATACTAAACTACTGCTCTCTCTAATCATCAGTGCTTTCCTCAAGGTTGATCAGTCCTTGATTGGGCAGTACTTTGTCATCAGCAGTTTGTACCAGCAGTGCTTAGTTTCCAGCAGTCTTCTAGGCTTCATCAGTAGTTAGGCAAAACAACAGCAGTTGTATTCGGACAGTGGATATAAAGCCTTCAGCAGTTGTAATCACTTTCAAGGGAGAAGACTTAGTGTAAACAACTGCTTATTTCGAATCCACTGTTGTGACCTGGTTTTGGCTTTCATTATCTGTTCCTCTGGTAGGGTTCAATCCCAACACATTTTCCAAAATGTTTCTTTTTACAGTTCCTGCAGAACGGCAGAGTGGAAGATTGCCCAGTTCCTTTTTTCTTGAAATTGCTATTATTACCCACACGAAATCCTTGGATAATTTTCTGGGCCAATTCCTTCTTCCTGTTTTCTTCTCGCGTACGCACCAGTCCGTCAGTCAAAGTGTTGGCTAATTCCACCGCATCATCGATTGTGCGGGGTCTCACAGCTTTGAAAATATCACGAATCTCGCTAATTAAACCCCAAATATAGCGAGAAATAAGTACCGGTTATGGCGAGGCCAGAGTAGGCACAATTCGAGCATATTCGAAAAACTTTGAAGTATACCCTCTGCAGTCAACATCCACCATTTGGTGGCTCAGGAATTTGTTGGCCATTTGTTCTTTTTCATATTCTGGCAGAATTTTCTTTCTACCAGACACTTAAATTCTTCCCAACTCATGGCATAGGCCATGTCACTTCCCTTGGCTTGTAATACCGTATTCCACCATTCTAATGCTTCTTCCTTGAAAAGATGAGAAGCATACATGACATTATCCTCCTCGGTACATTTACTTATTTTAATTACTGCCTCGGTTTTCTCCAACCAACGCAGTGCAGCAGTCGCCCCTTCATTGCCTGCAAATTCGATGGGTTTACATGCAAGAAATTCCTTGTAAGTGCAGCTAGGCGTTGCAGCTTTCATTCTTTTAAAGAATGGGGCTTGCATCCCATCATTATCATTATTATTAATGTTGCCGCCTCCATTTATACTATTACTGAAATTATCGCCATGAGTGCGTTTGCTGGGAATAATTTGTTGAGGTTCAACTGGATTTTGGGCAGCAGCAATGATTGCTGGAATAGCATTTGCTATTCCCTGGGCAACGATGTTTTCTATATCTTGTCTATTCAGAAAATGGTCCTCATTGTTTTGCTCGGATTGGTTACCCTCGTTAACTGGTTCATTACCAGCGTGTTCCATCTGGTAATTAATATATATAACTTATTAGCACAAAATAAATAATGACTAAATGCAAAACAATCGCACAAAAATCACGTCACATGTATAGCCAAAATTGTCGATTTTTCGACTTCCATATTTTATATATTATTATGCGTCCGTACACACCAGTTATCTTACAAGAGTTTTATTTTAAGTTTATTTTACACGATTATATTTTTGTTAATATTTATTATTATTTTGTTATTATACAACCACAACCACACAGTCACACCATCCCAGTCAGCTGGTATCTCAGAAATGACGTTGCCTCTCGTCGTATTTCCATGATATCCTCTCCCCCACATCTCGGATTCTATTTCCTGCATCCACCAGCTCCTCGCCATAGTGGCGAAGTTCAGCCAAGTTCTCGGTACTCATTGGTGGGTGTAGTGGAGGTTCAGGGTCGAACTGGGGGAAAAAGGTATTAGGATTATTTAAAAGATTCCGAAATTGCCAGTCGGTTGTCCACCCTTCTTCTAGCTCTTCTGGTAGAGGCCGGGGTGGGTAATTGAAGAGGTTTTCATCGGCAGGTCCGATGAGGTTACTAAGTCCCAATCTACGATCCAGCTCCTCCCACGATGGCATTTCCTGAGCTTGCCCGGAACTCTCCCCGATCTCCTTTCCTTTGCCTTTATCATTTGGATCCTCAGTCTTTACAACTTTTTGTGTTGCTGGCCTCTTCCTACGCACACGCCTCCAGCCTACAAGTCTTCTTCTCTTTTTCGGCTTTGGTTTCTCCTGAGGTTGGGCTTGGAATACCATGGGCTCTTCAATATCAGCCTGGTAGCCAGGGAAGGTATCGGTGGTATCCATATCTGTGCTATGGATAGTAAAGTTTTGAAGTGCTTCAGATAGTTCATTCATGCTGTTAGCATATATGAAGAAACACACAAAATTCTAAGTTAAAATTTTGTAAATTTAATTTTCACATAATCACAGAATGGCAATCAGAAAAATTAAGTATTTCTAAATACTTAATTGGCTTAAATCAGTGGCTCTGATACCACCTTTTTCTGTCACGGCCCCCGTCCTGGTTTTACCCGGTCCAGGAGCCGCGGGACAGAAATCCGTGGTAATTAATATGTTGGCAGCGGAATCATTAACAGGATCGTTTAAAACTTGAAAATGCCCAATTTATTTATTTCACAAATTGGGAATTACACCCATAATTTACAACAAAGGTGATTTCACCGGGAAATCCCTGTTTTTACAAAAAAACATGTTTCTTTTATTTTATTGAGCCACTTCTTCAAGCTTGTAGTGCTACACGGCACTTTTTTTTTCCTGGATCACAGCAGATCACCTGAAACATGTTTTAAAAAAGGTTTTATCAGCAGGGAAATACTGGCGAGTCATTCAAGTTGCACAAAATGACACATTGTTATAATATACAGTATTAAGGGTGATTACATTGTTTTTATCAATCAATTACCCCAAATCGGTATTTGTCACTCGACTGTATCTGTGACTATGGTCAGGTCACCCATTGGCTAACCCGTTGTCCAATGGTGACGGGAATCAAGTAATGTATACAAAACCCCACATACCGGCAGTAATTGAAGACTACAAAGACTTAATCCCTGTAATTATAACTTTGAAAACAAGTAGAGTTTTAAGAAAACAATTTGATAAAAAGAGAATGACTCACATTGCAAGTTTAGTCGGGCAGAGTTTAGCCTAATGATTAGCCTGTTAACCTAATTAAATAACAATGCACACGAAAACTAGGTCAGTAACTTAATACAACTTTTACGACAACTCACGAGATCCAAAACCTTCACGACGAATGACAAAGTATAGCCCAAATACGGGCAGCACTTAAACATCCATCGGATTGGTTTTTATCGATCGGACATTAAATCGTAGTAGTGATCGAGTTATTACCCTGTTGTCGCGGCAGCGTTTCGTGTTGTGTGTGTGTTTTGAAGTAAACAGATGATATCTTAACGTAGAAAACGAGTTTTTACGTCGAACCAAAGCCAAACTTCAAGTGCCACACCCCTCTATTTATACTGAAAACTTGGCTCCCTCGCGTGGCGCGAGGGCCTGTCGCGTGGCGCGAGGGCGCCCCCTCTAGTTTAGGGTTGCCTCGTGTATTTGTAGCTTAGCTGAGTCGACGATTCGATTTCTACGGAAAACTGTAAGGATAATATCAATTAGGGAATACCCCCCCCTTGAGTTTTAAGGGCCCTGATCCTGATTCCAACTATTCTGAAATTTTTAGGGGTCATGCAGTATTACTTGGGGGTCTCAATTAGTGTTTCCTATTGGACAAAATAAGATAAGGAATAGTAATTTTAAATGAGAGTTGTTACATTAAAATAGAGGTCAATACACATAGTGTAAATGTGAGCATACAAGTTTAATAGTAATAGTAGAGTTTGAAATGGTTTACGCATAACCAGCATGTAACATGTATAATGCGAAGCTAGCAGGTTATCGACAATGAAATATGCACAGACTAGATTGCGAGTTGTAGAATGCGCAACACATATCACCACTGTGACATGTGAGAGGTAACCTTAACAACCCCTGTCCTCGATAGGTGCTAAGTCCAAACAAATAGTACTATCGTTGCTAAGGCGTCAGGCAACAATCACTCTGTTAACATAACATTCAAGCATTCATCGAGTAACACATAACATGCAATAACGGTCAACGTATAAGTAGTGTTTCCGTTGTGTGATCGATTGTGATTTAGAATAAGTAACGTATGTAACACCTAAAAGTGCATAAAGCAAAAAGGGGTCGAGTATACTCACAACGATGGAAATGGATTGAAGGGAGCGCTATAGTGATTTTCCTAAACAGTAAGCGATAACATAAGCGAAGAGCGGTGCGTAAAACGATGAAAAGTGACCAAGTGTCGAACGGTAATCCGATCGGATGGCAATCCGATCGAATAGTCATTCGATCGGATGTCAATCCGCTCGGATGTTCATCCGATCGGATGGCCATTCGGTCAGATTGACACTCGTTTGGTAAGGATGTGTTTGTATACGATAGCTTTGAAGTTTTCGTTGTAGCATTTTGAAAATAGAGAAGTATCCCTACCCTTCAGGTCGATCGATCGAACGGTCGTTCGATCAGATAGCGATCCGATTGGCAAGACACTTAGTGAGAACAAGTTCACAGCAGGGTTGTCAACCAACTTATGTATTGAACATGTTGAAAAGTGTTTAAGTGTTGAACCTCAAGTGCAATCCGATAGGATTGTGGTTCGATCGGATGGCAATCCGATCGGACGGAAATCCGTCCCAACGCATCTGATCGTTTTGAACTTGATTAATTTGAAAGTTGCGGTTTGTTCGATACAGTTTGACAACGTACTAAACAACAGAACCTCGTCAAGTCCCAAGTCGTCTGATCGAACATGAATCACCCAAATCCGACCAGTTTACTGGTTCGTGACGGTTGTTCTTGTTTAACCCGAAATCGGTTGTCTCTCTGATAGAAACCAGATCTTGAACCAACTCATCACTAAGAAAGAGTAGAAGGTTAGAACGAACTCCGATTTTATCGGTTTTGAGTGCATTGAGTGTAAAATAGTTGAAAGAAAGTTAGAAACCATCTTTCAATCCTTTTAATTTCGAAAATGTTTAGATCTATGCAAAATCGTTGTGAAATCATGTGGAAATCCTTTAGCTCTGAGTTGTTCTTGGTGGAATGAAGCCAAACCTTGAAGTTCATAAGAACTTCATGATGACGTCATCCTAAAACACCTCAAATCCGGTGATTTCACGGTTAAAAGTTGAGATTCAAAGGTGAAAATGGTGAAGAAGTGCGTGTAGATCATAGAAGTACAAGATTTAAGTTGAAAACTTACAGGAAACGCGAGGAATCGAAAGAAATAAGGCTTGAGTGCTGCTGGTTGAGTGAGAGAGCTGTCACATCACAAATGATGTGACAGGAGGGTATTTATAGGGTTTCCAAAAAGGGAAAGTGCATTAGTGTCGGATGGGCCACCGATCGGATGGCGGTTCGATCGGATGGCAATCCGATCGGATGGCAATCCGATCGGATGGCCACTCGATCCAAGTGTCCGGCGTGTTGAGTTTTGTCGTTTCGATTTGCGTGATGAGTGTTGCGATGCGATTCGAGTGAGCGATGCGATAGTATTACCCAATAGTTACACAAATAACCCAAGTACTATATCTAACATACAATCACTATAATTACTTGTGTTTAGCGTTTGTGATTATATTGCGATGCGATAGAATTGCGGTTGCGATTGCGATTAAACACCTCAATGTAAATATAACATGCACAAGTAACACATAATAGCACACACACGTAAAACAGTATCCAGAACACATAATTCGAGTTGCGAATGCGATAGCGATTAGCGATAAGTTGATTAGCGATTAAACATGCGATTAAACCTCGATTATTAATAGATACTCCACATAATACAACTAAAGCGATTAAATAAAAAGATTCGATTACAAGTCGTTAACGTACAATCAATAGTTAAGCAAGGAGTGACAGATCGCAATTAGCAATCTTTTCTTCCTTTGACTTTGACTTGTACTTTGACTTCCCAAAAAGCGGGTTGTTACAATGGACTAGTGAAGTTGGGAATGTTATAGGTAATCGTTTGTTTGTTGATGCTGCTCCGTTGTATGGTGGTCCTCCAAACTGAATCAACACTTCCAATAAACCTAGGGGAGATTGTTAGGCCCTAAAGGTTCATGGATTAGTTATTAATTATTATTGGACCAAGTTTCTAGAAGGATGTGCATTAGTGTGGGCTTAGGAGCTAATGGGCTTAGGGTTTAGGGGGAGTGCTCCCTAAACTTTACTATATATAGTAAATGATGTATTAGGAGCTAGTGTTGGTTTTACTTGTTTTGGAAACTTGTATTAGACAATCTCGTATGCAAGTGAAGCTTTCTAATCAACAATCTTTCTTCTTCATTTTATTTCTTTTGAATCATTGTTTGTTTGTGTGATATCATTGTGATCTCATTTCGGGACTTACAACAATGTGTCCACTTTCTCCACAGTTGTAACACACCATGTTATCGCACCATTCTTCTCTATCAAACCATACATCCAAATCATAACATTGATTTGATGTGTAACACTAATCACTCCAGCTTCTTGTGTAATATTGATTTGACTTTGTTTTTCAAATTTTTGTGAATTTTATAATCATTAGATGATTGAACTGATGATCTTTTATTGTTACTTTGAAAATTTTTAGAATTTTTTTTTTTTTTTTTTGTTTTTGTTCCCCATTTTGCTTAGAAGGTTTTTGTGTCGAACATTCACCTTTTTTCAACAAATGGCGGAACAATTTCTTGAAAATTTTCTTTTAATTATAAAAATATTTCTTTTTTATTATTTTTATCATCATCAGTGTCATCATCACAATCTTCATTTATGACTTCATCATAATTTGTGACATTGTTACTTATTGGAATCTCGACTGAGGAAGTTTTGATTTTAGTGTTATAAGGTACAACCGTTACTGGGTTAACTTGAGACACATTCTATGATGGTTTATACCTAATACCACAAGTTCCCTTATCATATACATCTTCCCCAATTTCTTCATCTTTCCTTAACGGTTTACGAATACTGTGATCCAACAAAAATGATGAGGTAATGAAACCTTTCAATTTCTGGATCACATTCTCAGCTTCATTTTTAGCCATTACAATTTCTTTTCAAGACGAGTTATTTTTTCAAGATGAGAACTTATTTCTTTTTGTTTTTCGAGAATATTTTCATTTAAAACTAATTTTTCGTTTTCTAATTTTTTTTTGTTTTCAGAATCGTTTTCATTTTGTTTTAAATTTTCATTTTCCAATGTCAAACTCTCCACATCTTTTAGAAATTTGACATTATCTGTCTGATATTTTTCACATTTGGACAAATCGGTTCAGAACATGAAGCTTGAGTGGTCAACGAGACAGATTTTTTGGCTTCAAAATTCTTCACCATTAATTTTTCTCTCTCCATTTGTTTCTTCCATTTTGCTATCGGTTCATGTTTTTTACGCTTCTAAGAAACTCATATACACCAACTTCGGACAAATCAGAACGTTTCGTCAATTTGAACACAAAATCATCTCACTCTGAAGGTAACAAATCTGCAAACTTTAATATCTTCTCAAAAATCTTGATACAAACTCGTCCATCTCATATACTAAATCATGGTATCGTTCCATCATCAGTCTAACTGTTGCATTTTCCAAAAATGTGAAATTTTCAAATTTAGTTTTTAACATATCCTGAGGATTAGGATCAAATACAAAGGATCCTAATTGTAAGAAGTGTAAGAAGGATTTATAGAGTGACAAGTGTCCAATAACCTAAAAAACCCCACTACACAAAAAAACCCACGAAAAAAACATAAAAGTTCCACCACCACCAAAACACCACCCCCACCCCCCACATCACCCACCCCAAAAAAAAAAAAAAAAAGTTTTTTTTTTTTTTTTTTGCCGAGGGGGTGGGGGTTTAGGTTTTTGGGTGGTGGTGGGGGTGGGGGTGGGTGTTTAGTTTTTTTTTAGGTTTTTGGGGGGGTGGGGGGGGGGTTTAGGTTTTTGGGGGGTGGTGGGGTGGGGGTGGGTGTTTAGGTTTTTGGTGGTGATGTAGTGGGTTTAGTTTTAGGTTATTGGACACTTGTCACTCTATAAATCCTTCTTACACTTCTTACAATTAGAAGCCTTTGTAGAATAACTTGACCCCATATCCTGAATCTTGTGACGACTCCCCATTTAAGAAAATTTTGTAGATTAAAAACTCGGTTCAAAATCACTTGTAACCCAAAATTTCAAAAATCACGGTCCAAACTACTCCTAACACGGTCCACTTGACTTTCGAAACTTGCGGCCAAATTTTTCAATAAATTTGGTAATCCACTAAGCTTTGAACTTGTTAAATTTGTATTCGCTTAAACGCGAGTAGCCAAATCCAAAACTTTGTGGCTTTGGGAAAGAATTAGTTTTTGGTGTCGGGTGCGGAACTTTTATGTTTTTTTCGTGCGTGATCTTTTAGAAATCCATTCGTTAGGCAGTAGAGCTGAAGCAGAAAGGGTTGCTCTCCACGGGGTGGTTGTTACAGCTTGTTGGTTTCTTTGGAAGGCTAGGAATGATGCGCGTTTCAATGACAGGAAATCCAGTTTCGATGACATTTTTAGCGATGTGAGGGCGGTTAGTTTTTTGTGGTTTAAATATAGGGCTAAGAAGGGTTCTTTTGCTTGGTTAGATTGGTGTAAATTTGTTAATATGTAGGTTGGTTTGTTTGTTTTTCCGTCCCGGTTTTCGGGTTCGGGTGTGTTAATGAAGTTCTCTTTTCAAAAAAAATAATAATAATAATAATCCAAAACTTTGTAGAATAAAACCCAGTACAAATGTTTAAGTTCAAATCACCTTCAACAAGTTATCGGCCCAACTAAAACAATATTGGTCCAATTGATAATCAATTGTTTCCCGGACATCGTTCGGACATGATTTAAACCCCGTATGACTAAAGCATTTCATGTTATTGAAATGTAGGTACTTTTGGATGCCGGAAGACGATCAAGCTCAGCGAAGAACAGAACACGATAAAGATATACGCTTCCGCACTTTGCCACGTTGTAAAATTTAAACAACGAATTCGATCACGTTACCTAGAATAACTTATGAATTGTAAAAGTTTTAATAAACCTGTATTTTTATAGCATGTGTAGTCTTAACTACACATCTAATTGTTGGTAATTACATACAAAATCGTTAATCAGTAACTAGGGTGTTACAAGTTGGTATCAGAGCCTTGGTTTAAGAGATTCAAGTATGGCGGGGAAAACCATGCTTGGACTTAAACCTTATGCTCTTAATAAAGATTAGTGTTCGGTTCGAGGCTTGATCGCAAATCCGGTAAGTACAGGTATGTTAATAATTTAGCATGCTAAGGTGTTGTAAACAACACATAGGGCTATCGTGTGATACACGTTACCCCAATTAAAATGATTGATATAGTTGACGAAATTACACGCGTTGATGCGTATAGTAGAAAAGCCTTGTATTATGATACGGGCATTTAGTAAAAGTTGACATTACTAACTTTTGTGAAGGTTTTAATTGAAGGACACTCGCGTTTGAAGACGATGAGAGTCAAACGAATTGTGGATATGATGATGGAACGGTCCGAAGTATGACAAGAGGAGCATGCTCACCGAGGACTAAATCGCGTAACGACCGCGAACAAGGTTAATGACAAGGAAAGCCCGTCGGGGCAAACATTACCAGGTGCACATTTTAAATAATCGCACAAATAGTAATATGCAACAAATAAGTAGAAATTGAAAGTTGCATATGTAGATTAAAAAACTTGGAAAACCCGAATAGAAAATGTATTCGGGATATCGTTTCCAAGAGAAACAAATAGAGGCGTTACTTACATAGGGCGTGACGTGAAAACTATAAAAAGGTCATGTGTGTCATGTGTTAATCGCTTACTCTGGCCAAGTAAGTAGTGACATATGATACCATGAGTTTCTTATAGCGGACACATTTACATCCGATGTAGTAAGGGCGGGGTGAATGGGACTAATTAAAAAGTACCCAAATGAAGCAGATAAGCAAAATATTTGATAACAATGTAAACGCACAACCGAGTGACGGAAGCGTATTACATTAGGATAATGAGCCCGAGTGAAGGGACAAAGAAGCATGTAAAATGATTTAGACAAGTATTGGGAGGGAGTGTACTTACACTCGAACCCAGAAAACGCAAGCATGTAAAATGATTTAGACAAGTATTGGGAGGGAGTGTACTTACACTCGAACCCAGAAAACGCAAGCATGTAAAATGATTTAGACAAGTATTGGGAGGGAGTGTACTTACACTCGAACCCAGAAAACGCAAGCATGTAAAATGATTTAGACAAGTATTGGGAGGGAGTGTACTTACACTCGAACCCAGAAAACGCAAGCATGTAAAATGATTTAGACAAGTATTGGGAGGGAGTGTACTTACACCCGAACCCGAAGAATGCAAAACATGTGAAATGATTAAGATATGCATTGGGAGGGGGTGTACTTACACTCGAACCCGGAAAATGCAAATATGTCCCTTAACGGGTCGTTTTTGTAAAACGTCAAACTTAAAGACAAAGTCGGAATATAAAAATGAAGCGAGGTCTTAATGCATACCGGGAGGGTTGCAATAATAACGACTTCTGTAAAACACCCGGTTGATGGGTAAGAATCAAACATACGCGTAAACCAAGAGACGTGAACGCGGGTTGAAAAAAATTAAAAGACTTAGATTTTAAGTCATGACTAAAAGACGACAAGATAATGTAAATAGAAGTGTTGACTAAATTATGTTCAACTATTTTAAAGTTGAACGGGTCGAATATAATATCATGCCAGACGGCACGAGTAAACGCAAACAGGATACTAGTAGCGTTAAAAACAAAAGAGTAACGAGCCCGGTAATGGGACATAATCAAATACGAAGGTATGTAAACTGGATAATAGTAAGCATGAAGGATACAGTCTTGACACTAATAGGCACAAGACGATATATTCGAAAAGTAATGTTTTCGCAAATGAAAGGTTGAGATGAATTGAACATGATGTGACACGATCACGGTCAAGAATGCAATGTGAGGAAGAATCACATTATGACCAAACGAACGGTATAAGTAACTGGACTAATAGGTCTAGTTAGTGAGACCGGTTGAGGTCACCAATTCAAATCAAGAAATTTGGTTTGTTTGTAAGCGATAGATTCGGTATAACAGAACCGAATAAATAAATTTGAAAACAAAAGAATTTGTTGTTAAAAGTGAAAGATTTCACTAAAGACATTTAAACGGGTAAAAGTAACGGATTCATAAAGAATTCGATAGTATATGAAAGCGATGGATATCGCTAAGTTAACTAAGCTAGTGGCAATAACGAGATTACGTTATTTCAAGTTGCACTATGTCGTATGAGATACGTGGATGATTAATAACCAAAAGGATATTATCATACATTTCGGGTGATATCAACAATTGGTTAAAAATAAAAGTAATGTTCAAAGGATTTCTCGGAACAAATGCATTGAGTTTAAATTCAATGAATTAAGTAAGAAAAGGTTTCGAGGACGAAACCTCTTTAAGGGGGGTAGACTTGTAACATCCAAAAAACGGGTTTGGTAATTAAACCCCGTTAATACAAAAGAGCGGGTAAAATACCGTTAGTGGTGGAAGTAACCCGGTAAATATTAGGATTTAAATAAATAAACCTAATATTTAATAAAATGTGAATAAATGTTTTAAGTAAATAAAGTTATATGAAGTCTGAATTAACGGGGCTTAAAAGAAACTGAGTTATAGATTCCCCGAACCCACTAATTTAACTAGGAATGTTTAACCTAGTTAATAAATGGGAATATTGTTAGAAAAAGTAGGTTGTGGTCTACTTATTAACGAACCAAACACGAGGGGTTAAAATGGGATAACTTAACAAAGTTATTAAATAAAAGAAAAATCAAAACAAAACACACACTTCAAGTGTGTGTTCTGGATCGACATCAGGGAGCTCCCCATGGAGCCAAACCCTAACAAGCACAAATCAATGAAATTGAAAGGGCAAATCAAACCCAAATCGAAATTCGAGCACATATTCGTGATCACCAAGTCAAGGGGATCCTAAGGTATGTCAAATTTCTAACATTCATGAAGTTGTAAAAAGTTGATAATCATCCTAATTGCGAATTAGGCATGGATTAGAGAAGCAATGACTAGATTAGTGATGTATACTTGCTTAGGAACGAAACCCTAAGTGAAAATCATACACAACATGCTATTAATTGAAGGAGTTGATGAATTAACACACTTAGACAAGTGGGTTTTAATGTTATGATGATTTTGAATGATATAACTATGCTTAGAATCAACATGCATGAAAACAAATAGAAGGTGTTCGATTTAACCATGAATTTGGGTACTTGTTCATATATGGTTGAAGTGGGTTTTGTTAGATATGGTGAAATTATGAAGAACTTGAAGTAATATCACTTGTATGTGATTAACAAGTAAACTAGGAAGTGGGTTTTGATATAATAGTAAAGATGATGATAAGTTATGTTTAAAATCATCATATTTGATAATAGAAACAAGGCACTCAAACAAATTAAATGATTTGGGAACTTGTTCATACATGATTGAAATGAGTTTTGAATGTTATGATGAAATTTGGTAGCCATGTTCATGTAACTAAGTGTATAAGATCATGTTAGCTACTAATTGATAGATAGAACTTAAATGTGCATTTATATGCTAAGGGGAGTTTGACTTTTAGTAGTCAAACCGACCCTTAGTAAGATCGAATGATAAATTGATAGAAAAATGCGTAATATGGAATAGTTATGATTAACAATGACTAAATTACCCATCTTATGAAATATGATGATAGTTTGACGCCTAACAAGCTAGGTGGAAGCTTGTGGATGAAGCGGGTCAAACGGAGCGCGTACGGAAAGAGAAAAGCGTGGCATGGATGCAAGGTAAGTATAGCTTACACTAGTCATATAGTTTAGAATGACCTTTTATTGTTTGATTTCGAACAAGACAAATGGGAAATTGAGATATGGTGTTCCCGGTGTGTAGTCGTATGGAACAAGATAACCAATAAGGGTAAATTTGAAATTTGGACACTTGTTGACAATAATTATTGGTTTTGAAAGATACATATTACGTAAGCCTTAATAGGCCAAAAAGCGTTAAGAGGTGGATTATAGTTAAAACGACCGTGCGGTGTAAATCGGAATGAGTCGTGTAGACGAGATGGCAATAAGTTTTATCTCGCCAATATCATCGGTCATTTAGACCAACGGGTCAAAAGGTGGAAATACCACTTTTGACAATATCGACTAATGGTTTGATGAGTTGTTTGATTTCAGAAATAAATATCGAGTGGATATTTACATCGCTATTACTTAGTAAAAATTGAGGCAAGGTACTTAAATGGGTCAATGTAATGATCCGAGCCAGGTACGCATAATAAGAAAACTCTCATTTAAATGTAAGGCTAATGAGAGTTAAACGAAGTCTATATTAAGTTTTTGGTTACTTTAATAAGTAAACCAAACGTTACGGACGATGGTCATTATATTTGAAAGGCCTTGTGCCCTTTCAAATAAAATCATAGTTAAAAGATCGGAGTTGGGTTAAACAAGTAACTAAAAGTCATTCGACGTAAATGAAGGACTAATATTGACCAAAACGCCCTTGTAGGCTAAATTGAACAAACAACCCTTAAAGGTTGTTTGGAAATGAGTTTTACAATTAAATAATTACTTAGGAGGAGTATAGAAGTTGAAAGATGTAAAACGTTAGTCAAATGGCTCTATTTGAGTCTTTGCCGTAAAATAACTATTTGAAGGGTAAATTCTGGTTTATATAAATCACCACATCGAATCCACCACAAATATAGTTGTGGCGGAAGATCCTTTGTTAAGAAATGTGGATATATGTATATAGAAATGAATAAAAGCAATTGGTGCTTAAAATATGTTTAAATACCTCAAACGGGTCAAAATAAGCATATGGGTGAAAATGGGTTAAAGAATGTATATAATTCTATAATTGGAACCCAATATGTTAGACATCTTTGAATTTAATAGGTTTATGAGAAATAAGGGTCAAACAAACTTGTATGTTTGATAAAATCACGAACGGGTCAAATTTTGGTAAAAGAGTAATAAGCCGAAGACTTAAAAGTCTTGAATTTTATCAAGCCGGATGTCGGATTTTAACTCCATATGATGGAGAATCAAATTACAAACATGTAGGAAGAAACGGTAGGTCAAACGGATAAGCGGTTCGAAAGATACGAAAGATTTCGTGTCAAATTACGGCAAAATGGAAAGGCTGAACCCAGGGTCCACCGTAAATTACGGTCCCACCGTAATTTACGGTGGAGATGATTTATTTACGGTGATGGCCCACTGTTTTACGGTAGAAAAGCATGAACCCAGGGGCCACCGTAAATTACGGTCCCACCGTAATTTACGGTGGAGATTTTTTATATATTTTGTTTTGGGAACACCATATCTCAATTTCCCATTTGTCTTGTTCGAAATCAAACAATAAAAGGTCATTCTAAACTATATGACTAGTGTAAGCTATACTTACCTTGCATCCATGCCACGCTTTTCTCTTTCCGTACGCGCTCCGTTTGACCCGCTTCATCCACAAGCTTCCACCTAGCTTGTTAGGCGTCAAACTATCATCATATTTCATAAGATGGGTAATTTAGTCATTGTTAATCATAACTATTCCATCTTACGCATTTTTCTATCAATTTATCATTCGATCTTACTAAGGGTCGGTTTGACTACTAAAAGTCAAACGCCCCTTAGCATATAAATGCACATTCAAATTCTATCTATCAATTAGTAGCTAACATGATCTTATACACTTAGTTACATGAACATGGCTACCAAATTTCATCATAACATTCAAAACTCATTTCAATCATGTATGAACAAGTTCCCAAATCATTTAATTTGTTTGAGTGCCTTGTTTCTATTATCAAATATGATAATTTTAAACATAACTTATCATCATCTTTACTATTATATCAAAACCCACTTCCTAGTTTACTTGTTAATCACATACAAGTGATATTACTTCAAGTTCTTCATAATTTCACCATATCTAACAAAACCCACTTCAACCATATATGAACAAGTACCCAAATTCATGGTTAAATCGAACACCTTCTATTTGTTTTCATGCATGTTGATTCTAAGCATAGTTATATCATTCAAAATCATCATAACATTAAAACCCACTTGTCTAAGTGTGTTAATTCATCAACTCCTTCAATTAATAGCATGTTGTGTATGATTTTCACTTAGGGTTTCGTTCCTAAGCAAGTATACATCACTAATCTAGTCATAGCTTCTCTAATCCATGCCTAATTCGCAATTAGGATGATTACCAACTTTTTACAACTTCATGAATGTTAGAAATTTGACATACCTTAGGATCCCCTTGACTTGGTGATCACGAATATGTGCTTGAATTTCGATTTGGGTTTGATTTGCCCTTTCAATTTCATTGATTTGTGCTTGTTAGGGTTTGGCTCCATGGGGAGCTCCCTGATGTCGATCCAGAACACACACTTGAAGTGTGTGTTTTGTTTTGATTTTTCTTTTATTTAATAACTTTGTTAAGTTATCCCATTTTAACCCCTCGTGTTTGGTTCGTTAATAAGTAGACCACAGCCTACTTTTTCTAACAATATTCCCATTTATTAACTAGGTTAAACATTCCTAGTTAAATTAGTGGGTTCGGGGAATCTATAACTCAGTTTCTTTTAAGCCCCGTTAATTCAGACTTCATATAACTTTATTTACTTAAAACATTTATTCACATTTTATTAAATATTAGGTTTATTTATTTAAATCCTAATATTTAACGGGTTACTTCCACCACTAACGGTATTTTACCCGCTCTTTTGTATTAACGGGGTTTAATTACCAAACCCGTTTTTTGGATGTTACAATTATAGGGTCAATTTTGTATTATAAACTGAGGATGAATAAATCATTTGGTATCATAGTCAGAGCTTGGAGTGGTGTCCTGGAAAGAGCCAGCCGTGACCAAAGAGAACGTTGGCCCTTAAGGAGGGTTGATTGTTATGGACTAATACTATTGCAAGATATGAGACTTGTCTCACATCGGTTGTATGGGCAACCAATATGTGATTTATATATCAAATGTGCTCTATCACCCACCAGACTAGTCTTTTGGGTTTAGTTCTCTCGTTTGGTATGTAACATCAGTATCAGATATACGTGCAATATACACACTATTAGTTATTATTTTATTATTATTATTATTTAATTATTGTATTAAAAAGATATTTTTGAACTTTCAAAAGGTATTTAATTTTTGACAACACAACTAAATTCACTGTTTTTTTATTATTATGAAAATTCACAATTTGCTTTTTCCATTACTCCAACAACACTGATGTATTTTCTATTTGTAAATTCCAAAAAAAAAAAAAAACACTTAGTATTCTTTAGTTTTTTAATGGAGTAAAATGCACGGATAGTCCCTGTGGTTTTGCAAAGTTTCAGCTATAGTCCCCAGATTTTGGAAATTACACTCATAGTCCCTGTGGTTTGACAGTTTGTTACGCTGATAGTCCCTGGAGTGGATGTGGGTTAGTTTTCTCAGTTAAGTCCATGTGAAATTACAAAATTACCCTTGCTTTTATTATATTCATCATCATCATTCAACAGATCTGGAATCGATATACGGTTTGTTTTACTTGTTTGTTCATCATCATTTATTACAAAGAGACACAGATTACTTTCATCCAGCATGATGATCAAGAATCCATGGCTCTAGTATTCTTGTAAAATTTCCAGAAACATTTGAACCTTAAACATCCAAACATTTCCCAGTTTCAACATGATCTTTAGCAAGTTCCATAACTAAATCTACATGCAATAATTCATTGAGAAAACTATTTTTCTTTCATGATAACCTTCTTGAGCTTTTCAACTACACTCAAAAGTGTGGAATTCCCTTCACAGGCTTCACTCAATACTGTAAGCCTCCTTGCAATTTCCGAATCCTGTAGTGACCTGTCTTCTGCTTGGTCAAGTTTCTGATAACCTGCTGGCTTCTCATATTGTATAAGTTTTACCATCATCACCTATCATAACAAGTATATAACTTATAAACATGGGTACAAGAAAATGAAGGCTGTGAAAAAACATGAATGCGATTAACGTTTTCTATAGACCAGACCAATTCTGGTTCAAACCGTATATCGATTCAGATACAACCTCATCGATCAAACAACAACATTCAGATCTGTTTACAAATCCAAACAAATCCATCGCACAAATCCATTTGTACAAATCCAAACAAAATTCCAGATCTGTTTATGATCATGTGTTGCTTTAGGCCACTCCGGTACAAACTCCAGATCCGTGTTGTTTGATTCATGCCCAAAACAATCTGAATCAAAACAACAAATCACTCCGGTACAAACTCCAGATCTGTGTTGCTTTAGGCCACTCCGGTACAAAATTCCAGATCAGTTTATGATCTGTGTTGGGGATGGGTGGTTGATGGTGGAGGCGGGTATGGGTTTAGGAGGCGGAGGTGTGGTGGTGGAAGGGGATGGCGGTGGTGGGGAGTGGTGATGGCGGCAGGGGAGGTGACGGTGGTGGTGGTTTTTGTACACTCTTTTGAGATTTTAAGATTGGTAAATTGTGGATTCTCCAAAAATTACTAAACTACCATCAAATGATAGAGGATAAACGCAGCAGCCTTCTCTCCAACCCAAAGTTCCTTTCGTGTCTAACAAGAATTCTAGGGATTCTGTCTGATATAAGCTCCATCGCCACTGAGATCTTGTGAGGAGAAAGAAATGGCCTGCTTTTTGAGAGAGAGAGAGAGAGTAGAAAGAGAGATACATTATTGTCCAGATCTGTTGAATGATGATGATGTTGATGTTGATGTTGATGAATATAATAAAAGCAAGGGTAATTTTGTAATTTCACATGGACTTAACTGAGAAAACTAACCCACATCCACTCCAGGGACTATCAGCGTAACAAACTATCAAACCACAGGGACTATGAGTGTAATTTCCAAAATCTGGGGACTATAGCTGAAACTTTACAAAACCACAGGGGACTATCCGTGCATTTTACTCTTTTTAATGAAATCACTTTCATTATTAAAAGAACATAAACGTCACTTTCATTTTGACATTTCTCAATTCACACCTCTATTCCTTTTGATTTTTCATAACAATGAAATCCTTCTTGTGACTTCACTTTTGAAATGTTACTAGTTGTTTACCATGCGCGCGTGTTGCGGCGCGCTAAACCAAATCGTTCTATAAGAATGACAAAACATGTCAAATAACAAAAAGTAGCTCGAACTAAAACGTAACGTATTTTCGGTACCGGTTCGGCACCGGTATTCACCGATTTTTACCCTCAAATACCGGTGTTGTACCAGTACCAACCGGTACCGAACCGTACCGTACCAGGTATATTCGGTACCGGTACATGCTTTTGGGGATTTCGGTAACGGTATTTTCGGTACCGATTGGTACCGAGCTCATAAAATCCTGTAGCAACGTAGCAATGCAAGTAATTGCACAGTTTAGATTACCTTTTATACACACAGTAAGTAAACTGACCGACATTATTCTTCAAACGATTCGAGATAAACGATGCGTAACCAGTCATATCCGGCATCGTGGAGTGCATTAAAATGGGAGCAATTGACGATTGGATGCTGGGCTAGGTGTTTCTTGGAATGCCCAGGATTGTTCGGGTCAAAACCACGATTATGAGGATTCATTTTTCGTATTGTGGTTGGATGAGGATTTTTTTTTAAAATAAGATAGAGATCATTATAGAAGAGGTGGAGTAGTTGTGGTAAAAAATGAATAGAAGTGTGAGTATTTATAATGAATAGATAATTTTTTTTAAACACATAGCCGTTGGCCAACGGCTAGCCCAAACGGCTACTTGTCTTGGCCAATGAGATCCCGCCATGTCATCTTGATAGCCCCGCTCAACGCCCGGGCTGAAACCCCCGCCCAAGGGGCCACGCTGAAACCCAAGCCCACCCGGGGTGGTGACTTGGGCGTTTGTACCCAACCCACGCCACAACCCCCGCCCCATACCCCATATTCTAATATTTCCTAGATCTTTTTTTTTAAACACATAGCCGTTGGCCAACGGCTAGCCCAAACGGCTACTTGTCTTGGCCAATGAGATCCCGCCATGTCATCTTGATAGCCCCGCCCAACGCCCGGGCTGAAACCCCCGCCCAAGAGGCCACGCCGAAACCCAAGCCCACCCGGGGTGGTGACTTGGGCGTTTGTACCCAACCCACGCCACAACCCCCGCCCCATACCCCATATTCTAATATTTCCTAGATCTATTTTTTTTTAACACATAGCCGTTGGCAAACGGCTAGCCCAAACGACTACTTGTCTTGGCCAATGAGATCCCGCCATGTCATCTTGATAGCCCCGCCCAACGCCCGGGCTGAAACCCCCGCCAAAACCCAAGCCCACCCGGGGTGGTGACTTGGGCGTTTGTACCCAACCCACGCCACAACCCCCGCCCCATACCCCATATTCTAATATTTCCTATATCTTTTTTTTTAAACACATAGCCGTTGGCCAACGGGTAGCCCAAACGGCTACTTGTCTTGGCCAATGAGATCCCGCCATGTCATCTTGATAGCCCCGCCCAACACCCTGGCTGAAACCCCCGCCCAAGGGGCCACGCCGAAACCCAAGCCCACCCGGGGTGGTGACTTGGGCGTTTGTACCCAACGCACGTCACAACCCCCGTCCCATACCCCATATTCTTATATTTTCTAGATCACTATTGATTTAGTTTGTTTTAATTAATATAGGTTCAAATCACTATTCATTTGTTTTAATTAATATATGTTGAAATCACTATTCATTTAATTAATATATATTGAAATCACTATTCGTTCAGTTTGTTTTCTATTAATATATAATTAATATAGGTTCAAATCACTATTCATTTGTTTTAATTAATATATGTTGAAATCACTATTCATTTAATTAATATATATTGAAATCACTATTCATTCAGTTTGTTTTTTATTAGTATATAATTGATACCAAGAGTGTAATTTATAGACTTGTCTTGGCCAATGAGATCCCGCCATGTCATCTTGATAGCCCCGCCCAACGCCCTGACTGAAACCCCCGCCCAAGGGGCCACGCCGAAACCCAAGCCCACCCGGGGTGTTGACTTGGGCGTTTGTACCCAACGCACGTCACAACCCCCGCCCCATACCCCATATTCTTATATTTCCTAGATCATTATTGATTTAGTTTGTTTTAATTAATATAGGTTCAAATCACTGTTCATTTGTTTTAATTAATATATGTTGAAATCACTATTCATTTAATTAATATATATTGAAATCACTATTCATTCAGTTTGTTTTCTATTAGTATATAATTGGTTCAACAAACCCTTATTGCCGCCCCCACTATTTCTTATTATTACCCCATGCTAATTAATTAACACATTCCCTTCGTTCATTCAGCATAAACCATTCTATAAACCACTCTAAATCACATTCTGATCATACATCAAATATGCGCACACCAAGCCCCCATTTCCCTCTGCTCTCTCTCGATCTCACACCGGTGATCGGCCGGTTTCTGTGTTACCGGCGCCGCTATGGTGGTGTCGGCCACCATCTCCAGTGACAACCACACTCGCAGCCCCCCTCCCCTCCGATGATCTCCAGCGACGGCAGGCGGAGCCGCCGCCCCTCACTCCGGCGGCGGTGAGTGCATGGGCGGACCTACCCTTTAGCCAGGGTGGGCGGCCGCACCCCTTGAAAAAAAAAATTTAGTGTATATTTTAGGCAAAAAACCCGACCGCACCCCTTAAAAATATGGTTGAACACCTCATTCGCACCGTGCCCCAACAAAAGATTTATGGGTCCGCCACTGGGTGAGTGTCTCGACGACGACGGCGGTGTGCCGCTTTTCCGATGGTCGACGGGCGAAGGGTCTAGCAGCCGCTGGTTTCTTTTGTCAAACACACTCTACAAACCCTAATTCAGTTTCTCTCAACCTAATACCCAGCTTCAACAGAAAACCTAGAAGACGAAAGAGAAGAAAACTAATTTGATACTAACCTGACAGTAGCAATGGTTGCAAGAGGCGAGAGCAAGCAAGAGAGCAGAACGATGAAAGATGAAAGATTTGGAACAAATCCATGTTGTAAAGTGTAGGTCCGGCTAGGGGAGGATCTAGTCGCCTAATCCTTGTTGTCAAACACACCCGGTTGTGCGGAATCCAACCGGAGATGCAAACCGAGATCGAGATCGAGAGAAGATAATGAACAAGAACACGAAAAGGACACCGAGACTCAACGATTAACACCAATGTATTAATACTTGAAAACGATTACAAATCAAATGTTTACAAAACAATATTTGCAAACTCTCACACTAGTTCTCTCGGGTTCTCCCTTATGTTCGCAGCCTTGTCTCTCTTGTCCGCTCCTCTCTTCTCTACCGAAATCACAAGTGATTTCGGTTTATATATGATGTGCGATTGGGGCTTTGTGTCCGGCCCAAGGCTGGTCAAAGGCCCAAAGTGACAATGGCCCAACATGAAAATCATGCACGTACATATGTTCCAACTTGTTTCATATTTGAGAAGATTGGTCAACTAATGACATCATCATGACATCATCATGATGATGTCATGATGATGTGGCAGCGGGAACCGGCTGCGGCGCTCCGTGCTTCGCGTGTCGAACTCTGGACGCACGACGGAGGAATGTCGTGACGTCGGGCTAGGGGAGGGATCTAGTCGCCTAATCCTTGTTGTCAAACACACCCGGTTGTGCGGAATCCAACGGAGATGCAAACCGAGATCGAGATCGAGAGAAGATAATGAACAAGAACACGAAAAGGACACCGAGACTCAACGATTAACACCAATGTATTAATACTTGAAAACGATTACAAATCAAATGTTTACAAAACAATATTTGCAAACTCTCACACTAGTTCTCTCGGGTTCTCCCTTATGTTCGCAGCCTTGTCTCTCTTGTCCGCTCCTCTCTTCGAATTGCACTAGCAAGATCCCATTTGATATCCATCATTTCAAACTCTTCTTTATCCACTTGCTGATAATCTTCATTGGTTAGATTGATATTCCCAATCTGACCTGCAACTAATCCACAATAAGCACTAACCAAGGTGTTCAACATCTCCATATGCTCCTTGGCTACTTCGACACTGACTTTTGAAAAGTTGGAAGTGTCTAATCTGACTGTGTTCGGATTGGAGGTGGCTTGAAAGTTTGAGGAGCTTCCATAAAACCCTTGCTGTAGTGGTTGTTGCTGCTGAGCTGTCGGTTGCACATTCGGTCTTGAAAACATCGTGTAAGCTGAAGGATCAAACTGATCTGTTGTTGAAGGTCGGTGTTTGAGATGAAGGCTGTTTGAAGCTTCGCATGTTGAGAGGCCGGTTTTTCTCCACTGATACCTCCTGCAATCCCAAAGTACATCTCTGGATTTTGAGGAGTTAGTGTTCTTTTTGCCTTAAGCTTTTCTTCTACATCCTTGTTCTCCAATTTTTGAATTAACTCATAAACATTGATTGTGTCTAGAACACCATTTTCTTTGAGAATTTCAAGATAACTGCTCCACTTTGCTGGTAAGCTATCAGCGAATCTCTTCACCATTTCTTGTGGAGTGGCAGTGGACTCTAAAACCAAACATCTCGCTCAACAAGTGATGGAACCTTGTAGATAACTCTGCCAAAGTCTCATTCTCCATACACGTGAAACCTTCAAACTCTTTCTTCAGTAATTCTTGCTTGATCTTTCTAGATTGAGCATTTCCTTCACATCGTAACGTGAGCATATCCCACAAGCTTTTAGTAGTCGTGCAGTAAACAAACTGGTGGTAAATGTCTTTGTGAAGAGCTTGTGTGAGAATCATGAATGCTTTTCTTTTCTAACTCAAATTTCTTCTTATCATCATCAGACATAGTGCTGTAAGTTTCTGGATTAGATCCTGCAACTTCCAAATCATGGTCAAATGCGGTGAAGAAGCACATCCATAGATCTTGACCTTGCCCCTGAACATAAGTTCTCAGCCTTTCTTTCCACCATCCCCAATCATTGATGTGATTTAGCTTTGGTGGTTTTGTGCTTGTACCAGTTTCACTGTCGTTCTGCATCATAGATTGAATGCTGTTGCTTTGATTTGTGACCAATGCCCCATTGATTTGCAGTTATCATTGCAGCTTGAGGAGGGGCAATAGCCTGCATCCATGCTTTGTTGAAATCTGACGCAGATTGCGTAGTTGATGATTGTGTAGCTGATGATTGTGGAGTCAAAGATGTTAGAGTCCACGCGGTTGGATCCCACTGACCGTTTGTTCCCATTTTATAAAGATTAAATATATTAAGTGAAAATTAATTTGAAAATAGAAAAACAAGTTTTTTTTTTTTTTTTAATTTTCACAAACTATGTTAATATCTCGAATGATAACAACCAGATTAACACACTTGATAAAAACAATTAAGATACTTATGTAAACCTTTTTTTTTTTTTAATTTCGCTGGACTGACTTAAATTCGCTGGTTAGTAGCTGAATTTCGCTGCCTATTCTCGCTCTTACGAAGATCAGTAAAATCGCCGAAAAACCGTAATAATCTCGCTGAGGACGATTACACGGTTACCAAAGTCGCCTTTGGATTTGAGTGCCGGGTCAAGCAAGTTCGCTGGTTACTGAACTATCAGGTCTCAAATTCGCTGATATTAAGATCGCCTAGAGCCAAAATCGCTGGTTTATTCTTGTGCAATTGACATCAGTGACTGAATAAGTCTTGTGCGAGTAGACAAACAGCCCAGTTCAATATTCAGCCCAATTACTTGAAGCCCAATGAGTCTTGTGTGAGTGTTGAAACTTGTGTGATGTATAAGTTGACTTTCTAATATAAGTCTGACACAAAACAGAAACTTTCGGCTATACCAACTTTTGGAAAACACAATTTTCAAGTTATCAAACAATGATGTTCTTTTGTACTATTATAAACCTTTAACAATTTCAAAACACCGACAACATTAATATCCAGATTTCAAAGATTAAAAAGTAAAAAAAATACCAAGAACACTTTGAAGTTTTGATGAAGATATCAAGAACAAACCCAGAAAATTTGAATTTTTCGGTAAACCGACAACTTTCCGAACACGAATTTGGCCGAAACTTCACTAAAAACCAATGTTTAACATGTGAAAATGAAGAATACACAGGTTTTTATAACAACTTTCAGCAAAATACGATGATTTTTGAAGCTTTAAACAGAATTTTTCAAGAAAAATATAAACTTCAAAAACTCGAAACACACCCGAAAACACTCGGTTTTAACAAGGAGAAGAGCCAAGGCTCTGATACCACTTGTAGGTCCGGCTAGGGGAGGATCTAGTCGCCTAATCCTTGTTGTCAAACACACCCGGTTGTGCGGAATCCAACCGGAGATGCAAACCGAGATCGAGATCGAGAGAAGATAATGAACAAGAACACGAAAAGGACACCGAGACTCAACGATTAACACCAATGTATTAATACTTGAAAACGATTACAAATCAAATGTTTACAAAACAATATTTGCAAACTCTCACACTAGTTCTCTCGGGTTCTCCCTTATGTTCGCAGCCTTGTCTCTCTTGTCCGCTCCTCTCTTCTCTACCGAAATCACAAGTGATTTCGGTTTATATATGATGTGCGATTGGGGCTTTGTGTCCGGCCCAAGGCTGGTCAAAGGCCCAAAGTGACAATGGCCCAACATGAAAATCATGCACGTACATATGTTCCAACTTGTTTCATATTTGAGAAGATTGGTCAACTAATGACATCATCATGACATCATCATGATGATGTCATGATGATGTGGCAGCGGGAACCGGCTGCGGCGCTCCGTGCTTCGCGTGTCGAACTCTGGGACGCACGACGGAGGAATGTCGTGACGTCGGGCTTGAGCCGAAGCTAACCGGGTCGAACCGAAACGAGTTGAACCGAACCAAGTCGCGTCCACAAAATATGTATCAACATAAAGAGTAGGACTTCTTTGTTGAGGGGTATTATTGTCTTTTGAGTGGGGCACCGACCTTTATGTTTAAGAATAAGGGTAATTTGATACCATGAACTGTTAACGAAACCCTAATACCTTTTTCCAACCAACCACTCGTCGCTTATAACACTCTCAATCAACACTTTTTTATTCAACAAAATCAAAGTAATACTTTGCAACCAAAAAAAAAAAACCCGTCGAAAATGATGTTGATAGACACACTATATTCAGATCTGTTTTTATATAAGCAACTTTTAAATTTCTGAAAAATGTTAGAAAATTTACAGAAACATATCTGAATCGTAGATTGTCACACCGAAATTCATTGATTCAGACATTGTGATCAAAATACTTAAACATTCCGTCAATTTTATCCTTGAAAAACAGTTTGTAATCGATCTAAAATCAACCGCAATGAACAATCATCACACCGAAACTAGTCGAAATTCGTCGAAACTAGTCTGATTCGCAACACGATCTGCGTAGAACTTCGTTTTTACATGCGGAATCCGTAAAACGAAGCGTAATCGTGAATACGAACGTAAATAACAACAGTTTTATTATCAACAACGAACCGGACAAAGTTTCGACACTCTACGACACAAAACACCTATTCTAGATCTTGATCTTGATGAGTCTTGACTTGAACGGATGTGTGTACTCTAGTACGGATGAAGTTGCAAACTATTTATAATTTATAAATAGAAAGTTGTGTTTACTTCCGTGCGTATGAATAGATTTCTTATCCGTGCGGTTGAAGATAAGTTCATATCACTTCCGTCCTAATCAATTCCATGCAATTGACTTCGTTTGTTGGAAGTTGATTTCCATATAATGCATGCATGTGTTATAATTTCGTCATGCCAATGTAATGTATGATGTTATAAAAGTTATGATGTCAACATCTAAGATGATGACATCATACCCGGATCATAACAGTGAGGTTTTAATCAATGCTAGACACTAACCAGAATATCAATTCATCGCTTGACTTGACATGGAGCTAACGGTCAAGACGGGGTGGTCAAACCGATAGATCTATCAACAATTCTACGCATTCAATATTAATGATTAAAACGGCCAAGTTTGCGCCAACTGCACTCAATATGCCAGCCTCAAATGAATCATATGTATCTAACTACTATAATAAAAGAAACCAACTTTTGGACATGTGTAATTCATTGAAGGTATCCTCAAATCTATATTTATCTTATATTAACTTAATAAATAATAAATTAATATTAAATCTTATCATACTTTAATAAAATATTATCCTCAAATCTAAATTGTTAATTTAATATATTTTTAAAACAAATACCTCTCTTATCTACTAAAACGTCATTTAATATACAAAATTATTTATTTAATATGTGTAATACACATGGTTTTTAAAAATATAACTCTTTTTTAGATCTATTCAACACGTGTAATATACGGGGGTTTTAAAGATGTAATTTTTTATTATTTGTAGATTTATTCAACCCGATTATACACGGGTTTTTTAAAGATACGACGTTTTTAGTATTTAGTATACAAAATTACATTTATTTAATCTGTTTAATACACATGGTTTTTAAAGATATAACTTTTTTTTATTATTTGATATATAAAATTACATTTATTTAACCCGTACAATATACATGGTTCATAAAGATATAACTTTTAATTATTTAATATATAAAATTATATTTATTCAACCCGTGTAATACACGGGGTTATAACCTAGTATATGCATATATATATATATATATAGGGAGAAGATCATGCGAGAACCACCTCTTATTGCGAGAACCGCGAGAACCAATGTGAACACAACCAAAAATGCCTAAAAATAGCTAAAAATCACACAAATATTTTTTTTTGAATTTTTAATATTTTTTATAAAAAAATCGCTACTTTTCGTAGCCAAAAAAAAAATTTAAATTTTTTTTTTTTTTTTTGGCTTCTAAAAGTAGCGATTTTAACATAAAAAATATTAAAAAAATTCAAAAAAAAATTTTAGATTTTTTTTTTGATTTTTTTAGATTTTTTTAGGTTTTTTGGGGGTTTAGTTTTTAGCATTTTAGCTTGGGGGGGGGGGGGGGGGTTAGGTTTTTGGGGGGTGGGGGAGGGGGGTTTAGGTTTTGGGGGGGGGGGGGGTGGGGGGGTTTAGGTTTTTTTTGGGGGGGGGGGGTGGGGGTTAGGTTGCTTTAGGTTTTTTTTAGCTATTTTAGGTTGTGTTCACATTGGTTCTAGCGGTTCTCACAATAAAGGTGGTTCTCGCATGAGCTCTGATGTATTGCAAAATACATACTTATATCGTGTATAGTTTGTATGTTCTTTCGTTATTTTTAGTTTAGTTTTATTTAGAATTACGTACTATTGATGGAAGTTCGTTTTTCCAGGTCTTGATACGTTAATTGGTTTGAAATTGAGTGGAAACGAACTTGAAGCTGAAATCGTATGTCTTGGAGTGATTTGAAAAGAGTTAGAATTATTTTGAGGAGTTTGGGATGTTAGAGCTGGAAAATATAAACAACATTCTGTGAAAAAACGTCACTCGCGTAGCGCTACTGCCAAACATACCTTCAGTCGCGCTACGCTACCATTATACATGGAATTGCTGGATTTTGAGACTCTCGCGTAGCGCGAGAACAAGATGAAGACCCGTCGCGCTACGTGACGGGTATGCAGATCGTGAATTGTTTGATCCGATGTTAGGGTTTACTATTTAAGGATTCTTTAATGAATATTAAAAGTTACGAACTAATTGAGATTAGAGGCGATTTTGGAGCCGTCTGGAAGCTGAATCGAAGATCTTGAAGGCGCGGAATCATTGGATCAAGTTCAGGACGAAGAATCGAAGATTTCTCGGGTTTTCCAATCCCTTGTTTGGTTGATTTCTTTCTTGAAACTTGTTATCATGAATTCTAGTTTGATTAACTTTGATTTGTTTTCGTTTATTGACATGCTTGGCTAAACCTTTAAACTACCTAGACAAGATGAATGTTTGATTAAAGTTTGGATTTTTAATGGTTATTATTGTTTGTTATGGATTGATTTCTGAAAGTAACTTGTTCTAGAATTTCTGATTTGGTGCATATGCATGCTTGACAATTGTTTTACTACTGTTTATTGCTTCGCTTGAATCTTGGTGACGGTCTTTATCACGGAATAGAATCAGGCTAGGGTTTTAGGTTTTGGTGAGTGTCTATATCACATAATAAACTTTTGATCCTTTAGGGTGAAAATTGCATAAGTAACCTTAGAAGTAATAATCGGTAATTTAATAAAATCAAGTGTTCTGCTTAACTTGTCGCTGAGAGGCTCGAGTTAGTTATTAGGTCGCAGTGTAATATATATCTAAGATAGGTTTTGAGAGAAGTCGATCTTATTTCCCTAATTGCATTTGTGTCTAGTAAACCAAGTTAGAACCTAGAATTGCCTTAGATTATCGCGCTGAGAGGTAGATAGTCATATTAGGGCACTTTTAGAATCGTTAGAGGACTGAGAGGAAGTCTAACAGTCGGTAATCACAACAGCCTTGTAGGGTTTCCTAGGTTTCTTCCTGAGAAGGGTTGGGAAGTCTTAGCATTGAAATACCTTAAGGTTTAGTATCTTAAGATCCCGGCTCCATACAACTTTAATACCATTAGAAATCCATTCCCATTCAAACTGGATTCGAATCTAGGTAGTCTTTAATCTCATCTGAATACAAACCTCAGTTTCCGTTCGTGTCTTAGTCTAAGTCTAGTTAATTAATTTAGTTAATATAGATTTCTTTAGTTTTTCAGTAACCCCCCCCCAAAACAATCAAACGAGTTTAAGTCGCGTCAGTCAGTGTCTATTAGAGTCTAGTTACGTAATACATAGAGTCTTTGGGTTCGATACTCGGACTTGCTAGGTTATACTACATTGATCGGTACACTTGCCGGTTGTGTGGTTTAGGTTTAGAGAGTCTTAGTTATAAATTTAAAGCTTTTCGTGTCTAGTTTAGAGAGTCTAATTTAGTTTATATTTTATAGTCTGTTCAGCACACATCAAGTTTTTGGCGCCGTTGCCGGGGACTCTTGGCAATTGCGTTTATTAGCTTTGATAGACCTAATTGATATATACGTGCTACGTGTTTTCTTTGTTTTGTTGAGTCTTTGTCTTTTCTTGTGTCTTGGTAACTAGTGTTTGCTTTTCTTGTGTTCAGGTTTTTGCTTGTAGTGGATGCCACATCTGCGCTCGCACGGACCACCACCACCAGTCAAGCAGTCATCATCTCAGGTTACTTCTACATCTTCATCTCGTTTCCCCGAGTTCGATTTCACCCCACCACCCACACCACCACCTTCGCCTAACCACTCACCTAAGGATTCACCACCCGGTAGCCCTACTTCTAGTACTTCTAGTAACCTAGAAAACTTAGAACAAATGGCAAACCCTAGGCAAACAGTCCATCAGCAGGCCACTCAGCATTTCACCGGCCTAGCTTCACCCATCACCGTTCCACCCATAGTTAGCGAAAATTCATGGCAAATCCCATCGTATGCCATGCAGGCCATCACCAATAGTATCCAATTCCATGGCCGAGACGATGAGGACGCCCCGGCCCACATTAACCGTTTCTCTAGGATGTTAGCTACCTTTAGCCTTAGCGGTGCACCCAACGATGCCACATACTTACAGCTGTTCCCATTCTCATTAGCCGGCCGTGCGGCTACTTGGTTGGACTCACAACCAACCGGTACTTTTACCACATGGGCGGGGCTTCGTCAAGCCTTTCTGAATAAGTATTTCCCGCCCGCAAAAGCTTCACGGCTCAGAGACGAGATCCATTCTTTCCGCATGGGGCCCGACGAGCCTTACTACCTTGCTTGGGAAAGGTTTCAAACCCTTTGTGCTCGTTGCTCCCAGCACGGTCTTTCTGATTGGGCTTTGTGCGAGAAATTTTACAATGGACTTACCCAGGAGACTAGAGATAGGTTTGATACCAATGCAGGGGGGCATATGATGGGTATTCTTACTGTTCCTGAGTGTCTAGAGCGATTTGAGGCGTTTGCACAGTCTCAGTCACAATCACGATCCGATCAGAGGTATCAAAGTGGTAATTCTAATACCACTACTAGCACACTCTCTCAAGGGGTGAACCATGTCACTATGGATGCTAGTTTGGCCTCTGTTTTGGAAAATATGGATAGGCAACTTAAGGAAATTCAGGCTAAGATAGATAAGTGCGAGTTGTGTCGAGGCGGTCACGGTACTAGTGCGTGTCCTTTGTTAGTCGGTGAGGAGCAAGTTGGTTTCGTAGGAGGTGGTTTTGGTAGAAATCAGTCTGGTGGGTCTGGTAATAATAATGTAGTTTCGGGTTGGCGGTCTAATAATAATAATAATTTTAATAATAATGGCAATTTTCGCTCAAGTGGACCTCCTAGTTTGCAAATAGCTCAAAATCCAAATAGGGGTCTAGGTTCACTTTTTAATGGGAGTTCGAATGGGCAGGTTCAGAATGGAGGGTCGAGTAGTCAAGGTCAAATAGGTCAAAGTTCAAGTTTCGATGTAGGGGGTAGCATGGAAAGAATGGAGGCTATGATGAGCCAGCTAGTTGCTAGGGATCAAAGCACCCAAAAGAAACTTAGTGAACATGATCTCATGCTTAGGAATCAACAAGCTGCGGTCCAGGACCTTTCTAGGGTTGTAGGTGATATTGCTAAGAAGTTAGAAGAGAGATTACCCGGTAAATTTGCGGGTAACACCCAACAAAACCCTAATGCCCAAGTAAATGCCATTACTACTCGTAGTGGTAAGACCGTAGGAGACCCAAGAGTTGTAGAGGAAAGAGAGGTGGATGAGGATGGTGATGTGATAGATGAAGTGATAGAGATGGAGGCTCCCGGCAAAGTGCAAAAGAGGCTAGGCCCAGCAAGTACCGCACAGCCCGGTGAGTCTTCGAGTGAGAAGAGAATTGAGAAACCTCCCGTAGTTGTTAGGCCGTCACCTTATGTAAACCATGCGTATGCTCCGTTTCCTTCACGTCTTAAGAATAAAAAATATTCAAAGGAATACGGCCAGTTCTTAGATATCTTCAAGCAATTGAAGATTAATCTTCCGTTTATAGAGGCACTCCAGTCCATGCCTAAGTATGCAAAATTTTTGAAGGACCTTCTTAGGAATAAGGAGAAGTTAGGAGAGTTGTCGAATGTTCCGTTGCATGGAGGGTGTTCGGCCGTTGTTTCAAATCAGCTTCCCGAAAAGCTTACTGATCCGGGTATTTTCACTATTCCGTGTCTATTCGGTAGTAATACTAACACTAGAGCCTTGGCCGACTTAGGAGCTAGTATCAATTTGATGCCCTTTTCTCTTTATGAGAAGCTAGACCTAGGAGAGCTTGCACCTACCCGAATGACACTATCTTTAGCCGATCGGTCTGTTAAGTACCCTAGGGGTATAGTTGAGAATTTGTTAGTTAAAGTAGACAAGTTTGTTTTTCCGGTAGACTTTGTCGTACTCGACATGGAAGCCGACGAGAAGGTACCGCTAATTTTAGGTCGCCCATTTTTAAACACCGCTAAAGCTTTAATAGATGTCTCTTTAGGCACTATCACACTTAGAGCGGGCGAGGAAGCGGTTGTGTTTAACGTCATGAATTCGAGAGGTTCGAGTGGTAAAGTGGAAGCAATTTCGTTAGTGGGGGAATGTGAGAAGGATGAGACAGGTAAGAAGAAGGTGATGAGTGATCCGGGTCTAGAGAATGTGCTAGGATTTAAGTGTGGGGATCCTCCGGCTAGGAAGTTGGTAGAATTAGAAGAAAGGGTGGTACGTTTAGAGTCTAGGTTTGAGACATTGAGCAAGGCTCAGTGTGGGGATAAGTATAGAGCTGATACTTTTAGATTCAAACCACCAGATGATGAGTTGAGAGAATATGAAAAAATTGGGAGTGATTCGGGCAGTTTTAGGAATGATAGTGCTACAGCCCGTAAAGTGAGAGCGATGTTGGAGGGTGAGCTGCGCTTCCATGATCCTCCGTGAGTATGTGAAGGTATGACCGATTTGTAGAGTTTTGTATTTTTTGAGTCTTTTATTTTGTACCATGAGTCTAAGTAGTAGTTTTTGAGTCTTTTCGTTTTTAGAATCGGTACTGCGTTGGGTTTTGTTTTGTTTTGATTGTGCAGGTTTGGATTGTACCACCCGTACCCAATTGCCATTCGGGTGATTTCGAGCTTGCCATTTTGATAAACCCAAGCAGACTAGTTAACGATCGCGAATGGAATGCTATACGATCGTTCGGGGGATCCAAGATTCGTACGGCTGGCACTGACTTTTGTCCTAACCAGCTAAGTCGTCTCCCTTTTTGTTGTTGTTGTATTTTTTATTTATTTTCGTTTGCAGTTTCTTTTCGTAGGTAGTTGTTGAGTCGTATTTTCGTTCTTGCATTAGGGACAATGCAATCTCTAAGTGTGGGGATGGGATACTTGTAAATATTCGAGTCTTTTATTTGAAAAACACAAAAAAATTAAAAAAATTGAAAAATCCAAAAAAAAAAAAAAATTAAAAAAATCAGAAAATGTCTTTCGAATAAAAAAGAAGTTTGCAATTAAACGGAAAATGATAGAAAAGGTGATTTGTTGCTTGGTTTGAATAATAATAATATGAGATGATAATAAATCGAGCTTGCGTCTAGTTAGGGATATGTGGATAGGCCCGGGTTTGGTTTTAAGTCCCTTTGATCTAATATACCTTAAATTGTCGGTCTGCTAGTGGGTTTTCGCCTGGGAAATATGGGAAATCAAAACTGCCGATAATAGTATAAGGGGCACCGTTATAAGTTAAAACCGTTAGAGTTTGTGATCATGTAAATAGAAAAAAAAATAGAATAAAAGTGAGCTAGAAACTAAATGAAAGTAACACAGGCCTACGTATTCCGAGTTGGGGATAGCGACTCTACAGCCGGTTTGCCTCTGGGATGTGTGAAATCGATTTGCCGAATAAAAGTACCGAGACCTATGTAATCTGTGATTGGGGATAGCGACTCTACAGTCGGAATACCGCTGGGTTAAGGGAAAGCATCGTCTAGTCTCACGAATGCGAAAAAAAAAACAAGCAAAAGAAAAGAGAAAAAAAAAATGAAAAAAAAATTGATTGTTTACTCTCTTGGTTTTGATATAAAACGGTTAGGAATTGGTCAAGTGATCGTTCTTTTAGTCCTATAAGCTTGAGGTGGGAGTAGATGGATCGTAGATTCTAGTGTGAGACCCTAGGTGGATTGACCACACTTAAATTAAATTCACATGATAAGGGCTTAGGATTAGATTCGGGTTTAAGAGGATCAGTATATTCGCAATCGCGGCTAACGCAAGTTTTGGTTTTAATAAGATATAAATAGTTTTCAATCCAAGTGATGATTTATCTCTGATTCCGTTGCACAATTCTTTTTCGGGGACGAAAAAAGTGTAAGTGTGGGGATGTTTGATGTATTGCAAAATACATACTTATATCGTGTATAGTTTGTATGTTCTTTCGTTATTTTTAGTTTAGTTTTATTTAGAATTACGTACTATTGATGGAAGTTCGTTTTTCCAGGTCTTGATACGTTAATTGGTTTGAAATTGAGTGGAAACGAACTTGAAGCTGAAATCGTATGTCTTGGAGTGATTTGAAAAGAGTTAGAATTATTTTGAGGAGTTTGGGATGTTAGAGCTGGAAAATATAAACAACATTCTGTGAAAAAACGTCACTCGCGTAGCGCTACTGCCAAACATACCTTCAGTCGCGCTACGCTACCATTATACATGGAATTGCTGGATTTTGAGACTCTCGCGTAGCGCGAGAACAAGATGAAGACCCGTCGCGCTACGTGACGGGTATGCAGATCGTGAATTGTTTGATCCGATGTTAGGGTTTACTATTTAAGGATTCTTTAATGAATATTAAAAGTTACGAACTAATTGAGATTAGAGGCGATTTTGGAGCCGTCTGGAAGCTGAATCGAAGATCTTGAAGGCGCGGAATCATTGGATCAAGTTCAGGACGAAGAATCGAAGATTTCTCGGGTTTTCCAATCCCTTGTTTGGTTGATTTCTTTCTTGAAACTTGTTATCATGAATTCTAGTTTGATTAACTTTGATTTGTTTTCGTTTATTGACATGCTTGGCTAAACCTTTAAACTACCTAGACAAGATGAATGTTTGATTAAAGTTTGGATTTTTAATGGTTATTATTGTTTGTTATGGATTGATTTCTGAAAGTAACTTGTTCTAGAATTTCTGATTTGGTGCATATGCATGCTTGACAATTGTTTTACTACTGTTTATTGCTTCGCTTGAATCTTGGTGACGGTCTTTATCACAGAATAGAATCAGGCTAGGGTTTTAGGTTTTGGTGAGTGTCTATATCACATAATAAACTTTTGATCCTTTAGGGTGAAAATTGCATAAGTAACCTTAGAAGTAATAATCGGTAATTTAATAAAATCAAGTGTTCTGCTTAACTTGTCGCTGAGAGGCTCGAGTTAGTTATTAGGTCGCAGTGTAATATATATCTAAGATAGGTTTTGAGAGAAGTCGATCTTATTTCCCTAATTGCATTTGTGTCTAGTAAACCAAGTTAGAACCTAGAATTGCCTTAGATTATCGCGCTGAGAGGTAGATAGTCATATTAGGGCACTTTTAGAATCGTTAGAGGACTGAGAGGAAGTCTAACAGTCGGTAATCACAACAGCCTTGTAGGGTTTCCTAGGTTTCTTCCTGAGAAGGGTTGGGAAGTCTTAGCATTGAAATACCTTAAGGTTTAGTATCTTAAGATCCCGGCTCCATACAACTTTAATACCATTAGAAATCCATTCCCATTCAAACTGGATTCGAATCTAGGTAGTCTTTAATCTCATCTGAATACAAACCTCAGTTTCCGTTCGTGTCTTAGTCTAAGTCTAGTTAATTAATTTAGTTAATATAGATTTCTTTAGTTTTTCAGTAACCCCCCCCCCCCCCCCAAAACAATCAAACGAGTTTAAGTCGCGTCAGTCAGTGTCTATTAGAGTCTAGTTACGTAATACATAGAGTCTTTGGGTTCGATACTCGGACTTGCTAGGTTATACTACATTGATCGGTACACTTGCCGGTTGTGTGGTTTAGGTTTAGAGAGTCTTAGTTATAAATTTAAAGCTTTTCGTGTCTAGTTTAGAGAGTCTAATTTAGTTTATATTTTATAGTCTGTTCAGCACACATCAAGCTCCTCCCTATATATATATATATATATATATAGGGTCAGGGTTTAGAGAAAACGATGAAAAGTGTGAGAACGGTGAGAACGCTTATGGATCGTCCGATCAAAACAATCTATGGACTAGATTGGCGCGGTGGCGTTTTCGTATATAACACGAATTCTATTGAGTCGACGCGCTTCATTAAGGGTAAAAGGGTCTTTACACTTCTATACCAAAAACGCCAACTAACGAATAAAACACCATTATTGACCAAAACGCATCCCTATATAAACAAAACATTCTCATACATAAGAACACAGCCCCCCCTGAAAATGCCATATTTCTACTATATAACCTTCATTTTACAAACGCCAAAAAATCCAAAACATCAAACACACCTACTCAAAAACGCCATATTTTACTATATATCAATCATCTTAGAAAACGCCAAAATCTCTCAAATATCAAAAATTTCCAAAAAATGGACTTTTCTTTCAGATACACTATTTCCTAAGAAAAACGCCAAAAATGCCAAAAATCGTTTATTGTATATTCAATATTGTTCTACACGAAGTTTCGGAAAATGCATTCTTTCCTGAGGTGCTGCGACTCAAATAACATTTTCTGAATGAGATGGACAAAACTTCAACAAAAAGATACTGGGGTCAGACTTATGTCAGTTTTTGTGCTTTGTTATTGATGAATATTATAATGGCAATAATTAGACGAATGACACTGATGAGTGGTTTGAAGATACATATTCAAACAAAAAACTCATGTCATATTGCCTTTCCAAACGGCCAAAAAAACACAAGCATGACAAAGCCAAACCGCCAGTGAACATGTTTCAAAGAAGAAAGAGACTGACGACAGTGAAGATTTGAAAGATGAATTGTTTCTATTTTTATTTTTTTTAATTTTCTTTTTCTGTTGTTTGTTATGTATTTTCCAACTTAGAATAAAAAAATAAAATTATATTAATAAAACGCCAAAATTCTTAATTATTGTGAAACGCCATAATGAAGTAAAACGCCAAAAACTCCAAACCTATAATAAAAGTAATTTAGAGAAGAATTGTTAAAACCTAAAAATGGAAACAAACGCCAAAAACTACTTAAAGCCATTAAAAAAGGCCAAACTTAGAAGATGGAATGCCTAAGACCATAAAAACTCATAAAAACCTGAACAAAACCAGTAAAAAATACACACAGTAACTGAAAATACCGCTACTTTATTAATATCATTTATTATAAATAAAAATCCCGCCTAAACTACGCGTCAAAAACATCCTATAAGAGAGACGTATCTGCACAATCAACTGATCACACCACCAAAAAAATAAACGCCATCTTTCCAACACTTTAAACGCCAAAAAAGATACTTAAAAAAGCACAGATGCGGAACGTCGTTTCTTCTTTATTGAGTATTGTTCTACATGAAGTCTCACTGAATGGATTCTAATCTGAGGTGGGTATATCTATAAGCTTTTGCTGAATGAGATGGACAAAATTTCATGAAAAAACGAAGAAAAAAAAGACTTTTACCCCTTAATGAAGACGAGCATTATGTAGGAAAAAAGGATCTACAAAAGGTATTCAAAACACATGTTCAAAACGCCAAAAATGTTAAAGCAGAAGAGGCTGATGAAAGTGAAGATTTGGAAGAGAAATTAGATTATAATTTTTATTTTTTTTCAGTTTCTATTGTTTGTTATCTAATTCTCTTATTTTATTATCTAATTATCGACTAAATTTTTTTTAATATAAAACGCCAAAAACAGCAAAACGACTGATAGTGTGAAAACTGAGAGAACGGATGCTAGCAAAGCACAATGTTGCTATAAAACGCCAAAAAACGCCAAACAAGGTATTAATGAAAAATCAACACTAATTCAACGATGAAATTGAACAAAACAGTAGTTGCTAAACAGTAAAATGAAGAGACGGTAACATTATTACAAAACATAAATTAAATTAAATGCCAATACATGGATAACTGAATTTATTTATCTTTTCAAAACGCTATCATTGTCTGTCAAATTATAGACCTGTATCCTACTTTGATATAATAAACATCAAGAAAATTACTGATGTTTTTTACATCATAGACATGCATCCTCATTTAAAAAAAAACAATAAAAACGCCAAAACATAATCAAAACGCCAAAAAATTAACTGTGATCCTGATCTACAAACAATAAAACGCGGCGTATTTATTAAACGCCAAAAAATGGAAACGGGACGTGACACGCGTTTAAAAAAAGAAATATGAAAGGACAAAAAAACCCCTCCGCCCTTTTCTAGGCCGCGTGACACGTGTTAGGCCAGGAAGCGTTCTCACCGTTCTCACATTTTGAGCGTTTTCTCCTGATCCCGTTTCTATATATATATATAGGGAGAAGATCATGCGAGAACCACCTCTTATTGCGAGAACCGCGAGAACCAATGTGAACACAACAAAAAATGCCTAAAAATAGCTAAAAATCACACAATTTTTTTTTTGAATTTTTTAATATTTTTTATAAAAAAATCGCTACTTTTCGAAGCCAAAAAATTTTTTTTAAAAAAAAAAAAAAAAAAAAAATTTTGGCTTCGAAAAGTAGCGATTTTTTTTATAAAAAATATTAAAATATTCAAACAAAAAATTTTTCAGATTTTTTTAGATTTTTTTAGGTTTTTTGGGGGTTTAGTTTTTAGCATTTTAGCTTGGGGGTGGGGGGTGGGGGGGGGTTAGGTTTTTGGGGGGTGGGGGAGGGGGGTTTAGGTTTTTTTTAGGGGGGGGGGGGGGTTAGGTTTTTTTTAGGTTTTAGTTTTTAGCATTTAGCTTGGGGGGGTTTAGGTTTTTTTTGGGGGGGGGGGGGGGTGGGGGTTAGGTTTTTTTAGCTATTTTAAGTTGTGTTCACATTGGTTCTCGCGGTTCTCACAATAAAGGTGGTTCTCGCATGAGCTCCTCCCTATATATATATATATCCTACTAGAAAGTTAAATTTAATATACGGTGTTATTCTAACACCGTCACACCCTGCGTTTCGCGTCGACACATCTTTATATCAATCAAAATCTCGTTTTCCTCCAAAACAATTTTATATCATGCACCTTTCCAAATCCATGTTTTCCATAAAAACATATCATAACATTTCAAATCCATATTTTCCATGAAAATATATTTTTAGATTATTCAAGGCATAATTTGTACAAAAATGTATAATTATTCTTTATAAGGCGTGTTCTTCCCCCAAAACAATATATAAAAAAATAAAAGAGGAGTTAGTGACACTCACCTTTGGGTGCGTTTTTATATTATCGCAATCCTTCAAATTGGTCTACACGTCCTAAATTAAGTAGGAACGATTTAATAACCAATTATTCTATTAACACCTAAGTTTCTCCAATACTTAGAATTTTCACATAACTTTAAAATTTTCATAAAAAATCTTTATTTTGATTATGTTGGAATATTTATATATATGTAAGTGGAGTAGGGTTCGCACGGAAAGTGTGTTTTTCCTAGAAAGTCTAGGAAGCGATCTGGTCCATCTGATTGGTGTGTTTAAGGGTGGAGATTAGATCAATGGCAATCTTGTAATATTTAACTATTTTTAATAGATTGTTTTAAATGATCAGGGGCAAAATCGGCATCACAGTGTTTTAAACTAATAAAAAATAACCGTCAACATGTCAAATCTCCTTATTACAAGCGAGTTTCCCTCTCTCTCATTTTCTCTCTCTAAACCCACAACGAAATCACTCAAAAATCATACCAAAAATACCTAAAATCATGGATGGAGATAAGAGATTTTCGAACTTCTATATACGTAAGAGCAAACGGACATTGTATTCTGTGTTTTATTAGGCGATTAGGGTTCAATCGTGTTCTACATTGAAGTGTTTTATGTTTGCAGGGAAGAGATTAAAAAAGAAGGTGGATTCGAAGAAGATGGATGCGAGTAGAATCGAAGTCGCTGGAAGAGAAAAGACAGTCGCAGGAACAAAGGTTGTAGGAGCCGGAACCGTAGGTATGTGTTTTCAATAACAAATGTGTATATGATTCCCGTTTGTTGGAGATGACTGTGTTTTTCAATGGTTGTGTTTGGTAATGTGTTTTATTTTCTGGTTATGTGGGTTTTAAAGATTGTCAATTTGTGTGTGTGGGTTGTATTTTAAACTTTTTTTTGTTAATGAGTTTGCCCCCAAATGTGTTTTTATGGGGAGGTTTTAAGAAAGATGTGTTCTAAGGTCAGTTTGTTAGTGGGTTTCTCTTGAACAAATGTGTTTTATGGACAGGTTATAAACAAATGTCTTTTATGGGCACGTTTTAACCTAATGTGTTCTAAGGTCAGTTTGGTAATGTGTTTTATGATCTGGTTATGTGGGTTTTATAGATTATTTTAAACTTTTTTTTGTTAATGAGGTTGCCCCCAAATGTGTTTTGTGGGGAGGTTTTAAGAAAGATGTGTTCTAAGGTCAGTTTGTTAGTGGGTTTCTCTTGTACAAATGTGTTTTATGGACAGGTTTTAAACAAATGTATTTTATGGGCACGTTTTAAACTGATGTGTTTTAAGGTCAGGTTGTTAATGGATTTTTCATAAACGAATGGCATTTATGGGTTTTTCAATTGTAATTGATTTCTTAAGTTTTGAAGGCCTACTGAACTATGATTTATAAAGGGAATGTTGGATTGGGAATGGTGTTTTATAAATCCTAAACAAGTGTTTTCCAGTCAATCGGAGAAAGAGTGAGAGAATAAAAGGAAAATGGCTTTCAAGGGTACCCGGAAACCCACCAGACAAACCAATTATACTGGATGAATCAGACACAGAAGAAGCATCACCTTTACTAGGTGCGGTTAGTTGTGGCAGTGAAGGGTGGGGGGTAACTTATATGGCTATCTGTCTGATCAGTTGTGTTTTTTTTGTTACTAACAGTTGAACCTGTTAACAAAACTACAAAAACGGTAGACAACAAAGTAGACTGCGCACAACAACCGCCTGCCGACACCCTTCTGTCTGACATTGCACATCTGTTTCCGAACGTAATGGATAAAAATGACGATTTACCGTCGGGACCCAACGAAAATCGTGAAATACCCATTTGTAAGTTAGACGAACAAACGTGTAACCATATATTTGATGATGTAAAACACAATGCATAATACTAACAACTTTTATGGGCTTTATATCAGCCGACGCAAGCAACAAGGGAGTCGATACCGGTAAGAAAAGGAAGGACAAAAAGGATGGAATCGAACCGAAAGAAAAGAAAGCTGCAGTTACACCAAGAGTCAATAAGCCTAAAGAAGCATCACACGGTAAAATTCAAAATTATGAACTACATTTCAGTTACTGAAAAGACTGACTAGTTGATCGGCTTCGTGTGTTGGTGTTTTGTCAGGTTCCACAATGGAAGATTCTGATGATGATTTTGACAACCCACCTTGGAAAAAAACGAGGTTGGGTGCTGTCCCACAAGTTGTTGAAAAAACACAACGACCGACAGATGCTAGTTCAAGCAAAGACTCAAAAACACGCAAGAGGCCGACAACGGTTAAGAATTACATACCACTTTCTGATGGGAAACTAACTTTGCGATTGGCTCTTAAGCACATGGGGGAGTTGATGGAATCTTTGAACGAAAATCAACGGGGGGCTGTGGAAAACATAGGTTTCGGGTCAATACTTAGCTTTCGAATGGGTCCGATTCCCTCAAGTTTGGGTTGGTGGTTGGTAAATAACTACGACACTAAGACACGGGTCTTGAATTGCGGTAGCCACCACATTCAAATAACAGAAGAATTGGTGCACGATGTGTTCGGCGTACCAAGAGGGAGTGAAGAAATAAAGGAAGTAGAGAGAGCAAGGGCTGATTTCCACGAGGTTGTGGCAGAATGGAAAGGACAATTCGAAAACGCTCCTGCAAGGTTGACGCCTGTTCAATTCAAAACATACATGCAGGGCCAACAAGCGAGCGGGAGAATCTTTGTGTTGAATTTTTTGTTGTTCTACAACACACTGCTCGGAGAGACAACTACGAATTCATCAATTAATATAAAGTTTTTACCAGCCTTACATCGAGGGAAGAATATCAGAAGTTTTAACTGGTGTGAGTACATGATCAGGTGTCTGGATCGAACGGTTGAAACATGGACACCAAAGGAACCATTTCTTGGACCAATGCCTTTGCTAGTGGTATGTTCTAAGTAGATATATAATTTTCTAAATGACACACTATGAATGTGTTTTAAAACACATCTGTTTGCTGTTATAACACATTAATATTGTTTCAATATAGTAATGCACCAATATAATCCCAACATATGGTGAAAACCATTATGATGAAATCTGATCACAAAAAAACACAATGTGATGTAATGTGGAATAGGAACAACCATCAACACACAATCGACGTGTTGTTAAACAGAATTACAAGTTATGAAACACAATCTGATGTATATACAAACCTTAAAACACATCTGACATCAGTTTGTTCTTGGTTTTTTACAGGCTGCGTTGATACGAGACCAAAAGGAATACAAGGAAGGTGAGAAAAGAGCGACTCATCTCATCGAAGATATCACTGATGACGATATCGAGGCAGTTAGCATGAAGTTAGACTCGGTCAGATTTGATCAAATTTTGGTGGATGCGTATGAGTTGCAACCGGAACAACGCTATCCATTTGAAAAAAAAATCTGATGAAGAAATTGAAGCAAAAGAAGTGAAAGCAAATAAAAAAGATGAAACCAAGACTGTAAAACACATTAGGAAATGTGATCCAGAAAAAAGGAAAAAGGCTGTTGTGAAGCCGGCCGGAAAAACGCATGGTAAGCCTCCGGTCTCAGAGGTACCGAAAAAGAAACAAATTGAAAAGGAGCGGGCGAAAACCGCTGATGTTGGGAAGAATAACACTGATGTTGAAAGGGGCGCGGAAACTGCGCCTGTTGTCGAAGAAATTCCGGTTAATGCGGGTTTCCATGCAGAGTTTAATGTATGCATGAATGTAGATGTTGGTCCGGAAACAATGCCTGTTGTGGATACATCCGATATAGAAAAATACTACAAAGAAGCAGGCGAGTGGGGGCAAACACAACAAAGTCAGCCGGGGATTACCTCACCTATGGTATCAACGCCACAACCGACACAAAGCGATGAGGTAATCTTATAATTTTCCAATTTATTCTACTAAACATAAACATAAGTGAAAAACATTTACATTGAAAACAGAAAAAACTTAAAAATAATCTTTTAGAGATGTGGCACATGCAACACCTTAAAAACACATTCAGAAAACCAAAAAACACATTTTCAGAATAGTAAAACACATTGAAAATTGGGAAAAAATATCACTCTGAACCTTTGATACACATTCTGATTGGTAAAACACTGTTAAAACACTTTCATATAGTAAAACACATTCTGATTGCTAAAACACAATGCTGATTGGAATAAAACACAATAAGCATTGAAAAAACAATTATGATTGGTAAAACACATTTTTTATCTGTTTAAAACACATTGCATATTGGTAAAACATTTTTAATCTGGTTGGGAAAACAGAAAAAACTTAAAAATAATCTTTTAGAGATGTGGCACATGCAACACCTTAAAACCACATTCAGAAAACCAAAAAACACATTTTCAGAATAGTAAAACACATTGAAAATTGGGAAAAAATATCACTCTGAACCTTTGATACACATTCTGATTGGTAAAACACTGTTAAAACACTTTCATAATAGTAAAACACATTCTGATTGTTAAAACACAATGTTGATTGGAATAAAACACAATAAGCATTGAAAAAACAATTATGATTGGTAAAACACATTTTTTATCTGTTTAAAACACATTGCATATTGGTAAAACATTTTTAATCTGTTTAAAACACATTGCAGATTAAACCACATTTTTAATCCGGTTAAGACAATGATAATATGTGGATTATGTAAATCAGGTACATGCGGGAATGTTGGAAGTGTTCTTGAATCAATTCGACGAATGTGTTAAAAGGATCAACGACACTTTTACAGAAGGTTTCCAAATGTACCCCGAAAGTGAGAAAATAAAAGAGATACACACATTGTGGACTGATAAGCTGAGAAGGTTTGGATCGACATGCACGCCAACTGAACAACCACAAACTCGTACGGATAAAACACCAGAAAAAGAAGGAAATAAGGAGAATGTGGAAATGTCACAGTTGTCGCATTGGACACCTTCATTGGTAGATGAGGTATGCAAGACGGTTGACAAGACAACCACACCGACGACTCAGCTTACAGTAGTGGAGCAGCCCGCACTCGCCGTCACACCGATCTCACAAAAAACACAGGAGGAATATGAATATTCGATTAGACGTGGGCAGCTTATACATGAGTTGGACCTTGGAAAGCGGGATTTAAGACCGCAAAGACAACCAGAGTTGACCGATGTTCTAAGGTCTCCATACGTGAAGCGGGCAGTAGAGATTAAGGCAAGGCTTGAAAACGCTGAGATCTCGGTCAGCTCATACATGTTTTCAGCCTGGGGTTCAATGTGGTATGTTACAGAAAAGCCATTTATAATATGAATGTTTGTACAAATTATTTTCACACAATATGATAACACGCTGATTAAAACACATTTGTATACATTAGGGATATTGTGTTTAGGACTAAGAAAGGAGTGCCGATTATGAGATCTCCGCTCGAATCATTACTGCCGGGTATCGAAGTGCACATATTGGTAATAAGCGCATGGGCGGATTTGTTGAATTATGAAGAAAAGTTCAAGCAAAGAGGGAGCATTGCACGCCTGTTCTGTTCAGTAAATATGTTGGTAAGGCTGATCATAAAGAACTTGTCATATAAGTTTACAACTTTTGTAAATATTGTTTAACGCAATGACTATGAAATGCAGAATGAAGACGACTACATAAAAAATGAAAAAACCCGGGCAAAAATATTCGCAGAAAACATGGAACCAGTTTTAATTTCTGCTGATGTGAAAAAGATACCCGACAAGTCGCTCATCTTTGTACCAGTCTTACACGACGGTCATTTCTATTGCGTATGTTTTAATTTAAGGGACATGAAGGTAGAGGTTTTGGACAACAACGCTAAGGATATCTCAATGCAAGCCAAATACAAAAAACGACCGGAAAAGTTGGTACGCCCCTCTATATATAAACTACAAACGTCCCTTGTTATAGAAATGCATGCCATTTGATTACACCTTTGTTATAACACAAATAACAAACTGCTAAAAATTTTAAGATAGTTCATAAAGTTATATAAAGTTTGATGTGAAAACATAATTGAAACTGAATTATATTAACTTAAAACACACTGAATCAGAATTTTAAAGTTTGACGTGAAAACATAATTGAAACTGAATTATATTAACTTAAAACACACTGAATCAGAATTTTAAAGTTTGATGTTAAAACACAATTGATACTGAAAGATACTTTACCAGCGCTATTAATAATTTAAAACACAGTGTAATGTGACAAATACATAACAAAAAATATTAAATTAAAACACACTTCATCCGAATTTTGAAGTTTGAAGTTAAAACACATTGGTACCGCATCATACGTTAACATCACTATTAGTTCTTTAAAAACACAGTGTAATGTGCCACTACCTAATAACGGTATTATGAAACTAAAAACCCCTGAAGCAGAATTATAAATGAATCTCTTTGTTAATAACGGTGTGCATTAACATGAAATTAGTTTAAAACACACTCTGATTAAATTGTTTATCATGAAGCGTGATGCTTTATCAGTTTACTTGGAAAAAATTGGGCATCCAGCGGGCGGGGTGATCGGTAAAGTTGAGCCGGTACGATTGGAGATGCCATGGTGTACAAAAAATAATGTAATAGATTGTGGCGTTTTCCTGATGCGCCATATGGAAACATACAAGGGCGTTGATGGAAAAGCTTGGGAATGCGGGTTCTCAAACGAGTGCACTGATGCGGGTGAGATTTCATACAAGCAGCGCAAAGAAATTGACGATCTCAGGAATAAGTACATTACGAAGATGCTCCTAAGTGAAGCAAACGAGTACAGAGGTTTTGTTAAATCTGAGGTTGCTAAATATAACAAGTTGTCGACAGAAGAAAAAAAGAGGCTAGAAGCACATGCCTATGACGCGATCCTTGAAAGATTGGATAAGTAACTTCAAATGGGATGTTTTCGTAAAATACTTCGTTGGCGGTGGTTTATTGAAGTAATGTGGGGTGTTCTAAAAAAACAGTTTTAACATTTTGTTCAGTTTTTTCAGTTATCTTTTGGAAATTATAAATTAGTATATGTTTAGTGTGTTCAGTATAACAATGTGATTTTATGTCGATAAATATTACTTTGTTTAGATCTACATAAGACATACAGTTGTATGACAGATTACACATAACAGGTTGATGGATTCTCAGTTACTTAAACACATTTTAATCTTTAAACACAATAACTGTTAAAACACATTACATATAACATGCTGATGGTTTCTCTGGAAGTTAAAACACATTTTAATACTTTAAACACAGTTGAATACTGTGATCTGGTATCCAGCCTATCTATTTCATCAAGTCTCCTATACTTAAAACAAAGTTAAAAACTATAATAGCTTTACAAAATAAACTGTATACCGAAACCTGCATTCAAATAAAGTAATAAAAAACATTGACTTCAAGTTCAAAAAATCTGTTAAAACACATTACACATAACAGGCTGATGGATTCTCATTTACTTAAAACACATTTTAATCTTTACACACAAATAACTGTTAAAACACATTACATTTAAACAGGCTGATGGTTTCTCTGGAAGTTAAAACACATTTTAATACTTTAAACACAGTTGAAATACTGTGATCTGGAAACCAGCCTATCTATTTCATCAACACTCTATAATTAAACAGAGTTAAAACACCTTTTTTTTACAAGTTAAACTATATACCAAAACCACGAACAAATCAACCATCCTATAAAACACAGGAGGCTATTTAAAAACAAACTTAACACTAAAACACAAAGGAACATTAACATAAAATGTCGAATCCAACAATTCTTAAAATCAACAAAAACAAATCCAAAAACAAACATACGCGAAAAATAAAACAGAAAATTGAATAGTTCAGCAAAAGACTTAACATTTTGATAAAAAAGATCCTACTCTGCCATGTCTTCATCATCCATATCTTCTTCGTTTCCAGATGTGTAAAACACATCATCAGCATCGTTTGATCCAGGACCATCACCTTCAACAACTGTAGCAGCGTCTCCTTCGCGAATTGTAACTTCATTACCTTCAGCATTCCCCGAAGCACCTGCCTCAGGCACAGCCACAGTGTATTTCCAACAGGTTACTCTGTTATGACCGTATTTTTTACATAATGAACATTGACGACGTTTACGTCCAGACTGACTTATGGCTCGCTCCTTTTGAGATTTAAGGCGTTTATGAGAACCACAACCCTTGAACCTGGTACCAACTGGAACACGGATAGTGGCCTTGCTCTCTGGAGCAACTCCCAGCAGTTCAGCAAATCGATTACGTCGTGTCTTGGGAGGTGCATTTATTTGAGCTTCATCAGCGACTGACATAAACTGCTTGATATGATCACGGAAATCAGACAACTTATCAAATTTTGAAATCAACTTGTTCACAACATACTCAGTTGCGTGACTAATCTCACGAACACAACGGTTAACCTCCTCAGTACGATCTGGATCTCCACCATCCGTAAGAATGGACCCGGGGGAACTATTTGGAACAGCTTCACGCGTCCAACGCCTCAGTATATATTGTTTCGGAAACTCCCTTACATCAAGAATCCGTAACACGCAAAAAATGTGACTGCACAACAATCCAAACTGCTCAAACCTGTTGCAGTTACACTTAACAGTAACATCCTCCTCGCGTATCCTAACCTGTAACATTTAATATCCATAAAACACATTTCATAAAAAAAAGATGGATACTTAAATAAAACTACAAATAATGTATACATTAAGTAAAACAAAGTATCACCTCGAAGAACGAAGAACATGGCTGATCGAGATCCTTTATAAAAAACTTAATGAAATCACCGACGTGATCTATTCTGACACTGGTACAACGATGAATAGCATGTTGAATCTCGAGTTGAACATCAAGAAATATAGTTCTGGTATATATCTGAGCTGCTTGCTTCTCGAGAACAAAATCACTCCACTCTCCAGGGTTGGTGTATCGAGTGTCATGATCGTTTTTTCGATGCTCGTGTCTTTGCGCTTCAACAGCTGTGTCGAAGTGGCTAAGAAATTCAACCAACGTGCACTTTGGATTGCTAATCTTGCCGAAAAAGTGATTCTCGCTTTCGGACCTAGATGATGTCCGCATAAGACCAGACATTTCTTCTTCGCGATAGTAAGCAGGAATCCATGATTCACGTAGCCCGTATATGTACGTCAGCCATTCATGGTCGGTTAAACCGAAATCATTTAAAATAGCTGCCCATTCAGTCTCAAACGCTTCGGGCAACAGAGAATCAGTCCAAACAACTGCAGACAATCGTTTCCTGAAATCTGTATTTGAACACAGGGCAGCCCCGACCTAAAGGAACATTATACGCATGTATGTTAAAAAAACAAAAATTAAAACACAGTAAAAAAATACACATGTAAAAAAAAGAAAAACATGTCATATAAGAAACAGACCTTTGTAGTGAGTTTATCCATGATGTGCCACATACATAATCGATGCCTAGACTCAGGCCAAACATCCGCTATAGCCCTTTTCATCGCAGGGTCTTGGTCAGTAACGATTACGGGAGGCGCGTACCCGTATGCGTTCTTGATCGCCTTAAGTAACCAGCTATACGTCTCTTCCGTTTCAGAACCGAGAATTGCAGCACCAAGTGTGACGTTCCTATTGTGATTATCAATCCCAGTGAAGGGGACAAACATCATGTTATACCTGCAAAACAAACAAATCAGCGGAGACAAATATATAATGCTGTATTTAAAACACAGTAGGTTTTAAAACACACTGAATATAAAAAAAATGAATCTCGTCGTTACTTGTTACGCTTGTACGTGGCATCAAATGATATAACGTCTCCAAACATATAATAATTCCTTTTCATATCCTCGTCGGCCCAAAAAATGCACTTCAACACACCTTCATCTGTCGTTTCATATTCACACGAGAAGTTCGGTAAAAACTCATTTTTCCTCATCAGTCGCTTCACAAACATTTCAGTGTCAAACTCTCCGATAAAAAGATTTAATTCTTTCTTGAAATTTTTAAAATCGACTTTCGTCGCTCCGACTTTGTCGAACCCACCATACACCTCCTTCATAATGTTAAATGCACGAACAGGACCAATGTTGAGATGTGACATCTTGTTTATCATCTCTTCGTGTGCGCGATTAATACCTCTGTTTTCCTTGAGAAGATGTAAATCTTCTTCGTGCACAAAATCATGGTTGTGCGCCTCTGTAAAATGATACAGCAAATACTTCTTGGCATCGGTAAGCTTGATTCTGATCGCAGCTTGGCATCCGGTCCTTTTGGAGGGTACCCTACGTACCCACCTATCAGACGGCTGTTCGACTAAAGTATCGACCGGTCGAAAATCTTTTTGACCCTCCTTTGAACAAAAAAAATACTTGTTTATAACAATACCACGGTTCTCGTGCTGTGTGCCCTTCCTTACAGTCCACCCACCAGCTTCTGCGTAAGTTTTGTAGAAGTTATAAGCATCATCAACAGAGTCAAATAACATGCCCTCTGCTGGCGTCAACGAAGAGGGTGAATCTGGTATATATCTTTTTGTTCCAGAGTTTGGAGAGACTTGTTCAATACCTCGTAATTGGTAATTGGGTGCATCTACAACACAAGACAAAAAATGAACATATAAGACATTTGTAAAACACATAACTGTTAAAACACATTACTGTTAAAACACAATATTCATCGTGGAACAATAAACAATATTGACTTCAACCTCAAATAACTGTTAAAACACATTACTATTTACACACAACATTCAATGAGATTAAAAAAAATATTAAATTCAAACTCAAGATCTGTTAAAACACATAACTAGTAAAACACATCATTCAATAAGAAACTATAAGAAACGTTAACTACAACCTCAATATCTGATAAAAACACATAACTGGTAAAACACATTACTGTTAAAACACAACATTCTTGGTGGAACAAATAATACATATTGACTTCAACCTCAACAACTGTTAAAACACAATACAATTTAAACACACCATTCAATGAGATTATAAAAAAAATATTGACTTCAACCTCATGATCTGTTAAAGCACATAACTATTTAAACAAATCATTCGATAAGATTAAAAAAAAATTGACTTCAACCTCAAGATTTGTTAAAACACATAACTGGTAAAACACACTACAATTAAACACAAAAAAAAAAAAAACTGAGCCTGTATGACAGTTAAAACACAACACCAATAAAAAGATGATGGTTTGGCACATAAATTACAAATATGGATTTTAAAACAAACAATGAACCATCCTAATAAAACCTCAACCTCTATAGCTGTTAAAACACAGCATCAAGAACAAACTGACGATTTGCAGAAAAATTATAATAAACAGCCCAAAAAACTACAAAAGTAACTGTAATTACCATCACCACCATCAACAAGTGTGTTCGATGCCATGGTTTATCACACTGAAAAAAATATTGATTATGAACGAATCTGGTGAAGAATAGAATGATCGAAATCACTATATATAGATATATGTTTTGTGATCGTGTTATTTGGAAGAGATTTGGATTAAAAAAAAAACTATAATCCCGAATATCATGCATGTAATCGGTTACACATATAATCATGCGAATATAATTTATTTGAGATAATTACCAAAAATAAAATTAATATATGAAATTACATGTGTGCCCTTCTAGTTAAAATACATCAATGACACATGTCCAATTACTATTGCTTCCTAGACTTTCTAGGAAACATAGACTTTCCACCCAACTCCTTCCCTATGTAAGTGTGTTCATATATATATATATATATATATATATATATTAAGATTTTCGTGACTTGAATGATTTTGATGGTGACGTTCAATATGTAATATCCGTTATCACATCTGTTTATATACAACATATCTACGATTTACGCTTCGTAATATATTTACATAAATATGGATATAATTGACGTATTTCATCAACTTATACATTTTATCATAATTAAAGCATTTATACACAAAATAACTCATCAAGTTAACCTATGTATTATTTTCATGCTCAACAAATAAGTTATATATTTAAGGTGATTTTTAACGAAATTACCGTTTTAATCGTACATGCATAGTCTTAACTCCTACTATCATGTCAACGCTTAATATATCACATTACATATATTCATATTCACATAGTACATTGTAACACATAAAGTTCACCCTCGAACATCCCGTTTTTGCATACATTGAAGTATGTGTATTTTAACGTTTTCGGTAACGTTTTCGGGCGTCGAAGTCACGTATGACTAGCCAAACACCAAAGGTAGTTAATATAAGTTAAAATATTTACAATTATCTTAAAAATATCAGTTTATAATGTGATTTAAAACAATTTAAAAAAAATCACTTTAAAAGCCGATTTTTACTGTTTTTAACGCATAGTCTTGTACCGAACTTTACTGTAACCATCCCAAATCGTCACGACTTGATATTTTAACACAACACATTTTATTTACTAATTAATGGTGGTTATAATCATGATAGTGTAGATTTTATGCATGTTACATAAATCACATAATTTCACCAATTTTACTACGTTTTAAGCTTCATGTACAACATGCAAAACTACGAAACCTATGTCATAATTTTATACCATTATAACACATCATATAAATTTATTTTAGCATGCTTATATTCTAAGTTTTATTTACTTTTATCACACCATAACAAATTCCTTCACTAATGATCATTTAATCATCATGCATGCTTATGTACAAGTACCTAATGCATGTATATCACGTTATCACCATCATTCAAGAACTTAAATTCATTTAACATACATTTAATTTATTCTCGTTTTATCCAAACATCATCTTTATCAAATCATCACTTAATCATTTCATCATCAATGCAAATATCTTCCTCATGTTTATGATCATCCAACAACTTTCATGCACATGCATACATAAATACACACATATATACATGTTCATGCTTTCAAAATTTACCTTTTCACATATTCATCTCAAATCACATGAGCTTTTATAAGAAACCTTTTTATTCATGCATGCATCAATCTTCTTAAAATCCACATAACTAAAGAACATAAAAAATCATGACACAAATCCTAACATGTACTCATACACATTCGGCCATATACATGAACAATATTTTTAAAGTAAATTTATACCTTCAAGTTTTTAGATGGGGGTTGATAAAGTTTTGACAATATGAGGCTTGCATTTCCTTGGAATCACTTGAACGCTTCTTTGAATCTTCAAAACATCTTGAAATCTCACATTGATATGAACTTGATCTTCAAGAATGGAGTTCAAATTTTGAAAATGGTTATGGTTGTGGGTGGTTTCGGCCGAACAAGAGAGAGAGGAAAAGTTGTTGTTTGGTTTTGGAAAATGGAAGGGTTTATGTGAAGAAGTGGTTTTAATCATGAGTAGGTTCTTCCAATCCTACAAGTGTCAAGAGAGTGAAAGTAGACAACCCCCATGCCGCCACCTTTCATGCATACTCACACATCCTCACACACACACACACACACACACATATATATATAGGGTTGGGATCAGGAGAGAACGACTTGAAGTGTGAGAACAGTGAGAATGATTTTCAGCCATAGGATCTTTGTGATTTGTGGCTAAGATGATGCGGTGGCATTTTTGTAAATAATGGGAACCCTTATAAGTACCAGGAGGGGTAAAATTGGAAGATTCAAATAAGGGTGCACAGCTAATCACATGCCATTTTCCCCCATCATATTTAAACGCCAATAACTCTTTTATACGTGATTATTTTTCTAAAAAAATTACACCATAAAACTCAGCGTTTTTTATCTTTCCAACGAGTATACTATTGATATACTTATCGAAAAAAATGAAATGGGTTTTATGGCTCTTTTCTGAACTGGGTGTTTTATGGCATTTTAGACTAGTTATTTTTATGGCGTTTTTCTGAACTATGTGTTTTTATGGCGTTTTAACTAGGTATTTTCAGGGCGTTTTTCTGAACTGAGTGTTTTATGGCATTTTAAACTGAGTTTTTCATGGAGTTTTTTCTGAACTGAGTGTTTTATGGCGTTTTAACTGGGTATTTTCATGGCCTTTTTTTATGAATTTGGTATTTTTATGGTGTTTTATTTGAACACCCAGTTCATGTGTGTGGGTTTTTTGACAATATTACCCCTTAGTGTAATTTAACATCATTGCCACATGTCAACGCCAAAATCGTTCTCACCGTTCTCACACTTTTCACCGTTCTCTCTAAATCCTGACCCTATATATATATATATATATATATAGAACAGGATCAGGAGAAAACGCCTCAAAGTTTGAGAACGATTCTTAGCCACAAGATCTTAGTGGTTTGTGGCTGAGATTGATGCGGTGGCATTTATGTAAATAATAGGGGCATTGGAACTACCTGGAAGGGTAAAATAGGAAGATTCAAACAAAAGTGCACATGCTAATCACATGCCATTTTCCCCCACCGTGTTTGAACGATAATAACTTTTTTATACGTGATTATTTTTCGAAACAAATCACACCATAAAACTCAGCGTTTTTTATCTTTCCAACGAGTATACTATTGATATACTTTTCGAAAAAAATGAACCAAGTCTTTATGGCGTTTTTCTGAATCGGGTGTTTTATGACGTTTTAGACTAGGTATTTTCATGGCGTTTTTCTGAACTAGGTGTTTTTATGGCGTTTTAGACTAGGTATTCTCATAGCGTTTTTCTGAACTAGGTGTCTTTATGGCGTTTTAACTAGGTATTTTCATGGCGTTTTTCTGAACCGAGTGTTTTATGGCGTTTTTCTGAATTGGGTGTTTTTATGGCGTTTTATTTGAACACCCAGTTCATGTGAGTGGATTGTTTTTTGATAATATTACCCCTTAGTTTAATTTAGCATCAATGCCACATGTCCACACCAAAATCGTTCTCACAGTTCTCACACTTTTCACCGTTTTCCGTAAATCCTGACCCTATATATATATATATATATATATATATAGGGTGGGGTTCTAGAGTGAACACTAATGTATTTGCGAACTGAGTGAACAAATCTTGGCCATTGATTTACACGCGTTGATGGCTAGTGTATGGTCAGGATTGATCTACACTAGTGTATTTCATCATCAAATCCTGGGCATTGATCTACACACATGTATGGTCAGGATTAGTTCGCTCAGTTCGCAAACTACACTAGTGTTCACTCTTGAACCTAATCCTATATATATATATATATATGTATATATAAGGCAAAGATAGGTATTTAACTGATCACCGGGTATAATCTAGCGTTTTAATCACGTTTTAAGGCGTTTAAAATTATTTTTTATTGTTCTATAAAAATTAACTCGCCATAATATTGCTGAACAATATTTTATTTGTCTTGACTGACTGCGTTGTCTGTATTTTGCAGTGTATGCGTAATATTGCGTAGTATGCGCTTAAATTCGCGAAATAGGGATTTTCAGTGTTTTGTTTAATTTTTCTTCACGAATATGATTAAAATAGAGTTTTAATCATAACAGAATTTCTTAAGGATTTTGAGATTAACCGGGCGGTCACCGATGTTCGTTTCACATTTTCTTCGTTACACGATAAGCGTTTATCTTCTTATTGCCAACATAATTTTCAACAAAGTTTGGATTTACCAACACATCAAATACTACATATTAGCACCAAATTTAATAAAGGATAGCCTTTATTTATTTAGAACACGTGTCACACTAGTACGGTACAGTCTTAAAATAGCCGGGTGTCACAGTCTCCCCTTATTTAGGAAATTTCGTCCCCGAGTTTTTTTTACACTACAGGTCTCGATTTCGCACTAGATGGAGGAAAATGAGGCCTTGCCATTCCCATGTGAACTCAGGTTCACATTTGGAACTCCAGCGGACCTTTACTAACTTAATCAGACTCCTCCTAGCTTCTAATTCTTCCAATCTAAACTTCTACAAGGTTCTCGATAAATATTAGTTTATCGTCTACATAAACCTCATGGGGGGTACGGACAGTGTTTCATCTGGCAAATACCCTTTTCAGGTTGGATACATGAAACACATTGTTTGCAAAAGATGCAAGTTCCAGAGACTTAAAATGCAGATTCTAAAATTACGTGCATCACCGACCAAAATGTCCAATTGTATGGTCTGTAAGGCCACATGCAATAACTATCTTGTTATCCCAGAAACTAGGCGCAAACTCCCCATTGTTTTGGGCTTACTAACCGAAAAAGGATCCAAATTAGGGTTCATAGTCTGACCTATAGTAGCTTGACAACATGGAATCTGCCGATGCGAATGGGGGCAAGATCTCACCTAGCCATAGCTCCAAGACGCATGTTAAGATGCGCTCATCCTCTATGTTCGACATATGGATCGTCTTATCATTTATTGCACAGGCTCACATTCGAATTCGGGTAGAAAAGCAATTACCGTTCATGTTCAAGATGTTCTTGTGCTCTTGGAAAAATTGAGACATCAGCCTTGTTCGTTGATAAGTGTAATTCCATCTCAGAAGCATTTCCACGCCATGTATTTTGACTGAGACAGATAAGTTCCAAAAATAATGTTACCAGATAAACAAAATAGTTCTTCCTTTAATGTTGCAACCTCAGACGCCTCTCTAGTCATGATCCTTTCATATCATAATTAGTTTTGCAACTAAAGCATTTTAAGTTAGCATGTATTCACCCTAAAAATATATAAAACAAGGAGGAACGTCACAAGACTCACCCGTGGGTTACGACCCACCTAATTATTTGTATACATCCTATTAGGATGCACTATATTCATATAGTTCTCAACATTAACAAGTCATTTATTTGAGTGGCTCCAATGGAACATTATGGTAGTAAGTGGTGTACTCTATAGTTAAAGAGTTGAAAGTTAAACAATGCAAGATGCAAATTGTATTGTATTAATCCTATAAAATATATGAAATATTGTTAAAAAATATATTTGAGAGCATGGAAATAAGAGGCATTTAGCTTATCTAATAAATATGAGAGCAGAATTTGGGGGTTCTTTTCAATTTGGTTTGGCTTATTTGAATCGGATCTTTTAAGCTTTATTCAACTAGGATTATAAATCCGATAAAATTCGAAAATGTGAATTCCGAAAGGTACGTTTTGAGAAATCACATGTACCCATATTTATTTGTTTTAACTGAAATTTTAATTTGCATAGTATCAAACTCTCGATCAATATATTTTAAATCCAAATTAAATTTTTTTACTGGAAATCAGTTGGTGGAGTTCCCTATATTTTGGTCATTTATACCATGAGGACCGTTCTAGCTTATACAGCTAGAGATCCTGATATAATATAATAAAGATCATCCGTCGCTAATGGCAACCTACCTAAAATCAAATTCTGTTTTAAATAATCTAAACCCGTTTTTTTGTTTTTTTTACATTTTTATTTATGTTTTCTATTACTACATTATTTCTACTATTGTAGTGTCAGCAACCATTAGAAGATGATAAACCCATCCATCTTTGCATACAATAGTTTTTTTACTTCTCCCAATGATGATTAATATATAGTATATAAATATAGTATAAGACAACTAAGATAGGGAAGCAATACCACTGGAGAGAAATGAAAAGAAGAATAACTTTGACGATAAGAATATATTTATTTTAAGACCATGGTAGTATTAATTAAAATCCTCATAAGGAGGATTACATAAGATAACCACTAATATAATCCTCATAAGGAGGATTGCATAAGATAACCACTAACATAATGGTGTAAGGAATACTACCAACGTTTAGTTAACAAACTAATCATGACAACAACACATAGGAGGAATTCCTGGTCTACAAGCACCGGACAAGAAACCAACTCTTCGACAAAGCTGTAAGCAATCCTCTTTTAATACGTTACAATTTCAAAGGCATGCTGGAGCAAGAGCTGCATACCAAAAAATCCGATTATCGCATTTCAGCATTGTAATGTTTATGAAATAATCCAAGAATTTTAAAGATATATGGAATATTAAAGAAAATTCTCATACCATAAGACGGAACAACTGTCATGAACAGATTGCCAACAAAAAAAATGTCAAGACAAGAGAATGCTTCAATGTGAATGCAATTCGGGTGATATTGCGTGATAATAATTTTTATATGAAGATCAATAAAATGATAGTTGATGTGGCTACACAAGTCGGGACTCTTACATATATAACCATATACATTAACTACATCAAATATTAACATCAATATATTCCCTAAATAGTACTATTAATGTGGATTCTGTAATTAAAAAAAATTAACACAATATTTCACAAACAAGATGCGTTCTGATAAAAAGAAAAAGATATGTTTTAACGTTGTATTTGACATTATTGTGTCCCGATAGCACACCCTGATGTTAGAAGGTGACATGACTCGTTAATCAGAATTAATTACATATTAATAAATGGTAACTTCATTAGTAATAGTAAACAATAACTTCATGAGACATTATAGCGAACCACAAATGTATATAGTTTAAATTAATTTGAGGATTTATCTTAAACGACTATTTATCTTTGGTCGCACGCTTAATTAGTATATTAATGTCATGATGACATAATGATGATGTCATCATGATGTCATCAACATTCAACCAGATCGCTCTCGTGTCTTCGTCATTCGTGTGTCCTACTTCGGGTTGCACGGCCGAGGATCGTCCCTACGCATCAACACATGTATTTAGACTGAGGCAGATAAGTTCCAAAATTAATAATGTTACCTGATAAACAAAATAGTTCTTCCTTTAATATTGCAACCTCTGACGCCTCTCTAGTCATGATCCTTTCATATGTAGGTCCCTAAATCGGAGGATCGATTTTCACTACGGAATCCTTGTTTATAACAAACAAAGTTAAGTGTGCGGAATCCACTTAACTTAGCCAACCAAACATAGAACAAGATAAACACAAGGTTAACCAAAGAAACACAATCGTTTGATTAACAAGATGAGAAATGCAAACTGATACAAACACAGTTCTTACAAGCACCAAGGGTAAACTCACATCTCTCCTCTCTGTGCTCATCCCCTTTCACACAGAAACAATGAGGGCTATATATACTAACACAGACACATACATGACGAAACAGAAAAGAACTCGGCGAAACACCTTTGGGCCAAACCTTGGGCCTGAGGAAGCCCACAGGCGACGAAACAGGCCAAGGCCTCTACAAAGTTGACGAAACACAATTGTGTTTCGTCATTTGCTTTTACAAGTCACAAAGTCAACATATTCAACTACATGACAAATTAGTGACATCATCATGACATCACTAAGGTGATGTCATGGTGATGTGTTGGCGGGAAAGGCCGCGGCTCTCCGTGCTTCGCGTGTCGAACTCTGGGGCGCACGACGGAGGAATGTCGTGACGTCGGGCTTGAGCCAGACCTAACCGAGTCGACCCGAACCGAATCGAACCGAGTCGAGTCGCGTCCACATAAAGTGTACCAACAAACTCCCCCTTGGACGCTACTCGTGAAGTTCGTCTTCTATGATGGTTCGTCTTCTGTGATTGTTCGTCTTCTGTGTCTTTCATGTCGGAGGATCTTCAAAGTCTTCACGCGTCGTAAGCAGAAAGTGTATCAACAAACTTCCCATTTAATTTAGGAAGTGTGTTAACAAACTCCCCCTTAGAATGAACTCTCCATTGAGTCATGCTTGTGAATCTTTTGAACTTCAATTCTTTAGATCCTTGTGGTGTTGATGAGAGGTCAGCGGCAACTCGATCATTTTATCCTTTGAGTGCCTCCACTTCGTGTCTTCATTCCAAAGCTTGTCATCGAACATGTTCTCCTTGCCTTTAGCATCTGCACATGCAAGAACGCTAAACGCATAATGAGAACAACTGCTTGGAATATAGTTAACATTTAAACAAATGACACATATGAGATCAAATCTCAATCGAACACCGACCGACAACAGTTTGAAAGTTTAAACAAAATATGTTCAATTTTAATCCTTTACTTTCAAAACTTGTTAACTTCGACAGTTTATGAAGGTGCAATTGTTTTCCGGCTTATGATCAGGATTTTGGATAGGATAGACTCGAGTTCCAACATCAGTCAATCAAAAATAAAATAGAAGCAAAATCTTTTTGGATTTTATAAAGTTTAAATTAAAACACACCTAAAATCTTTTTGAAATTTTTCATTTTTCAAATGTAAAGACGGAAAGCAATAAATAAATATATACAAAGATGCATAAACTGAAAACAGTAAACAAATATTTACAGACATTCTTTTTGCGAGTTTCGAGGGTAAGAGAATCATATCAGTGTACGGTTACGCCAAAACGCTCTTTTTGTTCAATTAGTTAACAATTAGATAAGCATCCTATAACAATTATCGGTATTGTTGTCCACGTAAGCTCAACTTATCAGATGTAATCATGGTTAGGGGATACGTTAAGGTATGATTTATACTTACCGACCGGTGTTCATCCACACACGACACATTCCCGTATCAAGGTATGCACGAGAGTTCATCTTACCGGTGAGTATACCGTTTATCATCTGTTTGACCGTATATGATGTGAGATTCTCACTTATTTTGATTTGAAAACAAGCCCTATGTGATATAATCACTTATTGATGAGGAACTTGATTTTCAGATGCATGAGGGCACAAGAGCAAGTCCGTGAACAGGTCAGTACTTTCGTACAGCAGAGAGACGAACTTGACTCCCGGATAAATGTGATATTTTATCACTTATTTTGTGGGACATGTGATTGTTGATCACTTATTGAGGTCGAATGCAATATGTACACCTATGTATGGTATCATGGAAGATCTAGACTTGCGTCCCCGTTTTTTTTTTTCGGTAAAAGATATAACCATGATACCCAGATGATAAGCAGCATAAAGACCGAATATCTCAGAACCTCGGCAATCTCTCAAACGAAATTTCGGTACTAAGACCATATGCCAATGAATGGTTCCCACCTGGTCTTCAGTCGATTAAGATTTATATCACCCTGCACACTTTAAAATGATTGTGAGCCTACCGATACATCTTATATAGAGCTGCTTATCGTTTTTCATTTTAGGTTTAAAGAGGTTTCAACAGACCACTGATGTACTATCATTTTCTCTTTTTCTCGCCAGGAAACTCATTTTTGATTTTCTATTGTTTTTGTGTTTTTAAATTTTTCGATGTTTTTGGATTTTTCAAATTTGGATTTACTCCCCCTAAAATCAACAAACTAAGATAAAATTTAAAAGACACAAAGATATTTACAAAAACGATTTCCCGATGTCGGTTAACTCATGTTTTACCTCAATGCCGTTTACCAAAATTAATTTTAGTCAGAAATGATTTTATCGAATTTTGGAAAAATCAGTTGGCATGTCGGTAATCGGTGTGGACCATGACAACATTGATGAGTTTCATAGTGAAACAATCACGTGTGAGGTGATATTTGAGTTCAACGTGTCAGGCCAAAGAGTGTTGTACGAGATAATAATTCATAAAGCAGCTTAAATATCGACAAAGTATAGGAGAGATTAGAAATTTAAAACCGTATCCTGCAACTGCTTCATGCATTGTCAGGAATCTGAGTGCTCTCCCAAACTGGATATTCACCCGGTGTGGACTTCAAAGTCGATTTTGTAGCTACTTCAATTAATCCGAGAAATCTCTTCACAGCAACAAGATCATAAACCTTTGGGTCCGGCTGGTCTTCCATATTGCACCAGCGAAGGTCTTTGTCTTTCTCTTGAGAAGTAGTGTGCGGTTGTTCAATCCAAGCCAAGGCATCCGCACACCCGGTTGGTTTGTTCAACAAACACATTTTCTTCAAATACACCGCGAAGAAATGTACACTGCACGTTCATCTTGTGAAATTTTGAACATTAGACGTGCTGCAGGTGAGTACATTTTGATTGAATCTATCCTGGGGACCCGATCAAAGCCTTTAACAATCACACTTTGAAATGATTTGCATTTTGTCGAAGTTTTCAATTTCTTTCAACAGACAACTCTATTTCCCCTTTCTTTTTCTCTCCATCAAAGGCAACAATTTCTTCTGTCGCCTATCTTGTGCAAGGACGCTCCACTATCAACAATCTTACGACTATCGAAAGTTCCTCCTGGAACATCCTACACACTCACTCAGAGATTAGTTGGAGAGGGGGACCCAAGCCTTCATAGACTTAGGTTGCCCCTGAGAATCAAGAAATGTAATATCAATTTTCTGATGATTTTCAAACACAGCACCTCCCCCTGAACTTTCACCCGTTTTAGGTTTCCAAGTTTGTTTTTGTTTACCAGATTGTGTGTTATGTACAGTTTCTGGTTTTAATGGTTGTGACAAACTAGGTTTCCTTTTAACCGTTTTGACTTCAGATTTTAAAGCTTTTTCAACAGCTTTGATGTTATGACGTCGTTGTTTCGTTTCTTGTTCCTTAACAGTTCTTTTATCATGTTTTGGAGAAACAGGACGACGTTGTGAGTGACCTTGTTCAGAAGGGGTTCTTTCAACAAAATTTGGTTTGGGCGTGTTTGTGCAGTCTTTAATGATGTGCCCAAACTTCCCACATTTAAAACACGTTCTCCTTTCAACAAACTTAGGAGAATCTGATCGACGACCTGACGTAGAAGTTGTAGACCCAGAGGTACTAGCTTCACAGCCGTTTGTGTGTTGGGTGTAATTGTTATCACTATTACGTTTCAAAATGTTGACCTTTTGTACAAAATCGGTATTTGATTTATTTTCAAAAGTCTCCACTTTATCAGTACCTTTGGAGGCCACAAACTTAACGTCTTTTGTTTTCTTCTTGTAACGAGCTCCTTTTGAATCAACCTTAGCCTTTGGCTTTGGAGCTCGTTGTTGTTGTTGTTTACCCTTAAAAGCAATTGGTTGTTGCTTTGTCGGTGATTTCTGTTTTCCAAATTGTTTTCTGATTTCTGATTTTGGAACAGGATCACATTGTGTTACCACAACTCTGGGAATGCTCTTTCCCAAAAATTTATTCGTGTTGTCTTCAAACACTTTATCAATCAAAGATGGATTGACATTTTTAATTGGAAAATCATTGTCCGAATAAATTTTAGCATCACCGACCAAAGTATACAACACGTTATTGCTCTTAACAGCAAACACACATTCTTTGTCATCCTTGATATTCTTGACAGGATCTATCACTTGCTTGGAAATAGGTTGCACGGCAGGAGTAGGAGGATCACAAAGAATATGATTCTCAATTGGAATTTCTACTCCTTTCGTCTCATCAAGTGATTCATCCTGGTCATTCACATCTGATTCATCATCTGAAGAATCACAGTCCTCAATGGTTGGAGGACTTTGATTTGAGGCACATGATGACTTTTCTTTGTTATCAGATGAGCCCTCCGATGAATTGTCCGGTTTGAACCCTAAGCCAGTAGTAACTTCCTCATAATCAAGAGGCACACTGGGTTCATACCGGGGCATATCCTCTTCATCGGGCATTTTGGTATAGTTGTGTCTCAAAGGAGGTGGACACGACTTATACCCAACGCCTTTCACATTTCCTTTCAGTTTTTGAACGTCTATGATGTGATCGAGCACAAATCGGGAGTTAGAATAACTCTCCAACTTTTGCTTGATAGCATCATGCTCGCATTTGGCAATGGCTAACTCCTTTTTGGTTTCCTCAACAATGTTAATATAATCGTTAATACTAACTTATTTATGATAAACAACTTTGTTTAATTCGGAAACACTTTTCTTTAGGGTTTCAATTACAGATTTAAAATCCTTTTCGTTTCGAGTTAACGCCATGTTTGCCTCTTTGCACTTAGACAATTCAATAACCAAACTTTGATTGTGACTATGAACCGTTTCGGATGCAAGTTTCAATTCAGTACATTTAAGTTTCATATTAGCACAATCACTACATATGCTAGGAGTTTCAGATTTTACCTGACTCGTAGAGGCTGAGACATTTGCCATAAAGGCAGTTTGACAAGAAAAAGATCCATCTTCAGTGAGAATCTTCTCCATTTCTTCTGATGTAACATCAGCTTTCTTGTTCAAGTCAGATTTCTCGTTAGCCTCATTCGACAAATTATCAGCTTTAGAATCCATTCCCTCCTTCACGTCTGATTCTGAAATGTAATCCCTTACACCTGAGCCATCTTCATCAGTACTGCCACTATATCCTGAACTGTCATCATTTCCCGAAGATTCACCATCATTGACATTCTTGACAATTTCAGCATGAAACACAGTTCCTCCTTGATCTCCACTTCCAAATTTTACAGACCAATCACACCTTTCATCAGTTTGATTTGAGTTGGACGTGGATGTACTTGTTTGATTTCTGAAAGGATTTTGGTTGCCTTTTTGAGGTTGAGCTTGAGGTGTTTTTGGAATATAGGCATTTGGATCAAAAGGTCTTCCAAATGTTTGTGGTTGCACTTGTGGTTGTGATGGAACAGGAATATAAGCCCTCGGATCGAACTGGGGTTGAGTAATATTAACTTGAGGTGGAGGTTGGGGTGTTGGAATAGGAATATAAGGACTACTCAAATGAGGTGCAGAAAAAGCTTGAGCTTGAGCACTCATATGCGCTGGCGGATGATAAGCACTCGGATCGAAAACCGGAGGTAGAGCTGACTGGAGAAACGGAAAGAAGCTTGAATTCGACATTGGATTGAGCACAAGCAACGAAAAATTAAGCTCACTAATATCTTGCCACCCACGAAATCGTGATACTTAGAGGCGCGATTCAAATCAACTCCGCGAATACCCGACCCCACTTTAAATTATTGAGCCCACACAAAGAATATAGTCCCAAATCACCACAAAAATAAATTTAAGAGGCCCAAAATGAATAAGTTAATGTCTGGCCCAAATTGCAAACTAAAATTTATATGTCAATTTTTTTTTTGTTTTTTTTTTAAATAAAAACAACGAAATTTTATTTTTATTTTTTTTTTAACCAATGAAATCCCCTTTGTTTTTTAATTAAAAACTACGAAATCCCCTTCTTTTTTTTAATTAAGAAACCTTATTTAATTAATGGTCTATGAATGATAGTCAACGAAAGTGCTTTTGTGAGTGAGACAAAATCTTTGACTGATGACCACTTTGATGTTGACTAAAGATAACTCAAGCAGTATATAATGTGAACATTTGTGTGGCTCAATATATTCTTACACCACATGATCAAACTCATGTGCTTTTATGAAAAGAAGGCTGTCAAATAGCTTGTGTGGCCCCAATGCAGTTCAAAACCCAATGAGATGTGAAGCCCAATGTATGTGACGCCCAATGGTCTTGAAGCCCAGTTCAGTTTTGTTTTATGTCGACGAAACAGGTCCGATGAAACAGGTCTTATCTCATGTGGCGACGAAACTGATAAGAATGATTACGACGAAACTGAATCCTTTTTGCCTGTCGACGAAACTGATTGGTGAGTGGATAAGGTTTGGGAGCAGGTGAGATATTTTTGAAAGAAAGCTTATCCAATCTGACACATAAACACAAATTTCAAACTTCACACATGTTTATCTCACCAACTCACCACCTTGAAAACATAATTTTCAAACAAATATGTTTTTCTAATTAACAACAACTCGTACAATCACTACAAAAGATCAAAAAGTTGAAATATGAATAACATTTATGAACTTTTTGAAGGTCCTTTGAAGATATGAAGATCAAACCCAGAAATTATGAACTTTCCGGTCACCGAACAATTTTCCGAAACCCGAAAATGCACAAACTTTTAATGAAAACCCGATTTTTATCTTGTGAACAAGAATATAACGAAGGTTTTTACCAAAACTTTGGCAAACAAGCAAGTTTTAACAGATTTTTAAAAGGTTTTTCAGAAAATATATAAACTTTTGAAGACCAAAATCTGAAAAATTACTAAAAACCACTTGTTTCAAACACGACAATGTTTGGTTTTAAACAAGGAAAAGAGCCAAAGCTCTGATACCACTTGTAGGTCCCTAAATCGGAGGATCGATTTTCACTACGGAATCCTTGTTTATAACAAACAAAGTTAAGTGTGCGGAATCCACTTAACTTAGCCAACCAAACATAGAACAAGATAAACACAAGGTTAACCAAAGAAACACAATCGTTTGATTAACAAGATGAGAAATGCAAACTGATACAAACACAGTTCTTACAAGCACCAAGGGTAAACTCACATCTCTCCTCTCTGTGCTCATCCCCTTTCACACAGAAACAATGAGGGCTATATATACTAACACAGACACATACATGACGAAACAGAAAAGAACTCGGCGAAACACCTTTGGGCCAAACCTTGGGCCTGAGGAAGCCCACAGGCGACGAAACAGGCCAAGGCCTCTACAAAGTTGACGAAACACAATTGTGTTTCGTCATTTGCTTTTACAAGTCACAAAGTCAACATATTCAACTACATGACAAATTAGTGACATCATCAGGACATCACTAAGGTGATGTCATGGTGATGTGTTGGCGGGAAAGGCCGCGGCTCTCCGTGCTTCGCGTGTCGAACTCTGGGGCGCACGATGGACGAATGTCGTGACGTCGGGCTTGAGCCGGACCTAACCGAGTCGACCCGAACCGAATCGAACCGAGTCGAGTCGCGTCCACATAAAGTGTACCAACATCATATCATAATTAGTTTTGCAACTAAAGCATTTTAAGTTAGCATGCATTCACCCCAAAAATATATAAAACAAGGAGGGACGTCATAAGACTCACCCGTGGGTTATGGCCCACCTTATTATTTGTATACGTCCCATTAGGATGCACTATATTCATATAGTTCTCAACATTAAGAAGTCATTTATTTGAGTGTCTCCAATGGAACATTATGGTAGTAAGTGGTATACTTTATAGTTAAAGAGTTGAAAGTTAAACAATACAAGATGCAAATTGTATTGTATTAATCCTATAAAATATATGAAATATTATTAAAAAATATATTTGAGAGCATGGAAATAAGAGGGATTTAGCTTATCTAATAAATATGAGAGCAGAATTTGGGGGTTCTTTTCAATTTGGTTTGGCTTATTTGAATCGGATCTTTTAAGCTTTATTCAACTAGGATTATAAATCCGATAAAATTCGAAAATGTGAATTCCGAAAGGTACGTTTTGAGAAATCACATGTATCCATATTTATTTGTTTTAACTGAAATTTTAATTTGCATAGTATCAAACTCTCGATCAATATATTTTAACTCCAAATTAATTTTTTTTACTGGAAATCAGTTGGTGGAGTTCCCTATATTTTGGTCATTTATACCATGAGGACCGTTCTAGCTTATACAGCTAGAGATCCTGATATAATATAATAAAGATCATCCGTCGCTAATGGCAACCTACCTAAAATCAAATTCTGTTTTAAATAATCTAAACCCGTTTTTTTGTTTTTTTTACATTTTTATTTATGTTTTCTATTACTACATTATTTCTACTATTGTAGTGTCAGCAACCATTAGAAGATGATAAACCCATCCATCTTTGCATACAATAGTTTTTTTACTTCTCCCAATGATGATTAATATATAGGTATGTAAATATAGTATAAGACAACTAAGATAGGGAAGCAATACCACTGGAGAGAAATGAAAAGAAGAATAACTTTGACGATAAGAATATATTTATTTTAAGACCATGGTAGTATTAATTAAAATCCTCATAAGGAGGATTACATAAGATAACCACTAATATAATCCTCATAAGGAGGATTGCATAAGATAACCACTAACATAATGGTGTAAGGAATACTACCAACGTTTAGTTAACAAACTAATCATGACAACAACACATAGGAGGAATTCCTGGTCTACAAGCACCGGACAAGAAACCAACTCTTCGACAAAGCTGTAAGCAATCCTCTTTTAATACGTTACAATTTCCAAGGCATGCTGGAGCAAGAGCTGCATACCAAAAAATCCGATTATCGCATTTCAGCATTGTAATGTTTATGAAATAATCCAAGAATTTTAAAGATATATGGAATATTAAAGAAAATTCTCATACCATAAGACGGAACAACTGTCATGAACAGATTGCCAACAAAAAAAATGTCAAGACAAGAGAATGCTTCAATGTGAACGCAATTCGAGTGATATTGCGTGATAATAATTTTTATATGAAGATCAATAAAATGATAGTTGATGTGGCTACACGAGTCGGGACTCTTACATATATAACCATATACATTAACTACATCAAATATTAACATCAATATATTCCCTAAATAGTACTATTAATGTGGATTCTGTAATTAAAAAAAAATTAACACAATATTTCACAAACAAGATGCGTTCTGATAAAAATAAGAAGATATGTTTTAACGTTGTATTTGACATTATTGTGTCCCGATAGCACACCCTGATGTTAGAAGGTGACATGACTCGTTAATCAGAATTAATTACATATTAATAAATGGTAACTTCATTAGTAATAGTAAACAATAACTTCATGAGACATTATAGCGAACCACAAATGTATATAGTTTAAATTAATTTGAGGATTTATCTTAAACGACTATTTATCTTTGATCGCACGCTTAATTAGTATATTAATGTCATGATGACATAATGATGATGTCATCACGATGTCATCAACATTCAACCAGATCGCTCTCGTGTCTTCGTCATTCGTGTGTCCTACTTCGGGTTGCACGGCCGAGGATCGTCCCTACGCATCAACACATGTATTTAGACTGAGGCAGATAAGTTCCAAAATTAATAATGTTACCTGATAAACAAAATAGTTCTTCCTTTAATATTGCAACCTCTGACGCCTCTCTAGTCATGATCCTTTCATATCATAATTAGTTTTGCAACTAAAGCATTTTAAGTTAGCATGTATTCACCCCAAAAATATATAAAACATGGAGGGACGTCACAAGACTCACCCGTGGGTTATGGCCCACCTTATTATTTGTATACGTCCCATTAGGATGCACTATATTCATATAGTTCTCAACATTAAGAAGTCATTTATTTGAGTGTCTCCAATGGAACATTATGGTAGTAAGTGGTGTACTTTATAGTTAAAGAGTTGAAAGTTAAACAATACAAGATGCAAGTTGTATTGTATTAATCCTATAAAATATATGAAATATTATTAAAAAATATATTTGAGAGCATGGAAATAAGAGGGATTTAGCTTATCTAATAAATATGAGAGCAGAATTTGGGGGTTCTTTTCAATTTGGTTTGGCTTATTTGAATCGGATCTTTTAAGCTTTATTCAACTAGGATTATAAATCCGATAAAATTCGAAAATGTGAATTCTGAAAGGTACGTTTTGAGAAATCACATGTACCCATATTTATTTGTTTTAAGTGAAATTTTAATTTGCATAGTATCAAACTCTCGATCAATATATTTTAAATCCAAATTAATTTTTTTTACTGGAAATCAGTTGGTGGAGTTCCCTATTGTAGGATCGAATCGCGACCTGAATGAGTCGTTTGGAAGAGTTCTTAGACTATACGAAAGGCGGAAACAGACGTATAGACTCGAAACAGCTTGAATATCACTTTAAACTTCTTGTATATTGATTTAACAGCAATTACAGTCACAAGGAATACCGGCAGCACCTCGGTATCAAATCTGAATTCTCTTACAAATGATAACACAACAAGCCTATTTATACTCTTCCTAATTTCGTTTGAAGCAATACATGGCAAATTCAAACGGAAATACCTATTGACTTTCAAACGAAATTATCCAATGACCATTGAAACGAAATATCAAAATCTGTTTCATGCATGCTTCTAATTTCATGTGATGTTGCAATGATGTCATCTTTATGATGTCAAAAGTATGATGTCATCATCAAGAATGATGACATCTTGCTTGTTTAGATCCGCAACGAATCCAAGACTCGATATAAGACGAAGCCGACAGATGTATGCACCAACAGAAAATATTTACATACAATATTTTTGTGAGTTTGTGTAAGAGGATCATATCAGTTTTTGAGACAAATCACCAACACCGTTAAGCTTTATACATTTTAAATTCTAAACGATTCACTTAGATTGTCAGTATACTGATCCACTTAAATTTTCACACAAAGTTCAACTGTTTCGAGATACGAGATTAATGTCTTAAGCACTTAAACTTATTCGCGTGTCCCACCTCAGAATATACTCCCGTATCCAGATCCCAATATTCAGTCTTACAGGTGAGTATACCTAGATGATATCTGTAAGGGGTTAAATTACAAAGCCGTGAGAGCTCAGGTCAGAACTTCTGTTCAGCAGAGAGATGACTGCTTTGACTTTAGGTGGGTCCCCTTTAGAGGATCTTTTTTACAATAGCATCGATTAGCAATTTTATTGTCTCATCATTTATGCTGAGGGCGGCACTATTTTTCAAGCGAACGTAAAGTATTCTCTGGGAACTAGGCCATTGCTTCCGCATTATTAGAAGTCCCGGGACAATACCCCATATATCACTAAGTATAAAGACCTAGTATCTCAGAAAGAGGGGTCCTTCAAACAAGATTTCGGGGGTTACCCATATATCCGAGAGATGTTACCCACGATATAAGCAAGTTTGAATTTAGGTTTATATCTTGTCACAATCTACTAAATGTGCAAAAACCTACTGGTATATCATCAGTAAGACCGTTTATCACTATTTAACTTTCCATTTCTTTAGCATGCTGTGATTGTCCACTGATGTACTATCATTTCCTCTTTTATACAACAAAACTCATTTTTGAATTTTATCATGTTTTTGACTTTTTCAAAATTTCAAATGTTTTTGGATTTTCTGAAAATTTTTACTCCCCCTAAAATGCATATCCAATGACCATTCAAACGAAATATCAAAATCTGTTTCATGCATGCTTCTAATTTCATGTGATGTTGCAATGATGTCATCTTTATGATGTCACAAGAATGATGTCATCATCAAGAATGATGACATCTTGCTTGTTCAGATCCGCAACGAATCCAAGACTCGATATAAGACGAAGTCGACAGATGTATGCACCAACAGACTCCCCCTCAGATGTTGACGAGTCTTAAGTGTCGAGTCTTTACAATCTTCAGTCTTTATCAGTCTTTGTCACTCTAAATTCTTCAACTAATCTCCTACTTGGATGATGTAACTCTTTCTTGAATTCTTCAGGATCAACAGCTGGCTCTAGCAACTTCCGATTCTCTCTTTCTAACCGACTCCCCCTCAAGATGTGCTGGGATCGTAGTCTGGTTCAAACTCTTTTCACATATTCACAGGATCAGGTATCGTAACCTGACTCACCTGCATATTCTCTACCCAAAACATAAGTTTCATAAAAGATAAGATATAACAAATTTAGAAACTTTGCTAATCACTTGTAGACACAACCCTGAATACATCATTTTCAAGTATCGAACAAAAAGATTTATCATGTAAGTCACTGATGAACCACTTGAATGAATATCATTTTCATTTCAAACATCTTCAAACAAACTTTCCCAAACCTGTTCGTCATGTTCAGCACTCGGAATTTTGAAAATCAGCTCTCCAAAACCAGTTGTCGAAAATCTTTTGAATTTTTCAAAATTTATGCTAAAACACACTTAAAATGTTTTTGGATTTTTGATATAACAGAAATGAAATGCAGTAAAGAAATATTTACATACAATATTTTTGTGAGTTTGTGTAAGAGTATCATATCAGTTTTTGAGACAAATCACCAACACCGTTAAGCTTTATACATTTTAAATTCTAAACGATTCACTTAGATTGTCAGTATACTGATCCACTTAAATTTTCACACAAAGTTCAACTGTTTCGAGATACGAGATTAATGTCTTAAGCACTTAAACTTATTCGCGTGTCCCACCTCAGAATATACTCCCGTATCCAGATCCCAATATTCAGTCTTACAGGTGAGTATACCTAGATGATATTTGTAAGGGGTTAAATTGCAAAGCCGTGAGAGCTCAGGTCAGAACTTCCGTTCAGCAGAGAGATGACGGCTTTGACTTTAGGTGGGTCCCCTTTAGAGGATCTTTTTTACAACAGCATTGATTAGCAATTTTATTGTCTCATCATTTATGCCGAGGGCGGCGCTATTTTTCAAGCGTGATGTCATCATATTCAATGATGACATCATAAAGATCTTGTAGGATCGAATCGCGACCTGAATGAGTCGTTCGGAAGAGTTCTTAGACTATACGAAAGGCGGAAACCACTTGTAGGATCGAATCGCGACCTGAATGAGTCGTTCGGAAGAGTTCTTAGACTATACGAAAGGCGGAAACAGACGTATAGACTCGAAACAGCTTGAATATCACTTTAAACTTCTTGTATATTGATTTCACAGCAATTACAGTCACAAGGAATACCGACAGCACCTCGGTATCAAATCTAAATTCTCTTACAAATGAGAACGCAACAAGCCTATTTATACTCTTCCTAATTTCGTTTGAAGCTATACATGGCAAATTCAAACGGAAATACCTATTGACTTTCAAAAGAAATTATCCAATGACTATTCAAACGAAATATCAAAATCTGTTTCATGCATGCTTCTAATTTCATGTGATGTTGCAATGATGTCATCTTTATGATGTCACAAGTATGATGTCATCATCAAGAATGATGCCATCTTGCTTGTTCAGATCCGCAACGAATCCAAGACTCGATATAAGACGAAGTCGACAGATGTATGCACCAACACCTATATTTTGGTCATTTATACCATGAGGACCATTCTAGCTTATACAGCTAGAGATCCTGATATATTATAATATAGATCATCCGTCGCTAATGGCAACCTACCTTAAATCAAATTCTGTTTTAAATAATCTAAACCCGTCTTTTTGTTTTTTTTTACATTTTTATTTATGTTTTCTATTACTACATTATTTCTACTATTGTAGTGTCAGCAACCATTAGAAGATGATAAACCCATCCATCTTTGCATACAATAGTTTTTTTACTTCTCCCAATGATGATTAATATATAGTATGTAAATATAGTATAAGACAACTAAGATAGGGAAGCAATACCACTGGAGAGAAATGAAAAGAAGAATAACTTTGACGATAAGAATATATTTATTTTAAGACCATGGTAGTATTAATTAAAATCCTCATAAGGAGGATTACATAAGATAACCACTAATATAATCCTCATAAGGAGGATTGCATAAGATAACCACTAACATAATGGTGTAAGGAATACTACCAACGTTTAGTTAACAAACTAATCATGACAACAACACATAGGAGGAATTCCTGGTCTAGAAGCACCGGACAAGAAACCAACTCTTCGACAAAGCTGTAAGCAATCCTCTTTTAATACGTTACAATTTCCAAGGCATGCTGGAGCAAGAGCTGCATACCAAAAAATCCGATTATCGCATTTCAGCATTGTAATGTTTATGAAATAATCCAAGAATTTTAAAGATATATGGAATATTAAAGAAAATTCTCATACCGTAAGACGGAACAACTGTCATGAACAGATTGCCAACAAAAAAAATGTCAAGACAAGAGAATGCTTCAATGTGAATGCAATTCGAGTGATATTGCGTGATAATAATTTTTATATGAAGATCAATAAAATGATAGTTGATGTGGCTACACGAGTCGGGACTCTTACATCTTTATGATGTCACAAGTATGATGTCATCATCAAGAATGATGACATCTTGCTTGTTCAGATCCGCAACGAATCTAAGACTCGATATAAGACGAAGTCGACAGATGTATGCACCAACACCTATATTTTGGTCATTTATACCATGAGGACCGTTCTAGCTTATACAACTAGAGATCCTGATATAATATAATAAAGATCATCCGTCGCTAATGACAACCTACCTTAAATCAAATTTTGTTTTAAATAATCTAAACCCGTCTTTTTGTTTTTTTTACATTTTTATTTATGTTTTCTATTACTACATTATTTCTACTATTGTAGTGTCAGCAACTATTAGAAGATGATAAACCCATCTATCTTTGCTTACAATAGCTTTTTTACTTCTCCCAATGATGATTAATATATAGCATGTAAATATAGTATAAGACAACTAAAATAGGGAAGCAATACCATTGGAGAGAACTGAAAAGATGAATAACTTCGACAATAAGAATATTTTTATTTTTAACGATGGTAGTATTAATTAAAATCCTCATAAGGAGGATTACATAAGATAACCACTAACATAATGGTGTAAGGAATACTACCAACGTTTAGTTAACAAACTAATCATGACAACAACATTGTAGGAAATGTAGGTCCGGCTAGGGGAGGATCTAGTCGCCTAATCCTTGTGTACAAACCAACCCGGTTGTGCGGAATCCAACCGAGATAGCAAACCGAGATAGAACACGCAAATAAACAACACACAAGACTCAACGATTAACACCACTTGTATTAAACGTATGAAAGGTCCGGTTACAGCTCAATGTTTACAAATCAGTCTTGTAAACTCTCTCTAAGTGTGTGTGTTCTCTGCTGACAGTCATCTATCGAAATGAACACAACACACGGGTATTTATACCCAAACACAACAGGTCTGGTCGAAGGATCATGCAGACCGGTCGAAAGATCATCTTTCGACCAGGAACAGCTCGAATGATCAACATGTACCACGAAAGATGGGATCTTTCGTGGTCCATCTATCGAAAGCTATCTATCGAGCTCATCATCGAAGGATATAAGTGATCCTTCGATGACACATCCTTCGAACCAAACAAATTACAAACATAATGTTGACTGTTTGGCCAAGTCAAACCGGAGGATGGTTGACTTGGTCAAACTTACAGACTAACAAAGACATCGTTCAGTTAACAAGACAAAATACAGACAAAGTACAGACACAAGTGCACCAACAAACTCCCCCTTGGCTGTAGCTTTGTCTCGATCTTCGAGATAGTTTTGTCTTGATCTTCATTATTGTAAGTCTCTCGTGTCTTCAAGTCTTTGACGTCTCTTCACGTCTTCAATGTCGGAGGATCTTTAAAGTCTTCACGTCTTGAAAGCAGAAAGTGTACCAACAAACTCTCCGTTTTATGTAGGAAGTGTGTTGACAAACTCCCCCTTAACATAAGCTCCCCCTTGAGTTATGCTCGTGAAAGTCTTTATCTTTATGAAGTGAGATCCTTGTGGTGTTGATGATGGTCAGCGGCAACTCGATCATCTTCATCATTTGAGTGCCTTCACGTCGTGTCTTCATTCCGAAGCTTGTCATCGACCATGTTCTCCTAGCCTTTAGAATCTGCACATGCAAGAAATCTAAACGCGTAATGAGAACAACCGCTTGGAATATCATAAGCAAACAACACACATGTGACCATTGTTTAGGCAAACACCGTCCGACAGTTTGAAAGTTTAACAAATTTTATCAATTTCAATTTTAACTTTCAACACTTTGCAAATTTTGACCGTTTATGAAGATTTAGTCATTTGCGGTTTTCGTTCAGGTTTCAGGTAACGAAGACTCGAGTTCCAACATCGAACGATCGAAAATAAAATTGAAATAAAATCTTTTTGGCTTTTTGAAAGTTTATATCAAAACACACATAAAATCTTTTTGGTATTTTTGAATATTTCAAATGTAAAGACTGAAAGCAGTAAATAAATATTTACAGACATTCTTTTTGTGAGTTTCGAGGGTAATCATATCAGTTTACGGTCATGCCAAAACGCTCTTGTTGTTCAGTTAATTAACATTAAGATAAGCATCCTATAACAATTATCGGTATTGTTGTCCACATAAGCTCAACTTATCAGATGTAATCATGGCGAGGGGATACGTTAAGGTATGATTTATACTTACCGACCGGTGTTCATCCACATCACGACACATTCCCGTATCAAGGTATGCACGAGGGTTCATCTTACCGGTGAGTATACCGATTATCATATGTTTGACCGTATATGATGTGAGATTCTCACTTATTTTGATTTGAAAACAAGCCCTATGTGATAGAATCACTTATTGATCAGGAACTTGATTTTCGATGCATGAGGGCACAGGAGCAAGTCCGTGAACAGGTCAGTACTTTCGTACAGCAGAGAGACGAACTTGACTCCCGGAAAGAATTTGTGATATATTATCACTTATTTGTTTGGACATGTGATTGTTGATCACTTATTGAGGTCGTATGCAGTATGTACACGTATGTATAGTATCATGGAAGATCTAGACTTGCGTCCCCGTTATTTTTCGGTAAAAGATACAACCATGATACCCAGATGATAAGCAGCATAAAGACCGAATATCTCAGAACCTCGGCAATCTCTCAAACGAAATTTCGGTACTAAGACCATATGCCAATGAATGGTTCCCACCCAGTCTTCAGTCGATTTAAGTTTATATCACCCTGCACACTTTAAAATGATTGTGAGCCTACCGATACATCTTATATAGAGCTGCTTATCGTTTTTCAATTTAGGTTTAAAGAGGTTTAGACAGACCACTGATGAACTATCATTTTCTCTTTTGCTCGCCAGGAAACTCATTTTTGTTTTTCTATTGTTTTTGTGTTTTTGAAATTTTTCAATGTTTTTGGATTTTTCAAATTTTTGGTTTCAAATTTTTGGATTTACTCCCCCTAAAATCAATAAACTAAGACAAATTTAAAACACAAAGGTATTTACAAAAATGATTTTCCGATGTTGGTTTTACTCTTGCTTGACCTTAATGCCGTTTACCAATAATAAATAGTCAAATCTTGATTTGTCAAATGCTTTGGTAAAAAGGTCGGCACGTTGGTCATCGGTGTGAACGTAAGCAACATCGATTAGCCTTTTCTCAAAGCAATCACGTATGAAGTGATACTTAATGTCGATGTGCTTAGTCTTTGAATGCTGCACAGGATTTTTAGTGATCTGTAATGCAGCAGAATTATCAACGTAAATAGGAGTAGTTAGGAATTCAAAACCGTAGTCACGCATTTGTTGTTGGATCCATAGGACTTGGGAGCAACAACTTGAGGCAGCAATGTATTCAGCTTCGCATGTTGATGTAGCGACGCACGTCTGCTTCTTGCACTGCCATGTGACTAGGCGATTTCCCAAAAACTGACATCCAGCCGTTGTGGATTTGCCGTCGATTTTGCATCCGCCAAAATCAGAATCACTGAATGCGATCAAGTCAAAGTTATTATCCCTAGGGTACCATAGACCGGTGTCAGGGTAACCCTTCAAATAACGAAAAATCCTTTTTACAGCTGCAAGATGTGAGGCCTTCGGGTTGACTTGATATCTGGCAAGCAGGCACGTTGGGTACATTATATCTGGTCTTGATGCTGTGAGGTACATAAGAGATCCGATCATCGCGCGGTAGTATGAGGGGCTAACATCTTGACCCTTCAAGTCTGGAGTAATTCCGTGATTTTGTGGCAATGGGGTACCGATGGGCGTTGCATCAGACATCTGGAACCGGCTCAAGATGTCACCAACATATTTAGTCTGATGGATGAATATCCCAGACTCAGTTTGTTGAACTTGTAGGCCCAAAAAGAAAGTCATTTCCCCCATAGCACTCATCTCGAATTTATCCTGCATTACACGCTCGAAATCCCTACACAAAACATCATTAGTAGAACCAAAAATAATATCATCAACGTATACCTGTACCAGTAGAAGATCTCCATCTTGTTCTTTGATGAAAAAAGTACAGTCGATAAGACCTCTGCGAAATCCATTCTCCAGCAGATAATTAGATAAGGTTGCGTACCAAGCTCGCGGTGCTTGATGTAGACCATATAGAGCTTTGTTGAGCAACCAAACCCGATCGGGATGGATAGGATCTTCAAAACCTGGAGGCTGTTCGACGTACACCTCTTCTTCCACCACACCATGTAAGAATGCACTTTTCACGTCCATCTGGTATACCTTGAAACCTTTGAATGAGGCATAAGCCAGAAAAATCCGAATGGCTTCTAGACGTGCAACAGGTGCATAGACTTCGTTGTAGTCGATTCCCTCAATCTGACGAAAACCTTGAACGACTAATCGTGCTTTGTTTCGGATAACGATCCCACGGTCATCCTTTTTGCATTTGAACACCCAACGGGTACCAATCTTCTTGTAACCAGCAGGTTTCTCTACGAGTTTCCAGACACCAAGCTTCTGGAATTGTTGCAGTTCTTCCTGCATCGCTTCAACCCATGAGCTATCTTTCAATGCATCTTTCCAAGTTCTTGGTTCTTCCTGTGAGACATAACACGCGAAAGACCAATCATTCTGTTGACCAGATTCTCGGATAGTTGCATACAAGCCTGCATTGTTGTTGTTTCGCAACATGTTTCTTGTTTGAACGCCACTTTGAACATTTCCTATGATGTTTTGTTGAGGATGGGTATTGTGAATCCTTGTTTCAGGATTATCTTGAACTGGAATATTTGTACCCAGATTGTTGAGATTCAGATCAACAATCAATTCAAGGCCCGGAATTGACGAAGAGGATGATGCAGAAGTTTCAGCTGTTCTAGGAACATCCACTGGAGGTGTACCCTCTGAAATACCATGAACTGCTGTTGGAGCTTCTTGATCTGCATCGAGAAATTCATCATCCTCTGAAGATTCGTTCAATTCGGTAGCATCTTGAAAATCCTCATTGTCGAGAGCATTATTGTTCACTGAGGATGGTTCTTGATTGACTATAATGGGACGAACCAACGGTGAATCTGTTGCATTGTCGCTCTCGAAAAACATCCTTGCCGCAGCACTTTCTTCAACGGCTTCAACATTGATCGAATTGAAAAAGTCATCGTACTCAAACATCCAAGGCTGACCAGGATTTCTGACTGGTAAAGTGTGCCTTTGTACTCTGACTTCAGACCATTCCTCAACCCTTTTAGTCTCTAGATTCCAGACTCTTAAGTTTGGGGTGGAATACCCAAGAAAGTATCCCTCAATGGCTCTAGCCCCAAACTTTCCATTAGGATCGATAATTGTGCAAGGAGCTCCAAACGGTTCAAGATAGGACAAGTCTGGTTTCCGTTTGTTGATAAGCTCAAAGCAGGTCTTGTTGTGCCTTTTGACTGTAAGGACTCGGTTCAACGTATAGCATGCAGAGGACACAGCTTCAGTCCAGAATGGAATGGGTAGCTGCGACTCTACCAACATAGTCCTAGCAGTCTCGATCAATGTGCGGTTCTTACGTTCAGCGACGCCATTCTGTTGAGGAGTATAAGCTGCACTAAATTCGTGAAGAATACCTTTTGAAGTGCAAAACTCCGCCATGGCATGATTTTTGAATTCAGTACCATTGTCGCTACGTATCCGCCTAACCTTCAAGTTGTAAAGATTCTCAATCTGAATGATCAAGTTTTTGAGAATACCGAAGGTTTCACTCTTGTGTGCCATGAACGCCACCCAAGAAAATCTTGAATAATCATCAGTTATCACGAGGCAGTATTGATCATTCCTAATGCTTTTGTGCTTGACAGGACCGAACAAATCCATGTGCAAACGTTCAAGAGGAACAGCCACCGTGTTGACTTTCTTTGTGGGGTGTCGCTTCTTCGTTTGTTTTCCTTTCTGGCACGAAACACAGACGTCTTGAAGATGGAAATTTTTAAGAGGAACACCATTCACCAATTCATTTGAAACCAAATGATTCATTTTGCGTAAGTGAATGTGACCCATTCGTCTGTGCCAAGAGATTATGTCTTTTTCTGTGGCTTTGGAAACGAAACATGTTGCTTGTGCAGACGTTGTGATAGCTTGGCTCATATCAAGGACATACAGATCATTTATCCTTGGAGCCGACAAGAGAATCCATTCTTTTGGAATTTTGAAGCCGGGTTTCAGCACATAACATCCATTAGCATCAAAGTGTACTGAGAACTGCTTGTCACAAATTTGAGAAACACTAAGAAGATTGTGATCAAGTTGTTGCACAAAGTTGATCTTGTCAAAACTAACAACCCCGTTGGAAATCATTCCTTCACCAGTAATGTATCCGCCCTTATCTCCAGCAAAAGCAACATAACCTCCTCTAATAGTTTTGACGTCGTAGAGAAGCTTCATGTCGCCTGTCATGTGCCTGGATGCCCCACTATCAACAATCCAATGACTACTGATAGTTCCTCCTGGAACACCCTGCACATAAACTCAATTGATTAGTTGGAGATGGGGACCCAAGCCATTGTGGTCTTGGGTCTTCCATTTTTATCAACAACAATAACTTCCACCTTTTGATGATTCGGAAATTGTGATGGTCCCCCTGATTCAGTAACCGTTTTTGGTTTCCAAGTCTGTTTTGTTATACCAGTTTGATTGTTTGAAGTTTTTGAAAACTTTGAATTATCTGGTTTAACTGAAACAGATGGTTTGTGAACCACATCGGTTTTAATTGCTTTTTCAATTTTCTTGACCTGTTGGCGTTTCTGTTTCTTTTCCCTTTCTCTTATGAGTCGGGGATCTTGTTTTACAGAAACAGATCGCCTGCGGTCAGTTGGGCCACGGGGATCATCTTCTTTTCCTTTCAGCTTATGAAGATACGGGCAATTTCGAATGATATGCCCGATTGTACCACATTCAAAACATGATCTTCGTTCAACAAACCCCGAAGTATCATGTGATCTTCTTGCCGATGATGAACTTTGTGATCCCGAGGTACTAGGTTTTGAACTACTTGGTTCATTCCTTTTCATCACAGTTGCTTTTTGGACAAAATCTAAATTAGATTGATTTTCAAACTTTGCAATTTTGTCCGTTCCCTTAGATTTCACAAAGTTCACATTCTTCTTCTTCTTCTGATTCGGCTTCTTTTGATCTTGAGCTGGTGTCTTACCTTTGGGTTTGGTATGATTTTGCTGTTTTTCCACTGTTGGTAATTTTTTATTCCCAAATTGTTTTCTAACTTCAGCCTTTGGGATAGGAGGACACTGTGTGACTGTAACATGTGGTCCTGTCTTTCCCAAAAACTTACTTGTAGAATTTTCAAAGACTTTACTGATCAAAGATTGATTAACATTTTTAATAGGAAAATCTTTGTCTGAATAGATTTTATCATCACCAACAAGAGTGTACAGCAAATCCACACTCTCCGACTCTTTTGCAGATGTGGACTCGGTTGGAACAGTCTTAGCAGGTTTTGTGGGAGGATCACATAGGATATGATTCTCAAGAGGTATGTCCTCTTCTTTGATTACTGCATCAGACTTTTCCGAATCAGTATCATCAGACTCATCATCAGAAGAATCAACATCCTCAACCACCACTGGAGGATCCTGATTCTGTCCAGCAGTTACAAATGTATCTGCTGACACATCTGAATCTGACGATACTTCTTTCTTGTATCCGAGCCCTGCTGCAAATTCCTCAACGTCCAAAGGAACAGATGGCTCAAAGTGAGTCCTATACTCCTCATCAGGCAAAGCATCAAAATTGTTTCTCACGGGTGGTGGACATTTCTTGTAACCTATGCATGTGACATCCTTTTTCTCTTTCTGAACATCAATGATGTGATCCAACACATAGCTAGAACTCAAATAACTGTCTAACTTGAGTCGGATCGCCTCACTTTCTGTTTTAACACAAGCCATTTCTTTTTGCATCACCTCAAGACGAGTGATATACAAATTAATGTCAGTTTGTTTTCTGGAAACCATTTTTGTCAGTTCTGTTTTATCTTTCTTTAATGTTTCAATCATCCTTTTAAATTCCTTTTCATGGTTTTCATAAAACATGTTGGCTTCAGTGCACTTTGAAAGATCCACTGTTAATTTCTGATTGTGAATGAATGTCACATCATATTTCTCTTGCAAAGCCTCGTGTTTGCTTTGCAATTCACACCACCTATCATTCACAGAAACATGTTTGTCTTGCAATTCAAACAAACTAGCTTGTAAAGCATCGTGTTTGCCTTGCAACTCAGACATGTTTGCTTCCAACTCAGCACATCTAACATGCAAACTATCACAGTTATTACAGCTAACAGAAGTGGGTTCGTCGACACATACCTGACTTGATGAACTGTCGACATTCGCCATAAAGGCTGAATGGAGAGAAGACGAAGAATAAGCAGCTTGATCCACCAAAATAGATCTTCTTTGAATTCCTGCTGCAGCTTCCTCCAAAAGTTCATCAATGTCTGCATTAACTGATGCAGTTGATGTGTCATCTTCCTGATCATTGCCTGAAGCAGAGGACTCTTCATCTGAACTTCCACTGTACCCGGAGCTGTCTTCATCTTCAGAAGATTCAACACCATTGGTGGAAGATTCTCCACCGCTGGCGTGTTTAAGATCATTAACCACTTCAGCAAAACAAGCTGTTCCATCAGGTGCATCATTTCCCAACTGGATTGACCAATCACAACCTTCATCTACCTGAACCACAAGTGCCTGGTTGGCATTAGATGGTCCTGCTTGACTCTGGTTATTGACAGGCACCAGTGTTCGTTCGTTGTTCCTTCCTTGGTTCTGATTTGCCCTGTTGCCTTGACCTCGGAAAGGATTCTGGTTCCCATGCTGAGATGGCCTTGTACATTCACGCTTGAAATGACCACGTTCACCACAGTTGAAGCATTTAACAGCCTGTTTATCAAACCCATACTTGGTGTCTTTCTTGCTTTCCAAGCTGGTTCGGCCTGTTCTTTCCATAAAATCCTTTGCTCGCCTAACAGCACTGGCAAAGGCCCACTTAATGTCCATCATCTCCATCTCCTCTTTATCAATCTGCTGATAGTCTTCTTGTGTCAGATTAATATTACCAATCTGACCTTCCACTAATCCACAGTATGCGCTCACCACAGTGTTTAGCAGCTCCATGTGTTCCTTTGCTACTTCCACACTGACTTTAGAAAAGCTTGAGGTGTCGAGCCGTACTGTATCTGGCTTTGATTGCTGACCAGCAGATGATGTGCTTCCATAACAAGCTTGCTGTTGAGGAGGAAGCGGATTCCCATACATATCTGTTGTTGGTAAAGGATTTCCGAACATGTCAGTTGGTCTGAAAGGTCGTTGCTGTTGTGGTGCTGATTGAGGGACTGGTTCCAGCAGATTTCCATACATGTCTGTCTTTGGAGGCACAGGAACTTGGATAGTATTGCCATACATATCTGTGCTAGTCACAAAAGCTGTTTGAATTGGAGCATGCGAAGAAGGTTTTGTAGAGGTGCTAGAGGTTCCAAAATACATTTCAGGATTTTGAGGCACGGGAATTCTTTTTGCCTTCAGAGTTTCTTCCTGATTCTTGTTTTCTAGAATTTGAACAAAGTTGTTGAAGCTCGTTGTAGCTAAAGTACCATTGTACTTCATGATTTCCAAGAATGTATTCCACTGAGGTGGCAATGCATCTGCAAACCTTTTCACAATCTCTACAGGAGTTGTAATAACCCCGAAATTTGTCAATTCAGTCAGCAAGTGATTAAATCGACTTGTCAAATCACCCAACGACTCATTCTCCATACAAGTAAAACCATCAAACTCTTTCTTTAGCAGTTCTTTCCTCAGTTGACGTGTCGCTTCATTTCCCACGCCCCTTGTCTTCAACGCGTCCCACAACCTCTTTGTCGTCTTATAACTGACGAACTGATGATAGATATCTTTACTTAAGGCCTGAGTGAGAATGGCGTATGCCTTCTTTTCTAGATCATAGACTTTCTTCTGATCTTCCGTGAGATCTGCAAACGTAGCAGCAGATGATGCGGCAACCTCTATTGTTTGATCGAAATCTGTGATGAACCGCAACCACAATTCTGTATTTTGACCAAGAACGTATGTATGAAATCTATCAATCCATCCTGGATATTCATATAAATGCATCAACTTTGGAGGTCTATTCAAACTTCCAGTTTCGCTTTCGCTTAAAAGAATGCTTTGAACACTTGGAACTTGATTTGATACAAATGCCCATTGACCGGTAGAAATTGCATTAGCTTGTGAAGATACCGGTGCGGAAGATGACGGAGTACCAAAATACATATCTGTATTTACCAAAGTATTCCACCTTGGATTCATTTTTAATCAGCCGAAGGATACCTGTCGAAAGACTTGAAAAACACAAACTGTTAAACACAAACAGACTAATGATTGAAAGATCAACACCTGTTCGAAGGATCAACAGGGTTCGAAGGATCTCTGTTGAATTTCGAACAATGTTTTTCGAAAGATTCTCCAACCGAAGGATCCTTATCTTTCGAAAAAGTACTGTACACCGAAAGATGATTTCGAAAGATGACTTCGAAAGACTCCCCAATCGAAGGATCCTAGTCTTTCGAAAATGAACAGTAGACCGAAAGATGAATGTTTCGAAATGATTCCTTGGTTCGAAGGATGATGATCTATCGAACCTCCACTGATCGAAAGATGGTCTTTCGAGTTCGAAGGATATCTTTCGAACGGTTCTGACACAGTTGACAAACGGTGACAAGTTGGTGAAAAAGTTGACGGGTTGGTGAGAACTTTCGGCAGAAAGTATGTTCAGACCATATCTTTCAGGTCTGAACATGCAGGTTTTTCACCAACCGGGTAATGTCCAATATTTTAAACAAAAAACAACTTCCAACACACAAACACTTGGTAATTCAAAATTTTAAGATCAATGTGTATTTTTATCAAGAACACAGCCCAGAAATATGAGATTTCTGATGAACCGAAGGTTTTCCGAAACCCGATTTTGGCCGCAACTTCACTAAAAACCCATTTTTAACATGTGATAATGAAAAATGACAAGGTTTTTATAAGAACAAACAGCAAAAACAGCAAGATTTCCAGAAAATATGAACTATAAAATCCCGAAAAGCAGCAAGAACACCTCGGTTTTAACAAGGAGAAGAGCCAAGGCTCTGATACCACTTGTAGGTCCGGCTAGGGGAGGATCTAGTCGCCTAATCCTTGTGTACAAACCAACCCGGTTGTGCGGAATCCAACCGAGATAGCAAACCGAGATAGAACACGCAAATAAACAACACACAAGACTCAACGATTAACACCACTTGTATTAAACGTATGAAAGGTCCGGTTACAGCTCAATGTTTACAAATCAGTCTTGTAAACTCTCTCTAAGTGTGTGTGTTCTCTGCTGACAGTCATCTATCGAAATGAACACAACACACGGGTATTTATACCCGAACACAACAGGTCTGGTCGAAGGATCATGCAGACCGGTCGAAAGACAGGAACAGCTCGAATGATCAACATGTACCACGAAAGATGGGATCTTTCGTGGTCCATCTATCGAAAGCTATCTATCGAGCTCATCATCGAAGGATATAAGTGATCCTTCGATGACACATCCTTCGAACCAAACAAATTACAAACATAATGTTGACTGTTTGGCCAAGTCAAACCGGAGGATGGTTGACTTGGTCAAACTTACAGACTAACAAAGACATCGTTCAGTTAACAAGACAAAATACAGACAAAGTACAGACACAAGTGCACCAACAGGAAATCCTAGTCTGCAAGCACCGGTCAAGAAACCAACTCTTCGACAAAGCTGTAAGCAATCCTCTTTTAATACGTTACAATTTCCAAGGCATGCTGGAGCAAGAGCTGCATACCAAAACATTCGATTAGCGCATTTCAGCATTGTAATGTTTGTGAAATAATCCTAGAATTTTAAAGATATATGGAATATTAAAGAAAATTCTCATACCATAAGACGGAACAACTGTTGTGAACAGAAATGCCAACAAAAAAAATGTCAAGACCAGAGAATGCTTCAATGTGAACGCCATTCGGGTGATATTGCGTGATAATTTTTATATGAAGATCAATAAGATGATAGTTGATGTGGCTACACGAGTCGGGACTCTTACATATATAACCATATACATTAAATACATCAAATATTAACATCAATATATTCCCTAAATTGCACTATTAATGTGGATTCTGTAATTAAAAAAAAATTAACACAATATTTCACAAACAAGATGTGTTCTGATAAGAAGAAGAAGATGTGTTTTAACGTTGTATTTGACATTATTGTGTCCCCATAGAACACCGTGATGTTAGAAGGTGATGTGACTCGTTAATCAGAATTAATTACATATTAATAAATGGTACCTTCACTAGTAATAGTAAACAATAACTTCATAATGCATTATAGTGAACCACAAATTTATATAGTTTAAATTAGTTTGAGGATTTATCTTAAATGACTATTTATCTTTGGTCGCACGCTTAAAAAATCTGAAATATGTGGAGAACAAGGAAGGGATGCACAACTTGCCGATTGATTATCTAGTGAGCAGGTGAATTTAAACATGATTAATCCATTTTAAGACAATATAATGCATTTGTGAAAATATTTAGTACATACGATCAAAGTTAATATTAAATACATCTGATCACACTTTTTAAAAAGCATTATCTAGTAAAGCTTGGAATTTTATCATTTAAGTTTAAGAAATAACTTTAGTTATTATTACATAATGTTAAGAAATAAGTTTATTTTTTATTACATAATGGTACAAGATTACTGGAATATGAATTAAATTGTCATATTAGCAAAACAAAGAATAATGGAAGTAAAAAGGCTTTTAAGGATTCAGCTTATACCCAAAGAAGCTTACTTGTTGTGACATCTCGTATTTTTGTAAGCATGTATATTCGTATATACTACCAACATTCATGACACGTGTGCAACTTTCGAATGTGCAAAATTAAAATTTGATAAGTTAAGGGATCAACATTGTGGTTGTTTGTAAAGGCGCAAGTTCCGAAGACTTAAAGTGCAGATTCTGAAATTACATGCATCACCGACCAATATGTCCACTTTTACGGTCTGTAAGGCCACATGCAACCAACTATCTTGTTAACCCAGAAACTAGGCGCCAACTACCCATTGTTTTGGGCTTACTGACCGAAAGGGGATGCAAATTAGGGTTCGTAGTCGACCTATAGTAGCTCTACAGCGTGGAATTTGCCGATGCGAATGGTCGCAAGATCTCAAGTAGCCACAACTCCAAGACACATGTTAGGACGTGCTCATCCTCTATGTTCGACATATGGATTTTCTGATCATCTATTGCACAAGCTCACATTTGAATTCGTATAGAAAAGCAATTACCTTTCATGTTCAAGATGTTCTTGAGCTCTTGGAAAAATTGAGACATGAGCCTTGTTCGTTGATAAGTGTAATTCCATTTCAGAAGCATTTCCACGCCATGTTGAAGGTTCCTAAAATGGAGGATCTTAGAAAACCTATTCCTTGTTGTTGAACACACAAACAAGTGCTAAATCCAAGTTTGTATGTAAATCAAGAAAGAGCACAATCAATAATAAATGACTATCAATTCAAAGCACAATGATATTGATTTCAGCAGAGTAACGTTACAAGGCTGTACAATATAAGCTCTCACTCTCAATGAAACATGCTCTCACTTCTAAAACAGAGCCTCTGCCAGTATTTATACTCAAACTAGCAGAGTACATCGAAACACAAGAGACAGAAACGAAACACATTGTAATGCATTTAGAGGGTATCGAAATACACTTCTATGTATGTATCGAAATAGGATATATGTAACAATACAAAATAGCCTTGTTCATTATTCGAAATAGACTCTCAAAAGGTCTATTTGGAAATCATCTTTCTATTTCGATGCTTACATTGCAAAGATTCTATCTTTCCATTTCTAATTAGTACATTGATGTCATGATGACATAGTGATGATGTCATCAACATTCAACCAGATCGCTCTCGTGTCTTCGTCATTCGTGTGTCCTACTTCGGGTCGCACGACCGAGGATTGTCCCCACGCATCAACACAAGTATTTAGACTGAGGCAGATAAGTTCCAAAATTAATAATGTTACCTGATAAACAAAATAGTTCTTCCTTTAATATTGCAACCTCTGACGCCTCTCTAGTCATGATCCTTTCTTATCATAATTAGTTTTGCAACTAAAGCATTTTAAGTTAGCATGTATTCACCCCAAAAATATATAAAACAAGGAGGAACGTCACAAGACTCACCCGTGGGTTATGGCCCACCTTATAATTTGTATACGTCCCATTAGCATGCACTATATTCATATAGTTCTCAACATTAACAAGTCATTTATTTGAGTGTCTCCAATTGAACATTATGGTAGTAAGTGGTGTACTCTATAGTTAAAGAGTTGAAAATTTAACAATACTAGATGCAGATTGTATTGTATTAATCCTATAAAATATATAAAATATTGTTAAAAAATATATTTGAGATGATGGAAATAAGAGGCTTTTAGCTTATCTAATAAATATGAGACTAGAATTTAGGGGCTCTTTTCAATTTGGTTTGGTTTATTTGAATCGGATCTTTCAAGCTTTATTCAACTAGGATTATAAATCCGATAAAATTCGAAAATGTGAATTCCGAATGGTACGTTTTGAGAAATCACATGTACCGATATTTATTTATTTTTACTGAAATTTTAATTTGCATAGTATCAAACTCTCGATCAATATATTTTTAATCCAAAGTAATTTTTTTTACTGGAAATCAGTTGGTGGAGTTCCCTATATTTTGGTCATTTATACCATGAGGACCGTTCTAGCTTATACAAATAGAGATCCTGATATAATATAATAAAGATCATCTGTCGCTAATGACAACCTAATTTAAATCAAATTTTGTTTTAAATAATCTAAACCCGTCTTTTTATTTTTTTTTACATTTTTATTTATGTTTTCTATTACTACATTATTTCTACTATTGTAGTGTCAGCAACTATTAGAAGATGATAAACCCATCTATCTTTGCATACAATAGCTTTTTTACTTCTCCCAATGATGATTAATATATATGTAAATATAGTATAAGACAACTAAAATAGGGAAGCAATTCCATTGGAGAGAAAAGTTGAATAACTTCGACAATAAGAATATTTTTATTTTTAAGACGATGGTAGTATTAATTAAAATCCTCATAAGGAGGATTACATAAGATAACCACTAACATAATGGTGTAAGGAATACTACCAACGTTTAGTTAACAAACTAATCATGACAACAACACATAGGAGGAATTCCTGGTCTGCAAGCACCGGTCACGAAACCAACTCTTCGACAAAGCTGTAAGCAATCCTCTTTTAATACGTTACAATTTCCAAGGCATGCTGGAGCAAGAGCTGCATACCAAAACATTCGATTAGCGCATTTCAGCAGTGTAATGTTTGTGAAATAATCCTAGAATTTTAAAGATATATGGAATATTAAAGAAAATTCTCATACCATAAGACGGAACAACTGTCGTGAACAGAAATGCCAACCAAAAAAATGTCAAGACAAGAGAATGCTTCAATGTGAACGCCATTCGAGTGATATTGCGTGATAATAATTTTTATATGAAGATCAAAAAGATGATAGTTGATGTGGCTACACGAGTCGGGACTCTTACATATATAACCATATACATTAAATACATCAAATATTAACATCAATATATTCCCTAAATTGCACTATTAATGTGGATTCTGTAATTAAAAAAAAATTAACACAATATTTCACAGGAGTGGGATCTAATACAAACTATATTTCCCATACAAACCGTAAGAACTATTTAAAAAGAGTCACGTGGCATCCAACCCATTATAGAGAAATGATAAAATAAAATCCTAAATAATATCAATTATATTGAACATCCCTATAAATATGCTAACACGCAATTAATTCTTTATTTGGATCTTCTTTTTGTTTTCAATGTGCTGATTAAGAAAAATGCTGATATCATTCAAATGTGTACTAAAATCAGTTATCTTGATTAATTTTTATGTGCTAATATAATTCAAAAGTGCTACTTTTATTTATGTATTGTTTTGCTATGTGCTAATTTAACTTTTTTAAGTGCTAGGATCTGTTCTTACGGTTTGTAGAATAAAATATGGTTTGTACCGGAACCAACCCCATATTTCACAAACAAGATGTGTTCTGATAAGAAGAAGAAGATGTGTTTTAACGTTATATTTGACATTATTGTGTCCCCATAGCACACCCTGATGTTAGAAGGTGATGTGACTCATTAATCAGAATTAGTTACATATTAATAAACGGTACCTTCATTAGTAACAGTAAACAATAACTTCATGATACATTATAGCGAACCACAAATTTATATAGTTTAAATTAATTTGAGGAATTATCTTAAATGACTATTTATCTTTGGTCACACGCTTAAAAAATCTGAAATATGTTGAGAACAAGGAAGGGATGCACAACTTGCGGATTGATTATCTAGTGAGCAGGTGAATTTAAACATGATTAATCCATTTTAAGACAATATAATGCATTTGTGAAAATATTTAGTACATATGATCAAAGTTAATATTTAATACATCTGATCACACTTTTTAAAAAGCATTATCTAGTAAACCATGGAATTCTATCATTTAAGTTTAAGAAATAACTTTAGCTATTATTACATAATGTTAAGAAATAAGTTTAATTTTTATTACATAATGGTACAAGATTACTAGAATATGAATTAAATTGTCATATTAGCAAAACAAAGAATAATGGAAGTAAAAAGGCTTTTAAGGATTCAGCTTATACCCAAAGAAGCTTACTTGTTGTGACATCCTGTATTTTTGTAAGCACGTATATTCGTATATACTACCAACATTCATGACACGTGTGCAACTTTCGAATGTGCAAAATTAAAATTTGATAAGTTAAGGGATCAATATTGTGGTTGTTTGTCAAGGCGCAAGTTCCGAAGACTTAAAGTGCAGATTCTGAAATTACGTGCATCACCGACCAATATGTCCACTTTTACGGTCTATAAGGCCACATGCAACAAACTGTCTTATTAACCCAGAAACTAGGCGCAAACTACCCATTGTTTTGGGCTTACTGACCGAAAGGGGATGCAAATTAGGGTTCGTTGTCGACCTATAGTAGCTCTACAGCGTGGAATTTGCCGAAGCGAATGGTGGCAAGATCTCACATAGCCACAGCTCCAAGACGCATGTTAAGACGCGCTCATCCTCTATGTTCGACGTATGGATTTTCTGATCATCTATTGCACAAGCTCACATTCGAATTCGGATAGAAAAGCAATTACCTTTCATGTTCAAGATGTTCTTGTGCTCTTGGAAAAATTGAGACATGAGCCTTGTTCGTTGATAAGTGTAATTCCATTTCAGAAGCATTTCCACGCCATGTTGAAGGTTCCTAAAATGGAGTATCTTAGAAAACCTGTTCCTTGTTGTTGAACACACAAACAAGTGCTAAATCCAAGTTTGTATGTAAATAAGAAAGAGCACAATCAATAATAAATGACTATCACTTCAAAGCATAATTATAATGATTTCAGCAGAGTAACGTTCCAAGGTTGTACAATATAAGCTCTCACTCTCAATGAAACATGCTCTCACTTCTAAAACAAAGCCTCTACTGGTATTTATACTCAAACTAGCAGAGTACATCGAAACACAAGAGACAGAAACGAAACACATTGAAATGCATTTACAGGGTATCGAAATACACTTCTATGCATGTATCGAAATAAGATATATGTAACAAAACAAAATAGCCTTGTTCATTATTCGAAATAGACTCTCAAAAGGTCTATTTCGAATTCATCTTTCTATTTCGATACTTACATGGCAAAGATTCTATCTTTCCATTTCTAATTAGTACATTGATGTCATGATGACATAGTGATGATGTCATCATGATGTCATCAACATTCAATCAGATCGCTCTCGTGTCTTCGTCATTCGTGTGTCCTACTTCGGGTCGCACGACCGAGGATTGTCCCTACGCATCAACACTTGTATTTAGACTGAGGCAGATACGTTCCAAAATTAATAATGTTACCTGATAAACAAAATAGTTCTTCCTTTAATATTGCAACCTCTGACGCCTCTCTAGTCATGATCCTTTCATATCATAATTAGTTTTGCAACTAAAGCATTTTAAGTTAGCATGTATTCACCCCAAAAATATAAAAACAAGGAGGAACGTCACAAGACTCACCCGTGGGTTATGGCCCACCTTATTATTTGTATATGTCCCATTAGGATGCACTATATTCATATAGTTCTCAACATTAACAAGTCATTTATGTGAGTATCTCCAATGGAACATTATGGTAGTAAGTGGTGTCCTCTATAGTTAAAGAGTTGAAAGTTAAACAATACAAGATGGAGATGTATTGTATTAGTCCTATAAAATTTATGAAATATGGTTAAAAAATATTTTGAGAGCTTGGAAATAAGAGGCATTTAGCTTATCTAATAAATATGAGAGTAGAATTTGGGGGTTCTTTTCAATTTGGTTTGGCTTATTTGAATCGGATCTTTCAAGCTTTATTCAACTAGCATTATAAATACGATAAAATTCAAAAATGTCAATTCCGAATGGTACGTTTTGAGAAATCACATGTACCCATATTTACTTGTTTTTACTGAAATTTTAATTTGCATAGTATCAAACTCTCGATCAATATATTTTAAATCCAAATTAATTTTTTTTTACTGGAAATCAGTTGGTGGGGTTCCCTTTATTTTTGTCATTTATACCATGAGGACCGTTCTAGCTTATACAGCTAGAGATCCTGATATAATATAATAAAGATCATCCATCGCTAATGGCAACCTACCTTAAATAAAATTTTGTTTTAAATAATCTAAACCCGTCCTTTTGTTTTTTTTTTTACATTTGTATTTTTGTTTTCTATTACTACATTATTTCTACTATTGTAGTGTCTGCAACTATTAGAAGATGATAAACCCATCTATCTTTGCATACAATAGCTTTCTTACTTCTCCCAATGATGATTAATATATAGCATGTAAATATAGTATAAGACAACTAAAATAGGAAAGCAATACCATTGGAGAGAAATGAAAAGATGAATAACTTTGACGATAAGAATATATTTATTTTATGGTGATGATAGTATTAATTAAAATCCTCATAAGGAGTATTACATAAGATAACCACAACATAATGGTGTAAGAAATACTGCCAACGTTTAGTTAACAAACTAATCATGACAACAACACATAGGAGGAATTCCTGGTCTGCAAGCACCGGTCAAGAAACCAACTCTTCGACAAAGCTGTAAGCAATCCTCTTTTAATACGTTACAATTTCCAAGGCACGCTGGAGCAAGAGCTGCATACCAAAACATTCGATTAGCGCATTTTAGCATTGTAATGTTTATGAAATAATCCTAGAATTTTAAAGATATATGGAATATTAAAGAAAATTCTCATACCATAAGACGGAACAACTGTTGTGAACAGAAACGCCAACAAAAAAAATGTCAAGACAAGAGAGTGCTTCAATGTGAACGCCATTCGAGTGATATTGCGTGATAATAATTTTTATATGAAGATCAATAAGATGATAGTTGATGTGGCTACAAGAGTCGGGACTCTTACATAGATAACCATATACATTAAATACATGAAATATTAACATCAATATATTCCCTAAATTGCACTATTAATGTGGATTCTGTAATTAAAATAAAATTAACACACTATTTCATAAACAGGATGTGTTTTTATAAGAAGAAGAAGATGTGTTAGAAGGTGATGTGACTCGTTAATCAGAATTAATTACATATTAATAAATGGTAACTTCATTAGTAATAGTAAACAATAACTTCATGATACATTATAGCGAACCACAAATTTATATAGTTTAAATTAATTTGAGGCTTTATCTTAAATGACTATTTATCTTTGGTCGCACGCTTAAAAAATCTGAAATATTTTGAGAACAAGGAAGGGATGCACAACTTGCCGATTGATTATCTAGTGAGCGGGTGAATTTAAACATGATTAATCCATTTTAAGACAATATAATGCATTTGTGAAAATACTTAGTACATATGATCAAAGTTAATATTTAATACATCTGATCACACTTTTTAAAAAGCATTATCTAGTAAACCATGGAATTCTATCATTTAAGTTTAAGAAATAACTTTAGCTATTATTACATAATGTTAAGAAATACGTTTAATTTTTATTACATAATGGTACAAGATTACTAGAATATGAATTAAATTGTCATATTAGCAAAACAAATAATCATTGAAGTAAAAAGGCTTTTAAGGATTCAGCTTATACCCAAAGAAGCTTACTTGTTGTGACATCCCGTATTTTTGTAAGCATGTATATTCGGATATACTACCATCATTCATGACACGTGTGCAACTTTCGAATGTGCAAAATTAAAATTTGATAAGTTAAGGGATCAATATTGTGGTTGTTTGTAAAGGCGCAAGTTCCAAAGACTTAATGTGCAGATTCTGAAAATACGTGCATCACCGACCAATATGTCCACTTTTCCGGTCTGTAAGGCCACATGCAACAAACTATCTTGTTAACCCAGAAACTAGGCGCCAACTACCCATAGTTTTGGGCTTACTGACCGAAAGGGGATGCAAATTAGGGTTCGTAGTCGACCTATAGTAGCTCTACAACGTGGAATTTGCCGATGCGAATGGTGGCAAGATCTCACATAGCCACAGCTCCAAGACGCATATTAAGACGCACTCATCCACTATGTTCAACATATGGATTTTCTGATCATCTATTGCACAAGCTCACATTCGAATTTGGATAGAAAAGCAATTACCTTTCATGTTCAAGATGTTCTTGTGCTCTTTGAAAAATTGAGACGTCAGCCTTGTTCGTTGATAAGTGTAATTCCATCTCAGAAGCATTTCCACGCTATGTTGAAGGTTCCTAAAATGGAGGATCTTAGAAATCCTATTCCTTGTTGTTGAACACACAAACAAGTGCTAAATCCAAGTTTGTATGTAAATCAAGAAAGAGCACAATCAATAATAAATGACTATCACTTCAAAGCACAATGATATTGATTTCAGCAGAGTAACGTTACAAGGTTGTACAATATAAGCTCTCACTCTCAATGAAACATGCTCTCACTTCTAAAACAGTGCCTCTGCTGGTATTTATACATAAACTAGCAGAGTGCATCGAAACACAAAAGACAGACACAAAACTGTAACACCCTAGTTACTAATTAACGATTTTGTATGTAGTTACCAACGATTAGATGTGTAATTAAGACTACACATGCTATAAAAATACGGGTTTGTTGAAACTTTTACAAATCATAAGTTATTCTACATAACGTGGTTGAATTCGATGTTTAAAATTTACAATGTATCAAAGTGCGGAAGCGTGTGTCTGTATCGTGTTCGGTTCTTCGTTGAGCTTGATCGTCTTCCGGCATCCAAGGTGTACCTACATTTCATAAACATGAAATGCTTTAGTCATACAGGACTTAAAACGTGTCTAAACGAGTCCGAGAAACAATTGATAACAAAAACAAAATTTTCAACTTGGCCCCCACCGTAAATTACGGTGGAACTGTAATTTATGGTGACCCTTGGTTTGGCATGCCCCTACCGTAAACCAGTAGGGGGCTGCCGTAACACTTTTTAACTCCACCGTAAATTACGGTGGAACCGTAATTTACGGTGGACCCTGCATCAGCTTTTCCATTTTTGCCGTAATTTGACGCGAAATCTTTCGTATCTTTCAAACCGCTTATCCGTTTGACCTACCGTTTCTTCCTACATGTTTGGAATTTAATTCTCCATCATATGGAGTTAAAATCCGACATACGGCTTGATAAAATTCAAGACTTTTAAGTCTTCGGCTTATTACTCTTTTACCAAAATTTGACCCGTTCGCGATTTTATCAAACATACAAGCTTGTTTGATCCTTATTTCTCATAAACCTATTAAATTCAAAGATATCTAACATATTGGGTTCCAATTATAGAATTATATATATTCTTTAACCCATTTTCACCCATATGCTTATTTTGACCCGTTTGAGTTATTCAAGCATATTTTAAGAACCATTTGCTTTCATTCATTTCTAAATATATATATCCATATTTCTTAACAAAGGATCCTCCACCACAACTATATTTGTGGTGGATTCGATGTGATGATTTATATGTACCAGAATTTACCCTTCAAATAGTTATTTTACGGCAAAGACTCCAATAGAGCCATTTGACTAACGTTTTACATCTTTCAACTTCTATACTCCTCCTAAGTAATTATTTAATTGAAAAAAAACTCATTTCCAAACAACCCTTAAGGGTTGTTTGTTCAATTTAGCCTACAAGGGCGTTTTGGTCAATCTTAGTCCTTCATTTACGACGAAGGACAATTAGTGCTTGTTTGAACCCCAAAGTCCGACCTTTTAACCATATTCTTGTTTAGAAACCAATATGTTTCTAAACACCATAATCATAACTCAATTTATTCGCTTTACCTAAAAGATAACCGAATAGCTTATTTTAACTTTGTCTAACTGTCATAAAACTCCAAATTCTACATGATGAGTTGTATTACTATACGTACCTGGCTCGGATCAATATATTGACCCGTTTCAATACCTTTTCTTAGTAGCTACTAAGTGATAGCAATGTAAGCATCCGTGTGCTATTTATTTCCTAAATTCATGCAACTTGACAACCCATTAGTCGATATTGTCAAAGGGTGATAATTTCACCTTTTGACCCGTTTGGTCTATATGACCAATTACCATTGTCAAATTGTCAAATTCACCATTTTGCCCTTAATGGTTATTATGATTTAACTTATATGATAACCATTAAAAGTACATGCTTCATTCGTCATAATATGATCGAATTACCGGTTTAACTCATTTTTAACCATTATTATGTTTTCTTGTCATATTTGAATATATTGTTCCGTACGACCACACGTCGGAACATTATATCTCAATTAGGTATTTTTCTTTTTCGTAACTAATACGACGAAAGAATATTATAAATATATATGACTAGTGTAAGATATACATACCTTGCATCCGAATTACGCTTTTCCTTCATACTTGCTTCGTTTGACCCGCTTCTTTTCCAAGCCTCCACCTAGCTTGTCAAGCGTCAAACTATCATCATAATTCGTAAGACGGTTATATTAGTCATCATTAATTTTGACTATTCCATCTTACATATTTTCTATCACAATTACCATTCGATCTCATAAATGGTCGGTTTGACTATTTAAAAGTCAAACCACCAATTAACACATATGATTGCACTATCAAGTTCACAAGACTCAATTAGGCACATTATCAACACTTAGTTCTCATTTAGGCATTTTAACAAACACCTAATGTACATAAATTTACATATTTACTAACTAGTTCCTAACTAGTTATTTTTACCAAGATTAACATCAAAATCACCACTTAGTGAACATCATCTTTTGAGGTGACAAATTAACTAACATGTCATCAAATTCCTACCTCAAGTAATGATAAATCAACATGTAAATTTCAGTCATTATAAGCATATACCCATTTTGATCATCAAAATCATGGTTTAACTCTTATGTCTAGACCCACTTCTAGTTACTTATGAGCTCTTAAGCAAATCTCTAATTTGCTCAAGTAGTTCATTCTTATGAGTTAGTATGATGTTTATAAACACCATTATAACATCAATTTCATCAATTCAACCAAAACCCACTTAGCTCATAATAGGGTAATTACCAAATCCCTAGTGTTGACACCAATTCATCAAGTTTTTCAACTAGGGTTTGTTCCTAAACGAAGATTTCATCACAATAACACTCATAGATTCAACATTGATTTCAGAATTTCGATTATGATTGTTCATCATAATCTCAAAGTATCACCAAATCATAAAATTCGACATACCTTGTGATCCCCTCGACTAGGTGATCATTAATATGTGTTCATGCATCCGATTCGGGTTAAATTTGACCTTCAATTTGCTGGATCTTGTTGAGTTAGGGTTTTTGGCTCCTGGGAGCCTTTTCTTGGTCGACCAGAACACGCACCACACACACTTGTGTGTGTGTTGTGTTATTTTATTTGGTTTAATTAAAACCATTTTCAGGTTATCCCATTTTGGTCCCTCATGTTTGGTTAGTTAATTTAGTAGGGCATAACCTACTTATTTCTAACATTATTCCCCACTTACTAACTAGGTCAAGCATTCCTAGTTAACTTAATGGGTTCGGGAAATCATAACCCGTTTTATTTTAAGTCCCGTTAACTCGGGCTTCTTATAACATTGTTTTCTCCAGCATTTATTAAATTTTATAACTAATATAAGGATTGTTCGTCTAAGTCCTAATATTCACCGGGTAAATTTTACCACTAAAGCTATTTTACCCGTTCATTTTTATTAACGTGATTTAATTACCAAACCCGTTTTCGGGGTGTTACAAGTCTACCCCCCTTAAAGAGGTTTCGTCCTCGAAACCTTTTCTTACATAATTCATTGAGTTTAACTCAATGCATCTGTTCCGAGAATCTTTAAAAACATTACTTATACTTTAACCAATTATTGGTATTACCAGAGAAGTATGGTAATATCCTTTTTGGTTAATAATCATCTACGTATCTTATATGACATAATGCAAATTGAAATAACGTAATCTCGTTATTTCTACTAGTTTAATTAACTTAGCCATATTCATCGCCTTCCTATACTATCGAATTCTTTATGAATCCGTGACTTTGACCCGTTTAAAGGTCTTTAGTGAAATCTTTCACTTTTCGCAACGATTTCTTTTGTTTTCAATTTTATTTATTCGGTTCATTTATACCGAATCCACCGCTTACAAGCAAACCAAATTTATTTAAATGACCTTGACGTGTCTCACTAATTAGACTTATTAGTCCAGTTACTTTTACCGCTTGCTTGGTTATAATGTGATTCTACTTCACATTACATTTCTTGACCGTGATTGTGTTACATCATGTTTAATTTAAATCAAAATTTCATTTTCGAAAATATCACTTTTCGAATATATCGTCTTGCGCCTGTCAGTGTCAAGACTTGTATCTTTCATGCTTACTATTCAATTTTCCTATCAGGATTCTCATACGTAAAAACGTTATTTCTTACTAAAACCAAGGTTTTAGTTTAGGATCTTCTCTTTACCTTTCGTAAATTTTTCGTAATAGGACATTGACAGTCTGTAATTTATTCTTTTACAGTCTTAGTTTTATGCGGGGATTTTCAATTGGTTCTCTCGCTTTGTTAAGTAACCCGTAGGTTCTTTCACGTAGCCTCGTAGGCTATTTTCTTAGGTATTTACCCCCTTTTTACTGAAAACACTAAGGTTTATTTCCTTTTTCTTTTCGTGACCCAAAGGTCATTCTGGTCCCGTAGACCTTAACACTGTGTTTAACCCCGTAGGTTATGATGATCCCGTAAATCATCTTTTATTTGTATCTACATTCAAATGTATATATATATTCATATATAGCTTCAAAGCATGTCTTGCTATGTTTAAAATCGTATATTTTCGCTTATGAGCTTTAGTTGACCTTGACCGTAGTCTAAGGCTTCATTTGTTTATTTCTGGCGAAATTTTCTGACTTTGTCCTTACGTTTGACGTTTTACAAAAACGACCCGTTAAGGGACATATTCGCATTTTCCGGGTTCGAGTGTAAGTACACTACCTCCCAATGCTTGTCTAAATCATTTTACATGTTTGCGTTTTCTGGGTTCGAGTGTAAGTGCACTCCCTCCCAATACTTGTCTAACTCATTTTACATGCTTGCGTTTTCTGGGTTCGAGTGTAAGTACACTCCCTCCCAATACTTGTCTAAATCATTTTACATGCTTGTGTTTTCTGGGTTCGAGTGTAAGTGCACTCCCTCCCAATATTTGTCTAACTCATTTTACATGCTTGCGTTTTCTGGGTTCGAGTGTAAGTACACTCCCTCCCAATACTTGTCTAAATCATTTTACATGTTTGTTTGTCCCTTCACTCGGGCTCGTTGTCCTAATGTAATACGCTTCCGTCACTCGGTTGTGCGTTTACATTATTATCAAATATTTTGCTTATCTGATTCATTTGGGTACTTTTTAATTAGTCCCATTCATCCCGCCCTTACTACATCGGATGTAAACGTGTCCGCCATAAGAAGTTCATGGTATCATATGCCACTACTTACTTGGCCAGAGTAAGCGATTAACACATGACACGCATGACCTTTTCATAGTTTTCACATCACGCCCTATGTAAGTAATGCCTCTACTTGTTTCTCTTGGAAACAATATCCGAACATATTTTCTATTCGGGTTTTTCCAAGTTTTTAATCTACATATGCAACTTTCAATTTCTACATAATTGTTGCATATTACTATTTGTGCGATTATTTAAAATATGCACCTGGTAATGTTTGCCCCGACGGGCGTTCCTTGCCATTAACCTTGTTCGCGGTCGTTACGCGATTTAGTCCTCGGTGAGCATGCTCCTCTTGTCATACTTCGGACCGTTCCATCATCATATCCACAATTCGTTTGACTCTCGTCGTCTTCAAACGCGAGTGTCCTTCAATTAAAACATTCACAAAAGTTAGTAACGTCAACTTCAATAATCGTCCGTATTATAATACAAGGCCCCTTTTCTTTTCTTTTTTTTACTATACGCGTCAACGCGCGTATTTTCGTCAACTATATCTATCATTTTAATTGGGGTAACGTGTATCACACGATAGCCCTATGTGTTGGTTACAACACTTTAGCATGCTAAACTATTAACATACACGTACTTACCGGATTTGCGATCAAGCCTCGAACCGAACACTATTCTTTATCAAGAGCGTAAGGTTTAAGTCCAAGCATGGTTCTCCCCACCATACTTGAATCTCTTAAACCAGTGCTCTGATACCAACTTGTAACACCCTAGTTACTAATTAACGATTTTGTATGTAGTTACCAACGATTAGATGTGTAATTAAGACTACACATGCTATAAAAATACGGGTTTGTTGAAACTTTTACAAATCATAAGTTATTCTACATAACGTGGTTGAATTCGATGTTTAAAATTTACAATGTATCAAAGTGCGGAAGCATGTGTCTGTATCGTGTTCGGTTCTTCGTTGAGCTTGATCGTCTTCCGGCATCCAAGGTGTACCTACATTTCATAAACATGAAATGCTTTAGTCATACAGGACTTAAAACGTGTCTAAACGAGTCCGAGAAACAATTGATAACAAAAACAAAATTTTCAACTTGGCCCCCACCGTAAATTACGGTGGAACCGTAATTTACGGTGACCCTTGGTTTGGCATGCCCCTACCGTAAACCAGTAGGGGGCTGCCGTAACACTTTTTAACTCCACCGTAAATTACGGTGGAACCGTAATTTACGGTGGACCCAGCATCAGCTTTTCCATTTTTGCCGTAATTTGACGCAAAATCTTTCGTATCTTTCAAACCGCTTATCCGTTTGACCTACCGTTTCTTCCTACATGTTTGGAATTTAATTCTCCATCATATGGAGTTAAAATCCGACATCCGGCTTGATAAAATTCAAGACTTTTAAGTCTTCGGCTTATTACTCTTTTACCAAAATTTGACCCGTTCGCGATTTTATCAAACATACAAGCTTGTTTGATCCTTATTTCTCATAAACCTATTAAATTCAAAGATATCTAACATATTGGGTTCCAATTATAGAATTATATACATTCTTTAACCCATTTTCACCCATATGCTTATTTTGACCCGTTTGAGTTATTCAAGCATATTTTAAGAACCATTTGCTTTCATTCATTTCTAAATATATATATCCATATTTCTTAACAAAGGATCCTCCACCACAACTATATTTGTGGTGGATTCGATGTGATGATTTATATGTACCAGAATTTACCCTTCAAATAGTTATTTTACGGCAAAGACTCCAATAGAGCCATTTGACTAACGTTTTACATCTTTCAACTTCTATACTCCTCCTAAGTAATTATTTAATTGAAAAAAAACTCATTTCCAAACAACCCTTAAGGGTTGTTTGTTCAATTTAGCCTACAAGGGCGTTTTGGTCAATCTTAGTCCTTCATTTACGACGAAGGACAATTAGTGCTTGTTTGAACCCCAAAGTCCGACCTTTTAACCATATTCTTGTTTAGAAACCAATATGTTTCTAAACACCATAATCATAACTCAATTTATTCGCTTTACCTAAAAGATAACCGAATAGCTTATTTTAACTTTGTCTAACTGTCATAAAACTCCAAATTCTACATGATGAGTTGTATTACTATACGTACCTGGCTCGGATCAATATATTGACCCGTTTCAATACCTTTTCTTAGTAGCTACTAAGTGATAGCAATGTAAGCATCCGTGTGCTATTTATTTCCTAAATTCATGCAACTTGACAACCCATTAGTCGATATTGTCAAAGGGTGATAATTTCACCTTTTGACCCGTTTGGTCTATATGACCAATTACCATTGTCAAATTGTCAAATTCACCATTTTGCCCTTAATGGTTATTATGATTTAACTTATATGATAACCATTAAAAGTACATGCTTCATTCGTCATAATATGATCGAATTACCGGTTTAACTCATTTTTAACCATTATTATGTTTTCTTGTCATATTTGAATATATTGTTCCGTACGACCACACGTCGGAACATTATATCTCAATTAGGTATTTTTCTTTTTCGTAACTAATACGACGAAAGAATATTATAAATATATATGACTAGTGTAAGATATACTTACCTTGCATCCGAATTACGCTTTTCCTTCATACTTGCTTCGTTTGACCCGCTTCTTTTCCAAGCCTCCACCTAGCTTGTCAAGCGTCAAACTATCATCATAATTCGTAAGACGGTTATATTAGTCATCATTAATTTTGACTATTCCATCTTACATATTTTCTATCACAATTACCATTCGATCTCATAAATGGTCGGTTTGACTATTTAAAAGTCAAACCACCAATTAACACATATGATTGCACTATCAAGTTCACAAGACTCAATTAGGCACATTATCAACACTTAGTTCTCATTTAGGCATTTTAACAAACACCTAATGTACATAAATTTACATATTTACTAACTAGTTCCCAACTAGTTATTTTTACCAAGATTAACATCAAAATCACCACTTAGTGAACATCATCTTTTGAGGTGACAAATTAACTAACATGTCATCAAATTCCTACCTCAAGTAATGATAAATCAACATGTAAATTTCAGTCATTATAAGCATATACCCATTTTGATCATCAAAATCATGGTTTAACTCTTATGTCTAGACCCACTTCTAGTTACTTATGAGCTCTTAAGCAAATCTCTAATTTGCTCAAGTAGTTCATTCTTATGAGTTAGTATGATGTTTATAAACACCATTATAACATCAATTTCATCAATTCAACCAAAACCCACTTAGCTCATAATAGGGTAATTACCAAATCCCTAGTGTTGACACCAATTCATCAAGTTTTTCAACTAGGGTTTGTTCCTAAACGAAGATTTCATCACAATAACACTCATAGATTCAACATTGATTTCAGAATTTCGATTATGATTGTTCATCATAATCTCAAAGTATCACCAAATCATAAAATTCGACATACCTTGTGATCCCCTCGACTAGGTGATCATTAATATGTGTTCATGCATCCGATTCGGGTTAAATTTGACCTTCAATTTGCTGGATCTTGTTGAGTTAGGGTTTTTGGCTCCTGGGAGCCTTTTCTTGGTCGACCAGAACACGCACCACACACACTTGTGTGTGTGTTGTGTTATTTTATTTGGTTTAATTAAAACCATTTTCAGGTTATCCCATTTTGGTCCCTCATGTTTGGTTAGTTAATTTAGTAGGGCATAACCTACTTATTTCTAACATTATTCCCCACTTACTAACTAGGTCAAGCATTCCTAGTTAACTTAATGGGTTCGGGAAATCATAACCCGTTTTATTTTAAGTCCCGTTAACTCGGGCTTCTTATAACATTGTTTTCTCCAGCATTTATTAAATTTTATAACTAATATTAGGATTGTTCGTCTAAGTCCTAATATTCACCGGGTAAATTTTACCACTAAAGCTATTTTACCCGTTCATTTTTATTAACGTGGTTTAATTACCAAACCCGTTTTCGGGGTGTTACAAAAACACATTGAAATACATTTACAGGGGTATCGAAATACATTTCTATGTATGTATCGAAATAGGACATATGTAACAAAACAAAATAGCCTTGTTCATTATTCGAATTAGACTCTCAAAAGGTCTATTTCGAATTCACCTTTCTATTTCGATACTTACATGGCAAAGATTCTATCTTTCCATTTCTAATTAGTATATTGATGTCATGATGACATAATGATGATTTCATCATGACATCATCAACATTCAACCAGATCGCCATCAACATTTAAATAGATCGCTCTCGTGTCTTCGTCATTCGTGTGTCCTACTTCAGGTCGCACACGGCCGAGGATTGTCCCTACGCATCAACACATGTATTTAGGCTGAGGCAGATAAGTTCCAAAATTTATAATGTTACCTGATAAACAAAATAGTTCTTCATTTAATATTGCAACCTCTGACGCCTCTCTAGTCATGATCCTTTCATATCATAATTAGTTTTACAACTAAAGCATTTTAAGTTAGAATGTATTCACCCCAAAAATATATAAAACAAGGAGGAACGTCACAAGACTCACCCGTGGGTTATGGCCAGTGTTGTAAAAGTCGGATTACTCGGCCGAGTACTCAGCGAGTACTCGGTCCTCGGACCCCCTCCGAGGCGACTTCCTCCTAGGCGGTCTCAATTAGTCGTCCTCGGGATTACTCGGGAGTACTCGGTGCCTAGTCGGCGCCTGGTCGGACGTAGTCGGCCTAGTCGGTCTAGGCGGTCAACGTGGTTTGTTGACTTTTAATCGGTCAAACTCGGTCAAAATCGGCCTACTCGGCCTTGTACTCGGACTACTCGGCCTTGTACTCAGACTAGTCGGACTTGTATTCAGAATATTTGAACTTTAAACATGTTTCATTTTAAATTATACTTAGTTGACATGAATTATGCTTATTTTAACACATAAATAATATATAACAATTAATTTTCTTTATATTTACCATGTCCGCGTACTCCCCGAGTACTCCGATTACTCCCAACTCCCCAGTCGGCCGACTAGGGACCGCCTAGCGACTTTTACAACACTGGTTATGGCCCACCTTATTATTTGTATACGTCCCATTAGGATGCACTATATTCATATAGTTCTCAACATTAACAAGTCATTTATTTGAGTGTCTCCAATGGAACATTATGGTAGTAAGTGGTGTACTCTATAGTTAAAGAGTTGAAAGTTAAACAATACAAGATGCAGATTGTATTGTATTAATCCCTATAAAATATATGAAATATTATTAAAAAAATATCTGAGAGCATGGAAATAAGAGACATTTAGCTTATCTAATAAATATGTGAGCTGAATTTGAGGGTTCTTTTCAATTTGGTTTGGCTTATTTAAATCAGATCTTTCAAGCTTTATTCAACTAGGATTATAAATCCGATAAAATTCGAAAAGGTGAATTCCGAATGGTACGTTTTGAGAAATCACATGTACCCATATTTATTTGTTTTTACTGAAATTTTAATTTGCATAGTAGCAGACTCTCGATCAATATATTTGAAATCCAAATTAAATTTTTTTACTGGAAATCAGTTGGTGGAGTTCCCTATATTTTGGTCATTTATACCATGGGGACCGTTCTAGCTTATACAACTAGAGATCCTGATATAATATAATAGAAAAAATTACACCGTTAGTCCTTATGGTTTCTGCTAAATTTCAGTGTTGGGTACTAATAGTTTTTTGTTGCAAAATCAGGTATTAACATTCTAGTTTGTCATAATGTTGAGTACTAATGCCAAACCTTGTCACATTGTTGAGTATTAAGGCTAAACCTTGTTAACTTTTTTGTTAAGTCTTACAAAAATGACTAAAATGCCCTTTAATAACTAGAGGGTCTATTTTTAATTAATTATATTTGACGAAAATAATTTAAAGTATTGTTTTCTGTTTTATTTATAATTTTTTAATAAAATTAATCGGGTTTGAAGTTTATTTATTTATAAACTTTGAGTTTATAAATAATATGCTAGTAAAATAAACTTTTCAACTTAATCTAAATAATAAATGAAGTTGAGATTTATAAAAATAACTAAAATAAATTTCTGATCTACGAATATAACAGTTCTGCAAGTTATAATATATACGGGGCTTTGGTTCTGTATGATAAACCAAACAAATAGCATGTAATATTCATATCAGTTTGTAATGTTATGTACAAGAATTACATCGGCGGAGTTCCGGTATGCCTTTGCGGGTCCGATCAGTTGTAGTGACAAAATTGGCTGTGAAATTGTGTGGGAATGAGGTCACAACAGGTCAAGAGGCGTATATTTATACTCGAATTGAAAGTATAACAGATCGATAGGATGATGGGAATTTTGGAGTTAAACGGGTTAGCAAATAAGCATAACTTGCAGTTTACACGTGACACAAATGAGTTGTTAGTTTTAATTATGATGGAGATTTTACGGATCCGATAAGGCCAGAATCCGGCGACTTTTCAGGAGAAGACCCCCTGAAAGGCGGGCTTTCTTTTTGTTTGATTTAACAACTTTGGTTTTTTAACACATATAGTCCATGCAGTTTCTAACTTTTACAATGACTAAAATCATTAATTATTAAAGGGCATTTTAGTCAATTTAGTAAGAGTTAACAAAAAAGTTAACAAGGTTTAGCCTTAGTACTCGACATTGTGACAAGGTTCGGCCTTAGTACTCAACATTGTGACAAATTAGAACGTTAATACCTGATTTTGCAATAAAAAACTATTAGTACCCGACATTGAAATTTGACGGAAACACCAAGGACCAATAGTGTAATTTTTTCAATATAATAAAGATCATCTGTCGCTAATGGCAACCTACCTTATTTCAACTTTTGTTTTAAATAATCTAAACCCGTCTTTTTGTTTTTTTTTACATTTTTATTTATGTTTTCTATTACAACATTATTTCTACTATGGTAGTGTCAGCGACTATTTGAAGATAATAAACACATCCATCTTTGCAAACAATAACTTTTTTACTTCTCCCAATGATGATTAATATATAGCATGTAAATATAGTATAAGACACCTAAAATAGGGAAGCAATACCATTGGAGAGAAATGAAAAGATGAATAACTTTGACGATAAGAATATATTTATTTTAAGATGATGGTAGTATTAATTAAACTCCTCATAAGGAGGATTAGATAAGATAACCACTGACATAATGGTGTAAGGAATATTACCAACGTTTAGTTAACAAACTAATCATTACAACAACACATAGGGGGGTTTTCTGGTCTGCAAGCACCGGTCAAGAAACCAACTCTTCGACAAAGCTATAAGCAATCCTCTTTTAATTCATTACAATTTTCAAGGCATGCTGGAGCAAGAGCTGCATACCAAAACATTCGATTAGCACATTTCAGTATTGTAATGTTTATTAAATAATACTAGAATTTTAAAGATATACGGAATATAAAGAAAATTCTCATACCATAAGAAGGAACAACTGTCATGAAAATAAATGCCAACAACAAAAATGTCAAGACAAGAGAATGCTTCAATGTGAACGCCATTCGAGTGATATTGCATGATAATAATTTTTATATAAAGATCAATAAGATGATAGTTGATGTGGCTACACGAGTCGGGACTCTTACATATATAACCATATACATTAAATACATCAGATATCAACATCAATATATTCCCTAGTTGCACTATTAATGTGGATTCGGTAATTAAAAAAAATTAACACAATATTTCACAAACAAGATGTGTTCTGATAAGAAGAAGACGTATTTTAATGTGGTAGTTGATTTTATTGTGTCCCGATAGAACAACCCTGATGTTAAAAGGTGAAGTGACCCGTTAATCAGAATTAATTAAATATTAATAAATGGTAACTTCATTAATAATAGTAAACAATAACTTCATGATACATTATAGCGAACCACAAATTTATATAGTTTAAATTAATTTTGAGGATTCATCTTAAATGACTATTTATCTTTGGTCGCACGCATAAAAAATCGGAAATATGTTGAAAACAAGGAAGTGATGCACAACTTGCCGATTAATTATCTAGTTAGAGGGTGAACTTAAACATAAATAATCCATTATAAGACAATATAACACATTTGTAAAAAATATTTAGTACATATGATCAAAGTTAATATTTAATGCATCTGATCATACTTTTTAAAAAGCATTATCTAGTAAACCATGGAATTATATCATTTCAGTTTAAGAAATAACTTTAGCTGTATTACATAATGTTAAGAAATACATTTAATTATTATTACATAATGGTACAAGATTACTGGAATATGAATTAAATTGTCATATTAGCAAAACAAAGAATAATGGAAGTAAAAGGGCATTTAAGGATTGAGCTTATACCCAACGAGGCATACTTGTTGTGACATAACGTATTTTTGTAAGCATGTATAATCGTATATACTACCATCATTCATGACACATGTGCAACTTTCGATTGTGCAAAACTAACTTTTGATAAGTTAAGGGATCAATATTGTCGTTGTGTTGTTGCACCTTGTGTCTGTAGCTTGTATTATTGTTTACTTATTTTGTGGGTCGATCTCGAACCCGTAATGTTTACAAATGTTTAAGTGTTGATTATTTTGTAAGTTATATTAAGTGTGACTATCTCCTATCACAACTTAATATAACAGTTAGTGTTGTTTGGGTGTTATCGAAATAGAAAGATTATGTAGGACATCGAAACAGGATAAAAGGACATCATCGAAACAAGCTTATTTGTTCATTTGATGCATATCGAAATAGACACAATGTCTATTTCGATACTATACATGCTGTTTCGATGGGTTTGGATTTGTTTCACCATGTTTCGATGTCGCCTCACATAATTAATTGTATTTCGATGTAGCCTGCTCTATTTCGATATGATTCGATGTCTAAGGGTCATGTTTCGATTGTAAATCACTGGTGTGACTTAAATACCAGTGATTTTCCCCTGTTGTCTTTCAGAGAGCACACCCAGAGAGTTTTGAGCATTCTTGTTGAATATTGTATTGTTACTCTGCTGAAATCAATACATGAACTTTTGAAGTGATTTCTTTGTGTATTGATTGTGTTCTTAGCTTTGATTTGCATATTATCAAGGATTCCACACTTGGTTTTGTGTTAAATAATAAGGAATAGGTTAACTAGATCCTCCTCTAGGGACCTACAAGTGGTATCAGAGCTTTGGCTCGATTACTTGTTGAAAATAAAGCTTTCTTGTCAGATTTGAGTGGTTTTTAAGTGTTTATTGAGGTGTTCTTGTTCAAAAACTGAAAACCCACTATTTTTCATGATAAAATGGTCTAAGACATACTAAAATGATGTTGTTTTGTGGTAATTTTGGTTGAAAACTCTTTAAATCAGTTGAAAATTATCAAAATCTGCATTTTAGTGTGTTTTAGAGGTTAAGTTTTTGAGTTTCATATTTTCCGGCGAAAATTTTGGCCGGAATTCTTGCCCGAATAGTACATTCCGGTGGGTGATTCTCATTAATTGACCTGAATACTGCATACTGGTGGTGGTGGAGCAGAAATCTTTTTTGTCCACCTGCAAGTTTCAGTGCTTGTCTTTCTGTCTTGTTCTTCAATTTTCGAAACAACATTTGTATCGTAATAGAAATTTCATAGTATTCAAGTCCCTTATCGAAACGTAAGTTTGGTTTGACAAACAAATCCTTATCGAAACACCTTTTCTTGTAAGAAGCTTTTATTTTCGAAACAAGGTATTAAAATTGAAGTTTTCTAAGTAGAATTTCACTAAAAACACAAGTAATTTATCGAAATAGCTTACCAAAAGTGTGTTTTGATACCACCTTGTTTCGATAGGCTCTTTAATTAATAGGTTCTTCATATATATATATATATATATATATATATATATATATATATCATTAATTCTATTTCGATAGACTTTACTTATCTAAATTAAAGTGTGTTTCGTTGGATCATTTCAATGTCTATTTCGATATATTTTGTATATCTAAATTAAAGTGTGTTTCATTGGGTCATTTCAAAGTCTGTTACGTTCCTTTTCATTTCAAAAGTCTGTTTCGATTCATAATCATCTCATTCACTTAACTTTGTTTACAGTAACTTTGTTTACAATAGCTTCACAAGTCTCCATTCTTAGTCAAGATGACTACAAATCCTTAGGGTTGGATTCAAGAGTCAAGCACAAGTAGCAATTCTCCACAAAATAGTTCCGCAACATCGTGGGTTCAATCTCTCATGCTTTCACAATCCGCAATGATATCCGCAAGTCAATGGTCATTTGTGGCAAACCAAAACCAAAGTATACAAAGTCTTCTTTTGAGCAAAAATGAAACTGTTAGCAACAATTGCCCACCAAAACTCATGAATTTAAATGATTACCGGAGGTGGAAGGGAAGATTTCATACTTATGTTCTTGGTCAAAATACAGAGTTGTGGACGTGTTTTACAACAGCATACAATGAAACTCTTAAGTAAAGCAAGCTTTTGCCATTCTTACTCATGCATTGAGCAAAGACATTTATCATCAGTTCGTGAATTGTACCACCACCAAAGCCTTATGGGATACATTAAAAGCAAGAGGAGAAGGGAAGGCGGCAACTCGCAAACTTAGACATGATCTACTCCAGAAAGAGTTCAATGGATTCATGTTTATGGAAAATGAATCACTTGGAGACATGTCTACAAGGTTTTATCATTTGGTTAGTTAAATGTTCTCATATACCTTGATAGTAACTCCTCAAGAGATTACTGCGAAGTTTGTGGATGCTTTGCCATCAATGTGGAATAGATTCTTAAAGATACTGAAATTCAACGGTGTTTTGGATACTACCAACATCTATGAATTCATTAAAATGTTGGAGAATAAGAATGCAGAAGTGATCAGGAAAGCGAAGAGGATACCCATTCAACAGAATCCGGAAGTATACTTTGGAAATTGTGGGGGGATCAACAATACGATGAAACCTATTCAAACAACCAAACCACAAACCACCTTTGTGTCAAACTCCAATCCCTTCATACCACAGCAAATTGAGTCAACTTCTCAAGCTTTTGTTCCACCACCTATTCTAGATCTAGCTCAGTCAAACCAACAATCGTGCTATGGAAACAATTCGTCAACTTTCAGTGCTGACCCAGCTGCTAACCCAAACACCGATCGTCCTAATACTTCAAGCTTCTCTAAAGTCAGTGTCGAAGTTGCAAAGGAACACATGGAACTTTTGAACACACTAGTTTGCTTATTGCGGGTTGGTGGCAGGTCAAATTGGTAATATCAACCTGACACTGGAAGATTACCAACAGATAGACAAAGATGAAATGGTGTTGATGAAGATTAAATGGGTGTTTGCAAGTGATGTTCGATGGGAAAAAGATTATATGGAAAGAACTGGTAGAACAAGTTTGGAGAGTAATAAAGACACGAAGTATGGTTTGATAAGGAGGCAATCAAATATTTCAAATGTGGAGAAAGAGGACACTTCAAGCGTGAATGCATGAAACCACCTCAGTATGGCAACCAAAACCCTTTCAGAAACCATACCAACCAGTCAAACCAGAACTCTAACCACAACAACAAGGTTGAACGTGCAATGGTACCTGTCGGAAATGCAAATCAAGTTGGATCTTCTAACGCAAACAATACAAAATCCTTAGTTGTTTAAGCTGACGAGAACTGTGACTGGTTTGTGCAATTGGGTAGTGGAGGTTCGGGTAAAACAGCTTGTTATGCTAAAGTAATTCAGCATATCAAGCATGCTCAAAATGGTGATTCGTCTAAATATGAAGGAAGTTCTGGATACAGTGAGGTTTCGGATGAAGAAAGCTCAAGCTCAAGTGAGGATGGTATTGAAGAAGTGTCAAGTGAAACCATCGATGCAAATGTAGAAAAGTTGCTGAGCGATGCTGAAAAAGTTCAAAGCAGACGATCAATTCTGGTAGAGAAAGCAGCGGTTGGATCTGATGATGGATACTATTCTCATCACTTTGCCTTCATGGCAAATGTCGGCGGTCAATCAAGTTAGGTATGCTCCGATAAACCAACTACTGTTACTTGTGATAAGTGCGTTGAATTAGGTGCTAAGTTATCTGAATTGGAAGGTAAATATGACGTGACATTCGTCCACAATCAAAAGTTGATTGTGGATCTTTCAAAAAGCACTGAGGCCAATATGTTTCTTAAGAAAAATGAAAACGAGTTCAAAAATGTAATTGAAACCTTAAGAAAAGATCTTTCTTAAGTAACGAAAATTGTTACAAGAAAACAAACCGCAATTAACAAATACATTAACATGCTTGAGGAAACAAAGAATGAATTGGCCTATGTCAAGTGTGAAAATGAGGTGATTCAGCTTAAGATAGATAGTTATTCCAACTCTAGGTATGTGTTGGATCACATCATTGACATACAGAAAAAGAAAACGGATGTCACATATGTTGGGTATAAAAAGTGTCTGCCACCAATTAGAAACAATTATACCAAGATGCCTGATGAGGAGGATAAGCCTCACTTTGAGCCTACAGTTCCATTAGACATAGAGGAATTCGCAACTGGGATTGGTTTCAAAAAGGAAGTGTCCTCCGATTATCAGGCACAATCTGTTAATGCTGAAAGCTCGACCACTACACAGGATCAGAGTCCTCCAGTAATTATTGAGGATATTGATTCATCTGATGATGAATCTGAAGATGACAACCCAGTGAAGTCTGATGCAGTGAGCAAAGAGGAGAATATACCTCTTGAGAATCATATTTTGTTTGATCCTCCGGTTAAACCTGCTAAGACGGTTCTGGTTGAGTCAATTTCTATGCAAGGATCAGAAGGTGTGAATGTGTGGTATAGTCTGGTTGGTGATGATCGAATATATTCAAACAAAGATTTTCTGATTAAGAACGTAAACTAATCTCTAATCAGTAAATTTTTTGAGGAATCAACAAATATGTTTTTGGGAAGGTCAAGTCCACGAGTTATGGTAACACAATGTCCTCCTATCCTAAAAGCTGAAATTCGAAAACAATACGGAAACCAAAATTTACCACGAGAGGAAAATCAACAAAACCGCACTAATCAAATAAGAAAAGAAGTAAACAAGCCATCAAATCAAGTAGCTCAGAAGCCAAAAAGATGAACTTTGTGAAGTCAACGGGTACCGATAAAATCAAAACTTTTGAAAACAAATCTAATGTGGATTTTGTTAATCATGTGAAAATTTTGAAATGAGATGACCAAAACAACTCAAGACCAGGTACCTCAAAATCACAAAGTTCGTCATCGAGTCATCAACATGATTCCTCTGGATTTGTTGAACTAAGATCATGTTTCGAGTGTGGTGAATTTGGACATAGCATTCGAAATTGTCCTTATCTTCATAAGCTTAAGGCTAAAGCTAATGTTCCCCCGAGCAAAGTCACCAAAAGCGATCCATCTCACTAAAACAAGATCCCCATCTTGTGAAGGAACGTGAGGTGAAACAGAAACGTAAACAAAACAAGGTAATTGAAAAGGCACTCAAGACCGAAGTGGTTCAAAAACCATTTGTTTTAGTAAAACTGGAAAATGATAATGTTTCAAAATTAAAAACTGGTAAACCTCAACAAATCTGGAAACCAAACACGGTTACAAATTCAGGGGGGCGACTTTTTCCGAACCTATAAGTGGAGGTTATGTTGCTTTTGCTGAAGATAAAGGCAGTTATATTACTGGAGATGGAACGGTATCCAATGGGATAGTGAGTTTTGATAAAATCAATTTTGTGCAACAACTTGATCACAATCTTCTTAGTGTATCTCAAATTTGTGATAAGAAGTTCTCTGTGCACTTTGATGCTACTGGATGTTATGTGCAGAATCCCGATTTCAAGATCCCTGACGAATGGATTCTCTTATCTGCACCAAGGATCGATGATTTTTATATCCTTGATATGAGTCAAGCAATTACCACGTCTACACAAGTAACATGTTTTGTTTCTAAAGCCACTGAAAAGGAGTCCATCTCTTGGCACAGACAGATGGGACACATTCACTTAAGAAAAATGAATCATCTGGTGAGGATGAACTGGTGAATGGTGTCCCTGTTAAAAACTTTCATTTGCAAGACGTCTGTGTTTCATGCCAAAAAGGAAAGAAAAGTAAGAAATCGCATCCCAAGAAGAAAATCAACATAGTGGTAGTGCCGCTTGAGCGCTTGCACATGGATTTGTTCGGTCCTGTCAAGCACAAAAGCATCATCAATGACTCATACTGCCTCGTAGTGATAGATGATTACTCACGATTTTCTTAGGTGGCATTTATGGCTCACAAGAGTGAAACTTTTGAGATTATCAAAAACTTGCACACAACGATTGAGAATTTGTATAATTTGAAATTGAGACGAATACGCAGTGACAATGGTACTGAATTTAAGAATCATGCTATGGTGGAGTTCTGCACTTCTAAAGGTATTATTCATGAGTTCAGTGCCAGATACACTCCTCAGTAAAATGGAGTCGCTGAGCGTAAGAATCGAAGATTGATCGAAACTGCAAGGACTATGTTGTTAGAGTCACAGTTGTCCATTCCCTTCTAGAGTGAAGCTGTGGCCCCTACATGCTACACGATGAACCGAGTCCTTATAGTTAAAAGACATAACAAGACCTGCTATGAGCTTTTGCACAAGCAGAAACAAGACTTACAATTTCTTGAACTATTTAGATCTCCTTGCACTATGATCGATCCAGATGGAAAATTCGGGGCAAAGGCAATTGAGGGATACTTTTTTAGGTATGCCACCCCTAATTTGAGAGTCTGGAATCTTGATACCAAAAGGGTCAAGGAATGGTATGAGGTTAGAGTAGAGAAGCATACACTGCCAATCAGATGTCCTGGCCAGCCATGGATGTTTGAGTACAATGACTTCTTCAATTCATTCAATATGGATGAAGATCTAGTAGATGTTGCGTCACAGATGTTGTTCGAGAGTGAAAACGCAACAGAATCACCGTTGGTTCGTCCAATTTTTGTCAACGATCAAGCATCATTTTCGGTTAACAATAATGCTCTCGATATTGAGCATTTTCAAGATGCTGCTGAACTTAACGAATCTTCAGAGGATGATGAATTTCACAATGCAAACCAAGAAGTTCCTGCAACAGTTGTGCATGGTACTTCTGAGGCTACACCCCTAGTGGACTGTCTTGCAGCAGCTGAAGCCACTGCGTTATCCTCTTCGCCTGTTCAGGATCTTGAATTGGTTATCGATCTCAATTTCAACAATCTGGGTATAAACATTCCAGTTCTAGCTAATCCAAAAACATCATTGGAAATGTGAAAAGTGGCGTGCAGACAAGGAATCAGTTAAGGAACACCAACAACGCTGGCTTGTAAATAGAGATTAGAGAATAAGGCGTGAAGAATGATTGGTCCTTCGCGTGTTATGTATCACAAGAGGGACCGAGATATTGGAAAGAATATTTAAAGGATAATTTATAACAACCCTCCTAAAACACCTTAACCGTCCGATTATATACCCCGTATGTGAGAAACGAACCGAATAACCTTAATATTAACAAAAATCAAATAAAAACAAAAATACTGGTCTCTCGCGGGCCGCGACTCGGTCCCCCCAGGTCTGTCGTGGGGCGCCACTAGGCGACACCCCCTTTAGCCACGTGTCTAGGTGCGTGTGAAGTCTACCGGGTTGACTCACCAAGGCTAGGCCCTAGCCTAGCCTCTCGCGTGCCGTGAAGGATGAAGGGGTGGGGCGTCGCAGGGCATGAGCTGCCTCTAATCAGGCTATAAAAGGAGGTCAATGCCTTATTTGTTCACCGTTTATTTTCTTTTTCTCTCTCATATTCTCTAATAGGCGAAATACTCGGAAATAATACCCCTAAAAAGTGAAGCTCTGCCTCGTTGTAAGTATTATAACCCCCTATCACGTATTTGTTACCCTACCTGATTGATCTAGGGCTCCGTAACGCATGTCAAGGCTCTACCTGACTCAGTTCGTTGGAGTTCTGTCTCGTGTTGTTTGGCTAATGTGATTTGGGTTATCTTACTAACACATGTGCATTGTTTAATTTTAATAGATAATAACCAGAAGAATCACCAGGAAGATATAGTATTATCTAAGTCAACAATGTGAGTACATTCTCTATTTGTAAACCCTTTTTGTGAGTCATTTTCTACCAATCTGTTTTACCAAAACCTCAAATGTTTAAATTATACTTAATAGTGATTGAGTCTATGTATTCTACAATTGTTGCCGGTATGTTGGGGTTTTGTATACATTACTTGTAATCCATTACTATTGGACGACGAGTTAGCCAATGAGTAACATGACCACGAGTCATGGATTTGACAATACTGAATGAGTATATTGGTAGATATAAACATTGTAATCGCTCTCAATACTGTAAAGTTATAAAAGCTGTTTTTGATTAAACAGGGATGCACTCGCCAGTATTTCTTGCTGATAAAATCTTTTTAAAACGCGTTTCAGGTAACTTAATGTGAAGCTAATAGAAGCCAGCTGGAGAGCACTGAAGGCTTAAAGAAGTGGCTATAAAAGTTACCTAAATAAAAAGGAGTTTATGTTTTCAATAATTAGGGTTTATCCCTATAAATGTATTATGTACAAAACTTGGGTTTTATCCCATTAATTTATTATAAAAATTTGGTGTTTTGAAACTCTGATAATATTTCCTAACTACGGTCCTGATGTTTAATTTCCGCTGCCAATTTAATAAACACTGATACCACCGGCTCTATATGCATCGCCGCGGTCGCCCGCTCCCGGGGCAGGGGTCGGGGGCTGCGACAGAAGGTGGTATCAGAGCTACAGCCACTGGTTTAAGCCATTTAGGTGTTCTACCTAAATTTTAATCAATTGTGTTAGGAAATAATTTATGTGGTTATGTGTAAATATATATATTGTTATGAATATATCATTTATAGTGACTCTCCACATCCTTAACTCCTCATTGTATTTACTCTTATGTTAATGTTGAGCCTATAAATAGAGGCTCTGTATTTCATACATGTACATCAATAAGAAATTCATCTCCCATTCTCCAATTCTTTTCTATACATTGCTAATAGGTTCTAGTTATTACATAACACACTATCAGCATGAATTGCTTTTGAAATTGGATTGTATCAACACAAGACACCATGTCGTATCAACATTGGCGAAAGAGAAAAGAGAAAATTGTTGATCTGGTATGAAAGCCCTTAATTGTCTTAATTTTATTTTTTCTTTTCTTATCGATTGTTGGTATGATAAAACTTAAAAATTAACTTACGCTTTTCTTGATATTTTTATTGGTTATGGTTTAAGATTAAAATCATCATGAACAACATTGACATCATCCTTATTTAACCAGCATCATAATGTTTTTTACTTCTTTGCTTATTAACGTATCTGAATAGTTTTCTTTCACAAACAAGCACCTACGAAAAACATTGAGATGTGAAGAAAAGAAAGCAAAAGTAAACCAGAAACACAATGGTTTTGCGATCAAGAAAAAGAATCTTTCTAGTTTCTCTAATTGATTATTTACAATATTGTAACTAACTTATTACCCCTCTTGGTTATCTCTCTTTTATCATTAAATATTTTATTAGATTCAAACTCTTATTTTAATAATATAGCCAAATGACTGTTTTGAATTTAAGATAATAATAATAACAATAATAATAGTAATTAATTTTGATATACATACATATTCTTTAGTGGTTTCTAATACTAGCTTATTAATGTTTTAATGAAATTATTGTTCCGATGATACTATATTGTAATGAATTAATGGGATTGTAAGAATTTTATATTCGGTTGAGGCTGGACAACATAATTACAAGCCATATCAATGTTTGTTTATTACTACATGTTATTTTGTAAAATTTTAATAGTATTTGATTTGATCATAATTTAGTGATGCAAATAAGTGTTTAATCATAAAAATATATAGGTTGAATTATGTATGCGTGTGTTTTATGGCTAGTGATTTTATTATGCTATTAATTAGTATGATTAATGTGACTTTTTAAGATATTTTATTAAGTTATTGTTTTTTTTTTGGGTAAAGGGTTACCCCGGTGAATCTATTAATCACAAACAAAAAGAACAAGTAGGTGGCAAAAGCACCACCTAGTTCACAAAAGCGACATACCGCTAATGTGTAAACCAAGACAAAGACAAAACAACCACCCTAACAAGGGAAACCAAAAGACAAAAAATGGAAGATTACATGAATTGACACTAACAGTCTACCAAACTAATCTCCCACTTTTGTAAGACCCTCCGCACCTGTCTTGTGTCTTTGAACTTTAATGATTTAAGCTTTAGTCAAACATTATTGATAATGAGTTCAGCCAACTTCTCCGGGGGACGCAACTGGTTATTGAAGAACCTGGAGTTCCTTTCTTGCCAGATAAAATAAGCTGATGCAGCAACCAAGAGTTTACCAATAACAGTAGTAATAGATCTCGACCGAGCCCGAGGCAGTAACCAATCCACAATGCTATCCCAATCCGATCCCACAGTGTTCATAGCCGAATTATCCCGAACTGTCATCCAAATCTTAGATGCAAAGTTGCATTGAAAGAAAAGGTGTTCATGAGAATCAATATTATTCTGGAAAAGAAGGCAGCACATTAAATTCGTACAACCCCCATTAGTGATGTTCCATTTCCTTAATCTGTCTTGAGTGACTAACTTTCGTCTGAAAATCAGCCACAAGAAAAACGCATGCCTTGTAATGCATTGTGAAAACCAAACTAAGTTGTACCAGTTCACCTGTTGATCTCGAAAACGGATGCAATCCCAAGCATCAGAAGTTCTGAATGGGGCAAGGCGACCATCTACATCTTTCCACATAGTAATATCCCGAGTACCTTCGGTTAAAAAGAGAGGCGCAAGGTGATTTAGAATCGGGTAGGAGACTAACCAATGATTCGGCCAATTCCAATTCCCATCAGAGATAAGATCCGAAACTTTAGTATGAATAGAAAAACCAGCTTGTCTCATAATCGGAGGGGATATAAAACTCCCCAACGGGCACACTTCACACCACGAATCATACCAAGCCGATGTAGACACACCATCTCCAATTCTGGTCCAGAAAAACTGTTGCACATGGTGTCTCCCTTTCAAAAGATTCCTCCAACCCCAACTGCAATTGCTTGGCACCGGAATGTCCCAAAAATTCATGTCTTTTAAGTGATATAATTTAATCCAATCCACCCATAACGACTGCCTTCCAATTAGAATACTATTGATATGTTTGGTCATAAGACTTATATTCATATCCTTGAGCCTTCGAATACCTAACCCCCCCTTCAGCTTTAGGGAGACAAATGGACTTCCAAGAAACTTTAGCTTTACCTCTCATCAACGGCCCATGGCACCAAAGAAAACCTCTCATTTTTTGCTCAAGTTCTCTTATGATTCTAATCGGCAAAGTGAACACCGACGCCCAGTAAATACTCATAGCCGAGAGAACTGAAAGAATTAACTGGAGTCTTCCTGCAAAAGAGAGAGTCTTATTCTTCCAATCAGAGATTCTGCTTTCCATCCTCTCAATCAGGACCCTGCAATCTCGATAAGACAATTTAGTGGTTATAAGGGGAACCCCCAAATACCGAATAGGGAAGACTCCTTGCTGAAAAGGAACCAAATTGAGAATTCTTCTTTTTACTCTCCTATCAATATTACACATGAATATAGTACTTTTAGCAAGACTAGGATGTAAGCCCGACATGTCTTTAAACCTGTTGAGAGAGCTCATAATCGTCTTTACTGAAGCAACTTCCCCTCTAGCAAAGAGGAAAAGGTCATCCGCAAAACAAAGGTTTATAATCCGTTGCTTGACACACCTATTATGAAATCTGAATGAAGCATCAATTGCCGATGCGTTTTGCAATATAGAAGTCAAGATTTCCATAACTAGGGTAAAGAGGTATGGAGACATCGGGTCTCCCTGCCTTAAACCTCTCTTTCCTTTGAAATACCCGCAAACATTGCCGTTAACACAAATTGAAAACGAGGTAGAAGAGACGCAAACCATTATCCATTTAACCATAGTTGGATGAAATCCAAAACCATTAAGAATGGCCTCCAAAAAATTCCAATCCACCGTGTCATATGCTTTTTTAATGTCAACTTTAAAAGCACAGCGAGGGGGCCCATAATCACGATGATAATTGTGCAATAATTCCTGAGTTAACAGAATATTATCCGAAATACATCTCCCAGGGATAAAAGCCGATTGATTCAAACTAACTATACCATTCAGACCTTCCAAGATTCTGGCTGTGATCAATTTACTAATGCATTTGTAAAGAGCATTACAACAAGCGATGGGTCTGAAATCAGAAACTGAGGCTGGAGTCGGAACTTTAGGAATTAAAGCCAAAAAAGTGTGGTTTAATTCCTTAAGGATTTTACCCGACTGAAAGAATTCCTGAACAGCATCACAAATGTCAACACCAATAATACTCCAAGCATGTTTGAAAAAATCCGAAGAGTAACCATCAGGACCTGGCGCCTTTAAAGAGCCAATGGAGAACATAGCTTTCTTAATATCATCATTAGAAAAAGGACGTACCATGTACTCGGCAACAGTCTCATCTATCTTATGCAAGAAAAGGTCACTAGTGGGCACACAATTGGTAGCACCCCTTTGACCGAAAAAAGATTCATAATGAGCTACAAGAGTTTTTTCAACATCCTTTCCTTCGGAAATAATACCATTAGCATCTTTAATAGTATCTATTCTGCTGTAATGATTTTTACATTTAACAGAATTATGAAAGAATGCTGAATTAGAGTCACCAACCTCCAACCATTTGACCTTGGATTTCTGCTTTAAAAATCTTTCTTCGTCAATAACAGCCTCCTGAAAAACCTTTAAACAATTCGACTCTCTAGCTCTCAGCTCAGCATCATAGGGATTAGCATCAATGGAACCTTGAACTTCATCTAACTCCCTTCGAAGACGTTTCACCTTCTCATGCAGATTACCTTGCTTCACAAGTAAGGATCGCAGCGGGTGTTTTAGCAATCTCAGCTTCTTCACCACTTGTAACATTTTAATGCCCAAGACTTGGTGTTCCCAAGTCTTTTTAACAATCTCCGGGAACTCCTTCTTGAATACCAGAAAATTCGGAAATTTAAATGGCTTTGGCTTTTGCCTAGCAGATGTGGGACTCTTAAGGACACAAGGACAATGGTCAGAAACACGATAGGGATGAAAGACAGCAGCTGCTTCTGGAAAAGAATGAATAAAAGATACATTGGCCATGACACGATCAATTTTTTTAAGCACACCAATACCCCTCCTTGGTTTTTGGTTCCATGTAAAATGGCAACCCGAACGATTCACATCCATAACCTCAATATCTTCAACACAAGACTTAAACTCCCGCATGTTAATGTCAATCGATGAAGAACCCGTGGACTTGTCTTCCAGATTTAAGGCTGCATTAAAATCACCAAGAAGTACCCAAGGTTTATCATGAGCAAACGCTTTATGAAGCTTCAAATTCTCCCAAAGTTCCCGTCTATCCTTATAAAAATTCTTCGCATAAATAAAGGAGCAGAACATAGTTTTATTACTGTCTTTAAATATGACTTGAGCATGCATAACTTGGTCAGTTTGAGCCAAAATCATGATATCCACGACATTACTATTCCATCCCAGAATAATTCTTGTACCTTTACTACACAGATTACCATTAGAAGTCCATTTCCATGTTCTTTTAATTCTGGTACAAATCTTATCAAGATTGGTGACATGAACATGCGACTCTAGAATTGCAATAACACATAAATCAAAATCAACAATAGCATTATGGACCTCATTTTGTTTCAGGGGAGCGGTTAGACCCCTTATGTTCCACGCAGCTATATTATCCATTTAAACCATCTGAAGCAGGAGTGCTTGCCCCTGTAGAATTAATGCCATCAGTCATTATTTTTGCCATCCCTTCGTCTACTTCAAGAACCTCATCAGTCTCTGAATCCGAGTTATCATCAACAGTATGGGGAGTACTTAACGAAGCAAAGGAATTCCGAAGATTAATATTAGCAGTCGAAGTGGACGCTTTATTCTGGTTTAAAGGTTCACGTTTATGAGCTGGCTTCTGTACCACACGATACTCAAACTTCTTCTTAGGTTTATTCAGCATGATACCCGGCCTTTGATTCCCAGTAGTTTTCTTTTTATTAGCATCAATAAATCCATCATCATCTATTTTTTGTTTCATCCTTGGCTCATTGGAAGTACTAACATGCTTCGGACAAGTTTCACCATCGTGACCAAAAACACAGCAATGATGGCACCTAGGAGGCCTCCATTCATATTCAACACCAATCGTCGCCTTTGAGACACCCTGACCCTCCAGATTCGGAATAGCCACTCTCAATGAGTCCTTCATCTCGTGTGAAGCATCTATCTCAATAACAGCTCTCGCAAAACTACTTTTACCCCAAGATTCCAGGCACATGTTAGAGGTATATTTATCCAGAAACATTGGTTTCCCAATTCTAGATGCCAGTAAACTGAGGCCATCATCTGTATAAGCAGCTAGAGGAATATCATGTAGTTTTACCCATACCGGAACATCTTAACTTGTATTGAGAGAGAGTTTATTGAAATATTGATTGTTGCACATTACAATGGAAACGAGAAGCCTATTTATACAAAAAACAATGATCTAAACAAGGAAACATATTGAATGGATGAGAGCTGGAAAACAGGCTGGAACACAGGCAGGAACACAGGCTGGAGAGAGGCTGCCATATCTTTGATTGGAAAAAGATGACCAGATTTTATTCCTTTGACAATGCTTTCCATTTAACACTCCCCCTCAAGTTGAGTAATGGGATCTCCGATACTCAACTTGTTTAGACACTTGCTGAATATTTTTTCATTAACTGCCTTCGTTAGGATATCTGCTAATTGATCTTCAGATCGCACAAATGGTAGTTCAAGTATCCCTGATTCTAGCTTCTCTTTAATGAAGTGTCTATCTACTTCTACATACTTTGTACGATCATGTTGAACTGGATTTTCTGAGATCTGAATAGCTGCTTTGTTATCACACATGACTTTAGTTGGTTCTGTTGGAGGAAAGCCAACTTCAGTTAGAAGCTTCCGTATCCATAGTATTTCTGTCAGGCCCCGTGCTATTCCTCGAAACTCAGCTTCTGCACTGGATAGAGCAACCACCTTTTGCTTCTTGCTTCTCCAAGTAACTAGATTTCCCCCAACTAGGGTGAAGTACCCCGATGTTGATCTCCGATCCCCTCTATCTCCAGCCCAGTCTGCATCAGTGTACCCCTGAATTTTTAGATGTCCGTTTGATCTGAAGAGGACTCCATGGCCAATTGTTCCTTTGAGATATCTCATGATTCTACATACTGCTTCCATGTGTGCTATTTGAGGCTGATGCATAAACTGGCTAACAACACTTACTGCATAGGCTATGTCAGGTCGCGTGTGTGACAAGTATATCAGCTTCCCTACAAGCCGTTGATACCTCTCTTTTTCGACTAGCTTTGCTCCTTTCTCTATTTGGAGTTTATGATTCACCATCATTGGTGTATCTGCTGGTTTGCAATCGATCATTCCTGTTTCGGCTAACATATCTAGGATGTATTTTTTCTGGCAGATAAAGATTCCTTGTTTGGACCTTAGTACTTCAATTCCAAGAAAATATTTCAGCCTTCCCAAGTCTTTCATTTCGAATTCTTGGAACAGATTCTCCTTTAATTTTGTCATTTCTTCCTTGTCATTTCCTGTAATGATCATATCATCAACATATACAATTAGACATGTTACAAGTCTTCCCCTTTGTTTGATGAACAAAGTGTGGTCCGAGTTACTCTGTTTGAATCCATATCCTTTCATTGCGAGTGTGAATCTGCCAAACCAAGCTCGAGGGGATTGCTTTAGACCATAAAGAGATTTTTTTAAACGACATACTTCACCAGTCTTGAAATCTGTTGTAAAACCAGGAGGTGCTTCCATGTAAACTTCTTCTGTTAATTCCCCATGTAGAAAAGCGTTCTTTACGTCAAATTGATGAAGTGGCCAATTTTCGTTTGCAGCTATTGAGAAGAGAACTCTGATAGTGTCAATTTTGGCCACTGGTGAGAAGGTTTCCAAGTAGTCGATCCCGTATGTTTGTGTATATCCTTTAGCTACCAGTCGGGCTTTGTACCTCTCAATGGTTCCATCTGACTTGTGCTTTATTGAAAACACCCAGCGACACCCCACGGGTTTCTTTCCTGGTGGAAGAGTACACTTTTCCCATGTATCATTTTTTATCAGGGCCTCCATCTCTGTTTCTATTGCTTTTCTCCAGTTCTCAGATTCTAAGGCTTGTTTTACATTGGTTGGAGTATGTTCAGAATATAGTGAGGAAACAAACGCCTTAGCTTCATGAGACATGCTCCCCCTGGCTATGTTGGCTACCGGATAATTTGAGTTTCGAGATTCCTTCTCTGGGGAATACCGTTTGGGAGGAACTCCCCTGTTTGCCCTTGGTGGTAACACATATCGTTCTGGTGTCTCCCTTGGTTCAGTGTGTTCTGCTGTTGCCACCGATCTTGTGTGATCGCCATCACTATGATTAGGGGAAGTAGGGGAACTTTGTTCAGCGTGCTCCTGTTCAGTGTGCTCATGTTCTGTGTGCTCACATTCATAATGATTAGGGGAAACATCAGAATTTTCAGGAATCTCATTGTTACTTACCTCGGGCATCAGGTTGGATGGATTTTCTTCAGTGACACTGTGCTCAGTTGGTTGTGTGTTTGTGTCAGGCGGTGATCCTCCTTTGGTACTGTGATCTCCTCTGGTTATGACTTCCTCAGACGATGGAAATCGAGTCAGCCAACCCAGTGTGTCTATGTGTTCGTTCTCCCCCTGACCATTGGGTTGGGTGTTATAGAAGTATTCTGTTTCAAGAAAGTCAAGGTTCATAGTAGTGTGTGTGTGACGTGTTTTTGGGTTATAGCAACGATAACCTTTTTGATTAACTCCATAGCCCACAAACACACATTTCTCGGCACACGGGTCAAGTTTTGTTCGATTGGTTTTGGGTATGTGAACAAAGGTTGAGCAGCCAAAAATTCGTGGTTCAAGAGTAAGAGGAGGAGGGATCTCGAAAAATTTTTCTAGGGCTTGTATGGGGGTTTTTAGTTCAAGAATTTTTGTAGGAAGTTGATTTATGAGGTATACAGAAGAAGCAACTGCTTCGGGCCAAAAAAATTTAGGGACTTTGGATTCGATTAGGAAGGCCCGAGTCATCTCAAGAATTATACGGTTTTTGCGTTCGGCGACTCCATTTTGTTCAGGAGTATGTGGACATGTGGTTTGGTGAATTATTCCTTTGGTTTGGCAAAACTGTTTTATGGATGCATTAACGAATTCCCCCCCATTGTCGGATCGAAGAATTTGAATTTCTTTTTGAAATTGAGTGTGAATCATAGTATGGAATATAGTAAATTTTTCAAAAACTTCAGACTTATGTTTCAAGAAATAAACCCACGTCATACGGGTACAATCATCTATGAATAGCAAGAAATAACGAAAGCCTTGCCCCCCGTAATAGGAGACGGACCCCATACATCAGAATGAATTAATGAGAAAGGCACATTAACTCTTGTATTATTTGGCTTGAAAGGTTGTCGATGACTTTTAGCAAGAAAGCAAGTTTCACAATTTATTTTATCACGAGGAGAAAAAAGTTTAGGGAATAAAAGATGTAGATACCCAGAAGATGGATGTCCGAGACGCCTATGCCATAACCATGCTTCCCGGTTTGTAGTTCCATGAGACAACATCACAGTACCTTGTTGAGCCACCTCATCCACATAATACAACCCCTGACGCTCAGTGCCACGTCCAATAATCGTCCCCGTCCTGATGTCCTGTAAGATACAAAAAGTGGGATGCATTAGCACTATGCAATTTAATTCTTTTGTCACATGACTGATTGATAGTAATTTATGTGACAATGATGGAACATAAAGGCAATTTGAGAGTTTTAACGTTGGGGAGATTTCAATTGTTCCCCCTACTTCTGCACGCATAACTTCTCCGTTCGCAGTTTGAATATGAGTTTTTCGCGGTTTGGATGTTGACACCAAATCAGAAATTTCATATGTCATGGTGTCGGTTGCCCCACAATCGAAAATCCAAGATTTACTTTTTTTATAACACTGTACCGCATTTGCCTTTCCCATTTGTTTTTATTATATAATAATAAAAAACCAGATTGTGGACCAAACCCAGGTTTTAAATCCGGTTTGAATTTCTTCAAAGGAAAAACAACCAGATCCCTCTTTTTATCTCTCTTCCTCTTTCAAAAAAAAAAAAACAAACAAAAAACAAAATGTTTGCAATAACAAATCAACCAATCGATGAGCTCCAGCCTCTTAAGTTCAAGATCAGATGGAGATTTTATCAATCAGCCGATACCTCCTTTTTTTTTATCAACCAACGATGAACACGAGGTCAGGGGTTCGAGATGGAGATTAGCGGTAGCGGCGTTGGTGTTTTGGTTGGTGGAGTACGGTTTGTGGCGGAGTAGGATTTGTGGCGGCGGACCGACACAGCAAAAAAAAAATTGTTAGGGTTCGCCGGAACTGATGAATGACGGAACTGGTGAACAAAGATGGAGAACGGATTCGCCGGAGCTGATGAACAACGGCGGCTAGGGTTTCTTGCAGCGGCGGTGATAATCAGGTCAGATTTTGAAGTTGTGTTTTTGGGTTTTTCTGGTTTTGATTTTGGTTTTGAAGTGGATCAGAAACTCTGCTCTGATACCATCTTAACTTGTATTGAGAGAGAGTTTATTGAAATATTGATTGTTGCATATTACAATGGAAACGAGAAGCCTATTTATACAAAAAACAATGATCTAAACAAGGAAACATATTGAATGGATGAGAGCTGGAAAACAGGCTGGAACACAGGCAGGAACACAGGCTGGAGAGAGGCTGCCATATCTTTGATTGGAAAAAGATGACCAGATTTTATTCCTTTGACAATGCTTTCCATTTAACAGAACATGTTTAAGTTCATCTTTCTTAAGCTCCACATCAGTCGTCCAAGCCCTCAGAAAGATAGGGACATTACGGATCAGCCAAGGTCCCTCAGTTAGAATTTGTTCCATACCTGCCTTATCCGAGAATTTAAAAAAGAAAAAACCTTTTGAGTTCATCATGCACTTTTCCAATCCGTAAACCTTCCAAGTGCTTTTAGCAAAGTATTCAACCACAGGGAAAGCCAACCTTTTACCCAAGAAATAACCATAAATCACATTCTCAAACCTGTTTTGAACTTTTTTTACCGATTCCAAGGGAATAGTGACATCAACATCAGCATCTACATTGTTAGTTTCCAAGAATCTGAACTTAACCTTCTCTTTAACATCCTTTTTCAGTACTGAAACAAAAGAAGGTTTCTGCCCGTTTAGGCCCTTTATTACATCAGCATCAATGAAACCCTTCGTGTCAACATTATCAGCAGTTGTATCATCTTCGAATATGCCCTCCACTGAAGTGTTCGCCTGCTCCCCATCTCCGGTACCCAGATTAACTGGTTTTGAAATAGCGGCAAGTCCATCAAGGATGGATGGATTATTAGTAGAATATATACCCCTTCTAGGTATGAGTGGGTTACCTTCAATGTTCGTGACTCTCAGCCCAATCCCTCTTATCGGAGCCGTACCTGGAGAAGCTTCCGAATCAACCAGCCCCGTATCAGAATGTAGACTATGTATATCGGGGTAAAGAACCCCACCTGGATCTGTACTACTCTCCATCAGTGCAACGTAAACTCAACCATGCAACTCAAACCAACGTGAAACCAACAGCCGTCACACATGCAAAATCCTTAAACCCTAGGATCACCCTTCAACCCTTAACTGATTAATCAAGTGTATCAATCTAGCTAAATGAAACTCAGTTAACCGCGATCGATAACAACAAGTTTAATAAATCAGGGTTTCATGAAGATCAGTAGAGCGGCGATTAAAAGAACGAAAGAAAAGAAAAACCCTAATAGTAAATCGATCACAACTGTTAACGAGTTCGTTATAGAAGTTTGATGAATCAAACCTCTAATCACAGACTGTTATACAGAAGATTACGATGAAGAAATTAGGGTTTCATGAGGAGCCAAAATCGCCTAAGGAAGGAGAGTTACTTTCCCCCTGAAATTTCGAATATCTAGTTTTTTATTAAGTTATTGTTTTGGCATACATAACGTTTATATTTATTGTTTTAGTTTGAAAACAATATGGTTAATGTGATTTTTTAAGATATTTTATTAAGTTACTGTTTTGGCATACATAAAGTTTATATTCTTTGTTTTATTTTGAAAACAAGTATTTGTGAAATATATGGTGAATGTTGATGACAAACTAACCATCTTAATATTTGATATAATTAATTTGTTATGATGTTATTAACTAAAAATATATGATTCAGATTTAATTGTTATTTCTATTCATATATATTTTACTTGAACTGAATATATTAAATAAATTAAGTAGCTGTCGTTAGAAAATTGGTTTTAAGATTACTTTATGGCTTATGTAATTGGCTAGTACATAGAAAAATGTTCTTAGTCTATTTGTCTTGTTTGTACATCAATAACACATGCCTTAAATGATAAGAATGATCGAACCATATAAACATATTCTAAGTCGATGTGAGCTTTTATTATACGTAAATTGCATTATTTAAATTGTTGATTCATGAACCAACACTATTTTGTAACATGTGTTAACTGAATTGCATAATATTTCAATATCAACTAAGATGTTGATAATTATGCATGATATTATCACATATTATTTGGTGTAAGCAATAGGTTTCTTTATTTCATATTGAATATATTTTAAGATGTTTCTATTTTTTTGTGAGAGCAACAAATATTTTATATAAGATATGCATGTGATTGGTTATGTCATGATATGTTAATGCATAATTTATATATTTTGCTTAAATGTGATGAGATATTATTATTTCATAAGGTTTTATTATAACCTTATTTTATTTGATAACATGTTATAATGTTATGTATTGCTTGATTTAACTTTGTAGTATATGTCATCTATATGCTATATATTGTTTATCTATATAGACTGTCTTCAATGAAGCAGCTAAATTAAAGTTGTGTATATGATCACACATTATAAACATGATTGAATAGTGATCAAGATTCATTTATAGTATGACATTCGAAGTTTCAAACTCACTAAAGCTTATTGTAAATTTATTGATGCTTGTAAGATTTTGGACTGATAAATCTTAATGATTCGGTCGTATAATTGATGTTATGTGGTGAAAAGATTAGTTATACATGTGGAATAAAAAAGTTCCATCGTCAAACCTCAAATATGCTCTTGAAGAAGCAAGATTGTTAAAGAATATGTAACGTTTGAAATGACCACCATGAAAGTTGTGTGATTCTAATCCATTCATGAAGTGAATGTGATGATATAATGACCAATGTAAAGGTCGCGATCATGTATACAATAACTAAGAAAATTGTAATGATGTCACCGTGATAGTTGTTTGGTCATAATCCATTCCTTGAACTGAATGTGATGATATAATAATTGGTGTAAAGTTCATAATCATGGTAATTGAGAAAATTGTTATGATGCTCATGTAATGAGATCGACCATGTTAATAATGGGACGACTATACAATGATCGTTATAAAGGTCGTAAGATATAAGATTGATAAATCTTATATGACGCATCTACTTCTCAATTGATGGTAAGCAAAGAGAACATTATTTACAAGGAAAAATCGATTAAATTCTTTTCATTTGTCACACTTGAGACATATGCTCCTAAAGTAGCAATATCATTATAAGAGTCATGAAAAAATGAAATGATTTTATACTCATGTGACCGAGTAAATAATGAAAAACTATGAAGCTTGTTTTGGTTCTACTCCATTCCCAAAAGTGAATATGATTATATATTAATGATGGACCTAATTGAGAAACTTGTAATGATAAGAATGACTATAAGAATTGTAATGATGGTCATTTTAATAATGATAATGGACCACAAAAGTGGCAAACTAGGGAGTGATTGCGTAACGTGATGGTTTGAACTTTGAAGTTGTAATATATTCTCTCGTATCATACGTTTTGTATTACATACGAGCAAGTAATATACATACGATCATAAACCAAAAGTTTATGGATCATAATTATTTAATTAGTTGGCATGACCGGTGTGACACCCATGACGAAACCAGATACACCCTAAACGGTCCAAAACTGTAAAGCACACTTAACACTTTAATTTCGCGAAAACCCTAAAAACATGTGTGACTTATATGCTTGATTAACTGATATCTGTTATGTCTCGGAGGAATCCGAGAACACATTATGACTAACATGACACTAATAAGGGCCAACAGTGCGAAGTTGGTGTCCTTAGCCTTGAAACACGTGTTAAACGGGAGTGTTCCGTTTAACAGCGCTTTAAACATTTGACATTGATTATTAGGTTATCGTTAGCATCATTTAAGATTTCGAGTTCCAGGAACAACTTAGTTTTGTGCCATAGACTGTGACATAAGGTTTGAAGCCAATCAGAGATCGGGCACGCAAAACGAAGCAGCTTCCCGGTTAGGGAAACGCCTTCGTTTCAGGCATAACATAAGGCAATCAAACGTGCAAGGAAGGATCGATCAAGCTTAAAAACACTTAAACTACTCTAATGCGAGTCTTTTATGATTAAAACATAACTGGGTTCGGATTTCAAGACGGTTATGCATGATTTTTAAAACCGAGTCTTTTGACACTAATTACGCGCGAAACGGAGTCTGTCACGCAAATCGAGAACGCGTCCGGGACCCGTAAAAGAACCTAAACACTCAACGTAAGATAAACATCATCTTTTAGCGCACTAAACGAAGCACGACAAAGCGAGGGTGGGGTAGGGGCACCCCCCTTATTTTAATGTTTTTTTTCCTTTTTTATTGTTTTTACTTTCATTTTCCTTTTATTTAACACAAAAATTCTGGTCTCCTTCAAGAACCATCAGCTGATCCTTCCATAAACCAACCTAAATCAAAGGTATCAACTTGAATTCATAAAGTTTTAAGCTTGATTTCTTGGTTAAACATGGTTTAGGTCATGAAAACCCTTTTTTACCCATGAATTTTGGAGTTTTAAACAAGTTTATGGGCTGAATAAGAACACCATGGGAATTCCCTGGTGTTATATGGCAGCCATGGTTACAAATCTTTGGGGTTTGATACCCTAATCAACACCTATTCGACATAAATCGATTAACTAGTCGATTAACCGAAAAACAATGAAATAAAACTTGATTGATCTAAGTTCTAGCATATTTGCATTGTACTTGATATGTCGGTACTAAATATAGCCCACATATACTTCTGGACTCACAAGGAACACTCGGAATCGAAGGAATCGCTAGGTATATGACACGAAACTAGAATCTAGACTAGGCAGAATATTGTTTGGACTATAACTTGGTCCGTGATACTTAGATTGAGCTGAAATTTGGTGTGGTGATTCAGAGTAGTGTCAGGAAGGTCCTCATAAAATTTAACAATTTTTGGAATTTTCTACGAATTTTGGTGAAATTTTGACTGTTTTACCAAAAGAATTCTGGAAAAAATACTAGACAGAGTCAATAAATCACCAAATTTTACAGTGACTGTAATGAATATATGTGGGATGTTCTGGGAAAATTCGGGGTCCATTGGTTGAGTTTTGATTTGGGTTAAAAATCCGCGTTTTTGCGAATTTTCGGTAGCCGGAAACGCACCGAAACGAAATCAGAAAAATATTAAAATTTTAGGAGATGTTTCTGGGAACATAAGGGATGTCCAGGAATGTTTTGGGAATTTTTGGATCACTGATGGTAATTAATGTTAATTATGTGCTTAAATATGGTTTTATAAATAATTTATTTAGACAAGCAAAATGCCAAAATAAATTCCCAGAAATGTTTCCCATATTATACAGATTTTTATAGAGTTATATTAAAATTTTATGAATTTTATTCAAATTATAGATAAAATGGGAATTTTTTGGACTAAAAATGGGTTATTTTAAATCAATTTCGGCAGTTTACCGTGTAACGAACCTGCCGGAACTGAGAACTGACCCAACCCGACAAATACTATAATTGAAACACGGGGAGTATTCCGGGAGATTCCAGGGCAGATTGGACACTCGGGGTGTGTCTAATACCATTTCGGGAAATCCCCGATGGTGGAAACGGAAACTCAAAATTGGGCAACCTGGACTCCCCAAACACCCAAACTCCCTTAATGAAAAATTAATCATTCTTAAATAACAACGTGTTGGCACTATTGGTATTCCCGTACCATTATCCGAACACGTTAAACTACTGACATTGACTGGCACGCGAACCGGGGCCCGGAAGCCAAACTGAAAACTAATACTACCCTGACCTCCATCACCATACCCGTGTCCTATAGACTCAATCCGGGGTGAAAACTCCTGACCAAATCCAAGTTATAACCATTACCGACTTAGATACTGATTTGAGTCCTTACTTGCATGTGTGCTATTAAAGCTGATTCGTTGATTACACACTCTTTAGCCGAGACTACTATTTGCACTGTGAGTTCCCTTCCCCCACTTTTAAACTGTTTTCCTGTTTTCTGGGGTGAATTGCATGTTACAAAATTTGTTAATTTCTCAAACTATATGATGTGAATTATCTAACACACGGTATTTGCCCCGGTACAAGTGATTAACGTAAGCCGTGGGCAGTGGATAGTACTATTGGTCTGACAAACCCAGTTGCCGCCGGACAGGTGAGGCCAGCAGCCAGGCAACTGCACGCGTCCTAACCAGGTTATGTTGTTAGACATAACTAACCGAGGACATTGAAATTCATGAGATGCAGGTGGTGCGAGTATGTGTCTGTGTGACACAGTACGATTAAAACAGTCTAGGTTTCACTTGTGACAATCGTGTAATTCCATATATGAACCGTAATATGTGCAATTAAACATGTTGATACATTTTGAAACGAAACAACCAAACTAGTGGAACTCACCAGCAGCGTTTAGCTGACCCTTTTTAAAACTAACATGCATTTCAGGTAACTTGAGACTGATGTGATCCGTGTATGTTGTTCAAGACGTGTTTACTGGCAAATATTGAGATAGACGCATGCGACTTAGAAGACTTATGTGGTTCATGGGAGCACGCAGTTGTAACATACATGTAGTATGTAATCAACATTTTGTAATTAATAAAATGTAGTGTCTTTATAAACAATGTGCATGTACTAGAGGTGTCTGTTGCATCCGACGTTTTTTCTTCCGCTGCAAATTGGGGTGTGATAACCGGTTAGACCACGCCGAGTCAATGATGATGTGAAACATAATGAAGAACTAGAAGATTCTTCAAGCTGATAATTAGCATGTATTGTTTTGCTCTCAAGGGAAATTTTATTTTTGCCAAATAAAGGAGGGTGTGTATCCCCAAATATTTTGGAAGTGATTAAAGGATATGCATATCCCAACATGATACCATTTAGTGTTTTAAATCGATGCATCGTCTAAATGGTTATCAAATCCACAACCTGAAGTTTCTGTGATTGTGGCTTAGCTAATGTGATAGCAAGCACATTAATCCATATTGGTATATTTATTTGATAATAGTGAATTTGATTCCCAAGTTATTAACGATCATTGGAATAAATGTTATTGTTGAGATGATCACTAAACGTCTACTATTGGTTACTAAGCCAAAGATCATGAGAGGAGCAAAAGTTCATTTAGGTACATGTAATTTTATATATAGTACCATCAATTCACATCAATCCAATAAATTATAGTTCTGCCCATACAGTTGGTTTTTGGTCAGGAACCAAAGATGTCTCATCAAAGATTTTGGTTGTGCGACATATATTGAAACTCATCCACCATACCGCACAAAGATGAGACTTCTAAAAAGTTTGAGAATATGTTGGGTATTAATAGTCGTCTATGATTAAATACTTAAAGCCATTAGTATGAAATTCGTTTATGGTTCATTGGTTTTCACATTAATGAATGAATGTTCCTAACATTAGGGGGAGATAACAAGCAGTTGAAAAGTGAAAAGTGAAATGAATTATCATGTTATCTTGATCCTCAGACTATAAACTATGAACTAGAAGTTTAAAGTATAATTCATTTACCAATATTAAAGAACAAATTACCAGACAAGTTCACTGCCCTAAATAAAGTGACTAAGTAAGTCAAATAATCAACTGCTTATGCTCCAGTTATATTTGTGTCCCAAGAGGACAACCACATTTTTTTGTAATGAGTTTATTGCACGCCTAAAGCGTGGTAGACTAGTTGATTCTAATAATAAAATTCCTCGAAAATTGGAGCAAGTAATTAAGATGGTCAAGTCAAGGTTATAGTAATAAGATCTCCTGAAGAGATAATAGACATGATAGTTCAAGAAGAACCTCAAGTACCTGAAAATAAAGAGATCTCGATAAGTTGTATCATGTCTAAGATATTTATGGAATCGAAATAAAAATCGACGTCGTTATACTTTTGTATATAATGTAGCGCTTAGAATGATTAAATGATGAGGATCAAGATTTAAGATCTGTGTCACACCCCGACAGCGTTGAAACAACGAAACCACGGCGGAAACGTCGGGGAGTGGAGTAACAGAATTATTGTTTCACAACCATGGATTCAAAAGTTTCGTTTTATTAAGATATTAACATTAAACATTGTCTTGACATCAAGTTAAAACACAATCACATCGTCTGTCATTTGTTATTTAATCACTAAGGCCTCGTCCACTCCTAAGTGAGCATGCATCCTAGTCTTAATCAACATCATTCGACACCACCTGAAACATATGTAAAAATAAAGTCAGCAAAGAAATGCCGGCCAACACATAGGTTTTGTGTGAGTGTCAGATTCATGGCTCGTTTATTTGTTTAAATAACTCGTACAACTTCGTTAATCGATATAAGAAAACCTTGTTTTGTAAACCATATGTATTGTAAAATGATTAACCAACACAAAATAGATTGGTTATAGTTTATAAAATCTCGTTGCCATGAATCATAACTCAAAACATTTGTTTATGTAAACCAAATCGTGTATCGTTCTCGTAAGATAACTCATATGGTTTATATCGTTTAGTAAACATCGTTTGTGTGACATCGTTTCAAATCGTTCGCCCAAGTGAACTAAATAACGCCACGGTATGTACTATGATGAAAACACTTATATATAAGAAGTACCAGCGGCGTATCTACCATGTTTTCATCACATTACACCTGTCCCGTTATTTAAACACTAACCAAAAACCAATCGTTCGTTCAATTCGTTTAACTTGTTTAAATCGTTCCAATCGTTTCAAATCGTCCAATCGTTTTGAAATCGTTCTCGTTCAAATCGTTCTCGTCTTAATTGTGAAAATTACTTTTGGTCGTCTCGTGGAATAAATTCAAAACTTCGTAACTCGTCCATCGTTCAACTCGTATTAACAAACCACCAAAGGGTAAGCTAACAATCAACAGGTTCAGTCGTTACCCACATAGCCCCCATACATAACCATGGGTGCAGTCCGATAACGGGATTTGTCAGATCCTATGGTACCATAACCTAATACTGGTCGGCTTGGCCAAAGCTAATGAATGTCATTCGTTAGGTAAATACGTCTAACAAGTTCGTTCACATTATCGAAATCATTATTGTTTAATATAAACCATAGTATTCTTTTTTGAAATCATCGTTAAAAGCATTGAAATCGTTTAACACATATGAATCACCCCAAAACAATTGAAAACAGTAAAATAGGGTAACTATGTACTCATATCGAAGTGCAAAGTATCCTTGATTAAATGAACTAGCAAAGCTCAAGTAAATCAAGGAATTCAAGTAGCACCTAGTAATCAGATCGCTAGTTAATAAATCGACACCTAAATCAGAAGATCGGATAGAATGAGGTCTCGTAAACCAAATGAGTATTGGAACTCATGTGATATGGTTTAACAATGCCTACATTCTAAATCGGAACCTATCCTAAGTGCTTACGACCCGTTACGACCCATTAAGGTAGCTTACGCCACTTTAACGCGTTGTTCGCGCAAATGCGCGTTCTAGATGCATAACTTGTCCTATGACAAGTATTATATGCCCTAACATGTTTAAATATGTTGCAAGATCAGTTAAGTGACAAAAGTTTAAGTTACATATGCTTAAAATCCAATTATGCATGAAAAGGGCATTTTGGTCATTTTCCTAAGGCATATAAACTACCTATCATAACAACTAATTAAACTAAGTGACCATAAGGTATAACCCAGGAAGGTTATTCCCTATACAACGATGGTCACAAATATGCTTGGTCGGATCCTAATGATCGACCAAACGGGTCGGATTCGAAAGTCTAAGCGATTGTTAAGACCGCTTATCTTACGACCCTATACAAGCACTGGACTAAAAGTGACGAGTTAAACATGTTAAAACATGTTTAACTAAGTTAGAAAACAGGTTTTGATATCAAAACAAAGTGTTTTGATATCCAAAGATAGCTTCGTCTCAAAATACGCATAAACACATACTTTGACCGAAACTTTGACTCGTCACTTCGACTAATCGACGTGGTAATCAGTAGGTATAGTCACAAGGGACTATAACCATCGTGATTACGCTCACGTTGCAAAGTTCAAACGAACTTTGTGTTGACCAAATTGTGGTCAAAGATGAAAGTCAAACACTGTTTGACTTTCATGCTTGAAAAACATAAAAAAAGCATGAAAGAAGCTTACAAAAGGTCTAAGCAAAGATCAAGAACAAAGAAAACTTAAGGATTGCTCAGGTATGAAGCTTCAACTAGAGAAAACTTCAACTTAGAGCAGGTCTTGAATGAAATGAGCAAGGAACAAATGAAGAACCCATTGGTATTTATAGGAAGATTGGATCATCAAGATCATTCCAAGTGTTAGGAAGGTGTAATCTTGACCCTACACTTGTGCACATGGTATTTAAATACAATGGAAGTCCAAAACCAGCTCCAGGTATTGAGAATTTTGCAAAATAAACCCTTGAAATCAACCCTGTTGCTGAAACTGAGTTGCTGATTTTGGTCCTTTGTCACGTGGCGCGCCAGGGAGTCCCGGGGCTGGCGCGTGGCTCGGGGGAGCTCAGTTCCAAGTTTCCAGAATTGTCAAAACAGGTCCTTGCATGCATAAAACTTGATTTTCGGCATGTTTAAGTCCCGTTAACCTCATTTCATGGCTCTAAAATGAAGTTAAAGTATAGGGAACTTAAAATATGCTTGAAAATATCTTGGATGTCATTTTTTTGGTCGTACGGTTGCGTTATTCGGTTAATTACGACGAAACACGAACGGACGCGAGAACGATCCAAATTACGCGACGAATGGTTTTTTTGCATTCCAATCACTAAAATAAAATGTTTTAATGATTACAGAAATTTGTGGATGTCCGGATATGTTCAGAACGTACGATATGCGCGAAAATGCAAACTTATGCACTTTTTGACTCTTTTAGTCCCTGTTTGATCAAAAAGTTCATTTTCGCGTACCGAACCCCTCAAAGCCTATTTCTAAGCTATGTAAAGGATATTTAAGGTATGTTTAACTTATGATCAAATTCTGGAATGTTCGTTACCATACGAATTGGCATAGTTTCGCAGTTTGACACAAATAGTCCTTGCGATCGAATAAACTTGTATTCGACACACCAAACCTTCCAAAACTTATTTATAAGTTATGTAAAGGTTATTTAAGGTATGTTAAGACTATGTCACTATTACAGACTGTTTTTCGCGTTAAACTGATTACGTTTACGCATCAGTTTGCGTATAACTTTCTAGAAAGCGATTTAAAGCTTGAAATCGAACTCGAATCAAATCGTAAAATCATCAAACACAAATACACACATAATAAAACCAAAACACAACGTTTTATTGATAATTGATATTATTTTACATCATACATTGTTTACAAAGCACAGTTGTCACAGTCTCCCCTACTTTAGGAAATTTCATCCCGAAATTTTAACTAGAGGAAACATGTGAAAACAAATGTGGATATTTCGCTTTCATTTTGTCCTCATGTTCCCAAGTAAACTCTGGACCACATTTGGACTCCTAGTGAACTTTGACTAATCGTATCCGCTTGTTCTTTAACTGTTTGCCTACACGATCCATTATCTCCACAGGTTTCTCGACAAAGTGCATCGTTTCATCAACTTGAATTTCGTCGAGTGGAATGTGAAGATCAGTATTGGCTAAACACTTTCGTAGATTGGACACGTGAAATGTTGGGTGAATATTCCTAAGTTCAGGAGGTAGCTCAAGTCGATAGGCAACCTTTCCAATTCTTTCAACAATCTTAAATGGTCCAACATATCCTGGTGCAAGTTTTCCTTTCTTTCCAAATCTCACCACTCCCTTCCAAGGTGACACCTTGAGTAGGACATGGTCGCCAACTTGAAATTCCAAGGGCTTGCGTCGCATATCCGCATAACTCTTTTGACGGCTTCTAGCTGTCAGAAGATTATCGCGAATTTTCTTGATTTTATCTGTTGTTTCCAGAATGAGCTCAGGTCCAGTAAGCTGAGCTTCACCGATCTCATTCCAACATACAGGTGAACGACATTTCGATCGTAAAGAGCTTCGAACGGTGCCATATTGATGCTAGCATGATAACTATTATTGTAAGAGAACTCAATCAACGGTAGATGAGAATCCCAATTACCACCAAAGTCTGTCACACATGCTCTAAGCATATCCTCCAATGTTTGAATCGTCCTCTCAGATTGTCCATCTGTTTGGGGATGATAAGCAGTGCTTAGATTTAGTTGGGTTCCCATAGCAGATTGCATGGTCTTCCAAAAATGAGATGAAAATCAAGCATCACGGTCGGATATGATATCCAAAGGAACACCATGTCGAGATACAATCTCATCAACATAAATCTTGGCAAGTTTATCAGCAGATAGATCGCAAATCGGTATAAAATGAGCTGACTTCGTTAATCGATCGATAACAACCCAAATAGCATCGTGACCTCTAGATGTACGCGGTAACTTAGTGATGAGATCCATTGCATTGTTCTCCCACTTCCATACCGGTATCTCTTGTTGTACAAGCAACCCAGATGGTCGTTGATGTTCAGCCTTGACTTTGAGACAAGTTAGGCATTTCGATACATACAAGGCAACATCCTTTTTCATACCAGGCCACCAATACTGAGTACGAAGATCGTTGTACATTTTGTCAGCACCAGGATGGATACAATACTGAGACTTATGAGATTCGTCCATCACTAAAGTGCGAAGATCGTCTTGTTTCGGAATCCACAAACGATCCTTGAAATATAGTAACCCATCGTCTTTCATTTCGAGTTTAAGCTCAAGTTGAAGTGGTAGCTCATATTTCAATAAGCCTTTGGTTACACAAGATCGTTGAGCTTGAAGGACACGTGATTGGATATCAGATAGAGTTCGAACAGAATGAAGCTTGACTCAGTCCTTTCGGCTTAGCGCATCGGCTACGACATTCGCCTTACTAGGATGGTAGCGAATCTCGCAATCATAATCGTTTAAGAGTTCAACCCAGCGTCGTTGTCTCATTTTCAGCTCCTTCTGATTAAGAATGTGCTGGAGACTTTTGTGGTCTGTGAAAACCACGCATTTCGTGCCATAGAGATAGTGTCTCCAGATTTTGAGAGCAAAAACCACAGCACCCAACTCAAGATCATGAGTCGTGTAGTTCTTCTCGTGTATTTTCAGCTGTCTTGACGCATATGCAATGACTTTACCTCGTTGCATGAGAACACAACCAAGGCCTAGACTTGACACGTCACAGTAGACAACAAAATCATCGTTTCCATCGGGCAAAGACAAAACAGGAGCATCACAGAGTTTTCATTTCAGCGTTTGGAACGCTTTTTCTTGTTTGGGTCCCCACTCAAAAGGCTTATTCTTCTGAGTCAAAGCAGTGAGTGGAACCGCGATCTTCGAGATGTTCAAAATGAAACGTCGATAATAACCAGCAAGACCAAGAAAAGAGCGAACTTCTGTGGGTGTCGTAGGTGTGTTCCAATCCTTAATAGAAGCTATTTTGGAAGGATCCACATGAATACCCTGCTCGTTAACAATATGACCCAAAAACTGAATTTCTTTAAGCCAGAATTCACAGTTAGAGAATTTAGCAAAAAATTGTTCCTTCTTTAGGAGTTTCAGTGTCAGACGAAGGTGTTGTTCGTGATTGGCTCGAGACTTCGAATAAATAAGAATGTCGTCGATGAATACAATGATGAACTTGTCTAAATAAGGTTTACAAACCCTATTCATTAGGTCCATGAAAATAGTTGGGGCATTCGTCAAACCAAAAGGCATGACAGTGAACTCTTAGTGACCATATCTCGTATGGAAGGCAGTTTTGGGAATATCTTCTTTGAATACACGAAGCTGATGATACCCAGAACACAAATCGATCTTGGAAAAACATGTAGCACCTTGCAGCTGATCAAAGAGATCATCAATTTGTGGTAGGGGATATCAATTCTTGATGGTAAGCTTGTTAAGCTCACGATAATCGATACACATTCGAAAAGACCCATCATTCTTTTTCACAAATAGGATAGGAGCACCCCAAGGTGAATAGCTCGGTCGGATGAATCCTTTATCAGATAACTCTTGAAGCTGTTTTGATAACTCTTGCATCTCAGACGGTGCAAGACGATAAGGTGCTGTCGCAATCAGGTTAGCATTGGGAACAAGATCAATATGAAACTCGACTTGACAAACTGGAGGCAAACCAGGCAGTTCATCAGGAAACACCTCTGGATAATCGCGGACAATTAGAATATCTTGAATACACTTGCTCTTGCCTTTCTCCTCGGTGACATGTGCCAGAAATGCCACATATCCTTTTCGTAAATTGCCTTGAGCTTTCTTACACGACATGAGTTTCAAACCTCCAGATGGTTTCTCGCCACGAACTTCTAGAACTTCACCAGACGAAAGAGGAATACGAACAATCTTATCGAAACAAACCACCTCAGCATGAAACTTAGTTAACCAATCCATCCTAACGATAATATCAAAACTTCCAAGTTGCATTGGTGTGAGGTCAATAGAAAAAAGATGGTTATCGAGGTTCAATTGACAATCGCGAATAACAGAGTCGAGTACAGGAGGTTTACCAGTAGCAACTTCGACAGATAAGGGTTTCCTCACTTTAGTTCTAGGTATCGCAAGCAAAGGCTCAAAAGATAACGAAACAAAACTTCTATCGGCACCAGAATCGAAAAGAATAGATGCAGGTTGATTGTTAACAAGGAGCGTACCATTAACAACCTCATTGTCAGCCCTCGCCTCGTTTACATTCAAGTTGTACGCTCGCCCACGAGGGGGATTCACATTAACATTGAAATTCGGATTTGCATTTGCATTTGCATTTGCATTTGCATTTGCATTTGCATTTGCATTTGCATTTGCATTTGCATTTGCATTTGCATTCGCGTTTACCAACCTCGGGCAGTTGCTGCAGAAATTACCCATTTCACCGCAGTTGTAGCATGAACCAGGTGGGAATCTAGCAGCATTCCCTTAAACTGGAGCTTGATTCTGACCCAAACGAAAAATGTTGGCCAGGTGCCCAAGTTTACCACAAGTAGTACACTGTTTACAGGCCTATTGGGCAGCATGATGACCATTGCATCGAGTACAATGAGGTGCGGTACCAGCATATTGTTTCTTCGCAGGAGGTTGTGCTGGTGGGTTCTGAGCATTTTGCGCAGTTACAACAAAGTTCTAGGAAGCCTTGCGCTTCCTCGCCCTCCTTGAAGACTCGCCTTTCTTACCCTTGCCCTTTCCCTTGTCTTGTGCTGCATCAGCTGACTGCTTTTTATCACCCTTGCGGGTTAGTTTACCTTTCCTGACTTGTGACTCAGTCAGGGTAGCAGTCAATTCGATCACTTGACGAACAGTGGTAGGATTACTACTAGTCACAATGTCTTGCACAGAATCGGGCAAACCATCGATGTACCTCTCAATCGCTTTCTCCAACGGGGTAACCATAGTAGGACACAACAAACTGAGCTCCTCATAACGATCCGTATACGCATGGTGTTCTCCCCCATCTTGTTTCAGATCATCGAATTCTCGTTCCAAAGCCCTAATCTCGTGACGGGGACATAACTCTTTCATCATGAGAGCTCGAAGCTCTTCCCACGTTTGTGCCATTGCCACATCGGCACCCCTATCACGCATCACACCGTTCCACCATGTAAGAGCACGCTTCTCAAAAACACTTGACGCAAACTCGACCTTACGCTCATTCGGACATTGCACATGTCTGAAGGTGCTTTCCAAACTCTCGAACCATTGTAGGAGCGCAGTTGCTCCTTGAGACCCAGAAAACTTCAATGGTGTTAGTGCTCTATGTCTGTTGACTTTGTCTTGTATCAAGACATGTAATAAGATAGGATAAACCATTGCTCGGGATGCTAAAAACTAGGGTTTAGGTATAAGTGTGTAATTTCGCTTGAAATAGCCACTGGCTATTTCACACGAAATTAACATTGTTAATTTCGCTTGAAATGGTCAGTGCCACTTCCAAGCGAAATCAGCATGCCTATATATAGTGGAGCCTAGGTTGTCATTTGGCACGGAATTAACTTTTCTGATTCGGTAACGAAGTGCTGCCGAATTGTCTCCAGGTTGTAAATTGCTGTTATATCAATAACAGAGACATTTAAATTGAATCGAGCGTCCGTTTCATTGATTCCGCCTTTGATTCGGATCCAAACTCTTCTGAACGACTCATTCAGGTCGCACAACGATCCTACAAGTGGTATTAGAGCTCAGGAGGAAGATTTCAGCTTGATTTCATCAGTTTTCTGACTTCTACACTTTCTTTTTCATATTAATCAAGTTTTAACGGTCAAAATGGATTGAACTTCACACATTACATGCGAAACAGTGTTTTAACAAAGCCTTGAAAGAATTGGACTTAAAATCGATCTAAAACTTGTTAAAATCGATAATTTCGCTTGAAAATGATTTCGGACTAAGTGACATCAGTATAATTTCGTTTGAAAAGGCACCTAATTCCGCATGAAATTAACACTAATTTCGCTTCAAAGTGTGATTTCGCTTGAAACCGGATTTTGTTTGGTGATTTCGCACGAAATCACCAAATTCGTGTGAAACATCTTATTCCGTTTGAAAGTACTGATTTCGTTTGAAGTTGTTTAGCTGGGTATTTCGTGTGAAATCACTATTCCGCACCAAAGTGATTCCGCTTGAGAGTTAATTGCGTTTGAAGGAATTTCGTTTGAAAGTGACATTTCACATCAAAGTCATTTCGTGTCAAGATCATTTCACGTCAACCGAGTGTCAGTTTGTTTCAAGACTGTTTGATATTGTTTAGACTGATTGTGTTTGTTTGTTTGTCTCTAGGTAATTCAAGAAGTTTTCATCATGGCTAAAGAATTCTACAACATGTTTTACAACGCGTTTTACAACGCGTTTACATCCGAGTCTTCAGAAATTTCAACTGTCACACCAAAAACCATAACAAAAGCGATCAATGAAAACATTAAACATGATAATTTTTATGGAACACATTCAAAACCACCAACGCTCGAAAGTATTGAAGACTATACTTGGTGGAAAGAACGTTTCATTAGCTGGGCAAAAGCTTATGCACATGAAAGCTGGTTCTGTCTTTAGTTCGGATATGAAAGACCAAAAGATGATAAAGGAGAAAATCTTCCACTCAAGAACTTATCCAAATAAGGCAAATCTGAATTTGCAGCCGAACAGAGAATGATTGCTTTGATCCAGTCATCAATTAGAAATGACATGTTTGCTTTATTACAACATGATGGATCTTCAAAATTTGTTTGGGAAGCTTTAAGGGTTAAAGCTGAGGGGGTTAAACAAATCAAGAAAAATAAAATTTCTTTTTTAAAGAAAGAATTCGATTTGTTTGACAGTCTTAAAGGTGAATCAGTTCGACAAATGATTGAACGTTTTTGTCATCTAAAAATTGAACTAGTAAGATTTAAGATTGAGAAAACAAGAGAAGAAATAATTGACAAAATCATAGAAGCATTACCACGAGCTGATCAGGGGCAAACGTTTGTGTTTATATTGAAAAAATGATGCTTTGTATGAAACAATTTCTCTTGATATGTTAATTGAAAAGATTGAAACTCATGAGCTTGAATTGCAGAAACAAAACAAGATGAGCAGCTCTTCACATCAACATAATGTTGGTCTCTATTACAAAGGAAACTTACCTTCGGTGAAAGTTGGTGAATCACCAAAGACAGCATTCAGTGGTGAGAGGACAAAAGAGCCACAGAAAAGCTCATCAAGTTATGATCCGGGTTATCATTCATCTTCGTCAAAAGTTAGTCCTGAAGAAATAGAGGAGATATTGTGCAACATTGCTCTTAAACTGAAAAATTCTCCGGCTATGAGCATCAATTCAGCTAAGCAGCAAATGAGCTTCCTTGCATCTGTTCTGGAATCATATGAAGGTCTAGTAGCTGGCAAAATTGGAAATTCCGAATTGACCAAAGAAGACTACGACCAGATCGATCCGGAAGAAATGGAACTCATAGACATTCGCTGGTGTTTAGCTAGTTGTATCTGCAGAGCTCAAAGATACATGGAGATTACTGGTAAACAGTCACTCGGTGGTCCATCAACAAAACTTGGATTTGACAAGTCCAAAGTGACATGCTTCAAATGTAAGCAAAAAGGTCATTTCAAGAGAGAATGCAACAATTCTGCAGTTGGTGGAAATGAACATCCGTTCAATGATGATTATTACCGAAAGGCAATCTACCACCGAAGCAAAGACGAGCCGAAAATGATTGAAGATAAACCCAGAGATAAGTCAAGAGCTTGTGCTGTAATTCATGATGATGAAGGATATGATTGGAACCAGATTCTTCCAGAAGAAGATTGTTTGGACAATCGAGTTACAGCTCATGGCAGAAGTTCATCAAAGAGCAATCATTATGTTTTTGTTGCTGAAATTAAGGAATAAAACAAAGAAGAAAATGTCATAGCTGAAATCAAAGAGAAAACCAGAGAAGAAATTTTGAGTGAGAAAACATACAGAGAAAGAAACATTGCCTTGAACAGAATTAATGAAATGCAAGAAGAATATGAAAGTGCAGTGAGTAATAAAAGATGGGATAAAAAGAGAGAGTGCTATGTTAACAGACAAGGTGAACCGGTCGTTCCCAAAAAGGACGTAATTTTTGATGATGTTCTTTTCATAATTCCTCGATCTGTCGAATACTATACAAATGTTGGAAAAGATAAAACATAAACAAAAAGACTTGAAAAAGAAATAAGATATGTTATGATTTCAAGTCTGAGGAAGAGGGATGAGGAAAGAATGAATAAGAATGTTGAGTGTATGGTTGAAGAGTTGAAGAAGGTCGCTGAAGATGTGAAAGTTGAAAATGAGAAGATTGCTGAGGAAGAAAAAGTAGAAGAAAAAGTTGTGAAAGAAGCTGTTACTAAAGAACAGCAGGTTGAAGAAGTTGAGAAGAAAGATGTAAGTTCGATTGAAGTGAAGGATGAGATTTCGAAGGTTGTTGGTGATGCTGGTACTGGTGAAGAAAAGAAGAGTGAAATTGAATTGAAGCAGAAAGATGCTGATCAGACAGATGCAGCAGAGAACACCGAGGTGCCAATCACTGAGGTAAATTCTGATTCTGAAGTCTTAAAAGAAAATGTTGAACAGTGTAGGAAATGCATGAAATCATGCAGTGCTTGTACTGAAAAAGATAAAAAGTTTAGAACAAGAGATCTTGAGTTCACAAAAATTGAAAATGTTTTTAAAATAAATACAAAGAAATGTTAGAAAATGAAAAAGTTTTAAAAGATAATGACGAAAAACTTTCGGAAAAATGTAAAAAATTAGAAAAAGAAAATGAAGTTTTGAAAGAAAATGCTTTGAAAATGAAAGAAGAATGTTCTCAAAAAGAAAATGATTGTCAAGAAATGAAAAAAGAATATGATTCAATAAAATTGGCTTATCACATTACAAAAGAGTCATATGAAAAGGTGAAAAGTGAAATGAAATTTGTTAAATCCAGATTGGATTACTGTTCTGAAACAACTAATATGTTTAAGTGAAATTATGAAATAATGCAACAAGTTGTAAATTCTTATATTGAAGATGTTGCTAAGCTAAAGTGTCAGATTGCTGATTTAGAACAGGATAATAACAAGTTAAAAAGTTATCACGCGTCATCATATGTGCTTGAAAGAATTTTCAATATAAAACCGGAAGATGGTGAGTCTGAGCAAAACAAGAAAGGCATTGGCTCAGAGTTTCATCAAGTTCCACCACCAGAAAAGTTTGTATTTTATGATGATGAAAAAGTCGAAAAAGCTTTCAACATGGTTGATCAATTGCCAGATAACATTGACGTAACCTATTCCAAATCTGACGATTCTAGTGATTCAGAGGTGGTAGGTAAGGTCATTGAAAGTGTGTTGAAAGAAGAGTCAGTTGAAACAGGTAAATCTGAATCACAGGATGAAAATGAAGGTAATTTTCATGATGGATATCTGAAAAACTCAAAATCTGAGAAAATTCTGGATGATGATTCAAAAGGATTGGTTTATACCATGATTGGATTGGACAAATTATTCTTAGATGTTGTATTCCCAATTCAGAATGTGATTTCAGATAAGATTGATAAAGTTTTCAAAATGGTTGAGATTGAAAAATCTGAAATTTCAAAGTTTGCTGGAAAGAGTCACAAAACTTTTTATAACAAACCTGGTTACAAGAAAAAAAGCATGAAGGCTGGGTTGGGTTATAAAAGGAAACAAGGTTGGAAAAGAAATGAAATGCCAAATTTTCAGGCAAAGATGAATTTTGTTCATGGAACAAGTTCTGAAGAAGAGAAAGAACTCCAATTTAGACGACAGTCTAATGAAGAGTTCTATGCTCAAAAGAAAAAGCAACAACCACAGGTCAAAGATGTTTAAAAAAGAATATGTTTCAAATGTGATCAAATAGGACATCTTGCTCGCAAGTGTCAGAATCTGAAACCTGTTGATGTTGAGTCGAAAAAGAAGTATGAAAATGTTGTGAAACAGAAATCTGAGGATGTGAAACAAAAGCCAACCAGATTTGATTCAAAACAAACTTGGAGATATAACATAAACAAGTTTGTTTCAAATCAAAATTGGATATCAAACCCGAATAGGTTCGATTCTAGACAGAACTGGAATTCTAACACACCTAGTTTAAGAACAACACAAAGTTGTAAAACAACTGTTGATGCAACAAAACCAAATGAGTTTTGGAAACCAAAAGCTGTTGTTCAACATTAAAATGTTCAAAAAGAGTCAAATTTTTACAAACGAGGTACTCCTAAAGGTCAAACTTGGAGTGCTAAGAAACAAATTGTTCTGGTAAATGATGAAAAAGTTGAAGTCGAAATTGAAAAAAATTTTGTTCAGAATGACAAAGATTTTCCGAAGTTGAATAATGCATACTGTGTTGAAATGCCTAAGGTCAAACAGACATGGGCTAAATTGTTCAAGTAACTGAATAGTTTGAATGTGCAGGTGCTTCTGAAGTCAAATGAATGTCAACCAAAGGAGAATCGAAGTAGCCTGACACGCGAGGAGGAGGCTGTTGAATCCTGTGTTGGTTGAAACAGGGAGTTTGTTTGATTTCTGTACATAAATAATCAATATTTCAAAAACCCTAAAAATTGAAAAATTAAAAAAAAAATCCAAAAATATGTTTGTTTTTAAATTTGTCAAAAATTCAAAAATTTGTTACTTGAATATGCCGAAACCCTCACGGCGGAACAAACATGATTAATTTCACAAGATTGAAAAACGGTTTTCAAACTGTAAAAGATCAATGTGTTGTAAATCATGGGGGTATTTACTGCTTTTCATGCAATTCGGTACACATTAAGCAGAAAATGGATGGCGAGACGAAGCTATCAGTGTCGGTTTGTCAAAATTTTCGTTAAATGATTTTTCATTTTAGGGGGAGTTTTTGTGTAAATTTAAAAAAGCCAAAAACATGATAAAATTCTAAAGGAGTTTTTGTGTAAAAAGAGGAAATGATAGTACATCAGTAGACAGTTACAATATGCTAAAGAAATGTAATGATTTAATAGCGTTAAACAGTCTCACTGATGATATGCCGATAGGTTTTTATACATTTAGTAAACTTTTTCGGGATATAAACATAAATTCAAACTTACTTATTTTGTGGGGAACATTACTTGGATATATAGGTAACTCCTGAAATCTTGTTTGAAAGGTCCCTCTTTCTGAGATATTAGGTCTTTATGCTTAGTGATATCTGGGGTATTATTCCGGGACTTCTGATAATGCAGAAGCAATGGCCTAGTCCCCGTATAATACTTTCTGCTTGCTTGAAATATAAGCACACCCTCAACATAAAAAAAATGATGAAACATTGTAAAATGCTAATCATGTGCTGTTGAAGAAAAGATTCTCTAAAGGGAACACACCTAAAGTCGAACCGTCATCTCTTTGCTGAACGGAAGTTCTGACCTGAGCTTTCACGGTCTCGCATTTAACCCTTTTATAGATATCATCTAGGTATACTCACCTGTAAGACTGAATATTGGGATCTGGATACAGGAGTATATTCAAGAGGTGGGACACATGAATGAGTTTAAGTCTTTAATACATCTAATTCGTATCTTGAATCAGTTGAAATTTGTGTGAAAATTTAAGTGGATCAGTATATCGACAATCTAAATGAATTGTTTAATTCTTAATGTGTAACTAAGCTCAACGGTACTTGTGACTTGTCAGAAACTGATATGATCCTCTGACGCAAACTCAAACAAAAATATTGCTGGTAAATATGTTTGTAAATATTTCTTTACTGCTTTATGTTTAAAAAAACAAAATTTCAAAAAGATTTTGATTCTACTTTATTTTCGACAACCGATGTCTGAGAACTAAGTTTCAAAATCTTAGTATGTTGATTGTGTTTCTGAAAATAAAACAAGTTCATTAATTTGAAACTTGAAGTTTGTTAAATAATTTTTTTCAAAAACAGTTTGTAATATCTCCAAGGTCATTAAATTGGACTTGGATGATTAACTATGAGGGAGTTGGATACTTATATTGTTAAAATCTGTTGAATAAAGTCAGGTTACGATTTTTGTAAATTGAAATTACTTTCATTGTAAATTTTTTATGATAAAAGAGCCAAGTCGTTTAATACTGGATGTTCAAAATGTTATTTCTTATAAATGTTTGAGAAATTGCAGATATGATTCCAGACTATGATCCCGATAGCTGAGTCTAAGGGGGAGTCTGAAGTCAAGCTCAAAGCAAGGGGGGCTTGTAACCAGAAAGCAAGGTGTCGATCCCTAAAGCACGGAAACTTGACGAAAGGGGGAGCCTGAGAAAAGATAGAAGCTGATCAATGAAGAATGATTGATGGATGCTTACAGTGTTATACAATTTAGAAAGAGTGTGAAGACTGATCAAGACTGAAGATGTGTCATGTTAAAGACTCGACACTGAAGACTTCGTCAACATCCAAGGGGGAGTCTGTTAGTGCTCTATGTCTGTTGACTTTGTCTTGTATCGAGTCATGTAATAAGATAGGATAAACCAGTGCTCAGGATGCTAAAAACTAGGGTTTAGGTATAAGTGTGTAATTTCGCTTGAAATAGCCACTGGCTATTTCACACGAAATTAACATTGTTAATTTCGCTTCAAATGGTCAGTGCCACTTCCAAGCGAAATCAGCATGCCTATATATAGTGGAGCCTAGGTTGTCATTTGGCACAGAATTAACTTTTTTGATCCGGTAACGAAGTGCTGCCGAATTGTCTCCAGGTTGTAAATTGCTGTTATATCAATAATAGAGACATTTTAATTGAATCGAGCGTCCGTTTCATTGATTCCGCCTTTGATTCGGATCCAAACTCTTCTGAACGACTCATTCAAGTCGCACAACGATCCTACAAATGGTTTAGCCGAATTAAAAGTTTAAAAACTGCACTGAGCATTGTTGTTGTTATTGTTTGCTTGATTGATCTGAGTTACTAGGTTCGGAAGCACAGCTGTGATTTGCTGAGCGACAAGGGCTGCGATTGCAGCATCCTGTTCGGGATCACGTCTAGGTGGCATATTCTAAAAAGAACAACGAAATATGAGAAACAAGTGAGATCGTCAATTGGATAAACAAAAGAGGTATTGAAAACATCGACATAACACAAGGAAGGCGATCATTCGTTCGTTACCTCGAACAACAAATGACACGCAATGACTAATCAAAGTGAATAGGTCAATATAATGCATCGTGAAGACATGCTTTAGCCTATAAGTGGACACTCATCCCAAGAATTCCCGGTAAGAGTGACAGGTCCGATTATGTGGATTTGTACGAACACTCTAGCCTTAGACAGAAAACTCAGGATACAGGCACCCACCCTTCTAGATTACACGTGTTCACATTATAAGACCCAAACTTTGACGAGATTTTGAAAACTTAGAGGGTTCAAAACCATATAATAAATCATCTAAGAATAGATTATTAATTTTAAAATCAGATTTGTTATTGTGTTCTCGTTGTGGTTATCACCTAAAGATAGGTGATGGTATTTGTTTTAAAAATCTAAACGCAAGAAACTCGCGTTAGGGTCCTAGAAAAAAGTTATAGTCTAGGTCAAAGCATTACTAATAACTTAATTCCCTATAACCATTAGCTCTGATACCAACTCTTCTGTTACACCCCAACCGTGTTGAAACAATGAAACTGCGGCGGAAACGTCGGGGAGTGGAGCAACAGAATTATTGTTTCACAACCATGGATTCAAAAGTTTCGTTTTATTAAGATATTAACATTAAACATTATCTTGACATCAAGTTAAAACACAATCACATCGTCTATCATTTGTTATTTAATCACTACGGCCTCGTCCAGTCCTAAGTGAACATGCATCCTAGTCTTAATCAACATCATTCGACACCACCTGAAACATAAGTTAAAATAAAGTCAGCAAAGAAATGCCGGCGAGCAAATAGGTTTTGTGTGAGTGTCAGATTCATGGCTCGTTTATTTGTTTAAATAACTCGGACTACTTCGTTAATCGATATGATTAACCAACACAAAATAGATTGGTTATAGTTTATAAAATCTCGTTGCCATGAATCTTAACTTAAAACATTTGTTTATGTAAACCAAATCGTGTATCGTTCTCGTAAGATAACTCGTATGGTTTATATCGTTTAGTAAACATCGTTGGTGTGAAATCGTTTCAAATCGTTCGCCCAAGTGAACTAAATAACGCCACGGTATGTAATACGATGAAAACACTTATATATAAGAAGTACAGGCAGCGTATCTACCATATTTTCATCACATTACACCCGTCCCGTTATTTAAACACTAACCAAAAATCAATCGTTCGTTCAATTCGTTTAACTTGTTTAAATCATTCCAATCGTTTCAAATCGTCCAATCGTTTCGAAATCGTTCTCGTTCAAATCGTTCTCGTTTTAATTGTGAAAACTACTTTTGGTCGTCTCGTGGAATACATTCAAACCTTCGTAACTCATCCATTGTTCAACTCGTATTAACAAACCACCAAAGGGTAAGTTAACAATCAACAGGTTCAGTCGTTACCCACATAGCCCCCATACATAACCATGGGTGCAGTCCGATAACGGGATTTTTCATATCCTATGGTACCATAACCTAATACTGGTCGGCTTGGCCAAAGCTAATGAATGTCATTCGTTATGTAAATACGTCCAACAAGTTCGTTTACATTATCGAAATCGTTATTGTTTAATATAAACCATAGTATTCGTTTTTGAAATCATCGTTAAAAGCATTGAAATCGTTTAACACCTATGAATCACCCCAAAACAATTGAAAACAGTAAAATAGGGTAACTATGTACTCACATCGAAGTGCAAAGTATCCTTGATTATATGAACTAGCAAAGCTCGAGTAAATCAAGGAATTCAAGTAGCACCTAGTAATCGGATCGCTAGTTAATAAATCGACACCTAACTCGGAAGATCGGATAGAATGAGGTCTCGTTAACCAAATGAGTATTGGAACTCATGTGATATGGTTTAACAAAGCCTACATTCTAAATCGGAACCTATCCTAAGTGCTTACGACCCGTTACGACCCATTAAGGTAGCTTAGGCCACTTTAACGCGTTGTTCGCGCAAATGCGTGTTCGAGATGCCTAACTAGTCCTATGACAAGTATTATATGCCCTAACATGTTTAAATATGTTGCATAAAGTTTAAGTTACATATGCTTAAAATCCAATTATGCATGAAAAGGGCATTTTGGTCATTTTCTTAAGGCATATAAACTACCTATCATAACAACTAATTAAACTAAGTGACCATAGGGTATAACCTCGGAAGGTTATTCCCTATACAACTATGGTCACAAATTTGCTTGGTCGGATCCTAGTGATCGACCAAACGGGTCGGGTTCGAAAGTCTGAGCGGTTGTTAAGACCACTTATCTTACGACCCTATATAAGCACTAGACTAAAAGTGAAGAGTTAAACATGTTAAAACATGTTTAACTAAGTTAGAAAACAGGTTTTGATATCAAAACAAAGTGTTTTGATATCCGAAGATAGATTCATCTCAAAATACGCATAAACACGTACTTTGACCGAAACTTTGACTCGTCACTTCGACTAATTGACGTGGTAATCGGTAGGTATAGTCACAAGGGACTATAACCATCGTGATTACGCTCACGTTGCAAAGTTCAAACGAACTTTGTGTTGACCAAATCGTGGTCAAAGCAGAAAGTCAAACACTGTTTGATTTTCATGCTTGAAAAACATAAAAAGCATGAAAGAAGTTTACAAAAGGTCCAAGCAAAGATCAAGAACAAAGAAAACTCAAGGATTGCTCAGGTATGAAGCTTCAACTAGAGAAAACTTCAACTTAGAGCAGGTCTTGAATGAAATAAGCAAGGAACAAATGAAGAACCCATTGCTATTTATAGGAAGATTGGATCATCAAGATCATTCCAAGTGTTAGGAAGGTGTAATCTTGACCCTACACTTGTGTAAATGGTATTTAAATACAATGGGAGTCCAAAACCAGCTCCAGGTATTGAGAATTTTGCAAAATCAACCCTGTTGCTGAAACTGAGTTGCTGATTTTGGTCCTCTGTCACATGGCACGCCAGGGAGTCCCTAGGCTGGCGCGTGGCTCGGGGGAGCTCAGTTCCAAGTTTCCAAAATTGTTAAAACAGGTCCCTGCATGCATAAAACTTGATTTTCGGCACGTTTAAGTTCCGTTAACCTCATTTCAAGGCTCTAAAATGAAGTTAAAGTATAGGGAACTTAAAATATGCTTGAAAATATCTCGAATGTTCATTACCATACGAATCGGCATAGTTTCGCAGTTTGACACAAATAGTCCCTATGATCGAATAAACTTGTTTTCGGCACACCAAACCCTCCAAAACTTATTTCTAAGTTATGTAAAGGTTATTTAAGGTATGTTAAGCCTATGTCACTATTCCAGAGTGTTTGTCGTGTTAAACTGATTATGTTTAAGCATCAGTTTGCGTGCAACTTTCCAGAAGGCGATTTAAAGCTTGAAATCGAACTCGAATCAAATCGTAAAATCATCAAACACAAATACACACATAATAACACCAAAACACATCGTTTTATTGACAATTGATATTGTTTTACATCGTACATTGTTTACAAAGCACAGTTGTCACAATCTGCCTATGAATGAATATTATGAAATGATTGGCCAAAATAGAAAGACGCAAATAAGGTAGAGTTTAGTTCTCTAATGAAATGGAAAGTTTCTTGACCAATAGTCCATACAACTAAAGTTGTAAAATATGTTGGATACAAAATTGTTTTTTACGCGAATCATGTGAAAATCAAATTAAGTGATATAAGTCAAAATTGGTGGCACAAGAATTTTCACAAAGACCTATGATTGATTATGAGAAAACGTATTCTCCAGTGGTGGATGCATTGACTTTCCAATATCTTATTAGTCTGGTAATATATAAAAGAGAATTGACATGCGTCTTATGAAAGTTATGTATCACTTGATACTAAGTCATATAAAATAAGTTCTCGAGAATATTATGATTATTATATAAATTCAGCTCTGAATACATATACATGTTGTATATGTTGTTGAATTGAATATAATTGGAACTCCCCATGAGTATCCTAAAGCATTTGAGTGCTTAAGAGGTTAATTGAAACACCTTATGGATGTAATTATTGTGCACCAATACTCCAATAAACATACATAGAAAATGTGTACCTGGTTATTATGGCATCTCAATGTACACAGTGTACAAACATGGTACAATATGGATTTTGGATATAAAAGCAAGTGTTCATGATATTTTTGCGTATGATATAGATATCTATGTGTTAAAAGGGCAAATTTATGTAGCAAAACTTCTAAAGAGTGAAAGCACATGCATATTTGGATAAGATGGAAATAATTCTCTCATGGATTGATAATGCTAGAAGCATTAATGATGTCAAAACCTCAAGAACGTATTATATGAAGTTGGCAAAATACGTATGCACTAAATAGTCAAAACGAGTGTTGTACAACTCGAGATATTTGCATAAAGAGGGATATAAGTTTGATTAAACTAGCCATGTTCTATGAACATTCTACTTTTAAAAGTTCACTATAATCGCAATTTACAGTAATGATATCTAGGCATCATTGAGAGAAATTGTGGAGCTTTTAGAGTGAGAATTTTTTAATGACCTTGGCACGGTCTAATTATTACTCGAACTGCAGTTCAAGTATATATGTAATTATATTTTACTAACCCCTCAAGTTTATCTAGAAGATGATGTTTGGATATTTTAGTATGGACATAGTTGAACCTTAAAGTATGTTAAAGGTTGTTAAGTCATTTGTTATAAGAAATGCCTATTATTATCTCCTACCAAAGTAGAGATTCTCATTCTAGAAGTACCATCGTTAAATGCATAAGTGCATTAATATGTTTTGCTAGCTATGTATGGTTATAATATCTTTCACTTGAGCTTATTGTCATGATATGACCTTTGTCAAGCGAAGAGACATTGGAATGAGTTCAAAGAAATATTTCAGGTATAAACGATATTTGATTATATTTTACTAACCCATCAAAACAAGTTTGGTTAGTCTTGTAGATGCAGGAATGTACCGAAACACAGTCATGGACATATGATAATTTTTGGAAAGAGACACCTAAAGTCTCGTTAGAAGATTATACAGCATTGTTCAACATAAAGGATTGCACAGTAAGGGATCAAACGACAAATCATTCGCTACAAAGGCTTTATTCGACTTTTAAGGAAGATGGACACACGTCACTTAAAGGATACATGTTAAAATGAGGGGAGACTTATTCAAGTTGCACTCTTTTTCCCTTAACTAAGTTTTGTCCCATTGGGTTTTCTTAGTAAGGTTTTTAATGAGGCAACATACATGATCCAGAAGTATTAGGGGGAGACAATACACGCTGCACTCGTTTTCCCTTAGCTATGGTTTTATCCCACTGGGTTTTCCTAGCAAGGTTTTTAATGAGGTAGCATCACCAAACGTATTACAAGAATATTGTACTATTTCATCATGTGGATCATCAAGTGGGAGTGTTATGAATATATCATTTATAGTGACTCTCCACATCCTTAACTCCTCATTGTATTTACTCTTATGTTAATGTTGTTAGTGCATTTATGTCTATCGCCTCCGTCATCTCAAATCGTAGCGGAAACACTTTAATTCTAGCCTTATATTGTAATATCTAGTTAAGAAAGGCAAGGTGGCAATATTGTAATTAATGAGTTTTCTCATTAAAGCCTTGGCCTATAAATAGTAGCTTTAGGGTTAGAGTTTGGGACTTTTGAGACTTTTGCCATTTGCTACATTTGAGGAGATTGAAGCTAGAGAGAGAAAGTAGAGAAAGAAAGGCAAAAGGTGATTCATGTGACTTGTAACTTTTCAAATCTATCAATCGAATCACAGATTAGAGTACGTCTCGTGTGTTCGGTCACGCACGTTCACGGATTCCGCACGTTGAACGTGTCGATACACAATCGTTCGGGAGTCGAAACCGGTCCTAACAAGTGGTATCAGAGCAGGAGCTCGATTGCACGGATCAAACACACAATTTCGCACACGAATCTAGCAGAATCAGATTCAAATTTCACTCAGATTTGTCAAAATTCTTCATTTTTACATCTTCTTCACGTTTTTATCTGAAAAACGCCAAATTAAACGACTTTTTACGGATAAAAATTGCTAAAATTTGGATATGGTGTGCGAAAATACGTGATCTATAAGCCTACAAATTTTCAGACCTTAATTCAAAGCCGTTTGAGAGAAATCTAAAATTTTGTGTTCGAAAAAGTTGTTCAACATGTTGACTGTTGTTGGAGTTCATATGAATGCTAACCGATCGGACAGCTGACCGATCGGCTAGCTAACCGGTCCATAGCTATCATTGCATTTCATTTAAGTTGTTGACCTTCTTTGACTTGCCAGCCGATCGGCTAGCATATCTGGCCGAACGGTCAGCAAACCGTATCATTACATCACTCATTCATTAAAAGGCTTTGACTTTGTTTGACCTAACCGATCGGACAGCAAGCCGATCGGCTAGCATCTCTGACCGATCGAACAACATCTTCACTTTATAATTCATTTGTTGACTTGTTGACTGCCAGCCGAACGGACAGCTGTCCGAACGGCTAGCATCCCAGCCGATCGGTCGGCAATACGTGTCATTAGGTCAACATATTCTGCAATTGTTCAGACAACTTTATCGATGATACATGTGAATCATTAATTGCTTTCGGTGCATGGTATAAAATTGTGTCAGGCACAATCATTCTTTTACATTCTTTTACATTCAGTTCGTCGTTCATAACTCTCATTCCGAAAAACAAAGACCCGGTGAGTCTGAAAGAATACAGACCTATTAATTTGATTGGGGTGATAAGCAAAACGATTTCTAAGATTTTGGCTAATCGCCTCAAAATGGTGATTGGGTCTATTATTTCGGAAAATCAAACGGCTTTTCTGAAGGGGAGGTACATTCTGGACAGCCCGCTTATGTTGAATGAGCTCTTGGCTTGGGTTAAAAAATACAATAAAAAGGCTTTTCTTTTAAAAATCGATTTCGAAAAGGCTTACGATAACGCCAGTTGGAATTTTCTCCTGGATGTCATGGGGCAAATGGGTTTTCCAGAATTATGGTGTAAATGGATCAAAGGGGTTCTAGCTTCGGCCAGATCCTCGGTTCTTGTAAATGGGTCCCCCACCTTTGAATTCAACTGTTCCAAAGGAGTCAGGCAAGGCGACCCTCTGTCCCCGTTTTTGTTCCTGCTGGTGATGGAAGCTCTATCTAGCATGTTGTGCAAAGCTAGGTCGGAAGGTCTTTTTAAAGGTTTACAAACCCCCAATAATGGCCCGGTAATTTCTCACCTTTTTTATGCTGATGATGCTCTTGTGCTGGGGGAGTGGGATAGGGTTGATGTGAAGAATGTGGCGAGATGTTTGAGAATTTTTTACTTATGTTCGGGGTTGAAAATTAATCTTCAAAAATCAAACATATACGGGATGGGTATTGATAATGGGGTTGTGTCTGATATGGCTAAAGTGATTGGGTGTAAAGCGGATTCTGTTCCGCTTAATTACTTGGGAATTACGGTGGGATCGAATATGAATAGAATCAATAATTGGACTCCAATTTTCGAGATTTTTGATAAAAGATTGTCTATGTGGAAAGCTAAAACTTTATCGATAGGGGGAAGGCTTACGTTAATTAATTCGGTGCTGGAGAGCCTGCCCATTTATTATTTTTCTTTATATAAGACCCCGGCTGGGGTTTTAAAGTCCCTCGAAGCCAAGATGAGAAAATTCTTATGGGCCGGCAATGGTAACAATTCTAAAATGAACTGGGTGTCGTGGGATTGGGTTACTTGGCCGAAGACAAAAGGTGGGTTGGGTATCAGTAGGCTTAAAGAGGTCAATGAGGCCCTCCTAGTTAAATGGGGATAGAGATATAGGGCTGAAAACCATAATCTTTGGTGTAAATTGGTGGAAGCGTGTCATAGTAAGTATAATCAAAGGAGCTTCCTTCCGCTTAATGTTAATATTTCTGGTTGTTGGAAAAACATTGTGAAATTGATATCCAAAATAAAAATAAATGGGAAGGGTTTAAATCATCTTATAAGGGGAAAAGTGAGGAATGGGTTTGATACTCGTTTTTGGTTAGACACGTGGGTGGGCGACCTTCCCTTCTTGGAAAGGTGGCCCCATTTATTTGGTTTGGAGGTGTTTAAATCGTGCAGGGTCGCAGAGAGAATGGAAACAAGAAGTGAAAATGGTAATTTCAATTGGCAATGGTCTAGTCAGCCGGAGACAGAAGAGGAACTTAAGGAATGGAAGGAATGTTGCGAGGTGCTTAGTAGGGTGAGTCTTTCCAACGGTAAGGATGCTTGGTTTTGGAATGGCGATAGTCAAAACGGTTTCTCGGTGAAGAAGGTTAAATCGGCCATGATCACGGATAGAGGCAATTGTCACCCTCCAAATTTTGCCTGGTGCAAGTGGGTGCCCGTTAAATGCAATATTATGATCTGGCGAGGCAATCTGGATAGGCTCCCTACTAGAATAAACTTAAGAAGAAGGAACGTTGACATAACTTTGGTGATGTGCCCTTTTTGTGTCGATGCCGAGGAATCGGTGGAGCATTTGTTCACCGCTTGCTCAGTAGCTTTGAGGGTGTGGGCGACTTTCAGTATTTGGTGTAACATTACGCCACTTTACTTTTTTGAGTTTAAAGACATTTTAGAAATCCATAAATTCAGTAAACGGAGTAAGAAGGAAGAAAAGATCATATATGGGTTGGCTATGATAGCGTGTTGGTGCATATGGAAAGAAAGGAACGAGGATTTTTTTAAACAGAAAACATGCAGCCCGCAAGAGATCATAGGAGAGCTTAAATCAAGAGGTTACGCGTGGGTCAAAAATAGATCTTCATGTAATTATATTAGTTGGTCGGAATGGTGTAAATATCCTTTATACATGTTGTAATTTCTTTGCCTTTTGCCCGTTTGGGTCGGAGGTGTTGTTGTTTGTTTGGCCTTTTTCCCGTTTGGGTAAACGGGTCGGAGGTTGTTTTAATGAAGTTTAATTTAAAAAAAAAATTAATTGTCAGATTCACCACGTGATCTTCTTTCTTCTGAATTCATACATTACACATTGAATGTCCCAATCTCATTTCATATTAAAACAGTATTGTCGGCTTAGTGTATTCATCGGCCCAATCACATTTTGATATCACAATTAGGAATCAATTTTGATCTGATCAATATAGTTTGGCCCAATCAAGTTTATTTGATATCAGATCTATCACGTGGCCAACTGAATTTGATTGTTTGATTAATGTGAGCATTTAATAAATGTCGGAAATTAATTGAGTTTGTGTACACTTGATTCAAGTTTGCATAACAGCTGGTATCATTTTATGGTCAAAGAAGTCAATATGCCAGCCGATCGATCAAGCATCTTTTGTCTTTTTGTGCCATTGCTTGAAGTGCAAGCCGATCGGACAGCATCAACATGCAAGCCGATCGAACAACATATTGTTTTGTCGTGTAGTGCTGATCGATCGAACAGAGGGTCGATTGAATTTTCACCCATTTCAAAGCATAGCCAGCCGATCGAACAAGAATTTTTGTCGTTTTGTGTCAACCGATCGAACAGAGGGTCGAACGGACAACCAACCGATTCAAGAATCCCAGCCGATCGGACAACAAGTTGACTTTCGTTGACTCACTTGATCAACACCCTGTCCGATCGAACAGCTTTCCCGCCCGATCGAACAACACTGATTATTTTCACTGTTGACTTGTGTTGACTCACTCGATCGGATACCCGTCCGATTCATTTGTTTGATATTGTTTAAACTGATTGTGCTTGTTTGTTTGTGATTCAAGGTGATTCAAGGAGATAGTATCATGGTTGAAATCAAAGAGAAAACCAGAGAAGAGATTTTGAGTGAGAAAACAGAAAGAGAAATAAGAATGGCTGTGAACAGAATGAATGATATGCAAAGAGAATATGATGAAGCTGTCAGATACAAAAGATGGGATAAGAAACGAGAGTGTTATATCAACAGATATGGGGAACCTGTTGTTTCCAAGAAGGACATAGTTTTTGATGATGTTCTTCTAGTAATTCCTCGGGTCGGCGAATTTTATTCAAATGCTGTAAAAGACAAAAATTATGAGGAAAAGCTGGAAAAACTCATAAGAGAAGTCATGATATCAAGCTTGAAGAAGAGAGATGAAGAGAGAATGGAGAAGAATGTTGAGAGTATGGTTGAAGAATTAAAGAAAGTTGCTGAGGAAGATGTGAAGGTATATGTGGAAATGAAAGAAGAAGTTGTTGTGAATGTAGAGGTTGTAAAAGAAGCTGTTACTAAAAAACAGCAGGTTGAAGAAGAGGTGAAGAAAGAAGAAGAAGAAGAAGAAGAAGAAGAAGAAGAAGAAGAAGAAGAAGTGAAGAATGAGAGTTTAGTTGTTGGTGAGGTTGGTGTTGAAGAAAAGCAGAAAGATGCTGATCAAAGGCAGACAGAAGGTGAAGCAAACACCGAAGTGCCGATAACTGAGGTAAATTCTGATTCTGGAATTAAAACCAAAATTGTTGAACAGTGCAAGAAATGCATGGAACCATGCAGTGCTTGTATTGAAAAAGATGAACAATTCAAAACAAGAAATCTTGAATTCAATAAAATTGAAGAAGTTTTCAAAAATAAATGTAAAGAAATGTTAGAAAACGAAAAGATTTTGAAAGATAATGATGAAAAACTTTTGAAAAAATGTAAAAAGTTAGAAAAAGAAAATGAAGTTTTGAAAGTAAATGTTTTGAAAAAGACAGAAGAATGTGAACAAAAAGAAATTGTTTGTCAAGAAATGAAGAAAGAATATGATTCTATAAAATTGGCATATCACATTACAAAAGAATCATATGAAAAAGTGAAGGATAAAATGAAATTTGCTCAATCAAGAATGAATTACTTATCTGAAACAACTAAAGAGCTTAAACGAATGTATGAAATAAAACAAGGTGTTGTTAATTCCTATATTGAAGATGTTGCTAAGCTAAAGCGACATATTACTGATTTAGAACAGGACAACAACAAGTTAAAGAGTTATCACGTGTCGTCATATGTGCTTGAAAGAATTTTCAACATAAAACCGGATGGAAAAGATTCTGAGCAAAACAAGAAAGGTATTGGCTCAGAGTTTCATCAAGTTCCACCACCGGGAAAATTTGCATTTTATGATGATGAAAAGGTCGAAAAAGCTTTCAACATGGTAGACCAATTGCCAGACAACATTGACATAACTTATTCCAAATCTGATGATTCTCATGATTCAGAGGTGGTAGGTAAAGTTGTTGAAAGAAGAGTCGGTTGATACAGGTAAATCTGAATCACAGGATGAAGACGAAGGAAATCTTCATGATAGTTATCTGAAAAACACAAAATCCGAGAAAAGTTTGAATGATGATTCAAAAGGATTGGTTTATACCATGATTGGATCGGACACATTATTTCTAGATGTTGTATTCCTGATTCAGAATGTGATTTCAGAAAAGCTTGATAAAGTTTTCAAAATGGTTGAAATTGAAAAATCTGAGATTCCAAAACTTGCTGGTAAAGGTCACAAATCTTTTTATAACAAACCTGGTTTCAAGAAGAAAAACATGAAGGCTGGGTTGGGTTATAAGAAGAAACAAAGTTGGAAAAGAAATGAAAGTCCAAATTATCAGACAAAGATGAATTTCGTTCAAGGAAAAAGTTTTGTAGAAGAGGAAAAACTCAGATTTAGACAACAGTCTAATGAAGAGTTCTGTGCTCAGAAAAAGCAACAACAACAGGTCAAGGATGTGTCCAAGAGAATATGTTTCAAATGTGATCAAATAGGACATCTTGCACGCAAGTGTCAAAATCTGAAACCTGTTGATGTTGAGACGAAAAAGAAGTCTGTTTATGTTGAAAAACAGAAATCTGAAGTTGTGACTCAGAAGTCAACCAAGTTTGATTCAAAGCAAATTTGGAAGCCGAAAATGTCAAATGCTGACTCACAACAAACATGGAAACCAGTGACGTCTAGACTTAGAACAACACAAAGTTGGAAAACAACTGTTGATGCAACAAAACCAAACCAGATTTGGAAACCAAAAGTTGTTGTTCAAAATCAAAAAGTTCAAAAAGAATCACATTTTTACAAAAGAGGTACTCCAAAAGGTCAAACATGGAGTGTTAAGAAACAAGTGACTTCGGTAAAAGATGAGAAAGTTGAAGTTAAAGTTGAAAAAGTCTTTGATGAAAAAGATTTTCCGAAACTGCATGATACATATTGTGTTGAAATGCCTAAGGTCAAACAGACTTGGGCTAAATTGTTCAAGTAATCAAGTAGTTTGAATGTGCAGATGTTCAACAAATCCGAAGATTGTGAAACTGGAAGTTGGAGCAGCCTGGCACAAGGTGGAGAGGAGGCTGCTGAATCCTGTGTTGGTTGAAACAGGAACTTTATTTGTTTTTCTGTACATAAATAAACAATATTTTCAAAAACCCTAGAAATTTGAAAAAAAAATTAAAAACCAAAAATATGTTTTAATTTGTTAAAAACTTGAAAAACCAAAAATATGTTTGTTTTTAATTTTTGTCAAAAATAGAAAATTACAAAAATATTTGTTGATTGAATACCCCGAAACCCTCACGGCTGAACAAACATGATTACTTTCACAAGATTGAAAAACGGTTTTCAAACTGTCGAAAATCAACGGGTTGTAAATCATGGGGGTATGTTATTTTTTGCAAATCAGTGCATGAGAAGCAGAAAATGGATGGCGAGACAAAGCTATCAGTATTGGTTGTAAAATTTTCTTTAAATAGTTTTGCATTTTAGGGGGAGAAAAATTGTCAGAATATCCAAAAACATTAGAAAATTTGAAAAAACCAAAAACATGATAAAATTCAAAAATTGAGTTTTTGCGTAAAAAGAGGAAATGATAGTACATTAGTAGACAGTTACAGTATGCTAAAGAAATGTAATGATTTTATAGCATTAAACAGTCTCACTGATGATATGCCGATAGGTTTTTATACATTTAGTAAACTTTTTCGGGATATAAACCTAAATTCAAACTTGCTTATTTCGCGGGGAACACTACTTGGATATATAGGTAACCCCTGAAATCTTGTTTGAAAGGTCCCTCTTTCTGAGATACTAGGTCTTTATCCTTAGTGATATCTGGGGTATTATCCTGGGACTTCTGATTTTGCGGAAGCAATGGCCTAGTCCCCGTATAATACTTTACGCTTGCTTGAAATATAGCACCACCCTCAGCAAAAATGATGAAACAATAAAATTGATAGTCATTGCTGTTGTAAAAAATATCCTCTAAAGGGGACACACCATAAGTCGAACCGTCATCTCTCTGCTGAACGGAAGTTCTGACCTGAGCTCTCACGGTTTCGTACTATTTCATAATTTATCCCCTTACAGATATCATCTAGGTATACTCACCTATAAGACTGAATATTGGGATCTGGATACGGGAGTATATTCAAGAGGTGGGACACATGAATGAGTTTAAGTTCTTAATACACCTAATTCGTATCCTGAATCAGTTGAAATTTGTGTGAAAATTTAAGCGGACAAGTATATCGACAATCTAAGTGAATTGTTTAATTCTTAATGTGTAACTAAGCTCAACGGTAATTGTGACTTGTCAAAAACTGATATGATCCTCTGATGCATACTCAAACAAAAATATTGTCTGTAAATATGTTTGTACATATTTTTTACTGCTTTATATTTTCAGAAAAATACAAAAAGATTTTTGATTCTGCTTTATTTTCGACAACCGATGTCTGAGAGCTGAGTTTCAAAATCTAAGTATGCTAATTGTGTTTCTGAAAATAAAACAAGTTCATTAATTTGAAACTTGAATTAAAAAAAAATCAAAAATAAAAAACAGTTTGTGATATCTCCAAGGTCATTAGTTTGGACTTGGATAATTAACTGTGAGGGATTTTGGATACTTAACACTGCCAAATCTGTAAAGATTGTTGATAGGGGGAGTGATTTAGAAAGTTGAATAGAACCAGATTACGATGTCTGGAAAATTGAAGTTCAAAACATTTTCACTTATAAATGTTTAAGGATTGCAGATACTATACCAGACTACGATCCTGATAGCCGAGTCTAAGGGGGAGTCTGAAGACGAGCTCAACGCAAAGGGAAGCGTGCATTCAAGGACCCAGGAACTATTCTGGAGGAGCTTGTAACCGAAAAGCCTGGTGTCGATCCCAAAAGCACGGAAGCTTGACGAAAGGGGGAGCCTTAAGAGTCTACCAAAAGGAAGAAGCTGAAGACAGAACCACGGGGATTCTGTTCAAGCAAGAGGGAGTCTATGTTGCTGAAGACGTGTTAAAGGTTCAAGAAGACTCAGAAAGAGAGAAAAAGACCAGACGCTACGAGTCTGACTAAATGTTTGAGATTGACTGTGGCAATATCCAATGGGGAGTTTGTTAGTGCATTTATGTCTATCGCCTCCGTCATCTCAAATCGTAGCGGAAACACTTTAATTCTAGCCTTATATTGTAATATCTAGTTAAGAAAGGCAAGGTGGCAATATTGTAATTAATGAGTTTTCTCATTAAAGCCTTGGCCTATAAATAGTAGCTTTAGGGTTAGAGTTTGGGACTTTTGAGACTTTTGCCATTTGCTACATTTGAGGAGATTGAAGCTAGAGAGAGAAAGTAGAGAAAGAAAGGCAAAAGGTGATTCATGTGACTTGTAACTTTTCAAATCTATCAATCGAATCACAGATTAGAGTACGTCTCGTGTGTTCGGTCACACACGTTCACGGATTCCGCACGTTGAACGTGTCGATACGCAATCGTTCGGGAGTCGAAACCGGTCCTAACAAATGTTGAGCCTATAAATAGAGGCTTTGTATTTCATACATGTACATCAATAAGAAATTCATCTCCCATTCTCCCATTCTTTTCTATACATTGCTAATAGGTTCTAGTTATTACATATATATTATTGTTTTGTGTTATTTGACAATTTGTTAGTTTACAGTATGAGTGAGCAAGGTACATCCGACACTTACCGTCAATTAGCTAGTTCCCCACAGAGTGAAGGAACCTCATCTCAGCCAACCCCCTCAGGATACTCTGTTGATACTGAGGAAGGATTCTTTATATTTAAGGCACAATCTGAGGAACCATTCCCTCCAAAAAAGAGAGGATAGTTTAGTAAGGGAGCACATGAGATGAGGAAAAGGATGAAGAAATTACACCAACAGAGAGCACTAGCAAAAGAAAATAGAGAAATGAATGCACAAACCCAGGAAGCAGTTAATAGACCATTCCGGGAAGAGGAACTTGATAGGCAGTTAGCAGATTTCCACATGTTAGCAATCACTGCAGCAGATCCGAATCTGAACCGAATAAATGAACCACCACTGTTACCATTATTTACCGACCAACAAATGGAGTTAGAACCCAATCAGGAAGACCAATTCCCAATCCTAGCATTTGACCCCAATGAGATACCTAGAATCCTAGGACCAATCCCTTTAGAACATGATCCATGGTGGGATGATAATAGGTCATATCAGGAATTACTAAATAACCGTTATCCTCATGAAGAACCAGTACCCGCACCAAATCCCATAGCGCAGTATACAGACCTAAACCCTTTAGACCTGTTTTGGAACGATGACAGGTATATTCAGAGTATGTTAAACAACCCATATCCATACGGAGAACCCATACCACGTTACCCTGACCCAGTACCAGCACCATTACCACCTATGAGCAAAGAAAATGTGTAGGAACTTCGCTCATATGGTGAAGAGTTAGTTGAAGAGGGAAATATGATCCGTCAGATAGGAGAGAAACTCGTCTGGAAGTATGATGAGCGTGAAATGCAGTAATAGACAAGCCAGCGCATAATATATAATATATATATATGTGTGTAATGTTGTACTTGTAAAAAAATATAATCAACTAAAATAGATAGACTAAAATACCAATCGATGCATAATTACTAGTATGTTTAATTTTTCAGTAGTAATTTGCAATCGATGCATATATATAGATATATAAAAAGAGTAAGTCGCAATGTTCGATGTTTTTGATCGATTTGCATGTGTGATTGTTTGTATTAAATTTTATTTTGAGATATTAATACCTGATAAACGTTTACAATTCAGATGGACAACGAAGTAAATCAGGAAAACCAGAATTACGATAATAACGAGAACCAAGTGAATAAAAGTGCCATGAACATATAGTAGCACAAGGAATAATAGATGCTATGCCATATATCATCAAGACTGTTAAAGAGGCAGAAAATAATAACTCTACAATTGGAAGTAAACGTCAACCCACTGAACCAAGTCATAGCGTGAATGAAAATCACGAACCACTTATCCATGCTCCAATCCCAAAAAGAAGGAGAACCATCTCTTATGGTTGCTCTTATAAAGATTTCTTGACATGCAAACCAATAGAATTCTCAGGCAACGAAGGAGCTATCTCAGCCTTACGCTGGATAGAGAAGGCAGAAGTAGTCATGAAAATAAATAAATGTGTAGATGAAGATAAAATTATGTTTGCTTCTAATCTTTTTAAGAATGCAGCCTTAGAGTGGTGGAATACCATTCTCCAATCTAGAGGAAGTGACAGAGTTTATAATATGGAATGGATCAACTTTAAGGATATAGTTGAAAGAAAATTATGTCCTCCTCATGAAAAGGAACAAATTGCCAATAAGTTTCTAAATCATAAAATGATTGGAATAGACCGCAGGGAGTACACTACCATATTCTTTGAATATGCTAGGATAGTACCAACCTTAGCCTCACCAGAGCCAATGTTAATCTCCCGTTACATCTGAGAATTAATCAGTGAGATCAAACATGTAGTCAAGGAAGCTAGGCCACAAACCATAGAAGAAGCTGTAGAACTAGCTAACACCTTGACAGATGAATGGGTACAAACACAAGAGGAAAACCAGAGAAAGAACCTAGCTCAAAAGCTTACCCAAGGATTTCGCTACGGTAATTCCAACCGTGGGAAAGGTACAGGTTCTTCCTCTGCAGCATACTGCAAGTATTGCAAAAGGAAGCACGAAGGAAGATGCTCAATATACTACAACTTCCGCAAGATGTCTGGGCATAAGGAAGAAGACTGCACGAAGAAAGCTAGAAATAGGCTATGCTTCAATTGTGGAGAAGCTGGTCATATCAAACCGAATTATCCGAAACTAGCTCTAGCAACAACAAACAAAGCTAAGGCAACTGAAGGACCCAAGAAGAATGCCAGAGCATTCGTTCTGACAGCCAAAGAAGCCAAGATGATTCCGGATGTGATTGCCGGTACGTTTTTAGTTAATGATGTTTTTGCTAAAGTATTATTTGACTCTGGTGCAAACCAAAGTTTTATCAATACTTCATTCTACAAACTTCTCAACCAACCATTAACTAGACTTCAACAAGACTGTCTTGTAGAGACGGAAAATGGAGATTCCATTAAGTTAAGCGAAATCCTGCAGGGAGCAAGGATAGAGATTTTAAACCATAAGTTTTATGTTAACCTTTACCCAATGAATCTAGTCGGATTTGATGTCGTGTTAGCAATGGATTGGTTGGTAGCCAATCATGCCAGTATTTTATGTGATCAAAATTCTGTGCAAGTAAGTACACCAAAGGGTGAAAAGATCACAATTAAAGGAGATAAGCCAACCAAATTGACAAAATTCATCTCTGTGATGAAAACTGCAAGCTATGCAAGGAAAGGAGCAATAGTGTATATAATTTCTATAATCATCAACACTAAAAGAAAAGAACTAAAAGATATTCCCGTAATATCTAAATTCTCAGATGTTTTTTCCAGAAGAGTTACCTGGATTACCGCCAGATCGAGAGGTTGAATTTAGAATTCACCTAATACCAGGAACGGCATCGATTGCCAAGGCACCATATCTGTAGGATCGTGAGACGATCGAAACGAGTCTATCCGAAGAGTTCTCGGTCTAATCAGAGGCGGAATTCATTGATTAGACTTTGTAACAGCTTGAATCACTTTTAATTGTCTTGTTTTATTGATATGACATGTTTACAGATCAAACGACACGTCGACAGCACTTCGGTATCGGAATCATGAACGTTACAAATGAATTAGAAACAAGGGTATTTATAGGTGTGGGTGTTTCGCACGAAATAGACAACAGGTATTTCGTGCGAAATAGCCAATTGCTATTTCGTACGAAATAACACAAGTTGATTTCGTGCGAAATCAACTTTCAACCCTAAAACCCTGTTTTCTCGTACAACTTGCCCTGATCTAACAATTTAAATACAAGACTCGATACAAGACGAAGTCGACAGACGTATGCACCAACAGACTCCCCCTCGGATGTTGACGAAGTCTTCAGTGTCGAGTCTTCACAATCTTCAGTCTTTATCAGTCTTCGGGCTTCTAAATCTCAATCTATCTCTTCACATTCTCTTTCAGAATCGCAACCTGGCTCTATACACTTCTTGATCAGGTCTCTTGATTCCTTAAGTTCATCAGCATCATCAATTTGCATAAACTTCAGGATCAGAATCTGGCTTTACTATCTTCAGACTCCCTTTTTCTAGCAGACTCTCCGTTAATTTGTGCTAGGATCATAGTCTAACTCTCACATGTTCACAGGTTCAGAAATGAAACCTGGCCAACCTGCACATCCTCTACCCAAAACATAAATTTCATAAAATTTAAAGTTTAACAATTTAGAAATCAGATGAAAGTAACCCATCAAAAATGATTTAACACTTTTAAAATTTGAAAACCACTTGTATGAATATCATTTTTTCTTAAACAATTTCTCCCAAACCATTTGTTCATCATGCTCAGCACTCGGAATTTTGAAAATCAGCTTTCCAATCATCTGTTGTCGAAAATCTTTTTGTATTTTTCAAAACTTATGCTAAAACACTGCAAAAATCTTTTTGGGATTTTGTTTAGAATGAAATGCAGTAAAGAAATATTTACAGACATTATTTTTGTGAGTTTGTGTAAGAGGATCATATCAGTTTTTGAGACACAACACCAACACCGTTAAGCTTTAAACATTTTAAGTTCTAAACAATTCACTTAGATTGTCAGTATACTGATCCACTTAAATTTTCACACAAAGTTCAACTGTTCCGAGATACGAGATTAATTTTTTAAGCACTTGAACTTATTCGCGTGTCCCACCTCAGAATATACTCCCGTATCCAGATCCTAATATTCAGTCTTACAAGTGAGTATACCTAGATGATATCTGTAAAGGGTTAAATGTGAGGGCCATGAGAGCTCAGGCTATTGCTTCCGCAAAATCAGAGAGATGATGGCTTCGACTTTTCGGTGTGTTCCCTTTAGAGAATCTTTTCTTCAACAGCACATGATTATCATTTTGCAATGTTTCATCATTTTTTATGCTGAGGGGGGTGCTATATTTCAAGCAAGCGAAAAGTATTATACGGGGACTAGGCCATTGCTTCCACAAAATCAGAAGTCCCGGGATAATACCCCAGATATCACTGAGTATAAAGACCTAGTATCTCAGAAAATGGGATCTTTCAAACAAGATTTCGGGGGTTACCCATATATCCGAGAGATGTTCCCCACGAGATAAGTAAGTTTAAAATTTAGGTTTATATCTCGACACAATCTACTAAATGTGTAAAAACCTACTGGCATATCATTAGTGAGACCATTTATCACATTTGACTTTCCAATTCTTTAGCGTGCTGTGATAGTCCACTGATGTACTATCATTTCCTCTTTTTCATAACAAAACTCATTTTTGATTTTATCATGCTTTTGGATTTTTCAAAAATTCAAATGTTTTTGGATTTTCTGAAATATCTTACTCCCCCTAAAATTCAAAATCATTTAAAAGGAAATTTGAAAACAAACTATACAAATAAAATGACAACTGATTTTCAAGCTTTAATTCGCCATCCACTTGGCACAAACAATCAGAACTCCCCATGACAACAAACTATTTTCCCATAATGATTTCAAAACACTTAAGTTTGTTTTAATCAAAAATGGTTTTTCTGGAAAATTAGTTTTGTTGAATTTCAAAAACCATTTGTAGGTTAGGGGATCAATTCATCACCTTATTCTCTCAATCACATGAATGTAAGTTAAATCAAGTTCAACTTAATGACCTTGATTAACCACTTGTAGGTTCTCATCACCCATACCACTTGTAAAATTAAAATATAACAATTTTCAAGAAAAACTACCACTTGTAGAACGAAATATCACTGACGTGAATTTCTCAAGAAAGATGCCGATTCATGCTCCACGATTACCAACTTGGGAGCTCCGGCAAGTCAGGTTTTTAAGTAGAAAACCCATTCACCCAAGCCTGACCAGCCTTGGGTGATTTTGATTCAACTCTATCCCAACCTCCTTTTGATCTATAAAAATCTTTTGCACTTTTCACTTTCCCATCTACCATCTTCCCAAATATATGTTTGACTTTCCCATTGAAAGCCTTTTCAGCATCAAATTCTCCTTTACCAGCATAAAATTGATCTGAAATCTCAATCTTTCCAATTTTTAATTTTAAACTTTCTTTTGACAATGGCGGAAAATTTTCATCGTTCATCTCAGGAACGGAATTCTCAACATGTTTCTCAACAGATGACTCCTCTGATTTTTTGGAATCAGATTCATTGTCATAACTACTCTCAGATTTTACAACCCATCTTTGTTTGTTCACATCAACTTTTCTTTTGTAAAAACGCTTCGAACTTTCACCAGTTTCGAAAATTGAATTTTCAAACATATTAGTTTTCTCAGCTGATTGTTTCTTTTTATCAACATGTTTCTTAATCATTTCAGAATTAGAAGAAACTCCCTGTTTTGCGTTAATGGACATTGAGCAGTTCCAAGCAATATGTCCAATCTTGTGACATTTGAAACAAGTTCTTCGTTCAACTCTTTTCTCAGATTCTTTCATCACATTTCTTTTCTTTTCAGCAAGAAACTCTCTGTTTGACTGTCTCCAGAATGATTTCTTCTGCTCTTCTTCAGAACTTCCTCCTGCAACAAATTTTGTTTTTGGTTTATAATTTTTCTCATTTTTATAATCTTCCAGGGGAATGAAACCTAAACCTTTCTTTTTGAAATTACTGTTATGGTTTGATTTCTTTTGAAAATCATAACCAGAACTGTAACCCTTTTTCTTGTTTAATCTCTGTTGAACTCTTGAAGTGTACTTTTTAGATTTTTCATGAAAATTTAAATCTTTTATTTCAGAAATATTAATTTCTGTTAATTTGAAAACCTGTTTGATCATTTCAGATTTAACACTTCTTATTGGAAATTCCTCATCAAAATATAATTTGTCTGGATCATTCAAAGTATATGCCACTTTGATTGGTCCGTCATTCAAATTAGATTTTGATAACATGAATTCTTTATTGTAAACCCGTTTAACCGGTGAACTCAGACTCTTTTCTGATGAACTCGAATTTTCAGATTTAGACTCCGACTTTGACTCTTCATCCATATCCAACACCCGATCGACCACCTTCTTTAACAACTCAGACTCATGATCAATGTCAGACGCTGTGAATGTGACATCAATGTTGTCTGGTAACTCATCAATGGTCTCAGACATTATCTTTATGTTAAGTGCCTTATTTAAACGTTCCTCATTTGGCTTTCTGGGAGAATAACTTTCGTAGATCGGGGGTGGACACTTGTTATACTTGACACTTTGTTTCTTACCAGTATCCGTTTCTTCCTTCTTTTGTTCTTTAAAAACTTCAAGACCTGCAACAGTAGGATAAACTCGATCAATCAAATAATCACAAGTAGTATAACTCAACAACAATCGTTTGATTCTTTCACTTTCTATCTTTTCAAGTTCCAAGTCTTGCTTCACTTTTGCACAGTCTTCAATATACTCATTGATGACCTTCTGTTTTGTCATTAATGTTGAGCTCATCTTTGTCATAGCAGTCTCAACTTCTGAATTTGTCTTCTTCAGACCATTTACTGTTTTCTTCAGTACATCATAAGATTCCTTCACGTACTTTACATCAAACAACAGTTTTTCTTTCAACTCTTCAAGTTCACGAATCTTCTTATCCTTTTCTTCACAATGTTTGCAAGACTCCAAACATTTCAGACAAGGTTTTGTTACCTCAATAATCTTTTCCACTTCAACAACTTTTTCAACTATTTTCTCAACCTCAACAATTTTCTCAACTTCGACGATCTTTTCAACGATATCCGGTTCTTCATTGAATTCTAACTCTTTTTCCCATCCTTCAGCTTCGACCTTTTCTATCGAATTTTCTTCAACTTCTGCTTTCTCAGCTTCTAATTTCGCCTTTTCTTGAGCAATTCTTCTTGCTTCCAAGTCTCTGTTCAATCTGGTAGCTTTCTTCTCATTCAGCATCTCAACTTTATCTACAAAGAACAAATAAAAACTATCAGGATCCAAACCTTTTCTAGCTCTATTAATATATTCTTCTTCATCATCGGTATCTAAATCACTTCTAAAGTCTGGAAAAATTTGTATTCTTTTCGGACTAGATTTGACTGATTCTGCTTCCAAGATTTGAGCAATAAGAACTGATTTCTTTAAAAATTCTTTATCTGGCACATAGTTATCCCAACTAAAACCCTCTGCTAGCTTTTCATCATCTTGATTGACAAGAAAAGCTTTCTTCTTTCCATCTTCAAGAGCACGTGATGATGATGGTTGTTGTTGATCTAATTGATGAAAATTTGATTTTTGATAATAATTTTTGTTTCCAGATGAATCCTGTCTTTCAGTTGCTTCTTTATTTTTGCATTCTCGTTTAAAATGTCCCTTTTCTTTGCAACGAAAACAAGTGACCTTTGATTTGTCAAACCCTATCGGAGATGCACTCATTTCTCGAAAATCATCTCTTCCAGTGATTTGTTGGAATTTTTCTGCTCTTCTTACAGCACTAGCCAAACACCACTTAATATCCATCAGCTCAAGCTCTATAGCATCAATCTGATCATAATCTTCTTTTGTGAGCATCGGATTTCCAATTCTACTAGCAACTAAACTTTCATATGACTCTAACATAGCAACAAGTGATGCCATGTGTTGCTTAGCCATTTCTGGAGAGAGATTTTGACCATTTTGAATGTTCAAAGTAACGTTACATTGCAAATTTGTTGAGTTCTGTCGTTGAGGACTTGGTGTTGTATAATTTGGATCAAAGCTTGAATACGAAGATGAAAATCCACCACTCTGAGTTACAGTACTACCCTTAGTTTCAGAAGAACTATCAGCACTAAACGCAGTCTTAATCTTTGGACTTGGAGTAACTTCAAATTTGTTTCCTCTGTAGTATAAACTGACATCTTGTTGAGCATTTGGATTATTCATGATTGCCGTTTTCTGGATATCCAACTCATGCTCTTCAATCTTCTGAATAAACTTTGCCAGATTCATATTTTCAGATTTTCATATGCTTTAAGATCAACAAATAAGTTCCCCATTTCTGCTGTGGTAATGCATCGGCTAACTTATCCACCCATTCATCGTCATCTTTCTTTATTTCCAATCTTCCCATTTCCAAAACCAGATGACAATACCTATCAATGGTCATTTTTGTGGTTTCACCTTCTAAAGCTACAAACATATCAAATGATTTCTTTACTAAATCCTTTTTGTTCTTGATCATATCTGCACTTCCTTTAAACTTTTGAATTAACGCTGTCCAAATTGATCTAGCAGTACCCTCATGTTGGAGTAAAACAAAGATATCTTCTTTAACTGCTTGTTGGAGAATACTAATCATCATTTTTTCACTTGTATATTTCAATTTTTCAACATCTGAATAGTCACTAAATGCTTTTTCAAGCCCACGTTCATTTTTCGGTTTCTCATAATCTACTTCTAACAAACACCATGCGTCAAATTTATAAGCCTGCACCCAGTTTTCAAATCGATTTTGCCATCCTCTAAAATCCTCAATGTACATAAGTTTCGGCGGTTTTTGATACGTTCCCGTTTCATTCTCACTGTAAAGAGTTTCAGCAGCCGTAACTGGAGCAACTGGTGTAGCAAACGCATTGTAAAATTCTACTTCCATGTTTCGATAACCTGTTTCACAAATTCTCAACGTTCAAACAACAAAGAAATGTTCACACAAAATGAAAACTTTAAACGAAATCACTTGGTGCGAAATAGCTTTTCAAACAAAATCAACTTTCACACGAAATACCAGTTTCAAACGAAATGAGTACTGGTTTCGTGCGAAATACGGTGATTTCGTACGAAATAGGTGATTTCGTGCGAAATAAACCAAATACAGTGATTTCGTGCGAAATCAAGTGTATTTTCAAGCGAAATAGCAATTTCAAGCGAAATCAATTGCCTATTTCGTGCGAAATACTGCTGACGTCATCATGATCGATCTGTTTTTCAAACGAAATGAACAAATTTTACCAGTTTTAGATCGAATTAAGGTCCAATACTTTCAAGTCTTTATTAAAAGAGTGTTTCGCTTATAATGAGTGAAATTCAAGTCATTTTGTCCGTAAAAACTTGTTTAATTTTGAAAAGAAGGTGAAGAAGTCAGAAATTTAAGCTAAATCTGTAAGAACTCTTCCTCTTGAGCTCTGATACCACATGTAGGATCGTGAGATGATCGAAACGAGTCTATCAGAAGAGTTCTCGGTCTAATCAGAGGCGGAATTCATTGATTAGACTTTGTAACAGCTTGAATCACTTTTAATTGTCTTGTTTTATTGATATAACACGTTTACAGATCAAACGACACGTCGGCAGCACTTTGGTACCGGAATCATGAACGTTACAAATGAATTAGCAACAAGGGTATTTATAGGTGTGGGTGTTTCGCATGAAATAGACAACAGGTATTTCGTGCGAAATAGCCAATTGCTATTTGGTACGAAATAGCACAAGTTGATTTCGTGCGAAATCAACTTTCAACCCTAAAACCCTGTTTTTTCGTACAACTTGCCCTGATCTAACAATTCAAATACAAGACTCGATACAAGACTAAGTCGACAGACGTATGCACCAACAATATCGATTAGCACCGACCGAGATGCAGGAGCTGAAGAAATAATTCGACGAACTACTTGACAGAGGATTCATACAACCTAGTTCATCGCCGTGGGGAGAACCGTGTTATTTGTCAAGAAGAAGGATGGATCAATGCGTATGTGCATTGATTACCGGGAATTGAACAAGGTTGCGATTAAAAATCGGTACCCATTACCGAGAATCGATGACCTGTTCGATCAACTTCAAGGAGCTCGTTTCTTTTCTAAGATAGATTTACGTTCAAGATAACATTAATTGAAAGTACAGGAAGAGGACATTCCTAAAACTGCTTTCAGAACAAGGTACGGTTATTATGAATTTATAGTCATGCTATTTGGTCTAACCAATGCCCAGCCGCATTTATGGACAGGATGAACAGGATATGTAAGCCATACCTGGATAAATTCATAATTGTGTTTATAGATGATATTCTAATTTACTTTAAGAGTAAAAAGGATCATGCAGAGCACCTGCATAAACTTTTGACATTATTGAGAAAAGAAAAGCTTTATGCTAAATTCTCAAAATGCAAATTCTAGTTACAAGAAGTGCAATTCCTTGGACATCTGGTTAATCATGAAGGAATCCATGTGGATCCCACAAAGATCTAGGCATTTACTAAAGGGAAAGTTCCTGAATCACCAACGGAAGTAAGGAGTTTTCTTAGACTTGCTGGATATTATAGACGTTTTATTCAAGATTTTTCTAGAATAACCATTCCATTAACCAAACTGACCTGTAAATCAGTTAAATTTGAATGGGGACCAAAACAGGAGGAAGCCTTTAGGATTCTGAAACAAAGAATAACCAACACACCCATACTCGCATTACCCGAAGGAACTGAAGACTTAGTAGTCTACTGTGACGCGTCTAAGTTAGGGTACGAATGTGTATTAATGCAACGTCAAAAGGTTATAGTGTATGCCTCTAGATAGCTTAAGAAACATGAAGAGAATTATAAAACCCATGATCTAGAGTTAGGAGCCATAATTTTTGCCCTTAAGATTTGGAGACACTATCTTTATGGTAGTAAGTTTATTTTCTTCACAGATCATAAGAGTTTAAGATATGTTTTTGGGGAAAAAGAGTTAAATATGAGACAGAGACATTGAATGATTTTGATATCCAGTATCATGCAGGAAAAGCTAATGTAGTGGCTGGTGATTTAAGTCGGAAGTATCACGAAAAGCCAAAATGAGTACGCTCTCTCAGATTATATTTGCAGGTAGATTTAAATGAGCAAATCAGAGAAATACAAGAAACAACAATCAAGGATGATGCTGAAGATTTAAAAGGAATGATTAAGGAATTAGAACAAGGAACAGATGGAATTTGGAGATTCCATAAGAAAAGGATCTGGATACCTATTCAAGGAAACCTAAAAGACCAAATTTTAGAAGAAGCCCATAAGTCTAAGTATACGATACATCCCGGTAGTGATAAGATGTATAAAGACTTAAGAAAGAATTTCTGGTGGATAGGAATGAAAAGGGATATAGCAACCTATGTTGCTAAATGTCTAACCTGTTCACAGGTTAAAGCGGAACATCAAAAACCCTCATGGTTATTACAGCAACTGGAAATGCCAATATGGAAATGGGAATTAATAACAATGGACTTTGTTACTAAATTACCCAAGACACGAAAAGGTAATGATACAATCTGGGTGATTGTAGACAGATTAACCAATGAAGGAAACTTTCAGTAACTTTCAGTATGGAACAATTAGCCAAGTTATATGTAAATGAAACAGTTTCATTGCATCGAATTCCTTTATCTATTATTTCTGATAGAGATAGCCGGTTTACATCTCATTTTTGGACAAGTTTCCAATAAGCAATGGGAACCAGGTTAAATCTAAGAACAGCTTATCATCCTCAAACAGACGGACAAAGCGAAAGGACAATCCAGACCATTGAAGATATGCTTAGAGCCTGTGTAATTGATTTTGGAAGAAATTGGGACGATCATTTACCATTAATAGAATTTTCTTACAATAACAGCTATCATACTAGCATTAATGCTGCACCTTTTGAAGCACTTTATGGATGAAAGTGTCGAACTCCAATTTGTTGGGCAGAAATTGGAGAAAAGCAATTATCTGGACCAGATATAGTACAAGAAACAACGGACAAGATTATTCAAGTCAAGAAAAGACTAAAAACAGCATGAGATCGTCAAAAGAGTTAAACAGATAACAGACGGAAATCGTTGGAATTTCAAGTTGGAGATATGGTATTGTTAAAACTTTCTCCATGGAAAGGAGTGTTCAGATTCATTAAAAGAAGAAAGCTAAGCCCCAGTGTCACACCCCCAAAATCCATCTGTGGAGTATCACCGCTTGGAGGCGTGACTGACCAGGATCAAGCCACCAATCATATTGAACAAGCATGTAAGTAATAATAAAATCCAACACAATACAATTGGCGTTCAAACAAAACATAGTTTAAGTTGCAAGCGGAAGCATAATGTCTAAAACCAAGGCATAAGTAAATAATGTTTAAGTTCATCATGAACACTCAATGTCCATACTCCACAACGACTCTTCCCCATGCAAGCTCCTGCTAAACCTATTGACCTGCAAAGCATGTAGTAACGAGTCAACAACAACGTTGAGCGAGTTCACAGTTGGGTGTTTGTTTTAAGTTGTTTCAAAAACAGTTTCCTTTAACTGGCATCCCTGCCGTGGGGGTTACCCCATAGTTGAAAACGTGTTTTGTTTAATCCCGTTTACTCTGGCAATCCAGCCGTGGGGGCTACCCCATGATTAATTATCTGGCTCTCCGGCCGTGGGGGCTACCCCATGTATATACCACTAGACTCGTTACCATATCGACCACTGACTTTAGTCATGTTTATGTGCCCCTAGCGTCAATGTCTATCATCATTGACGTGCCCAGATCCATTAGTTCACGCCCGTCCTCTGCGGCACGGTGTGAGGCTTGTCAGACCTAAATAGCGCTATCTAACTAATGACCCGCTCGCCATTGGCCTGATGATTAAGTCGATATAAAAAAGAGGGACTTCGTGATAGAGTTTTGGTCTAGTGAAATTTAAACTGTCCATGAGGACGAGGAATTATATTCCTTAACCCGTACTGTCCTACCCAAAAAGGACGAGGAATCCATATTCGTTAACCCATTCCCAACCCCTGGGATTGCCATGCTTTGTTGAAAGTGTGAACTCACCTTAGGTTAGCTCGGCAGATAAGTAAAGGTCGATTGAGCTCCTAGTGGTCAACCACGTCCTAACATGGTTACCATACAAATCAGGTCTAGGTTCAAGAAATGCACGTATGTTTACACATGACCTAACACATATTAATCATGGCAAACACGTATAACACATTAACAGTAGCAGTCAAGTACCAAACATGTCCAAACTTGTGCGACCCGAAAGATAAAGCCCAATAAATAGGCGGCCCAACCTGTTGTGCGATCAGCATAGCTTGTGTGATCCACAATGGGTTGTGCGATTGGAAACTAACCCAGCCAAATAATCAATCCCAACATGTACACGGCCCAAACAGTTATAAAAAACATAACTTGTGCGATCCAATAGTCTTGTGCGACTACTGGTATCTTGTGCGACTGAACTTGTGCGTCTGGCACTTGTGCGATTGGTCCTTGTGCGACCAAGGACTTGTACGATCAGAAAGCTTGTATGACAAGGTCTGATCTTGTGCGATTTGTTACCAACTTCCCTAAACTCATGCAATTCAGTTACTAATTCCAATCAATTCTTTTGACCAAATTAACAGTTTCCATATTTGCAATTTAACAATCAACACAATCAACAGTTTCCATCCAAACTAATAATCGATCAATTCAAGCAATCATCATGTGATTCGTATACCCTAATTAATCATAGTCATGAGCAATAATCAAACGTTCAATCCAGATCATTAGATTAGTGAACTTTTATATCAATATGCAATCCTAACCATCATGCAACCACTTCGATTATCTAATCACAACAGACGATTGTATATATTCGGTTCTAATCTAGATCATGAAATCTGAATCATATGAATATCATCAAATACACATGTGAGCCGATTATTTTGAACACCAATCCCTAACAGTTTACATCAAAATCAAATACCTAGCATCCCTAAATCATCATGTACAACATGTAACAACAGACGATTGTATATATTCGGTTCTAATCTAGATCATGAAATCTGAATCATATGAATATCATCAAATACACATGTGAGCCGATTATTTTGAACACCAATCCCTAACAGTTTACATCAAAATCAAATACCTAGCATCCCTAAATCATCATGTACAACATGTAAGCCAACATATCAACAATCATACAATCAAAGTAATACACTAACCGATTAGCAAGTAGAACAAGGATGATCCAAACCAAAAGCTTAGAGAGATATGGAGGTGTTGCCGTCGACTTTAAGAGGAGAGAAAGATAGTAGGGTTTTGATGTGTAAAGTGTTTAGCCAAAACAACGAAGAGTATACCCCCTTCTCATGAGGTTATGCGGCATAAGGGAGTGGGCCGAACCCATCATGGGCTGCCCATTGGTTTCGGATGCAAAGAGTGTGGCCCGAATGGGCTTGTGCAATGGGATTGTGTTGTGCGATCCAAGTTGTCATATATATATATATATACATACAAAGATTCACATAATACAAACATAAAGTCTCATAACATTCATTAAATCAACATATCAGATTATCACACAAGGTTCACATACGTTACATTAAGCACAAAGATAAGTTCTGAAATACGAGTTGTCACATTATCCCCAAGTTGAAAGAAATTTCATCCCGAAATTTGGTACGAACTCACTGAGGAAGCTAGTTAAGTTGCATGGTTTTCCTGGGGTGTCACATCCTCCCCCCATTGATCTGGAATTTCATCCCGAAATTTCGCAGTAGCTTCAGCCTCAGTAGTGGTTGTATTGTTCTCGAACAATTGGGGATACTGCGTTCCCAGGTGAACTCTGGGCCACGACGGGAGTTCCAACGAACTCGAACGAGAGGTATTCTGGTGCGCTTGAGAATTTTCACATCTCGGTCAGTAATCTCTCCTGGTTCTTCGACGAATCGCAACTGCTCGTTGATAGTGAGCTCCTTCAAAGGAACTATGAGGGTCTCATCTGACAGACACTTCTTCAGATTCGACACATGGAAAACGTTGTGAACTCCACTGAGTTCTGCTGGTAGGTTCAGTTTGTAGGCCAGCCTGCCTATTTTCTCAATGATTTCGAATGGTCCAACGTATCGTGGATTCAGTTTGCCTCGTTTTCCAAAACGAACAACACCCTTCCAGGGTGAGACTTTAAGTAGCACTCGATCCCCAACCTGGAACTCGAGTGGTTTCCTGCCCTTATCGGCGTAGCTTTTCTTACGGTCACGAGCTGCTGCCATTCGTTGTCGTATTTGAGCAATCCTTTCTGTTGTGTCTACCACAAGTTCTGGGCCAGTGATCTGACTATCCCCCACCTCTGCCCAACAAAGAGGTGATCGGCATTTACGCCCGTACAATGCCTCAAATGGAGCGGCCTGAATGCTGGTGTGGTAACTGTTATTATACGAGAATTCCACTAATGGCAGATGTTTTTCCCAACCATTGCCAAAGTCAATCACACATGTCCCAAGCATGTCTTCAAGGGTCTGGATGGTACGTTCGGACTGCCCATCCGTTTGCGGGTGATAAGCTGTGCTCATATCTAAACGTGAGCCAAAGGACTTGTGCATTGCTTGCCACAATTCAGAAGTAAAACGTGCATCACGATCAGAGATGATGGAGGTTGGCACCCCGTGCCTCGAAACCACTTCCTTAAGATAAACGTCTGCTAGAGTAGAGAACTTGTCTGTTTCTTTGATAGCCAAAAAGTGTGCAGACTTTGTGAGTCGATCCACGATCACCCAAATAGTGTCATTTTCGCGCTAAGATCTAGGTAGGCCAGTAACGAAATCCATGGAAATCTGCTCCCATTTCCATTGTGGTATCTCAGGTTGTTGGAGTAGGCCTGAGGGTTTCTGGTATTCGACTTTGACTCTCGCACAAGTCAAACATTTACTAACGTAGGTTGCTATGTGGGCGTTCATGCTAGGCCACCAGTATGTAGTTTTGAGATCGTGGTACATCTTATCTGAGCCAGGATGTACTGAGTAACGAGACATGTGTGCCTCATCCATCACAAGCTCTCGTAGGTTGCCGTAGAGTGGGACCCAGATGCGTCCTGTTACATAGTATGCAACGTCTTCCTTTTGTTCTAACCATTGCCTTGAGCCACGTAGGGCTTCAGCCCTGACGTTTTTTGGTTTCAATGCTTCTACCTGAGCATCTCGTATCTGGGAAGAAAGACTAGACTGGATAGTAAGTTGTAATGCTCGCACGCGTTTAGGCGTAGTGTCCTTTCGACTGAGGGCGCCAGCCACAACATTGGCTTTGCATGGATGGTACTTGATCACGCATTCGTAATCATTCAATAGCTCAACCCACCGACGTTGACGCATGTTCAACTCCTTCTGTTTGAAGATATGCTCGAGACTCCTGTGATCGGTGTAAATGGTGCACCTGGTACCGTACAGGTAGTGTCTCCATATCTTGAGTGCGAAAACAACAGCTCCCAGCTCCAAATCGTACGTAGTGTAGTTCCTTTCGTGAATCTTAAGTTGATGTGACGCATAAGAAACGACCTTGTCACGTTGCATCAGCACACATCCAAGTCCCTGAATGGATGCATCGCAATAAACCACAAAATCGTCTGTGCCTTCAGGCAATGAGAGGATAGGGGCGCTACAAAGTCTATCCTTTAAGTGCTGAAACGCAGTTTCCTGTGCATCACCCCAACGATAGGTGACACCTTTCTGAGTTAGTGAGGTGAGAGGTTGCACAATCTTAGAGAAATCCTTGATAAACCTTCTGTAATAGCCCGCCAAACCCAAGAATTGGCAAATTTTCGTTGGTGTTCTAGGTGCAGGCCAGTTCTTGATCGAGTCTACCTTGGATGGATCAACATGGATCCCATCCTTGTTTACCACGTGGCCTAGGAAATGGACTTCACGAAGCCAGAAGTCACATTTCGAGAACTTTGCATAAAGCTGTTCTGTTCGAAGGAGTTCCAAAATAAGTCGTAGATGCTGCTCGTGTTCTTCCTGACTCTTAGAATAGATCAGGATGTCGTCGATGAAAACTATAACGAATTTATCCAGGTAAGGTTTGCACACTCTATTCATAAGATCCATAAAGACCGCTGGTGCGTTCGTCAGCCCAAAAGGCATGACCAAAAACTCGTAGTGTCCATAACGAGTTCTAAAGGCTGTTTTGGAGACGTCCTCTTCTCGAACTCTCAGCTGGTGATATCCCGATCTCAAATAAATCTTTGAATAGAAACTTGACCCTTGCAACTGGTCGAACAAGTCATCAATACGTGGGAGAGGATAGCGATTCTTCACGGTCACTTTGTTGAGTTCACGGTAGTCAATGCACATTCTGAAGGTACCGTCTTTCTTCTTCACGAATAGTACTGGAGCTCCCCATGGCGAAGAGCTTGGACGAATAAAACCCTTATTCAAAAGCTATTGTAGTTGCGTGGACAGTTCTTCCAATTCTGATGGGGCTAAATGATAAGGTGCTCGAGCTATGGGCGCTGCTCCAGGAGCCAGCTCGATTTGAAACTCGACTTGACGATGAGGCGGAAGACCAGGTATTTCCTCAGGAAATACCTAAGGATAGTCGCGTACAATAGGAATATCTTCTATCTTCTTTTCTTTCTTCGAGGTGTCAGTAACGAGAGCCAAAATAGCAGTGTGGCCCTTTTGCAAACACTTTTGGGCCTTAAGGAAAGAGATGATGCTCACAACAGCACCACTCTTGTCGCCACGAATCATGAGAGGTTCATCACCTGGACGAGGTATACAGACAATCTTCTCGTTGCAAAGAATCTCTGCTTGGTGTTGGGATAACCAATCCATCCCAATGACAACATCGAAACTACCCAAAACGATAGGAATGAGGTCGATGAGAAGGTTTGATTAGCAAGAACAAGATTACAACCCTTGACTACATGTGTGGCCTCTATACTCTTACCATTAGCTAGTTCTACAGTGTGCTTGGTGTTCAAAAGTGTTGAGGTACACTTAAGCATTTGACTAACTTTTAAGGACACGTAGCTAGTATCAGCACCCGAATCAAATAAAACAGTAACATAAAAGTCGTCCAGTAGAAACTTACCCGTCACGACGTTGGGATCGTTCCTTGCATCACCTTGTCCAATCACAAACACACGACCCCTGGCACCATTGCCGTTGCTACCCCCGTTGTTTCCATTCCCCTGATTGTTATTATTGTTGTTGTTCTGATTCTGGTTCAATTGGGGACAGTCTCTCTTGAAGTGGCCTTCAGCTCCACACTGAAAGCACCCTCTGTTGATACCTTGCTGCTGCTGCTGCTGACGTTGATTCTGTGGGGGTTGTTGTTGACGATTCTGATTCGCGGGGCGTAAACTTCTGCAATCCTTTGCAGCGTGGCCTGGCTTGTTGCACCGATGACAGTTACCCCTGGTGCATGGCCCGCTGTCGTGTAGGTTACAGCGATTGCATTTGGGGTGATTTCCCCTGTACCCTCCTTGACTTTGACTACCAGATGATTGCTGACCAGAGCTCTTCTAGTCGTCAGTCCTTCTCTGCTGAGACTGAGACTGAACAGAAGTTGAACATTTGCTTGAAGTTCCATCCCATTTACGCTTGTTGTCGCCGGGAGTTTCAGAAGTAGCTGTAGCACTAATACGTTTTGGTAATCTGTTCTGATCCACCGCCTAATCAGTGAGACGATGAGCCAATTGAACAACTTGCTGGATGGTGGCAAGGTTAGCTGAAGTCACATGACTTTGAATCTCTGGCACTAAACCCTTAAGATATAGTTCGATACGCTTAATGGGAGGATCCACCATAGTAGGACACAAAATTTCCAGCTCGTTTGATCTTTTTGTATAAGCTTCAATTTCTGACCCCGTCATCTTTAAGTTGAAGAACTCTACCTCCAGTTTGTGAATGTCATCACGATTGCAGTACTCTTCCTTAATCATTTCCTTAAAATTGTTCCATGGGGTGGCATTAGCAGCAACCAACCCCAGTATTTGGACCTGAGCGTTCCACCACGTGAGCGCTATACCCTCGAGGGTACCAGTAGCATACTTCACCCTGCGAGCCTCAGGGCATTCACACATCTCAAAAACAGATTCGAGCTTTTCAAACCAGTGGAGGAGACCTACAGCTCCTTTGGTACCACTGAAGGTACTAGGTCGACAGTCCATAAAGGTCTTGAAAGTGCACACGGGAGGCTGTGCAGGTTGACCTGCCGTGAGAGTAAGAAAGGACAAGGTTTAACACAAAGGTTGGTTCACGAGAGTAGGACCTAGAGATCCTAGAGTGAGTTGAAATGGCAGGGTATACCTCCTGCCTGAGCGGCTGCAAGTACCGCAGTGACTTGTTCATTGATCAAGGCCATCAGCTGGGCTTGAGTTAAGTTCAGGCGTCCACTCATGATCTTCACATCGAAGAAAACACAAGTAAGGAAAGTGTCGCGCATGTGTGTAAACGTGGAGTGACAGAAGAGAGTAGCACACAGGGTTCAAGCAACAGTTGTTATACTAACTAAGCATACCATAAGCAATGTACTATGTAGCTAGCAAGTAGGCAATATAAAAATACATCATATCACCTATAGTGTCGAGCCTTGCATGTGGAGTGAAGCGTCGTTGTGGATCGTTGATCACTGTACAGGTTATAGTCTGGTTTTGTCGAAAAGCTTTTCCCTTTTTTTTAAAACCAAGTTCACTATAACCAATGGCTCTGATACCAATCTGTCACACCCCCAAAATCCATCTGCGGAGTATCACCGCTTGGAGGCGTGACTGACCAGGATCAAGCCACCAATCATATTGAAGAAGCATGTAAGTAATAATAAAATCCAACACAATACAATTGGCGTTCAAACAAAACATAGTTTAAGTTGCAAGCGGAAGCATAATGTCTAAAACTAAGGCATAGGTAAATAATGTTTAAGTTCATCATGAACACTCAATGTCCATACTCCACAACGACTCTTCCCCATGCAAGCTCCTGCTAAACCTATTGAACTGCAAAGCATGTAGTAACGAGTCAACAACAACGTTGAGCGAGTTCACAGTTGAGTGTTTGTTTTAAGTTGTTTCAAAAACAGTTTCCTTTAACTGGCATCCCTGCCGTGGGGATTACCCCATAGTTGAAAACGTGTTTTGTTTAATCCCGTTTACTCTGGCAATCCAGCCGTGGGGGCTACCCCATGATTAATTATCTGGCTCTCCGGCCGTGGGGGCTACCCCATGTATATACCACTAGACTCGTTACCATATCGACCACTGACTTTAGTCATGTTTATGTGCCCCTAGCGTCAATGTCTATCATCATTGACGTGCCCAGATCCATTAGTTCACGCCCGTCCTCTGCGGCACGGTGTGAGGCTTGTCAGACCTAAATAGCGCTATCTAACTAATGACCCGCTCGCCATTGGCCCGGCGATTAAGTCGATATAAAAAGGAGGGACTTCGTGATAGAGTTTTGGTCTAGTGAAATTTAAACTATCCATGAGGACGAGGAATTATATTCCTTAACCCGTACTGTCCTACCCAAAAAGGACGAGGACTCCATATTCCTTAACTCATTCCCAACCCCTGGGAATCCCATGCTTTGTAGAAAGTGTGAACTCACCTTAGGTTAGCTCGGCAGATAAGTAAAGGTCGATTGAGCTCCTAGTGGTCAACCACGTCCTATAATGGTTACCATACAAATCAGGTCTAGGTTCAAGAAATGCACGTATGTTTACACATGACCTAACATGTATTAATCATGGCAAACACGTATAACACATTAACAGTAGCAGTCAAGTACCAAACATGTCCAAACTTGTGCGACCCGAAAGATAAAGCCCAATAAATAGGCGGCCCAACCTGTTGTGCGATCAACATGGCTTGTGCGATCCACAATGGGTTGTGCGATTGGAAACTAACCCAGCCCAATAATCAATCCCAACATGTACACAGCCCAAACAGTTATCAAAAACATAACTTGTGCGATCCAATAGTCTTGTGCGACTACTGGTATCTTGTGCGACTGAACTTGTTCGTCTGGCACTTGTGCGATCAGATCAGGTCTTGTGCGACCTGATCTTGTGTGATCAACAACTTGTGCGATTGGTCCTTGTGCGACCAAGGACTTGTACGATCAGAAAGCTTGTATGACAAGGTATGATCTTGTGCGATTTGTTACCAACTTCCCTAAACTCGTGCAATTCAATTACTAATTCCAATCAATTCTTTTGACCAAATTAACAGTTTCCATATTTGCAATTTAACAATCAACACAATCAACAGTTTTCATCCAAACTAATAATCGATCAATTCAAGTAATCATCATGTGATTCGTATACCCTAATTAATCATAGTCATGAGCAATAATCAAACGTTCAATCCGGATCATTAGATTAGTGAACTTTTATATCAATATGCAATCCTAACCATCATGCAATCACTTCGATTATCTAATCACAACAGCCGATTGTATATATTCGGTTCTAATCTAGATCATGAAATCCGAATCATATGAAAATCATCAAATACACATGTGAGCCGATTATTTTGAACACCAATCCCTAACAGTTTACATCAAAATCATACACCTAGCATCCCTAAATCATCATGTACAACATGTAATCCAACATATCAACAATCATACAATCAAAGTAATACACTAACCGATTAGCAAGTAGAACAAGGATGATCCAAACCAAAAGCTTAAAGAGATATGGAGGTGTTGCCGTCGACTTTGAGAGGAGAGAAAGAGAGTAGGGTTTTGATGTGTAAAGTGTTTAGCCAAAACAATGAAGAGTATACCCCCTTCTCATGAGGTTATGCGACATAAGGGAGTGGGCCGAACCCATCATGGGCTGCCCATTGGTTTCAGATGCAAAGAGTGTGGCCCGAATGGGCTTGTGCGATGGGATTGTGTTGTTTGATCCAAGTTGTCATATATATATATACATACAAAGATTCACATAATACAAACATAAAGTCTCATAACATTCATTAAATCAACATATCAGATTATCACACAAGGTTCACATACGTTACATTAAGCACAAAGATAAGTTCTGAAATACGAGTTGTCACACCCAGGTATGTTGGACCTTTTGAGATTATCAAGAGAATATGACCAGTAGCTTATCAGCTACAACTGCCAGAGGAAATGGTAGGAATACATGATGTATTTCATGTATGCAATCTCAAAAAGTGCTTAGCAGACGAATCATTAGTGGTACCTATCCAGGACATAGAGGTAAATGAGAAACTTAAGTTTATAGAGAAACCAATTCAGATTGAAGATAGAAAGATCAAGAATCTTAAAAATAAGAGATTAGTTCTGGTCAAAGTGAAATGGGATTCTAAGAGAGGACCAGAATACACTTGGGAGCTCGGGTCAGAAATGCAACGGAAATATCCGCACTTGTTCCAGTAGATCTCGAGGACGAGATTTAAAACAAGGTGGGGAGGATATAACAACCCTCCTAAAACACCCTAACCGTCCTATTATATACCCTGTATGTGAGAAACGAAACAGAATAACCTTAATATTAACAAAAATCAAATAAAAACAAAAATACTAGTCTCTCGCAGGCCGCGACCCGGTCCCCCAGGTCTGTCATGGGGCGCGTCCAGGTGACACAAGGCGATACCCCCTTTAGCCACATGTCTAGGTGCGTGTGAAGTCTACCGGGTTGACTTACCAAGGCTAGGCCCTAGCCTAGCCTCTCGCGGGCCGCGAAGGATGAAGGGGGTGGGGCATCGCGGGGCGCGAGCCGCCTCTAGTCAGGCTATAAAAGGAGGTCGATGCCTCATTTGTTCACCGTTCATTTTCTTTCTCTCTCTTTAAATTCTCTAATAGGCTAGATACTCGGGAATAATACCCCTAAAAAGTGAAGCTCTGCCTCGTCAGTATTATAACCCCCGATCACGTATTTGTTACCCTACTCGATTGATCTAGGGCTCTGTAACGCACGTCAAGTCTCTGCCTGACTCAGTTCGTTGGAGTTCTGTCTCGTGTTGTATGGCTAATGTGATTTAGGTTATCTTACTAACACGTGTGCATTGTTTAATTTTAATAGATAATAACCAGAAGAATCACCAGGAAGCTATAGTATTATCTAAGTCAACAATGTGAGTACATTCTCTTTTTGTAAACCCTTTTTGTGGGTTATTTTCTACCAAAATGTTTCACCAAAACCTCAAATGTTTAAATTATACTTAATAGTGATTGAGTCTATGTATTCTATAATTGCTGCCGGTATGTTGGGGTTTTGTATATATTGCTTGTAATCCGTTACTATTGGACGACGAGTTAGCCAATGAGTAACATGACCACAAGTCATGGATTTGACAATACTGAATGAGTATATTGGTAGATATAAACATTTTAATCGCTCGCAATGCTGTAAAGTTATAAAAGATGTTTTTGATTAAACTGGGATGCACTTGCCAGTATTTTTTGCTGAAAAAATATTTTTAAAACGTGTTTTAGGTAACTTAATGTGAAGCTAATAGAAGCCAGTTGTAGAGCACTAAAGGCTTAAATAAGTGGCTATAGAAGTTACCTAAATAAAAAGGAGTTTATGTTCTCAATAATTAGGGTTTATCCTTATAAATATATTATGTACGAAACTTGGGTTTTCTCCCATTTATTTATTATAAAAGTATGGTGTTATGAAACTCTGATAATATTTCCTAACTACGGTCCTGAAGTTTAATTTCCGCTGCCAATTTAATAAACCCCGATACCACCGGCTCTGTGTGCATCGCCGCGTCCGCCCACTCCCGGGGCAGGGGTCAGGGGCTGTGACATATTTCTTGGGTGGAAGCTATGCAGGAGGAACTCCAACAATCCCAGAAGCTAGGTGTCTGGAAACTGGTTGATAGACCTGAGAACTACAGGAAGATCGGCACCCGTTGGGTATTCAAATGCAAGAAGGATGACCATGGAGTTGTTGTGTGAAACAAAGCTGTTAGTCCCGAAAATACGGATCAAACAACGATATCAAACGATCAACAAGGATGGGCGGAATCCAAGCTTGATAATCTTCAAGAAATAATCAAGAACAAGATGAAGATTTGAAGATTCAAATGCTTAAACTTGCATACAAATGTTTTTGTCAAATACAAGTTTCTAAAACAATTGAACCAACCTTAATCCCCTCATTTCTATTTCCTATTTATAGGGAGGGTTTCCCCCAAAACCCTAGGCCCATTTCCCTAAAGCCCACTCTAATACCCACCACCTTCTAGAAGCTTCGTCCATTTAGCCAATCCTACTAATCCATAAACATATAGGTCCTAACAATCTCCCCCTAGGTTTACTGGATTAGTCGCTGAAACAGTTTGGAGAACCACCAGGCAATGGAGCCGGATCAACAAACAAACAATTCTTGAGTGCGTTCTTGAACTTCTTTTCCAGCTTACCTTTCAACAGATTTCAGCATACCCGCATCACTTTGTAGTTGTTCGATCGCCTGATCTTTGCTTGATATTTGAGCTTGCAAAGATGAGATCTGAACTTCTTTCAAGGCAGCGTCTTGTTCCAACACAATCACTTTTCTTTGCAACTTCGCTACACGAACAGCCGTATCATTATTACTATCACATTCTTCAATAAATTTCATTTTGTTGGCTGTAAAGCGCAAGGCTGCTTCATCATGCTCAGAGAAATCGACACCACTGGAACTTCCTACATTGAACCTGATGCCGCTTGAGCTTTCTTGTTGCGAGTGAGTTGCTTTAGGTAGATCGAAATCGAAATCAAAAGTAAAATCAAAATCGAGATCTTGTGTGCTTGTTTCTTGAGTAGCAGCAGTGACTTGTGGATTCGGTGGGCATAGTAGACTCTGGTTCTGAGATTGGGCCAGTGGAATGATTATCAGGAGCTATTTTGATTCTTCATTTCTTGTTGGATGCTTGTTCAGCATCATCTGTCGCATCTTTAACTTTAACATGAGTTTCAGGAGTAGGTACGGAAGGAGGGTTTCCGACACTACCCTGCAAAGACTCAAGTAGGGCTTGTAGGATTTTTGCAGACATTAGCGTTGATTTTCAAATGGGTTCTTCAGATTTCTAAGAGACAATCACTTCCACATCACTATCATCGTCAGATTCTTCTTCGTCTAAACCTAGAACTTTTGTTTCTATCTCAGCTTTAGTAGTAGCATTCATGAGTTGCTCGTCATGTTCTTCAGCAACTGCGGCATTCAAAGACTTTGGTTTGAAAAGTATAGGAACCTGCAAACCTCGTAACTCGAATAAGTGGTCCGAGAAGATAATGAGAGGTTCCGAAATACTGAGGAGATGGGAATAGTCCTAAATGTGACTCGAATGAGGAATGGTTGACAATTTATAGTGTTTCGGATTGGGCCTCAGATCAAATGGCCAAGCCCCAACTTGGAACAATGGTCCGAATTACATTTGAGAGCAATGGGCTGGATCTGACTCGTTTTATCCAAAACAGTGGGCCCCAATCCGAAACACTGGGCCAGACTATAATTTTAATTCTTTGCTTTTTCAGGACAGAAAACATCTTTCTCAAAATCAACGATCCAACCAACCGAGCAACCCTTTTTGAACATAGAAATAAGAAAGCTAATAATAACAAAATAAAATAATAATAATAATAGAATAATAGTAGAGGGGTAATATAGGGAGAAGCTGCCAATGGATCAAATCGTTCTTGAACTGATTAAGGAACATTTTTCAGCTCACGCTTACTTAGACTGGTCCACTCAATTGTTAATATTCTTGTCCTCTTAAATCTAACACTCAACCTTCAACTTTCAACCTTGTGATATGCTTAGGGTAGAATTATACTGTGACATCCGTGTGTCCCACTCCAAGGTGTACCCCCGCGATCAAGCTAAGCACAACGGTTCATCGTAGCAGGTGAGTATACTGAGTCCATCCTTTGTTTTTACAAAGCCAGACTTTCTGGTGAACATGTCAGTACTTCCGTACATCAGAGAGACCAGAGAAATCTGACGAGGGCTGGGCTGATACCTTTAACGGTACAAATTTGGCTTTTATAAGCGCACGGAATTCTGTTTATGAGATTTTCTTCCATTTAAGGTTTTGGCCTTTTTTGCGGCTCTTTTTCAAGATATCCTGACTGTGCCTAGGTCTGCATATAGTCTGGATGCAACAGAAGGACAATTCTGATATCCCGGATGACTCATCAGTATAAAGACCCGAAACTTCAGATGTTGGCTATCTATCAACGCAGGATTTAAGACCATGAAATCATACACCGTTGTTCTATTACCCACAAGATGTCCAGTCCATTAGGTTTATATCTGTTGGTATCTTTTATCCTTTTGAGCGTTAGACCTATCAACACATCGCAGTGGATCCTAGCCTTTTCAGCTTCGATACCTTACATATGTTAATCAAATTCTTTAGCACGAAAATTCATTTCACTTCCCAGCAACTTTTTCTCCCCCTCAAACAATGCGTATGTACATATATGTTTTTTTTTCTCCCCCTCAAACTATGCATATGTACATATATGTCCCTCTCCCCCCCTAAATTTGTGCATCACACTTTATGCGCAAATTTACTTATTTATTTACATAAGTATAAAAGCCGGTTTTTTTTGTCACTCAGCCGGTGAAAACGTATCATTTTTAAAAGATCCACAAGCACATTGAATCACGAGATGCTGACAGGTTTTGTAAGAAGATCCACTGAATTAGCATCAGTGTGGATCTGTTTAAGTTTAAACAATCCTCTGTCAAAGCAATCTCGAATAAAGTGCACCTTGATATCAATGTGCTTGGTTTTAGAGTAAAACACAGGGTTTTTGATAATCTGGATAACGACATCATTATCAAAATAAGCAGTAGAGTTTAGATAAGTCAAACCGTAATCCTTGAGCTGGTGTTGTATCCAAAGAACCTAAGAGCAGCAGGTAGCAGATGCTGCAACGCACTTTGCTTCCACTGCAAAAGTGAGCTGTTGCTTCTTGCACTGCCATGAGATGAAACTGACCCCAAGATTTGGCATCCATCCGATGTAGACTTCATATCCCTGTCCATTTTTGAAACTGCAAAAACGTCGTGAATATATTTGCTTTAATGGACCAAGATCCCCTGACTATTTTGACGAACTTGCAAGCCCAGAAACATTGTCACTTCTCTCAATGAGCTCATCTTGAAGTTCTTTCCCATCATCCGAAAGTACGAATGGCCTCCAGACGTGCCACCGGTGCGTATACCTCATCATGATCTAGACCTTCAACTTGTTCAAAACCTTGAACTACCAATCGTGCCTTGTTCCTCACGATCACACCAGTGTCATCCAGTTTGTTTCTAAATACCCAACGTGTTCCAAGAGCACGTATTCTTTTGGTGAAGAGAACTTCCATCCTTTTGTCGCACATCAAAGATACGCTCAAAAGGTTGTGCTTCAGTTCAAGGACATAATTGACGTCTGAGAAGATGAGAACTCTGTTTTTGACAGTGCCCTTCATAGTTATTCTTCCAGTTCCCATCCCGCGAAGTTGACAAATCCACTGTCGAATATTTTTTTTTGTTATTCAACTTGGATATGTCTTCTGTCATTTGTCTGGAACAACTACTATCGATAAACCAAAGTCTAACGATCGCCCTCCATAGCCGTTCCTTCACATTCAGCAGGATTAATTAGAAACTGGAACTCAGGCCATTGTTGACCTGAGTTGACCATTGCTATTTGTATATGAAACCTCACAAAAGATCATATGATTTTTGATAGAATTTGAGGTTTGAGGTGAAGATGTGGATGTTGACGGTTGTGAACAGTGAGACTAGGATCCACTAAGAACCGTAGGCTTCCAAATCTTAGAGTCAGTTGCTAACTCCAGGATCCGGTGAGTTTGACGGAGCCTCGGTCTCGAAATGACGTGTTCGGTGCGTTTATTACTACCAAGAAAGGAGTAGAAGATAGATACGACACCGAGCAGTCACTTAGAATCTAGTCTCTGTTGATTATTCAACGTTTACAGCACCACGAGACCATTTGGACAGCATGTCCCCTCTGGGAACCAGCATGTCCCCTCTGGGAACCAAAAGCTTGTCCAAATGGGAACCCCAAGTCCCTATTTATAGACAACCACTAACTATGTCCATCCGTCCGGATGGAACTTTACATTATCAAAACCGTGTCCAACTAATCATATTCTATGCAATATTCAACACACGCTCTATCTAACTATTCGTACAGTGGCAGACGTATGAAATATGCACCAACAGATTCCCCCTCGGCTGTCACTGTCGAATCGTCTTTATCACTTTGAGAATCTTAAGTCGTGTTTGAATATTCTGTAATCTTCAACTTTTCTACAATCTTTAATCAGGCATCTTGAAATCTTACAATAGATCCCCCCTCGATTGATGATTCAGGTTTGCTTTTGTTAATATAAAGCACTAATTACCCCTGGAATGAATCTTCAGGTCTTTTGCACAGTTCACGACTCTCCTCTGATTTGCTAAACCGCAACCTTCACGAATAATCCCCAACTTGAAACTAATCAATGTAGCATCCTCTGTTTCAACTTTAAGCACATCCGAGCTCAGTTTTTTATATAACCTGTAAGCACCACGATCTCGCCTTCCGCCTGCTCGATCTAAGAATGTACAAAAACTCAACCGGCAATTGATAGAAACTTCAAATACCCCACTGGTTAACTTCAAATCCGTGATTCCCCCTGAAGATCTGATATCCCGTTTACCGTGATCAACAATAACACACCATAAGAATGATCGATCCGTGTAAACGGTAATAGCAAATCTTCATTGGAAAACAAATCATCTAGTAATGTAATCCGATCACCGAAGCATTCGTCCACAATCAGATTCATCTCCTCGGATAATCTAGATCTCGGAAGCTTTCACTCACGATCAGATTCACATTCCCCCTGAAATCTGAAGTCGAAACTACCCGAACACTGTTGCAGTGTCACGAATTTCAAAAATGCTGGAATTTCAATCATATGACGTTGAAATTTTTATTCCCCCTCATCTTTTTGCAAATTCTGACGTCTCTATCACTGAATTACCCCTCAAACTGAGCAATTCAGTCCTCTTTTATCTGTGAAAAACTCGATTATGCCGAAAATATTACAATATTCCTCAAAACGTCAGTTTTTCATCGTTACGGATTATACGATTTGGCCCATAAATAGTCAGATACCCTGAATGAAAAACATTTTGCACCGGTATCATGACTACCCCACTAATTTTCACAATTCGTGATCGCATCATCAAATATGTTCACTGAAGCCCCAGACGGTGTCCCCGAACAACCCAGCTTGGTCGTTAAAAACCCGAAAAAAATTGTCAATCACCAAATTTTTTCTGGAGACTCTCCTCGTCATTGTGATAAAAAAATGCCTTTTTTAGGCATTTGATCATCTGGTCAAATGGCATGCTGACGGATGGTCATCCGATCGGATGGTCGTTCGATCGAACAGCAAAATGGACAAACTTGTGTTTGTGGATCAGATGGTCATCTGATCGAATGACAAAGTGGACAAACATGTGTTTGTGGATCGGATGGTCATTCGAGTGAAAACCAACTGATCTTTCAAACACCCAATAGTGACATGGATCGGATGGTCATCCGATCAGAGGGTCATCTGATCGGATGGTCATCCGATCGGATATGTTCTAACAGCTCAAGAACACTCCGAATCATGTTTTTTCGATCCAGAATCTTTATTTGTGTAAATTTCATGATGAAACTTCACAGGATTGTGCGCGAATCAATTCCGAACAGAATGATGTCTTCAATTCCAAATCCATCCGTGAATTGACCTTTATTTTAATGATTTTCTCTGTTTAACGTCAAAACTCTCATTTAATCCAAAATTGATGAGCTTTGGGTGATTTAACCGACTGTTAGATCGATTAAATCGTTACCGTAGCTCTGATACCATTGCTGATTCCAGGATTCAATGAGTTTGACGGAGCCTCGGTCCCGAAACGACGTGTTCAGTGCGTTTATTACGACTAAGAAAGGAGTAGAAGATAGATATGACACCGAGCAGTCACTTACAATCTGGTCTCTATTGATTATTCAACGTTTACAGCACCACGAGACCGGTTGGACAGCATGTCCCCGCTGGGAACCAAAAGCTTGTCCAAATGGGAACCCCAAGTCCCTATTTATAGACAACCACTAACTATATCCATCCGTCCGAATTGGTTTCCGACCGGATGGTCATCCGTCCAGATGGACCTTTACATTATCAAAACCATGTCCAACTAATCCTATTCTATACAATATTCAACACACGCTCTATCTAACTATTCTCACAGTGGCAGACGTACGAAATATGCACCAACATCAGTGTTGTTTGAAATATATTTCTTTACAGATGAGACTTTTGACTCCATTTTCTGGCTTTGAACCCATGTGTGTTTAAAAACCTTTGATGGTTCCTTTTTGCTAGATTCCAGTCTCCATAAGAAGGCTTGGCTTTAAAAGGTCGATTTTTGCCAGATTGAGGATGCATAGCCTTCTGATGATACGTGTTGCCAGAGTAGTATTGAGGATTGACACAGTTTCTAACTATGTGCCCCGGAATTCCACAATTAAAACAGGTTTGTCTTTTTGAGAAAAAGACATTCAGTTCTGCTTGTGTTATTCTAGGGAACTGATCAAGTCCTTTCTTTTCCTTTGATGTTGATTGCTTGTGTGTATGTTTTGTCTTGGAAGGATCCTGCTTACAGTTATCAGCACAAGAGTGAGAGCAAGTATCGACAACTTTACCCTTAAGCTTAGGTTCAGTTTTCTTGAGAGATGGATTTTCCTTTTGAGTTTTCTTTTTGCGTGGTTTTGTGTTTTTACGTGACCCTCTTTTCTTTAAAGGAGCAGATCCAGTAGACTTTGCTTCATTTGAAACACCTTCTTTAGGATCTGATCCTTTGGGATCGAGAATTGAATCTTCTGTTGAATTTTCTTCCACAGATTCCTTTTCCTCAGAAACTATGCTCTTAGGAGTTTCTGCAGGATTGGTTTCCACATATATCTCTTCTTCAGTTTCATCAGTTGAATCAACTGTTGAATTGATTTCCGTGGATCCCTTTTCTTCAGGCTCTAAGATCTCATGAGTTTCCACAGAATTGGTTTCGACGAATATCTCTTCTTTAGCTTCATCAACCTCTGAGTTTCTGACATCAGTTGATTCTAGTTTCTCTGATGAAGAGCAATCTATGTTTGAAACTGTTTGGCTCTCTTCGGGCGTTGCACTGCTTTATTCTAAGTATTTGTCACATTCAGAATCTTCAGAAGCGCTACGCTCATTATCTGATGTACCAGAATCTGCAACTTGAATGTCAGGTTCATCAGATGATCCCTGTTCATGAGTTTCTGATGTATCAGCTGATGTTTCAGGCACACTAGAATAGTTGTCTGAATCACCAGAATAGATTTCTGAGTTACTTGAAACAGGTGTTTCAAGTTCATCAGTCAACACATCAGATTTCTCTGTTAAAACATTATCACCACGATCATGATCTAAAAACACAGCACCAGATTCATCAGTTTTAGTAGGAACACCCCGACTCTCAGCATACGAAGACATAACGTAGTTCCAAATGTCAAGATCACATTTTGCAGCATCCAAATCATCAGCAACATCAGCATTGTTTGAATGTGTATCATCATCCACTTTAGACTGCTCTTCGACTGTCACCGATTCTGCACATGAACTAAAACGGTTAACATCATCTAAAGAATCAGAATCAGAATTTGACAAATCTTCTTGGGACTCCTCAGTTGACATCTTTACTGGTTCTGATTCATTTTCTTTTTCATTTTCCTTTTCAAATTCCCCAGCTGATTCGTTTGAGCAATTTTTATTTGCATTTTTAAGAAAATTCATTGGTTTTTGAAAATCAGCGGGTCTGGCATTCTTTGGTCTGAAGGGATCCCATGGAACATAATCACTTGGTTTACCATAAATCATTTTATCATAATTTTCTATTTCTTGCTCAGTAGTGGGCAATATTGAGTAATTATGATTATATGGCGGTAGAACCTGTTTGTAGCCCAAACCCTTACCCTTGTTGTCTTTGAATGCCAGTTGCACATTGCATAGATTACGAACAGTGTAACTGGAAGTATCAAACTTCTTTATGTTCAACTCGGTTTGTTTGTACTTCCCAGTAAGAAGTTACAGCTCAGCTGTCACAGAGTTGAATTCTAATGTCTTTACTGTGAGTTTATGTTTATAGTCGTGAACCCAACATTGTTGTTGATTCACGTCTCTGTGAAGCTGAGCTATATCCTTCTTAAGTGCGTCAATCTTTTCCTAGAGAACTTTTTTATTCTCTCGAAGACTAATGCACTTTCCCATGGCACTGTTGTAATCCGTGATCAATACAGAATTTTGTGATCTCAGAAGATTAACTTTATTTCTATAGTGCTCAGTACATAAAAGAGAATTTAGCATTTCAGAAAGTGATTTCGGTTCTTCAGTTTGGGCCACTTCATCGGGATGAGATCCTGTTGATTGTGGGGCCTTCTCATCAGATGATGCAATAGTCACAGATGAAGATGAGGGAATCTGAGCGGTGTTGGGATAAGTAACAAGCAGTGAAGTAGCAACGGCCTTCTGACAGTTAGACATAGACAATGATGTGTTTGCGAGATTCTGACTCCTCTGCTTGTCTTCCTGAACATATTCGTTAACTAAGGAAATCACATCTCTTGTTGCCGTTGTACAATGATTGCATGTTCCCATGATAACTGCAACACGATAGTCCTATGTCTTGCTACATGGCAAACCATATAGAAAATCCCTGTTAATCCTGCCAAGTGTCACATTCAATCCGCTCTTCTCGATTTCGAAAAGTAGCTGCGTAAACCTTCTGATCACCTCTTCTACGCTTTCACCCTCAATGTATCCGAAATTATCGAGTTGTTTCCAGACCAACTCACGTTGAGAAACACTGCTTGGAGAATTCATCGTTGAACCAAGTTATCGTAGAACCAGGTTATGTAAATCACGAGCCACGAAAAGAAACAATGCAAACACTAATTCGAGCCGTCGCAAATGTACGAACCAGTTTCCTTTACCGCAGCTCAAAAACCTGTTGAAATCGTTTCACCGAAACAAAACAAACTCCTCCCTCTTTTTAATAATTTGATTTTTAAATTTTTTTTAATAATAATATCTTTTGTTATACTAAAATAGTTTAAGATTTTTTAATATTTTAAAAATAATTAATATATAACTAAATAATAATAATTTTTTAATTAGAAAACTAAAAATGATATTCAATTATTATTATTAATAAAACTATTAATTAATTAGATACTGATTATGTTATTATTATTATAAAATATTAATTAGAAAAACTAAAACGACAGAATCATTAATAAAACTATTAATTAATTAGTTAATGATTGAGTAATGATTATGTTATTATTATTATTATTACAAAATATAAATTAGAAAAACTAAAATGATAGAATCAATTGTCGTCTGCCTCCGTTGATCATCGATCAAAACCCTAATTTAGAAAACTTCAGTGGCCAATAACTTTTCCGACAACACCGTGTGACGAGTGATCGGAGATGACGACGAAGGTGGAGGAGATGTTTGCCAGAGGTGGTTTACGACGGAGGTGTGAAGAGTGACCGGAGAACGGCGGAAGTCGGCGACGATGATGATGAACGATGAAGAGACGATAAAGAATGAGAACGATGATGGTGGTATGAAAGTGGACGTCAGACGTCGGAGATTGATGGAGAAGATGACAGGAGTAATGTCGGAGATGATGAAAGATGATGATGATGAACGGAGATGTTGGGTGGACAGTAGGTGGAAGACGGTGAGTGAAGATGGAGAAGAAATGTATAACGGTGGTCGGAGAACGAGTGGTCGTCGCCGGAGAAGATAATCGGAGGTGGAGACCGGAGGTGAGGAGGGTGGTCGGAGGAGTGAAGGGGTTGTGGTGGTTGTACAGTGGTGGTTGCCGGAGGTTGGAGACGGAGATTACGGGGGTTGAAGTTGACCGGTGACGGTGATCGGAGTTACGGTGGAAGGAGAAGAGAAGTGAAGCAATGACGTTGAAAGAGTCTGATGATATCGGATGAGTCTGATGATGATCTCGGATGAAGAAGAACGATGTCGGATAATCTCGGGTTGAATCTCAGATGAAAAGTATGAGTCTCGGATTAAACGATGAAGATCTCGGATGTAATAAAGATGTATCTCGGATTAAAAGGATGAATCCGAGATGGGATAATAATGTACTCGAATGATGATGATGAGGATGAGCTGTGATGATGCTAATCTCGGATGGTATCTCGAAGATGTGACAGATGAAATTAATGATCTTAATGTGTCTGATGAATGAAGTAAATGACGAAGATGATGTCAAATGAATGTTTAGATGATTTACGATGATAAAGATGATGTCAGAGGATGAAATAATGATAAAGAAATGATGATGAATCTTGAATTTTCTAATATTTTAAATATTTGAAAAATTTTAACACCTTTAAACCAAATCACCAAAGCAAAATATGATGAATTTTTGAAGAACACGATGAAGATCACGATGAAGATCTTCAACCAAAATACAAAATTTCTTGAAAGTTTGATATCAAAATGGCTCTGATACCAGTTGTATGTCCCGAAAATACGGATCAAACAACGATATCAAACGATCAACAAGGATGGGCGTAATCCAAGCTTGATGATCTTCAAGAAATAATCAAGAACAAGATGAAGATTTGAAGATTTGAAGATTCAAATGCTTAAATTTGCATACAAATGTTTTTGTCAAATATAAGTTTCTAAAACAATTGAACCAACCTTAAGCCCCTCATTTCTATTTCCTATTTATAGCGAGGGTTTCCCCTAAAACCCAAGGCCCATTTCCCTAAAGCCGACTCTAATACCCACCACCTTCTAGAAGCTTGGTCCATTTAGCCAATCCTACTAATCCATAAACCTTTAGGTCCTAACAATAGCAAGACTGGTTGTTCAAGGTTTTCGCAAAGTGGAAGGGATAGATTACAATGAAGTATATGCACCTGATGCGCGTGTAGAAGCAATTCATAATTTTATAGTCTATGCCTCATACAAAGGGTTTAAGGTTTATCAGATGGACGTGAAAAGTGCATTTCTTCATGGTGTGGTTGAAAGGTGTATGTCGAACAACCTCCAGGTTTGGAAGATCCTATTCATCCAGACCGGGTTTAGTTACTTAACAAAGCTCTATACGGGCTACATCAAGCGCTGAGGGCATGGTATGCAACGCTATCCAATTACCTACTGGAGAATGGTTTTCGTTGGGGTCTGATTGATTGCACTCTATTCATCAAGGAGAAAGATGGAGATCTTCTACTGGTACAGGTTTACGTAGATGATATTATTTTTGGTTCCACTAATGATGTCTTGTGCAGGGAATTCGAGCATGTTATGCAGGAGAAATTCGAAATGAGCACGATGGAGGAAATGAATTTCTTCTTGGGCCTACAAGTTCAACAAACGGAGTCTGGAATTTTCATCCATCAGACAAAATATGTCAGAGACATCTTGAGCCGGTTCCAGATGTCCAAAGCGATGCCCACTAGTATCCCACTTCCGCAGAATCACGGGATTACTCCAGACTTGAAGGGTGAAAGCGTTGACTCTTCACTTTACCGCGCAATGATCGGATCTCTCATGTGTTTCACTGCCTCGAGGCCTGACATCATGTATCCTACGTGCCTGCTCGCCCGGTGTCAATCAAACCCGAAGGCCTCTCATCTAATTACTATTAAAAGGATTTTTCTCTATTTGAAGGGTTACCCGGACACCGGCCTATGGTACGCTAAGGTTGATAGCTGATGCGTGTGAAGTGTTATATTTATTAGGTGTATATTTTAAGCCCCTTTAACACTTTTTAGTCAAGTTTTAAATTTATAAAACACGATATTTACTAACACTAGACACACATATGGGCAAGTGCACCCATCGTGAGCGTAGTATAGTGTTGGTAAGATACCGAGGTCGTCCAAGGACACAAGAGCTTTTAGTACCGGTTTATCCTCAACGTCTAATCAAATCAAAAAGTTTAGAAAAATGTTTTAAACTAAGAAAAATAAAAACTAACTAAAATGCTGAAAATAAAAATAAAAGAAAAACAGATAGACAAGATGAATCACTTGGTTCCGACTCGTATCTAGTGTAACCTTTGATTATTTCCGCACTTTTGCACATAATTAAGAGATTATCTTAGTTATTGTAGTAGGCCTCTCTTTTGAAGGTGACGTTACCCTCACCCCAGTAGTTTGAGTCAGCAAGGATACAATCCTAAAAGGGTGGATTATTGGAAGATAATTAATTAAGTTATTAATGCAATATTATGGTAGGCCCCTCTTTTGGAGGTGACGTTACCCTCGACTAAGTAGTCTGAGTCAGCAGGGATACAGTCCTAAATAGCCGGGTTATAGTATTAATAGTAGTTAACTTATGAGGGGGTCAAAGAGTTTGGACCCCCGCCATCCAATACCGTGAAGTATTGAAGGAGGTCCTACTAAATTTGACCCAGGTCCATTGCAGGACCTCTAAACGCTGAACAATGGCAAGACCTTTACCAAACCGTTCCCTTAACCCCCGACCAGGTAGCCAACATACCTCCATATAGACCGTGGAGATATGAATGGTGAAAATCTTTTATTTTATATAGACAGTAAAATAATGCCAAGACACCACGGACAAACGATAAGGAAAGATCACCTTCAACATAAGCAACTAGTTATTAAAGTCATTAATACAAAACCAAGTAAAAAGTGCAAAAGATTAGAAATAAAAAGTATTACACTAGACACTTTGTCTTCACCAAGTGATGTAAGAGACTTAGGCAAACATGGCCTTGATTGTCAAGAACTCTTACGATCAATCTTGGATCCCGAGACGACTCACACACTCTACGATGGACAATGGATGATGGTGGTGGATGATGGTGTTATGGTGGTGGTGGGTGGTGGGTGAAGTGTGAGAGAGGTGGTGTGCCAAGGGATGGTTTGAGCTTCAGCCAAGCACTTCTATTTATAGGCTGAACAGAAGCTCGGGCACGGCCCCGTGTCCAGTGGGCACGGCCCCGTGTCCACATCCTTCTCTGTCTTCATTAAATGCACCTTTGTCTTATTAGTTGACCACACCCCCGTGTCCGCTGAGCACGACCCCGTGGTGTAGAAGAATCTTTGTACTATGCAGATTTGCTAGATTGTGAGAATCTTATAGTTGACCACGGCCCCGTGTCCGCTGAGCACGGCCCCGTGGTGGGCAATAGAAGCTTCTACCACTTTGTCTTTTCTGCTAACACTTGGGCATGCCCCCGTGCTGGCTGAGCACGGGGCGTGTTCAGGCTTCTGATCTCTTGTTTTGCTTGGGAAGATGCTGTCGTGGGGTCGGGCATGTCACGTTCTGTTCCTTTTCTTGTATTAATGTTAGATTTTGATGTCTTTTTTTGCTTCTTTTGTTAATTTGAGCTCATTCAATCCTGAAAATACAAAAGGAAGACAAAAGCACACTTTTTCCAACATTAGTACTAAAAAGGGGTTAGTTTTATGCCTCATTTGATGAAATTTATATGTTAATATTTGAACATATCAATAGCTTCGACTTGATCGCGTTTAGTGATTCTGATTTTGGCGGCTGTAAAATCGACGGCAAATCCACAACGGCTGGATGCCAGTTTTTAGGAAATCGCCTGGTCACATGGCAATGCAAGAAGCAGACTTGTGTAGCTACATCAACTTGTGAAGCCGAGTACATTGCAGCTTCTAGTTGCTGCTCCCAGGTTCTGTGGATCCAACAGCAAATGCGCGACTACAGTTTTGAATTCCTATCTACTCCTATTTACGTTGATATATCTGCTGCTTTACAGATCACCCGAAATCCTGTACAGCACTCCAAAACCAAACACATCGATATTAAATATCACTTCATACATGATTGTTTTGATTAAAGACTTATCGATGTTGTTAAGGTGTGACAACTCATACTTTAGAACCTTTCCTTGTGCTTTGATGTAACCTGTATGAACGTTATATGATTAACTGATGTGCTTGTTGCAATGAAATGTTATGTTGTGTTATTTGTTGTGTGTAATACTTGTATATAAAAACTTAATTGCATAATTTATACTCGATCGCACAAGCATTGTGCCACACACTTTGTCCTTAAACCTTTACACTCTTCTCGGCCCAATGATTGCCTACCTTGTATTCGAAACCCAAGGGCAGCCCAAGATGGGTTCGGCCCACTCCTTGCACGCATAACCTCATGAGGAGGGTGTACACTTTTCATAATTTTCAAAATACTCAACACACACAAAACCCTAAGCTCTCTCTCTCTCTCTTTGGAACCCGATGGCAACCCCCATCTTTCGAAGCTTCCTTTGTCTTCATCTTGAATCGGGTTAGTACCTTAACACTATTCGAATGACTATTTATCGATATATATGTGGTGTGTTTGAATATATCTTTTCATGATACTTAGTGTTAGAAATCGTATGTTAACAATATGTTGGGTTGATCGATGATGACTTTAGAGTGGTATGCTAATAGAGTCTTTGATAAGTTATTCATGAGAATCTAAGGGTGGATTATGTTCATGGAAAAATTAACATGAAAGTGTATGATTCGATTGATTCTATGTTATTATTGATCGATGGATTGTGTTATGTGATGTTAAACATGATAAATGACTTCAAATAAAAATGGGTATTCGATGATTATAATGATTGACTCGATAGGAATGATTAGGGAGTTATAGATTATGGTTAAGTGATAATTAGGGTTCATATGAATCAAGGAATGATAAACTGTTTTGATCTATTTTGAATAATAACTGATCATGATTATTGTTAGTGAGATTTGGAAACATGTTGGAATATTTTTAGAACTTACTAAATTAATTGTAATTGATTTCCTAAATCTATGGCATAACAATTCCAATCACACAAGTTCTGATCGCACAAGCCCTAGTCACACAAGCTAGGATTCCCTAAGGCACAACTGTTCAAGCACCATGTACAAACCCATCTTGCATGATCGCACAACATGTTGTGGATCGCACAAGACAGTGCTGATCGTACAACATGTTGGGCTGCACAATTATTTCAAATGTGTTATGTTATTGGGCCGCACAAGTTATTGGGTTGGGTTAGTTTGGATCGCACAATCCGTTGTGGATCGCACAAGTTATGCTGATCGCACAACAGGTTGGGCCGAATATTGATTGAGCTTTATTTACTAAATCGCACAAGATGGTTGGGCTCGCACAATCTCATCAGCCCAATCACTTTAATCGCACAATTTGGGCTGATGTGTACACTTGATTGATATTGTTAGTATGTTTCTATGTGTATGCCATGATCGTTGTGTGTACGTAACTTGTTAATTTATGTGTAAACATACGTGCATTACCTGAACCTAGACCTGACTTGTATGGTAACCATGTTAGGACGTGGTTGACCCCAAATAGCTCAAGTGACCTTTTTGTTTATTTGCCGAGCTAATCTAAGGTGAGTTCACACTTTCTACAAGGCATGGGATTCCCGGTGGTGTGGGAATGGGTTAACGTTTAATAAGGAAACCTGCGTATTCTCTTTGGGTAGAATACGTACTCCCACCCTCTACGGTGAAGGGTGACAACATTGAAACCTGCGTGTTCTTCTTGACACGTCCTCCCACCCTCTTAACTGAAGGGTGACAACATTGACACTAGAGAAAACTCTATCATTAAGTCCCTCATTTTATATCGACTTAATCGCCGGGCCAATGGCGATCGGGTCATTAGTTAAATAGCGCTATTAGGTTTGACAAGCCTCACACCGTGCCGCAGAGGACGGTTGTGGACTAATAGACTTGGGCACTAGTCAATGATGATAGACATTGACGCAGGGCACATAAACATAACTACAGTCAGTAGTTGATATGGTAACGGGTCTAGTGGATTACATGGGGAAGCCCCCACTAGTTATGGTTTGGGAAATAAGAAACTGGTTAAACTCGTGGTTTTCGAAACAACTTATGGTTTTTGGAACAACACTAAAATGGACAACCAACTGTGAACTCGCTCAACTTTGTTGTTGATTCGTTACTATATGTGTGACAACCCGAACTTTCAAGGTTAGTATCGTGTGATATCGTATTTATGATTCTCACTGTTCTTCGTTCGTATTCATAACTGTGTTAAACTTGTTTTACGTAAACATGCTCGTGTATGTTTGTGTGTGTAGTCTAGTCAATATGTCGGGCCGCTCACACACACACCTCATGCTGTTATCATTCCAATCCTAAACTGGCCCACCCTTTTGTATTGTTGGTACCTGGCCCAGTGCACTAGGACCCCAAATAATATTTAAAACAAAAACACAAATCAAGTGGGTTCGGCCCACTTTGTGACGGTTATGTTTGGAATTGGTTTCCATGCACCCATTACACATTAACACAAGTTAATCAACCCTAATATCCTCACCCCTCCCCTATTCGCGACGGCAGTAACCCCCCCTTCTTCGAAACCCTTTTTCCTTTGGAGCTTACCCTTGTGCTTGGTTTTACACATCAACAGGTTAGTTTATATTCATGCAAATAAATATGTGTTGTGTATGTTTGAGAACTACCTTGTTGATTTTTGGTTTGCTTCTGGTCACATATACTATAAGAATTGTATAGGTATAAATCTGTTAGAAGTAGAATTGTGATGATTGTATGCATGGATCGATGATATTGTTGATAAAAGGATAAGTGATTCAGATGTGCATGATGTTAAATAAGTATTGCTGATGTTGTTCGATTTGTGGGCATATAGGATAATATGTATGACTAAAAGCCACTCATCATAGAAATTATTTTCCTTTGAAGATATCTAAAACTTGGTTGTTAAATGGGCCGCACCTAGGGGTTTTCGTCCATAGTGATTTCGTCCCAAGGGATTTCGCCACTAGGTGATTTCGGCCAAGAGTGTTTTCGTTGAGTGTCTGGCATATTAGTTCTGTGTAGAATGTAACTCTGTTAGTTATCAACTCCGTTAGTTGTTAATTCAGTAAACATGTTAACTCTGTTAAACTTATTAACTTTGTTAAGATTTGTTAACCCTGTCAAGTATGTAAATGAATTACCATGATCAGTACAAACTGTGAAAGACATTATATGAAGCATGAATTGCATGACTTTGATAAACTGCTTATATGATACGTGATGATTGCTTAAACACACTTCGTGACATTTATTGCATGTGAATCTATACGAGCTTGACTGATTGTGTATACATGCATAACTATAGGACTTGACTGATTACTTGTGAGCACATAGTTAAGCATACCGAGCAAACCAAGGTGAGTTCACACTCTTACCAAGGCATGGGATTCCCGGGGTTGGGAATGGGTTTGGATGATTACTTGTACACACATTGATACTGGAATTACGTACCACTGACCTCGGGAGAGGCAGGTTACTTGTAGATACTGCTAGATTAGTGATACAAATACTACTCTTCGCTCACACGCCTGGAATGGCCGCGATACTAACACTAATACTTAACTTCGCACACATGCCTGGGTTGGCCGCGATACGAATACTAAACTTCGCACACATGCCTGGGTTGGCCGCGATACGAATACTAAACTTCGCACACATGCCTGGAGGGCCGCGATACAAATATACCTAGTCTAGAAAACATGGGAAACCCCCACTAATCTTCGCCAACATGCCTAGAGGGCCGCGATGCAAATACATACGGAACACGGTTCACTAAATGAACATACGGTTTACAATACGATTACTATAACTGAACAACCAACTGTGAACTCGCTCAACTTTGTTGTTGACTTTCTGTTACATGCCTTGCAGGACCTTAGGTACACATGGAGCTTGCACGGGAGGCGCAGTCGTTGTGGGACATGGATTGTGGATGCCACGTTAAACTTTATAACACTTTGAACTTGATACTTATGTTGGGATTTCATATTATGCTTCCGCTACTTATTCTATGTTTTTGAGTGAACACCAATTGTATTGTGATGGATTACATTTACTTTTACTTATTACTTATATGTTCAATATGATTGGTTGCTTGATCCTGGTCATGTCACGCCTCCAAGCGGTGGTACTCCGCGTGTGGATTTTGGGGGTGTGACAATCTAAGGGTGGATTATGTTCGTGGAAAAATTAACATGAAAGTGTATGATTCGATTGATTCTATGTTATTATTGATCGATGTATTGTGTAATGTGATGTTAAACATGATAAATGACTTCAAATAAAAATGGGTATTCGATGATTATAATGATTGACTCGATAGGAATGATTAGGGAGTTATTGATTATGGTTAAGTGATAATTAGGGTTCATATGAATCAAGGAATGATAGACTGTTTTGATCGATTTTGAATAATAACTGATCATGATTATTGTTAGTGAGATTTGGAAACATGTTGGAATATCTTTAGAACTTACTAAATTAATTGTAACTGATTTCCTAAATCTATGGCATAACAATTCCAATCGCACAAGTTCTAATCGCACAAGCCCTAGTCGCACAAGCTAGGATTCCCTAAGGCACAACTGTTCAAGCACCATGTACAAACCCTTCTTGCATGATCGCACAACATGTTGGGCCGCACAATTATTTCAAATGTGTTATGTTATTGGGCCGCACAAGTTATTGGGTTCGGTTAGTTTGGATCGCACAATCCGTTGTGGATCGCACAAGTTATGCTGATCGCACAACAGGTTGGGCCGGATATTGATTGGGCTTTATTTACTAAATCGCATAAGATGGTTGGGCTCGCACAATCTCATCAGTCCAATCACTTTAATCGCACAATTTGGGATGATGTGTACACTTGATTGATATTGTTAGTATGTTTCTATGTGTATGCCATGATCGTTGTGTGTACGTAACTTGTTAATTTATGTGTAAACATACATGCATTACCTGAACCTAGACCTGACTTGTATGGTAACCATGTTAGGACGTGGTTGACCCCAAATAAATCAAGTGACCTTTTTGTTTATCTGCCGAGCTAATCTAAGGTGAGTTCACACTTTCTACAAGGCATGGGATTCCCGGTGGTGTGGGAATGGGTTAACGTTTAATAAGGAAACCTACGTATTCTCTTTGGGTAGAATACGTACTCCCACCCTCTACGGTGAAGGGTGACAACATTGAAATCTGCGTGTTCTTGTTGACACGTACTCCCACCCTCTTAACTGAAGGGTGACAACATTGACACTAGATAAAACTCTATCATTAAGTTCCTCATTTTATATCGACTTAATCGTCGGGCCAATGGCGAACGGGTCATTAGTTAAATAGCGCTATTAGGTTTGACAAGCCTCACACCGTGCCACAGAGGACGGGCGTGGACTAATGGACTTGGGCACTAGTCAATGATGATAGACATTGACGCAGGGCACATAAACATAACTACAGTCAGTAGTCGATATGGTAACGGGTCTAGTGGATTACAGGGGAAGCCCCCACTGGTTATGGTTTGGGAAACACGGAACTGGTTAAACTCGTGGTTTTCGAAACAACTTATGGTTTTTGGAACAACACTAAAATGGACAACCAACTGTGAACTCGCTCAATTTTGTTGTTGATTCGTTACTATATGCCTTACAGGTCGTTGGGTGCCTAGATGGAGCTTGCACAGGAGGACGATGTCGTTTTGGGACATGGACTGTTGAGTTCCATGTTAAACTTATGAACTTTTATACTTTATTATGGTTTTGAACTTAATACTTCCGCTGATGACTTAAACTTTGTTGAATTGTTTTGACACCAATTATATTGTTTGGTTTGGACTTTTATTTATTAAATTATATTGTTCAATATGATTTGTGGCTGGATCCTGGTCAGTCACGCTCCCTACGGTGATACTCGGCTTGTGAAATTTGGGGGTGTGACATAAGGTCCACACCGATGACCAATGAGCCGACCTTTTTACCAAAGCTTTTGATATGTCACGTTTTGATTTTCTACTTTTGGTAAACAGTGTTAAGGTCAAGCAAGAGTAAATCGGCATCGGAAAATCGATTTTGTAAATAGTTAACTTAAAAAATAAAACAAAATAAAAAACCTTTTTAATTTATGTTTTTATGTTCTTAATTTCTTTTCATGTTTTATATTTTTGGGGGAGAAATCGTCATGAAAAATACAAAAACATTTGAAAATTCTTAAAAACACAAAAACAATAAAAATACAAAAATCCAAAAACAATAGAAAAATAAAAAATGAGTCTCTTGGAATCAAAAAGAGAAAATTATGATACTTCATCAGTAGGTCTGTCGAGACATTCTTAAAGCATAAAAGTTCAAATGACAAGCAGCTCTCTATATGATGTATCGGTAGGCCGACAATCAGGTTAAAATGTGCAGGGCGATATAAACATAACTAACTAAAGACTGTGAGGGAACCACTCATTAGCATAAGGTCTTGGTACCGAAATTTCGTTTGATAGTTTGCCGAGGTTCTGAGATACGTGGTCTTTATGTTGTTTATCATCTGGGTATCATGGTTGTCTCTTTTACCGAAAATAACGGGGAGGCAAGTCTAGAGCTTCCATGATACTATACATAAGTGTAAATATTGCATACGACAATCAATAACTGATAAACATATCACATCCACCTCTGAATAAGGGATTTTATATCACATTTATCATCCGAGAGTCAAGTTCGTATCTTTGTCGGTACGTTGGTACTAACATGTTCACGGACTTGCTCTCGCGCCCTGCATCCATCTGAAAATCAAGTTCCTCATAAATAAGTGATTTTATCACATAGTGCTTGTTTTCATCCACAAAATAAGTGAGTATCTCATATCATTATACGTCAAAACCGATGATAAATGATATAGTCACCAGTAAGATGAACTCTCGTGCATGCCTTGATATGAGAATGTGTCGTGTGTGGATGAACACCGTTTGGTAAGTATAAATCATACCTAAGCGTATCCCCAAGCTATGATTACATCTGATTGTTGAGTTTAAGTGGAAAAACATATCGATAATCATTATAGGATGTTTGTCTAAATTTAATCAGACATCAAGTGTGTTTGTGACAGGTCCTAAAACTGATTTGATTCTATTACCATGAAACTCGCAAAAACATTGTATGTTTCTGTCTTTTCGTTATTACTTACTGTTTTCCAATTGTTTATAAATAGTCGTCTTGAGTTATTTTCATTTTAGTTATCTTATTATATTTTATTTTGTCAAAAACTATTAAAACTCCAAAAAGACTTTTGATAATCCGATGCCGAAACTCAAGTCTACTTGACCCAGATCCTTGACACCAGTAAATTGTTTTGTGTCTTGAAAATGGAAAAAGATCAGTTCGTTCTTGGAAGTTGAGAAAAATTGTTGAAAGTTTAAACTTGGTAAACTGTGTTGTTTATTTGAGTCATGTGGATTGAAGAGTGGTAAACTGAAAAGGAGGGTGTCGAAACCAATGAACATCATCGAAATAGAATTTATGTTTTTAAATGAAAATGAAAATTTTAAAATTTCATTTTTGAAAAATCTATTTCGATGTATATTCTGTGGAAATGGAAAATTTGAAACTTTGTTTTCTTCAAAATTCTCTCTTTCGATGTAAATACTCATCGAAACAGTTTTTTGTTTAAAACTTTACTTTAAAAATGTATTTCTTTATAGTTTTAATCAAAACAGCCAGTTCAAACTAAAATTCTATTTCGATGGGCTGAAGGTTATTTCGTTGTGCATTGAGCCAGTTTAATGTTATTGGGCCGTGTTTCATTTAGAAGGGAAACATGTTTCGATACTCATTATATTTCGATAGGCTGCTATGTTTCGTTCAATGGGTGTTTCGTTTCATTATGTTTCGATACCCCTGTGTGTTTCGTTTCAAACACCCATCTTGTTTCGATGGACCTTTATGTTTCGATGTGCCCCCCCCCTTTAAATACTCTTCATGTTTCGCTAGTTAAATGTGTTTCGATGAGTTATAGTGTTTCGATGGGTTGTCATTATAAATACCCATCTGTTTCGTTCCTTTCCATGTTTTCCCAAATCAAAAACTTTCAAGCCCTAACTCATCGAAACGCTGCCGATTTTTGTTACGAATCCTTTTTTTCTTTCTTTTCTTTCGCTGAGATCATCATCATCAGTTAAGTAATGGCACCAAAACAGGAAAAGAAGCGGGCACGCAAATCGGAACCGAAAGAAATGACCGAGGTAGAGGATATGTCCGAACCTCGACACAACATAGTAGCTTATCTCGGCAACGAAAATAAGCCATCAGCTGATTTTGAAGATATCCTGAAGTTCCTGAGGCGGTCAAAGATTCACTACGCCATTACTACAGCACATACAACTTACAAAAGTCATGTTAAGGCATTCTGGGATTCGGCAAGGGTTTTGGAGATTGATAATGTAGAAGCTATTCAAGGAACGGTTGCTGACAAAGAGGTGAATGTGTCGGAGGAAATCATAAGGAGAGTGTTACAGTTTCAAGATAAATCATCTGACCCCTTCGGTGCTGGGGATGTCTTGGCAACTCAGATAAACAAGTCTACACTTCCTCTACAATACAAGTTCTTGTCATTCGTGTTGATTCAATGTATGGGGAAGAGAAAGGAAGGGTATGACATAGCAAATATCGGAGTTTTAGCGATGAGGACAGCCTTGACTCTAAACAAAGATTTCAACTTCTCAAGGATGATATTCGAGAATATGAAGGAGAATATTGAGACGACATCACGTAAAAGTTACAAGTTTTGGATGTATCCGAGATTCGTGCAGATGTTCGTCGATTCACAATTGGAATGGCTTGTTAAAGCAAGTGACGACATTGTTCTGATGAATGAGGGAACCCTAATGATGGTGAAAAGAATGAGCAAATACAACGATGGTCGTGTGCCACGCAAGATGATCGGACATCTTGGAAATCCTTTATATGTGACACCTGCTGATGACAAGTGGAGGCATCCTGAAAATGATTCAGATGATGAAGAGTTGATAATAGATGCCCTAATTGAACAGAAAAGAAAATATGCTGAGACGGGTGCAAGCAAAAAGGGTAAAGTTAAAACTGTTTTGATTGATGAAGGCGATGATGATGTTGGTGAAGATGATAAAGATGATGATGATGATGCTGATGATGATGAGTCGGATTCAAAGAAGAAAGGGAAGAAGGCAGTTGGTACCAAGAAAGCTAAACGGGTTAAAATAAATCAAGTCACAGTCGAGGTTCCTATGATAGTACAACCAACAGAAGTTCCTACAGCTGCATAGCACACATTCACCGAAGAGGAGATTTCTGAAATGCTTCTATCTGCTTTACCACAGTCTCCTCTAGCTGTACAAGATCTAGCAGTCGCATCTGTTGGATCTGAGTTTCTTTTTTATTGTATTTTTGTTTGAAATAAAGATGGAAATGAAAGAGTTGTGCAGCGGAATTATAATGAAAACAAACTTTGCATACAATCAAACGAGAGTAATACTTTTATCAAACATCTTTACACAATGAATCGAAAGATTGAATTTGTTTCAACACCGATTACAATGATTGATGAATGAATGCGAACTCCCCCTCAGCCAGAGCTCAGTAGTTTGTTCGTGCAAAGAAGACGATGTGATAAAAGAGCTAATAGAACAGTACAAAGTACTGAACTATTTATAGGCACTTGCAAACCACTGAGCATCTTAGCTGACGTCACCATGAAAGTGACATCTAACCTCCTAACAAACTCTAATCTCTGATCTATAAACACTGATGTAACTACTGCTATTACATTATATTACATAAAAGACACTTAAACAGCTGCTGCATCCTTCCACTGCTGTGATCCCATCAGTGCTTGTCCGGATCAGCAGTACTTGACTCAAGGCAGTAGATTGAGTCAGCAGAGCTTTGGTCTTCCATCAGTCTTTGACATTGGTCAGTAGATGCAAAGCAGCAGTTGTAGGTCAGCACTTAGTATGATCAGCAAATTAGAGGTCAGCAGATATAAAACCACTTTCAAGGGGAGAGATTTGCATGAACCAACTGTAAACGTCTGCTTATTCTGGATCCACTGCACTGATCCAGTTTTGGCTTTAATTATCTGTTCCTCTGATAGGGTTCAATCCCAACAATCTCCCCCTGGAACAGATATTGCCAAAACTCTTCATTATTTGTGGACTTCTTTATTGCCTCATCAACAGCTCCCTTATCTGACCTTTAAATTGTAATTCAAAGTCTAGGGCATCTGTATCTTCATCATCCCTGCTAAGTGGAAGATCAAGGAGATCCTGCAAATCTTCAAGACTCAGGCCAAGAGCTTGTTCCCTTGATATTTTCTCCACTTATCCACCAAACCTGAGCAAAGTCAATACGCAGGTCTGTTTGTCAGTTTCCCACTTTTGTATTTTTGAGCCTGGTGGGTTTCTTGGGAGATGTTTATTTGCAGAAGTATTTGGTGAGGCTGGCCTGTTCATAGCTGGCTGAGCAGCACATGCAGATTGTTCCAATTCAAGATCTTCTTTTATCATTACTTCCGTGCCAACTTTTACAATGGCATCTCCAGCTAAAAGATCTTGAATTGTTTCCATGCTAAACTGGTTTTTGCTCCTTCTTTTGTAGATGGCAACACCAGCTGGAGCAGTGGTTCTTTTGATTTGCAGCTTTGGTGGTCTTTTTGAGACCTCTGCTTTGGAATAGTCAGGCTTTTGTGGAACTCTTGGATCTTTCTTTCTGAGTTCCTCTAAGCGTTTATAGGTTGCTCTGACTCTATCTTCTCCCCATTTTGTCACAGAGTTCTTTGACCCATAATCTGCTGTAATCAGCTCCTCTTTCATTCTCTTCAGCTCTATCAACTTCTCAGCTTCAAATTGTTTAAACTTTTCAGGAGGAGTCTGCTTGACCTTATATTTGATCATATCTTGAATCCTGGCTGCTTCTTTTTCAAGCTCAGGAATGGTCCAGCTCTTGTACATATGTTTCTCCCCCTTGTATTTCTTGTAGGTCATGATGTTTTCAATGTAGTCTTTCCTTAAGGACTCATCTGCCCTTTCTGAAATTTTTTGACATGCATTTTTAGCAAAACGCTCCATAGCATTGACCTGTGAGAGTAAAAACTGATAGTTTTGTTGAAATTCTCTATCAGATTTCCCTTTTCTATTTTGGATTGCAATATCCTCTGCTTGTTTGGCCTTAAGTTTCAAGTATTCTTCAATATTGTAAGGCCTGGGATAATTTGCAATTGATGGTAAACTCCTTTTGGCTGGGTCATCTTCATAATAAAAGGATTTGATTTCTTCTCTGACTGCAATGAGTTCCAGAGGAAATGAGACACCAGCAGGAGGTAGTGATTTTACAATTTGAGCTGAAGAGAGAGGTATGGGTTTTGGAATAGTGACAAGTGATAGGGATTTTGAAGATGTTGGTGATGGAGATGTGTCATCATCTTTCAAAATTAGCCTTCTCCTTTTTGGTTTAGGAGAGACTGATGATGTTTTGAATGGAACAGTGGTGGTAGATGTAGTGGCAGTGAATTGTGATTGACTAACAGCTGTTGAAACAACTGGTGCTTCAACCACTGTTGTCATTACAACAGATGTTATAACATCTGCTGTCTTCTGCTGTGTGTCAGCAGGTGTTGTTTTTGGTGGTGATGATGGTAAAGCAGTGGATGTTGTGTGTGTTGAAGTGGTGTGTGTTGATGGAACAGCTGTTTGGCAAGCAGTAGTTTTTGTAACTCCTGTTGCATCAGCTGTTTTGTATGGTGGTTTTTGAGCAGACTTTGAACGTCTGGTTGGAATGGATTTGGGTTGCCTCACTTTTCTAGTAGGCTTCTTCTTTTCCTCAACAGGATTTTCATGATCCTTTGACCCAGAAGTACCCTGTTCTGGATGATCCATTTTGTCCACCCTGGCTTTCCTTTTGGCCTCTCTATCCCTTTTTACACTTGCAGCTGCTTCTGCTAGTGCATTTGTTGTCACATCAATTTTCTTGCTGCCATCTGGCAAAGGGATCTTTTTGGTCATGTTTGAATTTTCTGGTTCAAGATAGAGACCATCCTCTATACCCTTCCTTTTCCACTCCTTAATTTTCTCCCCCTTTTTGGCATTATCTTCTGGGAGTTGATAAATGTAGCGGACTTTTGGAGGAGCAGTGCCAGTGGTGTGCAAGATCTGAGTTTGGAGAGCCTTTAAATCAGCCTGAGTGTTCTTGAACCTTGACTCCATTTCAATTCTCAGCTGTTGAACATGTTTTTCATGTTGCTGATCTGTTAGTTTTGCTTGTTGATGGAGAAAAGATTGAAATAGATTCCAGTGCTCATTTGTAGCAGGTGCCCTTTGTGAAGCAGGTGCTTGAGGTGGAACAGCAGTTGATTTTACCTTCTGAACTTGTAACACCTGTTGTAGCATATCTTTGAGTTCTGCAACAGAGTTATCAAGCTTTGCAATACGATCCGTCAATTTCTGGTACTTTAAACCATCACCCAAGTTAATGGGATCATCTGATTTCCCACTAGCAGTGGTTTTATCAGTGGTAGATGTAGGGAATATACTCCAAACATTAACCACTGATGCCCCTTTTTCTTGGTACTGGGGTCTTCTTCCTTCAACACTTGACAACCTTTTGATGTTGCCAGTAGGATAAATAAATCCACTGGTGGTTGGCAGAGGTGCTATAAAAGGAATTGCCTCCAAGGAAGTCTTATGAATGTAACCACTGTCCAAATGTAACCCAGTGGGTGTAACAGTTGTAGTGGCTGCTTCACTTGGATTACCACCAAGAGTTACTTGTAACTCAAGGGGTGTAACCTCCTCAGGTTGTGTTGGTGGGTTAGCAAAGATTGATATATCAGACCCAGTCAGTTGTTGAGGTATATTCTCATTAATAGGTGATTGAGAAGGACTGGATAATGCCTGGTTCAAATCAATTGCATCCAACAGTGGTTTTATTGGTGAGGGAATTTTGGATGTGATGAGTGGTGTAGAAATAGGATGTGTCCCGGGCATTGGACTGTGGATGATAGAAACGAGTGTTTCCAGAGCATCATGATGTGGAGACCCTATTTGTACAACCTGTTCTTTTTGTGAAGAAACAGGAGGAGTTTCGGTTATGGTTTGAGATATTTGTACCATCTGCTGTGAGGAAGTAGCAGCAGTGGTTTCTTGTGACTTTTGTGTTGTCACTGGCAAGAGCTCTGGTATCTCATCCTCCAGAGATGCCTTTTTGATGGGTTTTGTGGGTTTTTGAGTTTTTCTTTTTGGCTTTTTGGAGATAATAGGTGTGGGTTTCAAAGCAGTTGTGCTGCTGCGTTGATCACCTTGAGCAGTGGGCTCAGCAGCAGATACCTGAGGAGCAGTTGTAACTGCTAAAATCTGCTCAGGCATCTCTGCTTGTGTTTTGCAAGGTGTGGACATTCGTGTAAAAGTTTCAGCAGTTAAACAATTTGTTTGAATGAAAGCACCTTGTTTTATTGCAGCAGCATTCGTCTTTCCAAGTTTCATTTCAAAATAGTAACTTAAAAATCTTGGAAAAAGTAGGAATGCCTTTGTTTCAACATTTTTAACCAAATCATTAAAAATTTCCTGGGAGTAGTTAAAATTTTCATCTTGAAGAATTGCAAATCCCAGTTTCTGAATTTTTAATGGTATCTCATTGAAAGATTTGGTTTTGTTTGAAACACATTTTAAGAGGGTGTGAAATAAAAATCTTGTTGCAGGAGGAAAGTAACCTTTTTCTAAGGTGTCCTTTTTGACCTCTGCAATGTACCCTCTTTCCAGAAAATCATTTTTTAACTCGTTTTTAGGGAAAGTAAGTTTACCTTCTTGATCGTCGAGTTGAAAGACCTCTGAAATTGTTTGTGGTGTAATCTTGACTTCTTTTCCCTTTAAAGTAGAGGTAATGGCTATTACAGCTTCTCCTTGTGTTTCAAGGATTGCATTCTTCCAAAACTCCCTTTGGGTTGCCAAGTAAATTGGTGCATCCGCTGTCAACAAAGTTTTGTACTTTGAGGCGGTGATGATATCAATGATGGAATCGAACTCCTTTGTGGAACTTGGCTTTGTAAGAAGACCAAGAAGATTGTGAGATGGTTTGTGTGGAATTTCAGTGGAGATTGCCTTTTGAGAGGCTGTTGTCGATGAAGATTTGGATGAGGGTTTTGCAGATTTCTTTGATTTAGTCATTTTGAGGATGATTGATCGAAGAAATTTGTGGAAGATGAGATGAAAAACTGTTTTGAGAAGAGAATTTTTGAGAATTCAATTCGACAGTAAAACCCTGTTTTGGTGGTGAGTGGGGGATTTTATAGGGAAGAAAGTGAATGCTGAGGTGGCAGCCGTTACAAAAGGTCTGATCAATATGTACTGCCCACGTGACAACCCCTGTTGAAAGTGAAGGACAGTACTTGTGTGATAGGGACAGTTGAAGGCAGTGGTATGAAAGCAGTGGATGATTTTCACTATCAGTGGATAGCATATCAGTGGATAAGACACTGCTTTTGAACAACATAGTTTATCAAAGGAATGAGAGAGCAGGGGTTGACTTTCAGCAGTGGACAGACTTTTGAAGTAGAGCAGACTTTTGAACAATCAGTGGTTAATGGCAGACTTTTAAGGATTTTAATGAAAAATTTCATTTTTAGCTATTTTTAAGGATGGAGTTTTGATTTTCTGAAAACATTTTGTTGCTTTTATTCATGGAAAAACAAGATGTTGCTGGTTATTCCATGTTCAGCATCCCAATTCTAGAGACCAAGCTTTCAAAAGTGGCTGTATCAAGTGCTTTTGTGAGCACATCAGCCAGCTGGTCTTTAGTTGGGACATGATGCAGAGAAATCAAACCTTTTTCATAGCAATCCCTCACAAAGTGATGTCTGATGTTGATGTGTTTGGTGGTTGAATGGGAAACTGGATTTTTGATGATATTTTCTACTGCCTGACTGTCCAACATGAGTGGTGTCTTTAAGGCAGTGATACCAAAATCCAGCAACTGATTTTGAAGCCACAGGAGTTGGGCTGTACAGCTTGCAGCAGCAATGTATTCAGCTTCAGCAGTGGATGTTGAAGCAGCTGCTTGCTTTTTGCTTTGCCATGAAACTAAGCAATCACCTAGAAATTGGCACCCTCCTGATGTGGACTTCCTTGTGGTGTGACATCCAGCAAAGTCACTGTCTGAGAAACCTGAAAGCTTGATGTTCCCATTAGCTGGATACCAGATACCAAGTGTGGGAGCACCTTTTATGTATCTGAAGATCCTTTTTACAGCAATGAGATTTGATTTTCTGGGAGCTGATTGACTTCTTGCACAGACACATGTTGCAAACATGATGTCTGGTCTAGATGCAGTTAGGTACAATAAAGACCCAATCATGCTTCTATAAAGTGTTTGGTCAATCAGCTCATCCTTTTCATCAGACATGACTAGCTTATTTGTGGCCATGGGTGTGCTGCATGGTTTACAATCATTCATATCAAATTTGGTTAAAAGTTCTTTAGCATATTTGCTTTGATGAATGAAAGTTCCATTTTGCAATTGCTGGACTTGGAGACCAAGAAAGCATTGCAGCTCACCCATAGCACTCATTTCAAACTCAGCTGTCATGAGTTCTCTAAACTCTTCACACATTGAGTTACATGTGCTTCCAAAAATAATGTCATCCACATAAATCTGGACAATCATTAAATCCTTCCCTCTCCATTTTAAAAACAATGTTTTATCAATGGTACCTCTTTTGAAACCATTTGAGAGTAGGAAGTTGGAAAGAGTTTCATACCAGGCCCTTGGTGCTTGTTTCAAGCCATACAAGGCTTTGTTTAGCCTGTAGACATGATCTGGATAAAATGGATCCTCAAAACCTGGAGGTTGACAGACATACACCTCTTCTTGAATTGTACCATAGAGGAAAGCACTTTTGATATCCATCTGAAACACCTTCATATTGTGGTTGACAGCAAAGGCCAGGAACAGTCTAATGGCTTCCAATCTTGCAACAGGGGCAAATGTTTCATCATAGTCAATCCCCTCTTCCTGTCTGTAACCTTGAACCACAAGCCTGGCTTTATTCTTGACAACAATACCCCTTTCATCAGTTTTGTTCTTGAAGACCCACTTTGTGCCAATGGGACTAACCTCTTCTGGCAGTGGTACAAGCTCCCATACTTGTTGTCTTTTAAACTGTTGGAGCTCCTCTTGCATGGCTTCTACCCAGCTGTTGTCTTTCAGTGCCTCTTGGTACTTGACTGGCTGATGGAGTGATAGAAAACCAGCAAAAAGACAAATGTTTTGGGTTTGGCTTCTTGTGAGCACCCCTTCATTGATGTTGCCAATGATTTGATCAGGTGGATGAGATCTCAAGAAGATTAAATCTCCTTGGTATGGTATGATGGCATTGGTTTGTGAAGGCTGCAAATGTGTATCATCTGAGCTAACCACTGCTGGGGACTTTGATGATCCAGCAGTGGCTTCAAAAGGTGGTGGTATAGGAGGTAATGAAGTGGACAACTGCTGACTTTTATCCACTGTTTGAGGACTTTTGTCAGCAGTGTTTGAGGATGTGGAAGCAGTGGTTGATGGGCTACTTTGGTCAACAACTGTTGAGGTAGCAGTGGTTGAGCTTTGACAACTGTTTTGAACAGCTGGTGCTTTTCCCTTTGTGGCAGACCTTTGAGGGATGATGATTTCATACCCATAGTCTGGTGTTGTATCCTCTGATGGACCTGCACTGTTAGTCTTGACAGCAGTATTTTCAAAAGTAAATTTTTCAAGATCAAACAGATCTGCAGGGTTTGCTGGGATTTTCATTGATGAAAGTTCATTGAACTTTACATTCAAAGTCTCCTCCACTGCCTTGGTCCGTGTATTGAACACTTTGTAGGCCTTGGCAGTGGTTGAGTATCCCAGATGATAACCACAATCAACTTTGGCTGCAAATTTTGAAATGGAATCTTTTAAGTTCAAGATAAAGCATGGGCAGCTAAACACTTTGAAATATGAGATCAGTGGTTTAATTTTGTACAGAATTTTATAGGCAGTCTTTTTGTGCCTGGGGTTTATTAAAACTCTGTTCTGAACATAGCAAGCAGTGTTTACTGCCTCTGCCCAGAAAGTTAATGGCAAACCTGAATCTGCAAGCATGGTTCTGGCAGCTTCAATCAGAGTTCTGTTCTTCCTTTCCACAACCCCATTCTGCTCTGGTGTTCTTGGGATGCTGTACTGCCTTACAATCCCTTTCTTCACACAGAAGGCATCCAACTCCCTATTTTTGAATTCTGTGCCATTGTCACTCCTGAAGCTTTTCACTGGAAGGTCAAATTGCTTTTCAACCTGTATTACAAAGTCTTGCAAGATGCCTGCAGTTTCATCTTTTGAGTGCAAAAAGAAAGTCCATGTGAACCTAGAAAAGTCATCAACAATAACCAAACAATATCTTTTCTTTTTGAGGCTCATGACTTGAACTGGGCCAAACAAATCCATGTGTAGCATTTGCAAACACTGGGTTGTTTTGGACTCTTCAATGGACTTATAAGAACTTTTATGTTGTTTTCCTTTTAAACAGGAAATGCAATGTTCAGGACATGAAAACAATTTTTGAGGTAGGCCTCTCACCAAACCATTTTTTGAAATTTCTATGATTGTTTTAAGATTTGTGTGTCCCAGCCTTCTGTGCCAAAGTTCTGTCTCTTTGTTAGAGGCAGCTGAGAACAGACAGGCATCAGCTCTGGGACACTCTTTTGACATGTCAACAACATAAACATTGCCACTTCTTTGAGCAACAAGTTTAGTTTGACCAGAGTTGATTATTGCTTCAATCTTTTTGACCATTTCTGGTCCAACAATCCTACAACAGTCTTTTCTAAAGAATGACCCAAATCCCTTGTCACTCATTTGGGACACACTCAGAAGGTTGAATTTTAGATTGTCTATTAGATTGACATTTTCAAATTTTACTTTTCCAGACTGCACTGTACCAGACCCCAGAACTTTTCCTTTACTATTCTTCCCAAAGGATATATCACCCCCTCCATGGATTTTAAAGTCTTTGAGGAGGGCTTTACATCCTGTCATGTGCCTGGAGCCTCCACTATCTACATACCAAAGACTATCAAAGCATGCAGAAGCTCCCTGCACATGAAGTAAAAGGATTAGTTCATTAAGGTCTCCAAAGCCAACAAGGCTTTGGATGGGGTCTCAACAGTGTCTGGGATGGATGCAGAATGATGGACAGTGGTTAGGTCAGGGGTTTGAACTGTTTTAGGACAGTGTTTCTCTAAACACTGTTGTGGGTCCTGACCAATCATCTGCTGATAACCAAAAGGATGCTTGTTCACTTTGGGTTTAGAGGGCCTTTTGTAGGTCTCATAAACGTGAGGAATCCTTTGGTAGGACTGTTTTTCTCTGCCTTTTCTGAACTGATTGGCAGGGGGTGCATCAGTAACCTGAACATCTCTTTTGACAGATGTTTGGTTCAGCTGTTTTGTAACAGCTGTTTGAACTGGCACAAACAGTGGTTGTTTCTTGGTAAATTTGACAGAAGTTGATGATGATGGTGGACTCAAGGATGTTTTAGCCATGTACTCATTCTTTTTCACATCAAAGTTTTTGAGGTACACACATGCTTGAGTTTTGTGGTTTGTCTTACCACAAACAATGCAGCTTTCTGCTGAAACAATGACACTTGTTTTGTTTAAATCATAAGCTTTCAAGTGGAAACAATCTTTTGTTAGATGATTCCTCTTTTCACAGAATTCACAAAACAAGTTATCAATTTTTTCTTTCTTCTTTCTCTTTTCAGACTCCTTTGCAGCAGAGGTTTTAACCACTGCTGGGATGTCCTTGAGAGGTATGACTTTAGCTTTTGGAGCCTTGACACCATTAATTGATGTAAAGTCCATTGGCTTGAAATTTTCAAGAATGTCACACTCATCAGACCATTTTGGTTTAAACTGGTATTCTTCAAGCTCCTCAAAAGTAGAGGTTTCCATTGGTCTGTCAAGTGTGATTTTGTTACCAAGTTTGTCAGTGATTTTCACTTCATGGCCATTCTTGTTTGTGGGGATGAACTCAGTGGTTACATCAGTGGTTTGAACAGAGTTTTCAAAAGCAGTGTTTTCATCATCATGTTTTCTATAGCCAACCCCAAATTTCACATTGCTTTTTCTCTGTTTTTCAAGCATAACCTCATATCCTTTGCAGGATTCCACCCATCTTTCACAAGTAATCTGGGCGGACTCCAACTCCTTTTTGCAAACTTGGTATTTTTCTATCATAGTTTGAAGTTGGGTTTTGGTTATACTCTGCTCTTCTTTTAAACAGTTGTTCTCTTTTTCCTTTTCAGTCAATTTGTTTTTAAGTTCTTTTAAAGACCTTTCAAATTTGACCTCATCAGACAAGATTTTATCCCGAAGGTTTTCATTCACCTCTTTAATGTTAGCAAAAGCAATTATGCAATTGTCAGAACACAGTTTTTCAAGAACTTGAGGAGATACCTTGGCAGCTGCCATCATTGCACAATCACATTGATGATCTTCATCATCATCAGCTTTTACCTTCTTTTCACCACCCTCTTCTGCTTTTTCTTCTTCTTTGTCCTCTATGGACCATGGATCTGTCATTGGTTCAATCAGAGTACCTGAACTTTCTCCCAACAGTATTTCATCAGCCACAGCTGTAACCACTGTTTCAGTCACCTCTTCCACTGTTGCAAAGCACTGCTGTTCCTCCTCAGTTTCAATCCCCTCCTGTATTGACTCTAATGCCATCAAACAAAACTCATCATGAGAAGAATCATTAGAAGCATAGAGTGCAAAATTTTCATCATTAAGGTCTTCAGGCATACTACTCCAGTCAACAAACCCTTGAGTGAAAAAACTTTGTTGATCTGGTTGTGCTGCTGCTGGAGCAGTGGTTTGAGGTGCAACAGGTTGCACTTGTACCTGTGGAGCAGGGGTTTGAACATATTGGATTTGTGGAACAGTAGTTTGGACATAATGAACTAGCACAGGGGCAGAAGCATAGTGAGCATTGTTCACTTGAGCTGCTGGGGCATATTGGGGATAGTGCACAGTGTTTTGGTTTTGAGGTCTAGGATTTGAGCTAGGATGAGTAATTATGGGACCAGTAGTTTGACTCCTACATTCCCTAGCGAAATGTCCCAACCTATTACACTTGTAGCACTTGATTTTCGATTTATCCAACCCAACCCTTAGATTCCCATGCAAACCTGGGAATTTTCACCCTGTTCTTTTGTAGAACTTGCTAGTTCTAACACTTAGCAAAGCCAGTTGGTGCAAGATGTCCATTTCCTCTAAATCAGTGGGATCAAAATGTTGCAAATCATTTAGTTCAAAACTTAAATTGTCTGACATCTGGTTTTCATTTGCAGTGAATGCATAACTAGCAGAGTGAGGATCAGGGTTGTTAAAATTTGCACCAGCAGTTATGTCAATGAAGTGATCAAAACCCTGATCCTTACTACTGCTCCCAGATTCTTCTTGACCCAGAATAGCAGTATTACCAAAAGTGTAGTCATCGGTAACTTTTCCTGACTCTTGTAACCTCCTTTTCTGGTTCAACTCCCTTTCGTAGTTCAGGAGTCGACCATGGAGTTGGGTCAAGGTCAGATCCTTGAATTCAGGTGAGTTTCGGGTGACAAAAGCTATGGTGTCCCATTTTTCTAGCAGTGACCTGAGGAACCTGCTATTTTGAGTTGAGTTTGTAAAAGTGGTGTTAACAAGCCTCGGTTCACTGATGAGACAACTGAAACGCTCAAATTGTTGCGTTAGTGATTCACCTTTAACATAGCAAAATGTTTCATACTGTTGGTTCAGGATTTCCCTATTGTTTTCTATGACTTCCTTAGTTCCCCCAAACTGTTCCTTAAGTGCGTCCCATAACTCTTTGGCACTGTTACAATGTAACAGTCCAGCATATATTTCATTGGGCAGCGCTGATGCTACGATGCTAAACGCTTTAGCATCAAGTTCGATCTTTTGAAAGTCGGTTTCGGTATAATTTTCAACTGGTTTTGGAACGAACTTTTTAGCATCTTCAGCACTTGGCACTGAAGGAACATGGGGACCATAAATGACAGATTTCCAACAACCTGTGCTTTGTTGAGCGAGGATGTGACCCATCCTCCTCTGCCAGATGTTGTACTCATTTCTTTTTAGCATAGGTGGTTTAAAAAGCGAGCCGATGTTGTTTTTATCATCCTGAGATTGTGACGTCATTCTTGTTGTTTTACAGACACTGAGAAATCAACTTTAATGGTGATTAATCCTTGCTCTGTTTTTCAACGGACGAACAAACGATCAGTATCAACTGTTATGAGATGAACTATTTACGTCAAAATGATTGTTAAATCAAATTTGACTGTCCAAGCTCTGATACCAATTGTTGGATCTGAGTTTCTTTTTTATTGTATTTTTGTTTGAAATAAAGATGGAAATGAAAGAGTTGTGCAGCGGAATTATAATGAAAACAAACTTTGCATACAATCAAACGAGAGTAATACTTTTATCAAACATCTTTACACAATGAATCGAAAGATTGAATTTGTTTCAACACCGATTACAATGATTGATGAATGAATGCAAACTCTGTCACACCCTGTCTTTTGCGGAAGCGTATGATGTGTGACTAGCTTGTTATCATTGCATTCAATCGTAATAAACAACTACATGATCAAAACGATGTTCATCCATTCATGAAAATTTGAGTATTACAACCACTTGTTATTTAAGTTTTCAAAACACGACCTTTGACAAGGTTTCGATTTAACGAAGTGGATGACATCTAGACTTGTAGTCTACTTCTAGTTATGACACTTGCGCCCAAGATCCATCCTGACACCTGAAATACATGTAATTTTGGAAAACATCAACATAAAGTTGAGCGAGTTCATGCGTCTTGTATATCTTGTATGAAAACATAGTTTGTAACCTTTACAATCAAGTATTTATTGTATAAATCACGTTTTCTTGTGTACACCACGTACTAAATGAGTGTTTGAGCAAGGACATTAAGGCATGTGAGGACATAGGGAGCTTTAGTATTTTCTCCTTTCACTGTGTCGATTTTCCCTCGACTGCGTCAATTTTCCTTGACTGTGTCGATTACCCTCGACTGTGTCGATTAACCTCGACTGTGTCGATTTCCCTCGACTGGGACACCGAAGCACTCAAGAGGTCACATAAGGACCATGAGTGGGGCTCGGCCGTACCCGTTAGATCTAACCCTCGTCCCTAATTAATGATTGTTTTTAATGGCTTGGTACTATTATTCACCAAGACTTTATGGCATCTTTTGTATTAGTCTATGCTCACATGATCTAGTATTTTCTAGGCTTTTCTTAAAGCTCATCATATTGCACTCACCACGAGTGCTTCTCGTATTCTCAAATCTTATTGCACTCGGTTCTCGTTCTCACCAAGAGTGCTTCTTGTATTTTTACCCTTTGTAAAAATTATATTATCTGTAACATGTATTTCACCCCCGAGAGTTATAAAACCAAAAACAGTTAGAGAAAAGGGGGAGCATGAACTCACAACTTTGCGTTCATGTGCGTCGTAAACTTCACCGGATTTGCTTAATTAACGTCGTAACCTATACGCGTTTTCTTAACGTTAGTCACTAGACTTGCGTCGCACAAGTACAGTCACTATCTCTTGTATACGTATTCTTGTGTTAAAAATATTCTATATTTTTAACTACGTATCTTACTTATATTATTTCTCTAAAGTTAATATAAGTATCTCGTGTTTTGCACTTTGCACCCGAATTATGTATCTTGTATGTTGTATGTGTATTTTTATGTTTATACTTCTCATGAGTATTTAGTGTATTTTTTTAAGTCTTAATACACTAGCACGTATAACACATACTATACACACTTAGCACAAAAGTTGGTGACAAAATAATATATATTTTTCTCTCAAAAATATACATATTTATATCTATTTTCATTCTTGAAGAAATCCTCATTTCTTATCACCAAAAATTAGGGAAACCTTGGTAATATTTTAAATACACTTTTAGGGAATAAGTTTCCCAAAAACTTATATTTTTCTAAGTGTCAAAATTTATAAAAATTTTGACAGAGTTTCCCCTAAAAATGGAGGTTTCCCATGTTTTCAAAACATGTGTTTATTTTCTTTTAAATCGTCAACAATTTTCAATAACAATCATCAACAATAATCACTAATTTCTCCATTTCATGAACTTGAATATTTACAAAAATGTGTAGTAACTTACTAGCACATTTAGTAAGTCTTGTTATCTTTAAAAATAAGTTTAATTTCTAAAAAACTTTATTTTTAGAGAATATGAAGTTTCACAACTTCTAGTCAAGATTCACAAAAATATTTCTTTGTTAAATCTTTGTGACACAAGTGTCTACACACTTGTTTATTTACTAAAAATATATTTAGTTCATGTAAGATCCGGGTTTTAAACAAGACTAATATTTTTGCTTGGTTCTTCCGAAAAACCACTTGTAGATCTTTAGATCTACATGTTTAGAGTCTTATTTTACAAGAAAAATTACTTTTACTCAAGTTCATGTTTAGTGTGTAGTAGAGTTTCATCATTTAACCCTTTTCATTCTTAACATATTCTATGTCATGTTTCATGAACATGACTAATCCGGGTTAGATGATGATCCGAGCTACCACAACATAGATCGGCACTAAATAATCACACAAAACAAATCTTACAAGATTTACACAACAATCTAGCTTTTAACCATCAACTTTAGCATTTTTAGTAGACTTTTACATATCATTTTGTATGTTCATGAGTTTTAACCGTTACAAATCATATTAACCACTTTAGATTAGTTCAAGTATGAGTTTTAAGCATTATACCTCTAGCTCGAGGCTAGGGAAGAATCTACGCGCAAATCGGGTGGATAAAAGCAAGATAACGAGGTCCTTCGCGTACCGTTTGCACCAAGCTTCCTAATACGAGACCCTTAACACTTGTATGCACTTGGAATTGGTTGTTCAAGATTGAAAATGGATGTATGTAGGAGGGGGTGTTTGGCCGTGACTTATTTAGAGAGAAAGAGAGAGTTTTGAGTGGTGAGTGTTGTGATGAAGTGATTAATGGTTTAAGGTTAATACTTATAGGCAAATCATAAGATTATTATCCAATGGTTCCTATGTTGTCTAGATATTAGACAATGTTGATTATTATAATCACATAAAGGACAAGGGGGTCACACAAGGTGACCGATTTCGGTTGGGGGGGGGGGGGGTATTCGGTTAGTTTCCAACCGATTAGTTAGGCCTTAGTTAAGTTAATTAGGTTAGTTTAGGGATTAACCCGTTTACTAGTATGTTGTAATTTACAACGGGTGTTAGGGTATTCGGGGACCCTAACTAGCTTAGAAAAAGAAAAACATTGCTTCTAGCAATATTTTGGTGTTCCGGGTAAAGTCCGGTTGTTCGGTTAGGTACCGATTCGTTAAAGTGCTAAATTACACTTTTTAGTGTCTAATAAGCACCTTTTTGTATCCTTTCTATTCCCAACACTTGGGGAAGTATTCTGGATACTAAAACATAATTCCTGCATAATATTTTAGTGCTATAATGTTGATTATAGCTGAATTATATAAAATTCTGCACTTAAAGTGCGTTTCGGGTGCTTTTTAGTGCTTATTTTTGCTTTCACAATGTCTATAAATTAAACCCTTGCATGTACTCTTGGGTTTTAATGTACTTTTGTCGTCGGACCTACACCTAGGCCTCAATTCTAATGTCTGACTGCTTTCTGCAGTTCTGTTGACACGATGTGTCTCACCGGTGAGTTTACTAATATTTTTGACGCAACGCTATCATAACGAAATTCTTGTAGCATATATCATGCATGAATTCACTTGTATGGAATTCAGAAATTTATTTGTCTGGTAAACCAGATCATGTACAGTCATTAAAGCACAAATTACTGTTTATCTAGTGTACGGAATGTACGGAAAAGTGACGGTTGTCACAGTCTCCCCCCGTTAAAAGAATTTCGTCCCGAAATTCAAGCGATGCCATCGGTCGCAGGGGAGTTGTGAAACCAATATGGTCACTTAGATTCATGCTTTGTCTTCATGTTCCCATGAAATCTCTGGGTCATGTCATGAATTCTTTCATACTCAAGTAAGTCGATCATGACTTTTCTGTATCTTGTGGACTCTTGGTCCATAACCTCAACAGGTTTCTATAGTATCACGGACTCTTGGTCCAAAACCTCAGCAGGTTTCTATAGTATCACGGACTCTTGGTCCAAAACCTCAGCAGGTTTCTATAGTATCACGGACTCTTGGTCCAAAACCTCAGCAGGTTTCTATAGTATCACAGACTCTTGGTCCAAAACCTCAGCAGGTTTCTATAGTATCACGGACTCTTGGTCCAAAACCTCAGCAGGTTTCTATAGTATCACAGACTCTTGGTCCAAAACCTCAACAGGTTTCTATAGTAATTCTTGTCGTTTGTCATTGACGTGAATCTTATTTGTGGGAACAACGAGTGTTCCTTAAGTCAGACTCCTCTATAGACTAGACACATGAATGTGTCGCGATCACTACTGATCTTTTTCTGGGAGTTTTCATCTTGTGAACAATGGTTCTGATCCCTACACCGGGGATTCAACCTTTTCGTTTTCCAATTTACACTACGCCTTCTCTAGGCGAGGCTCTCATTTTGGTCATACTTCTTGTCTCAAATTCTTACGATTTCTGCCGCTCATCGGCGTAATCTTTCTGTATTCTGCGGGCTGTCCTGATATGGTCACATATCTGAAGGATCTTGCCTCTAGTTTTTCCTGGGCCATCTCGGGCCAGTTGATCGTTTATTTCTGGTATCCGTTCAACATGACGGGAATTTACTCAATATGTTCCGTCTAAAGCTTTACATGAAGCGGTTTAGACGACGGTGTGATAGCTACCGTTTTAGGAAAACTCCACTAAGGGCAAGTGAGTGTTCCGGCTTTTCATCAAAGTTTATCACACAAGAACGTATTGGGTTCATACAGTCTGCATTGTTCAGCAGCTCAGTTCATATTCGAGTTTTCACGATCATCGGTGTGTTGCAACCCTTGTGATCAATAAAGATCGTGCAACGTTTTCTTTCAGGTAGTGACGTCTAGTTTGCTGCGCGCAATTATTATATCTATCTCAAGATCTCTTCTCATGATTCCTTAATCAATGTGCCGCGTATGCAATGTCGTGGTCTCGTTGCATCGACGTACAATCAAGACTTGTCGAGAGACGTCACATAATTGCAACTCTAGCTCCTTAGCTCTTGGTTGCAGGGTTGGCGTGAATTCCGTTCTTATCCACCATGTATCTTAAAGTTCTCCCTTCGCGAACTCGAAATCCGCTTTTCGTCATCATTGCACATAACTGTGCTTTCTCTAAGAGTTGCAAGGTAAACTGCAGCTGTTGCTTACGACCTTCCTTGGTCGTTGGCCATATTAGAATGTAGTCAATAAGTATATGACTCATCCAGGTGTGGCTCACACGTTCGTTTCATGAGGTCCATGAATATTGTCGATGCATGTGTTAAGCCAAATGATACGACAAGGATCTCGTAATGCTCGAAGCAAGTCCTAAAGGTCGTTTTAGGGATATTTCCTCTTGTATTCACAGTGGAGGACCTCTTGTCCTCAAGTTGATCTTTGAGTGGTAACTGGAACCTTACGATTTGCTCATTTGTGTCGTCAGTCCTTGGCAAAGGATTCTGATTCTCAATTTTCTGCAGTTTATGTAAAGTGGAGACTACCAACTTTCTCCTTGTCTCCTTAACTAAGGATGTTATGTCCTTATTTTCCTCTGTCTAGCAGCTCTTGCGGTTATATCAGAGGTTCATGCTTCGCTGGTGAAGCTAGTCGGTATGGCGTCATTCGTTACTGGTGCTGCTCCTGGCATGCGATTTATCCCAAACTCCTCTCGTCTCTACAGAGAGGCGTCCCTGGCAAGTCTTCTGAAAAGGCTACTGGGACTTCTTCCATCACGGGGATGTTCTCAGGCTCTGCAGTCTACTCGGAGGCGTTTCCATGCTTCTTCGACCAATGAGGGATGTCGTAGATCTGCCGCCTTATGGGGTCTAGCATCCTTGCACCTATTGCAGGAAAGTTAGGTTTCATCATCCGCAAGAGGGATGCGTCTGATTTTCTCATATTGAACGACTCCAGCTCTATACTTGGATTTCTGATCCATGCTGACTATCATCTCATGACTTCGCAAGTCAATGGTAACAGAAGGTTCCGGCCTTCCGAGTCCCTAAATGCAATCCTTAATTGCTTCGACTGTTTAAACTAGCCTTCTTTATGCCCATTTCTAAGGAATACGGGACGTCTATTTTGCTAGGCCAAGCGGTTTCTTAGGTTCTAAGCATGCAGGGTTGAAGTTGATGCCAGTATTAAAAAAAATAGATGCATAAGGTTGGTTATTAGGGAACGTACCCGTAACCGCATCTGGATCCTGGCGTGCTTCACGAGTTTCGATCGTGAAAACCCTTCCTTGCTTGTTTCTTCCTAGGGCAATCTTTCCTAAAGTGCCCTGCTTCACCACATTTGTAGCAACCTGGTATTCTCTTATTTCTCCCATCTGGGTCCTTCGCCCAACAGGCATCCTTGTTGTGCCCTTCTTTTCCACACTTTCCGCACTTAGGCTTCATACATCGACCTTCATGGTGAAAATTGCATTCTCCGCACTTCGGCTTAGTCCCCGAGTATATTTTACCACCAGCCTTATTAGTGGCTCCATCAGTTTTCCTTCCAGGTGGCGGGTTCACTTTCTTTCTTTTGCCTGTTTTGGAGCTTCCATAGTCGACTTGGGTGCTCATCTTTAGATTTGAAGACTTCCTCGTCTTATTGCCTGATGACTCCATATGAGTCTCTTTCTTGTCATCCGCGGATTTTGAAAATTTTCCCACACGTAGAGCTTCTTCAGTAAGGGTGACACTCATATCGATAGCCTCTGCAATGGTTGGGGGCTTTGAGGTAGTAACCATGCTCCTGATCTGAGGTGCAAGTCCCCAAATGAATCGTTCAACCCTTTTGAATTCCGGTGTGACTAAGTAGGGGACGACCCTAGACAAGTCGTGAAATCGTTGGACGTATTCAGGAATCTTCGGTCCATCCATTTTCAAGTTCCAGAACTCCACCTCAACCTTCTGGATTTCAGCCCTAGAACAATATTTCTTTTCCATCATGTCCTTGAGCTCGTCCCAGCTTAGTGCATAAGCAGCATCCGCACCAAAGGTTTGAACCTGAAGGTTCCACCAGGAGAGTGCGCCATCTACGAATAACCCTGAGATATAGGTAACACTCTGTTGGGGCGAACAGTTACTCATTCTTAGAATGGAGTCAGTCTTTTCTGCCCAACGAACAAATGCAACGGCACCTCCTGTGCCATCAAAATTTAATGGCTTGCAGTCTAGGAACTGTTTATAGGTGCATCCAGTTGGAGGGTTATTTCCAGTAGTGCCATTGCTGTGCTCAGAGCGGAGGGCTTCATGTCGTGCAATTGCCTGCGAGATGCGTTCTTGCAGCTCGGCTTCTGTCCTTGGCAATGTACTGGTGTTTGTGTCTCGCCTGGGCGGCATTCTCTTCTGCCAAAATGGTATGAAGTAGGTTAGACAATATTTCAATTGTCTATGATATACATAGCACCATAAGCCACCCAATTTCACACGTATATATAACCAGTGTATAAGCGAGGAAACAGTTATTGAGCCTTCACATAGGCTTGCCAACTTGGCATATTGTTTGAGATGATCCCAAGGCTACATCGTCTTGGTCATTCAAGTTTCAGTTATTTCCTGCTACATTGGTTTTCTTAGGTCTTTAGCTTTACTGGTGCGTATATTTCCCCTTTGATGGGGTTGTTTGTGTAGAGGTGATAGGGAGTGTATCGTCACTGATTCTTCCTAAATGTCATTCCACCTCTCTTGCTTAAATATCGCTTTCTCAAACGTCTCGTATGCAGGTAGAAGTGTCAGTCACGAAGTAGGCTAAGACAGGCTTCCTACTTTCTAACGTGCTAAAGCACTGATCTATGTGTTGTTCTACCAGATGAAGGTGAGGACACCTATAGATAGATTTTGTATGGTTTTCATTAGCTTGACCCGGAGAGTCCACCAGGATTTCTGTGCACTACAAGTCGTTATTACGTGGGCCCCCGTAATAGTAAATTGTCTTGCACAGTTACCCCAAATTTTCTCTCGTCCAAGCAGATGATCAATCAAGGAGGGGACACTATTGTCCTTATACCTCTTGTCATGGAAAGGACCATTGCAGTGGTCCACGCGCTAACACTCGTTATCGTTACGCGCGTATAGGCACGATGATTAGATGGAATAGGAATAGAAAGAATTCCTAGTAGTTGGAGGGGCACCTTCGAGATGAATACTTCATCTCCCTTTTCTGGTTAAGCATATCGTCAATCTTGCTTCACATAAGCCACAGGGATCTCGTCCCGTTGATTGAGAATTTGTTCAAGGTTGCCGCCTCTGCCTCGTCATCTTCACCGTAGTTAGGCATCTTCACGATCGAGAGGGAAGAACAGCCATCTCCTACGGAAGCAAGCTCAGCATCTTGTTTGGTATTCACTCCCAGCCATGAGCTTTGCAAAGGACGCGAGGTCGGTAGCTTCATCGTGCGAGTTACGTATAGTAATAGGAGTCGGAGTCGAAAGTAACTTATTCACGTCAATAATCATTCCGTACACTTATTTGTATGTATGTATATCAATAACATATATGCTACTTAGCATAATCAAGCATTTTAATGCATTATATCCCGTATAACTCTCGTTTTTGGGGGTCATTTTGTTTTTGGGCTAGTCTAACTCGTGTAGACTATGCTTTGGTTGGCACCTTATTCTAAAGGTATTCCTCACTAATGTCCTTGCCTTGTATTTTCTTTGTAAAGTGTCTGACTCGTGGATCTTGGCGCTTTTGTGAATGCAATGAAAACCTTTTTGAAAAAAATGTTTTCGTGAGAGAACTCTAGTGATTGTAGTCTAGACTCGAGAAAGAATCCTAGTTCACTACAATCGAAGCTCTGATACCAAACTGTCACACCCTGTCTTTTGCGGAAGCGTATGATGTGTGACTAGCTTGTTATCATTGCATTCAATCGTAATAAACAACTACATGATCAAAACGATGTTCATCCATTCATGAAAATTTGAGTATTACAACCACTTGTTATTTAAGTTTTCAAAACACGACCTTTGACAAGGTTTCGATTTAACGAAGTGGATGACATCTAGACTTGTAGTCTACTTCTAGTTATGACACTTGCGCCCAAGATCCATCCTGACACCTGAAATACATGTAATTTTGGAAAACATCAACATAAAGTTGAGCGAGTTCATGCGTCTTGTATATCTTGTATGAAAACATAGTTTGTAACCTTTACAATCAAGTATTTATTGTATAAATCACGTTTTCTTGTGTACACCACGTACTAAATGAGTGTTTGAGCAAGGACATTAAGGCATGTGAGGACATAGGGAGCTTTAGTATTTTCTCCTTTCACTGTGTCGATTTTCCCTCGACTGTGTCGATTAGCCTCGACTGCGTCAATTTTCCTTGACTGTGTCGATTACCCTCGACTGTGTCGATTAACCTCGACTGTGTCGATTTCCCTCGACTGGGACACCGAAGCACTCAAGAGGTCACATAAGGACCATGAGTGGGGCTCGGCCGTACCCGTTAGATCTAACCCTCGTCCCTAATTAATGATTGTTTTTAATGGCTTGGTACTATTATTCACCAAGACTTTATGGCATCTTTTGTATTAGTCTATGCTCACATGATCTAGAATTTTCTAGGCTTTTCTTAAAGCTCATCATATTGCACTCACCACGAGTGCTTCTCGTATTCTCAAATCATATTGCACTCGGTTCTCGTTCTCACCAAGAGTGCTTCTTGTATTTTTACCCTTTGTAAAAATTATATTATCTGTAACATGTATTTCACCCCCGAGAGTTATAAAACCAAAAACAGTTAGAGAAAAGGGGGAGCATGAACTCACAACTTTGCGTTCCTGTGCGTCGTAAACTTCACCGGATTTGCTTAATTAACGTCGTAACCTATACGCGTTTTCTTAACGTTAGTCACTAGACTTGCGTCGCACAAGTACAGTCACTATCTCTTGTATACGTATTCTTGTGTTAAAAATATTCTATATTTTTAACTACGTATCTTACTTATATTATTTCTCTAAAGTTAATATAAGTATCTCGTGTTTTGCACTTTGCACCCGAATTATGTATCTTGTATGTTGTATGTGTATTTTTATGTTTATACTTCTCATGAGTATTTAGTGTATTTTTTTAAGTCTTAATACACTAGCACGTATAACACATACTATACACACTTAGCACAAAAGTTGGTGACAAAATAATATATATTTTTCTCTCAAAAATATACATATTTATATCTATTTTCATTCTTGAAGAAATCCTCATTTCTTATCACCAAAAATTAGGGAAACCTTGGTAATATTTTAAATACACTTTTAGGGAATAAGTTTCCCAAAAACTTATATTTTTCTAAGTGTCAAAATTTATAAAAATTTTGACAGAGTTTCCCCTAAAAATGGAGGTTTCCCATGTTTTCAAAACATGTGTTTATTTTCTTTTAAATCGTCAACAATTTTCAATAACAATCATCAACAATAATCACTAATTTCTCCATTTCATGAACTTGAATATTTACAAAAATGTGTAGTAACTTACTAGCACATTTAGTAAGTCTTGTTATCTTTAAAAATAAGTTTAATTTCTAAAAAACTTTATTTTTAGAGAATATGAAGTTTCACAACTTCTAGTCAAGATTCACAAAAATATTTCTTTGTTAAATCTTTGTGACACAAGTGTCTACACACTTGTTTATTTACTAAAAATATATTTAGTTCATGTAAGATCCGGGTTTTAAACAAGACTAATATTTTTGCTTGGTTCTTCCGAAAAACCACTTGTAGATCTTTAGATCTACATGTTTAGAGTCTTATTTTACAAGAAAAATTACTTTTACTCAAGTTCATGTTTAGTGTGTAGTAGAGTTTCATCATTTAACCCTTTTCATTCTTAACATATTCTATGTCATGTTTCATGAACATGACTAATCCGGGTTAGATGATGATCCGAGCTACCACAACATAGATCGGCACTAAATAATCACACAAAACAAATCTTACAAGATTTACACAACAATCTAGCTTTTAACCATCAACTTTAGCATTTTTAGTAGACTTTTACATATCATTTTGTATGTTCATGAGTTTTAACCGTTACAAATCATATTAACCACTTTAGATTAGTTCAAGTATGAGTTTTAAGCATTATACCTCTAGCTCGAGGCTAGGGAAGAATCTACGCGCAAATCGGGTGGATAAAAGCAAGATAACGAGGTCCTTCGCGTACCGTTTGCACCAAGCTTCCTAATACGAGACCCTTAACACTTGTATGCACTTGGAATTGGTTGTTCAAGATTGAAAATTGATGTATGTAGGAGGGGGTGTTTGGCCGTGACTTATTTAGAGAGAAAGAGAGAGTTTTGAGTGGTGAGTGTTGTGATGAAGTGATTAATGGTTTAAGGTTAATACTTATAGGCAAATCATAAGATTATTATCCAATGGTTCCTATGTTGTCTAGATATTAGACAATGTTGATTATTATAATCACATAAAGGACAAGGGGGTCACACAAGGTGACCGATTTCGGTTGGGGGGGGGGGGTATTCGGTTAGTTTCCAACCGATTAGTTAGGCCTTAGTTAAGTTAATTAGGTTAGTTTAGGGATTAACCCGTTTACTAGTATGTTGTAATTTACAACGGGTGTTAGGGTATTCGGGGACCCTAACTAGCTTAGAAAAAGAAAAACATTGCTTCTAGCAATATTTTGGTGTTCCGGGTAAAGTCCGGTTGTTCGGTTAGGTACCGATTCGTTAAAGTGCTAAATTACACTTTTTAGTGTCTAATAAGCACCTTTTTGTATCCTTTCTATTCCCAACACTTGGGGAAGTATTCTGGATACTAAAACATAATTCCTGCATAATATTTTAGTGCTATAATGTTGATTATAGCTGAATTATATAAAATTCTGCACTTAAAGTGCGTTTCGGGTGCTTTTTAGTGCTTATTTTTGCTTTCACAATGTCTATAAATTAAACCCTTGCATGTACTCTTGGGTTTTAATGTACTTTTGTCGTCGGACCTACACCTAGGCCTCAATTCTAATGTCTGACTGCTTTCTGCAGTTCTGTTGACACGATGTGTCTCACCGGTGAGTTTACTAATATTTTTGACGCAACGCTATCATAACGAAATTCTTGTAGCATATATCATGCATGAATTCACTTGTATGGAATTCAGAAATTTATTTGTCTGGTAAACCAGATCATGTACAGTCATTAAAGCACAAATTACTGTTTATCTAGTGTACGGAATGTACGGAAAAGTGACGGTTGTCACAAACTCCCCCTCAGCCAGAGCTCAGTAGTTTGTTCGTGCAAAGAAGACGATGTGATGAAAGAGCTAACAGAACAGTACAAAGTACTGAACTATTTATAGGCACTTGCAAACCACTGAGCATCTTAGCTGACGTCACCATGAAAGTGACATCTAACCTCCTAACAAACTCTAATCTCTGATCTATAAACACTGATGTAACTGCTGCTATTACATTATATTACATAAAAGACACTTAAACAGCTGCTGCATCCTTCCACTGCTATGATCCCATCAGTGCTTGTCCGGATCAGCAGTACTTGACTCAAGGCAGTAGATTGAGTCAGCAGAGCTTTGGTCTTCCATCAGTCTTTGACATTGGTCAGTAGATGCAAAGCAGCAGTTGTAGGTCAGCACTTAGTATGATCAGCAGATTAGAGGTCAGCAGATATAAAACCACTTTCAAGGGGAGAGATTTGCATGAACCAACTGTAAACGTCTGCTTATTCTGGATCCACTGCACTGATCCAGTTTTGGCTTTAATTATCTGTTCCTCTGATAGGGTTCAATCCCAACAGCATCCATACCAACTCAATCTGAACAAGCAGCACCCATGGCAACTCTAACAGAAGCAGTAGCAGCCCAAGGTTCGTCTCAACCACCTTGAAGAAAAATAGGTGCAGAACTGATAGATAAAGAAAAGATTAATATGCTCATTCATCAGTTCGAAAGTTCTCAGCCACATTCAGTCATCAAGGGGAATTCATGATCGCTAATCGCCACAACTTGATCAAGAATCAACTCGAGATGAACACAATGATAGCGACGATTGATAGATAACAAACCGAGATCAAACGACTGTCAGACGTTAATGCAACAAAGACGGTAGAGATTGAGAGGCTAAAGTCTAAGAACGAGGCACTTGAAAAGATAGTGTAGGGTTTGGTTGAGCAAAACACCACTTTCCATGAAACACAAGAAGGGCGTGATAACAGGATCCTTGTTGGATTTCAAGATGTGTTGAAGACGTTCAATGATGTAACTGGAAAGGTTGGTGTATTGTGCGCGGATCATTGCAGGCCTCACGAACTACTTAGAAAAAGAGATGAGGATGAAGAAGATTGAGGTAATCCTGACAATGCTCCTAGTGGATCACAACAGGGTACTTCTGCTTCTTGTTTGAATATTGGTCCTCTAGCTATTGTGGTTTATAACCCAGCCACCACCCCGATTTCTCCAAATGAAGAATCTGCAGGAGTGCTTGTTAGTACAATTCCTCGGGGTAAGCTAAGTACCAAGAAAAGAAACGACAAACTTAAAGGAGCAATTCCTCTGGGGGAGTCGTTAATGTTGGAAGCAGGTGATGATGTTGGGGACTTAGTATTACAGGAGTTGGATGCACAGACACATCCAGTGCCTAATAATGTGCTAGAAGAGGGTGAGATTGTCACTTATATGTCTGAAGAACAGTTTAAAGATCTGTTTGACATTCCAGATATTGAAGATGTTGATGTTGACAGTGATGATGGTGATTTGAAAGGGGCTCAAGAGATAGGATTTGAGGAGCGGGATTCTGATTCAGTGCAGTATGTGCGAGAAAATGTAAAGCTACTTGATCCTATTGATGAAACTCTCATCAGAACCAGTGAGAGCGACATCCAAAAGACAATGGATAACCCAGAAACAGCACCGAAACCCACGTCCTCCGAGGAACAAGCAGAGAAACACAAGAAATGGATGAATGACTTTGTAAAAAGTGTTCCAAAGCCGAAACCTCAGTCGTCCACAAAGCAGGAAGCATACATGAAGTTAGAAAAGAACAGGTCTCAGGGACATATTCTTAGTTGGGTTTATGTGAAAGATATGAAATGCATTGCTGTCAAGCGAGAAATGGGATACAGTATTTCAGTTCATTCTTAAGATCCTTTATTTGCCGCATTACGACGCCTCAGCGCTTGCGAGAATTAAAGTCATCAACAGATCGGGAAACAAGTTAATGGATGAGTTTGAGAAAAGGCTTAGATGGAACAAGCGGATAGGATGGAAGAATGATTTCTATAAGCCTCAGTTTCCAGAACCAATTCAGTTACGATTCACTATTGACAAGGAAGCGAACATTAGAAAATACAAGTTGAAGTATAAGGCTCTTGATATCCTAAAGTATATTCCTTTGCCAAAGATGCCGCAAGATTTCCTAGAAAACATGCACTTATGGTGCTATGATGGTGATACAACTGAAGCGGTAATTGTGTTCAAGGATGAGACACCAAATTTTCGTATCTTTGACAATATGTAGATCGTTAATCTATCAAAGAACAACACAGCTACTCTAGCTCACCACGACATATTTTTTTAGACCTGTAAACGAACCGAACGTTCATGAAGTGTTCATGAACTTGTTCGGCTGGAAGTTCGTTTATTTAATAAACAAACGAGCACAAACAAAAAAATTTGTTCGTTTAATTAAATGAACGAACATGAACACACCTTGTGTTCGTTCATTTATGTTTGTGAACATTCTTTTATGTTCGTTCATTTATGTTCATGAACGTTCATTTATGTTCGTGAACATTTTTTATGTTCGTGAATGTTCGTTTATTTACGTTCGTTTAAACTTTTATAAATACATGAATAGTTATATTTATATAAATATTAGGTTTTCTAACTACTTATATAAATATAACTAATTAGTATATCTATGAACCCTTATTTAGATGTGTTTTCGGATTAAATGTAATATATTAGACTTGTTTCTTCAATCACGTTAATTTATTTTTATTCAAATATGTTTAGTTAATTTTTTTATGTTTGTTTGTGTTCGTTTATGTTCGTGAACTGTTCGTTTAGGCTTTAAACAAATGAACACCAACATGCCCGATTTCTTAATGAACGAACACGAACAAAAAAATGTGTTCGATTATATGTTCGTGTTCGTGTTCGGTTAAAGTTAAATGAACGAACACGAACATGCCTATGTTCGAGTTCGTTCGGTTCGTTTACAGGCCTAATATTTTTCGAAGATGGTCAAGCTTAGCAAGCCATGAAGTTTCAAAAGGTGGTTCGTATATGCTTTTATTATGGAATCAACACGGGTAGTACATGGACCAAAGCACATCAAGAGATTCTTGAAGATCAGTGAAGACCGTAGATAACAAGCTGCAGACAAGGGGGGGTTTGTTGGTGCACCTTGTGTCTGTAGTTTGTATTATTGTTTACTTATTTTGTGCGCCGATCTCGAACCCTTAATGTTTACAAAATGTTTAAGTTTTGATTATTTTGTAAGTTATATTAAGTGTGACTTCCTCCGGTCAGAACTTAATATAATAGTTAGTGTTGTTTAGGTGTTATCGAAATAGAAAGATTACGTGGGACATCGAAACAGGATAAAAGGACATCATCGAAACAAGCTTGTTTTGTTCATTTGATGCATATCGAAATAGACATAATGTCTATTTCAATACCATATATGTTGTTTCAATGGGTTTGGATTTGTATCACCATGTTTCGATGTGGCCTCATATAATTAATTGTATTTCGATGTAGCCTGCTCTATTTTGATATAATTCAATGTCTAGGGGTCATGTTTCGATTGTAAATCACTAGTGTGACTATAAATACTAGTGATCTTCCCCTGTTGTCTATCAGAGAGCACACCCAGAGAATTTTGAGCATTCTTGTTCAATATTGTACTGTTACTCTGCTGAAATCAATAAATGAACTTTTGAAGTGATTTCTTTGTGTATTGATTGTGTTCTAAGCTTTGATTTGCGTATTATCCAGGATTCCGCACTTGGTTTTGTGTTAAACAACAAGGAAAAGTTTAGCTAGATCCTCCTCTAGGGACATACACATTGTTTGTAAAGGCGCAAGTAACAGAGACTTAAAGTGCATATTCTGAAAATACGTGCATCACCAACCAAAATGTCCACTTTTACGGTCTGTAAGGCCACATGCAACACACTATCTTGTTAACCCAGAAAGTAGGCGCCAACTCCCATTGTTTTGTGACCGAAAGGGGTTCCAAATTAGGGTTCGTAGTAGTCGACCTATAGTAGCTATACAACGTGGAATTTGCCTATGCGAATGGTGGCAAGATCTCACCTAGCCACAGCTCCAAGACGCATGCTAAGGCACGCTCATCCTCTATGTTCGAAACATGGATCGTTTGATCATATATTGCACAAGCTCACATTCGAATTCGAATAGAAAAGTAATTACCTTTCATGTTCATGATGTTCTTGTGCTCTTGGGAAATTTGAGACATCAGCCTTGTTCGTTGATAAGTGTAATTCCATCTCAGAAGCATTTCCACACCATGTTGAAGGTCCCTAAAATGGTGGAACTTAGAAAACCTATTCCTTTTTTTTGAACACACAAACAAGTGCAGAATCCAAGTTTGTATGTAAATCAAGCAAGGGCACAATCAATAACAAATGAATATCACTTCAAAGCACAATGATACTGATTTCAGCAGAGTAACGTTACAAGGTTGTACAATATAAGCTCTCCCTCTCACCGAAACATGCTCTTACTTCTAGAACAGAGCCTCTGCTGGTATTTATAGTTAAACCAGCAGAGTACATCGAGACACAAGAAACACATCGAAATACATTTACAGGTGTATCGAAATACACTTCTATGTATGTATCAAAATAGGATATATGTAATAAAACAAAATAGCCTTGTTCATTATTCGAAATAGACTCTCAAAATGTCTATTTCAAATTCAACTTTCTATTTCGATACTTGCATGGCAAAGTTTCTATCTTCCATTTCTAATTAGTATATTGATGTCATGATGACATCATGATGATGTCATCATGATGTCATCAATATTCAACCGGATCACTCTCGTGTCTTCGTCATTCGTGGGTCCTACTCCGGGTTACACGACCGAGGATTGTCGCGACGCATCAATACATGTATTTAGACTGAGGCAGATAAGTTCCAAAATTAATAATGTTAGCAGATAAACAAAATAGTTTTTCCTTTAATGTTGCAACCGCGGATGCCTCTCTAGTCATGTTCCTTTCATATCATAATTAGTTTTGCAACTAAAGCATTTTAAGTTAGCATGTATTCACCCCAAAAATATACAAAACAAGGGGGAACGTCACAAGACTCGCCTGTAGGTTATGGCCCACCTTATTATTTGTACATGTCCCATTCGGATGCACTATATTCATATAGTTCTCAACATTAACATGTCATTTATTTACGAGTGTCTCCAATGGAACATTATGGTAGTAAGTGGTGTACTCTATAGTTAAAGAGTTGAAAGTTAAACAATACAAGATGCAGATTGTATTGTATTAATCCTATAAAATATATGAACTAATGTTAAAAAAAATATTTGAGAGCATGCAAATACGAAGCATTTAGCTTATCTAATAAATATGAGAGTAGAATTAGGGGGTTCTTTTCAATTTGGTTTGGCTTATTTGAATTGGATCTTTCAAGCTTTATTCAACTAGGATTATAAAACCGAAAAAATTCAAAAACGTGAATTCCGAAAGGTACGTTTTAGAAATCACATGTACCCATATTTATTTGTTTTTACTGAAATTTTAATTTGCATAGTAGCAAACTCTATATCAATATATTTTGAATAAGAACTAATTTTTTTTTTGGAAATCAGTTCTGGTCATTTAAACCATGAGGACCGTTCTGGCTTATACAGCTTGAGATCGATCCTGTTATAATCTAATAAAGTTCATCCGTCACTAATGGCAACCTACCTTAAATCAAATTTTGTTTTAAATAATCTAAACCCGCCTTTTTTTTTCTTTACATTTTAATTTATGTTTTCTATTACAACATTATTTCTACTATGGCAGTGTCGGCGACTATTTGAAGATGATAAACCCACCCATCTTTGCAAACAATACTTTTTTTACTTCTCCCAATGATGATTAATATATAGCATGTAAATATAGTATAAGACAACTAAAATAGGGAAGCTATACCATTGGAGAGAAATAAAAAGATGAATAACTTCGACGATAATCCTCATAAGGAGGATTACACAAGATAACCAATAACAAAATCCTCATAAGGAGGATTACATAAGATAACCATCTTAAATGACTCTTTATCTTTGGTTGCACGTTTAAAAAATCTGAAATATGTTGAGAACAAGGAAGTGTTGCACAACTTGCCGATTAATTATCTAGTGAGCGGATGAACTTAAACTTAAATAATCCATTATAAGACAATATAATGCATTTGTGAAAATATTTAGTACATATGATCAAAGTTAATATTTAATACATCTGATCACACTTTTTAAAAAAACATTATCTAGTAAACCATGGAATTCAATTTCAGTTTAAGAAATAACTTTAATTATTATTACATAATGTTAAGAAATAAATTTAATTATTGTTACATAATGTTACAAGATTACTGGAATATGAGTTAAATTGTAATTTTAGCAAAACAAAGAATGATGGAAGTAAAAAGGCATTTAAGGATTCAGCTTATACCCAACGAAGCATACCTATTGTAACATCCCGTCTTTTTGTAAGCATGTATAATCGTATATACTACCAACATTCATGACACATGTGCAACTTTCGATTGTGCAAAATTAACTTTTGATAAGTTAAGGGATCAATATTGTCGTTGTTTGTAAAGGCGCAAGTTCCAGAGACTTAAAGCGCAGATTCTGAAACTACGCATCACCGACCAAAATGTCCACTTTTACGGTCTGTAAGGACACATGCAACACACTATCTTGTTAACCCAGAAACTAGGTGCCAACTCCCTATTGTTTTGCGCTTACTGACCGAAAGGGGATCCAAATTAGGGTTCGTAGTCAACCTATATGTTAGTGCATTTATGTGTCTGTAACTTGTCTTGTTTCGTTGTATGTTAAATGGTCTTTTCTTATCGAGTCTGTATGTTCCGTTATGTCTACCTAGTCGGATATCCTCCTATCCTACTTGGTATGACGTCTTGTCTTTGTATTTGTATCTTAACCTAATGCTAGTGTGCATTATGTTTAGAGTTTGTGTAATCATGCTAAACTGTCAATGCCTTAGTGATTTCTGTCCATGTTTGCTCATGACGAAATCCCATTTCGTCATGAATCATCATGACGAAATCCCTTGTCTTCGTCAATATGTGTGTGTGGCGAAATCCCTGATTTCGTCACACATGGTTTTCATCGATGGACAATATATATATTGAGTATGTTTCACAGTTTAGTTTATGAGAGCATAGAGAGAAACTGAGAGTTTATCGTCAAGCATTGTGTGTATGTGTTTGCAGTTTGTTCTCATCCTTTTAATCCAAGTGAATCTTTGATTATCTGTTGTGTTCTTCGCATTACTTTGTTTGGTTTGCATCGTCACGGGGATTCCGCACCCGCGATCGTGTTTGTGATAAACAGGGATAGGTTACGTATCGGATCCTCCGAGAAAAACGGACCTACAAGTGGTATCAGAGCTTTGGCTCTTTTCCTTGTTTAAAACCAAACATTGTGATTGTTTGAAACAAGTGTGTTCTTAATTTTTTTCAGTTTGTGTTCTTAAAAATTCATATTTTCTGGAAATATTTGCTGAAAATCAGTGTTTGAAGTGTTGTTTTTCCAGAAATTTTATTGAAAACCTTATTATTTTGCATGGCTACATGTTAACATTTGGTTTTTGTTGAAAATTTTAGCAAAATTGTGTTTCGGTAAGTTTCTCCAGTGAAAACTTTGGCCGGAATCTTCAAGTGTGTTCTTCAATATTCAAACTGTTCTTATCATACATGTGTATTTGATCTGCTTATTGTTTGAATCAAGGTGTTTGTCAATTATAATATATTATGTTGACATTGTGTACATGTGTGATGATGGGTTGTTGAGAAAAAGAAGCTTCAAAATCAGATAAAGCATGCTGTGTTGAAATAGTGTCACCAACTTTGTGTCAGAAAGATTTGATTTGTTATTTTGGAAAATATCTTACAGACTGTCGACGAAATTACATTTAGACGAAATCACTTGTTTTCGACGAAATCTCTAATTTCGTCAAAAGTGGTTCTGGACGAAATCTCTAATTTCGTCAAGGGTCTGTCTTGGACGAAATCACTATTTTCGTCAAAAGTGGTTCTGGACGAAATCTCTAATTTCGTCAAGGGTCTGTCTTGGACGAAATCACTATTTTCGTCAAAAGTGGTTCTGGACGAAATCTCTAATTTCGTCAAGGGTCTGTCTTGGACGAAATCACTATTTTCGTCAAAAGTTGTTTTGGACGAAATCTTTGAGTTCGTCATACAGGATTTCATCAAACATCCTTGTGATTTTAAACAGAAGCTTTGCAAACATATCTTAACATTCTCTTTTCAAGTGTTTAATCAGGTACAGTTGTTCTAATATTAATCATGAGTACGAGTCCTTGGGATTGGAGCAGTAGCTCGAGTAAGGCTATAGATCCAACCTCCGCAGAGGCGTGGGTAAAAGCAATGATGCCCCGACAACAGATTTCAGGAAGTCAGTGGGCGTGTGTAGCTAACCAGAACCAAAACATTCAAAACCTGTTACTAAGCGAAAGTGAAACGGGTAGTAATAACCGTCCTCCAAAGCTCAACCACATGAACGACTTTCCGTCTTGGAAAGGTCGTTTCCATACGTACATTTTAGGGAAAAACACCGAACTTTGGATAAGTTTCACTACAGCATATAACATGGCTCTTGAAGAAGCTGGTTCAAATCCCGCAACATTGACGACCATGACTGAACAAAACAAGAAAGCGTACGATTTAGAGAATAAGGCATTAGCTATACTCACGCAAGTGCTCCACAAAGACATATATCATCAATTCTCTTATTGTACTACAACAAAAGCTTTGTGGGACATCCTTGTTACACGAGGAGAAGGGAATGCGGCGACAAGGAAAACTCGCCATGATTTATTGAAAAAGGAGTTTGAAGCATTTTTGTTTATTGAAAACGAAACTTTAAGTGATATGACAACTCGGTTTTATCATCTGACAAGTGAAATTTTTTCTTACCAGGTTATTGTAACTCCGCAAGAAATGGTAGCAAGGCTTGCTGATGCTCTACCACCGAAGTGGAGCCCGTTTATTGAACTGTTAAAGCATACAGGTGTCTTAGATACTGTCAGTATCTATGAATTCGTTCAAAAGCCGGAAAAAAAACGAAGAAGAAATCCGGAAAGCGAAACGAATTTCAGTCCCTAAAAATCCAGAAATGTACTTTGGAGGGATCAATCCTGCTAATCCTACTGCAAGTTCAAGTCAACAGCCAAAGATACAAACGGCCTTTGTGTCCAATACAAGTGCTCAAACACCATATGGTCAGACTTTCGATCCGAGTGCCTGGTTTCCTCAAACACAACCTGGTGCACAACCTCAAGCCCAATCACAGCCCCAATTCGATCCGAGTACCTATTTCGGTATTCCACAAGCCGCGGTATCTCAACCACAACCTCAATCACAACCCCAACCTCAAGCTCAACCTCAATTTGATCCTAGAGCCTATTTCGGTATTCCACAACCACCAATCGTTACCCCTCCACCTCAAAAATAACAATCCTTCTATGGTAACAACTTTCCTCAACCACAGAACCCCAATACCACCAGAGTTGATACTTCAAACCTGCCCAAGGTCAATGTAGAAGTTGCCAAGGAACACATGGAGCTTCTAAGCACGATGGTCAATGCTTACTGTGGGTTGGTTGCATGTCAGATCGGAAACATAAATCTGACAAATGAAGATTATCAACAGATTGATAGGGATGAAATGGAGCTCATGGATATCAAGTGGGCTTTTGCAAGTGCGGTTAGGCGAGCAAAAGATTATATGAGCCGAACATGGAAGACTACTTTGGAAAGTAAAAGGGATACGAAGTACAGGTTTGACAAAGATGCTGTCACGTGCTTTAACTGTGGAGAGAAAGGGCACTTCAAACGTGAGTGCACTCGCCCAAGCAAACAAACCAATCAAAATCCCTTCAGGAATCAAACAAGTACTTCCAACCAGAACCAGAATCAAGCTAACTAGGAGAGAGGGATAGTAACTGTCAACAACCAGCCCAACCCCACCAACTCAAACCAATCGGGTCCTTCTAACACCACACGTGCATTAGTTGTCCAAGCTGATGAAGGGTGTGACTGGTCCGTACAGTTTGGAGGTGCCAATCCAGGAGGACATGCATGCTATGCTAAGATTATCAATCATATCAAGCATGTGCATAAGGACGAAATTTGAGATTTCGTCATGATCACTCATGGGCTGACATATATTGGCCCAAGAAGGGATTTCGTCGGGCCCAAAGTGATTTCTTCGCATTTGAGATTTCGCCGAGAGGACCAGAGTATAAAAAGGGTCCCAATGCATTATTGTTTTCACCTTTTTCAAACATCTCACTTAAAAAGATCCTCTCACTGTGCATCATCTCCTTCGGCGAAACCCCCCCCCCCCAGTTAACCGACTTCAAAAATTCTCTGTTTCCTCTGTGTTTTGATACCAAACCAAGGTATCTTAATGGACTTTAAACATGCTCGAACCTTTATCAACGTCTATTCTTTGTCCGATTGACATCAGCGACCCCCTTTCATTTCTGTGATGTTTGACAAAACTTATTATATATCAATTTATTTCATTTGTATATAACTAAATGTTGTTTATCATTTGAATGTAACTGTGTTATCTTAGGTTTTTGTTTGGAAATCTATATGAACATCAGGGTTTTGGGTATTAGGGTTTGGTTGTTTATCTTCATGTTTATACAATGAATATGTTGGATTCTTTGGATTCTTTGTTGTTGATTGAAAATAGTCAGAATACACCTGTGGTTTCTTTTGACATGATAAATCGATTAAAACAAGGGTTTGGGTTTGGGTTTTTCTTAATGTATTAGGGCATATGTTTGTTGTTTGGATTTGGGTTTGTTTGACAAGGGTGTTTTGGTTTAAAATCATCTGGGTGTTGGGTTTCATATTATGGTGATGTTGTTTTGAATGGTTGATGAATCAACTGGGTTTAACGAAATGGATGAAATCTAAAATGGCGAAATCCCCAAAATATCTGTGACATAATGAACCCTAATTAACGACGAAATCCAAAATCCCTGAATTGACGAAAACCCCCAAATTGATGAAATGACGAAATACTAAAGTGACGAAAACCCCAATTTGACAAACCCTAATTCCCAAATTGATTGGATGACAACGAACTCCCTGATTTCGTCATGAATCATCATGACGAACACCCTTGATTTCGTCATAGGGACTTCATCACAGGGAGAAGTGATTTCGTCACAAGGAACATATTTGTTACCAAACACTTTGTAAAATTTCCAACTGTCAACTTTGTAACCCTTATACAGTATATATATTTATACATGATTAATGTTCAAAAGGTACATTAAATATGTATATATATGTATTTTATAAATGTCACATACCTCGCTCTCATTACGCGTATTTGTCATACACAGAATGGCTCCGAAAGCACGCAAACCCGCCACAAAGAAAACCAACAAGACCGAAGAAGAAATCATGTCAGAATCGCGACATAATATGGTCGCTCATCTTGATCCGGAAGGAAAGTTTGACGATTTCAAGGAAATCACGCAATGGCTACGGGAATCACGGATAAACAAGGCCGTTACTTTCTCAACACCGGTGTATAAGTCATTGATTAAAACATTTTGGGAAACTGCTCAGATACTGGAAGTTGATGGAAAGGAGGTGATTCAAGGGCAGGTTAATAAGCTGAATGTGGATGTAACTCCAGAGATTCTTAACGCTGTTTTGGAACTTCAAGATATTGCTGATGCACCATTCTCTGTACCAATCATGTGCACTCGTGGATTTCTTGTAGGACCGGTTTTGACTCCGAAACGATTGCGAAACGAACGTGAAACGTGCGGAATCCGTACACGAACGCGACCTAAACGCACATGACGTAATATAAACGTGATTCTATTCAAGATATGAAATTGTACAATCACTTGAATCACTTTTTGCCTTTCTCTCTCTAGATTCTCTCTCTAGTTTCTCTCTCTAGAACTAGATCTCTCCAAAGTGTGAAATGGCAAAAGTCTCAAATAAGAACCCTAATGGTTCTATTTATAGGCCAAGGCTTATAAGGAGAGTTCCCCTTATTTACACAAACGCCACCTTGCCTTTTACTAAAATATAACACTATAAGCACTAAACTTAAACTATTTCTGCTACGGTCTTGAGATGACGGAGGCGATAAACATACTGCACTAACAGACTCCCCCTTGGATATTGCCGCAGTCAATCTCAAATATTCAGACTCGTAGCTTCTGGTCTTTCTCTCTCTCTCTAGCTCGAACAGAATCCCGATGGATCTGTCTTCAGCTTCAGCTTCTCCTCTTTTCTTCATCAGGCTCCCCCTTTCGTCAAGCTTCCGTGCTTTGGGATCGACACCTTGCTTTCCGTATACAAGCTCCCCCTTGCTTTGAGCTCGTCTTCAGACTCCCCCTTAGACTCAGCTTCCGGGATCATAGTCTGGAATCTCATCTGCAATCTCTCAAACATTTATAAGTAATAACATTTTAAATTTCAGCTATCCAGGAATTGTAACCTGGCTTACTCAACATTCTAAACAAACAATTTTCATGAATTTGGTAGTTTCATCGAAACGAATCGGAAACTAGCTCTATAGCAGTATAAGCATCCAAATCCCCCACAGTTAATCATCCAAGTCCAAACTAATGACCTTGGAGATATCACAAACTGTTTTTGATTTTTTATTTTTAATTCAAGTTTCAAATTAATGAACTTGTTTTATTTTCAGAAACACAATCAGCTTACTTAGATTTTGAAACTCAGCTTTCAGACATCAGTTGTCGAAAATAAAATAGAATCAAAAATCTTTTTGTATTTTCTGAAAATATAAAGCAATAAAGAAATATGTACAAACATATTTACAAACAATATTTTTGTTTGAGTTTGCGTCAGAGAATCATATCAGTTTTCGACAAATCACAAGTACCGTTGAGCTTAAAATCACATTATGCATTAAACAATTCACTTAGATTGTCGATATACTGATCCACTTAAATTTTCATACAAACTTCAACTGATTCAGGATATGAATTAGATGTTTTAAGAACTTAAACCCATTCATGTGTCCCACCTCTTGAATATACTCCCGTATCCAGAATCCCAATAATCAATCTTACAGGTGAGTATACTACAATGATATATGTATATAAATTAGGTATGCGAGGGCCGAGGGATCTCAGATCGATACTCCCGTATACGCAGAGAGATATCAGCTTCGACTTTAAGGTATGTCCCCTTTAGAGGATCTTTTTGCTTACAACAGCAGCGACTATCAATTTTATTGTTTCATCGGCATGCTGAGGGTTTAATGCTATGTTTCAAGCATTGCAGAAAGCATTATCCAAGGACTAGGTCAGAACTACCGTTCAGCAGAAGTCCCGGAATAATACCCCAGACATCATTGAGTATAAAGACCTAGTATATCAGATTATGAGACCTTTCAAACGAGATTTCAAGGGTTACCTATATATCCAAGTAGTGTTCCCCACGAAATAAGTAAGTTTGAATTTATGTTTATATCCCGAAAAGTCTACTAAATGTGCAAAAACCTACCGACACATCCACGGTGAGATCGTTTAACACATTTAAACTTTCCATTTCTTTAGCATACTGTAACTGTCTACTGATGTACTATCATTTCCTCTTTTTACGCAAAAACTCAAATTTTTTAATTTTATCATGTTTTTGACTTTTTCAAATTTTCAAATGTTTTTGTATTTTCTAACAATATTACTCCCCCTAAAATGCAAAATCATATAAAGAAAATTTGACAACCAACACTGATAGCTTTGTCTCGCCATCCATTTTCTTCTAAAAGTGTACTGATTTGCAGAAAATCTAACATACCCCCATGATTTACAACACATTGATTTTTACAGTTTGAAAACCATTTTTCAATCTGGTGAAAGTAATCATGTTTGTTCAGCCGTGAGGGTTTCGGCATATTCAATCAACACTCCCCCTTACAACAAACTATTTTCCCATAATGATTTCAAAACACTTAAGTTTGTTTTAATCAGAATGGTTTTTCCGGAAAAATTAGTTTGTTTACCCATCACTTGTGGGTTCGGGGTCATCTCATCACCTTGTTCTCTTTAAAACCTTTTTGTAAAAATTTTAACAATATAAGATCAAACACCACTATCACTTGTAGAAAATCAAGTACAACTTAATGTCCTTGATTAACCACTTGTAAGACGAAATATCACAGTTACCATCCTGTGAATTTCTCAAGAATGATGCCGATACCTGCTTCACACTTACCAACCTGGAAGCTCCGGCAAGTCAGGAATTCAACCAACAGATTTTGACACCCAAGCCTGACCAGCCTTAGGTGTGTTTTGAACATTTCTCTTTTCTTCATAAAATTCTTTTGCCCCTTTTACCTTTCCATCAGCCATCTTGCTAAAAATATGTTTAACATTGCTATTAAACATTTTTCCAGCATCAACACCTTTTGATTTTAGGTTTGCGGCGTGTAATGGTGGAAAATTCTCATCATTCATTAAAGGAACTGTCTCTTCCTTTTTTACCTCAACTTGTGGCTCATCTGATTTTGTAGAATCAGATTCATTGCCCGAACTTGGCTTGTCTGACTTGGATGAGCCAGATTCATCGCCAATAACTTTCTTTTTCTTCTTGTTTGTCCTCAGATTTGTATCTGAAGAATTCGATTTGCTTGACTTTGCCGTCGAGTGAATCAATTCATCAGAACTTTTATTCGAACCAACTGGTGAACCCGAAGACAAAATCTTCTCCAAATACTCTCTCGCCTTCTTCCTCTTTTTCCTCAGTCTGTCTCTCTGTCCCTGTGAAAGCTTTACTTTCTTATCTTCCACTTTCTGTTCTTTGGGCTTGACAGTGACTGGTTTCTTTATCGTTCTCTGAGATTCAACCCTTGATCTTCCCATCGATCTCTTTGAGCAATCTCTAGCAATGTGACCTTTGATCTGGCAGTTATAGCATCTTCTTGTTTCATAATTCCAATTCTGGCAGTTAACAGCAATGTGTCCTCTAACACCACAGGTGTAGCACACTCTGTTATCGTACCATCCACTTTGGTCAGTCCAAACCTTCAGATCATAACATTGTTTGGCTTGGTGATAATAATTTCTCCTCCTCAATGCTGGATTTGTCTTTTGAGCACTGTGGTCCAACCTGCACCACTTATTACCAACATTTTGTGAGTTTTGGTTTTTAAAATTTTGTGATTTTTTATAATGATTGGATGACTTATCTGATGAGCTTTTATTTTCGTTTTTAAAATTTTTCAAATTTTTAACTTTTTGTTTCTGTTCTACACTCTTCTTAACAGGTTTTTGTTTAGAACATTCACCTGTTTCAGTAGATTGCAAAACAGTATTTTTAAAATTTTCTTGTAAATCCAAAAATATTTTTCTTTTCTTTTCTTTTTCATCATCAGATATTTCATCACAATCTTCAATTTTGACTTTGTCAAAATTTGTGACATTGTCACTTATTGGAACAGAATTGATAGGTTTTGGACAGGGAAAATTCAAACTGTCTAATGAAGTCACAAAACCTTTCAATTTGTTTTCAAGTTCATCAATCTTGTTTCTTGAATTTTCAGCTTCGTTTTCAAGCTGAGATATTCTTTCAAGATGAGACTTGATTGATTTTTCATTCACAATCTTGTTCTCTTCAAGAACAGATTTTTCATTTTCCAAAACGCTTATCTGATCTTGAAATTCTGTTTCTTTTTCTTTTAAAACTTTATTTTCTAATTTGATCCAAGAAACATTTCCATTTTCAATTTTAATCTTTTCAAAATCTTTTTCTTTTTCTTTAAAATTTTTGTTTTCTAATGACAAACTCTCAACATTCTCCAAAAGTTTGTCATTTTCAAATTTTAGTTTTTCGCAGTTCAAGCGCAAATCCAAAATCTGTTCATCATCTGCTTTCTTCTCGTCTTTCAAAGCTTTGTTTTCCAATGTTAAACTCTCCACGTCCTTCAAGAGTTTGGCATTGTCAGCTTCAAGTTTATCACATTTTGTTTGACTTGAAATCTGCTCCATCTCAGAATCTGAATCGCCATGATCAAATATTGGCATGTTTTTAGCTTCTTGATCATCATTCACTGCCAACTGATTACTAATAACAACTTCATCACCATGATCATCAACATTACTAGGATCTGCTTCATTGTCATTTAACGTTTCATCCTTCTTAGATTCTTCAATCCTTGTCATTCCTTCTCTAATCCTTTTGATTAATTCACTAAAATCAACCAAACTTATATTTTCTGAACTTCTTTCTATTTCATCTATTAACTCTTTCTTTTTCTTTTTCTCTTCTTCATCTCCCCACCATTTCTTTTGCCAGTATTCATCTTCTTCTTTGTACTCCTTGATGATGGCTTCGATATCTAGCGTTTTGTCATCAATCGCAATGTTGCCATACCTATCAAGATAGCACTCTCTATCTGGATCCCATCTGTTTGCTCTTTTAGCTTCCAGAAAGATACCAGAAAGTCTGATAATCTTGTTTTCAGCAATCATCTTCCGATATTGATACTTCTGTTCCTCAGTTCGATCATCTTTCCACGGAATAGGTTCGGAATTTGCCATCTTTTTATGTCCTTGAATTATCTTGAAATCACCTGCAAACAAACAAATACACAATCAGTTTAAAACGAACTGAATATGTAAACGTGCGTGTTTGTGAAATCAATCTAAGACCCGTTGTCGAAGATTCGCGGATTCGTTTCAATGTTGATGACGTGAGAACACTTAATGAATGAACCTGAACAAAAACAATTCACAAGATACGGACAAAAGATGAACTGGGTCTTCACTGATTGAGCCGTAAACTTCTTTATATGGGCTGCAACTATGACACTTGGGCCGAAGACACTTAGACAAACAATACACTTCTGTTGGGCTTTCCAAACCTTTTAAACTAAACAAAACAACATCTCATTGGGCCAATTATGTGTTGACTTTGAATGGGCTCGGTATATGTATGACTTGCTGACACTTATCACTTCACATTCAGCCGACAACAATGTAAAATATTCCACTGGCTTGTTTTCTTTATTAACCGAATACACATGGTATTTCACACTACTCGATGACCATCACCTGAAATGTTTAATGTCAGATATTGTTTGAATTCTATTTGACCTCAAATCTTGAACAAAGATGATCACATGTATCAATATAAATTGCAATAGATTCACATGGGAATCTGATTTTAATCAAGTAAAGTGGCAGACAACCTTATCAACTACATATGCAATCCTTGAATCAAATCACATGCACACTTGATCGAAATAGCCAACAATTATTGATAGTTCACGTGATGATTTGTTCCCAGATTCAAACTACCTGACAACCTTGGTTTATGTTCACGTGATGACAATTAATTGTAAGTCACATTACCGTCCAATATTGCCAACACCTTTAATATTTACCCTATTCTCATTGGACCTTTTATAAATGTGACCAACAACTTTTAATAGTGTTTATTTCTATTGGACTGTTCAAATATATTCAGTCAAAGTATATAATGTTTCACGTGAAATCAGTATGTTGTCAGATAAGCGAAACTATCTTGGATTGGACAAATGAGCGAACCAGACTATGTCCAGATAAGCGAATCTATTATAACACCTATGAGCGAATCTCAACTTTGACACAATGAGCGGACCTCAAATGTACAGATGAGCGGACCAAGTATTGTCACATGAGCGGACCAGATATTGTCACATGAGCGGACCAGAAATTGTCACATGAGCGGACCAGATATTGTCGAATGAGCGGACCAGAAATGTTCATACGAACAGACCTGCAACTTTGACGCGAATTCGAACGAAAAAATCTCGATTTCTCCTAAACGGTTTGGAGTTTCGATCTGAAACTTGGTAGGGTTTTAGATCAGGTATAAGCGCACAACATATCCAAAAATCAGCTGAAACGGACCATGAAAACCTGTTCAATTCGATGAAAAACAGTAAAAACTGTAAGAAATATGAAAAAGATGAAGAAATAGATGAAATCGGATCTGAATCGGCTGAAATCTGGTACGAAAACAATGTGTTTGATCAAGCAATCGAGCTCCTAGCTCTGATACCACTTGTAGGACCGGTTTTGACTCCGAAACGATTACGAAACGAACGTGAAACGTGCGGAATCCGTACACGAACGCGACCTAAACACACATGACGTAATATAAACGTGATTCTATTCAAGATATGAAATTGTACAATCACTTGAATCACTTTTTGCCTTTCTCTCTCTAGATTCTCTCTCTAGTTTCTCTCTCTAGAACTAGATCTCTCCAAAGTGTGAAATGGCAAAAGTCTCAAATAAGAACCCTAATGGTTCTATTTATAGGCCAAGGCTTATAAGGAGAGTTCCCCTTATTTACACAAACGCCACCTTGCCTTTTACTAAAATATAACACTATAAGCACTAAACTTAAACTATTTCTGCTACGGTCTTGAGATGACGGAGGCGATAAACATACTGCACTAACATTTCTGCTCAGGATGAAATGTGTTGCTGATATTTTTGCTGGGCAAATCAACAAAGCTTCATTGCCTCTACGGTACAAGTTCTTGCTGCATGTACTTATTCAATGTTTAGGCAAAAACCGTGCAGGTTATGATATGGCCGGAAACGATCTCGTCGGTTTGATGGTCGCGCTTGTTTTGAATAAGCCCTTAAGCATCTCACAGTTCTTATTCGCAAACATGAAAGACAACCTACGAAGAACTGGATCTCGGACCTCCGGCAACAAATTCTGGATGTATTCGAGATTCATGCAAATGGTCATGAATGCTCAACACCCCGATCTTCCCAAAGCTGACAACGACCGTCTCAAGATTGAAACTATGTTGGAACATTCCTTTAAGTTATTCAAAGGTCACTCTGCTAAGAAATATCAAGAGTCTGATCTTCCAAGGAAGATGTTTGGTGCACTCAAAAACAAAAACTATGAGGCTCCTGCTGATGACAAGTGGCGTCATAATGATAGTGATAGTGATGATGAGGCACCCAAGTTAGAAAAGATGATGAAAGACAAGCTCAAGCGCAAGCGTGATTCATCTGATTCGTCTGATAGTGATGGTGATGAGGAATGTGGTGATCGTGGTGATGATGGTGATGCTGGAGCGACAGCAGCTATTGCACCTGGCGCTAGTAGTACTGGTGAAGATGAACAAGCAGATTCTGAGCCCGATAATCAGCCAGAACCTGGATATGAATTGTTCATCAATGAACGTGGGGTTAAAAGTGTACGTAAGATTCGAACTGAGGAATTTGAGAAAGATGCTGATTATGTGCCATCTGACACTAAAGCAGAGCACCTCAGGAGAAAACAAACAACTGCTCATCGTAAGAAGAAGAGCAGAAAGTATTTTGGTACTGCATCTGTGCAACCAACTCCTTCAGAGCCTGTTCATGAAGCAGAAGTTCATACCGAATTAGCTTCTCACCCTACAACAACAGAACCACCAACTACAGCTACTCAACCACCTCCTGTGGTTACATCGGCTCCTGAAATTCCAACGGTAACTCCTCAAGCTGCTCCACAAAGATCAATGGCTTCTGTAATCAGAGCGACTACATCTCAGCCTAGTTCTGAACGTCAAAGGCAATTCTCAGAAATGTCTCAAGATGAAAAGAACAACTTCTTATTTTCTCAACTTGAAGCTGCTGTAGATCGTATACAAAGGCAAACCGAGTTCATCAGGATCACCAAGAATGATCAACTCAGTCAACAGGTGGAAATAAATACATTGAAGTCCACTGTTGAACAACAACAAACTGTTATAGAACGCCAACAAGCCGAGATCGATCAACTTAAAGCTGAAAATGAAAGGCTAAAAGCGGCTGGTAATGCTCGTGGGTTAGAGATGAATCATTTCAGACAAATCAGTGGTGTTCTTCAACAATCTGCTGAAACGCTCAAGGCAAAGTATAGTGAAATCAGGGAGTGGTACGACAGTCGAAATAAAACTATTGCTGATGGAGTTAGGACTATGAATAATAATTTTGAAAACGTCAGAAAACGTGTTGTTGTTTTGTGGAATGAAAGATGCAAGCAACAGGAAGTGTTAAAGAAGCATGATCATGATTCTGAAGATCAGGGTAATCCAGACCCGTCTGCGACAGCTCAACGTCCTCCAGCCACTTCATCCACACAGATTGTTGCTTACGAGCCTCCTCAGGATGAATCTTCGCAAGGAACTTATAGTGGTACACAAGCAAAATTGATGAAAATATTTCGAAAGTTCCTACATTGAAAGCGACATGGCTGGTACATCTAATGTTATTAGTTCTTCTGATATTTCCCTACAGGTGGTTCATCCTGTAACTAGTGAAATATTGGAAGAAGGGGAGTTGGTGGATGATTTATCATATGAGTAGAAACTAGCTTTGGAAGAAATGAAAACTGTTGATGATGCTGTGATTGATCAAATGCCAATTGAACCTGAAACGGCCGATACATAAAATCTCGATGAAATAGTCTTTGAAGGCGATACTAGCAAATCAACTTATGTTCGTACTGATGGAATAGAGTTTGATTCGTTCGACGAAGATTGGTTGAGGGAAAATCTGGGTAATATCGATGAAAAATTGAAGAATCGAGAGGCTACATATGTCACACCCCAACCGATGGCGGAATCATCGGGGCATTGCAGTGAGCGAAACAGATTGTCCAGAAGTTTCATAACAATTATCATTACTATTCAATTTAAATAATACGTCCCATACCGTACCTCAAACAGTAAAATAATTATTACAGACAAAAATCCAGGCAAATATTCTGTTCTGACAACTCAGATTTAAATAATCAGCAATTGTTTATCTGCTTCTAGAGACCCTTAGTTTGACCACTACAGACAACTATTTGTTGGGCTCTTAAGCTTTATTCTAGCTTCAACTTCCTATCATGTGGGCATCCTAAGCACCTGTCACAAACGTTAAAATAAAGTCAATACATATAATGTAAAGGTGAGCATACAAGTTTGATAATAGCATATAGAGTTCGAATTCGTTTACGCATAACCAGCACGTACACATAGTGAAATGAAGCACGTTAGTTATCGACATAGATCCATCGATACCAATGACTGCGGGTTGACTGCCAAATGCAGTTCGCAATACATGATTACCACCGTAATGCATGCAAGTAATTGTCCTTAACAACCCCCGTGTGAACGGGTGCTGAGTCCAAACTATGGTACTATCGTTGCTAAGGTAGGTAGACAACATTCCATGTGTAAACATAACAAACAACCATTCATAAGCCACGTATATCATGCATTAACGGTTAGCGTTCAAATAGTATTGGGTAGTGTGTTTGATGTGATTTGAATAGTTGTAATGTATGTAACACCCAAAAGTGCTTAAAGCAAAAAGGGGTCGAGTATACTCACAGCGGTTGATGGATTGAAGGGAGCGCTTAGCGAGTAAAGTTAGCCTGAATGGATTGATAGCATAACTATAAGTGTCATGTAAAACGATACAAAGTGTTGGAGAGTCGGACATCTGGTCGATCGGATGGTAGTTCGATCGGACAGCTGACCGTTCGGTTGATAGTCCGCTCGGACCACTGTCCGGTCGGTTGGCAAGCCAATCGGATGGTTGTTCGAGTGGATTGTTTCTTCCTTTGAGAAGGATGTGTTTGTGTATGATGGCTTGACTTTTGAAGTTTTTGTTGTAGTATTAGAAAACATTGAAGTACCTTTACCCTTCAGGTCGGTCGATCGGACGGCTGTTCGATCAGCCGGCAACCCAATCGGTTAGGTATTTTGATGAGTTAAAGTGATTTGCTTTGGATCGGATAGGTGGTCGATCGGACAGGTGTTCGATCGGACAGGTCAGTAAGTGACGCAATAATATGGCTTGCTGACCGATCGGTTGGCAAGTCAACAATGGTCAACAATCTTAAATGAATGCAAGGTATGGTGCAGTGGATCGGGCAGCTGATCGATCGAACACTAATGCTGTTCGATCGGACAACATGCATGAACCACTATGACGAGTTCTCAGCAGGGTGTCACCTGATCGGACGGCTGTTCGATCGGGTGGCACTCCCAGTGAATCGAACATGTTGAAAAATCGATTAAGTGTTGAAGTATAGTATCTCATGATCCGAAGAGTAATCCGATCGGATAGTAGTTCGATCGAACAAAAGTTCGTTCAATACTAGTCTTCAAAATAAATTGATTGTGTGGGACCATGTGTTAACCGATCGGCTGGCTAGTCGATCGGCTGTCTGTCCGATCGGCTGGCTGTCCATTCAGACAGCAGTCCAATCGGTCAGCATCCTGACCTGATCAGCCTATCGTCTGACACTTGGTTGTTCTGATTGTTTGTCGTTTTATTGAGGTATTTTGACAACGAGTCGAACCACAGATTCCTCGTCCTTACTTGGTTCCATTGGTTGGACAGGAATCACCCAAATCCGGCTGGTGAACTGTTCGGAACGGGGTTTAGCGTTTAACCCGGAATCGGTTAACCTCGTGGATAGAATCCGGATCTTGAGCCATGAAACCACCGGAGTGATTTGTAAACCGGCACAGACTCCGTTTCTATCGGTTTGAAGGCATTGAGTGAAAAAGAGTTGAAAGAAAGTTGGCAAATCCGTCTTTCAATCCTTTTCACCATGTATATGTTTAGATCTATGAAAGATCTTTGTTTGTTTATGTGGAAATCGGCTAGATCCAAGTTATTCTTGGTGAATTGAGGCCAAAACATGAAGTTCCTCAAGAACCCATGATGACATCATCCTAGAACACTTGAATCTTGATGATTTCACGGTTAAAAGTTAAGATTTGAAAGATAGAAAGGTGTAGGAGTGCATGTAGATCAAGAAAGTACAAGATTTAGGACGAAATCTTACCGGAATCGAGAGAAATCTGAGAAAAGGTGGGCTGAGCGTGCTGGTCGAACAGAGGTTTCCAAAAGTGGAAAGGATGACAATGACAGGGGTATTTATAGGATGCCAAAAGGGGAAAGTGCTGGCCGATCGGCCAGGCAGCTCGATCGGACGGCCTGTCCGATCGGACAATAGTCCGATCGGCTGGCTGTTCGATCGGCTGGTAGCCTGATCGATCAGTCTGCACGTTTCGAGTGTTCGGCGCGGCGATTTTTGATATTTCGATTTCAGTTGCGAGTGGTTCAATACGATAGGGTTTGCTAGTCAAATTATTTTTAATCCCAACCACTCATATCTTGCGCTGTCTCTTCTCTACTAATTATCATAGTTCGGTTTCGATTGAGTTCGATTGTGTTTCGAGTTCCGATTGTGTTTCTATTGATTTCCCACACATAACATAATTAAACATGCACAAGTAACACATAAGGCACACACACACGTATAACAATAATTAAGATACGTAGCTCGAGTTGTGATTCGATTCGATGTCGATTTGATTAACATAGTTTGATTATCGTTTAGTTAACTTTATCGCATTGTTACTTCCTACAGTTCACAGTCGTAAGTCGGTTAGATGGTGATTGAAATACATCGATTATTGTAATTATTGACACTTACTCCACATAATACAACTAAATTAAACACATAAAAGAAATTCACTATAAGTCAAGCTGCGTGAAATCGGTCGTTGACTTTGACCTTGACTTTGACTTTGACTTCCCTGAAAACACGGGGTGTTACAGCCTCCCCTTGTTTAGGGAATTTCGTCCCGAAATTAAGCTTAAAGTTGTACAACACCATGAATCACGTTTGAGAACTTTCTCTTTCTAGACTTTCTCTTTAAATAACAGCGGGTACTTCGCCTTCATGTCGCTTTCGAGTTCCCAAGTAAACTCTGCGCCTCGTTTGCCTTCCCATCGGACTTTCACAATAGGAATGCGAGAGCGCCTGAGCTGCTTGGTTTGGCGATCCATGATTTCGACAGGCTTCTCCACGAAGTGTAATGTTTCGCTCACTTGTAAGTCATCGAGAGAGACATGTAAGTCGTGGTCGGCTAGGCACTTTCGGAGGTTTGACACGTGGAATGTCGGGTGGACGTTACTAAGTTCCTCTGGTAGTTCGAGTCTGTAGGCGACTTTTCCGATCCTTTCCAGAATCTTAAAAGGTCCAACATATCGAGGCGCGAGCTTTCCTTTCTTGCCGAATCGGACCACACCCTTCCAAGGTGATACCTTTAGGAGTACGTAGTCACCAACGTCAAATTCAAGGGGCTTGCGTCGTCTATCGGCATAACTTTTCTGTCGATTCCGAGCTTTAACCAGGTTGTCTCGAATTTGGAAAAAATTTTCTGTCGTTTCTTGTAGTAGCTCAGGACCGGTTAATTGCGAATGACCGATCTCGTGCCACACAATAGGCGATCGACATCTTCTTCCGTATAAAGCCTCGAATGGTGCCATTTGAATGCTAGAATGATAGCTGTTGTTATACGAGAATTCGACTAACGGCAGGTATTTATCCCAATTACAACCGAAGTCTATGACACACGAACGGAGCATGTCTTCAAGAGTACGAATCGTTCTTTCAGTCTGACCGTCGGTTTGAGGGTGGAAAGCGGTACTTAGATTTAGCGATGTACCGAGTGCCATTTGAAATGTTTCCCACAGTCGCGAGGTAAACCGAGCATCATGATCAGAGATGATGTCACGAGGTGTCCCATGATTACAAATGATCTCGTCGGTGTAGATTCGGGCTAATCGTTCTACCTTGTAGTCTTCCCGTATTGGCAGAAAGTGAGCTGATTTAGTCAAACGGTCGACCACAACCCAAATGCTGTCGTGACCTGATGACGTGTGCGGTAGCTTGGTTATAAAGTCCATAGCTATACTCTCCCACTTCCACATGGGGATCGGTGGTTGTTCGAGTAAGCCAGAGGGTCTTTGGTGTTCAGCCTTGACTCTTGCACATGTCAGGCATTTTCCAACATAGAGAGCAATATCCCTCTTCATGCCCGGCCACCAGTACTTATAGCGAAGGTCATGGTACATTTTGTCGGCTCCGGGATGAATATAATACCGGGATTTGTGGGCTTCGTCCATCAGAATCTGTCGTAAATCGGTCCATTTAGGGATCCAGATTCGGTCCAGAAAGTGGAATATCCCATTCGACTTGCTCACAAGCTGGGCTCCATCGTGGTAGATTCTTTCTTTCTTCAGAGTGCGTTCGTTAAAACACGCATGCTGAGCTTCACGGATGAGGGTTTCGAGATCGTATTGGGCTTGCACATTACGAGTTCTAAGCAGATAGCTCCGTCTGCTAAGTGCGTCGGCAACAACATTTGCTTTGCTTGGGTGATAACGAATCTCACAGTCATAGTCGTTGAGAAGTTCTACCCATCGGCGTTGACGCATATTAAGTTCCTTCTGATTAAAGATATGTTGTAGGCTCCTATGATCAGTGAAGATCGTACACTTGGTACCATACAGGTAGTGTCGCCAAATCTTTAACGCAAAAACAACTGCGCCTAGCTCGAGATCATGGGTTGTATAGTTCTTCTCGTGGATTTTGAGCTGACGAGATGCGTAAGCTATAACCTTGTCCCGCCGCATAAGGACACAACCAAGACCAAGGTTGGAAGCATCACAGTAGACAATGAAATCGTTGTTTCCATCGGGTAATGTGAGAACAGGAGCATTGCAAAGCTTGTGTTTAAGGGTTCGAAAGGCAGACTCTTGTTCAATTCCCCAAACAAAAGGCTTGTCTTTATGCGTGAGAGCGGTAAGTGGCACAGCGATCATTGAGAATCCTTCGATAAATCATCGGTAATAGCCCGCTAGTCCGAGAAAAGAATGGACTTCAGACGGGTTCTTAGGTGTAATCCAACTCTTGACAGCTTCAATCTTCGCTGGATCAACGTGAATACCTTGATTATTTACGATGTGACCCAGAAACTGAACTTCCTCTAACCAGAATTCACACTTGGAGAACTTGGCATAGAGTTGGTTCCCCTGGAGTAACTCGAGAACCAAATGTAGATGTTGCGCGTGTTCGGCTTTCGATTTGGAATAGATCAAGACGTCGTCGATGAATACGATGGCGAAACGGTCGAGATAAGGTTTACACACGCGATTCATCAGATCCATGAAAACCGCGGGTGCGTTGGTTAAACCAAAAGGCATAACACCGAATTCGTAGTGGCCGTATCGAGTGCGAAACGCGGTTTTGGGTATATCCTCCTCTTGAATACGTAGCTGGTGATATCCTGAACGTAGATCGATCTTCGAGAAACACGTAGCGCCTTGTAGCTGATCAAACAAATCGTCGATGCGATGTAGGGGATAGCGGTTCTTGATAGTTAACTTGTTCAATTCCCGATAATCGATGCACATCCTGAACGACCCATCCTTCTTTTTGTCGAAAAGGACTGGCGCGCCCCAAGGAGAGGTGCTCGGGCGAATGAAGCCTTTCTCAAGTAATTCCTGGAGTTGGTTTGAGAGTTCACGCATTTCGGATGGCGCGAGTCGGTAGGGAGCTTTGGCAATAGGATTGGCTCCAGGAATGAGGTCGATACGAAAGTCAATATCACGACTTGGCGGTAGTCCGGGAAGATCCTCTGGAAAAACATTAGGAAATTCTCGAACCATAGGAACGTCCTTCACTTCCTTCTTCTCTTTCTTTTCCTTCTCCGCTACTACAATGTTAGCCAAGAAAGCTCTGTAATTCTTGCGGAGATACTTGCTAGCCTGAATACATGACATGATCTTGAGACCTTTCGAGGTAGTTTCACCATAGACACACAATAAATCGCCATTTGCAAGCGAGAATCGAATCATCTTGTCGAAGCACACAACTTCAGCATGGTTTTCACAAAGAAAGTCCATGCCTACTATGACGTCAAAACTTCCGAGTTGCATCGAAATAAGGTCGATTGGGAAGATGTGATTGTTGAGCTCAAGAGTACAATCATGAAGAACGGAATTAACGGCGACAGTTCTTCCAGTAGCGACTTCAACATCGAAAGTCGAGGAGAGTTGGGAACGTTTACGACTAAGGAGTTTCTCGAATTCGAACGACACAAAGCAATTATCGGCTCCAGTATCAAACAAACAAGAAGCATAAATACCATTCACAAGGAACGTACCATTAACCACGTTGTTGTCGGCTTAGGCTTGACGCACGTTGATGTTGAAAGTTCGTGCGCGTGCTGCTTGTTGTTGTTGCTGCTGCTGAGGCTGCTGCTGCTGGGGCTCTTGTTTCACGACCCTGTTTGGGCACATGTTAGCGAAATGATTAGGATCTCCGCATGCGAAGCAGGCTCTGGCTTTGATCGCGGGTGCCGGAGGAGCTTGTTGACCCTGAGGGGCGGTGAGTAGAGCTTGATGAGCAGGAGCTTGTCGAACATGGCAGTTGGTAGTAAAATGGCTGTATATATTGCAATGAGCACAAAAAGGGCAAGCAATGGTAGTCGGGTGGTGGTAGGTACAAGTAGGGCAGAGAGGGTGTGGCCTAGTGTATGCACGCTTTGCAGGAGGTGCATTAGCCACAGGCGCCGCTACTTGACGCTGTTGGGCTGGTACAGCTTGAATCGGTGCAGCAGTGATCGCACAGTTCTTGTTGCTGGAGCTGTTCTTTCTCTTGTTCTTCCTCTTGTTGCTCGATGAGGTAGTAGTTTCAATAGTTGGTGCGGTGGTGGTAGCTTGATGCAGGTGCTTTGAAGTTTTATCCCAGACACCAGCCTTGACCCTTTTGTCGTTGATTTCAGTGGCCAGTAGATAAGTCTCTTCGATCGTCGTAGTCTTACCCGCTTGAACGAAATCTGCGACGCAGTCGGGCAAAGCTCGGATGTACTTCTTGATTGCCATGTCTGGAGTCTTAACCTGATCGGGACAAATGATGCTGAGCTATTTGAAACGAGCAGTGAGCGCAGCATTTTCACCATCCTTTTGTTGTATGTGCCAAAATTCATCTTCTAGCTTCTGACGTTCGTGAGGAGGGCAGAATTCTTCCAGCATGACTTCCTTGAGCTCGTCCCACGACAGACTGTAGGCTGCATCGTTCCCTCGCTTGTTCCTCTCGGCCGTCCACCAGTCTAGTGCCCGGGACTGGAAAACGCCGGTAGCATTCAGAGTTCGAAGGTCATCAGGGCAACCACTCTGTCGTAGAGTAACCTCAATGGAATCAAACCATTGGAATAGTGCAGTAGGACCTCCCTCGCCAGTGAATTCTTTTGGCCCACACGACCTGAATTGCTTGAAATTGAAGGCCTTGGCGGTAGCTTTAGGAGCTTCGGTTCTCGACTCCTCAGACGACTTGCTGGCGTTCTCATAAACATCGCTCACAGCCTTTGCTACACTTTTAGCGATGATGGAAGCAAGGTGTTTGTCTCTCTTTTCTTGACGAGAAAGTAAGGGATGACGGGATCCAGACGACATTGTCTGCAACAGACATCGTCACAAGACTCAACACATTGTATTCGAATCTCACCCCACACGTCTACTACTTACTAAAGCTTAGGAACACGCATTGTAACACGTATCTCATAAACACATAGGCACATAATCACAAATTCACATAAACACATAAGCACGTAGAGCACAGAATCATAGAAACATATATGCCACAGAAGCATTTAAGCACAAGAGGCAGTCATATTACAGAAACCTATCATTCACAGTTCACGAGCGTTCGAATATAGTGATCGCGTTTTAGTATATCGAGTAGCACAGTATTAGCGTATATCGTAGCATAAGGTCGTCCACAACTTAGCGATTTGTTGGCGTTTTGGGATAGAAATGCAGTGCGAGTCGTGTGTGTCGATCGAAGTGAAAGCAAAAATCGAGTGAATCTCCAAAATTTAAACACATAAACAGGTAAGCACACAAAATTAACAAATCATCAGAGTCAGCAATTACGGGCTCAAAATCGAAACACATAAAATCCGAGATATAGATTGTCTGCGGCTAGTAGACTTTGACTAACCAAAGTGATTCGACTATTCACAGAGACTTGTTGTGCACATTTGACCTTTAGGGCTATGCCTTTGCCTCGATTCTTGGGCGTTTGACACACATCCCGTTAGTCATATTGTGACTTCAGGTCGTTGGAGTCCGTCGAGACTTTGGTGAGAGTTTTGTAAAATAGGCGGAACAAGTCGTCAAGGTTAGGGTTTCACCCCTAGCTTAACAACTTCGTCCCTGTTTTGATAAAATAGAGGAGATTATTCATCAAAATTTGGATTTCACTCCTTATTTGGCATAATTCCCCTCGTTTGTAGATAAAAATACGGGTCGATTAAGCAACTTTAGTCGAGAGTTTACGGTTTTCCCACCTATTCTTGACTTAGTTACTCTTTCATAGTTGAAAATTCGAGTGCAGTGATAGTGTAGCATAAGTGAGAATAGCGAGAAATAATGCTCGTACAAAATCCCTAACGGATATGCACAAGTCGGTCTTGTTGGTTCTTAACTATAGACTAGGTCTCTAAGACATCGATCCGGACTAGATCGAGTCTTGCCTAATTCCCTATAGTTATGGCTCTGATACCAATCTGTCACACCCCAACCGATGGCAGAATCATCGGGGCATGGCACTGAGCGAAACAGATTGTCCAGAAGTTTCCATAACAATTATCATTACTATTCAATTTAAATAATACGTCCCATACCGTACCTCAAACAGTAAAATAATTATTACAGACAAAAATCCAGGCAAATATTCTGTTTCGACAACTCAGATTTAAATAATCAGCAATTGTTTATCTGCTTCTAGAGACCCTTAGTTTGACCACTACAGACAACTATTTCTTGGGCCCTAAAGCTTTATTCTAGCTTCAACTTCCTATCATGTGGGCATCCTAAGCACCTATCACATACGTTAAAATAAAGTCAATACATATAATGTAAAGGTGAGCATACAAGTTTGATAATAGCATATAGAGTTCGAATTCGTTTACGCATAACCAGCACGTACACATAGTGAAATGAAGCACGTTAGTTATCAACATAGATCCAGCGATACCAATGACTGCAGGTTGACTGCCAAATGCAGTTCGCAATACATGATTACCACCGTAATCCGTGGAAGTAATTGTCCTTAACAACCCCCGTGTGAACGGGTGCTGAGTCCAAACTATAGTACTATCGTTGCTAAGGCAGGTAGACAGCGCATTCCATGTGTAAACATAACAAACAAGCATTCATAAGCCACGTATATCATGCATTAACGGTTAGCGTTCAAATAGTATTGGGTAGTGTGTTTGATGTGATTTGAATAGTTGTAACGTATGTAACACCCAAAAGTGCTTAAAGCAAAAAGGGGTCGAGTATACTCACAGCGGTTGATGGATTGAAGGGAGCGCTTAGCGAGTAAAGTTAGCCTGAATGGATTGATAGAATAACGATAAGTGTCATGTAAAACGATGCAAAGTGTTGGAGAGTAGGACAGCTGGTTGATCGGACGATAGTTCGATCGGACGGCTGACCGTTCGGTTGACAGTCCGCTCGGACCGCTGTCTGGTCGGTTGGCAAGCCGATCGGATGGCTGTTCGAGTGGATTGTTTCTTCCTTTGAGAAGGATGTGTTTGTGTATGATGGCTTGACTTTTGAAGTTTTCGTTGTAGTATTAGAAAACATTGAAGTACCTTTACCCTTCAGGTCAGTCGATCGGACGGCAACCCGATCGGTTAGGTATTTTGATAAGTTGAAGTGATTTGCTTTGGATCGGACAGGTGTTCGATCGGACAAGTCAGTAAGTGACGCAATAATACGTCTTGCTGACCGATCGGTTGGCAAGTCAACAATGGTCAACAATCTTAAATGAATGCAAGGTATGGTGCAGTGGATCAGGCAACTGATCGATCGAACACTAATGCTGTTCGGTCGGACAACATGCATGAACCACTATGACGAGTTCTCAGCAGGGTGTCACCTGATCGGACGGTTGTTCGATCGGGTGGCACTCCCAGTGAATCGAACATGTTGAAAAATCGATTAAGTGTTGAAGTATAGTATTTCATAATCCGAAGAGTAATCCGATCGGACAGTAGTTCGATCGAACAACAGTTCGTTCAATACTAGTCTTCAAAATAAATTGATTGTGTGGGACCATGTGTTAACCGATCGGCTGTCTGTCCGATCGGCTGGCTGTCCGTTCGGACAGCAGTCTGATCGGTCAGCATCCTGACCTGATCAGCCTATCGTCTGACACTTGGTTGTTCTGATTGTTTGTCGTTTTATTGAGGTATTTTGACAACGAGTCGAACCACAGATTCCTCGTCCTTACTTGGTTCCATTGGTTGGACAGGAATCACCCAAATCCGGCTGGTGAACTGTTCGGAACGGGGTTTAGCGTTTAACCCAGAATGGGTTAACCTCGTGGATAGAATCTGGATCTTGAGCCATGAAACCACCGGAGTGATTTGTAAACCGGCACATGCTCCGTTTCTATCGGTTTCAAGGCATTGAGTGAAAAAGAGTTGAAAGAAAGTTGGAAAATCTGTCTTTCAATCCTTTTCACCATGTATATGTTTAGATCTAGGAAAGATCTTTGTTTGTTTATGTGGAAATCGGCTAGATCCAAGTTATTCTTGGTGGATTGAGGCCAAAACATGAAGTTCCTCAAGAACCCATGATGACATCATCCTAGAACACTTGAATCTTGATGATTTCACGGTTAAAAGTGAAGATTTGAAAGATAGAAAGGTGTAGGAGTGCGTGTAGATCAAGAAAGTACAAGATTTAGGACGAAATCTTACCAGAATCGAGAGAAATCTGAGAAAAGGTGGGCTGAGCGTGCTGGTCGAACAGAGGTTTCCAAAAGTGGAAAGGATGACAATGACAGGGGTATTTATAGGATGCCAAAAGGGGAAAGTGCTGGCCGATCGGCCAGGTAACTCGATCGGACAGCCTGTCCGATCGGACAGCAGTCCGATCGGCTGGCTGTTCGATCGGCTGGTAGCCTGATCGATCAGTCTGCACGTTTCGAGTGTTCGGCGCGACGATTTTTGATATTTCGATTTCAGTTGCAAGTGGTTCGATACGATAGGGTTTGCTAGTCAAATTACTTTTAATCCCAACCACTCATATCTTGCACTGTCTTTTCTCCACTAATTATCATAGTTCGGTTTCGATTGAGTTCGATTGCGTTTCGATTGATTTCCCACACATAACATAATTAAACATGCACAAGTAACACATAAGGCACACACACACGTATAACAATAATTAAGATACGTAGCTCGAGTTGTGATTCGATTCGATGTCGATTTGATTAACATAGTTTGATTATCGTTTAGTTAACTTTATCGCATTGTTACTTCCTACAGTTCACAGTCGTAAGTCGGTTAGATGGCGATTGAAATACGTCGATTATTGAAATTATTGACACTTACTCCACATAATACAGCTAAATTAAACACATAAAAGAAATTCACTATAAGTCAAGCTGCGCGTAATCGGTCGTTGACTTTGACCTTGACTTTGAATTTGACTTCCCTGAAAACACGGGGTGTTACAACAAATGATCCTACAGACTCATTTCAAGAATGGAGAAAACAGTTTTGGTCGAAGATTGAAAAGCCTACTACTTCTAGAACACAAGTTGATTACTTGAAATTTGAAAAGGTTAAGCCTCACGGAAAGATACTAAGCTGGATGTTCGTAAAAGAAATTCACTGTGTTGCAAACAAGTGCGAACACGGCATCCAATACTTCAATTCATTGCTGAGTATCTTGTCCCTGCCCTTCTACGATGTTGCCGCTTTAACAAAACTAGAGTTGATCAATCGATCTAACTTTGAAGCTGCAACGTTGTTTGCAAGAAGACTGAAGTTTAATCGAAGAAATGGGTGGAAAGATGATTTGTATAAGCCACAGTTTCTGGTATATCAACAGATCAAGTATACGTTAGACCCATCGACCAACACAGCTCGATACAAGCTAGTCTATCAGCCGACGAAGGTCATGGATAAAATTCCGTTGATGCCGATGAAACATAATTTTCTTAAATATATGCGTTTGTGGTGTTATGATCCGACGCGGATCGTGAACATGTCTGCGGCCGACATAAACAAGTTATTTCGACATGATATCTTTTATGAAGACAAGGACGCATCTCAAGCCTTATTATTTCAACGCGTCGCTTGTTTCTGCTTCTACCGTGGAATTCATGCCGGAAGTACCTGGTCCGCAAAGCATTAAAGATTGAAGACTCAAAGAGCGAAGACCAAGCAACAGACAAGGGGGAGTTTGTTAGTGCATTTATGTGTCTGTAACCTGTCTTATTTCATTGTATGTTAAACGGTCTTTTGTTATCGAGTCTGTATGTTCTGTTATGTCTACCTAGTCGGATATCCTCCTATCCTACTTAGTATGACGTCTTGTCTTTGTATTTGTATCTTAACCTAATGCTAGTGTGCATTATGTTTAGAGTTTGTGTAATCATGCTAAACTGTCAATGCCTTAGTGATTTCTGTCCATGTTTGCTCATGACGAAATCGCATTTCGTCATGATGATTCATGACGAAATCCCTTGTCTTCGTCAATATGTATGTGTGGCGAAATCCCTGATTTCATCACACATGGTTTTCGTCGGATGGGTTTTCGTCGATGGACAATATATATATTGAGTATGTTTCACAGTTTAGTTTATGAGAGCATAGAGAGAAACTGAGAGTTTATCGTCAAGCATTGTGTGTATGTGTTTTGCAGTTTGTTCTCATCCTTTTAATCCAAGTGAATCTTTGATTATCTTCTGTGTCCTTCGCATTACTTTGTTTGGTTTGCATCGTCACGGGGATTCCGCACCCGCGATCGTGTTTGTGATAAACAGGGATAGGTTACGTATCGGATCCTCCGAGAAAAACGGACCTACACTATAGTAGCTCTACAAAGTGGAATCTACCTATGTGAATGGTGGCAAGATCTCACCTAGCCACATCTCCAAGAAGCATGTTAAGACGAGCTCATCATCTATGTTCGACATATGGATCGTCTGATCATCTATTGCACAGGCTCACATTCGAATTCAGATAGAAAAGCAATTACCTTTCATATTCAAGATGTTCTTGTGCTCTTGGAAAAATTGAGACATCAGCCTTGTTCGTTGATAAGTGTAATTCCATCTCAGAAGCATTTCCACGCCATGTTGAAGGTCCCTAAAATGGAGGATCTTAGAAAACCTATTCCATGTTGTTGAACACACAAACAAGTGCGGAATCCAATTTTGTATGTAAATCAAGCAAGAGCACAATCAATAACAAATGAATATCACTTCAAAGCACAATGATATTGATTTCAGCAGAGTAACGTTACAAGGTTGTACATTATAAGCTCCCACTCTCACTGAAACATGCTCTCACTTCTAAAACAAAGCCTCTGCTGGTACTTATACGCAAACCAGCAGAGTACATCGAAACATAAGAAACATACACGAAACACATCGAAATACATTCACAGGTGTATCGAAATACACTTCTATGTATGTATCGAAATAGGATATATGTAATAAAACAAAATATCCTTGTTCATTATTCGAAATAGACTCTCAAAATGTCTATTTCGAATTCATAGTCTATTTCAAATTCATCTTTCTATTTTGATACATACATGGCAAAGATTCTATCTTTCCATTTCTAATTAGTATATTGATGTCATGATGTCATCAATATTCAACTGGGTTGCTCTGGTGTCTTCGTCATTCGTGTGTCCTACTCTAGGTCGTACGATGGAGGAATGTCGCTACGCATCAACACATGTATTTAGACCGAGGGAGATAAGTTCCAAAATTAATAATGTTACCAGATAAACAAAATAGTTCTACCTTTAATGTTGCAATGTTGATCCCAGATAAGATGCTCTTTGACTAAGTATGGCAATAGATTTCAACAAGTATGAAAATATTGTGCGGAACTAGAAATCAAACTTTCAAGAAACACAACTTATAGAATTTTCCAGTATATATATCACTTTGGAATACAAAGTTATTGACTGTTGCAAATGAGTGCTCAAAGAATTATGTAGTGAAGGGTAATGGAGTTTTTGGTGTATATATTGAATGTTTAGCTCAACTCATTTAACATTCGGTGTTGACATCTCTATTTATAGAGAGTCTGGGTCATGAATAAATATTTGTTTATTCATGCACTTGCTCTGCACAAAGTAGATTTTTGGCATATTCATTGAATCCATGGATGTCAACTTGCTACTTTTCAAGTGTGTCAGTGCCTTATCTCTAAGACAAGTTGGCTCATCGGAAATTCTGAAATTCTGATGGCCAGCTTACCAGAATTCTTTTGAGTTTGATCATTGATGATCAGAGTTTACAAGATTCTAGATGTATCATCAGACTTATCAGAATGTCATTTTCTGATTGTTTTCTTTTGTCTTGATCACTTCTTGATCTTTTTTAAAGATATTTCTTTCTTTCTTCTCTTGTCGTATTATCTTGTAGACACCTTTTAATTGATCTTCTTGACTTTATCTTCAGCATATGTTCAGACAAATCATCTTTTTCTTCAATACTTATAAAAGTTTCATAAAATGGAACCTCGGACGCCTCTCTAGTCATGATCCTTTCATATCATAATTAGTTTTGCAACTAAAGCATTTTAAGTTAGAATGTATTCACCCCAAAAATATATAAAACAGGGGGAACGTCACAAGACTCACTTGTGGGTTATGGGCCACGCACCTTATTATTTGTATACGTCCCATTTGGATGCACTATATTCATATAGTTCTCAACATTAACAAGTCATTTATTTGTGAGTGTCTCCAATGGAACATTATGGTAGTAGGTGGTGTACTCTATAGTTAAAGAGTTGAAAGTTAAACATTACAAGATGCAGATTGTATTGTATTAATCCTATAAAATATATGAAATATTGTTAAAAATATATTTGAGAGCACGGAAATAACAGGCATTTAGCTTATCTAGTAAATATGAGAGCAGAATTTGGGGGTTCTTTTCAACTTGGTTTGGCTTATTTGAATCGGATCTTCCAAGTTTATTCAACTAGGATTATAAAACCGATAAAGTTCCAAAATTTGAATATCGAAAGGTACGTTTTAGAAATGACATGTACCAATATTTATTTGTTTTTACTGAAATTTTAATTTGCATATTAGCAAACATTCGATCAGTATATTTTAAATCCGAATTAAATTTTTTACTGGAAATCAGTTGGTGGAGTTCCCTATATTTTGGTCATTTAAACCATGAGGACTGTTCTAACTTATACAACTAGAGATCTTGATATAATATAATAAAGACCATCCGTCGCTAATGGCAACCTACCTTAAATCAATTTTTGTTTTCAATAATCTACGCCCGCTTTTTTGTTTTTTTTTTACATTTTTATTTACGTTTTCTGTTACAACATTGTTTCTACTATTGTAGCTTTAACGACTATTTGAAGATGATAAACCCATCCATCTTCGCAAACAATAGCTTTTTTTACTTCTCCCAATGATGATTAATATATAGCATGTAAATATAGTATAAGACAACTAAAATAGGAAGACAATACCATTGGAGAGAAATGAAAAGATGAATAACTTTGAAGATACGAATATATTTATTTTAAGACGATGGTAGTATAATTAAAATCCTCATAAGGAGGATTACATAAGATAACATAATCCTCATAAGGAGGATTACATAAGATAACCACTAATATAATGGTGTAAGGAATATTACCGACGTTTAGTTAACAAACTAATCATGACAACAACACATAGGAGGATTTTCTGGTCTGCAAGCACCAGTCAAGAAACCAACTCTTCGACAAAGCTGTAAGCAATCCTCTTTTAATTCGTTACAATTTCCAAGGCATGCTGGAGCAAGAGCTGCATACCAAAACATTCGATTAGCACATTTCAGCATTGTAATGTTCATGAAATAATCCTAGAATTTTAAAGATATATGGAATATTAAAGTTCTCATACCATAAGATGGAACAACTGTCATGAAAAGAAATGCCAACAACAAAAGTGTCAAGACAAGAGAATGCTTCAATGTGAACGCCATTCGAGTGATATTGCGTGATAATAATTTTTATCACTACAACAAAAATGGCTTTTTAGGACCTTTTCTGTGGGACGCTGGTAAAAGAGGGTCCAAAAAAACTATTTAATAGGACTAATGAACTTTTGGGGTCCTTTTATAATATACTCTACTAAACCGGTGTCCTAAAAAAACTATTTAATAGGATGGATGATTTTTTGGGGTCCTATTATCATATAACTTAATAGGACACTTAAAATATAGATCCTAATAAAGTACTTTATAAGACATTTAATTGTTAGTGTCCTATTATGTGATACTGTATAAGGACACTTGATCATATGGGGTCCTATTATAACATAACTTAATAGGACACATTGTAGTTAAGTCATAAATGTTTAGTGTTATAGGACCCTTTCTAGTCGAAGTCATATTAGAACTTAACTTAATAGGACACTTGACACTTGGGTCTTATAACTTTAAACTTTAAAGGGCGCTTAATCATTATGGTGTTATCACTACTAGAAATTTGGTCTAATGCAACTTTTTAGAAGCAACCCTTCTCAAATGAGTTGCATTTGACTCTAATGCAACATCTTTGAACATAAAGGTTGTGTTTGAAGATCTAATGCAACCTTTTTCGTAAAAAGTTGCAAAAATAATTGCATTTCCAACCCTTTTTATAAAAAGGTTACGAACTTTACTAAAAAATGTAACTTTTTTAAGAGGTTGCAAATTTTATTGAAACTTGCAACTTTTGTTAGATAGGTTGCATTGAGAAAAATTAAATGTAACTTTAATTTGAAAAGGCTGACTTAGCCTTTGTTTTTCTAGCTGTTGAGTTGGGTTCAGTCTTGAGACAAGCAATTTGAGAAATTTCAAACATGCACAAACCCCTTCAACAAATGCTTTATAGCATATCAGGTGTGTGTTTGATTTTTTTTTGACCTTTCAGTTTGATTCTTCAAGTTCTTAAGCATACATATTCTATTGAGCATCAAAAATATGCATTGAGAGACAGATATACCAGGCAAAATGAGTGGGTCGAATGGGGTTGGGCGGGGTGACGGGTTAGAATGAATTCAAGTCAAAACAGGTCTTTTAAAAAAAGAGTTTTTTTTTGTTCGGATTATAACAGATCCGTGACGAAATGAGTTTTAATATAGACTGATACGGGTTAACTATAGTCTTCAAAATATTTTATACTGACCCTTTTCCTCCCAGTTAGCGATATTGACTTTATATTCAGTACTTCTAAAGTTTTTTTTATATATATATAGCATCAAATTTAGGGAGCCACAATGTATTGCGAATGTAAAATCTTAACAGCTCAGGTTTTGAAAAAATCAGGTTTAGAACACACCCAAAAATCTAAACGCTAAATCACTCAAACCGAAAACAAATCAGCAGAATAAGTACAGCATTTGGAACAAGAATTAAATACGCCACAATGCTAGGGGTGTACAAGTGGAAGACTTCAAAGCATCCTCTAAGGCCATGTGTAGTCATAACGCCCCTTTGTGGGCGTTATGCGACACGTGGCGCGCCACGTCAGCGTGTGGCGTTATGGGGCCTTATGCATTTTAAGCCCGTAGTCATAAAGCCCTTGTCTAATCATTACTCAATTATTAATTTCTAATTTTTTATAATTATTTTCTAACTTTATAAAATTAAAATTCATTTCATTAAATTAAAAAACATTACACTAAAATAAAAATAAAAACATTACACTTAAAAAAAAAAAAAAAAAAACGGTTCCACTAAAAAAAAAAAAAAGTTTGACTAAAAAAATAAAAAAACAACACTTCAAAGATTATATTTTTTTTCGATCCTTTCCTTTTGGGCCAACGCCATGAGATCGAAAAAAAGGTCTCGTATTCGTCGCCAAAAAACGCTTCTACTTTGATTGTTTGCTACAAAAAAACAAAATATAATGTTTAAAAACAGAAAATAAATATAAAACAGAAAATATAAAAAAACAGAAAACGAAAAAAAAAAAACAAAGAAAAAAAAACATACATATAACCGGGTCCTCCGAAACATCGATGAAAGCGCGGGTTAACGCATACTCCTCTTCGGGCTCCCACGTTATCACAGTTTTTTTCGCTCGGGTAGTGGTTTCCACTTTCTTTTTATGTGGCCGTTTTGCTTTTCCTTTTCCTTTTTGCGTCTCCGGTTGCGTATCCGGTACCTCGGGTTGCGTCTCCGGAACAACATCGGGTTCGTGTAGTGGGGAGGCGAAAGCATTAGCCGACCCAAACGCTTGAGACGACCCCATCCCATCCGTGTTTTGATTCGGGTTCCACCCGTAGAGATTAGGGTCCCATGATAGCGGTTGGTTCAAAAGATTCATGAACCCGGGACTTTGTTGATTGTAATCGAGAAAACCGGAGCCGAAAGGGTTGGGTCTAGTGGGAACCGGCAACACGGGGCGAGTAGGATTACCACTTTGGTTTGGGTCCGTACTTGATCGGGGAGGAATGAAGCCACGGTTGTATGGATGCATTGTATAAAATATCAAGATTTGTAAAAAAAATGGAAGAGATGAGAGTTTTTGAGTGTTTGTGGTAAAATAAATAGGAGAGGAGGTAAAGATTTAAAGGAAAGTTTGAAAAATAAATTGATTTTTTTTTATTAAAATGACCGTTTACAAACGGTCAAAAAAATCAATTCATCCATTCGAAACGCCGCGATAATTATCGCGCCTTCAAAAATTTTTTGGGCATAGCGCCCTTTGTTTTGGTGTGCAAGGCGCCATCTCGGCGCTATGGGGGGTTATACCGCCCCACTACGTATGCTCTAAGGCCATGTGTAGTCATAACGCCCCTTTGTGGGCGTTATGCGACACGTGGCGCGCCACGTCAGCGTGGGGCGTTATGGGGCCTTATGCATTTTAAGCCCGTAGTCATAAAGCCCCTGTCTAATCATTACTCAATTATTAATTTCTAATTTTTTATAATTATTTTCTAACTTTATAAAATTAAAATTCATTTCATTAAATTAAAAAACATTACACTAAAATAAAAATAAAAACATTACACTTAAAAAAAAAAAACGGTTCCACTAAAAAAAAAAAGTTTGACTAAAAAAATAAAAAAACAACACTTCAAAGATTATATTTTTTTTCGATCCTTTCCTTTTAGGCCAACGCCATGAGATCGAAAAAAAGGTCTCGTATTCGTTGCCAAAAAACGCTTCTACTTTGATTGTTTGCTACAAAAAAACAAAATATAATGTTTAAAAACAGAAAATAAATATAAAACAGAAAATAAAAAAAAAAACAGAAAACGAAAAAAAAAACAAAGAAAAAAAAACATACATATAACCGGGTCCTCCGAAACATCGATGAAAGCGCGGGTTAACGCATACTCCTCTTCGGGCTCCCACGTTATCACAGTTTTTTTCGCTCGGGTAGTGGTTTCCACTTTCTTTTTATGTGGCCGTTTTGCTTTTCCTTTTCCTTTTTGCGTCTCCGGTTGCGTATCCGGTACCTCGGGTTGCGTCTCCGGAACAACATCGGGTTCGTGTAGTGGGGAGGCGAAAGCATTAGCCGACCCAAACGCTTGAGACGACCCCATCCCATCCGTGTTTTCATTCGGGTTCCACCCGTAGAGATTAGGGTCCCATGATAGCGGTTGGTTCAAAAGATTCATGAACCCGGGACTTTGTTGATTGTAATCGAGAAAACCGGAGCCGAAAGGGTTGGGTCTAGTGGGAACCGGCAATACGGGGCGAGTAGGATTACCACTTTGGTTTGGGTCCGCACTTGATCGGGGAGGAATGAAGCCACGGTTGTATGGATGCATTGTATAAAATATCAAGATTTGTAAAAAAAATGGAAGAGATGAGAGTTTTTGAGTGTTTGTGGTAAAAACAATAGGAGAGGAGGTAAAGATTTAAAGTAAAGTTTGAAAAATAAATTGATTTTTTTTTTATTAAAATGACCGTTTACAAACGGTCAAAAAAATCAATTCATCCATTCAAAACGCCGCGATAATTATCGCGCCTTCAAAAAATTTTTGGGCATAGCGCCCTTTGTTTTGGTGTGCAAGGCGCCATCTCGGCACTATGGGGGGTTATACCGCCCCACTACGTATGCTCTAAGGCCATGTGTAGTCATAACGCCCCTTTGTGGGCGTTATGCGACACGTGGCGCGCCACGTCAGCGTGGGGCGTTATGGGGCCTTATGCATTTTAAGCCCGTAGTCATAAAGCCCCTGTCTAATCATTACTCAATTATTAATTTCTAATTTTTTATAATTATTTTCTAACTTTATAAAATTAAAATTCATTTCATTAAATTAAAAAACATTACACTAAAATAAAAATAAAAATAAAAACATTACACTTAAAAAAAAAAACGGTTCCACTAAAAAAAAAGTTTGACTAAAAAAATAAAAAAACAACACTTCAAAGATTATATTTTTTTTTCAATCCTTTCCTTTTGGGCCAACGCCATGAGATCGAAAAAAAAGTCTCGTATTCGTTGCCAAAAAACGCTTCTACTTTGATTGTTTGCTACAAAAAAACAAAATATAATGTTTAAAAACAGAAAATAAATATAAAACAGAAAATAAAAAAAAACAGAAAACGAAAAAAAAAACAAAGAAAAAAAAACATACATATAACCGGGTCCTCCGAAACATCGATGAAAGCGCGGGTTAACGCATACTCCTCTTCGGGCTCCCACGTTATCACAGTTTTTTTCGCTCGGGTAGTGGTTTCCACTTTCTTTTTATGTGGCCGTTTTGCTTTTCCTTTTCCTTTTTGCGTATCCGGTACCTCGGGTTGCGTCTCCGGAACAACATCGGGTTCGTGTAGTGGGGAGGCGAAAGCATTAGCCGACCCAAACGCTTGAGACGACCCCATCCCATCCGTGTTTTGATTCGGGTTCCACCCGTAGAGATTAGGGTCCCATGATAGTGGTTGTTTCAAAAGATTCATGAACCCGGGACTTTGTTGATTGTAATCGAGAAAACCGGAGCCGAAAGGGTTGGGTCTAGTGGGAAACGGCAACACGGGGCGAGTAGGATTACCACTTTGGTTTGGGTCCGCACTTGATCGGGGAGGAATGAAGCCACGGTTGTATGGATGCATTGTATAAAATATCAAGATTTGTAAAAAAAATGGAAGAGATGAGAGTTTTTGAGTGTTTGTGGTAAAAAAAATAGGAGAGGAGGTAAAGATTTAAAGGAAAGTTTGAAAAATAAATTGATTTTTTTTTATTAAAATGACCGTTTACAAACGGTCAAAAAAATCAATTCATCCATTCAAAACGCCGCGATAATTATCGCGCCTTCAAAATTTTTTTGGGCATAGCGCCCTTTGTTTTGGTGTGCAAGGCGCCATCTCGGCGCTATGGGGGGTTATACCGCCCCACTACGTATGCTCTAAGGCCATGTGTAGTCATAACGCCCCTTTGTGGGCGTTATGCGACACGTGGCGCGCCACGTCAGCGTGGGGCGTTATGGGGCCTTATGCATTTTAAACCCGTAGTCATAAAGCCCCTGTCTAATCATTACTCAATTATTAATTTCTAATTTTTTATAATTATTTTCTAACTTTATAAAATTAAAATTCATTTCATTAAATTAAAAAACATTACACTAAAATAAAAATAAAAATAAAAACATTACACTTAAAAAAAAAAAAAAAAAAAAAACGTTTCCACTAAAAAAAAAAGTTTGACTAAAAAAATAAAAAAACAACACTTCAAAGATTATATTTTTTTTCGATCCTTTCCTTTTGGGCCAACGCCATGAGATCGAAAAAAAGGTCTCGTATTCGTTGCCAAAAAACGCTTCTACTTTGATTGTTTGCTACAAAAAAACAAAATATAATGTTTAAAAACAGAAAATAAATATAAAACAGAAAATAAAAATAAAAAACAGAAAACGAAAAAAAAAACAAAGAAAAAAAAACATACATATAACCGGGTCCTCCGAAACATCGATGAAAGCGCGGGTTAACGCATACTCCTCTTCGGGCTCCCACGTTATCACAGTTTTTTTCGCTCGGGTAGTGGTTTCCACTTTCTTTTTATGTGGCCGTTTTGCTTTTCCTTTTCCTTTTTGCGTCTCCGGTTGCGTATCCGGTACCTCGGGTTGCGTCTCCGGAACAACATCGGGTTCGTGTAGTGGGGAGGCGAAAGCATTAGCCGACCCAAACGCTTGAGACGACCCCATCCCATCCGTGTTTTGATTCGGGTTCCACCCGTAGAGATTAGGGTCCCATGATAGCGGTTGGTTCAAAAGATTCATGAACCCGGGACTTTGTTGATTGTAATCGAGAAAACCGGAGCCGAAAGGGTTGGGTCTAGTGGGAACCGGCAACACGGGGCGAGTAGGATTACCACTTTGGTTTGGGCCCACACTTGATCGGGAAGGAATGAAGCCACGATTGTATGGATGCATTGTATAAAATATCAAGATTTGTAAAAAAAATGGAAGAGATGAGAGTTTTTGAGTGTTTGTGGTAAAAAAAATAGGAGAGGAGGTAAAGATTTAAAGGAAAGTTTGAAAAATAAATTGATTTTTTTTATTAAAATGACCGTTTACAAACGGTCAAAAAAATCAATTCATCCATTCAAAACGCCGCGATAATTATCGCGCCTTCAAAAATTTTTTGGGCATAGCGCCCTTTGTTTTGGTGTGCAAGGCGCCATCTCGGCGCTATGGGGGGTTATACCGCCCCACTACGTATGCTCTAAGGCCATGTGTAGTCATAACGCCCCTTTGTGGGCGTTATGCGACACGTGGCGCGCCACGTCAGCGTGGGGCGTTATGGGGCCTTATGCATTTTAAACCCGTAGTCATAAAGCCCCTGTCTAATCATTACTCAATTATTAATTTCTAATTTTTTATAATTATTTTCTAACTTTATAAAATTAAAATTCATTTCATTAAATTAAAAAACATTACACTAAAATAAAAATAAAAATAAAAACATTACACTTAAAAAAAAAAAAAAAAACGGTTCCACTAAAAAAAAAAGTTTGACTAAAAAAATAAAAAAACAACACTTCAAAGATTATATTTTTTTTCGATCCTTTCCTTTTGGGCCAACGCCATGAGATCGAAAAAAAGGTCTCGTATTCGTTGCCAAAAAACGCTTCTACTTTGATTGTTTGCTACAAAAAAACAAAATATAATGTTTAAAAACAGAAAATAAATATAAAACAGAAAATAAAAATAAAAAACAGAAAACGAAAAAAAAAACAAAGAAAAAAAAAACATACATATAACCGGGTCCTCCGAAACATCGATGAAAGCGCGGGTTAACGCATACTCCTCTTCGGGCTCCCACGTTATCACAGTTTTTTTCGCTCGGGTAGTGGTTTCCACTTTCTTTTTATGTGGCCGTTTTGCTTTTCCTTTTCCTTTTTGCGTCTCCGGTTGCGTATCCGGTACCTCGGGTTGCGTCTCCGGAACAACATCGGGTTCGTGTAGTGGGGAGGCGAAAGCATTAGCCGACCCAAACGCTTGAGACGACCCCATCCCATCCGTGTTTTGATTCGGGTTCCACCCGTAGAGATTAGGGTCCCATGATAGCGGTTGGTTCAAAAGATTCATGAACCCGGGACTTTGTTGATTGTAATCGAGAAAACCGGAGCCGAAAGGGTTGGGTCTAGTGGGAACCGGCAACACGGGGCGAGTAGGATTACCACTTTGGTTTGGGCCCACACTTGATCGGGGAGGAATGAAGCCACGATTGTATGGATGCATTGTATAAAATATCAAGATTTGTAAAAAAAAATGGAAGAGATGAGAGTTTTTGAGTGTTTGTGGTAAAAAAAATAGGAGAGGAGGTAAAGATTTAAAGGAAAGTTTGAAAAATAAATTGATTTTTTTTTTATTAAAATGACCGTTTACAAACGGTCAAAAAAATCAATTCATCCATTCAAAACGCCGCGATAATTATCGCGCCTTCAAAAATTTTTTGGGCATAGCGCCCTTTGTTTTGGTGTGCAAGGCGCCATCTCGGCGCTATGGGGGGTTATACCGCCCCACTACGTATGCTCTAAGGCCATGTGTAGTCATAACGCCCCTTTGTGGGCGTTATGCGACACGTGGCGCGCCACGTCAGCGTGGGGCGTTATGGGGCCTTATGCATTTTAAACCCGTAGTCATAAAGCCCCTGTCTAATCATTACTCAATTATTAATTTCTAATTTTTTATAATTATTTTCTAACTTTATAAAATTAAAATTCATTTCATTAAATTAAAAAACATTACACTAAAATAAAAATAAAAACATTACACTTAAAAAAAAAAAAAAACGGTTCCACTAAAAAAAAAAAGTTTGACTAAAAAAATAAAAAAACAACACTTCAAAGATTATATTTTTTTTCGATCCTTTCCTTTTGGGCCAACGCCATGAGATCCAAAAAAAGGTCTCGTATTCGTTGCCAAAAAACGCTTCTACTTTGATTGTTTGCTACAAAAAACAAAATATAATGTTTAAAAACAGAAAATAAATATAAAACAGAAAATAAAAATAAAAAACAGAAAACAAAAAAAAAAAAACAAAGAAAAAAAAACATACATATAACCGGGTCCTCCGAAACATCGATGAAAGCGCGGGTTAACGCATACTCCTCTTCGGGCTCCCACGTTATCACAGTTTTTTTCGCTCGGGTAGTGGTTTCCACTTTCTTTTTATGTGGCCGTTTTGCTTTTCCTTTTCCTTTTTGCGTCTCCGGTTGCGTATCCGGTACCTCGGGTTGCGTCTCCGGAACAACATCGGGTTCGTGTAGTGGGGAGGCGAAAGCATTAGCCGACCCAAACGCTTGAGACGACCCCATCCCATCCGTGTTTTGATTCGGGTTCCACCCGTAGAGATTAGGGTCCCATGATAGCGGTTGGTTCAAAATATTCATGAACCCGGGACTTTGTTGATTGTAATCGAGAAAACCGGAGCCGAAAGGGTTGGGTCTAGTGGGAACCGGCAACACGGGGCGAGTAGGATTACCACTTTGGTTTGGGCCCACACTTGATCGGGGAGGAATGAAGCCACGATTGTATGGATGCATTGTATAAAATATCAAGATTTGTAAAAAAAAATGGAAGAGATAGAGAGTTTTTGAGTGTTTGTGGTAAAAAAAAATAGGAGAGGAGGTAAAGATTTAAAGGAAAGTTTGAAAAATAAATTGATTTTTTTTTTATTAAAATGACCGTTTACAAACGGTCAAAAAAATCAATTCATCCATTCAAAACGCCGCGATAATTATCGCGCCTTCAAAAATTTTTTGGGCATAGCGCCCTTTGTTTTGGTGTGCAAGGCGCCATCTCGGCGCAATGGGGGGTTATACCGCCCCACTACGTATGCTCTAAGGCCATGTGTAGTCATAACGCCCCTTTGTGGGCGTTATGCGACACGTGGCGCGCCACGTCAGCGTGGGGCGTTATGGGGCCTTATGCATTTTAAGCCCGTAGTCATAAAGCCCCTGTCTAATCATTACTCAATTATTAATTTCTAATTTTTTTATAATTATTTTCTAACTTTATAAAATTAAAATTCATTTCATTAAATTAAAAAAACATTACACTAAAATAAAAATAAAAACATTACACTTAAAAAAAAAAAAAAACGGTTCCACTAAAAAAAAAAAAAAAGTTTGACTAAAAAAATAAAAAAACAACACTTCAAAGATTATATTTTTTTCGATCCTTTCCTTTTGGGCCAACGCCATGAGATCGAAAAAAAGGTCTCGTATTCGTTGCCAAAAAACGCTTCTACTTTGATTGTTTGCTACAAAAAAACAAAATATAATGTTTAAAAACAGAAAATAAATATAAAACAGAAAATAAAAAAAAAACAGAAAACGAAAAAAAAAAACAAAGAAAAAAAAACATACATATAACCGGGTCCTCTGAAACATCGATGAAAGCGCGGGTTAACGCATACTCCTCTTCGGGCTCCCACGTTATCACAGTTTTTTTCGCTCGGGTAGTGGTTTCCACTTTCTTTTTATGTGGCCGTTTTGCTTTTCCTTTTCCTTTTTGCGTCTCCGGTTGCGTATCCGATACCTCGGGTTGCGTCTCCGGAACAACATCGGGTTCGTGTAGTGGGGAGGCGAAAGCATTAGCCGACCCAAACGCTTGAGACGACCCCATCCCATCCGTGTTTTGATTCGGGTTCCACCCGTAGAGATTAGGGTCCCATGATAGCGGTTGGTTCAAAAGATTCATGAACCCGGGACTTTGTTGATTGTAATCGAGAAAACCGGAGCCGAAAGGGTTGGGTCTAGTGGGAACCGGCAACACGGGGCGAGTAGGATTACCACTTTGGTTTGGGTCCGCACTTGATCGGGGAGGAATGAAGCCACGGTTGTATGGATGCATTGTATAAAATATCAAGATTTGTAAAAAAAATTGGAAGAGATGAGAGTTTTTGAGTGTTTGTGGTAAAAAAAAATAGGAGAGGAGGTAAAGATTTAAAGGAAAGTTTGAAAAATAAATTGATTTGTTTTTTTATTAAAATGACCGTTTACAAACGGTCAAAAAAATCAATTCATCCATTCAAAACGCCGCGATAATTATCGCGCCTTCAAAATTTTTTTGGGCATAGCGCCCTTTGTTTTGGTGTGCAAGGCGCCATCTCGGCGCTATGGGGGGTTATACCGCCCCACTACGTATGCTATAAGTTTTGCCTTTTGTTTTTAAACCATACACTTTTATTTAGTAGATTTATTATTAATGTTATAGTAATTATCAGATAAATATCTAAAATCCTTTAAAAATAGAACAATATCCAAGTTAAAAACTTCTCCCTCCTACCTCAAAACACCATACCAAAGATTAATACAAATCAGTAAATCACAATAAACAATCTGTAAAATTATATGAATCAACTTTCTTAATAGATTTAACCTGTTGAATGTGTATGATATCTTATTGAATATTACACTTAAAAGCCAGGAAAAGAAAAGCACTTGTAGAAGAATCGCCAAAAAGAGTCCCCTGTGGATAAAATAAGCAGCAAAAAAAATTGTTATTCCTTGAACAAATTTTAGACTATGATTGAAATACATACAAGACCACTAAATAGAAATAAAAATGACAAAGAGCGGGACGAAGAATTGAGTAGGGTGGCAATTATACGTATAGATGGAAACGACCATTCACTTTTACCTTTTGATTGGGGTGGTCGGAGGAGGGGATCATTCGGATGGGAATCGATTAATCAAGGGGGAGCAGAAATTGGATGAGCGGGTAGATTAAAGTTTTAATAATTGGAGTTTTGAGCGAAAATTGAATTTTGAGGGCAATTTTGTGTTGTATTTACGATTGGAGGGAAGCAGGGAATTGGTGACCCGGGAAACGAAAAAAAAGTATTTTTTTAGTTTTTGAAATATAATAAATATTAAGATTCAAAGTGGTAAAAAAAGTTGTTAAGGACGTAAAGAGTAAACTGCCATTTTGGTCCCTGTGGTTTGGACATTTTTGTCATTTTAGTTCAAATCTCAAACTTTTTAAATCTGGGTCCATGTTGTTTTACTTTTATTGTCATTTTAGTCCAAAATTCAAAAACTCTCTTTTTTAACTGTTGCAACCTGCCTATTTTGTCTTTTAGTTCAGGGGCATTTTTGTCCATTTGATTTTATTATAACATATTAATAATTAATAAAATAAATTAAATATATTTAATTCTTTTATACCCTTATTTAACATTATCTTCCCCATTTAACCCTAACCCACAAAATGTAGGTCATCTTCCCCAACGAATCCTAGCCACTTGACCGTGAATAACCACCACCACCACTACTGTCGTCGGTTTCCAACATCACCACAACTTCCATCATCGTTCTCGATCACCATCTTCAACAACAGCAAGCCACCATCAACTTCAGCAACATCAATCATCATCATCTTCAATCATCAGGGAATATAAGAAAAAGAGAAGAAAGGGGAAACCCATTCTTACCGGAAATTTGTTGAAATTAAAGTACCGCCGCTGACCACTAACTTACCATCATTGACCAGTATTGTATGTAATTGACTATGATTGCCAATAGTCAACCAATATTAACATTGGTTAACCATGATTAACCAATTTTGACCATCGCTTACCATTTTTAGCTAATATTGATCTAAATTGACCATCATTGAAACTATTTGTCCATCATTGACCCTAACTAATTGATCCTACTTAATTCCTAATGTTTATCATTGGCCCTAAATAATCATCATTAACCAATAGTAACCTTAATTAATCCTAATAAGGCCATATAATGGCGGTTGTTGACCAATACATACATACATTGTGTGTATGTATGTATGTATGTATGTATGTATATATGTATGTATGTAACGCATGTATGTATGCTCCTTATTGGCCATTATAAAGCAACACTAGCTCTAAATAACCATCATTTACCTTAATCGACTATTATTGACCCTAATTAACCAATATCGACCGTCATTGATCAACACTAACCCCCACTAATTATCATTAACCCGTAATCACCATAACTAACCATCATTAAACCCCAATGACTAGCATTGATCCTATTAGAATCTCGTTTACCAACATTGAACCTAATTGACCATTTAATTATTATTTACCCTCATTAACCAATATCGACCATCACTAACCATTATTAACCCACATTGATCATCACTAACCCATAATCATTGTAAATGACCATAATTAACCTTGTTGACTATCATTGGCTAATATTGTTCCTATTAGATTCTTGTTTACCAACATTGAGACTAACTGACAATACATAATAATTTGACATCCTAACTGACTATCTGTTACCCTCATTAATCAATGTCGACCATCCTTAACCAATATTGACCATCAATGATAATGTTTGGTCAATGTTGGCATAGAAGGACATATTCGATATTACTTGTCTTAACGAATGGGTTACCCGTATTATGCATCACTGACTATATAGGACCAATAATGACCCTAATCTACAAAGATTCACACCAATTGACCAATGGTCTAAGAAGAAAAACCATAAAGCTCACAAAGATTGACCATTGGTTAGGATGTAAACGAGCCACTCATGAGCTACTCGTGATTAACAACTCCAAACTCCAAATCTCACACCTGCCATAATTCTCAGTTGGGTTGGGGCTCCACATGTGCATACCACCATTGTCGATCAGCACAGTTGCAGGAGAATGGAGAAGATGATGAATTAGGGTTTGGGTTTGAAGAAGATGATGGATTAGGGTTTGGGGGGAAGATGAAGATGATAAGTCTGCTTGCTTTTATAGGGTCAAGGTCAAATGATTATTTAATTTAATTAATTTAATTAATTTAATTAGTAATGAGTTATAATAAAATTATATTGATCATTTTGCCCCTGAAGAAAAGGATAAAATAACATGATTAAATTAGATAAATATCAGTTGATTTCACTTTTCGATCAAAATGACAATAAAAGTGAACCCACATGAACCCATATTTAAAAGGTTTGAGATTTAGACTAAAGTGACAAAAGTGACCAAATCTTAGAGACCAAAATGGCAATTTACTCTTTTTTTTATCTTATAGAAAAAATGCAACCGATTATGCGACAACATATAAAGTTTTAGAGTTAATAGCCAAAATGGTCCCTGAGGTTTGCTCACTTTTGCCACTTTAGTCCAAAACCCAAATTTCTTACATCTGGGTCCCTGAGGTTTGCATTTTGTTGCCATTTTAGTCCAAATTTCAAAAACCCCTTTTTTAAGTGTTGAAACCAACCTATTTTGTCCTTTTGTGCAGGGGCATTTTGGTCATTTTAATTTAATCTTTTAATAAACTAAAACAAAATTAATTATATTATATATATATATATATACATACAGACATTCACACAACAAATACCCATCTCTCTCTCTCTCTCTCTCTCTCTCTCTCTCTGGTGAAGAAGGCTGAGGGCGGTGGTGGTTCAGGTTGGATGACCGGCGATGGAAACTGAGCAAGGCGGTGATCGGCGATGGTGGCGCAGGAGATGGAGGTTGGTTGTGTCGTGTGGAAGAGGGCTGAGGGCGGTGGTGGGTTTTGCAGAGTGGGTTTTGCTGAGGGCGGTGGTGGGTTTACAGGTGTAAATCGACGAACAGTAGCAGCGTTTACAGGTTGGTTGCTGATTTGGGTTAGGGTTGTTTGCAGGTTGGTTGCTGATTTGGGTTAGGGTTGTTTGCAGGTTGGTTGCTGATTTGGGTTAGGGTTCCGGTGTTGGTTGCTGAATCGTGTTGTTGCAGGTTTGGGGCTAGGGTTCCGGTGGAGACGGTGGCGGTGGGAGGGTTAGTCGAAGACGGTTTGCAGGTGGTTGGTGATTAGGGTTGTTGCAGGTTTGAAGGTGGTTGTGGTGGTGTATTGTTGGAGGTGGTGGGTGAAGGACGGAGACAGAGAGATGGTGGTGGTGGTGGATTAATGGTGGTGGTGATGAAATTGGGTGCAGAACCTGGGGAACCCGCTTTAGGTTTTGTGTTGGGTTCTTGAGATTAAGACGAGAGAGAGGGAGAGAGAGATGGTGGTGGATCTGGCCGGAAATGCAGAAGTAGTTGCGGTGGTGGAAGGTTGTGATGATGGTGGGGTGGGTGGTGACGGTGGTGGTGGAAGGTTGTGATGATGGTGGGGTGGATGGTGACGGTGGTGGGAGGCGGTGATGCTGGTGGTAGAAGGCGGTGATGGTGGTGGGTCTTTGTGTGAATATCTGTATGTATATATATAATATATAAAATTAATTTTGTTTTAATTTATTAAAAGAGTAAATTAAAATGACTAAAATGCCCCTACACAAAAGGACAAAACAATCAGGTTTCAACACTCAAAAAGGGGGTTTTTGAATTTTGGACTAAAATGGCAACAAAATGCAAACCTCAGGGACCCAGATTTAAAAAATTTGGGTTTTGGACTAAAGTGGTAAAAGTGAGCAAACCTCAGGGACCATTTTGGCTATTAACTCAAAGTTTTATAAACAATTACCTGATTATACTTCTTCATCTTTTAAAAGGCTAAAATTTCTCGATTCATTCTAATCGGTCATTACTTCTCTGTTATCTTCTTTTCTAAATTTTAACCCTAGGACGTACTGGTACGGTACAGAGACGTCTGCTCGATTCCCCCTTCTTGATTCTTTTTTTAAAATTTTTAACCCTAGGACGTACTGGTATAGAGACGTCTGGTCGATTCCGCCTTTACGATTTAATGGTCAGGCTGGGTTATCAGGTATGCTCAACGTTGAATACATTGTTCTCGAACTATATCCTTCATTCCTCCTATTCGATTTATTTTACATTTTGCTACTGTGATGTTATTTAAAATGAATTTTGGACTATATGCTCATATTATTGTGTGCACAGAACGTGTTCGACTAAATGTATGTGAGATGATTGAAACAGGATACGAGATCTGAATGGTTGTTCCATTTTAGGTGGCTGCAAGGTTGTGAGATTCACTTCGCAATTAATAAAAGGAAAAATTACAAGTTTTGTCCTTTATCTTTAGGGTACTTTACAGGCGGTGTCCTTTTTTTCAAATGTTGACAGGCGGTGTCCTTTAGTAGGTATTTTGTTACAAGTTTTGTCCTTTGAGCCTAACCCAGTTAGATTTTTTTGTTAAATTAAATCACACAAGGGTAATTTAGTCCTTTTACCCATATATTTTAATTAACAATAAACTATAAACAAATTTAAGAAATTAATATACAGAAACCCTCACCCATCTCTCTCTACTTTTCTACCCCTTCTCAATATATCTGACCACCCACCAAAACAACCGCAACCCACCGCCCCCACCTGCAACCAACCACTCCCACCCACCGCCCCACCTGCAACCAACCAACATAAAGAACCGCCACCCTCTACCCCCTCCACCGCACCACCTCCTACGCCTCTGAGTAGAACCAGCCACACCGCCACACTTCGACTACAACGCCGAACTTATCTCCGGTTCAAAATTGCCGCCGGAATCCTCTGTGAGAATATGCCGCCGGTTTGGTTTATTATTTCTTAAAACCATAGTTAACCATTCCATTCAACCATAATTTCCCCAAAACAGGTCGAACCTAACTGTGAACAACCATGGAAAAAATTCAAGGTACTCAAGATCTAATCAGTTTACAACTTCTAAAAAGTCAACGCTCAAAAGTCAAAGGTAAGCTCAATAACCTGCAATGAAAGAGCATCTATATCCGCCCTTAAAGCAACACACGGAGGCTCACCGGAACCCAACAACACCGGTAACTGCAACCGGATGTTTGTAAGAAATCCCCAAATTATCCAATTCTTCTCAAATAATCTTACTAGTTTCAAACTCTTGAGAAATTTTGACTGTTTTTTTTTACCTCACTTGAAGTTTAGAGAAATTGGGCCCCTGTTTCAATTCATCCCAAATCCACCACCGACTTCGCCGCTATCGTCTTCACCCCCACCTCCTCAATTCATCCCCAAATCTCATGGGTTGTTGCAATTTATTCTTTTCTAAAAAAACCCACATCGGAAAAAGATAGTTTTCACCGGAATAATGGTGGTGGTGGTAGATTGGATCGATGATGGTGTTGATGAAGACGGTGGTGGTGGCGGCGGCATATGGTGGTGTTGATGAAGACGGTGGTGGTGGTGGTGGCAACATATGGTGGTGGTGGTAGATTGGATCGATGATGAGGTGATGTTTGTGGAAGATGAAATTTGGGGGTTATGATTTGCAATGGTGAGTTGTATACTGGTGGAGGGAGAGAGAGAGGGGGAGGTGAGAATAGGCAGTGGTTGTTAGAGAGAGAGAGGTTTATATGTATATAATTTTTTTTTGAATATTTTATAAAGAATAAATTACAACTTTTGTCCTTTAAATATGTAAAAAGACATAACTACCCTCATGTGCTTATCATGTGCCACAAATTAACTGAGTTTTTTAACCAGGTTGGGTGGAAAGGACAAAACTTGTAACAAAATACCTACTAAAGGACACCGCCTGTCAACATTTGAAAAAAAGGACACCGCCTGTAAAGTACCCTAAAGATAAAGGACAAAACTTGTAATTTTTCCTTAATAAAAATATAATATGTGTCAGTTAATGGTTATAGACTTTGATTTATATCTTGGTTAATGGTTATAGACTTGCTACTAGGGGTGCAAACGAGCCGAGCCGAGCCGAGCCCGAGCTTGGCCAGGCTCGAGCTCGATTAACTTATGAGAGCTCGGCTCGATTTGAGCTTTGTTTTCAAAGCTCGAGCTCGGCTCGTTTGTAGTTTATCAAGATCGAGCTCGGCTCGTTTATTATCTATTAATTAGTATATTAAATAAAAATAATATAAATAATAGACTTTTTAGGCTTGCGAGCTCGATAAGTAAAGCTCGGGCTCGGGCTCGGGCTCGTTTACTAAAGAAGCTTATTTTTAGGTTCGAGGTCGGCTTGTAAACAAGTTTAAATAAGCTCGGCTCGACTCGGCTCGTTTACACTATGGCTCGATAAGGCTCGACGAGCCTAACGAGCTTCACATGTGAGGCTCGAGCTCGGGCTCGATAAACAAACGAGCTTTGTTTTGAGGCTCAAGCTCGGCTCGGGCTCGATAAGGCTCGGCTCGTTTCGAGCTTTTTCTCGAGTCGATCTCGAGTAGTTTGCGAGTCGCTCGGCTCGTTTGCACCCCTACTTGCTACTATGAGAGTGCTATTTTAACAATAATTTGGGCGGAAGGTGAAGAATTGGAGGGCAAGAGTTAAGGAACTATACCATGATCCATCTTTTTTGTCACTGAAGGAACAAATAAGTTCTAGGCCAAAACAAGTGCAAAAAAACAATGGAAGAAACTTGTGAAGTATTGGAATAAAGAAAAGTCTAAGGTATGAAATAGCCTACCACTTTAAATAACATTAGTTTATTTCCTATTCTGAAATTTCACTTGTCTACTGAAGCTGGTAAGTGAAAAAAAACAAGGCGAATCAGGCAAAGAAGAAGATGGTTCAAGTAACGGGTAAAGAAAGTTATGCTCGAGTCCGTGAAGAGCTAAAGGTGATTATATGAGATAGTGCAATTGTTAATGTAGCATGTCGATATCCATTGTTAATATTTATTTTCTTTTTATTCAAACAGGCATCTAAGGGACAAGATCCAAGTCGAATGGAAATGTTTCGTGCATGTTTCTCCAAAGATGGAACTATGTCTAATATTGGCACAGATGCAACAACTTAGTTCTAATCTTCCCGAGGGCTCGATCGATAAGCCTGGACCAGATGATGTTTTTTTCTAAAGTAATATGTAATGATCGAAATGGTGTTGTCGTTATGTATGGTTTGGGTGTTCGTGATGCTGATGTTTGGGGTGTAATACCAAGTCGTTCGGCATGTCATAGAGAAAACATCCAATTGAAGTCTCAATGTGAAGAACTTACTAGTACTGTGGTCCAGTTACGAGCCCAAGTATCAGAGATGGAAGGGTCGAGGGGTGGTTCCAGTGTTCAACCTCTTGCATCGCAACATTTCCTCAATGTAACCAATGGACATTAACGTTTACGGGTATTTTTCTATATAAATCTTTAGTGTTCCACCTATTACATGACCACAATAGTAATCTTCTTCATCTTTAATCCTATTAGTTTTTCATCATGAATAACATCAACAACTAGAAGTTCCACTACAAAGGATTAGCGTGTAGTGTGGTGGTGGCTATTCTTGTTTGTAAACATGGGATTATTAAAAACCATTTTTCCTTAGTTTTTTTCTATAAGAATATTAGCCTGCTAGTGTAAAAATTAATTAGGATAAATTACACTTTTCGTCTTTTATGTTTGTATCAGATTGCAATGGATAGCCTTTAACTTCAGTAATTACAGTCACAGTCCTTTATTTGGAAAACTCATTACACCCTACGTCCTTTAGCACTAACAAGGTTAAAATTTTCAGTTAAATTCAGTCATGTGCATTACACATGAGGGTAAATTCGTCTTTTTACTATTAAGGACTATTTGTGAAATAAATATGTTTTGATCTTTAATCTTTTCCTTCATCCTCTCTCTCTCTCTCTCTCTCTCTCACAACAGTCCATCCAAATCTGCCCCCACACCACCACCACCACCACCGCCACTAACCGTGCCACCACTAACAACCGCCAACGCCGTCATCCTGAACTAACCCTACCTCTACAACCGTCCTCCGCCCCTCTTTCCATCTCAACTAACTCCAAACTCATCTCAGACCCTAAACAACAACAATTTAACCTATCGGAACTCGATCGGATCAACCGAATCGGCAGAGGCAGCGGCGACACCGTCTACAAAGTCCTCCACAGGCCGGTTATTCGCCTTAAAAGTCATCTACGGCAACCACGAAGACGCCGTAGGCCATCAGATCTGCCGCGAAATCGAACAACATTTGATTGTTTTCAGGATCAGTAATTTGATTATGAAGTGCTAACTGCTCAGTTGGAGGTACAAGAAGCTGAGATTTGCATTTGATTTGGGGGCTTTATGTGAAGATGAAGGTAGGGATTGCTGCGAAGTTACTGTTGATAGATTTGCATCTGATTTTGGGGGTTTGTAATCGTGTGCGAATCAGATAGATTTCGGACTGTTTCGGTGTGATTTCGACGTATTTAGATTGATTTTCGGTGTATCATTTGAGATTTTCAGTGAGTTTAGGTGAAATCAGATCGATTTCGTTTGATTTTTGATAAGTTTCGGTGTGATTTTTGATTACTTCGAACTGATTAGTCTGGTTAAAAATATAGCTGCAAAGTAAAATCGTTTTCAGAAAATAATTTCAAATCTGAAGTTTTGTTTAAACGTAGAAGTATACACAAAGAGGATGGCATATGGAATCATTTCAGATCTGAAATGAAGAAATAGTTGTTTGTTTATAATAGAAGTTGCAGGTAGTTCTTATTCAAAAATAGGAAGATTGTTCTTATTCAAAAATAGGAAGAAGTGAATGCACCCAAGAGTTTGAAGAGATGATGGGGCGGTTGGGGCAGGAGACTATGGTGAATGAGTGCAAGATGATGATAACAAGGTTTGATGTTAATGGTGATGGTTTTATTTTCAGAGGATTTAGAGAGGGTAGAGGGGGAGAGTGTGACTTGAGAAAGAGATGGAGGGGGTGAGGGTAAATATTAAAGCTTTGTTTTAAATTTTAATTTAATTAAATTGGTAAAAAGACTAAACTACCCTTATGTGATAGGATTTAACTGAAAACATTAACCAAGTTAGTGGTAAAGGACGTAGGATGTAATGAGTTTTCCAAATAAAGGACTGTGACTGTAATTACTGAAGTTAAAGGCTATCCATTGCAATCTGATACAAACATAAAGGACGAAAAGTGTAATTTATCCAATTAATTAATTTTTTTTGTAAAATGATTTTTTGCACTATTATGACTAGAGTTTAATAAATATTTGTTGAAAACTAAAATATAGGTCGGAGATGAAGTTTTCTTCAAAAGCATTCTAAACTCTATCGAGACTGTAGCAAGAGGAAGGGTCCAGAGCTTGGACCCAAATGATTTAGTTGGTGGTACAGAGATTGGACCAGAATGGTGTGAGGTAAACGTTCAAGTACCAATAAAAAAAGATGAAAACTTGGTAAGACCATATAGTTTATTTTCTACAATTCAAGATTGTATTAGTGCATCCATCGCATGGCCCTATCCATTCATCTCGGTATGTATTTGTTAAACTTGTGATACAAATAATTTTAATATCATGGAACTTAATGTTTATACATGGATGGTTTATTTGTAGGTAGTCCATGAGGATTGAGGACGCATGATGACTCAAGATTTTATGCTTCTTATTTCTTTAATTGCTTTTAATTTCTTTGTTAAATGTTAAGACTTTATATTAGATAATGTTATAACTTATTTATGGTTAGTGTTTTTGTTATGAACATGCTTATTTGAAATATAATGAAGTTTTATTTCTTTCATTAGGTGATGTTATACAATAACTTTTAGGATGTTATATGTTGATGGTCTATTTATAAAATTTGTTTTATAATCTTATTTGGGATATTAGGACCATTTTCTTGATATTAAAGTAGCTATAACGTTATATCATAAGGGTCCTATAAATTAATTTTTAAGGACGCTTGTATGTGTATCAAAAGATTAAAAGTAGGTAATCACATATTAGAACATTGTAAAAGTGTCTTAATATGTTCTTTTTAGGACGCTATTTAAGTTGTCTATAGACATATTATGTGACCATAAAATTGGTTTCATAATCTTATTTGGTATATTAGGACCCTTTTCTTGGTACTAAATTAGCTATAATGTTACATCATAAGGGTCCTATCAATTAATTTCTAAGGACGCTTGTAAGTGTATCAAAAGATTAAAAGTATGTAAGCACATGTTAGAACATCGTAAAAGTGTCCTAATATGTTTTTATTAGGACACTATTTTGGTTGTTCAAAGACATATTACGCAACCATAAAATTGGTTTCATAATCTTATTTAAGATGTTATGACGCTTTTTTAGTTCTGTGACTTATTACGACCCCTTTACATGAAACGCTTTTACCGTTGGTCCTATTAAATGAAAGGTCCTATAAAATAGCATTTTAGGACGGTTTTTCGCGTACTAAAAACCCAGTTTTCTTGTAGTGTATATAAAGATCAATAAGATGATAGTTGATGTGGCTACACGAGTCGGGACTCTTACATATATAACCATATACATTAAATACATCAGATATCAACATCAATATATTCTCTAAATTGCACTATTAATGCGGATTCTGTAATTAAAAAAATTTAACACAATATTTCACAAACAAGATGTGTTCTGATTAGAAGAAGACGTGTTTTAACAATGTATTTGACATTATTGTGTCCCGATAGAACACCCTGATGTTAAAAGGTGATGTGACCCCTTAATCAGAATTAGTTAAATATTTTTTTGTTTTTTTTTTTTTTTTGATAAAATTCAATTTTCATTCCAATCATCAGGGCAAATTACATAAGGATAGCAGGTAGACGAGCAACAAACTGCGCCGCCATCCCTTTCTGAATAGAAAACCCTAATCTACTAAAAACAAAGCCTCGCCCCTGAGGGGTCGAAAAGTTGCTGTGGACTACACGCTGAACTCTGGACAAGAAACGAACTGCCTCTGGCGCCAAAGAGCCAAACGTGTCAAACGCTAGGGGGACAAAGGCATGCTGATTATCCTCACAAGCTTTCGCGTGCTTTTCCACCTTCTTCGACTCTGCTTTCAGTACCGCTTGCCCCGCCACAAAACCATTTTCCCGGAACCCGGCTAGGGGGGATACACCTGTGAGATCGACACAAGCATGTTTCCCGCCCTCCCAACCAAAAACTAGCACGTCAGCCGGGCGTAGAGTGGATCTCCCCTCCGACGGGTCTGTAAGAAAATTAACCGGTGCCTCTTTCTTTGCCGAGATCCCTGCTCGTCTGAGAATATCCATTAACGCATCTCGAACAAAGTCATGGCGATACTTAAACCCCGGCAACTCTCTACAGTGTAACGCATGCTCCCCGTATTTATCCAGGCATGCTTTACGGCAGACTGGGCAAGTTTCATCATTCGGGAACATGGGGATCATCAAACGGTACTTAAGGATTGACCGGTACTCCACCGCTGACATACGTTGACCCAAACCTTCGATAGGAATAACAGTTAAGAAATCTTGAGCTTGAGGCCTCTGTAGGCATTCAATGACGGCTTTCTGGCGGGGAGACAAATGAAAATCTTCTCCCAAGCTTTGTGCGATTCGACAACAAAGGGCATTCGCCAAAGTTTTCTGTGGCTTTTTGGGGGCGGTGTCCTTGTTAGAGAAACCGCCGAGATCAAAGTCAGGTAGAGATTCATGCAAGCGTTCCAAGGCGCTGGCATAATCCGGATCAATGTTAGCAACCCCACTGTTACGTAGTATGTGGTCCTGCAACTCCCAAGATTGAGACCTGGAAGCCACAAAGGCATAGGCAGCCACATCCCGGGCCGAGAGAAGGCCCAACCCACCAAGCCGCATTGGCAAGGTCGCGATCCGCCACTGTAGTTCACCAAAAAAAGGACCCCCACATACGACAATGTCTTCTATTGCCTCCTAAAGACCTTTATCAAAACATGAAACAGCATCATCCACAAAGGGGGGCTGGCAAGTTCGCAAACCAAAAAGCAACTTTGCAACCCCCATACAAGATCTAAGCAAAAGAAGTTCGCTTTGAGGATCCCGCAACAAGGGAAGGTGCCCCATAATGTCAACAGCGCGCGTTGCCCTCTTAGCAGCTAGACCACTGATAAAACTAGCATCACGACTGACTGCCCCTCCTAGCAGTTTGACACCTTTCTCTGGCCTCCCAATCTCACTGGGGAAAAGCCCTGGCCGTACCTTCACCCCGTTACATGCCGGCGAAAATAATTCAGTTTTTCTAATATTAAGTCGTAGCCCCAAGGCTGGACCCTCCGAACCGATGATATCGAGAGCTTTAGCAACCTGAACAGCGTCCCCGATAATCGTCCCGTCATCCAAGTACCAAGCATGGAAGGGGAGTTTACAGTTTTCCTTCACCTGAAGCACTAAGGGGTGTAAGGATAGGGCAAAAAGCAAAGGTCCCAAGGGATCCCCTTGCTGCACCCCCGTGAATGCCCCGATGCGGTCATTGCCCACGTATAGCCTAGCAGGCTGAGCATATAGAAATTGAACCCACGGGAATATGGAGGGGCAGTGGCTATGGACCTCGCGAAGCAAAACCGAACGGTCAACTAAGTTGAAAGCGTTGGAAAAATCAACCGTAAGCATGGCCAGTGAGCCATCTGAATGAAAAGAATTAAGGAACCTGTTAGCGTTGTGCAGCACCGCCTCCGCCCCATTGGGAACCCCCACCCCAAATTGGTAGTCCCCCAAGTATTTAATAGCTTCTTTCCCAACTTTCTTCATGGCTACTTTGGAGACTAATCTTCTCCAAATTGCCCCCACAGCAATGGGGCGAATTCCATTATCAGGCTTCAACAAAGGGGTTAGGGGCGCCGAAGCAACAAAATCCGCGAGCACCTTTGGAGATAACCCCCCTAGCCAAAGGTTTAACACTTCAGTGATGGCAGTAAGCAGTCCCGTGGCAGTCGCCGACCCTTCGCCGCTAAGAGCGTCCAACAGGTGTTGGGCTTGGAGGCCATCTCGCCCACAAGATGTCCCTTTCGGGAAAGATTTCACACACCTGTGGACGCAGTCTTTATCCACGGATAACGCAGGTTGGGAAAGAGGGGTTGAAGGGAGGCTCGGGGGTGGCGCGAAGGGATGTTTGTCGATAAGGGCTTGCATGGTAGATTCCCCCCGGGGAGCAACCCCACTGGAACACAACACCTTAACTGCAGCAGTGAAGTGACCATCACTCAGTTTCCTGAGACATTGCTTGATGTTAGGGCTAACCTCCTCAGCTATCTCCCGTTGTGCCTCCCCCCACGCACGACCTCTTCTCCACTATCGGCAAGGAGGGAATTGACCAAAATCTCAAAACCAGAGCCCTCCTTCCACATAGCTATGGCCCGTAAAATACTATCACATTGCAAGGACTTTCGATTACCCGACCTTCTCTCTTGCCTGGAAGACGGCTTAACCACCTTAAGGGTACAACGGGGTAAGAGCAAGAGTTTGACCCAGCTTTCAACAGTCCCAGGGGAAGCTACTACTTTATGGATGGCACCTGTCAAAGCTTGTGCAAATGCCAAACAGCAGCTTGGGGGGATGCTCTTAACAGTTCGAACCGGAAGGGAGAAAACACGTTCAATGAGAGCAACATCTCCCGTCACTCCCTGCGGGGTCCTAAGCTCAACCATCACAGGATCTTGGGGCCTTGGGATCCCCATGACAAAATCCTCATCAGACCCGGATTTTCTAGAGAACGTGAAAACACCATCAGGATGATGACACCCCCTACTAAGTGCGTGTGTCTTCATGCACCTCCCACACAACCAATATCCAAAAACTCGCAAGGTTTCCCCAACATTTGAAAACAATTCTAAATCCTTAGAAAGTGCATCTTGAAGGGATTCTTTACGATCATCTTTAAAATGATGATTCATCTTAAATGACTATTTATCTTTGGTCGCACGCTTAAAAAATCTGAAATATGTTGAGAACAATGAAGTGATGCACAACTCGCCGATTAATTATCTAGTGAGCGGGTGAACTTAAACATAAATAATCCATTATATGACAATATAATTCATTTGTGAAAATATTTAGTACATATGACCAAAGTTAATATTTAATACATCTAATCACACTTTTTAAAAAACATTATCTAGTAAACCATGGAATTCTATCTTTTCACTTTAAGAAATAACTTTAATTATTGGGAAATTGGATTTAAATAATCCGAACTTTCACCTGTTGGCCAATAACACTCCGAACTTTCAGTTTGGCCAGCAGCACTCTCAACTTTCATCATATTTTCCCAAAACACTCCCAAACTAACATATCACTAACCAAGTTAGTTTTTAAGTTTTATTTATTACACAAACAGTCCCTGTAGTTATAATTTACTAGTTTTAAGTTTTATTTATTACACAAACAGTCCCTATAGTTATAAAAAAAATCATAAAAATAAAAAAAAATCTAAAAATTCAAAAAAATTCAAAAAAATTCAAAAAAATCATAAAAATTCAAAAAAAATAAAAAAAAATTCTAAAAAAATAAAAAAAAAATAAAAAAAAATCATAAAAAATCATAAAAATTCTAAAAATATCAAAAAAATTCAAAAAAAAATCATAAAAAACCGTTTCGACCCGTACCGTTTCGACGCGAACTGTTTCGACGCGTACCGTTTCGACCCGGACCGTTTCGACCCGTACCGTTTCGACGCGAACTGTTTCGAACCGTACCGTTTCGACCCGGACCGTTTCGACCCGTACCGTTTTCGACCCGTACCGTTTCGACGCGAACCGTTTCGACGCGTACCGTTTCGACCCGTACCGTTTTCGACCCGTACCGTTTCAACGGTACGGTTCGAAACGGTCCGGGTCGAAACGGTACGGTTCGAAACGGTCCGGGTGGAAACGGTACGGGTCGAAATGGTCCGGGTCGAAACGGTACGCGTCGAAACAGTTCGCGTCGAAACGGTACGGGTCGAAACGGTTTTTTATGATTTTTTTAGAATTTTTTTGATATTTTTTAGAATTTTTATGATTTTTTATGATTTTTTTTTTATTTTTTTAGATTTTTTTAGATTTTTTTAGATTTTTTTAGAATTTTTTTGATTTTTTTTGAATTTTTATGATTTTTTTGAATTTTTTTGAATTTTTAGATTTTTTTTTTATTTTTATGATTTTTTTTATAACTACAGGGACTGTTTGTGTAATAAATAAAACTTAAAACTAGTAAATTATAACTACAGGGACTGTTTGTGTAATAAATAAAACTTAAAAACTAACTTGGTTAGTGATATGTTAGTTTGGGAGTGTTTTGGGAAAATAGGATGAAAGTTGAGAGTGCTGCTGGCCAAACTGAAAGTTCGGAGTGTTATTGGCCAACAGGTGAAAGTTCGGATTATTTAAATCCAATTTCCCTTAATTATTTTTACATAATGTTGTTAGTGCAGTTATGTCTATCGCCTCCGTCAATCCAGTTCGTAGCAGAATATCTGAAGAAAACTAGTACTTATATTGTAATATTTAGGGAAAATGCAAGTTGGCATTTATGTAATTAATGAGAAATCTCATTAAACCTCTTGGCCTATAAATAGAACACTTAGGTGTTAGAATTAGAACTTTTGCCATTTGGAGATTTGAAGAGCTTAGGAGCTAGAGAGAGAAAGTAGAGAGAGAAAGGAAAAAGGTGATTCGAGGTTCTTTGTACGTTTTCACATTTCTAATCGAATCACAGATTGAGTACGTTCTCGTGTTCGATCCACGCACGTGTACGGATTCCGCACGTCACACGTGTCATACGCATTCATTCGGGAGTCGAAAACCGATCCTACAAGTGGTATCAGAGCAGGAGCTCGATTGCACGGATCATACACACAAAATCGCACGAAATTTCAATGGGTTCAGAGTCAAAATCATATCAGATTTGTCAAATTTCTAACTCTACACTTTTTCTTCACGTTTCGGACTGAAAACACAAAATTAAACGAGACTTTACGGATAAAAATCGCTGAAATTTTAACATGTTGTGCGAAAACAGTTGATTTACAAGCCTATAAATTTTCAGAACTTAATTCAAAGCGGTTTGTGAGATATCGTGATTTTTCTGGTTCTAAAATGTCAAAATGTTAACTGTTGCTGTTGCTGTTCATATTAATGGTCACCGATCGGATGGCTATCCGATCGGATAACCATCCTACCCAATTCAAATAGTTGTGGCACAATCATCTAACTGTGATTCGATCGATGTGACAACTGTCAAATTTGCCTGCATCCGTACAATTAATTAGACAAAAATTAATGATTAATGACTGTGCTGATTTACAATATATGACTTGAATTGTTTTCTAATCATACATACATGTGCATCATATATTGCAAATGACATAACATTGTTGCATGCAAACTTTATTGATTGGAATGATGCACGAAACACAGTTAGCACTGTTATCAGACAAATCAGAGAAATGCTGACGGAGTTCAGTGAATAGACAGACATGGTATTGAGATACAGAATGAGCCAGAAACCAAGTATTACACTAGTATAGTGTGTAGGAAAGTAAGGATCACAAAACTGCCTTCCTAAAGATAGTTTAAGTGCCGGAAAGTGCCTAAAACTTACATAAACTGCAGAATTCTGCAGAAAATCAGCAAATTTAGCATTTAAACAACTTAATATCGTGCAGAAACATGGTTAAATGGTCCTGAATGCTTTCCTAAGTGCCGGGAATCAAAACTGTCACAAAAGGTTACATAAAGCACACTAAACTGCGAAGTTTAGCACCTTAGAGAACCGGTAACCAACCGGACATTATCTGAAACACCAAATTTTCACTAGAACCATTGTTTCAACATCACCAAGCTAGTTATGGTCCCCGGACATCGTAACACACTATATAACATCTAGTAACTAACTAACCTAACTATATACTTGAAATCTAATTATATAAGTTAACCAATACTTACATCCTAACTCTAGAAACCCCCCCCCCCCACACACACACACACCTACGGCCATAGTGTGGCCCCCACATGGGATTTTATGTGTTTATTTTATAAGATCTTGTCCACTACTTTGTAAACATAATACCCATTAGGAGATTTGGTGTTGAAGGATTATAAGAAGGACCATTATAACATAACCCTTCATTTCCTACACAACATAACCAACATCATCTTCCTCCTTTCCCTTCATCATACTCACGACCAAGACAAGCCACAACACAACCACCATTTTAACTTCCATTCCATCCATTCCCAAGTGATATTAAGGTGTAAGGAGCTAAGTTAGGAAGCTTGGTGCTCTTGAAAGTTGAAGGACCTCTCTCTAGTGCTTTTATCCACTTGTTTTCTTCACTTTATCATCGCTAGCCTTGTGCTAGTGGTAAGAGTCTTGATCTTGCTAGTTTACTTCTATTTTAAGTGGTTAAAAGGAGAATCATAATGTTAATCTTGAAGAACATGAAGAACCACAAAAATAAAACTTGAACATAAGATTAAATCCTAAAGAAACTAAGTTGTTTGTGTGTTGTTTAGCTTGTTGATTGTTATTTATTCATGTATATGATGTAGATCATGATATGATCTTGTTAGATCATGATTAAAAACATGATCTAGCAAGATGAGAGAATAGAAATATTGTAGGATGATAGATCATCCACACATGAAGCATGAACTTGAATGAACAAGTGGTTTTCTTGAAAAATAATGATCAAGTAAGTTGTTAATCATATAGATCTAAAGATTCATGTGTGCTTTTTCAAAGAAACCAAGTTAAAAATATAAGTTTCATATAATCTTGGTTCTTACATAAACAAACCTTATTTTTGGTGGTTAAACAAGTGTAGAAACACTTGTGTTACAAGAATAATTCATAAAGAAACATTTTTAGAAATGATGATCACAAGTTGTAAAGATCCATAATCTTTAAAAATGAAGTTTTTAAAGAACTAATCACACTTTAAAGGATAACAAAGCTTACTAATAACACTAGTAAGTTCCTACAAATTTTTACAAAGATTCAAGTTCATGAAGTAGTAGATTATTACTTGTTTTTGGCAAAGTTGGTAAGTAAAAGTTGTTTGTTGTTGAGTATGGATTGATTGTGATGATTTTACAAAAGAAAATGATATGCTTGAAAGCTTGGAAACCTCCATTTTTAGGGGAAACTATGGCAAAATTTTCTAAAAATATAAACACTTAGAAAAACATTTCTAAACAAATATTTACAAGTGTATTTTAAACCATGAATCTTTCACATAAAGTTTGCCATAAATTTTGTTACAAAAATTATATTTATTGGAGGTTGGTTTTTACAAATAAAAGTGACTAAATATGTATTTAGGAAATAATATTTAGAAGACACCATGTGTGTGATTATTTGTATATTTTGTGTATTAGTTATATTATTTTAGGATTTGAAATAATATAACACATCAAAATACCAAGAATTACAATCCAAAATATTACCAAAATTCCAAGGAATAAATATACAAGTTGTACACAAAATGGGTGAAAACCGAACTATGGAATAAGACTTACAAAATATTCCGGAAAATTTATTCACAAAGTATATTTTGGTAAATAATATTTTGGACACCAAGAAAATGAAAATACGATCTTTACAATTATTACAAGAATATAACATATTTTGACAAAGGAAAATATATTATTTTTGGGCAAGAATAAATATATATTTTTTCTTGGAATTATTAGAAGATGTATTATTTTTGGGAGAAAATATACATTTCTTAAACAAACATGAAATACAATATTTTTGGGTGAAAGATATATTTTCTCAAAATAAATATGAAATATATCATTTTTGGGATGAAAAATGAGTATATGTATATTTCCAAGTTAGTGATGAAAGTATTATTTTTGAAACTTATGAGAAAATGCAAATATTTTTGCCAAAAGAAAACTCTAAATAATTTTATCTAAATAATATTTATTACAATATATATTTTGGAAATATATATTGGAGGACTTTTATTAAAGATAATATTCTGGAAAAATTAATACGAAATTAAGTATAAGAATACTTAATGAATACAATAAATATACGTATTCTCATAGGTATAAATAAATACACACCGAAATACGACCCCAATACATGGCAAAAATATACAAATACAAAAATACGAATACACCCATCCTTGGGAAGGATATACATGTATAATTACGTGGAAAGTGTCAAGTTAATATATTGTTTTAACTATTATCCCAAAATTTAATAAATATAATTCAAGTTAAAATATTTATTATTTTAACAAATAATTATATAACATGGGATAATGTTGAAGATACAAAGAACGTAACTCAAAAACACTAACTAATACTAAATCAAGGCACGACCCGTTCGCCTAATGGACCATAGTACGCATGTAGGTAGTCATGCGTTCTAGAGGAAGCTTTGAGTTACATTGGATACGAGGAACACAAAACTGTGAGTTCATGTCCCCCTTTTCTTTAAGCTGTTTTGTTTTATAACTTCGGGGGTGAAGTACATGTTACAAAATGTTTACATACAATTACAATTGGTATGGTTAGCTTTGGAAAGTACAGTAGATCATGTGAATGGGTAGGCGCACTCTTAAGGCCATTAATCCTCGTTGTAGGACCGAGGGACATGAGTGATAGATCTATTTGGGTGTAGCGAGCCCCACCCATGAGTCCGTCGAGTGGACCATGTGGTGACTATGTCTTATTGACAAAGTCTGCTAGGTTTGAGTCTTCCTGCACCATGTCACGTATATTAATGTATTAGCTACACATTAATTGATCTGTTTCCTTGTTGCATTCATTCCGGATTTCAAGTACATACAAACATACTTACAAATGTTTCAAAGGTTTATCCACACACACATGAACTCGCTCAACTTTTGTTGATGTTTTCAAACTACATGTATTTCTGGAAATTAAATATGGATCTGGCGGGCGTTGAAGTTTTCAAGTGTTGTTTGGAATAAAAGATGTCATCCGGTGTCATATGGTTTGGGAGTATGTTCCCTATCCTGGATAGGATGCATATTCAAAAGCCAAGTTTTCATTAGTATCTTTTGAGAAGTCTTTATGGAACTCTAAAACAAAATTGCGTGGTTTGTAATTCAGATTTGAAGTCAGTATTTGGATTCTAAAACAATGTTGTTATAATGTCTTAAAATTTAATCAATGGATGAACATCTTGGATTTATCATATAGTTGTTCGTTATGGTTGAATGCAATGATATTAAGCAAGTCACACGAAATCACGCTTCCGCAAAAGTCAGGGTGTGACAATTTGGTATCAGAGCTTCGATTGTAGCGAACTAGGATTCCTTCTCGAGTCTAGACTACAATCATTAGGGCTCTCACGAAAATATTTTTACAACATGTTTTCATTGCATACACAAAACGCCCAGATCCAGGGAAACAAACAATTTTTACTAAAGAAAGAAACGAAACACATTTCAAGGTTTATGTCTGTGGTTCAGTCTGAGAGAGTGGGTGGTTCAGTCTGAGAGACTGGGTGTTTCAGTCTGAGAGACTGGGTGGTTCAGTCTTAGAGACTGGGTGGTTCAGTCTGAGAGACTAGGTGGTTGGAGACTGGGTGGTCTAGTCTGGGAGACTGGGTGGTCTAGTATGGGAGACTAGGTGGTCTAGTCTGGGAGACTGGGTGGTCTAGTCTGGGAGACTGGGAAGGATAGAAAGTTTCATGAAGGATAAATGTGAATACATGATTACATGATAAATTGCCTTTGTTTGCACATACTGGGTGTTAGTGGTTACTATACGTACATATGTTAGGATTATGACGTTGCAGGCACATGTTATCCTCAGAGAATGGGTTGTCGGATGCCCGCAACCCGAAGGCAGTTGCATCAGACGACGAGGTCGTGCCCGCGCGAGAGATATATACGGCAGACACTGAGATTGATCCTGACATGCGGTCGGAGGACGAGGACGACTTCCAGCCGTTCGCACTACCAGACTTTGGTGATGATTTACCCTTGCCGATGGTTTCCCTAACGAGGATCCTTTTGCCATCCCAGTTCCAGTCCATGATCACCTCGTCATTTGGTCATTCCGATGGCAAGCACACCATGACTCCGATCCTCGACGTTGTACCGCCTGTGGTCATCCCCCCCTGAGGATTGGCCTCTCAACGATTAGTTTGATGATGGCGTTGATTTGTTTGTTGATGGTCCTCCTGATGACGCCCATGATGATGGAAGACTCCTTTGAGTCTATGACATCTTCAGTTTTACAGACGGCAGACTGCAGCTCTTTGCTACTAAGTTAGATGATGACACCGCTATGTCTGCCACAATATCACCTGCCCGAGATCCCACACCTCCACACGACCCAGAGCCTGCTCCTAAGCTAGCTTATGTTCCTTTTGGGTCAGCCTGATGTTGCGCCTATTGATCTGTAGCTGATTCCTAATCCTGACCAAGTTTCTTTTACCAGACATTGCACCCCTTATACCTGATCCAGTTCCTGCACATGTTGATCCTCCTCTTGTTGAGCTATTTATCCCCCCGCCTGCACCCGCTGATGTTGCTCCTTTTCCCCTATATAGACCGATGTCCATTGCACCGACATGTCTATTGTTTTTCCTTCAGGACATACCCGCACCCCGTCCAGAGGGAGGTACTTCTAGTCAGCACCCGCGCGACGATCCCTTTGCTTCAGCAGCTTTTCCACGGAACCCTCAGGCTGCACCGTTTGCTCCTTTCATTACTTCACCGCTGGACGAGCCGTTCGGATGGTTCCTACCATACATTATACTAATTTCAGACACCTACCATTCCTCACATCATGGAGGCTACACACGGGATGAGTTGCTCCTGTCACATCAGCTACAGTTTGAGGTTCTGACTCGCAGAGTTTTGAAGTTTGAGCTGACACCATGTCCTCCACCCTGTCTATGCCAGTAAACTTTGATCCTCCACATTCATCACTGTCTCCTTTTGCACTCTCACCTGCTGCTATTACACCTTTCTTAGGTTTTGATGCTCGTTTCTTTACTATCAAGCAACAGATCAGTTACTTACTTTGATGTGTATACCAGCTTGAGGAGGAGCTCGCACACGTTAGCAGTTTGCCTCTCTTCCATTCTCCACCTCAGTCATCAGTATAGTTGGCTTTTGGTTTATGCGGATTGCATTACTTTTGGGTAAAGACACTACAAATGAGCCGAGATTGTGGAGACTTTTGAAGACCACTTTTGATCACATGATATTGATACACTGATAGACTTTTTGGACAAGGGTAGGGTGACCCTGTGTCCCTTTTGATGTGATATACTTTGTTGACAATGTGACTATGATCGGAAAATAATGAAAGCTCAATTGTCTTATTCCCCACTAAACATGTAACAATACTTTGTGGCCAATGACTAATGAAAGCTCAGTTGCCATGCCCTCACTAAGCACGTTGTTGATCTGCATGTGTGTGCTATAATTGTGATGCTACGTACTTGCTTGTTATGTTCTCATTAAATATGTTCCCATCTACATGTTTGTGCTATAATTGTGAGGTCATATGATTGCTTGCTATGACGATTGCTTATATACATATGTACACGCACCTCCTAGATCTTATTTGTTAAGTAGAGGCTTATGTTCCTGTGTCCTTAATAAGACCTGACCTAGCCGATCTTCTTCTTAGAAGATGTCGATTCAAGGGAACATCAATACCAACAACCCTCTGCCGACGACAGAGGCGGAATTACAAGAGCGCATCTCACAGGCCATCGCACAGCACGAGGCCCTTCGCTCCAGACGCAGCGGAGGTACCTCAGGAAATAACCCACCCAACGGTAATGTTTAGTCACTTAAGACACATTACAAAACGTTCGGACATTTCCAAGTGTGCATTGCTAATGCCTTATGTGAATGATGTTGCTAATGTCGCAGATTGCACCTACAAACAGTTCTTGAGCTGCAAGCCCCGGGATTTCGACGGCACTGGGGTGCCATAGCCTTCGTGCGCTAGGTTGAGAAAACAGATTCTGTTTTGCGTTTGAGCAAATGCGCCCCAGAGCATCAGGTCACATACATATCTGGACTGTTTCAAGATGGGGCTCTGTCATGGTAGAACCTTCAGGTTCAGACGTTGGGCGAGACTGCTGCGTATGCCTTGACGTGGGACGAACTGAAAAAAGCTGATGCATAAGAGATATTGCTCGAGAGCAGAAGTCCAGAAGCTGGAAACTGAATTATGGAACTTGAAAATGGAATGTCCAAAGATAGCCGAGTATGTGCAGAGATTTCACGATTTATCGCAAGTTGTTCCACGTCTGGTGGAACCAGAATTTAAGAAGATCGAACGCTTCATCTGGGGATTGGCATCTCCGATTCCAAGCATGGTGACATCATCTAAACCTCCGACAATTACCGATGCTATCGACTTAAGTGTGGCGCTCACTGAAGAAGCAGTTAGACTGGGAAAATTTTCCACCTCGGAGGAGAAAAAGGAGACTCCTGTGGAGCCATCTGGAGGTACCAAGAGGAAGTTCGTAAATTTCAAGAAGGGTACTCGGTCGAGTAACAAGAAGAAGGCCAAAAAGGGAAAAGAGTACATGGGTATCCTACCTAAGTGCGACAATTGTCTACGTTATCATGTCGGGTGATGTAAATATGGAAAATGTGATAACTGTGGCAAGAGGGGGCATGTCAAGGAGACTTGTAGGCATGGTACTGAAAGTGGAAATAAAGGCCAAGATGGCAGCAAGAATCACGAAGGGAACAACGACAACAACGACTATCAAGGCAGGACGAGTGACAAACAAAAGCGTGCTCAAGGTTGTTTTAACTGTGGAAACAAAAAGCATTTCAGGAAATACTGCCCTAAAAACACTCAGGCACGTGGATGAAAGATCAACAGCGAAGCTAGGAAAGCACGCCAGGATCCAAACGAGGTTGTCGGTACGTCCCATATTAGTCAATTGTGTTGTTCGATAATAGTACCGACTATAGCTTCATATCTCTAGAGTGTAAGAGTATACTTGGTTTAGTAGCAAGTAAGTTAGGTATCCCGTATTCAATAGAACTAGCTAAGGGGAAGCTAGTGAAGTGATTTGAGGCTGTGTGATAGAGCTTGGAGAGCGTGTGTTTACGCTTGATCTTCTATCAGTTGAGCTGGAAAGCTTCGACATCGTAGTTGGAATGGATTAGTTGTCGAGTAACCGAGCTGAGATCATGTGTTAAGAAAATATTTTCCGCATCCCGATGTCGAATGAAGAAACGATCGTGATTCATGAGGAGAAGCAGGACACGCCCCTATGGATTATCAGTCGTTTGAAGGCACGGAAGTTTTCGCGCAAAGGATGTGTTGCCTTCTTGGCTCATGTTGTTGATAAGGAAGCCGAAGAACCAAAGCTTGAAGATATCCTGTGGTAAGGGACTATCCTGAAGTCTTCCCCGAAGACACGCCAGGGTTACCTCCTCAACAACAAGTTGAATTTCGCATCGACTTGGTTCCAGGCGGCGCGTCTGTAGCCAAGGCACCCTATCGACTTGCACTTTCTGAGATACAAGAATTGTCAACGCAGCTTCAGAAGTTGCCAGATAGTGGATTTATAAGGCAAGCGTTTTTCCCTGGGGAGTTTCAGTACTGTTCGTCAAGAAGAAGGACGGTAGTTTTCGAATGAGCATCAGCTACCCGGAGCCGAACAAGCTAACTAACAAGAGTCGGTAACTCTTGCTGAGGCTTAACGATTTATTTAACTAACTACAAGGATCCAACTACTATTCTAAGATTGATCGTTGATCGAGTATCATTAGCTGTGAATTTAGGAAGAAAGTATACCAAGGTACAGTGAGTCAACAAGTTGTTTTAAACATACGCTAATACTGTGTTTTATACACGATACACAAAGTAATTACACGCAGAATACAGAACCTTGAGGGTTAGGAACCATGCACTTAAGACCTTCAGGAACTTATGTCGAGATCAGTAAAGGTCACCACGTAAGAACCACGCCTATTAACTCGGGCAAACCCTATTATTTTGTCATGCGAGCTATTTTAGTTAACTGAGCGGATAAAGTACTCGAATTCCTTATATTGAAATTCCACTTTTGCATCTAGCAAGTAGAATTTTTAGCATCTCTACTTCTCCTAATGATAGTTGCATCATAACAATTTTCTTCATCAAGGCGAACACTCCTTTGTCTCGATACCTGATCATTTCTTCATTTTAGCAAATACTCATTGTTTCGTTTCTTGGAAAGTCACATGTTACGCATGCACCATTTGTTATGCATGTGGTTTCGTTTCGAATAAACGCTTCATCAAAAGTTCAAAAATTATTTGCTAAAGCTAATTTTCGATTTGTGATTCGGATGACCTGCATTATTGTAATTGTTGGCTCCTTTGATATCAAGCCAACACACTTTCTTGAAACTTCTTTTCTTTCAAGTTACATACATGGTTTGTCTTTGTAACCATGCCGGAATTCTCTTGTTGATACATACGTTATTTGTTGGATTGCACTGAAACCAAGTTCAATTGCTTGAACTTGTCCATTTCGCATATTCAATTCAAGACGCCATATGATGTATTGGGAGCATCATATTCAAAATTATTTTTCCAAAAGTTCTTTTGTTTCGGGTCGTAAAAGACTTGTTTGGTCTACGACTCCACTAAATCGTTTGTTGGTTTCGACACCTTGTGGTGATGCTTTCACAAAATTGAAGCTTGCGCTAATCTCGTTATGCACCTCATACACGGATTCAATTGTTTATTTATTGAATTGCTCTAAATCCGTTTTGTTTTATCACAATTAAAGCAGTCTTAACACAATCGTGTGATAAGACGATGGTACATAAATTCATTTTATACCCCAGTGTACCTCCTAACGGTTCTTTCATTATCAATCGAATGCCTTGCGGTATTTATTGCTTTTACATCTTCGATCGGAAACGATAGTTCTTTGATGTTCTATATTCAATTGAAAAATTCTACAATGCTATTTGAATCCAATTTCCAGGATTGCTTCATTACACTTCCATTTGATTTGAAACACGGTGAACTTGTTCGGTCACCGCTATTATTCAATTATGTCATTACGACACCTTGTGGTGTCGGTGTAAACTTGTAGCTTGTGCTAATCTTGGTCCATCGTTTCACACAAAACTATATATACTTTTGTTTGACTTGTCACTTAAACATCCCTAATGCAACTACGAATTAAGACAATGACACACCAGATTCGATTGTATTTCATTTCGTGTATTTTCGCAATTCGATAACGTCAACACACTTATTTTATTCATTCATTTGTTCGAAAGTTGACAGATCATTTTCATGTTATTATCATATTCGAGTTGTTGATTTTGAGTTCATATAGCGGATGCTATTGTTTCTGAAAACTCATTTGCATATTGTGACTGATTGTTTGAAGTTCTATTGGTCGAAACTCCTATATTGCACCCCTGTTAACTAAGTTACACTAGATTATACATCTATACATCTCGTGTCCTTTGACATCAAATTCTGGAACACATACCTTTTAGCTGCTGGGTTCTGATTGTTGTAATATGTCATTGGATGCACCTGTTTCGAATAAGTCTTGATTCGGTTTGGTGGTTATCTACCTCAGTATTATTCATATCCATACATGTAACCCTAAGGAGTTAAGGTAGTATAAATTTCGAGGACGAAATTTTCTTAACAGGGGGAGAATGTGACAATTGTCAAATTTGCGTGCATCCGTACAATTAATTAGACAATAATTAATGATTAATAACTGTGCTGATTTACAATTTATGACTTGAATTGTTTTTTGATCATACATACATATGCATCATATATTGCAAATGACATAACATTATTGCATGCAAACTTTATTGATTGGAATGATGCACGAAACACAGTTAGCACAGTTATCAGACAAATCAGAGAAATGCTGACGGAGTTCAGTGAATAGACAGACATGGTATTGAGATACAGAATGAGCCAGAAACCAAGTATTACACTAGTATAGTGTGTTGGAAAGTAAGGATCACAAAACAACCTTCCTAGAGATAGTTTAAGTGCCTGAAAGTGCCTAAAACTTACATAAACTGCAGAATTATGTAGAAAATCAGCAAATATAGCATTTAAACAACTTAATACCATGCAGAAATATGGTTAAATGGTCCTGAATGCTTTCCTAAGTGTCAGGAATCAAAACGGTCACAAAAGGTTACATAAAGCACACTAAACCGCGAAGTTTAGCACCTTAGCGAACCGGTAACCAACCGAACAACCAGACATTACCCGAAACACCAAATTTTCACTAGAAGCATTGTTTCAACATTACCAAGCTAGTTATGGTCCCCGAACATCGTAACACACTATATAACATCTAGTAACTAACTAACCTAACTATATACTTGAAATCTAATTATATAAGTTTACCAATACTTACATCCTAACTCTAGAACACCCCCCCCCACACCTACGGCCATAGTGTGGCCCCCACATGGGATTTTATGTGTTTATTTTATAAGATCTTGTCCACTACTTTGTAAACATAATACCCATTAGGAGATTTGGTGTTGAAGGATTATAAGAAGGACCATTATAACATAACCCTTCATTTCCTACACAACATAACCAACATCATCTTCCTCCTTTCCCTTCATCATACTCACAACCAAGACAAGCCACAACACAACCACCATTTTAACTTCCATTCCATCCATTCCCAAGTGATATTAAGGTGTAAGGAGCTAAGTTAGGAAGCTTGGTGCACTTGAAAGTTGAAGGACCTCTCTCTAGTGCTTTTATCCACTTGTTTTCTTCACTTGATCATCCCTAGCCTTGTGTTAGTGGTAAGAGTCTTGATCTTGCTAGTTTACTTCTATTTTAAGTGGTTAAAAGGAGAATCATAATGTTAATCTTGAAGAACATGAAGAACCACAAGAATAAAACATGAACATAAGCTTAAATCCTAAAGAAACTAAGTTATTTATGTGTTGTTTAGCTTGTTGATTATTATTTATTCATGTATATGATGTAGATCATCATATGATCTTGTTAGATCATGATTAAAAACATGATCTAGCAAGATGAGAGAATAGAAATATTGTAGGATGATAGATCAACCACACATGAAGCATGAACTTGAATGAACAAGTGGTTTTCTTGAAAAATAATGATCAAGTAAGTTGTTAATCATATAGATCTAAAGATTCATGGGTGGTTTTTCAAAGAAACCAAGTTAAAAATATAAGTTTTATATAATCTTGGTTCTTACATAAACAAACCTTATTTTTGGTGGTTAAACAAGTGTAGAAACACTTGTGTAACAACAAGAATTCATAAAGAAACATTTTTAGAAATGATGATAACAAGTTGTAAAGATCCATAATCTTAAAAAATGAAGTTTTTAAAGAACTAATCACACTTTAAAGGATAACAAAGCTTACTAATAACACTAGTAAGTTCCTACAAATTTTTACAAAGATTCAAGTTCATGAAGTAGTAGATTATTACTTGTTTTTGGCAAAGTTGGTAAGTAAAAGTTGTTTGTTGTTGAGTATGGATTGATTGTGATGATTTTACAAAAGAAAATGATATGCTTGAAAGCATGGAAACCTCCATTTTTAGGGGAAACTATGGCAAAATTTTCTAAAAATATAAACACTTAGAAAAACATTTCTAAACAAATATTTACAAGTGTATTTTAAACCATGAATCTTTAACATAAAGTTTGCCATAAATTTTGTTACAATAATTATACTTATTGGAGGTTGGTTTTTACAAATAAAAGTGACTAAATATGTATCTAGGAAATAATATTTAGAAGACTCCATGTGTGTGATTATTTGTATATTTTGTGTATTAGTTATATTATTTTAGGATTTGAAATAATATAACACATCAAAATACCAAGAATTACAATCCAAAATATTACCAAAATTCCAAGGAATAAATATACAAGTTGTACACAAAATGGGTGAAAACCGAACTATGGAATAAGACTTACAAAATATTCCGGAAAATTTATTCACAAAGTATATTTTGGTAAATAATATTTTGGACACCAAGAAAATGAAAATACGATCTTTATAATTATTACAAGAATATATCATATTTTGACAAAGGAAAATATATTATTTTTGGGCAAGAATAAATATATATTTTTCTTGAAATTATTAGAAGATGTGTTATTTTTGGGAGAAAATATACATTTCTTAAACAAACATGAAATACAATATTTTTGGGTGAAAGATATATTTTCTCAAAATAAATATGAAATATATCATTTGTGGGATGAAAAATGAGTATATGTATATTTCCAAGTTAGTAATGAAAGTATTATTTTTGAAACTTATGAGAAAATGCAAATATTTTTGCCAAAAGAAAATTTTAAATAATTTTTTCTAAATAATATTTATTACAATATATATTTTGGAAATATATATTGGAGGACTTTTATTAAAGATAATATTCCGGAAAAATTAATACGAAATTAAGTATAAGAATACTTAATGAATACAATAAATATACGTATTCTCATACGTATAAATACACACCGGAATACGACCCCAATACATGGCAAAAATATACAAATACAAAAATATGAATACACCCATCCTTGGGAAGGAAATACATGTATAATTACGTAGAAAATGTCAAGTTAATATATTGTTATAACTATTATCTCAAAATTTAATAAATATAATTCAAGTTAAAATATTTATTATTTTAACAAATAATTATATAACATGGGATAATGTTGAAGATACAAAGAACGTAACTCAAAAACACTAACTAATACTAAATCAAGGCACAACCCGTTCGCCTAATGGACCATAGTACGCATGTAGGTAGTCGTGCGTTCTAGAGGAAGCTTTGAGTTACATTGGATACGAGGAACGCAAAACTGTGAGTTCATGTCCCCCTTTTCTTTAAACTGTTTTGTTTTATAACTTCGGGGGTGAAGTACATGTTACAAAATGTTTACATACAATTACAATTGGTATGGTTAGCTTTGGAAAGTACATTAGATCATGTGAATGGGTAGGCGCACTCTTAAGGCCATTAATCCTCGTTGTAGGACCGAGGGACATGAGAGATAGATCTATTTGGGTGTAGCGAGCCCCACCCATGAGTCCGTCGAGTGGACCATGTGGTGACTATGTCTTATTGACAAAGTCTGCTAGGTTTGAGTCTTCCTGCACCATGTCACGTATATTAATGTATTAGCTACACATTAATTGATATGTTTCCTTGTTGCTTTCATACCGGATTTCAAGTACATACAAACATAGTTACAAATGTTTCAAAGGTTTATCCAGACACACATGAACTCGCTCAACTTTTGTTGATGTTTTCAAACTACATGTATTTCAGGAAATTAAGTATGGATCTGGTGGGCGTTGAAGTTTTCAAGTCTTGTTTGGAATAAAAGATGTCATCCGGTGTCGTATGGTTTGGGAGTATGTTCCCTATCCTGGATAGGATGCATATTCAAAAGCTAAGTTTTCATTAGTATCTTTTGAGAAGTCTTTATGGAACTCTAAAACAAAATTGCGTGGTTTGTAATTCAGATTTGAAGTCAGTATTTTGATTCTAAAACAATGTTTTTGTAATGTCTTAAAACTTAATCAATGGATGAACATCTTGGATTTAACATACAGTTGTTTGTTATGGTTGAATGCAATGATATTAAGCATGTCACACCAAATCACGCTTCGCAAAAGTCAAGGTGTGACAATCGAATCACTATCCGATCCAAAGCTTACTCGTTCAATATTACTTCTCTAAACAGTAGTGGCCCAATGAAACATTGTCTCTAATTGTTAGTCTGAAATGAATGTCATCGGTCCAATAAGATTCAAAAGATTGAATTGATTGTCGGCCATAAGGTTAAAGTCATTAAATCATTCACGTGTATGTGATTCTTGATCAGTGAATTACGAGAAGCTCGAGGCCCATTTATTGAAATTTAAGCGGCCCAATGAATGCATAGTCTTATCAGATTATTCACGTGAATATATCTGTGACAAACAAGTTTGCATGTGAAACAAAGTTAATAAAAGTGAAAGTCCAATCATCGAGTGGCTAATCGAACGATTCGCCATCCGATCCACATGCATTAAATTCAGTTTTGTTAAGTCCAACTATCGAGTGGCTAATCGATCGATTCACCATCTGATATTAAACACTTTATTTGTTTGTTTCACAGGTCCAAGTGTCGGATAGCACATCGTCGGATCACCATCCATTTCATAACACTTTTATTTCTTTGATAAGTGATAATCGTTGATTGGCTAATCGTACGGATCACCATCCGACACTTTTTCCAGTGTCAACTCTCGGATAGCCATCCGACACTTACCTATTGTCAATCGTCGGATAGCTATCCGACACCAGCACATCCTATCTGACACCCACCTTATCTCATCCGATTACGTGTTCACTTTAATTTTTGTCAAAATCCATGTGATGAAGTTTAATATTGATAGACCCAAATTGTATAACCTGAGTTTGCATGTGAGTATATTGATTACACTTGCATTTTGAAGTACAACTATCGAGTGGCTAATCGTTCGATTAGCTATCCGATCCACGTGTAATATTTGTCAGTTAAAGAAAGGTTGTTCAGCACAACTGTCGATTGGCCAATCGATCGATTCACCATCCGATCTTCTGCATCTTTTGACAATCGTCGGATAGCCAATCGACCGGATAACTATCCGATCCAAAGACATCCTTCATCAAAATTCTGTTGACTACCATTGACTTTCTTTGACCCCACTCGATCGGATACACATCCGATCCAACTGTTTGTTATTTTTAAAACTGATCATTTATGTTGGTGTATTTTCAGGTGATTCACAGTAATAAACGAGACGCAAATCAGGAGCGATACGCGAACGAGAAAAACAAAGAAGCATACATCATGGCTGAAGAATTTTACAACATGTTCTACAAAGCTTTCACCTCAGAATCTTTGGAAACTTCAACCGTTACACCAAAAACAATAACAAAAGTAATCAATGATAATATAAAACATGATAATTTCTATGGGACATATTCTAAACCACCTAAACTTGAAAATATAAAAGATTACACATGGTGGAAAGAGAGGTTCCTAAACTGGACTAAATCATATGCTCACGAAAGTTGGTTCTGTTTGGAGTTTGGATACAGTCGACCGATCAATGATAAGCATGAAGAGATTCATCTCAATGATCTTTCCGATGAAGACAAACGAAAATTTTCATACGAATAGAAAATGATTGCACTGATTCAGCAATCTATCAGATATGATATTTTCTCTTTGTTAATTCATGATGGTTCTTCAAAATCGGTTTGGGAAGCTTTACGGATTAAAGCTGAGGGTGGTAAACAAATCAAAAAGAACAAAATAACTTTACTTAAAAAAGAATTTGATTTGTTTGACGATTTAAAAGGTGAATTGGTGAGACAAATAATAGAAAGATTTTTTCACCTTAAAATCAAACTCGATAGGTTTGGAATTGTCAAAACACGTGAGGAAATCATTGATAAAATCATTGAAGCGTTACCACGAGCTGATCAGTGGCAAATGTTCATGTTTATTTTGAAAAACGATGTATTGTTTGACACAATTACTCTTGATGTTTTGATAGAAAAGATAGAAAGTCATGAGCTTGAGCTGCAAAAGCAAAGCAAGATGAGCAGTTCTTCGCATCACCAGAATGTCGGTCTTTACTAGAAGGGCAATGTACCTTCGGTGACAGTTAGTGAACCGATAAAAACTGCATACGGTGTTGAAAAGACAAAAGAATCACAGAAAAGCTCATCAAGCTACGATCTAGGATATCATTCATCATCAGCAACATCAAACTCTGAAGAACCTGATGAGATTCTCTGCAACATCGCTTTAAAGTTAAAGAATTCTCCAACAATGAACATCAATGCTGCTAAACAGCAAATGAGTCTTCTTGGATCCATTCTAGAATCATACGAAGATCTGATAGCTGCGAAAATTGGAAATTCCGAACTGAAAAAGGAAGATTGCGACCAGATCGATCGAGAAGAGATGTAACTCATTGATCTAAGATGGTGTTTGGCAAGCTGCATTCGAAGAGCTCAACGGGTCATGGATATTACTGCCAGACAATCAATCTGTGGACCATCAACAAAACTTGGCTTCGATAAATCAAAAGTGACCTGCTTCAAATGCAAGCAAAAGGGTCATTTCAAAAGAGAATGCAGAAACTCTGTTGTTGAAGAAAGCGCTAATCTGTTTAAAGAAGATTACTATCAAAAGGCGATCTATCACAAGAACAGAGAGGAATCACCAAGGTTGAAACAAATTGAAGATAATCCTAAAAAGGAAAAATCAAGAGCTTGTGTTGTGATTCAAGATGATGAAGGGTTTTACTGGAGCGAATTCCTTCCAGAAGATGATCTTGTTGATGATTGGTTCACAGCTCATGGCAGAACTATATCATCAAACAAACATCGTGCATTTGTTACCGAGATAAAGGAAAGAATTCGAGAAGAAATTCTGAAAGAAAAGACTGAAAGAGAAAGATTCTTTGCAGGTTGTCGAATTGAGAAAATGCATGAAGAGTATGAGGAAGCAAAGTACTATGGGAGATACGACAAGAAGAGAGATTGCTACATCAACAAAAATGGTGATCCTGTCGTTCATCGAAAAGAAGTGGTGTTTGATGATGTTCTTGCAGTAATTCCTCTGTCTGGCGAATATTACTCAAATGTAAAAGATAAAACTTATCTGAAAAGGCTGGACAAGATAATTCGTGATGTGATGACAGCGAGTCTGAAAAAGAGGGATGAAGAAAGAATGAAGAAGAATGTTGATGAGTTGGTGAATGATTTGAAGAAGGTAGCTGAGGAAGAGAAAGAAAAGAAAGATGAAGCAGTTGGTGAAGAAGCTGTTACTGAAAAACAGCAGAATGAAGAAGATCAGAAGAAGAAAGAAGAAAATGAAGTGAAGGTGGAAAGTTCGGTTGAAGTAGATGATGGTGTTGATGCTGGTGGGAAACAACAGGAGAAAGAAGTTGCTCAGACACAAGAGAACGCCGAAGTACCGATCACTGAGGTAAATACTTTAACTAATTTTGAATAGTGCAAGAAATGCATGGAAACGTGTAGTGCTTGTACTGAAAAAGATGAAAAATTCAGAACAAGAGACATTGAATTCAATAAAATCGAAAAAGTTTTCAAAGAAAAATGCAAAGAATTGTTAGAAAATGAAAGGATTTTGAAAGATAATGATGAAAAACAAACACAAAAATGCAAGATTTTAGAAAAAGAAAATGAAATGTTGAAAGAAAAGGTTTCGAAAATGACAGAAGAGTGTTTGCAAAAAGAAAATTCGTTTCAAGAAATGAAAAAGGAGTATGATTCAATAAAACTAGCATATCTTATCACAAAAGAATCATATGAAGACATGAAAAGTCAAATGAAACTTGTTCAATCGAGATTGAAATATTGTTCTGAAACAACTGATACGCTTAAGCGTCAGTATTCAATAAAGCAACAAGTTGTAAACTCTTACATTGAGGATGTTGCTAAGCTAAAGCGTCAAATAGCTGATTTAGAGCAAGATAATAACAAGTTACATAGCTATCATGTTTCATCATATGTGCTTGAACGCATTTTCAATCTAAAACCGGATGGTAAAGATTCTGAGCAAAACAAGAAATGAATTGGCTTAGAGTATCATCAAGTTCCACCACCGTTTGAAGAAAAGTTCACATTCTATGATGACGAAAAGGTGGAAAAAGATTTCAACATGGTTGATCAATTGCCAGATAACATTGACGTAACCTATTCCAAATCTGATGATTCTAGTGATTCAGAGGTGCTAGGTAAGGTTGTTAAAAGTGTTTTGAAAGAAGAGTCGGTTGATACAGGTAAGTCTGAATCACATGATGAAAATGAAGGTAGTTTTCATGAAGGTTATCTGAAAAACTCAAAATCTGAGAAAAATGCGAATGATGATTCAAAAGGATTGGTTTATACCATGATTGGACCGGACAAATTATTCTCAAATCTTGAAGTCCCGATTCAGAATGTGATTTCAGAAAAGATTGACAACGTTTTTAAGATGATTGAAATTGAAAAGTCTGGGATTTCAAAGTTTGCTGGAAAGAGTCACAAAACTTTTTATAACAAACCTGGTTACAAAAAGAAAAACATGAAGGCTGGGTTGGGTTATAAAAAGAAACAGAATTGGAAAAGAAATGAAACTCCAAATTATCAGAAAAAGATGAATTTTGTTCACGGAACAAGTTCCGAAGAAGAGAAAGAACTCAAATTTAGACGACAGTCTAATGAAGAGTTCTATGCTCAAAAGAAAAAGCAACAACAACAGGTCAAAGATGTCTCAAAAAGAACATGTTTTAAATGTGATCAAACTGGACATCTTGCTCGCAGGTGTCCAAATCTGAAATCTGTTGGTGTTGAGATGAAAAAGAAGTCTGATGTTGTGAATCAGAAGTCAACCAAGTTTGATTCAAAGAAAACTTGGAAGCCGAAAATGTCAAAGGCTGACTCACAACAAACATTGAAACCAGTGATACCCAGACTTAGAATAAGACAAAGTTGGAAAACAACGGTTGATGCAACAAAACCAAATCAGTTTTGGTAACCAAAAGTTGTTGTTCAAAATCAAAATGTTCGAAAAGATTCACATTTTTACACAAGAGGTGCTCCAAAAGGTCAAACATGGACAGTTAGGAAACAAATGACTTCGGTAAATGAGGAAAAACATGATGTCAAAAGTGAAAAAGTCTTTGTACAAAATGACAAAGATTTTCCGAAGTTGAATGAAGCATATTGTGTTGAAATGCCTAAGGTCAAACAGACCTGGCTAACTTGTTCAAGTAATTAAATAGTGTGAATGTGTAGGTGCTTCAGAAAGAAGATGAAAGTCAAACCAACGGAGGAAGTAGACTGGCATGAGAGGAAGAGGCTGCTGGTCCCTGCGATTGTTAAACAGGGAGTTTGTTTGATTTTTTTACATAAATAAACCATATTTCTAAAACCCTAAAAATTGAAAAATTTAAAAATCCAAAAATATGTTTTTATTTTGTCAAAATTTTGAAAAATCAAAAATATTTTTGTTTTTTTTTAAATTTGTCAAAAATCCAAAAATATGTTACTTGAAAATGCCAAAACCCTCACGGCGGAACAAACATGATTAATTTCACAAGATTGAAAAACGATTTTCAAACTGTAAAATATCAATGTGTTGTAAATCATGAGGGTATATTTTCTGTAAAACAGAGCATGTGAAGCAGAAAATGAATAGGAGACAAAGCTATCAGTATCAGGTTGTCAAATTTTCTTTAAATGTTTTGAATTTTAGGGGGATTAAGAAAATTGTCAGAAAATCCAAAAGCATTTGAAAATTTGAAAAAGCCAAAAACATGATAAAATTCAAAATGAGTTTAGTGTAAAAAGAGGAAGTGATAGTACATCAGTAGACAATCATACTACGCTAAAGAAATGGAATGATAAAATGTAATAAATGGTCTCACTAATGATATGTCAGTAGGTTTTTACACACTTAGTAGATTGTTTTCGAGATATAAACCTAAATATCAAATACTTACTTATCTCGTGGGGAACATCTCTCGGATATATGGGTAACCCCCGAAATCTTGTTTGAGAGATTGCCTGATTCTGAGATACTAGGTCATTATACTCTTTGATACCTGGGGTATTATACCTAGTCTTCTGATATTGCGGAAGCAATGGCCTAGACCTCGTAGAATACTTTACGCTCTTTTAAAAGCTTACCCTCTGCTTAAAAATTGATAAATATCGAAAGATACAAATCAAGAGCAATTGTAAAGAAGATTCCCAAGGGGAACACACCTAAAGTCGAGCCATCATCTCTTTGACTGAACGAAAGTTCATACCTGAGCTCTCAAGGTCTCGCACTAACCTAGAGAACAGATATCAAATTGGTATACTCACCTGTAAGACTGAATCTAAGGAATTTTGATACGGGAGTATATTCTGAGGTGGGACACGCGAATAAGTTAAGTCCTTAAAACACTAATCTCGTATCTCAAAACAGTTGAACTTTGTGTGAAAATTTAAGTGGATCAGTATACTTACTGACAATCTAAGTGAATCGTTTAGAACTTAAAGTGTTAAAAGTTCAATGGTGCTAGTGATTTGTCATAAACCGATATGATCCTCTGACGCGAACTCAATCAAAAATATTGTCTGTAAATATGTTTGTAAATATTTCTTTACTGCTTTATGTTTCAGAAAATTTCAAAAAGATTTGGTTCCACTTTATTTTCGACAACCGATGTCTGAATGCTGAGTTTCAAAATCTAAGTATGCTGATCATGTTTCTGAAAATAAACAAGTTCATTAATTTGAATCTTGAAGTTTTAAAAATCAAAAACAGTTTGTGAAATCTACAAGGTCATTAAATAGGACTTGGATGATTAACTGTGAGGGATTTGGATTCTTAAATTGTGAAAATCTGTTGTAAAGAACTAGGTTTCGATCTTGATTCTTAATACTGCCAAATCTATGAAGATTGTTAATAGGGGGAGAGAATCAAGTAATCCTGAATATATTCATATTATTATATTTTAGAGCCAGGATCTTGATTAAAAGTTTTTGAGAGTCAGGTCATCATTCCTGGAAAACCGAAAATGCTTTCACTGTCGAAATATTTTAGCTTATGCTGAGAGAGCCAGGTTTTCAATCCTGGATGTTCAAAACGTTTTTACTTATATATGTTTGAGATTTGCAGATGTTATGCCAGATTACGATCCCGATAGCCGAGTCTAAGGGGGAGTCTGAAGACAAGCTTAACGCAAGGGGGAGCTTGTATCCGGAAAGCCAGGTGTCGATCCCAAAAGCACGGAAGCTTGACGAAAGGGGGAGCCTAAAGAAAGAGTTTAATGAAAGGGGGAGCTGAAGCTGAAGACAGATCCACGGGGATTCTGTTCGAGCAAGAGGGAGTCTGTGTTACTGAAGATGTGATAAAGCTTCAAGAAGACTCAGAGAGAGAGAAAGACAAGACGCTACGAGATTGACTGCAGCAATATCCAAGGGGGAGTCTGTTAGTGCAATTATGTCTATCGCCTCCGTCAATCCAGTTCGTAGCAGAATCTGAAGAAAACTAGTACTTATATTGTAATATTTATGGAAAAGGCAAGGTGGCATTTATGTAATTAATGAGAAATCTCATTAAACCCCTCGGCCTATAAATAGAACACTTAGGTGTTAGAATTAGAACTTTTGCCATTTGGATTTGAAGAGCTTAGAAGCTAGAGAGAGAAAGGCAAAAGGTGATTCAAGGTTCTTTGTACATTTTCACATTTCTAATCAAATCATAGATTGAGTACGTTCTCGTGTTCGGTCCACGCACGTGTACGGATTCCGCACGTCACATGTGTCATACGCAATCATTCGGGAGTCGAAAACCGATCCTATGAATGTTAAGAAATAAATTTATTTATTATTACATAATGTTACAAGATTACTGGAATATGAATTAAATTGTCATATTAGCAAAACAAAAAATAATGGAAGTAAAAAGGCATTTAAGGATTCAGCCTATACCCAACAAAGCATATTTGGTGTGACATCCCGTATTTTTGTAAGCATGAATATTCGTATGTACTACCAACATTCATGACACATGTGCAACTTTTGATTGTGCAAAATTAACTTTTGATAAGTTAAGGGATCAATATTGTCATTGTTTGTAAAGGTGCAAGTTCCAGAGACTTAAAGTGCACATTCTGAAAATATGTGCATCACCGACCAAAATGTCCACTTTTACGGTCTGTAAGGCCACATGCAAGGAACTATCTTGTTGACCCAGAAACTAGGCACCAACTCCCCGTTGTTTTGGGCTTACTGATCCAAAGGCGATCCAAATTTGGGTTTGTAATCGACCAACAGTAGCTCTACAACGTGGAATCTGCCGATGCGAATGTTGGCAAGATCTCACCTAGCCATGGCTCCAAGACGCCTGTTCAAATGCGCTCATCCTCTTTGTTCGACATAAGGAGCGTCTTATCATCTATTTCACAAGCTCACATTCGAATTCAGATAGAAAGCAACTACCTTTCATGCTCAAGATGTTCTTGTGTTCTTGGAAAAATTGAGACATCAACCTTGTTTGTTGATACGTGTAATTCCATCTCAGAAGCATTTCCACGCCTTGTACTTTAGCTTGTTAGAATTTTAGACCGAGGCAGATAACTTCCAAAATTAATAATGTTACCAGATAAACAAAATAGTTCTTCCTTTATTGTTGCAACTTGGGGCACCTCTCTAGTCGTGAACCCTTTTCTTGTTATTTCGATAGTTTACCAAGGTATCTACTAACACTCGTATCATAATTAGTTTTGCAACTAAAGCATTTTAAGTTAGCATGTATTCACCTCGAAAATATATTAAACAAGGGGGAACATCACAAGACTCACCTGTGGGTTATGACCCGCCTTATTATTTGTATACGTCCCTTTAGGATGCACCTAGTTTTGTTGATATTGTTCACAACATTAACAAGTCATTTATTTGCGAGTGTCTCCAATGGAACATTATGGTAGTAAGTGGTGTACTCCGTAGTAAAGTGTTGAAAGTTAAACAATACAAGATGCAGATTGTATTGTATTAATCCTATGAAAATATATGAAACATTGTTAAAAAAATATATTTAAGAGCATGGAAATAAAAGGTATTTAGCTTATCTCATAAATATGAGAGCAGAATTTGGGGGTTCTTTTCAATTTGGTTTGGCTTATTGAATTAGATCTTTGAATTTGTAGTCAACTAGGATTATAAAACCGATAAATTCGAAAATATGAATTTCAGAAGGTACAGTTTTAAAATCACATATACCCATATTTATTTGTTTTTACTGAAATTTTAATTTGCATAGTAGCAAACTCTCGATCAATATATTTTAAATCCGAATTAAATTTTTTACTGGAAATCAGTTTGTGGAGTCCCTATATTTTGGCCATTTAAACCATGAGGACTGTTATAACTTATACAACTAGAGATCCTGATATAATAGAATATAATAAAGACCATCCGTCGCAAATGGCAACCTACCTTAAATCAATTTTTCTTTTCAATAATCTAAACACGCTTTTTGTTTTTTTTTTTACATTTTTATTTACGTTTTCTACTACAACATTATTTCTACTATTGTAGTTTTAACGACTATTTGAAGATGATAAACCCATCCATCTTCGCAAACAATAGCTTTTTTACTTCTCCCGATGATGATTAATATATAGCATGTAAATATAGTATAAGACAACTAAAATAGGAAAACAATACCATTGGAGAGAAATGAAAAGATGAATAACTTTGAAGATACGAATATATTTATTTTAAGACGATGGTAGTATAATTAAAATCCTCATAAGGAGGATTACATAAGAAAACCAATAGCATAATCCTCATAAGGAGGATTACATGAGATAACCATTAATATAATGGTGTAAGGAACACTACCAATGTTTAGTTAACAAACTAATCATGACAACAACACTTAGGAGGATTTTCTGGTCTGCAACCACCGGTCAAGAAACCAACACTTCGACAAAGCTGTAAGCATTCCTCTTTTAATTCGTTACAATTTCCAAGGCATGCTGGAGCAAGAGCTGCATACCAAAACATTCGAATAGAACATTTCAGCATTGTGATGTTCATGAAATAATCCTAGAATTTTAAAGATATATGGAATATTAAAGTTCTCATACCATAAGATGGAACAACTGTCATGAAAAGAAATGCCAACAACAAAAATGTCAAGACAAGAGAATGCTTCATTATGAACGCCATTCGAGTGATATTGCGTGATATTAATTTTATATAAAGATCAATAAGATGATAGTTGATGTGGCTACACGAGTCGGGACTCTTACATATATAACCATATACATTAAATACATCAGATATTAACATCAATTTATTCCCTAAATTGCGCTATTAATGCGGATTCTGTAATTAAAAAAATTTAACACAATATTTCATAAACAAGATGTGTTCTGATTAGAAGAAGACGTGTTTTCACATTGTATTTGACTTTATTGTGTCCCGATAGAAGAACACCCTGATGTTAAAAGGTGATGTGACCCGTTAATCAGAATTAATTAAATATTAATAAATGGTAACTTCATTAATAATAGTAAACAATAACTTCATGATTCATTATAGCGAACCACAAATTTATATAGTTTAAACTAATTTTGAGGATTCATCTTAAATGACTATTTATCTTTGGTCGCACGCTTAAAAAATCTGAAATATGTTGAGAACAATGAAGTGATGCAGAACTTGCCGATTAATTATCTAGTGAGCGGGTGAACTTAAACATAAATAATCCATTATAAGACTTCATTTGCGAAAATATTTAGTACATATGACCAAAGTTAATATTTAATACATCTAATTACACTTTTTAAAAAGCATTATCTTGTAAACCATGGAATTCTATCTTTTCAGTATAAGAAATAACTTTAATTATTTTTACATAATGTTAAGAAATAAATTTAATTATTATTACATAATGTTACAAGATTACTGGAATATGAATTTAATTGTCATATTAGCAAAACAAAAAATAATGGAAGTAAAAAGGCATTTAAGGATTCAGCTTATACCGAACAAAGCATATTTGTTGTGACATCCCGTATTTTTGTAAGCATGTATATTCGTATATACTACCAACATTCATGACACATGTGTAACTTTCGATTGTGCAAAATTAACTTTTGATAAGTTAAGGGATCAATATTGTCATTGTTTGTAAAGATGCAATTTCCAGAGACTTAAAGTGCACATTCAGAAAATACGTGCATCACCGACCAAAATGTCCACTTTTACGGTCTATAAGGCCACATGCAACAAACTATCTTGTTGACCCAAAAAACTAGGCGCCATATTCCAATCGCATACTCATAACAACATCACGTTAATACATGTATACATATAAGGTAACGGAATAAACACTCACCCGACAATGAATTTAAGCGACCAAGATGATTAAACACGCAAGAGAGGGGATTTGCGAGGTGCTCTCCTTGTTGCCGTTCACCAAACATATCTCTAGGGTTTTGTTATTATGTTTAAATGATACCAAACAACAAACCTAATGCATACGTACATGAATTTAAATCCCATGAGTTGGCCCAAATCTCACACCCTCACGTTAATACAGTCTTGAAGTGATCGGCCCAAATCTCACACCCTCACTTGGGTTTTGCTTGATCCATGTCTTACAATGATATACTAAGTGCATGTGTGTGCCAAGATGTTCATATGCGGCCCAAATGTAACGTGTGTGTGCGTTTTAAACATATATATGATATAGACGGCCCAAAGCATAATCGGCCCAAACGTCTAACAAGTTTAACATGAGAGGAAACGTTGGAGAAGAATAATGAGAATTTAAGATCACGAATGAAATGGCACAAACCTTGAAAGTTCGGGTTGTCACATCATCCCCAACTTGAAAGAAATTTCGTCCCGAAATTTGACAAGTAATCCAAAGTGACAAGGTGTCCAAAGTGACCAGGTGTTAAATTAGGATGACTGTGAATTTTCCGCAGGTGCCACATCATCCCCAACTTGAAAGAAATTTCGTCCCGAAATTTACCAGTTACATCAGATTTAGATTGGTCAGTTGGGAATACTTGAGCTTAATCTGATCCTCGCTTTCCCACGTGAACTCCGGTCTGCGCCCTGAGTTCCAACGGACTCTAACAATCGGAATTCGACTGTGTTTACGAACCTTGACTTCCCAATCCATGATTTTGATAGGTTCCTCAACTACTGCAACATGTCGTTAACCTTAGGCGTTAGTAAAGGTATCACACGTGTTTCATCGGATAAACGCTTCCTTAAATTCGAGACATAAATGACATCGTGTACGTTACCCAATTCATCAGGTAACTCGAGTTTGTAAGTCATGTTACCGATTATTCCCAGAATGTTGTATGGCCCAAAGTGATGTAAGTTAAGCTCGTCACGCTTCCCAAGCGTACCACACCCTCCCAGGGTGGGACTTTCCACATGATACGATCGCCTACAGCGATCTTCCAGTGTTTTCCAAAGCTTATCAGCTTTCCTGTCGGTCACGCATTGCCGCCACACGACTCTCGATCCAAATAATCTTCCCAAGAGTTTCGAGTACAAGTCCCGGACCCGTAATTAAGTTGTCAATCACCTTAGTCCAACAACGAGGTCGGCATTATCGTCCATGCAATGCCTCAAACAGAGCTGTCTGAATACTAGAATGGTATCAGCTACAGTAGGACTCTTCCAAAGATAAGCGTCCTTCCACTTTTACTAAAGTTATTCGTACACATGCTCGCTGCATGTCTTCGAGTGTCAGGACGGTTCGTTGACTCAGACCGTTTGTCCAACGGTGATAAGCAATGCTCATGTCTAGACGTGAGCCAAGTGTGTTGTGTAGTGCCTGTCATAAATCAGGTATAGATCAAACCCAGATGTAACAGGAGTTGGCACCTCGTGCCTAAAAGCCGCCTGTCTCAGAGGAACATTCAGAGCTGTGGAGACTCGTCCGTTTCCTTAATTGCAAGAAAGTGTGCTGGTTACGTGAGACAATTAACGATCGCCCAGGGGATAGTGTTTCCGTTTTGAGTTCTAGGTAACCCGGAGACAAAATCCATGGAGATCTGTTCCCATTTCCACATGGATATTTCTGGTTGCTGAAGTAGTCCCGAGGGTTTCTAATATTCCACCTTGACTTTCGCACAAGTCAAACATCGTTCACAAACATTGCTATGTGGGCCTTCATGCCCGGTCATCCGTACTAGATTTATAAATCCCAATATCTCCTATCAGAACCCAGACGTCTAGAATATCGAGGCCGGTGTGTTTTTCTCAACACGAGTTCCCTACAGTTGTCGTATAATGAGACCCACATTCATTCCATGAGGTAGCGAATATCGTCCGACCTGCTAACGGTCGCTTCTCCATGCCCCGCATGGGTTTAACTTGAGAATTCTCTTCCTTCAGTCCTCTAGTTTGAACAGAGCGAGTCGAATCAGGTAAGTTAGAGTCGATAGCGAGCTGCAGAGCTCGTGCACGTTCAGGTTTCACAGTCGTGATCATTCAAAATTTCTTCCTGCGATGCTATTACGTGTTTAGCTCCTCCGATCAAGGATACACGGGAGGCCCTTGTGATCGGTCTAGATAGTGCGTTTGGTACCGTCCAAGTAATGCCTCCAGCTCAAATCCGAGATCGTGGCTTCCATCCCCGGTTGTGAGTCGTGTAATTCTTCCTGTTAATCCACTATGTGAGTCATCACCCTCTCGTGATGCTTAGTGCATTGCAGAGTTAGGATTCGAAAGCTGAAAAGAAGTCCTCCTGTTTTGTCTTCCCCGAACACAGCACCCTGCTGTGCTAAAGAAATTCAAGCTGCGCGATCTTCGAAAATCCAGTGATGAGTCTGCGATAGTATTCAGCGAAACCAAGAAATTGCTGTATCCCCAAAGGAATCTTTGGTGTCGATCAGTTTCTAACCAAATGGATCCTAGCAAGATCCACGTGCATTCCCACTTCGTTTGTTACATGATCAAAATGCATCTCTCGAATCTAGATGTTACATTTAACAAGACTTCACACGCAATGGCTCCTCCCCTAGGAGCTCTAAAATATGATACAGAAGTCGTCCATGATGTTCCTTTCTCCTGGAAATGATTTGACACATCATCAATAAGCATAGTCGATTCATGTGATCAATAAAGCTGCTGGTGTGATGATTAGCCCAAAGGTCATGGAATACAACGTTGCAAAGGCCACACTGCGTTTGATATGCCGTTGTAGGAACATTCTCCTCTTGGTCTTCCGTCAATACATGGTCGAGGCAAACAGTTCTTGATTGTGACCTTGCCGAGTTCTGGATAATCAGTACACATAGGAAAAGGCTTTATCTTCCCGAATATAGCTGGGGCTCCCCAAAGCGAACAAAAACTATGTCCAATAAAACTCCTGTCCAACAGTTCCTGTAGATAGTCCTTGCAACCCTCCTGGTGCAAGACGGTATGCAGCACGAGTAATCAGGGCTGCCCCTGTCGTGAGATCAAACTGAGATTCTGCCTAACAGTGGTGGAAGTAAGTCTGAAAGCTTCTCGGGTAGCACACTGAGAGGAATCACGGACAATTGGTGGATCCTCGATCATCCTTTCCTTAGCCTCAACATCAGTAACGGTTGCTAACGTAGCGGGGTGATCCCTCCGTAGACACTTCTGAGCCTTCATAGTTGAAATGGCGCTAACTTTTGCACCACTCTGTTGCTTTAGAACAAATAACGATTCTCCACACAAAATTTTCTCCTCACAAGGTATGTCTGCGCGATTTCTGAATAACCAATCCACACTAACTACTACATTGTAACCATCAGGGGTAGTAGAAGGAAGGCCGATGTTGAACACTTGTCCGACAAGGTCGAGTTTGCATCCCAACAAACCTATGAGGTTTCGATTGTCTTGCCCTCAGTCAATTCCACAACAGGTTCGGCTTCAAGAAGCGTCAGGGTTAAACAGAACAGAAACGAAGCGATTTGCTACCCATACTATCTACCATGTTGCTATTATCCTGGCGTCGCCCATGCCATTCCTAAATGCCCTTACACGAGCATCGTTCCCAGTGTTTGTTGTTTTCGTTACGAGAATTTCCAGTACTGGCGTCGTTCCCTTGGTTGTGTGTCATCTTGATTTAACAACGGCCAATCCATGTGGTAGGCACCTTCGTTTTCATACTATAAGCTACGGTTACAAGCGCCTCAATGTCGCCGTGATTGTTGCCCTTAATGTCGCTGCTTGTAACGGGGTCCTGTGACATTTCACCAACAGGGTACATCTTTCACGTTCCGTGTCACGTACTAGGGCACTACTCACTGCGTGGGAAGTTACACATTCTACTCTATAGTCATTTTTCACCGCTTATGTCCCGATTGATTCATAGGAGTTGACTCCCATGAGTCGCTGGCTAGGGTTAAGGATTCGATTGAAGTCAATTTGCTGGTGTTCGTTGCTGGTAACCAGGGTCGTTCTAATACTGAGGACAACGAGATACTACGCTTATCCTCTTGTCCGTTGTTCTTGCAAGTCGACTGGGGTAATACACGGTATGTTGCTAGAGTGTTACAGAAGTGATCGCACTTCGGGATCTAAGGCACCAATATACTGAGTTCCAACCAAAGAAGAGGAGTGAGAAGGGTATCGACCAAACATTCGACGCTACGACATCCAACTTAGGGATGTTCGTACAAGCACCTAACATTCTACACAGCTCGCTAGGCATTCAGATGGATGTTCAGGCAATACTCGATAGCATCGAGATTCATAAGGGTTCAGAAAGGAGTGAAAAGATCACATTCGAGTAGGATACAATCACTACTATGACTCCTATAGACTGTTGTGTTTCACATTGACCAAATAACGGAACGGAACCCTTTTTCACTTGTTAAGCCTCACCGGGACTCGCATGCACCCCACATTATTATTATGTGTGCACCCACAATAATATTGTGATTTGCATGCTAATCTCAGCTCATCCTAACTCATGTCAAATGGTTCCTCAAGCTCGAGTAGCAAACAAAAAGCATCAAGAAACGTGAGTTACGAGTGTTTAGGGAAATACCACCCTATCAGTCATATAACACATGCAAGTAATACATGAATTCATACTGTTGTGCTAAACGTGCAATCACATGCAATATCATATGTAAGTGTTCACTAGTTACGCAGTACAATTAGTATACGAGAGACGAACCTTGCAATCTGGAGCTGAGTGTCATGGTCGTATTCATGTTTTCAGAACTGTTTGGTTATAGTCTGGTTTTAGAAAAACGTTTTTAAAACCAAGTTCACTATAACCAGTGGCTCTGATACCAAACTGTCACACCCCCAAAATACCACCTAGGAAATACCCCTGCTAGGCGTGTGACGTACCAACAACGAGCCACCAATCATGTTGAACTCATAATAAGTTTGTAAATGAAAATGCCAATTATTAATGAAAGGTAACATCAATAAGTTTAAATGTAAACCAACACGTTCAGCGGTAGCAAATCATAGTTTAACTGTTTCAAAATCAACGTATCATATCAATAATTCCAATGCATGTATCCGTCCAGTTCGACCCATGACCACTCCAGCTACAACAGACAACCAGTTCCAATCCAACACATCTAACGACCTGTGAGCATGCAACAAGTGTATCAGACAACGCTGGTGAGTTCATAGTTTGTGAAAACGTTAGTTACCAAGTGTTTAGTTCAGTTCATTGCATGTAATGTTGATAATACCCCGAACATAAGACGGCTCCTGATTTACATTGCCCTTTCTCCAATGCTCCTATCAAAGCATTGGTCATGACTAGGTCATTAGTTCAACACCCGTCCTCCCAGGTACGGGGTGAGGTTGCTAAACCTAAGTAGCGCTACTAACTAATACCTTGTTACCTCTCAGTTAACTAAACAACACGGAGGGACTTTAAAGGTTATAGGATGAGTATATTATCCAACATTACCGATTTACAACAAGACGTATTCCTCTCATGAATACCCAAACAAGTTACCCAAAACCTATCCCTCCCAGGGATACCCAAGGACTGTCCCAACCACCGGGACACATGCTCAAGAGAGATGAACTCACCTTTGGTTTGCTCGGTAAGATTGGTTACTTGTTTTCCAGTTGATCAAACACGTCCTAATATGGTTATCGGTATCAATTAGTTTTGTGTGCACATAATCTACCTATCTCATGTACAATCAATTCACGTAACCCTTGTTCACATAACAGCCAATTATTGTACATGTATTTCAAGTATATAGTTCAAATCATCACAATAAATCCATTAATTTAATATCAATAAGTAGTCATCTAACATGTAATCGATTCAAAACAGATTCACATAATGATCTCATGTTTACAGACATATAACACTTTAATCTTCTACACAAGTACATGCAAAATAACCAAATTAATAACTTACTTGGGTTTGGTATGATCTGAGATAACTTTACGCCAAGTATGATCAATTTGCGGCCCATTCCCTAATACCCAAACCAACCGGCCCAACTAGCATTAATCATAACTCATCTCATGGTACACAATATTCAGTTGGGCCATATACAATCTCGTAGCCCAATTCACTTGCATGACCCACCATTAAGTTACACGGCCCATCACATGTATATATATATATATATATATATATATATATAAAGCCCAGTTTAGTTACATCTTTTGTGCCATGTGGTTATATGATATGATCAGTGAGATAACATTCACAATACCAATTACTATCAAGATTCATCAAGTAACTGTTGGTGCACTTGTGTCTGTACTTTGTCTGTATTTTGTCATGATACAAAACGATGTCTTTGTTAGTCTTGTAAGTTTGACCAAGTCAACCATCCTCCGGTTTGACTTGGCCAAACAGTCAACATTATGTTTGTAAGTTGTTTGGGTCGAAGGATGTGTCATCGAAGGATCACTTATATCCTTCGATGATGAGCTCGATAGATAGCTTTCGATAGATGGACCACGAAAGATCCCATCTTTCGTGGTACATGTGGATCCTTCGAGCTGTTTCTGGTCGAAAGATGATCTTTCGATCAGACTGTTTGATCCTTCAACCAGACACGCTGTGTTGGGTATAAATACCCATGTGTTGTGTTCACTTCGATAGTTAGACACAGAGAGACAGATAAGGAACACATACACACACTTGAGAGAGTTTGCAGAACTGATTTGTAAACCTTGTGCTTGTAACCGGACCATTCATACGTATTAATACAGAGGTGTTAATCGGTGAACTTTGCGTGTCGTGTTTTTACGTGTTCTATCTCGGTTTGCTATCTCGGTTGGATTCCGCACAACCGGGTTGGTTTGTACACAAGGATTAGGCGACTAGATCCTCCCCTAGCCGGACCTACAAGTGGTATCAGAGCCTTGGCTCTTCTCCTTGTTAAAACCGAGTGTTTTCGGGTGTTTTCCGGGTGTTTGAAGTTTATATTTTCTGGAAAACCGGGCTGTTTTTGCTTGGTGTTTTGTTGAAAACCTTGTTGTTCATCATGTTCTCATGTTAGTTTTTGGTCTTCATTAAACATTTTAGCAAAATCTTGTGTTTGGAAGTTTAAATTTCACCGAAAATTTATAAGTGTTCTTGAAGTCTTCATAGTGTTCTTCATAAAACTACACTTTTGATCTTAAAAAATTTTGAATTACAAAGTGTTTGTTTGTGTTGGAAGTTGTTTCTTGATTAAAATATTGGACATTACCCGGTTGGTGAAAACCTGCATGTTCAGACCTGAAAGATATGGTCTGAACATACTTTCTGCCGAAAGTTCTCACCAACCCGTCAACTTTTCACCAACCTGTCACATTTGTCAACCGTGTCAGTAAGATCGAAGGATATCCTTCGAAGTCGAAAGATCATCTTTCGACCAAAGGAGATTCGACAGATAGTCATCCTTCGAGCATCCTTCGAAGTGTGAGACTTATCTTTCGTTCCAAGGAATATTTTCGAAACATACATCTTTCGGTCTTCTACTCACTTTCGAAAGACTAGGATCCTTCGATTGGGGAGTCTTTCGAAGTCATCTTTCGTGTTCATCTTTCGGTCTACAGTCCTTTTTCGAAAGATAAGGATCCTTCGTTTGGAGAATCTTTCGAAAAACATTGTTCGAAATTCAACAGAGATCTTTCGAACCCTGTTGATCCTTCGAACAGGTGTTGATCTTTCGATCATTAGTCTGTTTGTGTTTAACAGTTTGTGTTTTTCAAGTCTTTCGACAGGTATCCTTCGGCTGATCAAAAATGAATCCAAGATGGAATACTTTGGTAAATACAGATATGTATTTTGGTACTCCGTCATCTTCCGCACCGGTATCTTCTCAAGCTAATGCAATTTCTACCGGTCAATGGGCATTTGTATCCAATCAAATTCCAAGTGTTCAAAGCATTCTCTTAAGCGAGAGCGAAACTGGAAGTTTGAATCGGCCTCCAAAGTTGATGCACTTGTATGAATATCCAGGATGGATTGATAGATTTCATACATACGTTCTTGGCCAAAATACAGAATTGTGGTTGCGGTTTATTACTGATTTCGATCAAACAATAGAGGTTGCCGCATCATCTGCTGCTACGTTTGCAGATCTCACGGAAGATCAGAAGAAAGTCTATGATCTAGAAAAGAAGGCATACGCCATTCTCACTCAGGCGTTGAGTAAAGATATTTATCATCAGTTTGTCAGTTACAAGACAACGAAAAGGCTGTGGGACGCGTTGAAAACAAGGGGCGTAGGAAATGAAGCGACACGTCAACTGAGAAAAGAACTGCTAAAGAAAGAGTTTGATGGTTTTACATGTATGGAGAATGAGTCGTTGGGTGATTTGACAAGTCGATTTAATCACTTGTTGACTGAATTGACAAATTTTGGGGTTGTTACAACTCCTGCAGAGATTGTGAAAAGATTTGCAGATGCGTTTCCACCTCAGTGGAATACTTTCTTGGAAATCATGAAGTACAATGGTACTTTAGCTACAACGAGCTTCAACGACTTTGTTCAAATTCTAGAAAACAAGAATCAGGAAGAAACTCTGAAGGCAAAAAGAATTCCCGTGCCTCAAAATCCTGAAATGTATTTTGGAACCTCTAGCACCTCTACAAAACCTTCTTCGCATGCTCCAATTCAAACAGCATTTGTGACTAGCACTGACATGTATGGCAATACTATCCAAGTGCCGGTTCCTCCAAAGACAGACATGTATGGAAATCTGCTAGAACCAGTTCCTCAACAGCAACAGCAAAGCCAACGACCTCTCAGACCAACTGATATGTTCGGAAATCCATTACCTGTTCGATCTTCCGGAACAACAGACATGTATGGGAATCCACTTCCTCCTCAATCTACAGTTCCAACAGACATGTATGGGAACCCACTTCCTCCACAACAGCAAGCCTATTATGGAAGCACATCAACTGATGGTCAACAATCAAAGCCAAATACAGTACGGCTCGACACCTCAAGCTTTTCTAAAGTCAGTGTGGAAGTAGCAAAGGAACACATGGAGCTGCTTAACACTTTGGTGAGCGCATACTGTGGGTTAGTGGAAGGTCAGATTGGCAACATTAATCTGACGCAAGAAGACTATCAGCAGATAGATAAAGAGGAGATGGAGATGATGGATATCAAGTGGGCCTTTGCTAGTGCTGTTAGGCGAGCAAAGGATTTCATGGAAAGAACTGGACGAACCAGCTTGGAAAGCAAGAAAGATACCAAGTATGGGTTCGACAAGCAAGCTGTAAAGTGTTTCAACTGTGGGGAACGTGGTCATTTCAAGCGTGAATGTACAAGACCATCTCAACATGGAAATCAGAATCCCTTCAGAGGTCAAGGCAACCAGCAGAACCAGAATAGGAACAATGTTCGCACATTGGTGCCTGTCAACAACCAGACTCAAGCAGGACCATCAAATGCCAACCAGGCACTAGTGGTTCAAGTAGATGAAGGCTGTGATTGGTCAATCCAGTTGGGAAACGATGCTCCAGATGGAACAACGTGTTTTGCTGAAATTGTCAAGGATCTTAAACACACCAGTGGTGGAGAATCTTCCACCAATGGTGATGAGTCTTCTGAAGATGAAAACAGCTCAGGTTACAGTGGAAGTTCAGATGAAGAGTCCTCGGGTTCAGGAAATGATCAAGAAGATGATGACACATCAACTGCGTCAGTCGATGCAAATATTGATGAACTTTTGGAGGAAGCTGCAGCAGGAATTCAAAGAAGATCTATTTTGGTGGATCCAGCTGCTTATTCTTCGTCTTCTCTCCATTCAGCCTTTATGGCTAATGTCGACAGTTCATCAAGTCAGGTATGTGTCGATGAACCCACTTCTGTTAGCTGTGATAATTGTGATAGATTGCATGCTAGATGTGCTGATTTGGATGCAAACATGTCTGAGTTGCAAGGCAAACATGATGCTTTACAAGCTAGTTTGTTTGACTTGCAAGACAAACATGTTTCTGTGAATGATAGGTGGTGTGAATTGCAAAGCAAACACGAGGCTTTGCAAGAGAAATATGATGTGACATTTATTCACAATCAGAAATTGACCGTTGATCTTTCCAAGTGCACTGAAGCCAACATGTTTTATGAAAACCATGAAAAGGAATTTAAGTCAATGATTGAAACGTTAAAGAAAGATAAAACAGAGTTGACAAAAATGGTTTCCAGAAAACAAACTGACATTAACCTGTATATAACTCGTCTTGAGGTAATGCAAAAAGAGATGGCTTGTGTTAAAACTGAAAGTGAGGCGATCCGACTTAAGTTAGACAGTTATTTGAGCTCTAGCTATGTGTTGGATCACATCATTGATGTTCAAAAAGAGAAACGGGATGTCACATGCATAGGTTATAAGAAATGTCCACCACCCGTGAGAAACAATTTTGATGCCCTGCCTGATGAAGAGTATAGGACTCACTTTGAGCCATCTGTTCCTTTGGACGTTGAGGAATTTGCAGCAGGACTCGGATACAAGAAAGAAGTATCGTCAGATTCAGATGTGTCAGCAGATACTTTTGTAACTGCTGAACAGAATCAGGATCCTCCAGTTGTGATTGAGGATGCTGATTCTTCTGATGATGAGTCTGATGATACTGATTCAGCAAAGTCTGATGCGGTGATAAACAAAGAGGACATACCTCTTGAGAATCATATTCTGTGTGATCCTCCTGCAAAACCCGCTAAGACTGTTGCAATCGAGTCCTCGTCTGAGAAAGAGTCGGAGAGTGTGGATTTGCTGTACACTCTTGTTGGTGATGATAAAATCTACTCAGACAAAGATTTTCCTATTAAGAATGTTAATCAATCTTTAATCAGTAAAGTCTTTGAAAATTCAACAAGTAAGTTTTTGGGAAAGACAGGACCACAAGTTACAGTCACACAGTGTCCTCCTATCCCAAAGGCTGAAGTTAGAAAACAATTTGGGAACAAGAAATTACCGACAGTGAAAACCCAGCAAAATCATACCAAATTGAATGGTAAGGCACCGACTCAAAGTCAAAAGAAGCCAAATCAGAAGAAGAAGAAGAATGTGAACTTTGTGAAATCGAAGGGAACGGACAAAATTGCAAAGTTTGAAAATCAATCTAACTTAGATTTTGTCAAGAAAGCAACTGTGATGAAAAGGAATGAACCAAGTAGTTCAAAACCTAGTACCTCGGGATCACAAAGTTCATCATCGGCAAGACGACCACATGATACTTCGGGGTTTGTTGAACGAAGATCATGTTTTGAATGTGGAACAATCGGGCATGTCGTTCGAAATTGCCCGTATCTTCATAAACAAAAAGGCATAGTTGATGTTCCCCGTGACCACATTGACCGCAAGCGATCTGTTTCATCAAAACAATATCCCTGACTCATAAGAGAGAGGGAAAAGAAACAGAAACGTCAACAGGTCAAGAAAATTGAAAAGGCAATTAAAACCGATGTGGTTCACAAACCATCTGTTTCAGTTAAACCAGATAATTCAAAGTTTTCAAAAACTTCAAACAATCAAACTGGTAAAACTCAACAGACCTGGAAACCAAAAACGGTTACTGAATCAGGGGGACCATCACAATTTCCGAATCATCAAAAAGTGGAAGTTATTGTTGTTGATAAAAATGGAAGACCCAAGACCACAATGGCTTGGGTCCCCATCTCCAACTAATCATTTGAGTTCATGTGCAGGGTGTTCCAGGAGGAACTGTCAGTAGTCATTGGATTGTTGATAGTGGGGCATCCAGGCACATGACAGGCGACATGAAGCTTCTCTACGACGTCAAATCTATTAGAGGAGGTTATGTTGCTTTTGCTGGAGATAAAGGCGGATATATTACGGGTGAAGGAATGATTTCCAACGGGGTTGTTAGCTTTGATAAGATCAACTTCGTACAACAACTTGATCACAATCTTCTTAGTGTTTCTCAAATTTGTGATAAGCAGTTCTCAGTACACTTTGATGCTAATGGATGTTATGTGCTGAAACCCGGCTTCAAAATTCCAAAAGAATGGATTCTCTTGTCGGCTCCAAGGATAAATGATCTGTATGTCCTTGATATGAGCCAAGCTATCACAACGTCTGCACAAGCAACATGTTTCGTTTCTAAAGCCACAGAAAAAGACACAATCTCTTGGCACAGACGAATAGGTCACATTCACTTACGCAAAATGAATCATTTGGTGTCAAATGAATTGGTGAATGGTGTTCCTCTTAAAAATTTCCATCTTCAAGACGTCTGTGTTTCGTGCCAAAAAGGAAAACAAACGAAGAAGCGACACCCTACAAAGAAAGTCAACACGGTGGTTGTTCCTCTTGAACGTTTGCATATGGATTTGTTCGGTCCTGTCAAGCACAAAAGCATTAGGAATGATCAATATTGCCTCGTGATAACTGATGATTATTCAAGATTTTCTTGGGTGGCGTTCATGGCACATAAGAGTGAAACCTTCGGTATTATCAAAAACTTGATCATTCAGATTGAGAATCTCTATAACTTGAAGGTTAGGCGGATACGTAGCGACAATGGTACTGAATTCAAAAATCATGCCATGGCGGAGTTTTGCACTTCAAAAGGTATTCTTCACGAATTTAGTGCAGCCTATACTCCTCAACAGAATGGTGTCGCTGAACGTAAGAACCGCACATTGATCGAGACTGCTAGGACTATGTTGGTAGAGTCGCAGCTGCCCATTCCATTCTGGACTGAAGCTGTGTCCTCTGCATGCTATACGTTGAACCGAGTCCTTACAGTCAAAAGGCACAACAAGACCTGCTTTGAGCTTATTAACAAACGGAAACCAGACTTGTCATATCTTGAGCCGTTTGGAGCTCCTTGCACAATAATCGATCCTAATGGAAAGTTTGGGGCAAGAGCAATTGAGGGATACTTTCTTGGGTATTCCACCCCGAACTTAAGAGTCTGGAATCTAGAGACTAAAAGGGTCGAGGAATGGTCTGAAGTCAGAGTACAGAGGCACACTTTACCAGTTAGAAATCCTGGTCAGCCTTGGATGTTTGAGTACGATGACTTTTTCAATTCGATCAATGTTGAAGCCGTTAAAGAAAATGCTGCGGCAAGGATGTTTTTCGAGAGTGACAACGCAACAGATTCACCGTTGGTTCGTCCCATTATTGTCAATCAAGAACCATCTTCAGTGAACAATAATGCTCTCGACAATGAGGATTTTCAAGATGCTACCGAATTGAACGAATCTTCAGAGGATGATGAATTTCTAGATGCAGATCAAGAAGCTCCAACAGCAGTTCATGGTATTTCAGAGGGTACACCTCCAGTGGATGTCCCTAGAACAGCTGAAGCTACTGCATCATCCTCTTCGTCAATTCCGGGCCTTGAATTGATTGTTGATCTCAATCTCAACAATCTGGGTACAAATATTCCAGTTCAAGATAATCCAGAAACAAGGATTCACAATACCCATCCTCAACAAAACATCATCGGAAATATACAAAGTGGCGTTCAAACAAGAAACATGTTGCGAAACAACAACAATGCAGGCTTGTATGCAACTATCCGAGAATCTGGTCAACAAAATGATTGGTCTTTCGCGTGTTATGTCTCACAGGAAGAGCCAAGAACTTGGAAAGATGCTTTGAAAGATAGCTCTTGGGTTGAAGCGATGCAGGAAGAACTGCAACAATTCCAGAAGCTAGGTGTCTGGAAACTCGTAGAGAAACCTGCTGGTTACAAGAAGATTGGTACCCGTTGGGTGTTTAAATGCAAAAAGGATGACCGTGGAGTCGTTATTCGAAACAAAGCAAGGCTAGTCGTTCAAGGTTTTCGTCAGATAGAAGGGATCGACTACAACGAAGTGTATGCACCTGTTGCACGTCTAGAAGCAATTCGGATTTTTCTGGCTTATGCCTCATTCAAAGGTTTCAAGGTATACCAGATGGACGTGAAAAGTGCATTCTTACATGGTGTGGTAGAAGAAGAGGTGTACGTCGAACAGCCTCCAGGTTTTGAAGATCCTATCCATCCCGATCGGGTTTGGTTGCTCAACAAAGCTCTCTATGGTCTACATCAAGCACCGCGAGCTTGGTACGCAACCTTATCTAATTATCTGCTGGAGAATGGATTTCGCAGAGGTCTTATCGATTGTACTCTTTTCATCAAAGAACAAGATGGAGATCTTCTACTGGTACAGGTATACGTTGATGATATTATTTTTGGTTCTACTAATGATGTTTTGTGTAGGGATTTCGAGCGTGTAATGCAGGATAAATTCGAGATGAGTGCTATGGGGGAAATGACTTTCTTTTTGGGCCTACAAGTACAACAAACTGAGTCTGGGATATTCATCCATCAGACTAAATATGTTGGTGACATCTTGAGCCGGTTCCAGATGTCTGATGCAACGCCCATCGGTACCCCATTGCCGCAAAATCACGGAATTACTCCAGATTTGAAGGGTCAAGATGTTAGCCCCTCATACTACCGCACGATGATCGGATCTCTTATGTACCTCACAGCATCAAGACCAGATATAATGTACCCAACGTGCCTGCTTGCCAGATATCAAGTCAACCCGAAGGCCTCACATCTTGCAGCTGTAAAAAGGATTTTTCGGTATTTGAAGGGTTACCCTGACACCGGTCTATGGTACCCTAGGGATAATAACTTTGACTTGATCGCATTCAGTGATTCTGATTTTGGCGGATGCAAAATCGACGGCAAATCCACAACGGCTGGATGTCAGTTTTTGGGAAATCGCCTAGTCACATGGCAGTGCAAGAAGCAGACGTGCGTCGCTACATCAACTTGCGAAGCCGAATACATTGCTGCCTCAAGTTGTTGCTCCCAAGTCCTATGGATCCAACAACAAATGCGCGACTACGGTTTTGAATTCCTAACTACTCCTATTTACGTTGATAATTCTGCTGCCTTACAGATCACTAAAAATCCTGTGCAGCATTCAAAGACTAAGCACATCGAAATTAAGTATCACTTTATACGTGATTTCTTTGAGAAAAGGCTAATCGATGTTGCTTACGTCCACACCGATGACCAACGTGCCGACCTTTTTACCAAAGCTTTTGACAAATCAAGATTTGACTATTTATTATTGGTAAACGGCATTAAGGTCAAGCAAGAGTAAAACCAACATCGGAAAATCATTTTTGTAAATATCTTTGTGTTTTAAATTTATCTTAAGTTTGTTGATTTTAGGGGGAGTAAATCCAAAATTTGAAAAATCCAAAAACATCGAAAAATTTCAAAAACACAAAAACAATAGAAAAGCAAAAATGAGTTTCCTGGCGAGCAAAAGAGAAAATGATAGTACATCGGTGGTCTGTCTAAACCTCTTTAAACCTTAAATGAAAAAGCGATAAGCAGCTCTATATAAGATGTATCGGTAGGCTCACAATCATTTTAAAGTGTGCAGGGTGATATAAACTTAATCCGACTGAAGACTGGGTGGGAACCATTCATTGGCATATGGTCTTAGTACCGAAATTTCGTTTGAGAGATTGCCGAGGTTCTGAGATATTCGGTCTTTATGCTGCTTATCATCTGGGTATCATGGTTGTATCTTTTACCGAAAAATAACGGGGACGCAAGTCTAGATCTTCCATGATACTATACATACGTGTACATATTGCATACGACCTCAATAAGTGATCAACAATCACATGTCCAAACAAATAAGTGATAAAATATCACAAATTCTTTCCGGGAGTCAAGTTCGTCTCTCTGCTGTACGAAAGTACTGACCTGTTCACGGACTTGCTCCTGTGCCCTCATGCATCGAAAATCAAGTTCCTCATCAATAAGTGATTATATCACACAGGGCTTGTTTTCAAATCAAATAAGTGAGAATCTCACTTCATATACGGTCAAACAGATGATAATCGGTATACTCACCGGTAAGATGAACCCTCGTGCATACCTTGATACGGGAATGTGTCGTGATGTGGATGAACACCGGTCGGTAAGTATAAATCATACCTTAACGTATCCCCTCGCCATGATTACATCTGATAAGTTGAGCTTATGTGGACAACAATACCGATAATTGTTATGGGATGCTTATCTTAATGTTATCTAATTGAACAAAGAGAGCGTTTTGACATGACCGTACACTGATATGATTCTCTTACCCTCGAAACTCGCAAAAAGAATGTCTGTATATATTTATTTACTGCTTTCAGTCTTTACATTTGAAATATTCAAAAATACCAAAAAGAGTTTAGGCGTGTTTTAATATAAACTTTATAAAAGCCAAAAAGATTTTATTTCTATTTTATTTTCGATCGTACGATGTTGGAGCTCAAGTCTTCGTTACCTGAAACCTGATTGAAAACCGAAAATGACTAAATCTTCATAAACGGTCGAAATTTGCAAGTGTTGAAAGTTGAAATGGAAATTGACAAATTTATTAAACTTTCAAACTGTCGGACGGTGTTTGTTTAAACAATGGTCACACGTGTGTCGTTTGTTTATGTTTACTATATTCCAAGCGGTTGTTCTCATTACGCGTTTAGATTTCTTGCATGTGCAGATTCTAAAGGCTAGGAGAACATGGTCGATGACAAGCTTCGGAATGAAGACACGACGTGAAGGCACTCAAGTGATGAAGATGATCGAGTTGCCGCTGACCACCATCAACACCACAAGGATCTCACTTCATAAAGATCAAGTCATTCACGAGCATAACTCAAGGGGGAGCTTATGTTAAGGGGGAGTTTGTCAACACACTTCCTACATGAAACGGGGAGTTTGTTGGTACACTTTCTGCTTTCAAGACGTGAAGACTTTAAAGATCCTCCGACATTGAAGACTTGAAAAGAAGTCAAAGACTTAAAGACACGAAGGACCTAGAAGAATGAAGATCAAGACAAAACTATCTCGAAGATCGAGACAAAGCTACAGCCAAGGGGGAGTTTGTTGGTGCACTTGTGTCTGTACTTTGTCTGTATTTTGTCATGATACAAAACGATGTCTTTGTTAGTCTTGTAAGTTTGACCAAGTCAACCATCCTCCGGTTTGACTTGGCCAAACAGTCAACATTATGTTTGTAAGTTGTTTGGGTCGAAGGATGTGTCATCGAAGGATCACTTATATCCTTCGATGATGAGCTCGATAGATAGCTTTCGATAGATGGACCACGAAAGATCCCATCTTTCGTGGTACATGTGGATCCTTCGAGCTGTTTCTGGTCGAAAGATGATCTTTCGATCAGACTGTTTGATCCTTCGACCAGACACGCTGTGTTGGGTATAAATACCCATGTGTTGTGTTCACTTCGATAGTTAGACACAGAGAGACAGATAAGGAACACATACACACACTTGAGAGAGTTTGCAGAACTGATTTGTAAACCTTGTGCTTGTAACCGGACCATTCATACGTATTAATACAGAGGTGTTAATCGGTGAACTTTGCGTGTCGTGTTTTTACGTGTTCTATCTCGGTTTGCTATCTCGGTTGGATTCCGCACAACCGGGTTGGTTTGTACACAAGGATTAGGCGACTAGATCCTCCCCTAGCCGGACCTACAGTAACAAAACATCAAATAACAAAACATCAAGATTCCTACCAATTTATATAACACATTCATCATTCAATCTCAAAATCCGAAACATCATATTACGAGTCCGTAGTTAACATACCACAGTATTTCCGTTTAACATGCAATACCCTAAACCTTGGTTAACTACCACATTCGATCAAGCATCAATTCAAATATTTCAAGACCTACATGTGTTCGCATACAACTGTTGCTTAATCGAACCCATTCCCACATTAGTTTCTTGTTCATTAACCCAATAAACCCTCTAATTACCATATGAATTTCATGCCTACAAGGTTTTTCTAAGTTATAGTAATACATTAGTCTAATTCTTCTTATAACAAATTTTAGTTTTGTTTTTACCAATCAAGATGTGTAACAATTAACATAAACCAATCAATACGAACAACACTCATAGGGCCATATTCCAATCGCATACTCATAACAACATCACGTTAATGCATGTATACATATAAGGTAACGGAATAAACACTCACCCGACAATGAATTTAAGCGACCAAGATGATTAATCACGCAAGAGAGGGGATTTGCGAGGTGCTCTCCTTGTTGTGGTTCACCAAACATATCTCTAGGGTTTTGTTATTATGTTTAAATGATACCAAACAACAAACCTAATGCATACGTACATGAATTTAAATCCCATGAGTTGGCCCAAATCTCACACCCTCACGTTAATACAGACTTGAAGTGATCGGCCCAAATCTCACACCCTCACTTGGGCTTTGCTTGATCCATGTCTTACAATGATATACTAAGTGCATGTGTGTGCCAAGATGTTCATATACGGCCCAAATGTAACGTGCGTGTGCGTTTTAAACATATATATGATATAGACGGCCCAAAGCATAATTGGCCCAAACGTCTAACAAGTTTAACATGAGAGGAAACGTTGGAGAAGAATAATGAGAATTTAAGATCATGAACGAAATGGCACAAACCTTGAAAGTTCGGGTTGTCACAGTATACGTCCCTCTAGGATGCACCTAGTTATGTTGATATTGTTCACAACATTAACAAGTCATTTATTTGCGAGTGTCTCCAAAGGAACATTATGGTAGTAAGTGGTGTACTCCGTAGTAAAGGGTTGGAAGTTAAACAATACAAGATGCAGATTGTATTGTATTAATCCTATGAAAATATATGAAATATTGTTAAAAAAAAAATATTTGAGAGCATGGAAATAAAAGGCATTTAACTTATCTCATAAATATGCGAGCAGAATTTGGGGGTTCTTTTCAATTTGGGTTGGCTTATTTGAATCAGATCTTTGAAGTTGTAGTCAACTAGGATTATAAAACCGATATATTCTAAAATATGAATTTCAGAAGGTGCAGTTTAAAAATCACATGTACCCATATTTATTTGTTTTTTACTGAAATTTTATTTTGCATAGTAGCGAACTCTCGATCAATATATTTTAAATCCGAATTAATTTTTTTACTGGAAATCAGTTGGTGGAGTTCCATATTTTTTTGGTCATTTAAACCATGAGGACCGTTCTAACTTATACAACTAGAGATATAGTTATAATATAATATAATAAAGACCATCTGTCGCTAATGGAAACCTACCTTAAATCAATTTTTGTTTTCAATAATCAAAACCCGCTTTTTTTGTTTTCTTTTTTTTTTACATTTTTATTTAGGTTTTCTATTACAACATTATTTCTACTATTGTAGTTTTAACAACTATTTGAAGATGAAAAAACCATCCATCTTCGCAAACAATAGCTTTTTTACTTCTCCCAATAATGATTAATATATAGCATGTAAATATAGTATAAGACAACTAAAATAGGAAAACAATACCAAATGAAAAGATGAATAACTTTGAAGATACGAATATATTTATTTTAAGACGGTGGTAGTATAATTAAAATCCTCATAAGGAGGATTACATAAGATAACCAATAACAAAATCCTCATAGGGAGGATTACATCTGGTCTGCAAGCACCGGTCAAGAAACCAACTCTTCGACAAAGCTGTAAGCAATCCTCTTTTAATTCGTTACAATTTCCAAGGCATGCTGGAGCAAGAGCTGTATACCAAAACATTCGATTAGAACATTTCAGCATTGTGATGTTCATGAAATAATCCTAGAATTTTAAAGATATATGGAATATTAAAGTTCTCATACCATAAGATGGAACAACTGTCATGAAAAGAAATGGCAACAACAAAAATGTCAAGACAAGAGAATGCTTCAATGTGAACGCCATTCGAGTGATATTGCGTGATATTAATTTTTATATAAATATCAATAAGATGATAGTTGATGTGGCTACTCGAGTCGGGACTCTTACATATATAACCATATACATTAAATACATCAGATATCAACATCAATATATTCCCTAAATTGCACTATTAATGCGGATTCTGTAATTAAAAAAATTTAACACAATATTTCACAAACAAGATGTGTTCTGATTAGAAGAAGACGTGTTTTAACATTGTATTTGACATTATTGTGTCCCGATAGAACACCCTAATGTTAAAAGTGTTGGAAATCCGAATTAGGGTTTTGAAGAACGAAAGATTTTGTTCATATAATTATGAATTGATAAATGTGAATGTAAACATACGACTGAATATATACATGTATTACAGCGGTAGTAACCGCCATATATAAAACTTAGGCTAACTAATAAATAAGTAACATAATAATAATAATATCGATATAATCTAGCTTATAATTATCCGTCTAACACCCTCCCGTAAGCTTGATTATTTCAAGTTCATTTGCAGTAGTGTTTTCAGTCTTGTGAAATCCTTTGGCTGGAGAGCCTTTGTCATTATATCTGCTAGTTGATCCTTTGTTGTGCAGAATGTAACGATCACTTCTTTTTTCTTGATTAAGTCTCTAATAAAATGATATTTGACCCTTATATGCTTGCTTTTGCCATGATAGACCGGATCTCTGGCTAGACATATAGTCGATTTGTTATCGCAAAATATTGGAATTGAATAATCTTCTTTTCCTTGCAGATCATCTAAGATCCCTTTGAGCCATAATGCTTGACATCCCGTCAAAGATAAAGCCATGTATTCAGCTTCCGTTGATGACAGTGCCACTACCTTTTGCTTCTTTGATTGCCAGGATATAGGGCCTGAACCTAGATGAAAAATATAACCTGAGGTACTTTTACTATCATCTATATTTCCGGCATAATCGCTATCACTGAACCCCATTAAATGTTTCTTCCCTCCTTTAGAGTATGTAACTCCTAATTCTTGGGTTCCTTTAATGTATTTTAGAATACGTTTTGCCGCTTCCCAGTGACTTTTCTTGGGACTTTCCATATATCTACTTATTTTGCTCACTGCAAACATAATATCAGGTCTGGTATTGGTTAAATACATCAGACTTCCAACCAAACTACGATACATTCCCTCATCTACGAATTCTTCTGGATCGTCTTTAGATAACTTTAATCCATATTCCATTGGTGTTGATACTGTGTTGCAATGTGTCATTCTATATTTTTCCAATAGATTTCTCATGTACTTCTTTTGTGATAAAGTAATATTCCCATTCTCATATGTGACTTCCATGCCAAGAAAATAATGTAATTGACCCATGTCTGTCATTTCAAATTCCCTTTTCATTGACTCCTTGAATTCAGCAATCAACTTTATTGAGTTACTTGCTATTATTAGGTCATCTACATACAAGCATATCACAATCTTTCCTTCGCTCGTATTCTTGATGTAGAGAGTGTGTTCATAGATGCATTTCTTGAATTCATTCTTAGTGAAATACATATCAATCCCACTATACCATGCCCTAGGAGCTTGTTTTAAGCCATATAAAGCACGTTTGAGAAAACATACCTTTTTCTCTTCTCCCTTCTTGATATATCCTTGCGGTTGTTCTATATAAACTTGTTCTTCCAGTTTTCCATTTAGAAACGCAGTTTTTACATCCATTTGATGGAGATGCCATTCATATTGTGTTGCTAGAGCCAACACCAAACGGACTGTTTCAAATCTAATTACAGGAGCAAAAACTTCTTGATAATCTATTCCGTACTTCTGTTTGTATCCTTTTACAACCAACCTGGCTTTATACTTGTCTACATTTCCATTCTCATCATATTTTGTTTTGTAGATCCATTTGACACCAATCGGTTTTTGTTTTGCTGGAGGATCTACAAGTTCCCATGTTTCATTTTTTTGTATTGACTCTATCTCTTTGTCCATTGCTTCTTGCCACCTTGAATCCTTCTTGGCTTCTTCGAATGATGTGGGATCAGAACTAGTATAAAGAACAAAGTTAACACCCTGTCTTTCTTTATACTTTTGCATGATTTCAGCTTCTCTAAGCTTTCTAGTTCTCTGATATATATTTCGTAGATTTTTTGTTCGGATAACTTCATTCTCTGAATCAGACGAAGATGAGTTACTTTCTTGTGGATGTGCAGACGCAGTTATATTACTATTTTCGCTTTCATTTTGTTGTTCATGATTTGCTTCTGGAGACTGATCCTCATTTTCAGTTCTTTCTAACACCTGTTCATTTTGATCAGGTAAGCTTGCTGATGTCTGCTCGCCTCGAGTAATATCTACTCCTTCAGTTCTTTGAGTCTGAACTACATCCATATCGGATATTATAAATGGCACCTCCGAAGTTTCTGAATTTATGACCCATTGTTTGCTTTCATCAAACACTACATCTCGACTTAAGACTATCTTGTTGGTATGTGGATTATACAGTTTATATCCTTTGCTTTGTTCACTGTAACCAACAAATATCGTCTTTTCCGTCTTTTCATTTAACTTACTTCGGTGTTGTTTTGGAATATGAACGTAAGCTAAACTGCCAAACACTCGGAGATGATCTACGTTGGGTTTTCTACCATTCCATGCTTCATACGGTGTTTGATTTGGTCTTGTTTTGGTAATGGTTCGATTTAAAATATAGTTAGCACAAGCAATTGCTTCTGCCCAATAGCAGTTTGGTAGTTGCTTGACATTCATCATACTTCTGCTCAGTTCCATTAGTGTCCTATTTTTCCTTTCTGCTACCCCATTCTGTTGGGGTGTAAAACTATTCGTTAGTTGATGACGTATCCCATTCATTTTCAAATAGTCTTGAAATATCTTGCTACAGTATTCTCCTCCTCGATCGGTTCTTAGTGTTTTGATTAGATGACCAGATTGTCTTTCATTTTGTGCTTTGAATGTTTTAAAAAAGTTTAATGCTTCTGACTTAAACTTTAGAAAAAACACCCAAGCTTTTCTTGAATAGTCATCGATAAATGTAATGAAATACTTACAACCTCCTATGGATTCTGTTCTCATAGGACCGCATATATCAGAATGAACCAATTCTAAAGGTTTAGTAGCTTGCCATGTGTGTTAGAAACACAGATGAAATGAACCAACAGTAAGAATCACTCAATCAAATATATCAAAGAGATGAACTAGTCATCACAGTTTTACAAGAATCAAAAAGATCTCCAGTCGGATGATCAATACAATCAAAGCCCAACACTCACGAATGTAACGTGTGAATGACAGGGAACCAAAGACAAGCAGCCAAGGAGAGGTGCACGAGACAAGAATGAGATCGAGTGCACAAAGCTCTAGAACCACCAGCCTTTTATAAGAGGGAAAAACCCTAAACGCAGCAGAGCACACAAACGGCTATAAGCCCAAACCGAGGAGCCCAGCAGGACCAGTAATAGATAAGCCCGAGACAAGGAAGGGAAGCCCATAATCACCAAACCTCAAAAAGAAACAATACACAAAAGGAGATTAGAAAATAAAGAGAATAAATAAAGAAATAAAAGGAACATTTAAACTGTATTTTAACATCCCCCCTCAGTTTAAATGTGTAAAGAGATTAGTAACCCCCAATGACTTACACATTTCGGAATGGTCTTTCGGCTGCAAGCCTTTAGTGAACATGTCGGCCAACTGATGCTCGGATTTGACCCCTACTGTTTTGATCAAACCTGAAGCTATTTTTTCTCTTAAGAAAAATAGGTCAACTTCAAAATGTTTTGTCCTGTCGTGAAAAACTGGGTTGGCAACAATAGATAAGGCTGCCGTATTGTCACACTTCAGCACTACAGGAATGTTAACATCAACTTTCAACTCCCTTAAGACATTTATTAACCACAACACTTCACATGTAGCACTGCACATGGAACGATACTCAGCTTCAGCTGATGATGTTGAAACAACACTTTGTTTCTTACTTTTCCAAGAAACCAAGTTGTTGCCAAGAAATATGCAAAAGCCTGTGACAGATCTGCGAGAATCAATACATTTAGCCCAGTCTGAATCTGCAAAGGCAGTTAGATGAAAAGTACTTCCTTTTTTAAACAAAATACCAGTGCCAGGAGCACCCTTTAAGTATCTCAAAACTTTGAAAGCAATCTGTGTATGTGCCTCAGTCGGCTTATGGATGAACTGAGACAGATAATGAACAGAATAAGCAATGTCCGGTCTAGTGTGGGATAAGTAAATGAGTTTACCTATCAGTTTTTGGTATTGAGTAACATCGACGTTTTTAGACTCTTGCATAGTTAATTTTGACAAGACATGGTTTTGTTCTATGGGACAGCTGGTGGGCTTGCTACCACTCATCCCATATTCATTTAACAGGTCCATACAGTATTTCCTTTGGGAGAGACAAATACCATCAGTAACTTTAATTACTTCTATTCCAAGAAAATACTTTAGCAAGCCAAGATCTTTGATTAAAAACTCAGTTTTTAGGAGGTTCTTAATCTTATTTATCTCATGTTCACAATTGCCAGTTAGCACAATATCATCCACATATACCAAGAGGGCAATAAAAACCGATTTTCCAGACTTAATAAACAAGGAATGATCACATTTTGATTGAACAAAATCAAGTTTAGTCAAGACTTGAACAAGTCTTTCATTCCACATACGTGGAGCTTGTTTTAAGCCATATAGAGACTTGTTCAATTTACAGACTTTATTTTGTTTTTCCACATTTAACCCTTCGGGAAGAGACATATAAACTTCTTCCCTAAGGTTTCCATAAAGGAAGGCATTATTAACGTCAAGTTGGTATAGAGGCCAATTGTTTTGAACAAATAGACTAATGACACACCTAACGGTAACCATTTTAACGACAGGAGAAAAAGTCTCCTCAAAATCAATACCCTCGCGTTGATTAAATCCTTTGGCAACAAGTCTAGCTTTGAACCTATCAATTTCACCCGTAGATTTGTATTTTACTTTAAAAACCCATTTACAGCCAATAGGTTTTTTTCCACTCGGAAGATCAACAATATCCCAAGTGTTGTTTTTGTATAAGGCAGATAATTCATCGTTCATAGCATCAATCCATCTTTTATCTTTAAGAGCATCTTTATAGTTGCAAGGTTCAGAAATTTTATTAATATTAGCAGCAAAGCAAACATTTTCACAAGGCAAGTTAGAGTAATTAACGACCTTATCATAGCTATATCTAGCATTGCCAACAACATAATCATCAAATCTTTTAGGGACAGAAGTAGATCTCGAGGATCTTCTAGTAGTTTGAGTACCCTCAGGAAGGTTTGACTCATCATTAACACTACTTGACTCAGCCCTCACAGGACCAGTTTCAGCACTCATAGACTCACTACTCTCAGGCAAGTCATTCGTCCCTGATGACTGCTGAGCATCGCTATCAATGGTAGATTCAACTTCATCACTGTGTTGCTGAGTCACAGTAGTTGAGTCAATAGAACCCTTCTCTTCATCATCGGGATTTAAATCACTTGAAATATCAAAGTTATCAAAAAAGTTTAACAGATTTAAGCTGTTTGAATTGTGTAGATCAAGACAGAAGTCATTTTTAAAGGGGAATACAGTTTCATGGAAACTGACATCCCTTGAAAAGATGAACTTTTTTTGATCTAGGCTCCAAACTTTATATCCCTTTTTAAAATTTGAGTATCCCATAAAAATACATTTCTCAGCTTTTTCTTCAAATTTATCAGAATTATTTAAAACAGTAAAAAAACATAGGCAGCCAAAGACTTTCAAGTGATCAAGAGAAGGTTTAAAGCCAAATAGCATTTCATAAGGAGAACAACCACGAAGCACAGAAGAAGGAAGCCCGTTAATCAGGTAAGAGGCAGTCAGCACACATTTAGACCAATACCTAAGAGGGACTTTAGACTGAAACAATAAAGCTCTTGCAGTGTTTAACAGGTGTCTATGTTTCCTCTCCACAACCCCATTCTGTTGTGGAGTATATGTGCACCAAGTTTGATGAATAATTCCTTTTTGTTTGACAAAAGCACTCATTTGAGAATTAATAAATTATGATCCATTATCACTCCTAAAGACCTTGATGTTTACCTCAAATTGAGTTTTAACAAGATTATAGAAACTTTGTATGTTTTCGAAAACTTCTGATTTTGATTTCATTAGATAAACCCAGACAGACCGGGTGAAGTCATCAACTATGGTGAGGAAATACTTGTACCCTTCTATGCTAGTGACTTTGTATGGCCCCCATACATCAAGGTGAACAAGGTCCCCCACTTTAGTTGATTTGTGATCACTAAGAGGAAAAGGAACCCTATGTTGTTTAGCTTTGTGACATATATCACAAGGTTTAATCTCATTAGATTCAGACTTGATTTGTAAAACATTCAACACCTGTTCAGCAGGATGACCTAGTCTGGAATGCCAGAGCTTTATATTTTCGGTCTTACTTAAACATGAAAAACCAGAACTGATAGAGTTACCACTAAAATATAGACCCTCAGTCTGTTTACCAGTCACCAGGGTTTTCTTTGAGCATAAATCCTGAATATAGCAAGCTTTTTCATCAAATATAACTCTAAGCTTATTGTCCTTAGCTAACTTATACACAGAGATGAGATTCACACAATATTCAGGAACAACAAAGACATCTTTTAGAATCACAGAATCTGACAATTTAAAACAGCCAATTTGAGTTACTTTAGCATCAGTTCCATTAGGGTGTTTAACAGTAATATTGTATTCAGACACATCGACAAGGTTAAACATGTTGTTGCTGGTCATAACCATATGTTGGTTTGCACCAGAGTCTATTATCCAGTTCAGATTCTGTGTTGAGGAACTTTTTGAGTTAAAACAAAAAGTGTTTTTGAAGCAAACAGAAGAAAAGGAGTTAAAACATTTACCTCCTACATTGGATTTACTTGTATCCTCGGTTTTATTTTCATTCAGCATCCCTAGCAACTTAGAAAACTGATCAGCAGTCAAAGAGTTCAAGGAACTAGCATTTTTATCATTCACAGAGTCATTCATGGAGGAACTGGGACCACTACTGGTAGAGTTGTTGGATCTATTCCACTGATGATTATTTTGTTTTTGCCTATAATTTGAGGGATACCCATGCAGTTCAAAGCATTTATCAACAGTGTGTCCAATCTTGTTGCAGTGGGAGCACTTAAGATTTTGATTAGGCCCCTTGTTAAATTTTTTCTTATTATCATTAAAGTTACATGTTTTAGCAACAAACCCAACATTTGGAATTTTTGAAACATTATTAGATCCCCTATGGGATTCTTCTCTAGAGATAATAGAAAAAGCAGTTTTGATAGTGGGTAAAGGATCCCTTGTCAACAGATTGGTTCTAACAGGTTGATAAATGTCATCTAATCCCATCAAGAACTGCATAAGTTTGATTAAATGATTGAATTCATTAAACTTAGTAGAGGAATTGCAGGTGCAAGCAGGTAATTGAAGCATGGCATCAAATTGTTTCCACATTGTGTTAATCTTATGATAATACTCAGAGACACTAGCACCATTTTGACTCACAGAGTTGATTTTTTGAAACAGACCAAACACAACAGAACCATCAACTTTATCATAAGTGTCCTTTAAATCATCCCAAACTTCAGATGCAAGTCTAGAGTAAACTTGTCCAACATATAATTCTTCAGAAACAGAGTTCAAAATCCATGTTAACACAATAGAATTGCATCTGTCCCATTGACTAGCTAGAACATCGTCAGTTTTAGATTTAACACAGGTACCATCAATAAAACCTAACTTGTTTTTAGCCATTAGTGCAAGTTTCATAGCATTTGACCATACCACGTAGTTTTCAGTTCCTTTCAATTTTATATTCACAATAGTAAGACCACTAGAATCACTGGCATGGAGATATAAGGGGTCACTAGCATCAAGCTTACTAACCAAAGTGACAGATGACTCAGACTTATCACCCATTTAAGCAGATAAAACCAGACAGTAACACAAGAGCAGAAGCAGACAACACAGAAGCAATCAACACAATAAGCAAAACAGAAGATAAGAGCAGACACAACCAGCAATATTCAATAACAGGACCAGCGAAGCCTGGACAGAGGTCCGATCAGAGGTTCGTCACTCAAGGTGCCTCCGCAGACGTAATCCAGGGAGCCACGACACAACTGACCACCTAAATGCAACAGAGTGTACCCTCTCTGTGTCCCAATATCAAACCGGTCTTGCCTAAAACCCGGTATCAAGATGCCTAGACGCAAACAAAGCAAAATGATGCAAGGAAAATAAAAAAGAAGAGATGGAACGGACTCACAGCGGGTGCAAAACCTTCGGCAAAACCGGCTTATAACCTTCACTTAGGGTTACAAGCTTCTTGATCAGAGAACAAGCACAAGATCTGTTGGTTTGCCCTAAAGAGGGACCAACGAGAGTCTTCTCCAAGAGTAACACAAAACCCCCCAAAATTAGGGTTTCAACCTTCAAGACCAGATCCGTCTCCAGGAAGACAACGGCTTCGGAAACAGATAAAATAAAACCCCAAACCCTAGAAATTAGGGTTAACTTTCAAGAGCAGCGGCGAGACCAGAAACAGAGCAGCGGAAGAGCACCAGAGCACCGTCTTAACCTCGGGGCTCTGATACCATGTTAGAAACACGGATGAAATGAACCAACAGTAAGAATCACTCAATCAAATATATCAAAGAGATGAACTAGTCATCACAGTTTTACAAGAATCAAAAAGATCTCCAGTCGGATGATCAATACAATCAAAGCCCAACACTCACGAATGTAACGTGTGAATGACAGGGAACCAAAGACAAGCAGCCAAGGAGAGGTGCACGAGACAAGAATGAGATCGAGTGCACAAAGCTCTAGAACCACCAGCCTTTTATAAGAGGGAAAAACCCTAAACACAGCAAAGCACACAAACGGCTATAAGCCTAAACCGAGTAGCCCAGCAGGACCAGCAATAGATAAGCCCGAGACAAGGAAGGGAAGCCCATAATCACCAAACCTCAAAAAGAAACAATACATAAAAGGAGATTAGAAAATAAAGAGAATAAATAAAGAAATAAAAGGAACATTTAAACTGTATTTTAACAATGTGACCTTCTTCGAGAATGCTTTCCTTGCTTGTTTTCCTGAGACACACCCTTCACATACACTCTCGTCCTTTACGATCTTAGGTAATCCAAGTACTGACCCCTTGTTTCCCATACTAACTAGAGTATCTACGTTTACGTGTCCGTACCTTTTATGCCATAGAGCAGTTGTCTCTTTGATGGTCATCGTCATTGCAAAATGCAAATCACTACTCGGACGCAAAGGAAACATTTTATTACTTGTCATTTTAATGTTTCCAATAGTCTCATCATTTGCGTCCTTAATGATACATCGATCCTTCTTGAAGTGTACCGCATATCCCTTCTGTAACAATTGTCCTATACTTAGTAGGTTATGTTTCAACCCTTTAACGTAAAATACACTTGGTATTTTCCGAACTTGTTCCTTAATCTTTAACGAAACATCACCACAGCCAAGTACTTCTAGCCGTTTGTCATCTCCAGTTCTAACTTCCTTCTTTACCGATTCATCTAGTTTAATGAATAGACCCTTATTTCCGGTCATGTGGTTGCTACAACCACTATCTAAATACCAACAGTCGTCTTCGACTGTTTCTTCCATATTAAAGATCATGAACATTGTGTCTTCTTGATCTGTCATTTCTTCGTCTTTATGTATTAAAACATTGTCAGACTTTTCGCCTTCCTCTGGTCTTTGACAAAACTTGGCCGTGTGACCCATTCTCTGACAGTTATAACATCTAACTGTATTCCAATTTCGGCCCTTGTATTTATTCTTTCCTTTTCCTCCTGTATCATTTCTGGACTGATTATTCCTATCATAATTTGAATTTTGTAATTGAAATGCATGTTCGATCGGTACATCATCATATCTCTTCAATCTCAATTCGTGAGATTGAAGGATTCCCATCAACTCTTCAGTCGAAACATTTTCCAGATCTTTTGTTTCTTCGATAGTAATCACAACTGACTCAAAATTTCGAGTCAAACTACGTAAAATCTTCTCTACTATCCGTTGTTCATTAACCGTTTCTTCATTCATCCGTAATTTGTTAACAACTAAGATTATTCTATTAAAATAATCTTCAACAGATTCTCCTTCCTTCATATTTAATGCATCCAATTCACAACGAAGGGATTGAAGTTTAATTGATTTTACCCGGTTCTCTCCTTGATAGGATTTGTGTAAAATACTCCATGCCTCCTTCGAAGATTTTGCCAGGGCTATTCTCTCAAAAATGGTGTCACCCACTGATTGAAATAATATATGTAAAGCCCGCTTATCCTTTTTGACTGCATCTCTATACGCTGCTGTTGCTTCATCGGTGGGATTTGTTCCCAGTTCCCGAATTCCTTCTTCAATAACACCCCATAACTCTTGAGATTCGAATAATACCTTGATTTGAATACGCCAGTGATAATAATTCTGTCCAGTGAATTTGGGAATCTGTGTTTGTATTCCTTGTATCTGATTCATTATTCAGTGAATTTGTGATTTCGTGGATTGGATCGATGTGGCTCTGATACCACTATGTTGGAAATCCGAATTAGGGTTTTGAAGAACGAAAGATTTTGTTCATATAATTATGAATTGATAAATGTGAATGTAAACATACGACTGAATATATACATGTATTACAGCGGTAGTAACCGCCATATATAAAACTTAGGCTAACTAATAAATAAGTAACATAATAATAATAATATCGATATAATCTAGCTTATAATTATCCGTCTAACAAAAAGGTGATGTGACCCGTTAATCAGAATTAATTAAATATTAATATATGGTAACTTCATTAATAATAGTAAACAATAACTTCATGATACATTATAGTGAACCACAAATTTATATAGTTTAAACAAATTTTGAGGATTCATCTTAAATGACTATTTATCTTTGGTCGCACGCTTAAATAATCTGAAATATGTTGAGAACAATGAAGTGATGCATAACTTGCCTATTAATTATCTAGTGAGCGGGTGAACTTAAACATAAATAATCCATTATAAGACAACATAATTCATTTGTGAAAATATTTAGTACATATGACCAAAGTTAATATTTAATACATCTAATCACACTTTTTAAAAAGCATTATCTAGTAAACCATGGAATTCTATCTTTTTAGTTTAAGAAATAACTTTAATTATTTTTACATAATGTTAAGAAATAAATTTAATTATTATTACATAATGTTACAAGATTACTGGAATATGAATTAAATTGACATATTAGCAAAACAAAAAATAATGGAAGTAAAAAGGCATTTAAGGATTCAGCTTATACCCAACAAAGCATATTTGTTGTGACATCCAGTATTTTTGTAAGCATGTATATTCGTATATACTACCAACGTTCATGACACATGTGCAACTTTCGATTGTGCAAAATTAACTTTTGATAAGTTAAGGGATCAATATTGTCATTGTTTGTAAAGGTTTTAGTTCCAGAGACTTGAAGTTCACATTCTGAAAATACGTGCATCACCGACCAAAATGTCCACTTTTACGGTCTGTAAGGCCACATGCAACGAACTATCTTGTTGACCCAGAAACTAGGCGCCAACTCCCCATTGTTTTGGGCTTACTGATCCAAATGCGATCCAAATTTGGGTTTGTAATCGACCTGCAGTAGCTCTACAACGTGGAATCTACCGATGCGAATGGTGGCAAGATCTCACCTAGCCGCGGCTCCAAGACGTCTGTTAAGACGCACTCATCCTCTAAGTTCGACATATGGAGCGTCTGATCATCTATTTCACAAGCTCACATTCGAATTCAGATAGTAAAGCAACTACCTTTCATGCTCAAGATGTTCTTGTGTTCTTGGAAATATTGAGACATCAACCTTGTTTGTTGATACGTGTAATTCCATCTCAGAAGCATTTCCACGCCTTGTACTTTAGACTGTTAGAATATTAGACCGAGGCAGATAACTTCCAAAATTATTAATGTTCCTGTTAAACAAAATAGTTCTTCCTTTATTGTTGCAACCTGGGGCACCTCTCTACTCGTGAACCCTTTTCCTGTTATTTCGATAGTTTACCAAGGTATCTATTAACACCCGTATCATAATTAGTTTTGCAACTAAAGCATTTTAAGTTAGCATGTATTCACCTCGAAAATATATTAAACAAGGGGGAACATCACAAGACTCACCTGTGGGTTATGACCCACCTTATTATTTTATACGTCCCTTTAGGATGCACCTAGTTATGTTTATATTGTTCACAACATTAACAAGTCATTTATTTGCGAGTGTCTCCAATGGAACATTATGGTAGTAAGTGGTGTACTCCGTAGTAAAGAGTTGAAAGTTAAACAATACAAGATGCAGATTGCATTTTATTAATCCTATGAAAATATATCAAATATTGTTAAAAAAAATATATTTGAGAGCATGGAAATAAAAGGCATTTAGCCAATCTCATAAATATGAGAGCAGAATTTGGGGGTTCTTTTCAATTTGGTTTGGCTTATTTGAATCAGATCTTTGAAGTTGTAGTCAACTAGGATTATAAAACCGATAAATTCGAAAATATGAATTTCAGAAGGTACAGTTTAAAAATCACATGTACCTATATTTATTTGTTTTTATTCAAATTTTATTTTGCATAGTAGCAAACTCTGGATCAATATATTTTAAATCCAAATTAAATTTTTTACTGGTAATCAGTTGGTGGAGTTCCCTATATTTTGGTCATTTAAACCATGAGGACCGTTCTACCTTATACAACTAGAGATCCTATTATAATATAACATAATAAAGACCATCCGTCGCAAATGGCAAGCTACCTTAAATCAATTTTTGTTTTCAATAATCTAAACCCGCTTTTTTGTTTTCTTTTTTTTTTTTACATTTTTATTTAGGTTTTCTATTACAACATTATTTCTACTATTGTAGTTTTAACGACTATTTGAAGGTGATAAACCCATCCATCTTCGCAAACAATAGCTTTTTTACTTCTCCCAATAATGATTAATATATAGCATGTAAATATAGTATAAGACAACTAAAATAGGAAAACAATACCATTGGAGAGAAATGAAAAGATGAATAACTTTGAAGATACGAATATATTTATTTTAAGATGATGGTAGTATAATTAAAATCCTCAAAAGGAGGATTACATAAGTGTAGGATCGCGTGCTGACCCAAACGAGTCTATCGGAGGTGTTCTAATCCATTTAAGGTGCGGAATAACAATAAATGGACACGAAAACAGCTTGTTCTACTAAATCTTGCCTTGTATATTGATTTCACACTGATTACAAGTCAATCGGCACTTCGGCAGCAGTTCGTTACCGGAAACAAGAAGACTACAAATGATTTCGCTCATGAAGACTATATATAGTGAGGGTGATTTCGCTCATATGGACATGGTGTCCATAAAAGCGAAATCACATGTCCTTCGGAGCGAAATCACATCTAAAAACCTAAAAACCTGATTCCCCACATACGGACATAGGTGATTCCACTCATACGAACATGAGTGATTCCACTCATACGGACATGAGTGATTCCACTCATACGTACATGAGTGATTCCACTCATACGGACATGAGTGATTCCACTCATACGGACATGTCCATATATGTGGAATTAACTTTCTCGGTAAATCTCGTACAATCTGCCCTAATCTAACAATCTAAGATCTAGACTCGATACAAGACGAAGTCGACAGATGTAGTGCACCAACAATAAGATAACCAATAACAAAATCCTCATAAGGAGGATTACATAAAATAACCACAAATATAATGGTGTAAGGAATACTACCAACGTTTAGTTAACAAACTAATCATGACAACAACACATAGGAGGATTTTCTGGTCTGCAAGCACCGGTCAAGAAACCAACTCTTCGACAAAGATGTAAGCAATCCCCTTTTAATTCGTTACAATTTCCAAGGCATGCTGGAGCAAGAGCTGTTCGATTAGAACATTTTAGCATTGTGATGTTCATGAAATAATCCTAGAATTTTAAAGATATATGGAATATTAAAGTTCTCATACCATACCATAAGATGGAACAGCTGTCATGAAAAGAAATGCCAACAACAAAAATGTCAAGACAAGAGAATGCTTCAATGTGAACGCCATTCGAGTGATATTGCGTGATATTAATTTTTATATAAATATCAATAAGATGATAGTTGATGTGGCTACACGAGTCGGGACTCTTACATATATAACCATATACATTAAATACATCAGATATCAACATCAATATATTCCCTAAATTGCACTATTAATGTGGATTCTGTAATTAAAAAAAATTCACACAATATTTCACAAACAAGATGTGTTCTGATTAGAAGAAGACGTGTTTTATCATTGTATTTGACATTATTGTGTCCCGATAGAACACCCTGATGTTAAAAGGTGATGTGACCCGTTAATCAGAATTAATTAAATATTAATATATGGTAACTTCATTAATTATAGTAAACAATAACTTCATGATACATTATAGTGAACCACAAATTTATAGAGTTTAAACAAATTTTGAAGTTTCATCTTAAATGACTATTTATCTTTGGTCGCACGCTTAAATAATCTGAAATATGTTGAGAACAATGAAGTGATGCATAACTTGCCGATTAATTATCTAGTGAGCGGGTGAACTTAAACACCAAAATAATCCATTATAAGACAACATAATGCATTTGTGAAAATATTTAGTACATATGACCAAAGTTAATATTTAATACATCTAATCACACTTTTTAAAAAGCATTATCTAGTACACCATGGAATTCTATCTTTTTAGTTTAAGAAATAACTTTAATTATTTTTACATAATGTTAAGAAATAAATTTAATTATTATTACATAATGTTACAAGATTACTGGAATATGAATTAAATTATCATATTAGCAAAACAAAAAATAATGGAAGTAAAAAGGCATTTAAGGATTCAGCTTATACCCAACAAAGCATATTTGTTGTGACATCCAGTATTTTTGTAAGCATGTATATTCGTATATACTACAAACATTCATGACACATGTGCAACTTTCGATTGTGCAAAATTAACTTTTGATAAGTTAAGGGATCAATATTGTCATTGTTCGTAAAGGTTTTAGTTCCAGAAACTTAAAGTGCACATTCTGAAAATACGTGCATCACCAACAAAAATGTCCACTTTTACGGTCTGTAAGGCCACATGCAACGAACTATCTTGTTGACCCAGAAACTAGGCGCCAACTCCCCATCGTTTTGGGCTTACTGATCCAAAGGCGATCCAAATTTGGGTTTGTAATCGACCTACTGTAGCTCTACAACGTGGAATCTACCGATGCGAATGGTGGCAAGATCTCACCTAGCCACGGCTCCAAGACGTCTGTTAAGACGCGCTCATCCTCTAAGTTCGACATTTGGAGCGTCTGATCATCTATTTCACAAGCTCACATTCGAATTCAGATAGTAAAGCAACTACCTTTCATGCTCAAGATGTTCTTGTGTTCTTGGAAAAATTGAGACATCAACCTTGTTTGTTGATACGTGTAATTCCATCTCAGAAGCATTTCCACGCCTTGTACTTTAGACTGTTAGAATTTTAGACCGAGGCAGATAACTTCCAAAATTAATAATGTTACCGGTTAAACAAAATAGTTCTTCCTTTATTGTTGCAACCTGGGGAACCTCTCTAGTCATGAACCCTTTTCCTGTTATTTCGATAGTTTACCAAGGTATCTATTAACACCCGATTCATAATTAGTTTTGCAACTAAAGCATTTTAAGTTAGCATGTATTCACCTCGAAAATATATTAAACAAGGGGGAACATCACAAGACTCACCTGTGGGTTATGACCCACCTTATTATTTGTATACGTCCCTTTAGGATGCACCTAGTTATGTTTATATTGTTCACAACATTAACAAGTCATTTATTTGCGAGTGTCTCCAATGGAACATTATGGTAGTAAGTGGTGTACTCCGTAGTAAAGAGTTGAAAGTTAAACAATACAAGATGCAGATTGTATTGTATTAATCCTATGAAAATATATGAAATATTGTTAAAAAAAATATATTTGAGAGCATGGAAATAAAAGGCATTTAGCTTATCTCATAAATATGAGAGCAAAATTTGGGGGTTCTTTTCAATTTGGTTTGGCTTATTTGAATCAGATCTTTGAAGTTGTAGTCAACTAGGATTATAAAACCGATAAATTCGAAAAATATGAATTTCAGAAGGTACAGTTTAAAAATCACATGTACCCATATTTATTTGTTTTTACTGAAATTTTATTTTGCATAGTAGCAAACTCTCGATCAATATATTTTAAATCCGAATTAATTTTTTTAATGGAAATCAGTTGGTGGAGTTCCCTATATTTTGGTCATTTAAACCATGAGGACCGTTCTAGCTTATACAACTAGAGATCCTGTTATAATATAATATAATAAAGACCATCCGTCGCTAATGGCAACCTACCTTAAATCAATTTTTGTTTTCAATAATCTAAACCCGCTTTTTTGTTTTCTTTTTTTTACATTTTTATTTACGTTTTCTATTACAACATTATTTCTACTATTGTAGTTTTAACGACTATTTGAAGATGATAAACCCATTCATCTTCGCAAACAATAGCTTTTTTTACTTCTCCCAATAATGATTAATATATAGCATGTAAATATAGTATAAGACAACTAAAATAGGAAAACAATACCATTGGAGAGAAATGAAAAGATGAATAACTTTGAAGATACGAATATATTTATTTTAAGACGATGGTAGTATAATTAAAATCCTCATAAGGATGATTACATAAGATAACCAATAACATAATCCTCATAAGGAAGATTACATAAAATAACCACTAATATAATGGTGTAAGGAATACTACCAACGTTTAGTTAACAAACTAATCATGACAACAACACATAGGAGGATTTTCTGGTCTGCAAGCACCGGTCAAGAAACCAACTCTTCGACAAAGCTGTAAGCAATCCTCTTTTAATTCGTTACAATTTCCAAGGCATGCTGGAGCAAGAGCTGCATACCAAAACATTCGATTAGAACATTTCAGCATTGTGATGTTCATGAAATAATCCTAGAATTTTAAAGATATATGGAATATTAAAGTTCTCATACCATAAGATGGAACAACTGTCATGAAAAGAAATGCCAACAACAAAAATGTCAAGACAAGAGAATGCTTCAATGTGAACGCCATTCGAGTGATATTGCGTGATATTGATTTTTATATAAATATCAATAAGATGATAGTTGATGTGGCTGCACGAGTCGGGACTCTTACATATATAACCATATACATTAAATACATCAGATATCAACATCAATAGATTCCCTAAATTGCACTATTAATGTGGATTCTGTAATTAAATAAATTTAACACAATATTTCACAAGCAAGATGTTTTCTGATTAGAAGAAACGTGTTTTAACATTGTATTTGACATTATTGTGTCCCGATAGAACACCCTGATGTTAAAAGGAGATGTGACCCGTTAATCAGAATTAATTAAATATTAATATATGGTAACTTCATTAATAATAGTAAACAATAACTTCATGATACATTATAACGAACCACAAATTTATATAGTTTAAACTAATTTTGAGGATTAATCTTAAATGACTATTTACCTTTGGTCGCACGCTTAAAAAATCTGAAATATGTTGAGAACAATGAAGTGATACACAACTTGCCGATTAATTATCTAGTGAGCGGGTGAACTTAAACATAAATAATCCATTATAAGACAATATAATTCATTTGTGAAAATATTTAGTACATATGACCAAAGTTAATATTTAATACATCTAATCACACTTTTTAAAAAGCATTATCTAGTAAACCATGGAATTGTATCTTTTCAGTTTAAGAAATAACTTTAATTATTTTTACATAATGTTAAGAAATAAATTTAATTATTATTACATAATGTTAAAAGATTACTGGAATATGAATTAAATTGTCATATTAGCGAAACAAAAAATAATGGAAGTAAAAAGGCATTTAAGGATTCAGCTTATACCCAACAAAACGTATTTGTTGTGACATCCAGTATTTTGTAAGCATGTATATTCGTATATACTACCAACATTCATGACACATGTGCAACTTTCGATTGTGCAAAATTAACTTTTGATAAGTTAAGGGATCAATATTGTCATTGTTTGTAAAGGTTTTAGTTCCAGAGACTTAAAGTGCACATTCTGAAAATACGTGCATCACCGACCAAAATGTCCACCTTTACGGTCTGTAAGGCCACATGCAACGAATTATCTTGTTGACCCAGAAACTAGGCGCCAACTCCCCATTGTTTTGGGCTTACTGATCCAAAGGCGATCCAAATTTGGGTTTGTAATCGACCTGCAGTAGCTCTACAACGTGGAATCTACCGATGCGAATGGTGGCAAGATCTCACCTAGCCGCGGCTCCAAGACGTCTGTTAAGACGCACTCATCCTCTAAGTTCGACATATGGAGCGTCTGATCATCTATTTCACAAGCTCATATTCGAATTCAGAGAGTAAATCAACTACCTTTCATGCTCAAGATGTTCTTGTGTTCTTGGAAAAATTGAGACTTCAACCTTGTTTGTTGATACGTGTAATTCCATCTCAGAAGCATTTCCACGCCTTTTACTTTAGACTGTTAGAATTTCAGACCGAGGCAGATAACTTCCAAAATTAATAATGTTACCAGTTAAACAAAATAGTTCATCCTTTATTGTTGCAACCTGGGGCACCTCTCTAGTCGTGAACCCTTTTCCTGTTATTTCGATAGTTTACCAAGGTATCTATTAACACCCGTATCATAATTAGTTTTGCAACTAAAGCATTTTAAGTTAGCATGTATTCACCTCGAAAATATATTAAACAAGGGGGAACATCACAAGACTCACCTGTGGGTTATGACCCACCTTATTATTTGTATACGTCCCTTTAGGATGCACCTAGTTATGTTTATATTGTTCACAACATTAACAAGTCATTTATTTGCGAGTGTCTCCAATGGAACATTATGGTAGTAAGTGGTGTACTCCGTAGTAAAGAGTTGAAAGTTAAACAATACAAGATGCAGATTGTATTGTATTAATCCTATGAAAATATATGAAATATTGTTAAAAAAATATATTTGAGAGCATGGAAATAAAAGGCATTTAGCTTATCTCATAAATATGAGAGCAGAATTTGGGGGTTCTTTTCAATTTGGTTATGCTTATTTGAATCAGATCTTTGAAGTTGTAGTCAACTAGGATTATAAAACCGATAAATTCAAAAATATGAATTTCAGAAGGTACAGTTTAAAAATCACATGTACCCATATTTATTTGTTTTTACTGAAATTTTATTTTGCATAGTAGCAAACCCTCGATCAATATATTTTAAATCCGAATTAAAATTTTTAATGGAAATCAATTGGTGGAGTTCCCTATATTTTGGTCATTTAAACCATGAGGACCGTTCTAGCTTATACAACTAGATATCATGTTATAATATAATATAATAAAGACCATCCGTCGCTAATGGCAACCAACCTTAAATCAATTTTTGTTTTCCATAATCTAAACCCGCTTTTTTGTTTTCTTTTTTTTTTACATTTTTATTTACGTTTTCTATTACAACATTATTTCTACTATTGTAGTCTTATCGACTATTTGAAGATGATAAACCCATCCTTCTTCGCAAACAATAGCTTTTTTACTTCTCCCAATAATGATTAATATATAGCATGTAAATATAGTATAAGACAACTAAAATAAGAAAACAATACCATTGGAGAGAAATGAAAAGATGAATAACTTTGAAGATACGAATATATTTATTTTAAGACCATGGACGTATAATTAAAATCCTCATAAGGATGATTACATAAGATAACCAATAACATAATCCTCGTAAAGAGGATTACCTAAAATAACCACTAATATAATGGTGTAAGGAATACTACCAACGTTTAGTTAACAAACTAATCATGACAACAACACATAGGAGGATTTTCTGGTCTGCAAGCACCGGTCAAGAAACCAACTCTTCGACAAAGCTGTAAGCAATCCTCTTTTAATTCGTTACAATTTCCAAGGCATGCTGGAGCTAGAGTTGCATACCAAAACTTTCGATTAGAACATTTCAACATTGTGTTCATGAAATAATCCTAGAATCTTAAAGATATATGGAATATTAAAGTTCTCATACCATAAGATGGAACAACTGTCATGAAAAGAAATGCCAACAACAAAAATGTCAAGACAAGAGAATACTTCAATGTGAACGCCATTCGAGTGATATTGCGTGATATTAATTTTTATATAAAGATCAATAAGGTGATAGTTGATGTGGCTACACGAGTCGGGACTCTTACATATATAACCATACTAGTGGGGAACCCGCGCGTTGCGGCGGTGTCGAAAATTTTCCTTAGTTTCATGTTATCCCCTGTTTGTACATTTCACATATAATTTCTAACTTTTAAAATTGCATATAGAAAATGTTGCAACCATGATGTGATGAAGGACCAATAAACATAACTCTTGATGGTAAGTTGAAGGTTTGACGGTACATGGTCTCCAATATGGTTAGTGTTGAGATCTCTACAAAAAAAAAAAAAAAAAAAAAAAAAAAAAAAAACTATAACAAAAAACTCAAGCATCTAATAAGAACGATATAGCAACTTACATTTGTATGATGAAAATGAAGGCTCCCAAATTCTCACCCAATTTGCCTCCCAAATGAGCACCATTAAAAATTCCGTGTACATTCATAAAATTAAAATCTAGACAATATTCTGATAGAAAATGACAAATACTAACTAAGGGGTTGCGCTGAGCGGTTCGGTTTGGAACGGTTTTGAGCCATAACCATAAACAATACTCCGACCGGTTTCGATTATTACAGTTTTGGTTAATCAATTACCAACATTGGGCCGGTTAGGTTTTCAAGTAATAACAAAAAATTAAACCTGACACACCCCTCCAGTTTGCACTTATTTTTGTCAAGTTTTTTTTTCTTTTCTATATTCTTATAAAATTTGAACAATTAAAGGTGCTAGATGTTGATAACTTGACATGATACATGTTTTGTTGACAGCACTTTGTAAGTTGGCTTAAATTGAGCTTCACTTATATTTTTCTCAAAGCTAATCTGTATGCAAATCCCATGAAATAATATCAAACTAAACTTTAACTCTACTAAATCATTTCAATGGATTAATTCAAACCACGTCTTTTAACATGTTGGGCATGTCCCGCACTTCAAAGATTGATTTATACAAATTACACAGGTGCATTTTGATGCTTAGGGTGAGAGGGGCACTCCCCTCTTAGGGGAGTCCCCTCTCTTACGCACACCCAATAAGGTTATGCCACGTCAACTCCCCTCTTAAACTCCCCTCGCACCCCAATTTGATGGCGGCACTCCCCTCTTAGGAGAATTGTTTTTTTATTTAAAAAAAAAGAAAAAAAAAGAAAAGTTTTCATTGGTTGAAAAAAAGGGTGGCCCACCTTCTCTCTCCTTCCTTCTTCGGTGCCCCCTCCCCGAAATGGCTCCCCGCCTGGATGGCGGCACCGCCCCGCTCGGCAAAGTTGGTCCCCGCACGGGGTCACCGAGGGTGCCCCACTCACCCTTATACACATTACGACCTTGTAACCGTACTGTCGGTTTCCAATTTTGCTTGTCGTCCTACAATATCTCATCCAAACTGACGCCAATTTCTAACATTTCCTTGAATTTTTATGCATGTTGAGCATGTACATTGTGAATTAACCCATGCTATGAATATATATGGCGCAACTGTAGTGCCTCATTTACTCTTCAAAATGTGATTCCGGCCATTCTTTTGACAAAACTTTCCTTCATAAAATTAAATGTAGTTGGATGAATCAAGGAAACAAATACGACCTTGTAAGCAATAAAATAGGGCTACAACCAAGATACCTTTTCATATAGCAAAAATTCCAAGAGATTTAGGTTGACATTCATGATAATATGGCATGATTCCTGGACACACAGGTATAGCGGATTGCCCCTGGACACGAAGCGGAGAGAGACATGGCACGCATAGGAGAATGGACTGATCTGACTATCACCACACGAAGAACAACCTTGAAGTAGATCAATTGAACTCTACATGTGCAAAGGAAACCAAACCACATGAACAATAATTTACATAATTTATAAACTAACAAAGAACCACCTATTCATTAATCAAATGTTTGTGAAAGTCATAATTTATAAACTAACAAAGAACCACCTATTCATTAAACACACAGATATACAAATATGATCTAATTCAAGAAGTTCAAAACCAAATATGATCTAAATGTTCCAGGTTTTTTTTTCGGGTTTTTCGGGTCGGGTTATTCGGGTTTGGGGTTTTCGGGTATTCTCTAATTCGGGTTCGGGTGTGTTAATGCACTTTTGGTGATAAGTGCATGTCTCCCAATTTATTAGGGTCTTTATTGTACTTTTGTTCAAACTTAGTCCCAAGATGTTCCTAGGGACAACTTGTCCAAGTTTTAGGAGGATTTCCTTAGTCAGAGTTTTTTGTATAGGACTAAGGTCAGAGTTTTGTATGTGTAGCTTTTGTCTGAGTTTTGTCTAGGCAAAAGGTCTGAGCTTTGTGCTATATGTTTTGTCCGGGCTTTCTAGTTAGTCTTGAAAGTCCGGGCTTTGCCTTGTATATATACTTTAATATGGAATAGACAAGGCAGCGATTCTGTGTGAAATTCTGTGCACCTAACCCTAATCATTGTGTGTGTGTTTTGTCTGGCGGCTACTGTGTGTGTGACGTCATTCATCTTCCTCATCAAGAATACTCAGTGTATTCTTGATTTCTCTCACAAATCTTGCATTCTAGTGTTTCATCTACAGTGGTTCTTCATCAGGTGGATTCCGCACACCTGTTGGTGGCTTTAGCTGAGTGAGATCTTGGATTAGGAGGCCTTACAAGTGGTATCAGAGCAGTGTGCTCATACTACTGTAGGTGTTTCTTAGTTTGAAGGTTTTTGTGAGAAAAGTTCTTCTTTGATAGGGTTTAGTGAGTGTTTAGGGAGTTTTTGTGTTTTATTCATGATTCTTCATTCATTTCTAGTGATTTGGTGATGGATTTTGAGTAGTTTGATGATTATTAGTGTTGTTCTTCATCTGGGTTTTACAGGGGTTTTTTTTTTGTTCTTGTTCAGACAGAGTTTGAAGGAGAAAAAGATTCCTGAGTTTGATCTTTGGAAAGTTTGTCCGTGGTTTAAATTCTGTGTTTGTGTCTCCGGGGTATTGTTGAGCCAGTGTGAAGTCACATTGGGGAGATAGTCCGGAGATTGGTTCTTCTGAGTTTTGAGTGTCAAATCTCTTGTCCGAATTTTTACCCTAGTTTTCTTAGTTCCGAGTTTTTGTTCTGTTATTCAGGTCCGACTTTTAAAACTAGTTAATTAAGTGAGTCCGATTTTTTTTAACTAGGTGCTTGTCTGAGTTTTTATAACTTTAATTAGAGTCCGACCTTTTAATTGTTAGTTAAGTCCGAGTTTATTAGCTTCCATAGTCTGTGTTTTAGATTAGTTTGGTAGGTCTGAATTTTATATATTAATTAGTGTCCGACTTTTAGTTATTAGATATTGTAGTCCGTATTTTAGTTTAAATTTTTAGTAGTGTCCGACTTTTAGTTATTAGATATAGAGTCCTTTTTTGTTTATTATTATTAATTTTTTGTTTAGTCCGAGGTTGTAAGAAGTTTGACTCTGTCTAAATTTTATAATAGTTATTAGGTTGTCAGTAGTTTTTTCTTTGATTAGTCCGAATATTATTTTGTTATTAGGTTGTCCGAATTCTATACTAGTAAATTGGTTTGTCCGAATTATTTTATATGTTAGTGGTCCGACTTTTAAGTGATATTTGGAGTCCGAATTAGGCTCTGACTTTTAGCTTAGGAGTCCGACTTTTAACTGGTATTTAGGTCTGAGTTTTAGGTTGTTATTATCCGAGTTTTATAATATAATTGAGTCCTGTCCGAAGTTTTATCTCCTATTTAGAGTCCTAATTTTATACTCTTAGGGTGTCTGAGTTTAATTCCTAACAGTGTAGTCCGAGTTTTCTGTTCTGTGTGTTTTATTTCAGGTTTGTGTGATCCGGTTTTCGCAACTCTGTTTAAAGCTCAGACACTTCACTTCACTCCGTGTTTTTCTCTCCGTGTTTGGTCTTAGAAAGTCTTTTCAGTGACACAGTTCTTGCTTGGAAACCTTCTGTTGTTTTCTGAAATGGCAAACAACAGTGTGAGTGCAATGGTGCAAAACCTCAAGCACAATGCCGAGGTGGGGAGTAACGACAAACCTCCTTTGTTGATAAACGAGCTTGATTTTCCTGAGTGGAAGGATCGTTTCGAAAGGTATGTACGAGCAAAAGACATCAAGATTTGGTTGTGTATCGTTAAAGGATGTGGAGCTACTCCAATACGTACGTTGACGATTGATACGTACTTGGCTCTCACTGAAGACCAAAAGAAATTCTTTGATTGTGAAGAGAAAGCTATGTCAATGATAACGATGGCTATGACACAATCGATACTTCATACTTTCCGTAAGAGAAATACCTCGAAGGAGTTGTGGGATAGCATGATCGAGCGCTATGAAGGAAATGCAATATACAAGAAACGACGTCTCGAACGTTTGAAGACTCAATTCGTTGTGTTTAAAGCCTTAGGAAATGAATCATTTGATGATACAGTGAACCGTTTTTATCATCTGTTGAGCGAACTTGATAGAAGTCAAGAAGGTATCTACACTGAATTTGAGAAGGTTGAGAAGTTTCTAAATTGTCTTCCCAGAGAATGGAATATGTATACCGCATTGACTAGAGAGGGTGTTCTCTATGAGGAGCTATCATTGGAAGAAGTTATACAAAAACTGAAGGGTTATGCTTGGAATATGGAAGATCAAGCATCTGATTTCGAGAAGATCCAAGATCCTCAGTTATATAAGGCTTCGAAACCAATGGAGAAGGGTAGTAATGGTGGAGTCGGTATTGCTTTGTATTCGGAGAATGAAGGTTCTGCAAGTGAACACGCCTTTATAAGCAACAATGTCAGTTCAAGTGGAACAACCAATTCCAATCAAGGGATGTACTCTTCCAGTGGAGCTCAGAAATCTCAAGCGACAAGCTTGAACATTCCAAAGGTAGATGCAAGTTGTTTAAAGTTGATTGAAGAAAACATGAGCCTTTTGGCGTCCTTCATGACTGCCTACGAGAACTTCTGTCTTGGAAAGCTCGTTGAACCGTCAAGTCTCGATGAGGACTTTGATCAGATAGATCAAGACGAAATGGAAGAACTTGATCTACAACTCAATATGGCACTGTTAGTCCGTAGAGCGAAGAAGTTTCTGTTGAAGACAGGTAGAAAGTTCATAGGAGGTCAGACAAAGACTCGAATGGGAGTCGACATGTCAAAGGTGAAATGTCACAACTGCGGCATCTACGGGCATTTCGCACGTGATTGTCGGAAGCCGAAGATGGAGAGATCGAACAGAGAAAACAACTCTCAAGGAAACAACTCAAGACCTCACAACAATTCAGCAACTACTTCCAACTCAAGTGCTCGTCCAAGTAGTTCTGAAAATCTTACACCTTCAACAAACAATGCTATGGTGGCTCAATTTTTACAAAAGGTGACTGAGCCTTACGACTGGGGTTGTGCATTGGAAGACTTTTCAGGAGCTATTGTGTCACAAGCCTTTATAGCTGAAATTGTCAACGAAGAAGTATGTGAAGAGATTGTCGAAGAGACTAGCATTGAGGAATTTGCGGTTGTAGCTGAAGAAGTGTGTGAAGAGATTGTCGAAGAGACTAGCATTGAGGAACTTGCGGTTGTAGCTGAGATTCTTGGGGAAGAGTTGAATTCGGGAAATGTTTCTGAGAATGAAGATAACCCGAATGAAGAGTCTGTTGAAAAGGCTAACAAAATAGAAGATGGAGAAAAGGGAGAACGCTTTGAATTCAACATCTCCACAGCCGAAATGCAGCAATTTGCGGATGCAGAAGCTAAAAGGTTGGAAGAAAAATCCAGAGAAAACGAAGCATGTGCATTCATGGCTGGCATTGAGGTAAAATCATCTTCTGTAGATAAGCGATGTGCTAGATGTGTTGAGTTTGTGACTAAGATTGATAGATACGCACTTCATAACACAAACTTAATTGCAGATTTAGAAAAATCCAGAGAACTCATTGCTGTTTTGTCTAATTCGGATAAAGAACACCGAATTAAGATAAAAGCGCTGAAAAATGATATCTCTAAATTTGAGAGACTTGTGGCTCAGGGAACTGTTAAAAATCAGGAATTAAAATCTGAACTTGAAATGAATCAAAATTGTGTTTTGGAAAAGAACAAAATCATTTTGGAAAAAGATAATCTGATTTTAGACCTGCAACGAAAAATTGAGAAGTTCAGGGATTCATCTGAAGTGATGAATTTCTGTATTAACAGCCAACGTCTCAAAGAATCTGAGGAAGAAATGTTCGGCATCGGTTATAAGAAAGTGCCTCCACCGGTAAACCATAATTATACATCGATGCCAAGCATTGATCCTGAATTGGCAAATTTTGTGCCAAAGACTCCTCTGACGGTTGAACCGCAAAGTGAGTCAGAATCTATCTGAGCCAGATGAAGTTACTGATTCAGATCAGTCGAAGATGAGTGGAGTTTCGAAGAAAAATGAAGTAAATCTTGAAAACATTGAAAATTTGATAAACAATAAGATTTTGGAAATGCTAAATCAAGTTCAAAATGTGAAATCAAAACCAAAGTCACGTGGGAAATCTAAAAAGTCTTTGAAAAATATCCCTAAAACTGAGTTTGTTAAAGGGGAGGATTTTGTCAAAGAAGAAGTAAAGATTGAAACTGGTTCCAACTCTCAGTTTGTGAACCAAATTTTGAAAAATTCCACCAACGACTCATCATCTTCGACCACTCTTGGGGAACGTCCAAAGAATGCTGCGAAAGTTCGCAAATGCTATAAGTGTCGTGGGAAAGGACACTTAGCAGCAGACTGTCCAGATGACAAGGGTAAATCTCTTGTTGATCCTGATCAAAAGAAACCTTTTGTTGAAAAACCACAAAATGAAGTAGTCAATGTTGAAAAGAAAAACGGTAAAAATCAGAAGGTTGAGACTAACAAAGTGATTAAACAAGAAGTAAAACCAGTTGTTAAAACAAACGTTAAATCACAACAAAATCAGGATCACGGGAGGAAACCAGTTGTTAATAATCGTGGTGAAGGATCGGAAAGTTCACCTCAAAGACATGATACTCGTGAGAAAACCCCTCACAGACGACAAAATCATGTTACTTTCCAAACACATGAGAATGACCAACGTTCTGGAGGTTCGAACCACAACTATGTTAGACCTCATGCACAGAACAGATTCGTGAATGATCGAAATGCGTCACCCCCTCGATTTCCAAATCAAAGACAGCATTCGGATAATCATCCACGATCATTCTCAAGACACGATGATGTTCCTAGATTTGGTAGGAATTTTGAGCCACCCAGGAATCAAAATTACGGTTACCAAAACTATGGAAGCCGAGATTATGGAAACTCTAGTTATACCAACAGATCGTCAACTCCGTATAATCCACGATTTGCGGGGAGTCATTCCAACAATTCCCGAAATGGAAATGGAGGACACAATGGTAATGATGGTTATTTCAAAGAGTTTTCTTATGTTGATGAATCGGGACGACCCAAGACCATCATGGCTTGGGTCCCACGCTCTAACTAAATTCTCTTGTTGGGGAGTGTAGGAGCAGCTGAAGAGGGCTATCTATATTTGGTATATCGATAGTGCCTGTTCCAGACACATGACAGGAAATAAAGAGTTATTGAACAATTTTAAACAAATTCGAGGTGGTTATGTGAATTTTCCCGGTGAGAAGGGTGGTTGCATCACCGGTGAAGGCTCCGTGTCAAATGGGAAAATCACGCTGCATAAAGTGAACTACGTTGAAGAACTAAAGCATAACTTGATGTCGGTTTCTCAAATCTGTGATAACAAGTATACAATGCTGTTCACTGATAAAGCTTGCTTCGTCTTGCGTCCGGGATTCGTTGTTCCTGAAGATTGGATCGTTATGAGGGCTCCAAGGGTGAATAACACATATGTCATGGATATGCGCCCGTTGGTTAACTCATCTGCTCCAGTGACTTGTCTACTTTCAAAGGCGACTGAAGATCAATCGTATCTCTGGCATAGGAGAATGGGCCACGTGCATCTGCGGAAAATGAACCACTTAGTGAAAAACAACTTGGTGTTAGGGGTTCCTTTACGTAGTTTCAATATGCACAACAAATGTGAATCATGTGAAAAAGGAAAAATCAAACGAAAGCCTCACAAACCAAAGACTGTTAACTCAATCCAAAAACCACTTGAGTTGCTTCATATGGATCTTTTCGGCCCGATCCATGTTGCTAGCATTGGTGGAATGTCTTATTGCTTAGTTGTCACTGACGATTTCTCACGTTACTCATGGGTATTTTTCTTAAAAACAAAGGATCAAACTGCTAGTATTTTAAGAGACTTATTCAAACAACTTGAGAAAAATTATTCACTTCCTATTAAGAAAATCCGAAGTGACAACGGCACTGAGTTTAAAAATCATTATATGGATGAGTTATGTCGGGAAATGGGAATCGTTCACCAGTTCAGCGCTCCATATGTTCCTCAACAGAACGGAGTTGCAGAACGGAAGAATCGTACCCTAATTGAGGCGGCCCGGACTATGCTTTCTGAATCCAAATTGCCAATTTTCTTCTGGGCCGAGGCGGTAAACACTGCATGTTATGTGTTAAATCATGTGCTTACGGTCAAAAGAGAAGATAAAACGTGTTATGAATTGCTTGAAAACAGGAAACCGAACTTGTCTGGTTTTCAACCTTTTGGGATCAAGTGTGTTATCAAGCGAACCAAAGATACTCCTAAAATGGGGGAAGTTGGTGAAATTGGGTTCTTTTTGGGTTATGCCAATGGAACTCCAAACAAACGCGTTTATAACGTTAAGAAGCGTACAGTGGAGATCGTGTTTGATATAACTCCTTTGAGTTTCGATCCTCCACCGTCCGAGTTCGGTCCCAAAAGCGGTTATGATTATGATAAATTATTTGACTCATTTGATCTTCCTGATGTTTCAGAAGAAGATTCGGAGGTTGTATACACACATCTTGTGGACAAAGATGAAGTGGATGCGAGCTGGAGAGCAAGTATTCCTACTAATGTGTCTTCGAATGTTCCAGTCGCTGATTCTTCGATTGTAAACGAAGTTGTTGCTGAGCAGATCCCCAATGCAGCTGCTCAAACTATAAGTGGTGATCTTTACGTTGACTTTTCAGCATATCCAAATGTTAATGCGTCTTCTGGAAATGATCAAGCTTCTAGTAGTAATGCAAATGTTGAGGGGGAGATTCAATCGAATTTGGGAAACAATCTTCAAGCTCCGGCAATCCCAGTTCCAAGAACAAATATTCATCATCCTGTTGATAATATTATTGGGAATCCAAATGCGGGAGTGCAAACGCGAAGGAGTATTTCATAGATGCAATGTCTGTTCTCTGCTATAAAGAAAGAAGAAATCTACAATCTTAGCCTCCATGAATGTTTTATCTCTCAGATAGAGCCGAAGAACTATCAAATGGCTCTGAAGGATAATTCTTGGTGTGAGGCGATGCAAGAAGAGTTAGCTCAGTTCGACAAGTTAAAGGTGTGGAATTTGGTTGATCTTCCAAAGGGCCAACATGCAATCAACACGAAATGGGTTTTCAAGTGCAAGAAAGACGATAAGGGTGTCGTTATCAGAAACAAAGCACGGTTGGTTGTTCAAGGGTTCAATCAAGAGGAAGGGATTGATTATACCGAAGTTTATGCACCGGTGGCAAGACTGGAAGCTATTCGTTTGTTTCTAGCCTTTGCTGCACACATGCGTATCAAAGTCTATCAGTTGGATGTGAAAAGCGCCTTCCTTTACGGGAAATTGCATGAAACTGTGTATGTATCCCAACCACCGGGTTTCGAAGCTCCAGGGTTAGACAACAAAGTCTATTTGTTGGACAAGGCTCTCTACGGTCTCCATCAGGCTCCTCGAGCATGGTACGAGACGTTGTCAAAGCATCTATTGGAGCACGGGTTCTCGCGTGGTGCGATTGACTCCACACTGTTCATATTGAAGAAAGGGGGAGATTTTCTGATCGTGCAAATTTACGTTGATGACATAATTTTTGGTTCTTCAAATGAAGAATTGTGTCGTGAGTTCGAAGCGGTGATGAAGTCAAAATTTGAAATGAGCGCGATGGGCGAGTTATCGTTCTTTCTAGGTCTTCAAGTGAGTCAAGAAAAAACCGGGACGTACGTGCATCAGACGAAGTATGTCCATGAGATTCTCAAAAGATTTGGATTGGAAGATAGCTTACCCTATGACACGCCTCTCCCGACAAATATCAAGCTTTCATCCGATGATGTGAAAGATCCTGAAGTGGATCCGACTCTATATCGAGCAATGATAGGTTCATTGATGTATCTTACTGCTTCACGACCAGATATTATGTTCTCTGTTTGTTTATGTGCTAGGTACCAATCAACTCCGAAGGAGTCTCACTTGAAAGCAGTCAAGCGTATTTTCAGATATCTGAAAGGGACGCCTAAGCTTGGATTGTGGTATCCAGCTGAAGGTGGTCTGGATTTGATGGCGTATGCTGACGCAGATTTCGGAGGGTGCCGGATGAACAGAAAGTCAACCTCTGGAGGCGCACAACTTCTTGGGAACCGTCTTGTCTCTTGGCAATGCAAAAAGCAAGTTGCCGTTTCTCTATCCACGTGCGAGACCGAGTACATTGCTGCATCAAGCTGTTGTGCTCAAGTCTTGTGGATTCAACAGCAAATGAGGGACTACGGTTTGAATTTTACTCGAACTCCTATTCTTGTCGATAACTCTGCCATTTCCATAACTAACAATCCTGTTAATCACTCACGCACTAAGCACATAGATGTTAGGCATCATTTCATTCGCGACTGTGCTGAGAAGGGTTTAATAGAAGTGGTTAGGGTAGACACCTTGGATAATCTTGCCGACCTGTTTACAAAGACATTCGATCGGGCTAGATTTGAAAATCTGGTCCGAATGATTGGCATGATCAACCCAGAGTAAAATGCTTTTCTAAACTCGCATAGAAACTTTATTTTATGTTTGCTGTACAGTTCTTACCGCTTTCGAAAAATTGAAAAACTCCAAAAATATTTTTCTTAGTTGTAGGATAAATTTTAAGAAAAATACAAAAACATTTGAAAAATATAAAATGAAGTCGTGTTGAGATATAAGGGAAATGATAGTACATCGGTTAGTCGTATCTGGTGCAGGATTATAGTAATATAAAATTAACCGTTAACTGTAACAACTTCATTATACGTTGCTTCGGTAGGTTTTACGCGTCAATAAGAACCTGTTTTTGGTATATAAACATAATGAACTGCGTAACTTGTGTGGTACATCTCTCGGATATATGGTCTTGGTACCGTAATTTCGTTTGATAGATTGCCGAGGTTCTGAGATACGTGGTCTTTATGCTGTTTATCATCTGGGTATCATGGTTGTTTCTTTTACCGGAAAACAATGGGGACGCAAGTCTAGATCTTCCATGATACCATACATACGTGTAAATATCTTTAATACATGATGCATTCGACCCAAATAAGTGATAAACAATCACATGTCCCACAAATCATGCGGGAGTCAAGTTCGTCTCTTTGTCTGTACGATGGTACTAACCTGTTCACGGACTTGCTCCTGTGCCCTTTGCATCTAAAATTCAAGTTCCTCCTCAATAAGTGATTTTATCACAAAGGACTTGTTTTCAATCCCAAATAAGTGAGTATCTCACATTAGCTTATACGTCAAAAACAGATGATAAATGGTATACTCACCAGTAAGATGATCTCTCGCGCATACCTTGATACGGGAGTATATTCTGAGGTGGGTAAACATAGTTACAATCAGTTACTAAAACACTTAATCGCATATCTCGAAAACAGTGTTCGAAAGCGTGCTAAAGCTTAAGTGGACCACAATACCGTTGAACGTCTTGAACTGTTAATATCATTCTAAAAGCTTAAACTGAAAAACTATGCTTCTTGTGTTGGATAATGACAGAAAAAAACCGGTATGATCCCTTTGCTCCGATTTCACAAAAAGATATTTAGTGTATATACGTTCGTAGGTTTATTTTCTTTATTAAAAAAAAAATCAAAAAGATTTTGCTTTCTTGTTTCTATGTGCGAGTTATCATTTTGAAAATTCTCTAAGGGTTGTGAACATTCTTTAATAAGGTGTTAAACATCAAGTTAGGTAATTTTAAAATAAGTCTTTTTGTATATAAAAATCGGTCGTGCAAGATCCATCTAAGTGTGTGGGTAATCACGTCATTTTAAGGTGTTTCGGTAAATCTGCTTCCAAGTTGTGATATTTTTTCAAAAGTATAAGTTTTGAAGTAAGTTGTTCTGGATGATTGTGTTTTGAAATACAAATTATTAAATATTGGTTGTTTAACATTTAAATTGTTCCTTCTGGGGTATTGGAACTTAGTGTTGGGATCCAGGTTTGGGCCGAGTGTCTCGTGGGTTAAGTTTCTTAATCCGGGGTTAAGTGTTTCAGGTCTGGATCGGTCATCCCAAGATGGAAGATTTGAAGAAGCTGTGTGCATCTGGATCGTTCATCTCAAGATGGAAGATTTGAAGAAGCTAAGACGTCTGCCGTTGCATTCCTTTGAAGAAGATCAACCGTTAGCTGATCAATACATCAAAGTCGTGCAGTTCTGTGTGAAAATCCAGGCAGCAAGTTCTCGAAGAAAGTATAAAGGTCTCAAGACAATGAAGACCATGCAATGATCAAGGGGGAGTTTGTTAATGCACTTTAGGTGATAAGTGCATGACTCCCAAGTTACCAATGAAAGTTTGAAGATCTCAAGTTCAATGAAGACCATGCACTGATCAAGGGGGAGTTTGTTAATGCACTTTTGGTGATAAGTGCATGTCTCCCAATTTATTAGGGTCTTTATTGTACTTTTGTTCAAACTTAGTCCCAAGATGTTCTTAGGGACAACTTGTCCAAGTTTTAGGAGGATTTCCTTAGTCAGAGTTTTTTGTATAGGACTAAGGTCAGAGTTTTGTATGTGTAGCTTTTGTCTGAGTTTTGTCTAGGCAAAAGGTCTGAGTTTTGTGCTATATGTTTTGTCCGGGCTTTCTAGTTAGTCTTGAAAGTCCGGGCTTTGCCTTGTATATATACTTTAATATGGAATAGACAAGGCAGCGATTCTGTGTGAAATTCTGTGCACCTAACCCTAATCATTGTGTGTGTGTTTTGTCTGGCGGCTACTGTGTGTGTGACGTCATTCATCTTCCTCATCAAGAATACTCAGTGTATTCTTGATTTCTCTCACAAATCTTGCATTCTAGTGTTTCATCTACAGTGGTTCTTCATCAGGTGGATTCCGCACACCTGTTGGTGGCTTTAGCTGAGTGAGATCTTGGATTAGGAGGCCTTACAGGGTGACTTCGACCTCGGGCTGGGTTTCGGGTTTCGGATAAAAACGAACAGCCCTACTCCTGGGTAATTGTCAGCATGCGTAGTTTTTAACCGGTCATTCTAAGCCAAATTAAAACATTTTTTTAGTTGAAAACAGGTTAAAATGAGCAAATCATTCTAAGCCAGATATTTTTGAAGCTAGAATTATATAATGTTTCTGTGACTTTCTTACACACAAATCAACTCTAGGGCTGTCATTTTTACCCGAAAACCGAAATCTGACACAGATACGAAGCCAGCCAAACCCAAATTAGAGAATACCCGAAAACCTGGAACCCAAATAAGCCAAACCCGACCAACTCGAACTTTTAATTGGTCGGGTCACTTTTGCTAGCCAAAAACCCAGAACTCGAAGAAAAAAAAGGCCGAAGAACACCCCTTAGCATGATTTAAATTTTGATGATATTTTTTAGAAAAAGATTATCTTTTTCATCTAAACCGGAAACCCGAACAACCCAAAAACCAAACTTCAAATAGGTCGGTTATCGGGTCACTTTTTTTCACAACGTGACGAGGATGAAACCCTGAAAACCCGACCCAAAAAAACCCCCAAAGAACAGCCCTGATTCAACTCTACTTTACTTGAAATTTCTTCTCTAGATCAAACAACTATTAGTCAAAAAGTGCATCTATGGAGATAGAACTATTGCAATTTAATATATCAACTGAATCATATGAAATTAGATCCTTGAAGTTCATAATCTATAAAAACCCCAAATTTCCACAAATTAAGCACATAAATAACAAGGAAATAATTGAAACCCTAGGAGAAACAAAATACTGCAACATGCTATTGAAAAAACAGTTACCTCGAGCCAGTGGAGTGGACAAGCGAAGAAGTGAAAGAAACCCTAACCCAAACTCTCTCTAGCTGTTAATATACGCAAACTAAAATTAGTCGATTGTTTGTTCCAAACAATTATCTGAATGAGATAAAAGTTGGCAATTGTTTTAAGGCGTTAATATTCACATATTTCTTCCGTCTGTTTCAACTACAACATTCACTCAGATATTAACATTCGCATTCAAAAGCTCAAGGAATCCGAAATTCCAGAAGACTCGTTGTGCAATAGTTGATAAATTTACGAATTTTACGGTACCTTGGATGTTTTTCCTGTAGGAATTGGAGATGAACATGGTGATGATAGCATGGTTTTAGATTACATCGAACTCCAGCTTGTTTCCACCATTATCACTCTCAATTATGTACTTGTTTCCTGTTATTGATGACTCTGCCCCCAATGAACAACATAATAACAGACTACAACAGCAATCGTGAATCTTTTAGGCTTAACTTCCAAGAATCATATGTCTTTAAGACCTAATAACTTGCTGAAGCTTATAAACAGTTATATTCTTATCCTATGTTACTCGATTATTGACTAAAATAATCAACAATAACAAGGTAATTTCCCCATCCCTTATATAACAACTGCCTTAATAACATATATTGGGTGACATAATGCAAATAACCGTATAAGAATGTAATTAACATAATACCCTTGACCATATGTGAAGTCACAAAGCATCCCATTTTTTGATGTTTGCATATTTCAAGAGGCTGCTTTCTTTGATGGATCACATTCTGCTACAATTAGATTTGAGAATATCTAATTGGGTGTGCATAAGTCTAGAATAATGTTAAAGGGAATAGAATGTAATTACATCTAGACCACCTTAGCTACCTTAGCTGAAGTAGCGGCGGCGGAGGCTTTTCTTCCTCTCTTGGGCAGAGGCGGCTGCCTTCTTTTTGCTCACATCAGACACCACACCATCTGAAACAAAACAAACATGTGCTGACAGTTAGGGTTCCAAAGAACGATAAACAAATATATCTTTCCTCAGCTATGGTTTCACTGCACAACTAATCACATAAAAAAGATTAATTTAACCAATCCAAACACCCTCAAAACATGTTATCCCTGCAACAAAACACAATAGGCAGATAATCAATCCGAATAAGCAATCGCCAAACAGACCATTCCAAATGACAATTTAGCTAACTTACACCCCAAAATTTGCATTGAACTTAGCAACTTCAAATCATATTATAACATTACATAATAAAAAAAATCACAAAAACAACCCCTTTTCCCAAACTCTAAATCCAGTCTATTCAATCAACCAAACACACTTAGAAAATAGTATATAAAAACCAACAGTTGGTGACATTTAATCAATAACAAACTGGAAAACAATTTACCTTTCGCAATCAACAACACTAAGACATTGTAAAATTGTTTGCATTTCGATTTCTATCGGTTTCCCCCCTTTCGTTTTGAGACCTATCTATCTAATCATGAGCGTTGAAATTTGTTTGGCAGTTTAGGGCCCTACACAAAACAAAGATTGGCAGGCAAATTCAAATATTAGACGTGAACCAATACAAATAAAATGTAAACAAGAAATAACTATACTGAGTTTCATAAGGTGGGAACCTGTAACCTTAGAGATCAGAGATTTTTTGCTCCACTTCAACACAAAACGATTTTGGCGGCCGAAGTATACAACCACCACCATAGACCACCGTTGTTTGGCGGCTGAAGTTCGCCTCCACCGCAGGTAGTCACTGTTGTCGTCGCAAACCACTATCCAAGTTGTCGGAATCATCATTATAGTCGCCAGAATTACAAAAGTTCAACATCAGTTGCTAGAACTAACAAGTTGAAGTACATGACCTACGCAAATCAAAAGAAGGTCGCCAGACTTACCTCGGTTGTCAGAAAACGTACATGCAGCTGATAAATTGGAACCGGGTTGTCGAAACCTACCTCAACAGCCATCTACCACCGGGATCTCGTCTCAGTTGCCACGGATCTGCTCGAGAATCCTACCACTGAAACCCTAGGGAGCAAATTTTACCACTACACACCATATCGTCGCTAGATGGGGTCATGGATTTGAGAGATCGAATGAGAGAGACACACAAGAATTGAGAAATCGATGGAGAGGAGTGCTCCAGAACTTTGAGAGAGAGAGAGAGAGACCTAAGTAGAGAAAAAGTGGATTTGATTTGAAACGAAAAGGATCTAGGGTTAGTGAAAGGGTGAACGGTGACTTTTGAGTGGTTGCAGAAGTGGAATTCGGAAGAGGTGATGCAACCCAACAGGCTTCAATTTCATTATTACACTCTCCAAACCGAAGAAATCATTGAAGCCTTGTTAAATGAGGGGCAAATTTGGGAGCAGGGTTGAAAATAATGGAACTTTGCTTCAGACCTTGTACATGGCGTCTTAAAATATTGATGTTAAATTACTATTTTAGACATGGGAAATGCTTATATATAGTATATAGATACATTAAATACATCAGATATCAACATCAATATATTCCCTAAATTGCACTATTAATGCGGATTCTGTAATTAAAAAAATTTAACACAATATTTCACCAACAAGATGTGTTCTGATTAGAAGAAGACGTGTTTTAACATTGTATATTTGACATTATTGTGTCCCGATAGAACACCCTGATGTTAAAAGGTGATGTGACCCGTTAATCAGAATTAATTAAATATTAATAAATGGTAACTTCATTAATAATAGTAAACAATAACTTCATGATACATTATAGCGAACCACAAATTTATATAGTTTAAACTAATTTTGAGGATTCATCTTAAATGACTATTTATCTTTGGTCGCACGCTTAAATAATCTGAAATATGTTGAGAACAATGAAGTGATGCACAACTTGCCGATTAATTATCTAGTGAGTGGATGAACTTAAACATAAATAATTCATTATAAGACAATATAATTCATTTGTGAAAATATTTAGTACATAAGACCAAAGTTAATATTTAATACATCTAATCACACTTTTTAAAAAGCATTATCTAGTAAACCATGGAATTCTATCTTTTTAGTTTAAGAAATAACTTTAATTATTTTTACATAATGTTAAGAAATAAATTTAATTATTATTACATAATGTTACAAGATTACTGGAATATGAATTAAATTGTCATATTAGCAAAAAAAAAAAAGGAAGTAAAAAGGCATTTAAGGATTCAGCTTATACCCAACAAAGCATATTTGTTGTGACATCCCATATTTTTTAAGCATGTATATTCGTATATACTACCAACATTCATGACACATGTGCAACTTTCGATTGTGCAAAATTAACTTTTGATAAGTTAAGGGATCAATATTGTCATTGTTTGTAAAGGTTTTAGTTCCAGTGACTTAAAGTGCACATTCTGAAAATACGTGCATCACCAACCAAAATGTCCACTTTTACGGTCTGTAAGGCCACATGCAACGAACTATCTTGTTGACCCAGAAACTAGGTGCCAACTCCCCATTGTTTGGGCTTACTGATCCAAAGGCGATCCAAATTTGGGTTTGTAATCGACCTACAGTAGCTCTACAACGTGGAATCTACCGATGCGAATGGTGGCAAGATCTCACCTAGCCACGGATCCAAGACGCCGCCTGTTAAGACGCGCTCATCCTCTATGTTCGACATATGGAGCGTCTGATCATCTATTTCACAAGCTCACATTCGGATTCAGATAGTAAAGCAACTACCTTTCATGCTCAAGATGTTCTTGTGTTCTTGGAAAAATTGAGACATCAACCTTGTTTGTTCATACGTGTAATTCCATCTCAGAAGCATTTCCACGCCTTGTACTTTAGACTGTTAGAATTTTAGACCGAGGCAGATAACTTCCAAAATTAATAATGTTACCAGTTAAACAAAATAGTTCTTCCTTTATTGTTGCAACCTGGGGCACCTCTCTAGTCGTGAACCCTTTTCCTGTTATTTCGATAATTTACCAAGGTATCTATTAACACCTGTATCATAATTAGTTTTGCAACTAAAGCATTTTAAGTTAGCATGTATTCACCTCGAAAATATATTAAACAAGGGGGAACATCACAAGACTCACCTGTGGGTTATGACCCACCTTATTATTGTAGGTCCGGCTAGGGGAGGATCTAGTCGCCTAATCCTTGTGTACAAACCAACCCGGTTGTGCGGAATCCAACCGAGATAGAACACGTAAAATCACAACACGCAATATTCAACGATTAACACCACTTGTATTAATGCGTATGAATGGTCCGTTACAAGCACAAGGTTTACAAATCAGTTCTGCAAACTCTCTCTAGTGTGTGTGTGTGTTCCTGATCTGTCTAAGTGTCTTGCTATATGTCTCTCTCTAAGTGAACACAACACACGGGTATTTATACCCAACTCAGCGTGTCTGGTCGAAGGATCAAACAGTCTGATCGAAAGATCATCTTTCGACTAGAAACAGCTCGAACGATCAACATGTACCTCGAAAGATGTGATCTTTCGTGGTCCATCCATCGAAGGCTATCTTTCGAGCTCATCATCATCGAAGGATATAAGTGATCCTTCGATGACACATCCTTCGACCCAAAACACTTACAAACATAATGTTGACTGTTTGGCCAAGTCAAACCGGAGGATGGTTGACTTGGTCAAACTTACAAGACTAACAAAGACATCGTTTTACATTGTGACCGAATACAGACAAAGTGCAGACATAAGTGCACCAACAAACTCCCCCTTGGTTGTAGCTTTGTCTGGCTGTAGCTTTGTCTCGATCTTCATTCTTGTAAGTTCTCGTGTCTTCAAGTCTTTGACTTCTATTCAAGTCTTAAATGTCGGAGGATCTTCAAAGTCTTCACGTCTTGAAAGCAGAAAGTGTACCAACAAACTCCCCGTTTCATGTAGGAAGTGTGTTGACAAACTCCCCCTTAACATAAGCTCCCCCTTGAGTTATGCTCGTGAAATACTTGATCTTTATGAAGTGAGATCCTTGTGGTGTTGATGATGGTCAGCGGCAACTCGATCATCTTCATCATTTGAGTGCCTTCACGTCGTGTCTTCATTCCGAAGCTTGTCATCGACCATGTTCTCCTAGCCTTTAGAATCTGCACATGCAAGAAATCTAAACGCGTAATGAGAACAACTGCATGGAATATCATAAGTAAGCGACACACATGTGACCATTGTTTAAACAAACACCGTCCGACAGTTTGAAAGTTTAAAGAATTTTATCAATTTCAATTTTTAACTTTCAACACTTGCAAATTTCGACCGTTTATGAAGATTTAGTCACTTTCGGTTTTCGTTCAGGTTTCAGGCAACGAAGACTCGAGCTCCAACATCGTACGATCGAAAATAAAATTGAAATAAAATCTTTTTGGCTTTTATAAAGTTTATATTAAAACAAACCTAAAATCTTTTTGGTATTTTGAATATTTCAAATTTAAAGACTGAAAGCAGTAAATAAATAAATATATACAAACATTCTTTTTGCGAGTTTCGAGGGTAAGAGAATCATATCAGTGTACGGTCATGCCAAAACGCTCTTGTTGTTCTTTTAGTTAACATTAAGATAAGCATCCTATAACAGTTATCGGTATTGTTGTCCACATAAGCTCAACTTATCAGATGTAATCATGGCGAGGGGATACGTTAAGGTATGATTTATACTTACCGACCGGTGTTCATCCACATCATGACACATTCCCGTATCAAGGTATGCACGAGGGTTCATCTTACCGGTGAGTATACCGATTATCATCTGTTTGACCGTATATGATGTGAGATTCTCACTTATTTTGTTTTGAAAACAAGCCCTATGTGATATAATCACTTATTGATGAGGAACTTGATTTTCATATGCATGAGGGCACAGGAGCAAGTCCGTGAACAGGTCAGTACTTTCGTACAACAGAGAGACGAACTTGACTCCCGGAAAGAATTTGTGATATTTTATCACTTATTTGTTTGGACATGTGATTGTTGATCACTTATTGAGGTCGTATGCAATATGTACACGTATGTATAGTATCATGGAAGATCTAGACTTGCGTCCCCGTTATTTTTCGGTAAAAGATACAACCATGATACCCAGATGATAAGCAGCATAAAGACCGAATATCTCAGAACCTCGGCAATCTCTCAAACGAAATTTCGGTACTAAGACCATATGCCAATGAATGGTTCCCACCCAGTCTTCAGTCGATTTAAGTTTATATCACCCTGCACACTTTAAAATGATTGTGAGCCTACCGATACATCTTATATAGAGCTGCTTATCGTTTTTCATTTATGGTTTAAAGAGGTTTAGACAGACCACTGATGTACTATCATTTTCTCTTTTTCTCGCCAGGAAACTCATTTTTGTTTTTCTATTGTTTTTGTGTTTTTGAAATTTTGCGATGTTTTTGGATTTTCAAATTTTGGATTTACTCCCCCTAAAATCAATAAACTAAGACAAATTTAAAACACAAAGGTATTTACAAAAATGATTTTCCGATGTGGATTACTCTTGCTTGACCTTAATGCCGTTTACCAATAATAAATAGTCAAATCTTGATTTGTCAAATGCTTTGGTAAAAAGGTCGGCACGTTGGTCATCGGTGTGGACGTAAGCAACATCGATTAGCCTTTTCTCAAAGCAATCACGTATGAAATGATACTTAATTTCGATGTGCTTAGTCTTTGAATGCTGCACAGGATTTCTAGTGATCTGTAAGGTAGCAGAATTATCAACGTAAATAGGAGTAGTTAGGAATTCAAAACCGTAATCACGCATTTGTTGTTGGATCCATAGGACTTGAGAGCAACAACTTGAGGCAGCAATGTATTCAGCTTCGCATGTTGATGTAGCGACGCATGTCTGCTTCTTGCACTGCCATGTGACTAGGCGATTTCCCAAAAACTGACATCCAGCCGTTGTGGATTTGCCATCGATTTTGCATCCGCCAAAATCAGAATCACTGAATGCGATCAAGTCAAAGTTATTATCCCTAGGGTACCACAGACCGGTGTCAGGGTAACCCTTCAAATAACGAAATATCCTTTTTACAGCTGCAAGATGTGAGGCCTTCGGGTTGACTTGATATCTGGCAAGTAGGCACGTTGGGTACATTATATCTGGTCTTGATGCTGTGAGGTACATAAGAGATCCGATCATCGCGCGGTAGTATGAGGGGTTAACATCTTGACCCTTCAAGTCTGGAGTAATTCCGTGATTTTGCGGCAATGGGGTACCGATGGGCGTTGCATCAGACATCTGGAACCGGCTCAAGATGTCACCAACATATTTAGTCTGATGGATGAATATCCCAGACTCAGTTTGTTGAACTTGTAGGCCCAAAAAGAAAGTCATTTCCCCCATAGCACTCATCTCGAATTTATCCTGCATTACACGCTCGAAATCCCTACACAAAACATCATTAGTAGAACCAAAAATAATATCATCAACGTATACCTGTACCAGTAGAAGATCTCCATCTTGTTCTTTGATGAAAAGAGTACAATCGATAAGGCCTCTTCGAAATCCATTCTCCAGCAGATAATTAGATAAGGTTGCGTACCAAGCTCGCGGTGCTTGATGAAGACCATATAGAGCTTTGTTGAGCAACCAAACCCGATCGGGATGGATAGGATCTTCAAAACCTGGAGGCTGTTCGACGTACACCTCTTCTTCTACCACACCATGTAAGAATGCACTTTTCACGTCCATCTGGTATACCTTGAAACCTTTGAATGAGGCATAAGCCAGAAAGATCCGAATTGCTTCTAGACGTGCAACAGGTGCATAAACTTCGTTGTAGTCGATCCCTTCAATCTGACGAAAACCTTGAACGACTAGCCTTGCTTTGTTCCGAATAACGATTCCACGGTCATCCTTTTTGCATTTAAACACCCAACGGGTACCAATCTTCTTGTAACCAGCAGGTTTCTCTACGAGTTTCCAGACACCTAGCTTCTGGAACTGTTGCAGTTCTTCCTGCATTGCTTCAACCCAAGAGCTATCTTTCAAAGCATCTTTCCAAGTTCTTGGCTCTTCCTGTGAGACATAACACGCGAAAGACCAATCATTTTGTTGACCAGATTCTCGGATAGTTGCATACAAGCCTGCATTGTTGTTGTTTCGCAACATGTTTCTTGTTTGAACGCCACTTTGTACATTCCCGATGATGTTTTGTTGAGGATGGGTATTATGAATCCTTGTTTCTGGATTATCTTGAACTGGAATATTTGTACCCAGATTGTTGAGATTGAGATCAACAATCAATTCAAGACCCGGAATTGACGAAGAGGATGATGCAGAAGTTTCAGCTGTTCTAGGGACATCCACTGGAGGAGTACCCTCTGAAATACCATGAACTGCTGTTGGAGCTTCTTGATCTGCATCTAGAAATTCATCATCCTCTGAAGATTCGTTCAATTCGGTAGCATCTTGAAAATCCTCATTGTCGAGAGCATTATTGTTCACTGAAGATGGTTCTTGATTGACAATAATGGGACGAACCAACGGTGAATCTGTTGCGTTGTCACTCTCGAAAAATATCCTAGCCGCGGCATTTTCTTCAACGGCTTCAACATTGATCGAATTGAAAAAGTCATCGTACTCAAACATCCAAGGCTGACCAGGATTTCTGACTGGCAAAGTGTGCCTTTGTACTCTGACTTCAGACCATTCCTCGACCCTTTTTGTCTCTAGATTCCAGACTCTTAAGTTCGGGGTGGAATACCCAAGAAAGTATCCCTCAATTGCTCTTGCCCCAAACTTTCCATTAGGATCGATTATTGTGCAAGGAGCTCCAAACGGTTCGAGATATGACAAGTCTGGTTTCCGTTTGTTGATAAGCTCAAAGCAGGTCTTGTTGTGCCTTTTGACTGTAAGGACTCGGTTCAACGTATAGCATGCAGAGGACACAGCTTCAGTCCAGAATGGAATGGGCAGCTGCGACTCTACCAACATAGTCCTAGCAGTCTCGATCAATGTGCGGTTCTTACGTTCAGCGACGCCATTCTGCTGAGGAGTATAAGCTGCACTAAATTCGTGAAGAATACCTTTTGAAGTGCAAAACTCCGCCATGGCATGATTTTTGAATTCAATACCATTGTCGCTACGTATCCGCCTAACCTTCAAATTATATAGATTCTCAATCTGAATGATCAAATTTTTTATAATACCTAAGGTTTCACTCTTATGTGCCATGAACGCCACCCAAGAAAATCTTGAATAATCATCAGTTATCACGAGGCAATATTGATCATTCCTAATGCTTTTGTGCTTGACAGGACCGAACAAATCCGTGTGCAAACGTTCAAGAGGAACAGCCACCGTGTTGACTTTCTTTGTAGGGTGTCGCTTCTTCGTTTGTTTTCCTTTTTGGCACGAGACACAGACGTCTTGAAGATGGAAATTTTTAAGAGGAACACCATTCACCAATTCATTTGACACCAAATGATTCATTTTGCGTAAGTGAATGTGACCCATTCGTCTGTGCCAAGAGATTGTGTCTTTTTCTGTGGCTTTAGAAACGAAACAAGTTGCTTGTGCAGACGTTGTGATAGCTTGGCTCATATCAAGGACATACAAATCATTTATCCTTGGAGCCGACAAGAGAATCCATTCTTTTGGAACTTTGAAACCGGGTTTCAGCACATAACATCCATTAGCATCAAAGTGTACTGAAAACTGCTTATCACAAATTTGAGAAACACTAAGAAGATTGTGATCAAGTTGTTGTACGAAGTTGATCTTGTCAAAACTAACAACCCCGTTGGAAATCATTCCTTCACCCGTAATATATCCGCCCTTATCTCCAGCAAAAGCAACATAACCTCCTCTAATAGATTTAACGTCGTAGAGAAGCTTCATGTCGCCTGTCATGTGCCTGGATGCCCCACTATCAACAATCCAATGACTACTGATAGTTCCTCCTGGAACACCCTGCACATGAACTCACATAATTAGTTGGAGATGGGGACCCAAGCCATTGTGGTCTTGGGTCTTCCATTTTCATCAATAACAATAACTTCCACCTTTTGATGATTCGGAAATTGTGATGGTCCCCCTGATTCAGTAACCGTTTTTGGTTTCCAGGTCTGTTGAGTTTTACCAGTTTGGTTGTTTGAAGTTTTTGAAGACTTTAAATTATCTGGTTTAACTGAAACAGATGGTTTGTGAACCACATCGGTTTTAATTGCCTTTTCAATTTTCTTGACCTGTTGGCGTTTCTGTTTCTTTTCCCTTTCTCTTATGAGTCGGGGATCTTGTTTTACAGAAACAGATCGCCTGCGGTCAATGTGGTCACGGGGATCATCAACTATGCCTTTTTGTTTATGAAGATACGGGCAATTTCGAACGATATGCCCAATTGTACCACATTCAAAACATGATCTTCGTTCAACAAACCCCGAAGTATCATGTGGTCGTCTTGCCGATTATGAACTTTGTGAACCCGAGGTACTAGGTTTTGAACTACTTGGTTCATTCCTTTTCATCACTGTTGCCTTTTGGACAAAATCTAGGTTAGATTGATTTGCAAACTTTTCAATTTTGTCCGTTCCCTTCGATTTCACAAAGTTCACATTCTTCTTCTTCTTCTTCTGATTCGGCTTCTTTTGACTTTGAGTCGGTGCCTTACCTTTGGGTTTGGTATGATTTTGCTGGGTTTGCACTGTTGGTAATTTCTTATTCCCAAATTGTTTTCTGACTTCAGCCTTTGGGATAGGAGGACACTGTGTGACTGTAACATGTGGTCCTGTCTTTCCCAAAAACTTACTTGTCGAATTTTCAAAGACTTTACTTATTAAAGATTGATTAACATTCTTAATAGGAAAATCTTTGTCTGAGTAAATTTTATCATCATCAACCAGAGTGTACAGCAAATCCACACTCTCCGACTCTTTTGCAGATGTGGACTCGGTTGGAACAGTCTTAGCAGGTTTTGTGGGAGGATCACATAGGATATGATTCTCAAGAGGTATGTCCTCTTCTTTGATTACTGCATCAGACTTTTCCGAATCAGTATCATCAGACTCATCATCAGAAGAATCAACATCCTCAACCACAATTGGAGGATCCTGATTTTGTTCAGCAGTTACAAATGTATCTGCTGACACATCTGAATCTGACGATACTTCTTTCTTGTATCCGAGCCCTGTTGCAAATTCCTCAACGTCCAAAGGAACAGATGGTTCAAAATGAGTCCTATACTCTTCATCAGGCAGGGCATCAAAATTGTTTCTCACGGGTGGTGGACATTTCTTATAGCCTATGCATGTGACATCCCGTTTTTCTTTCTGAACATCAATGATGTGATCCAACACATAGCTAGAGCTCAAATAACTGTCTAACTTAAGTCGGATCGCCTCACTTTCAGTTTTAACACAAGCCATCTCTTTTTGCATTACCTCAAGACGAGTTATATACAGGTTAATGTCAGTTTGTTTTCTGGAAACCATTTTTGTCAATTCTGTTTTATCTTTCTTTAACGTTTCAATCATTGACTTAAATTCCTTTTCATGGTTTTCATAAAACATATTGGCTTCAGTGCACTTTGAAAGATCAACGGTCAATTTCTGATTGTGAATAATTGTCACATCATATTTCTCTTGCAAAGCCTCGTGTTTGCTTTGCAATTCACACCACCTATCATTCACAGAAACATGTTTGTCTTGCAAGTCAAACAAACTAGCTTGTAAAGCATCATGTTTGCCTTGCAACTCAGACATGTTTGCCTCTAAATCAGCACATTTAACATTCAAACTATCACAGTTATTACAGCTAACAGAAGTGGGTTCATCGACACATACCTGACTTGATGAACTGTCGACATTCGCCATAAAGGCTGAATGGAGAGAAGACGAAGAATAAGCAGCTTGATCCACCAAAATAGATCTTCTTTGAATTCCTGCTGCAGCTTCATCCAAAAGCTCATCAATATTTGCATCGACTGATGCACTTGATGTGTCATCCACATGATCATCGCCTGAGGCGGAGGACTCTTCATCTGAACTTCCACTATAACCGGAAGAGTCTTCATCCTCAGAAGATTCACTACCATTGGTGGAAGATTCTCCACCACTGGCGTGCTTAAGATCATTAACCACTTCAGCAAAACAAGCTGTTCCATCTGGTGCATCATTTCCCAACTGTATTGACCAATCACAGCCTTCATCTACTTGAACCACAAGTGCCTGATTGGCATTTGATGGTCCTGCTTGAGTCTGGTTGTTGACAGGCACCAGTGTGCGATCATTGTTCCTCGCTTGGTTCTGATTGGCCCTGTTTCCTTGACCTCTGAAGGGATTCTGGTTCCCATGTTGAGATGGCCTTGTACATTCACGCTTGAAATGACCACGTTCACCACAATTGAAGCATTTAACAGCTTGCTTATCAAACCCATACTTGGTGTCTTTCTTGCTTTCCAAGCTGGTTCGGCCTGTTCTTTCCATAAAATCCTTTGCTCGCCTAACAGCACTGGCAAAGGCCCACTTAATGTCCATCATCTCCATCTCCTCTTTATCTATCTGCTGATAGTCTTCTTGAGTCAGATTAATGTTGCCAATCTGACCTTCCACTAATCCACAGTATGCGCTCACCACAGTGTTTAGCAGCTCCATGTGTTCCTTTGCTACTTCCACACTGACTTTAGAAAAGCCTGAGGTGTCGAGCCGTACTGTATTTGGATTTGATTGTTGACCAGCAGATGATGTGCTTCCATAACACGCTTGCTGTTGAGGAGGAAGTGGATTCCCGAATATATCAGTTGCTCTGATTTGCTGTTGCTGTTGTGGTGCTGGTTGAGGAGCTGGATTAAGCGGATTTCCAAACATATCTGTTGTTGGAGGAGGAGTGCCATACAAGCTCGTGCTAGACACAAATGCTGTTTGAATTGGAGCGTGTGAAGATGGTTTTGTAGAAGTGCTAGTAGTTCCATAATAAATTTCAGGATTTTGTGGCACTGCAACTCTTTTTGCCTTGAGAGTTTCTTCCTGATTCTTGTTTTCCAGGAGTTGAGCAAAATCACTGAAGCTTGTTGTATCCAAAGTGCCATTGTACTTCATGATTTCTATGAAATTACTCCATTGAGGTGGCAGTGCATCTGCAAACTTCTTCACTATCTCTACTGAAGTTGTTACAACCCCAGTATTTGCCAATTCAGTCAGCAAATGAGTAAATCGACTTGTCAAATCTCCTAGAGATTCATTCTGCATACAAACAAAACCATCAAACTCTTTCTTTAGCAGATCTTTTCTTAATTGACGTGTTGCTTCATTTCCTATGCCCCTTATCTTCAATGCGTCCCACAACTGCTTCGTTGTCTTGAAACTGACAAATTGATGATAAATGTCTTTGTTTAACGCCTGAGTAAGAATGGCATATGCTTTCTTTTCTAAGTCATAGACCTTCTTCTGATCTTCCGTAAGATCAGCAAACGTAGCAGCAGATGAAGCGGCAACCTCTATCGTTTGATCAAAATCTGTGATGAAGCGCAACCACAGTTCTGTATTTTGACCAAGGACATATGTATGAAATCTGTCAAACCATCCCGGATATTCACTTAAATGCATCAACTTTGGAGGCCTATTCAAACTTCCTGTTTCACTTTCGCTTAGCAAAATGCTTTGAACACTTGGAGCTTGATTTGATACAAATGCCCATTGACCGGTAGATGTAGCATTAGCTTGCGAACCCGAATCCGGAGCTGGAGTACCAAAATACATTTCTGCATTTACCGGAACACCCCACATCGAATTCATTTTTGATCAGCCGAAGGATACCTGTTCGAAAGACTTGAACAACACAAACTGTTAAACACAAACAGACTAACGACCGAAAGATCAACACCTGTTCGAAAGATCAACAGGGTTCGAAAGATCACTGTTGAGTTTCGAACAATGTTTTCGAAAGATTCTCCAACGAAGGATCCTTATCCTTCGAAAACGTACTGTAGACCGAAAGATGAACACGAAAGATGACTTCGAAAGACTCCCCAATCGAAGGATCCTAGTCTTTCGAAAGGGAGCAGAAGACCGAAAGATGTATGTTTCGAAAATATTCCTTGGTTCGAAGGATTACTATCTATCGAACCTCCACTGATCGAAGGATGATCTTTCGACTTCGAAGGATATCCTTCGATTGGTTCTGACACAGTTGACAAAGGACTGATAGGTTGGTGAAAAAGTTGACGGGTTGGTAGAAACTTTCGGCAGAAAGTATGTTCAGACCATATCTTTCAGGTCTGAATATGTGTTGATGCATTTTTAGTGTCTGTAACTAGTCTTGTTTTAACGATGTAATTTGTATGGTCTTTTATTAATTATCGAGTATGTATGTTATGTTGACCAAGTCAGATATCCTCCTATCTACTTGTGTACAACTTATTTGTCTCTTTTGGTATGTAATGTATTATGAACAATGCATGTTGCATTAAAGGGTAGTTTTGTCATTACTATGTTTATATGTTGCTGATTGTTGCTGTCTGATAACAGGAACAAACACAACAGTTGCAGTCCTCGACGAAACAGACTTCTGTTTCGTCGTAACACTTCATGGCGAATCAGACTTCTGATTCGTTGAAGGTCATGACGAATCAGACCTTGATTCGTCATGTATTGGGCTGTTCCAGGCCCAATGTCTGGCCCATGTTCAGATTCGTCAAACACTTGTGTGTTTCGTCGATATCAGTGGTCCAGGGACTATATAAGCAACACTTTGTGTTCATTTGAACTCAGAGATGAGAAACAGACCATAGTAACAAAACTCTGCCAAAATTTAGTCTGAACTGTGTTTGTATAAGTTGTTATCGGTTCTCATCCCGTTAATCAATAGATTGTGTTTCATTGATTAATCCGTTGTTATTATTGCTATATATGTTTGATTTGGCATAGTTACGTGGATTCCGCACACGTAACCGTGTTTACTATAAACAAGAGATTCGGTTCGTAATCGATCCTCAGATTTCGGGACCTACAAGTGGTATCAGAGCATTGGCTCTTATCCTTGTTTAAAATCAAACTTGTTCGGTTTTTATCAAGTATTTTGTGTGTGTTTTTCTGAAAACTTGTTCTTGAAAAATTAATATTTTCTGAAAAATATTCATTAATCTGCTGTTTTATTGGTGTTTGCTACAGATTTTTATCAAAAACCTAAGTTAGATTGTATGTTTATGCTTTAAACCGGGTTTTTAGTGAAAATCTAGTGTATTTTCGTGTTTCGGTAATTTATCGGTGATCGGAAAACTCATCGGAAACTTCATGTTCTTGAGTGTGTTCTTCATATATTCATAAGTGTTCTTGTTATAAGCTGAGCATTTGATCTGATAAGTTATTTAAAACAAGTGTTGCACTTATAATATAATTACTTGACTTTTGTGTGTAAAAGTTGATAATTGTCACAGTCTGTTTCGTTGAAAATAAGAAAGTAACAAACATACTTGTGTCAGGATTAAATATCTTGTTGTCTCATCTTATCCTTGACTGGTCAATAGATATTTTAAATATCTAAATCAACTGACTTTTACCCAGTTTTGACGAAACACACAGCCGACGAATCACATCTGTTTCGTCGCAACAACTTTGACGAATCAAAATTCTGTTTCGCCGCAACATCTTTGACGAAACAAATTCTGTTTCGCCACAAATCACAACTATCACAAGTCTGTTTCGTCGTCATTCATTCAGACGAAACAAACCTGTTTCGTGAACTCTGTTTCGTCGAAAACAGATCTGTTTTAAACAGAAGACTTATATCAGCTTGCTTACTGTTTGTTTTCAAGAATTTGTGCAGGTACTATCATACATACATCAAATATGAGTTGTACTAGTCCATGGGATTGGAGTATGGATTCTAGACCACGTGAAGATCCGACGTCCGCAGCAGCGTGGGTGAAGAGTGTTTATGGTCAACCAACTATAAGTGCCGGACAAAGGGCTTTGGCATCCAATCAGAACCAAAACATTCAAAATCTTTTGATCAGTGAGAGCGAAACGGGTAGCAACAATCGCCCGCCAAAGTTGAATCATATGAACGAGTTTCCATCATGGAAAGGTCGATTCATTACATATGTTCAAGGTCAAAGCACGGATATTTGGAGGTGTTTCATTACTCAACGCAATGATGCTCTTGAAGTAGCAGCTTCAACGGCCGAAGGTTTTACTAACATGCAGGAAAATGACAAGAAAGCATATGAATTTGAGAAAAAGTCATTTGCTGTTCTTACTCAAGCACTTCATAAAGATATCTATCATCAGTTTTCGTATTGTACGGACACGAAAGCCCTATGGGATTGTTTGGTGACAAGAGGAGAAGGAAACGCAGCTTCCAGAAAGACACGGCATGATTTATTAAAGAAAGAGTTTGAGTCGTTCCAGTTCTTGGAAAACGAAACTCTAAATGATATGACCACACGGTTTTATCATTTGATTAGTGAGATGTTTGCCTATTCTGTTAATGCAACTCAAAAGGAAGTTTGTGCACGATTTGCTGATTCTCTACCACCAAAGTGGAGTCCATACATTGAGCTTCTAAAACATACAGGTATTCTAGATGCTGACACCATAACCATCTATGAATTTGTACAGAAGCTGGAACATAAAAATGATGAAGAAATCCGAAAAGCAAAACGCATTGCTGCTCCTCAGAATATTGAAATGTATTGTGGTGGAGGTTTTGATCCGTCAGCTAGTCTGAGGCAACCAAAGTTACAAACGGCGTTTGTATCAGATACAAACTCTTCTCCGTTTCCTCAACAAACTCAGACTTATTCTGGAGGAGGTTTTATTCCTTTTATACCTCCAGTAAATACTACTCCACCTCAAGCATATTCAGGAGGAGGTTTTAATCCATCCCTACCACAACAACAAGTCCAACCACAACAACAACAGCAAGCTCATTATACCAACAATCCTCCAACTCCAAACCCTAACACAGTCAAAGTTGATACATCAAACCTCTCAAATGTTAGCATTGAAGTAGCAAAGGAACATATGGAACTTATTAATACCATGGTCAGTGCTTACTGCGGTTTGGTCGCAGGTCAAATTGGAAACATCAATTTAACCAACGAAGACTATCTACAAATCAACCGTGATGAAATGGAGTTGATGGATATAAAGTGGGCATTCGCAAGTGCTGTTAGAAGGGCGAAGGACTTTATGGTTCGAACAGGAAGAAGTTCTTTGGAAAGCAAACAAGATACAAAGTACGGTTTTGATAAAGAAGCAGTTACATGCTTCAATTGTGGGGAAAAGGGTCACTTCAAACGTGAGTGCACTCGACCAAGCAGACAAGGCAATCAGAACCCATTCCGTAATCAGACGAGTACTTCAAATGCAAATCAAGACAATCGTGGAAAAGGGATAGTGGCTGTAAACAACACCACTAACCAGAATCAGTCTGGACCATCAAATGAAAGTCGTGCATTAACCGTACAAGCTGATGAAGGGTTTAATTGGTCTTTACAACTTGGAGAAGGTGATCAAGATAAAGGAGGAACGGCGTGTTATGCTAAGATTATCAATCACATCAAGCACGTTCATAAGGAAGAATTTTCTGATAGTGACGACAGTTCTAGTAATTCCGGGAGTTCTGATGAAGAAAGTTCTACTTCGAGTTCTGAATCTGATGTGAACAAAGAAGCAAGTTCTAATCTTGATGACTTATTGAATGAAGCAGAAGATTTGAAATGTCAGAAATCAGTTCTGATCAAGAAGGCTGAGGTTGTATCTAAAGAAATGGAGAAGTTCTTTTCTGAAGACGGATCTTTCTCTTATCAGACTGCCTTTATGGCAAATGTCTCAGATTCTACAAGTCAGGTAAAATCTGAAATTCTTATCAACTGTAGAGATTGTGAGTATATGAAAAATGAATTTGATAGAATAAAACTTGAATGTGATACGATTCATATTCACAATCAGAGTTTAGTTGTTGAAATGGCTAAATGCAAAGAAGCGAATATGGCTTTGGTTCGAAACGAAAAAGAATTTAAATCTATGATTGAAATTCAAAAGAAAAATGTTTCCGAAGTGACAAAAACTGTTTATCATAAACAAGTTAGTATAAATGAATACATTAACATTGTTGAGGAAACTAAAAAGGAACTAGCCATTGCCAAATGTGAGCATGATGCAATCAAGCAAAAATTGGAGAGTTACTCTAACTCCCGATTTGTGCTCGATCACATTATTGATGTTCAACAACTAAAGGGAAACAAGAAAGGTGTTGGGTATAAGAAGTGTCCGCCCCCTTTGAGACATGATTATACTTATATGCCTGATGAAGAAGAAATGCCACGGTTTGAATCCAGTGTGCCTCTTGATTATGAGGAAGTAACTACTGGCCTAGGATTCAAATCAGACAATTCTCCAAGTACAAATTCTGAGCAAAAAGAGTCAACATCTACGAAACAAGGTCCTCCAACCATTGAGGACTATGAGTCGTCGGATGATGAATCTGAATCAGATGTGAGTAAACAGGATAAATCACTTGACAAACTTAAAGGAGTAGAAGTTCCAATTGAGAATCATATTCTGTGTGATCCTCCTACCCCTGCTGTTCAACCTGTTGTTCAACAAGTGATAAATCCTGTGTCTACTGTTAAAAGTAATATTGTGTTGTACACTTTGGTTGGTGACTCTAAAATCTATTCAGATAATGATTTTCCAATTAAAAATGTCAATCCTTCATTGATTGATAATGTTTTTGAAAATAACACAAGTAAGTTTGTGGGAAAGTCGATTCAGGGAGTTAATGTGACTCAATGTAATCCAATTCCTAAGACTGAAATTAAAAAGAAATTTGGAAATCAGAAATCACCTTCAAAGCAACAACCTATTGCTTCTAAGAGTAAACAATCAGATCAACGAGCTAAATTGTCAAATGTTTCTAAATCAAAATTTGAAACAAAAGGAGCTCGTTTTCAGAAGAAAAACAGCAATGTCAAATTTGTGGAATCGAGGGGTACAGATAAAATTGAGACTTTTGCTAACAAGTCAAACACTGATTTTGTACAAGTCAAAATTTTAAAACGTGATAGTCAAAACAATTACACTCAACATTCAAACGGGTGTGATGAAAAAGCTAGTACCTCGGGTTACACAAGTTCGACATCTGATCGTCGATCCAGTTCTCCTAAGTTTGTTGAAAGGAGAATGTGTTTTAAATGTGGAGAGTTTGGGCACATCATCAAAGATTGTGCTAACACTCCGAAAGCGAAATTTGTTGAAAGAGCATCACCTGAATCGATTCACCTTAAATGTCGTCCTGTTTCACCTAAACATGATAAAAGAACTATTAAAGAACAGGAAACGAAACAACGACATCAAAATGTGAAGAAAATAGAAAAGGCTTTAAAACCTAAGGTCAATTCTGTTCCAAGGGAACCAAGTTCACCTGTAAAACCAGAAATTTCAAAATTTGTTTACAAAACTCAATCTGGTAAACAAAAACAAACTTGGAAACCTAGGAAGAGTGAAGGTTCAGGGGGAGCTGTTTGTTTGGAAAACCATCAACAAATCGAGATCACTATTCGTGATGCTCAGGGACGACCCAAGACCACATTGGCTTGGGTCCCCATCCTTAACTAATCATTGAATGATATGTGCAGGATGTTCCAGGAGGAACTATTAATAGTCATTGGATTGTTGATAGTGGGGCATCTAGGCACATGACGGGCGACTTACGACTTCTATATGATGTGAGAAACATTAAAGGAGGCTATGTTGCTTTCGCTGGAGACAAAGGCGGTTACATCACTGGAGAGGGAATGATTTCCAATGGTGTGGTATGTTTTGATAAGATCAATTATGTTCGTCAAATTGATCATAATCTTCTCAGTGTGTCGCAAATCTGCGATAAAAAGTTCACCGTGCATTTTGATGATGCCGGTTGTTATGTGCTTAAACCTGGTTTCACAATTCCTGATGAATGGATTCTCTTATCGGCTCCAAGAATCAATGATCTTTATGTTCTTGATATGAGTCAAGCGATTACGACTTCTGCACAAGTCACATGTTTTGTCTCGAAAGCCACGGAGAAGGAGTCTATATCTTGGCACAGAAGAATGGGACACATTCACTTGAGAAAAATGAACCATTTGGTGAAAAACAATCTTGTGAATGGCGTACCCGTGAGAAGTTTTCATCTACAAGATATCTGTGTTTCGTGCCAGAAAGGGAAACAAACAAAGAAGTCTCACCCTTTAAAGAAAATCAACACTGTTAGCATGCCTCTCGAACGTCTTCATATGGACCTCTTTGGACCTATGAGACACAAAACAACGTTCGGAGATGTGTATTGTTTAGTAGTTACTGATGACTACTCTAGATTTTCTTGGGTAGCTTTTATGGCACACAAGAGTGATACTCCTCAAATCCTCAAGGATCTTCTTACAATGTTGGAAAATCTCTACTCGTTGAAAGTTAAGAGGATCAGAAGCGACAATGGAACTGAATTCAAAAACCGGATTATGGACGAGTTCTGTACTTCTAAAGGCATTCTTCATGAATACAGTTCTCCTTACACTCCACAACAAAATGGTGTCGCGGAGAGGAAGAATCGGACGATAATTGAAACTGCAAGAACAATGCTGGTAGAGTCGGCGTTTCCTGTTCAGTTCTGGGCAGAGGCTGTGTCGACTGCTTGCTACACATTAAACCGAGTTCTTACGGTTAAGAGACATGGCAAGACTTGTTTCGAACTTCTTCAGAAAAGGAAACCAGATCTTTCAATTCTAGAACCTTTTGGTGGTCCATGCACTATGATTGATCCGGATGGAAAGTTTGGCGCGAAAGCTATCGAGGGTTTCTTCCTTGGATATGCTACTCCAAATTTTCGTGTTTGGAATCTGACTACCAAAAAGATTGAACTATGGAGTGAAGTAAGGGTTCAGAGATATACAGATCCTGTTAAAGCTCCAGGTGATCCTTGGATGTTCGATTATGATGGGCTATTCAATTCCTTTGACCTGCCAACTTTTGATGAAGATTCTGCAGCTGCTAGAATGATATTTGATAGTGACAATGCTGCTGAGTCATCATTAGTTAGACCTGTTGTTGTTAACTCACAAAGTTCGAATTCGTCTAACAACACGGTTCAAAATGAGGAAGTTGAAAATGCTACTGAATACAATGAGTCATCAGAAGAAGATGAAGAAAATGTGGATGCGACTGAAGGCACTAAATCTCCAGTTGTTCCAGTTCAGGGTATTTCTGTTGATACTCCTCATGTGCAAGTAGATGATACTGCTGAAGGAAATGCATCCACTTCTACGCATATTCCAGGTGTAGAGTTGGTTGTTGATCTTAATATTAACAATTTGGGTGTTAATGCTCGTGTTCCTGAAAATCCTGAAATGAGGATACACGATACCCATCCACAGCAGAATATCATAGGAGATGTCCAACAAGGTGTGCAGACACGTAATCAGCTGAGAAACAACCCGAGTGCTGGTTTGTATTCAGCTATTAGAGAATCTGGTTTACAAAATGATTGGTCTTTCGCGTGTTACGTTTCACAAGAAGAACCAAAATCTTATAAGGAAGCTTTAAAAGATAATTCATGGGTTGAAGCCATGCAGGACGAACTGCAGCAATTTCAAAAGCTTGGCGTTTGGAAGCTTGTTGAAAAACCGGAGAATTACAAGAAAATTGGAACACGATGGGTTTATAAATGCAAGAAAGATGATCGTGGAGTTGTTATTCGCAACAAAGCGAGACTGGTTGTTCAGGGCTTTCGTCAGATTGAAGGCATTGACTACAATGAAGTTTATGCACCTGTTGCACGTCTGGAAGCTATTCGAATCTTCTTAGCTTATGCTTCTTTCAAAGGATTCAAAGTTTACCAGATGGACGTTAAAAGTGCTTTTCTTCATGGTATTGTTCAAGAAGAGGTGCATGTCGAACAACCTCCAGGTTTTGAAGATCCTATTCACCCAGATCGGGTTTGGTTGCTCAACAAAGCTCTTTATGGTCTACATCAAGCACCTAGGGCTTGGTACGCAACCTTATCAAACTATCTTCTGGAGAATGGATTTAGACGAGGTCTTATTGATTGCACACTCTTTATCAAAGAACAAGATGAAGATCTTCTGCTGGTGCAGGTATATGTTGATGATATAATATTTGGGTCTACTAATGACTCTTTGTGCAGGCAATTCGAACGTGTTATGCAAGAAAAGTTCGAAATGAGCGCTATGGGAGAGATGAATTTCTTTTTGGGCCTTCAAGTTCAACAAACAGAGTCTGGGATATTCATCCATCAGACTAAATATGTTGGTGACATTTTGAGCCGATTCCAAATGTCAGATGCAACGCCCATTGGTACCCCACTTCCGCAGAATCACGGGATTACTCCGGATTTGAAGGGAGAAAGCATCAACTCCTCGTACTATCGTGCCATAATCGGATCTCTCATGTATCTTACCGCTTCGAGGCCTGATATCATGTACCCAACATGCTTACTAGCAAGATATCAAGCAAACCCGAAGGCCTCTCATCTGTCAGCTGTCAAAAGGATTCTACGCTATTTGAAGGGATGCCCAGACTTAGGTCTTTGGTACCCTAGGGATGATAGTTTTGAATTAATTGCATACAGTGATTCTGATTTTGGTGGTTGCAAAATAGATGGCAAATCAACAACAGCAGGATGTCAGTTCCTAGGAAATCGACTAGTCACGTGGCAGTGCAAGAAGCAAACGTGTGTTGCTACATCAACATGTGAAGCAGAATATATTGCTGCCTCGAGTTGTTGCTCCCAAGTTCTTTGGATACAACAACAAATGCGCGACTACGGTTTAGAATTCCTATCTACTCGTATTTTTGTTGATAATAATGCTGCCTTGCAAATCACTAGAAATCCTGTGCAACATTCTAAGACTAAACACATCGACATTAAATATCACTTTATCCGTGATTGTTTTGATAAGAGGTTAATCGATGTCGTTCATGTCCCCACTGATCACCAACGTGCCGACCTGTTTACAAAAGCTTTTGATAAATCACGTTTTGATTATCTACTTTTGGTCAATGGCATTAAGGTGATACCCGAGTAAACTTCTTTGGCTGATCGTTTTTGTAAATATTTTCTTTATAAACTTTGAAAATTCAAAAAGATTTTAGTTTTCGTAAACTTTGCGAATTTTAGGGGGAGATATTTCAAGAAAATACAAAAACATTGCAAAAGTTCAAAATCCAAAAAGATGTCTTTACTTTCTGTAGTTTCGTTTGAAAAATTCAAAAATTCAAAAACAATAGAAAAACCAAAAATGAGTTTCTTGGATAAAGGAAAATGATGAAGTTCACTGGTGTGGTCGGTCAATGTGCTCAAAATGCAAAATAAAAAGAAAAAAAAATGATAAGTATCTCTACTAACGATGTATCGGTAGGCTCACAATCAGACTAAAATGTGCAGGATGATACAAACCTAACAGACTTCAAGTCAGGTGGGAACTGCTCATTGGCATATGGTCTTAGTACCGAAATCTCGTTTGAGAGATTGCCGAGATCTGAAATATTCGGTCTTTATGCTGCTTATCATCTGGGTATCATGGTTGTATCAAACCGTAAAAATAACGGAGACGAAGTCTAAGATCTTCCATGATACTATACATACGTGTACATACTGCATTCGACCTCAATAAGTGATCAACAATCACATGTCCAAACAAAATAAGTGATAAATTATCACAGATTCTTTGCGGGAGTCAAGTTCGTCTCTCTGCTGTACGGAAGTACTGACCTGTTCACGGACTTGCTCCTGTGCCCTCATGCATCTGAAAATCAAGTTCCTCATCAATAAGTGATTTTATCACATAGGACTTGTTTTCAATCAAAATAAGTGAGTCTCTCACATTTTTATACGGTCAAACAGATGATAAACGGTATACTCACCGGTAAGATGAATTCTCGTGCATACCTTGATACGGGAATGTGTCGTGAGTGGATTTACATCGACTTGTAAGTATAATCCTTACCGTTAATCGTATCTCTTAAATTATGATTATGTCTGATCAGTTTGAGCTTATGTGGACCACAATACCGATAATCGAGGTAGTATTCTTATCCAGAGCTTTAAACAGAATCAAAATCATATTGACTAAGACCGTAAGCTGGTATGATTCCTTGTCCTTGAGATTCGCATAAAGATTGCACTTGTACAGTTGTTTAGTGTTTTTAACAGTTTTCCGCATTTTCATTTAGTTTACCGTACTTTAAATTTGTTTTTAGTATATTTGTGTAAAGTTCGTTTTTGATTAAGCCGAAGTTGTTGCTTGGTGTTTTCTACCGGAAGCCTGAAACCTTCTTCATAAAAACGTTCTTGCATTTGAAAATTCAAACTGAATGGAATTGTGTTCATAATCTGTTTTGACTGCAAAATATTTTCAGCCTGGGTGTTGCTGTTTTGAAAAATCTGTTGGTGAAACAGACCTGTCACGAATCACAAGTGTTGACGAATCACACTTGTCGACGAATCAGACCTAAGTTGGCGAATCAAATCTGATTCGTCATAACAGACGACGAATCAAAGGAGCCCAATTCTGTTTCGTCATGGGCTAAAGTTTAGGCCCAAGTTCAAGCCCAAGTTTCTGATTCGCCGGGCCCATTTATGTTTCGTCGAATCCTCTGATTCGTCGAGACAAGGCAGTATATATATAGGTCCCACTTGTTCACTTTTTCAAAACATCAGTTATCTTCTTCATCACACAACAAAAACACCAAACCTACGGTTTCTCTGCAAAATCGCTCAAAACATCAGTTTTTAGTCAAAATTTTACAAACTTCAAAGGTAGAAACATGTTCTGATTTACATTCCGAACACTTTGAACCGTCGGGTTTTTCATCCTAAAACCCTAAGAAACCCTTTTGAAACCTTGTTTTTTCTTTGATTAAATATGTTTTGATGATGCATGTTGTTGTGTTTTACCTTCTGATCGTATAGATTTAGGGTTATCAATGTTTGTTTTACTTTGATTTGTTAGTGGGTTTTTATAACCAAAAACAGGGGTTTGTATTTGATCATGATATTATCTGTTTTTTCAAGGGTTTGTGTTCGGAAAATCATTTATGGTGTTTCTAAATGGGTTGGGTAAATAATGTTGTTTGAATGTGTTTATGTTCATATATGATGTATGTTTAAACCCAATTCGGCGAAACTGAGAAAACCCCCAAATTGACGAATCTGAGTTAACCCTAATTCCGGCGAATCAACCATTCGACGAATCAGACGACGAATCAAACATGACGAATCAAAATGGAACGAAATAGACTCGACGAATCAAAAAGTCGACGAATCAAACCAGTCAATGGTCAAACCTCTGTTTCGTCGTTCAATGTTCTGTTTCGTCGTTGATAATCTGTTTCGTCGTCAATGCCTTAGCAGTTTTCTGATGTTGCTTTTTGTTCACAGTAGACATGCTTAAATAGGTTATCTGATATGTGAATACATGAAAGTGTATTCATACATGTCTAACTGCTATGTTATATATATTGTGACTTATTCTGGACATTTTCATGTACAGATGGCTCCTAAAGCACAGCAAGAAAAGGGAAAACGCAAGAAGGCGATCAAGAAAGAAAACAAAACCGAAGAAGAGATTATGTCAGAAAAACGCCATAATCAAGTTGCATATTTGGATCCGGAAGACAAGCTCGTTGAATTTAAAGATATGACGAAGTGGATCAGGGAGTCACGTATCAATTATGCTGTTACATACTCGACACCCGTCTACAAATCTCTCATTAAAGCGTTCTGGGATTCTGCAAACGTCGTTCAAATAGATGGAAAGGAGATTATCAGAGGTCGGGTGAATGATCTATATGTCGTTGTTACTCCGGAGATATTGAATCAAGTTCTTCAATTACAAGATCAACCGAATGCACCATATTCAATACCAATCATGTGTTCGCGAGGCTGTTTACTAAGGATGAAATGCAAAGGAGATCTTTTCGTCAAACAAATCAACAAAGGTGATCTTCCTTTAAGATACAAGTTTTTATTACATGTGCTTATTCAGAGTCTCAGCAATAGACGAGCTGGATATGATATGGCGGGAGATGATCTTGTTGGGTTCATGGTTGCTCTGGTGTTAAACAAACCGTTTAGCATCTCGAAGTACATTTTTAGCAACATGAAAGAGAACATGACAAGGACTGGTAGTAGAACCACAGGAAACAAGTTTTGGATGTATCCACGGTTTCTGCAAATGATAATGAATGTTCAGCATCCAGACCTTCCAAAAGATGAAAATGATCTGTTGAAAATAGAGGCAATGAATTTCAACTCCTTACGACTAATCAAGACGATGGCGGCCAAGAGATACAAAGAAAGTGTTCCTCCAAGGAAGCTTTTTGGCGCTCTAGTGAATCCTGATTATGTTGCTCCTGCAAACGACAAATGGCGTCATGAAGATAGCCAATCAGACAATGAAGAACCTGAGTTGGAAAGGTTAAGGATAGAAAAATTTGGTCCTGACCCAGTTGACTCAGATGAATCTGGTAGTGATGATGATGAAAGTGGTGGAGATAGTGATGCAGGTGATGCAGGTGCTGTTAGTACTGCTGTTGGTACATCAAGCAAGGGTGCTGTTTCTGGTACATCAGAAAGTAGTTCATCAGCAAGTGGTGATGATGGAACTGATTCGAGTTCTAGTGATCATATAGTTGAACCTGGTTACGAAATGTATATTGATATACGTGGAGTAAGAAGGTACAGAAAGATTAGAACAGAGGATGACCCAGAGTATGTTCCAGAAGATCCTGAAGGAGAAAGGAGAACAAAAAGAAGAGCAGAAAAAGCTGTTGAAGTACAAAAGAAGAAAGCTAGGAGATATCTAAGTACTTATACTCGGAAATCTGTGCCTCAGGAGTCTTCATCTATTGTTCAGGAGCCTGTTCAATCTATTCCTCAGGAGCCTGTGCAAGAAACTCCTACTGTAGTTACTTCAACTACAGAAACTCCAGTTGCTCCAGTTGTTACACCAGCTACTGCTACTCCGTCTGTTGGTCCTCAGGAAGTTCCTGTAAGATCTATGGCTTCAGCAATCAGGGCAACTACTTCGGAAATCAGTGCTGAACGTCATAGGACATTTGCTGGATTTTCTCAAGATCAAAAGATCACATACTTGTTTTCTACACTTGAAGCGGCTGCTGATCGTCTTCAAAGGCAATCTCATTTTGGAAATCTCACGAAGCATGACCAACTTAAACAATCTGTGGAGATTAACAAGTTAAAGTCAATGGTTGGTCAACAGCAAACAGTTATAGAGCGACAACAAGGTGAAATTGATGCGCTTAAAGCTGAAAATGCTCGCTTGAAGGCTCTTGATGAAGAGAAAGAGAGAAGGCTTGCCATTCTGTGGGACTATCATTGTAAACAACAAGAGGTGTTAAAGAAAAAGGATGATGATACAGAAGATCAAGGAAATCCTTATACCTCTGGTACATCACAGAAACAACCAACCACACTTGTTTCTGAAGTTGTTACAGTTCAACCTACCGTTGTTGAATCATCTCAGGGAACATCTACTGGAAAAGTACAACAGATAGAAGGTACTTCTTCTATAGTTAGCAGTGCTGATATTGCTCTACAAGTTGTTCATCCATTTACAGGAGAGTTGCTTGAAGAAGGGGAGTTAATAGAAGATCTTTCTCCAGAGCAATTGAGTATTTTACAATCTATGAGAGAAGTAGATGATGCTGAGATAGACAAAATGTCTACTGAGTCTGATACAACGAATGTTGAAGAGATTGATGAAATTGTGGTTGAAGGTGAAGCTCCAAAATCAACATATGTCAGAGAAGATGGTACTGAATTTGCATCATTTGATGAAAATTGGATGAAAGAAAACATTGATGACATAGACGAGCACTTGAAGAATCGGAATTCATCTGAAAAAGACACAAATGCTTTTGCTGAATGGAGAAAACAGTTTTTATCCAAAGTGTCCAAGCCGTTACCTGAAAAAGCTCAAGTAGACTATATGCAATTTGAAAAGAAGCCTAGTGGAAGGATCTTATGCTGGATGTTTGTTCAAGATATTCACTGCATTGCTATTAAACGTGAATATGGGATTCTGTATTTCAATTCACTACTGAGCATTCTTTCCTTACCATTCTATGATGTATCTGCGTTGACAAGGCTTAAACTTATCAATCGTGCAAAATATGATGGTGCTACTTTATTTGAGCGTCTGGTGAAAGTAAACAAGAAGTCAGGCTGGAAGGATGAGTCCTACAAGCCACAGTTTCCTGTTTATCAACCGATCAAGTTTACTCTTGATCCGGACACCAACACTTGCAGATATAAACTTGTTTATCAGCCACCGAGGGTAGTAGATAAAATCCCATTGATGCCTATGAAGCAGGATTTTCTGGAAGACATGGCATTGTGGTGCTACGACTCGGATACTCATGAAGCTGTTATCGTGTTTAGAGATGGTCGTGCTAACTACAGGATGTTGGATCCGATGTGGATCGTCAACATGTCTGAAGCTGATATTGGTAGATTATATCGTCATGATATTTTCTATGAAGACCAAGATGCACGCCAAGCGTTATAGTTTCAGCGAGTAGCTTGTTTTTGCTACTACAGGGGTATTCATTCGGGCAGTACGTGGTCCGAACAACACTGAAGGAAGATTAGAAGACCAAAGACGAGTAACAGACAAGGGGGAGTTTGTTGATGCATTTTTAGTGTCTGTAACTAGTCTTGTTTTAACGATGTAATTTGTATGGTCTTTTATTAATTATCGAGTCTGTATGTTATGTTGACCAAGTCAGATATCCTCCTATCTACTTGTGTACAACTTATTTGTCTCTTTTGGTATGTAATGTATTATGAACAATGCATGTTGCATTAAAGGGTAGTTTTGTCATTACTATGTTTATATGTTGCTGATTGTTGCTGTCTGATAACAGGAACAAACACAACAGTTGCAGTCCTCGACGAAACAGACTTCTGTTTCGTCGTAACACTTCATGGCGAATCAGACTTCTGATTCGTTGAAGGTCATGACGAATCAGACCTTGATTCGTCATGTATTGGGCTGTTCCAGGCCCAATGTCTGGCCCATGTTCAGATTCGTCAAACACTTGTGTGTTTCGTCGATATCAGTGGTCCAGGGACTATATAAGCAACACTTTGTGTTCATTTGAACTCAGAGATGAGAAACAGACCATAGTAACAAAACTCTGCCAAAATTTAGTCTGAACTGTGTTTGTATCAGTTGTTATCGGTTCTCATCCCGTTAATCAATAGATTGTGTTTCATTGATTAATCCGTTGTTATTATTGCTATATATGTTTGATTTGGCATAGTTACGTGGATTCCGCACACGTAACCGTGTTTACTATAAACAAGAGATTCGGTTCGTAATCGATCCTCAGATTTCGGGACCTACAATATGCAGACTTTCACCAACCAGGTAAGGATCCCAATATTTTAATCAAAACAACTTCCAACACAAACAAACACTTTGTAATTTAAAAAATTTAAGATCAAAAGTGTAGTTTATCAAGAACACTATGAATATACCAAGAACACTTCCCAGAAAAACAAGAATTTCGGTGAACCGAAACTCTCCAAACACACGATTTTGCTAAAATGTTTAACAAAAACCAACAACTAACATGTAATCATGAAGAATAACAAGGTTTTTAACAAAACACCAAGCAAAACAACAAGATTTTCCAGAAAATAGTGAACTTTTTAAACCCGAAAAACACCCGAAAACACTCGGTTTTAACAAGGAGAAGAGCCAAGGCTCTGATACCACTTGTAAGTCCGGCTAGGGGAGGATCTAGTCGCCTAATCCTTGTGTACAAACCAACCCGGTTGTGCGGAATCCAACCGAGATAGAACACGTAAAATCACAACACGCAATATTCAACGATTAACACCACTTGTATTAATGCGTATGAATGGTCCGTTACAAGCACAAGGTTTACAAATCAGTTCTGCAAACTCTCTCTAGTGTGTGTGTGTGTTCCTGATCTGTCTAAGTGTCTTGCTATATGTCTCTCTCTAAGTGAACACAACACACGGGTATTTATACCCAACTCAGCGTGTCTGGTCGAAGGATCAAACAGTCTGATCGAAAGATCATCTTTCGACTAGAAACAGCTCGAACGATCAACATGTACCTCGAAAGATGTGATCTTTCGTGGTCCATCCATCGAAGGCTATCTTTCGAGCTCATCATCATCGAAGGATATAAGTGATCCTTCGATGACACATCCTTCGACCCAAAACACTTACAAACATAATGTTGACTGTTTGGCCAAGTCAAACCGGAGGATGGTTGACTTGGTCAAACTTACAAGACTAACAAAGACATCGTTTTACATTGTGACCGAATACAGACAAAGTGCAGACATAAGTGCACCAACAAACTCCCCCTTGGCTGTAGCTTTGTCTGGCTGTAGCTTTGTCTCGATCTTCATTCTTGTAAGTTCTCGTGTCTTCAAGTCTTTGACTTCTATTCAAGTCTTAAATGTCGGAGGATCTTCAAAGTCTTCACGTCTTGAAAGCAGAAAGTGTACCAACAAACTCCCTGTTTCATGTAGGAAGTGTGTTGACAAACTCCCCCTTAACATAAGCTCCCCCTTGAGTTATGCTCGTGAAATACTTGATCTTTATGAAGTGAGATCCTTGTGGTGTTGATGATGGTCAGCGGCAACTCGATCATCTTCATCATTTGAGTGCCTTCACGTCGTGTCTTCATTCCGAAGCTTGTCATCGACCATGTTCTCCTAGCCTTTAGTGTGAGTCAACCTACTCTATGTCACCCAACAAGCTACTAGGTTTTATCATCAATCGAACAAGTTGTAAAGCAAGTACTTAAAACACATGCAAATAGTTTAAATAAACCAACACATCAAATTGTTTATATAACGTTGTCAACATGAAAAACAAATCTAACCACGAATAAAACTGAGAAAGTGTTAAACCTTACGAACCATACGCTTGGAGAAAGTCATCTAACCATTCATGCCTTGAACCGTGTACAGCCGCCAAAAGGCGGCTGCCTTCCGCACGTCCTCACTCAGCCGTCCAAAAACTTCTGTCCTCCCAAAAATTGCGAACCCCTCCCTTTTATGCTTCAACTTGCCGACAAGAATTCTAATTTATGGGCCCAGCCCATCATAATAACCCACTTTAATTCTTTCATAATCACACGTTTACATGTATGAGTCATATTTCCATCCTTTAAATTAATTAAGTTTGGCTCCTGTAATGCAAGCCAACAATAATTAATTCTTTTTATTTCATATAAACTCAACTAATTCATCTGTGTCATTTGTTTAATCAACCTGATCCTTTTGTCATGTTTTCACCTTTAACCCATAAAATACAAATGCTAGATAAAATAGTGTATCTTATAGTAATTTCAATGCATTTTTATTCTTATTAACACCGACTAGAGTGAACCTAAAATGCACTAATCAAAATCTCCCACTTATCTTTTTTCGTCCCGAAAAAATTATATGTAATAGAATCACAATCAGATAATTGGCCTTCAATTTATTCAACAACTTTTCATCAAATCTAATCATACATTAACTAGGATTGCAGGTATATGTCCACATAAACCCAACCGCCGATTTCTAAGCGCTTAATCATGATCCGTTAAGTTCAGGTGAATTATTCATCTATGGGTCTCACACTCAAAAGACCACAACGCAACCTAATCCTGCTTCGAATGCTTATGAGTTAAGAGATAAATATCTACCATCTTATATAAAAAAAATCTTATGTAATTCCCATTAAATTTATGATGGATAATAGATAATGTTATGAGCTTCGACATGCTTTTGCTTATGATCAGCTTAGCGGACATACCCCACCCGAGTCACCATCCTACTGGTTAATGCCATAAGCTTCACATATTTATCATTTTTTTTTCTAACTCACCTAGAGGGTATGTACCACCCGAGTTACATCCTAGTGGTAATACCATAGGCTTTGTTAATACACAGCTAGCTTAGATAAAATGGATGAATGGAATTTTTTTCGGGCGCCACCTTGTTTCGGATTTATTTTCATAAAAAGAAATAGATGTTGCATTTAACCGGAATACTTATAAGCTTTTTATTTATAACGGTACCCTTATAGTTTCAACAATTTCGGTTTTGCTATAGCTCCTAAGGTGAGATCCCACAAGACTCCTGGTATTTAAATATATTATATCAATCCTAAGGAACCTTTCAACCGACTAAGGCTACCCACATATCCTATGTCGCAACCCCCGATCCCTAATCCCCGGGAACGGGCGGCCGCGAGCCAGTTTCGGTGGTATCATGTATTGTCTAATTTGGCAGCGGAAATTTTCATCAGTATCGTAGTTAGGAAACATTGATCAGAGTAAAATACCACATTTTCATAATATTAAACAAATGGGTTAAAACCCAAGTTCGTAGTACACATGTTTTCATAGGAATAAATCATATTTTATTAATAAAAACATCTATTTTATTTTTAGGTAACTTTATTGCCACTTTTCCAGGCCTTCAGTGCTGTCCAGCTGGCTTCTATTTGGCTTTCACATTTTGTTACCTGAAACGCGTTTTAAAAAACATTTGTCAGTGGGAAATACTGGTGAGTGAATCCTAGTTTAATCAAATTTAATAAAAACCCAGTGTACAGTATTGAGAGCGATCTCGCAATTACATTTGTTTCCAAGACATAACAATTAACATCCATGGTACTGTCAAACCCGACTTGTGGAAATGTTACTCCTTGACCGGGTGGTAACAAATTTTGTATACAAAACCCCCAACATACTCATGATAATTGTATTCTTACAAATACTCAATACCTGTTATTCGCATGGAAAAGTATTTAAGGTTTTGTAAAAACAGTTAACAAAAGGTTTACAAAAAGCGGATAAACTCACATTGTTGTCTTAGATTTTCCGTAAGGGTTTCTTGGTGACAATCTATAATTTACACAAATGCACACGCGTTAGTATAATAACCCATTTTAACATTAGTAATACCCTCCACGAGACGGCATTCCAATTACTACGTCGGGCAGAACCACGACAGCCGTTACGGAACCCTAGATCAAATGGGCAGCGTATCTAATACGTATCCAGGGGTTATAATACTTACAACGGAGCAGAACTTCGCTATTTAGGGGGGGTATTATACCCGAGTATAAAGCCTATTATCAGAAATTGAGATTCAGAAAGAAACTTTGAACGAATTCGAATAAAATCCGATGGCCTGCTTATATAGTTGCTGAGTCTGGTTCTATCACGGCCCGCGTAACACAAGGGCAGGGCCTACGCGGCCCACGTTGACCCCAGGTCAAAGCGTAGGTGATCCGGGTCATCAGGTAGGTTCGCGGTGTGTTGGGCCACGTGGCCACAGCGGGCTGCGCCAGGTTTTTAAGTTCTCGCGGCCCGCGTAAGGGTTAAGGGTCCTTTACGCGGCCCGCCTCAACTTAAAATTTCAGTTTTTAATTATTTTTAATACTATTTAATGTATTTGAGGCCCGTTTTCGCGTATGGGGTGTATTTTTGGACATATTGGGATATTTTAAAATATATTAGGGTGTCGGAAATTATTCGAGGGTGTCGGTTTTCATGAGGGTTGTTACATCCTCCCCACCTTGTTTTAGAGCTCGTCCTCGAGATCTACTGGAACAAGTGTGGATATTTCTTTTGCATTTTAGATTCAAGTTCCCATGTATATTCAGGTCCTCTTTTGGAGTCCCACTTCACTTTGACTAGAACTAGTCTCTTATGCTTGAGATTTTTGACTTTCCTGTCTTTAATCTGTAGAGGCCTTTCTACAAACTTGAGTTGTTCATTTACCTCTATATTTTTAAGAGGTACTACCAGTGATTCATCGGCTAAGCATTTCTTGAGATTAGATACATGAAATACATTATGTATTCCTGCCATTTCCTCTGGCAGTTGTAGCTGATAGGCTACAGGTCCTATTCTTCTAATAATCTTAAAAGGTCCAATATACCTGGGACTTAGCTTTCCCCGTTTGATGAATCTTACCACTCCTCTCCAAGGAGAGACCTTTAACAATACTTTATCTCATACTTGAAATTCCAATGGTTTGCATCGGTTATCAACATAACTCTTTTTTCGATCACGTGCTGCTTTCAGTCGTTCCTTGACTTGAATAATCTTATCGGTTGTTTCTTGCACTATTTCAGGTCCAGATAGTTGCTTCTCCCCAATTTCTGCCCAACAGACTGGGGTTCGGCACTTTCGTCCAGAAAGTGCTTCGAATGGTGCAGCATTTATACTTGTGTGATAACTATTATTATAAGAAAATTCTATTAAAGGTAAGTGATCGTCCCAATTACCTCCGAAATCAATTACACAAGCTCTAAGCATGTCTTCCATTGTCTGAATTGTCCTTTCGCTTTGTCCGTCTGTTTGAGGATGATAAGCTGTGCTTAGATTTAACTTGGTTCCCATTGCTTTTTGGAAACTTGACAAAAAATGAGAGGTAAAACGACTATCCATGTCAGAAATGATTGATAAAGGTATTCCATGTAAAGAAACAATTTCATTTACATAAAATTTGGCTAGCTGTTCCATACTGAAAGTTTCTTTCATTGGTAGGAAATGAGCTGACTTGGTTAGCCTATCTACAATCACCTAGATTGTATCATTTCCTTTCTTTGTTTTGGGTAATTTAGTAACAAAATCCATTGTTATCAATTCCCATTTCCATACTGGAATTTCTAACTGTTGCAATAGACCTGAGGGTTTCTGGTGTTCAGCTTTAACTTGTGAACAGGTTAAACATTTAGAAACATAGACTGCTATGTCCTTCTTCATTCCTATCCACCAGAAATTTTTCCTTAAATCTTGGTACATTTTATCACTTCCTGGATGCATCATATATTTAGACTTATGGGCTTCTTCTAATATATGATGACGTAGGTTTCCTAATTTAGGTATCCACATTCTCTTTTTATGGAATCTCCATATTCCATCTGTTCCTTGTTCTAATTCTTTTAGCATACCTTTTAATTTTTCAGTATCCTCCTTGATTACTGATTCTTGTGCTTCTCTTATCTGATCATTTAAATCTACTTGTAGATTTAATTTAAGAGAACTTACCCTTTTTGGATTTTCGTGATACTTTCGGCTTAAAGCATCAGCAACTACATTTGCTTTTCCTTCATGATACTGGATATCACAATTATAATCACTAAGTAATTCCATCCAGCGTCTTTGTCTCATGTTCAACTCCTTTTGCCTGAAAACATATCTTAAACTCTTATGATCTGTGAATATGGTAAACTTACTACCATAAAGATAATGTCTCCAAATCTTAAGGGAAAAAATTATAGCTCCTAACTCTAGATCATGGTTTTCTTCATGATTCTTAAGTTGTCTAGATGCATATGCTATAACCTTTTGGCGTTGCATCAATACACATCCATAAACTATTTTGGAAGCGTCACAATAGACTACAAAGTCTTCAGTTCCTTCTGGTAATGCTAATATGGGTGTATGGGTTAATTTTTTTGCTTAAGAATTCTAAAAGCTTCTTCCTGTTTTGGTCCCCATTCAAACTTAATGGATTTACAGGTTAACTTAGTTAAAGGAATGGCTATTCTAGAAAAATCTTGAATAAATCTTCTATAATAACCGGCCAATCCTAAGAAACTTCTAACCTCAGTTGGTGACTCAGGGGTTTTCCATTTGATAATCGCCTCGATCTTTGTTGGATCCACATGAATTCCTTCATGATTTACTAAGTGTCCAAGAAACTGTACTTGTTCTAACCAAAATTCGCATTTTGAAAACTTAGCATAAAGCTTTTCCTTTCTTAAAAGATTTAAAAGTGCATGCAAATGCTTTGCATGATCTTCCTTATTTTTAGAATAAATGAGAATATCATCTATGAAGACGATTATGAATTTATCCAAATATGGCTTACATATTCGGTTCATCATGTCCATAAATGCGGCTGGGGCATTAGTTAAACCAAATGGCATGACAGTAAATTCATAATGGCCATACCTTGTTCTGAATGCGGTCTTAGGAATGTCCTCTTCCTGTACCTTTAATTGATAATATCCTGACCTTAAATCGATTTTAGAGAAAAATTGAGCTCCTTGCAGTTGATCGAACAGATCATCGATCCTTGGTAATGGGTACCGGTTCTTGATCGTGACCTTGTTTAATTCACGGTAGTCAATGCACATACGCATTGATCAGTCTTTCTTTTTAACGAACAGTATCGACGCTCACCATGGCGACGAACTTGGCTGTATAAATCCTTTTTCCAACAATTCATCTAATTATTTCTTCAGTTCCTGCATTTCTACAGGTGCCAATCGGTAAGGTGATTTAGCAATTGGTGCTGTTCCTGGTAATAGATGGATTCTGAATTCAACTTCCCTATCTGGCGGTAGTCCTGGCAATTCTTCTGGAAATACATCTGAAAACTGAGACACTACTGAAATGTCTTTTAGTTCTTTTCCTTTAGTGTTGATGATTATAGAAATCAAATACACTATAGACCCTTTTCTTATATAGATTGCAGTTTTCATCACAGAAATGAATTTAGTGGACCTAGAGGGTTTATCTCCTTTTATTGTGATCTTTTCACCTTTTGGTGAATTTACTTGAATTGACTTTTGATCACATAAAATACTGGCTTTATTGGCTATTAACCAATCCATTCCTAAAACAATATCAAATCCTACCAGATTCATTGGGTAAAGGTTTGCAATAAACTTTTGATTTAAAATTTCTACTCTTGCTCCCTGCAAGATTTCAGAAATCCTAACTGTTTCTCCATTAGTTGTCTCTACTAGACATTCTTGTGGTAGTTTAGTTAATGACTGATTTAGAAGTTTGCAAAATGAAGTATTAATAAAACTTTGGTTTGCACCAGAGTCAAATAATACTTTAGCAAAAACATCATTAACTAAAAACGTACCAGCAATGACATCCGGAATCATCTTGGCTTCATCTGCAGTCAGAACGAATGCTCTAGCATTTTTAGTGTTCCTGTTGTTTACAGCTGGAGCCAATTTCGGACAATTCGGCTTGATGTGACCTTTCTCTCCATAGTTAAAGCACAGTCCATTACTGGTTTTCCTCCTGCAATCTTCTTCCTTATGTCCTGGCATCTTGCAGAAATTGCAAAGAGTGGAACATTTTCCCGAGTGCTTTTTCTTACAGACCTTGCAGAATGGTGCAGAGGTAGAACCCAAATTCCTACGGTTGTAATTCCCAGAACGGAATTCTTGGGTAAGTCTTTGGGTTAGGTTTCTCCTCTGGTCTTCTTCTCTAGTACGGATTAACTCATCTGTCAAGGTATTGGCTAGTTCTACAGCTTCTTCTATAGTTTGAGGTCTAGCTGCCTTGACTACATGTCTAATTTCTCCAATTAATCCCCAGATATAACGGGAGATTAATACCGGTTCAGGTGATGCAAGGGTTGGTACTATTCTAGCATATTCAAAGAATGTGGTAGTATAACCCTTACTATCTACCCCAGTCATTCTAAGGTTGAAAAACTTATTCGCTATCTGCTCCTTTTCATTGGGAGGGCAGAATTTTCTTTCTACCATATTTTTAAATTCCTCCCATTCCATGTTGTATACCCTATCACTTCCTCTTGACTGGAGGATAGTGTTCCACCATTCTAAGGCTGAGTTCTTAAACATATTAGAAGCAAACATTATTTTGTCTTCTTCAGCACACTTGCTTATTTTTAAAACAGCCTCAGTTTTCTCTATCCAGCGTAAGGCTGCAATGGGTCATTCATTGCCCGAGAATTCTATTGGTTTACAGGACCAGAATTCTTTATAAGAACAACCATAAGGCATGGTTCTTCTTCTTTTGGGAATGGGAACTTGAAGTACGGGTCCATTGTTCACGTTGTTTTCTGGTTCAATCGGTCGCTTACTGCTATGTTTACTTTTATTATTCGCTTCTTGAATCGTTTGAATAATAAATAGCATTGCATCTATGATTCCTTGTGCCACTATGTGTTGAACGACACTATTATCCATTTGGTTTCCATTGTTATTGATGCTCGGATTTTCAATAACCACGTTAATGTTACTCTGGTTATCGTTATTCAGATTTCCTTGATTTCCTTCATCGACCATCTGAATTTTAAACATTTACCCCGTATTAATATCACAAAATAATAGTTAATATAGTCAATCACATGACACGCAATTTAGCCAAAAGCGTCGATCATTGCGACTTTACTCTATTCATCTACTATGCATCTATTAGACAACAGTACTGAAATAAAATTACAATACCAACTGAAATAAATAATAGTAGGCATCCATACACACATATTTTATTATTTTATTATTATTATTATTACTATTACCGTCTCCATTCTCACATTCACGGATATGGATTCATCTAAAAATCCATATTGCGCTCGTCATACTTCCAGACGAGTTGCTCTCCCACCTATCGCATTCTCTCACTACTTTCTAGAATTTCCTCGCCAAATGTCCTAAGTTCTTGTACGTTTTCTGCACTCATTGGGGGTGCAGGTTCTAGGAATGGGTTCGGAATCTGGGGTGCGGGTTCCTGGTATGGAGGTGTAGGTGCCTGAAATCGGTAAGGATCTTCTAAAATCTCCCTAATGTATTCGTCGTGGTAATAGGGATCTAAAGGGTCCATACCTGGATAGGCTCCTAGGTTCTGCATGGGTGTGTCTTCATGTATCGGGTAGCGTTGCACATAGTCCCTAACTTCATCCCACCAGGGATCGTAATTTGGGTCTAGGGGGTTTGGTGCTGGTACCCTAGGTATTTCCTCCGGGTTGAAATCATGCATATCTACTTGATTTTCAGGGTTTTCTATCTCCATGGGTTGATCAGGGATTGGTGGTTATGGTTGGGGTGCTATTATTTGCTCCATATTAAGGTCAGCTGCAGTGGTTGCTAAGATGTGGATGTTGGTTATACCCCTATTTATCATATCCTGGGCATAGGCATCTGTCTCTCTCTTGGCTGCGGCTAGTACTCTTTGGTCTTGTAACTTTTTCATACGTTTTCTACGCTCATCTGCTCCTTTACAGAACCATCCCCTCTTTTTCTGATGAAATGGCTCTTCTGACAGAGCCTTAAACACAAAGATTCCTTCTTCCGTATCAGCAAAGTACCCTGAGAGGGCAGGCTGAGAAGAGGAGGTGCCTTCGCTTCTAGGCGAACCAGAAAATTGACGGTACGCGTCAGATGGTCCTTGGTCGCTCATACTGTAAACTAACAAATAGTCAAATAACACATAGCAATAAAATACAATTACGCATGTATTCCCGTAATTTATTTCCTAACAGATTAAATTTTGATGTCAGCAGAACACTTATGTGGCTGAATCAGTGGCTTAGCTCTGATACCACCTTCTGTCGCAACCCCCGATCCCTAATCCCCGGGAACGGGCGGCCGCGAGCCAGTTTCAGTGTTATCGTGTATTGTCTAATTTGGCAGCGGAAATTTTCATCAAGACCGTAGTTAGGAAACATTGATCAGAGTAAAATACCACATTTTCATAATATTAAACAAATGGGTTAAAACCCAAGTTCGTAATACACACGTTTTCATAGGAATAAATCCTATTTTATTAATAAAAACATCTATTTTATTTTTAGGTAACTTTATTGCCACTTTTCCAGGCCTTCAGTGCTGTCCAGCTGGCTTCTATTTGGCTTTCATATTTTGTTACCTGAAACGCGTTTTAAAAAACATTTGTCAGTGGGAAATACTGGTGAGTGAATCCCAGTTTAATCAAATTTAATAAAAAACCCAGTGTACAGTATTGAGGGCGATCTCGCAATTACATTTGTTTCCAAGACATAACAATTAACATCCATGGTACTGTCAAACCCGACTTGTGGAAATGTTACTCCTTGACCAGTTGGTAACAAATTTTGTATACAAAACCTCAACATACTCATGATAATTGTATTCTTACAAATACTCAATAACTGTTATTCACATGGAAAAGTATTTATGGTTTTGTAAAAACAGTTAACAAAAGGTTTACAAAAAGCGGATAAACTCACATTTTCCGTAAGGGTTTCCAGGTGACAATCTATAATTTACACAAATGCACACGCGTTAGTATAATAACCCATTTTAACATTAGTAATACCCTCCCCGAGACGGCATTCCAACGACTACGTCGGGCAGAACCACGACGGCCGTTACGGAACCCTAGATCAATCGGGCAGCGTATCTAATACGTATCCAGGGGTTATAATTGTCACACCCCGACCACGTAGAACATACAAAACGTGGCGGAAACGTCGGGGAGTGTTGTAACAGAAATAAATGTTTCAAATCCATGGCAATTGAAGTTTCGTTTTATTAATCAAACATGAAAGTTTACATTGTTTTAAATAAGAACCAAAGAGTACATAACAAAAATTAACTAGTTCTTGTCTCGTTTTAAGTCACTAAGGCACAGTCCCACCTAAGTATGTCTCGTTAAGTCCTACGCATCATCTCCTGAAAACACATGTGAAAACAGGTACGTCAGCATAAAAATGCCTGTGAGATACATAGGTTTTGTGAAAATAGGTTTCATGACTTATGTTTGAGAAAATGTTTAGTCATGAACCTTGTAATTTGCTTTGTTTTTGTAAATCGTTTGAAAAACAATAAGTTCAGATGATATGTATAAATAAGAGAATAATGTATGGTTAACTGAATAACAAAGTAAAATGAGTTTGTATAAGATAAGTTGTTTGTAAATCAATGTCTTGTGAAAGGTATGTTATTTGTATAAAATGTTATATGTTTCAAATTGAAATGATTCAAATAACGCTACGATATGTAATACCATACAAACACTTATATATAGGAAGTACCAGCGGCGTATCCACCATGCTTGTATCATATTACACACGCATCGTTACTTAATCACTTAATCAAACCAAACCACAAATGTAAGATGTCTATGTTTAAACCAATTGTCAAATGTATTGAATAATATACCAAAATGTTTATGTCAAGATGTAAATCATGCATCGTATAACCAATGTTGAAAATGTGTATTTGTCAAATGTAAATCATGTAATGTGTAACCAAAATGATATGTATGGCTAGTGAAATGCATCAACTAAACCATATGTGAAATGCACGAAACAAAGTATTGAAGTAAAACTTGGTTTAAATCAAAGTTATGTTTTGTGTAGTAAATGTATGCTATACTGATATTAGACATTTATGCGGTATTGTGAAAATTCATACATCCAAGCCTTGCGACAGTCGGATAACCATGTAAAAATGGGTTATCAAAAGAATATGTATAGTATAGTTTAAACAAACCAAATGTCATACCAAAATGTAGCATATGATGAATAAGAAATGTACTAAGTATGCTAAGTTAACATACAAAGTAGAAAAGTCATGTAAATCAATGTGCTAGCATGCTATCAGTCAACATACATAGCAGAAATGTAAAGTAAAACAATGTACTAAGTATGCACACAATAGACATACATAGCATAAAATGTAATGAAATTATGTACTATAAATGTACTAATAAACATAGCAAGTATATGATGTGAAAACAGGAAAACATGAAAGTAACAAGTAGGCACATGTGTTTCACCCCAAAACGTTTGGAAAACAGTAAAAGAGGGGTCTATGTACTCACTTGAGATTGCTTAGTAGTCCTTGAGTAACAACCAAACAATGCTAGAGATAACGGATATCAAATGGCACCTAAATATAGGTAACTATGTTAATAAACCGGACCTAGATCGGAGAATCGGATAGAATGAGGGTTTGTAAACCAAACGAGTATAGAGACTCGTGTCATATGGTTTAACAAAGCCTACATGCTAAATGAAACCTAACCTAAGTGCTTACGACCCATTACGACCCGTTTAGGTAGCTTATGCTACTTTAACGCGTCGTTCGCGTAAAACGCGTTCGGAATGCCTAACTAGTCCTATGACAAGTAATATATGCCTTAACATGTCTAATATTGTTGTCAAATCAGTTTAGATGTCAAAAGTTATGTTACATATGTTTAAAATGAATTTTGGCATCAAAGGGGTATTTTGGAAATTTACCTAAGGCACATAAACTATCTATCATACAACTACTTAAACGAAGCGACCATAAGGTATAACCTCAGAAGGTTATTCCCTATATACTATGGTCACCTAAAGTGTTTGGTCGGATCCTAAAGATCGACCAAACGGGTCGGGTTCGAAAGTATAAGCGATTGTTTAGATCGCTTACCTTACGACCCTATATAAGCACTAAACTAAAAGTGACGAGCCAAGCATGTTAAATCATGCTTAACTAAGTTTAGAAAACAGGTTTGGTATCACAACAAACGGTTGTGATACCTAAGAGTAGTTTGGTTACAAAATACGCAAAAATACGTATTCTGACCGAAACTACGGCTCGTCACTGAGCCTAGATAACGTGGTAATCAGTAGGTATAGTCACTAGGGACTACAACCATCGTGATCACGCTCACGTTATGAAGTTCAAACGAACTTCGCATCGACCATAAACTGGTCAATGCAGAAAGTCAAACAAAGTTTGACTTTCGGACTCGAAAAGCAATAAAAGAACGAAGGAACACTTACGAAGGGTCCCCGAATGCTAATCTAGATCAAAATAGCTCAGGTATGAAACAAAGGTTTCAACTTAGAGCACAAATGATCAGATTCTTGTGAGAAATGAAGTGAAGTGGGTTGGGTATTTATAGTTTTCGGTCCACCATTAGGATCGTTTCTTGGAAAAGAGGGAATGATCTAGCCCGTACACTTGTCAAGATGTTGTGGTAACTAATTGGGCACTCACCATAGGGTTTTGACACTTGTACTTGGCTTTTGGAGGGGTTAAGAGCTGAAAACAGCAGCCAAGAAACGATTTGCTGCATCTGGGCATTTGTTGCGCACCGTAATAAATAACCCTTACGGTCCGCAACAAATGAAGTTTGGCAGAATGTCAGTGTTGGTCCCTGCAGCCCCCTAACTTGGTTTTCGATGCATTTTTGACACGTTTAAGACCCGTTAACCCCATTTCAAAGCTCTAAAATGAAGTTAAAGTATAGGGAACTTAAAATGTGCTCAAAAATATATCGGATGTCGGTTCGTTTAGTCGTACAATCGCGTTGTTCGGTTAATTACGACGGAATGCGCATAAGCGCGAAAAACGATCCAAATGACGCGACGAATGGATTTTTCTTATGCCAAACACTAAAATAAAATATTTTAGTGCTTACATAAATTTTTGGATGTCCGGATGTATTCAGAACGGGAGTTATGCGCGAAAGTGCAAACTTGTGCACTTTTTGACACTTTTAGTCCCTGAATGACCCAAAAGTTTATTTTAGCACACCGAACCCCTCAAAGCCTATTTCTAAGCTATGTCAAGGATTTTTGAGGTGTGTTTAACTTATGGTCATGTTCCGGAATGTTCGTTACAGTTCAAATTGGCATACTTTCGCAGTTTGTCAAGTTTAGTCCCTGCAAGCGAATAAACTAGATTTTGCCATACCAGAGCCTTCAAAACTTATTTCTAAGGTATGTAAAGGTTACTTAAGGTATGTTAAGCCTATTTCACTATTCCGGAGTGTTCGTTGCATTAAACTGGTTATATTTACGCATCAGTGCGCGTATAACTTTCCAGAAAGCGATTTAAAGCTAGAAATCGAACAAGAGTTGATATGTGCAAAAGATACCCATATTTATACAAGTCCAAAGTATGAAATACAATATTTCATTGGTTTTTTTTTTGTATTTGTTTGATGGTCGCAGTGACACAGGTGTTACAGTCTCCCCTACTTTAGGAAATTTCGTCCCGAAATTAATTCGTAGGAGTCTATCTGTGGCTTTGTGTTAAGTAACCATCAAAGATAAGCAAGGCATAATCCTGTTATTTCTCTTTAACGGACATTTTTTTCAGAAAAGAAAAATGAACGGAGTTATTTTCAACAGGCATTCTTCAGAAACGAAAAAAGAACGAAATGAGTCATTTTCCACAACCTCTTCAGAAACGAAAATGAACGAAATGAGTCATTTTCCACAATTTCTTCAGAAACGAAAATGAACGAAATGAGTCATTTTCCACAACTTCTTCAGAACCGAAAATGAACGAAATGAGTCATTTTCCACAACTTCTTCAGAACCGAAAATGAACGAAATGAGTCATTTTCCACAACTTTATCAGAACCGAAAATGAACGAAATGAGTCATTTTCCACAACTTCTTCAGAACTGAAAATGAACGAAATGAGTCATTTTCCATAACTTCTTCAGAACCGAAAATGAACGAAATGAGTCATTTTCCACAACTTCTTCAGAACCGAAAATGAACGAAATGAGTCATTTTCCACAACTTCTTCAGAACCGAAAATGAACGAAATGAGTCATTTTCCACAACTTCTTCAGAACCGAAAATGAACGAAATGAGTCATTTTCCACAACTTCTTCAGAACCGAAAATGAACGAAATGAGTCATTTTCCACAACTTCTTCAGAGCCGAAAATGAACGAAATGAGTCATTTTCTATACACACGACCAAACTAGCTGTGGTTTCCGTGCACTGAATTCCATAATTATGTATGCATCCATAATTACGTAATTCCTTGCATAGTCCGCACAGTTTGTCTTGAAATGTTTTAGGGGAGGAAAATCAAACCGGTGATGAGTGTGACTAGACTACCATAAGGTCCTTTTAATTAGATCGACAAATGATCCTTTTAATTAGGCCACCAAGGAGTCCTTTCAGCTATCTCATCGCATGATATTCCTAACCAGATTTTTGGATCAATCTGTTTAACTAGACCTCTCAAGGGGTCTAATTATGGAATAGTACAATATAATCCAAGGGTCTTTACTATTACGTAAAAGCCCATTGAGGATTTAATATAGTACACAAAGATATGGAAGATTCTACGAGGATTAGATAACAAAACTTGGATTTCACAAGAACATAAAAGGGAACACATAAGCACATAATTACATAGTTGTTTAATTTGTTATTAACTTGTTATCGATTGAAAATGGATATGGAAACCAGTCAATTGACTTCAAAGTCCTCTGGGATTTATCTGAAAAGATATGAAGATCTCCCAAAATTCGATTTTTTGTTTTCTAAGAAACGTACTATTCGAATTAAGGAACACAAAAATTTTAGGATTTACGGAAATACCCTTAGGTACCCTATTAAGGATTTATAGTAGTACTTTGGGTATTCGTCCAGTGTTGTAACTTGCGTTTTGTACTTCGTTTTCCTTGAAAGAAACAGGTACTTAGGAATTTCGTGGAAAACGCAAGAGATTATAAAATAGAAAAATTTTGGGGAGTAGTTTGCTTTTCAAGGAATACGATTCCTTGATTGTCGGTATTGTAAGGAATATGTTGTTTATGCATAAAACCACATAAATACATTGCAATGTAAATAAAAAATTTATTTATTAACAATGATAACAACTGTTTCATGGACCTTGACAACAAAAGAAAATAATACATAAGACATGATTATTTCTAAAAGGTGTTGTCTTCTAGTCGGTCAGATGCTCATCTCCGTGCTGGATTAGCATTTGCAAGCTTTGGGCAATTTCTTCGGAAATGACCCATCTCGCCACACTTGTAGCAAGAACCTGGTGGAAAGCGAGCTTGAGCAGGATTGTGGTTAGCTTGATTTGGTGCAACTGCTGCTACGCAAACTTTTGCTGTATGACCTTTACGTCCACAAATTTGGCATTCGCGGCACTTCACCATAGCATGATGATAAAGGTTACATTTGTTGCACAAGGGTGAAGTTCCATTGTATGGCTTCCTAGTACGGGGTTGAGCTGGTTGGTTGAGGACGGCTTGATCATTGTGAGTAACCATGGCGAAGTTCTGAGAAGCCTTTCGTTTCTTCGACTTCTTAGGGGATCCAGTCTGTTCATCCAGGTCTTTGATTCCTCGATTTGTTTCGATTCCTCAACCGGTTTCTTGTCACCCTTTCGGAAAAGCTTACGTTTCCTGATCTGAGATTCAGTCAAGGTTGCAGATAGCTCAATGGCCTGCCTAACCGTAGTGGGGTTACTACCAGTAACAATGTCTTAAATTGAGTCAGGGACACCATCAATGTATTTTTCGATCGCCTTATCCAAGGGCGTAACCATGGTAGGACACAACAGGCTCAGCTCCTCATATCGATCAGTGTAGGCTCGATGTTCACCGCTGTCTTGCTTAAGATCGTCGAATTCCCTTTCCAAGTCCCTGATCTCGTGACGAGGACAAAATTCCTTCATCATCAGTGCTCTAAGTTCTTCCCACGTTTGAGCCAGTGCCACTTCGGCACCCCTATCTCTCACCACACCGTTCCACCACGTCAAAGCTCGTTTCTCAAAGACACTAGATGCGAAATCTACCTTTCGCTCGTTTGGACATTGAACATGCCTGAAGGTGCTTTCTAGACTCTCGAACCATTGCAGAAGTGCAGTCGCTCCTTGAGACCCAGAAAACTTTGATGGCTTGGCCGAGTTGAACGTCTTGAAGTTGCAGAGGGCATTATTGTTGTTGATAGCTTGGTGACATTGGGCAACGATGGTCGGGATTGCAGCAGTTATTTGCTGTGTAATGACAGCTGCCAGATCGTCAATAGGTACCGGATTTTCGCGTCGTGGAGGCATTCTAAAAGAGGAGAACATGAAAGGAAACGAGTGAGAGAATTAGACGAAAAGAATGAGATGAAACAAATCTGATGAAAGCAAGGATAGTGGTCATTTGTTTGTTACTACAAAGCAACAAACGACCCTGGTGATTAATCAAAGTAAATAGGTCAAAATAATGTATCGCGAAGACATGCTCGCCTATAAGTGAACACTCATCCCAAGAATTCCCAGGTAAGCACAACTGGTCTCGCGTCTGATGAGATGTATACGAAGTGCTTGCCTAGACAGAAAACCTAGAATACAGGCATTCACCCTTCCAGTTTGCACGTGTTCACATTATTAAAAACCCAAAACCTTGACGAGAGTTTTGAAAACTCAAAGGGGTTCAAAACCATATAACAGAGGGTTCAAAACCTTACAATAGAGGGTTCAAAACCTAGTAATCAATCATCCTAGAACAGATGATTAGTTTTCAAAACGGTTTTGAAATTTATGTTCTTGTTGTGGTCGTCGCCTAAGGATAGGTAACGGTATTGTTTTATGACTAAACGCAAGTAAACTCGCGTTAGGGTCCTAGAAAGGTTATAGACTAGGTCAAAGCATTACTAATAACCTAATTCCCTATAACCATTGGCTCTGATACCATCTTTTCTGTCACACCCCGACCACGTAGAACATACAAAACGTGGCGGAAACGTCGGGGAGTGTTGTAACAGAAATAAATGTTTCAAATCCATGGCAATTGAAGTTTCGTTTTATTAATCAAACATGAAAGTTTACATTGTTTTAAATAAGAACCAAAGAGTACATAACAAAAATTAACTAGTTCTTGTCTCGTTTTAAGTCACTAAGGCACAGTCCCACCTAAGTATGTCTCGTTAAGTCCTATGCATCATCTCCTGAAAACACATGTGAAAATAGGTACGTCAGCATAAAAATGCCTGTGAGATACATAGGTTTTGTGAAAATAGGTTTCATGACTTGTGTTTGAGAAAATGTTTAGTCATAAACCTTGTAATTTGCTTTGTTTTTGTAAATCGTTTGAAAAACAATAAGTTCAGATGATATGTATAAATAAGAGAATAATGTATGGTTAACTGAATAACAAAGTAAAATGAGTTTGTATAAGATAAGTTGTTTGTAAATCAATGTCTTGTGAAAGGTATGTTATTTGTATAAAATGTTATATGTTTCAAATTGAAATGATTCAAATAACGCTACGATATGTAATACCATACAAACACTTATATATAGGAAGTACCAGCGGCGTATCCACCATGCTTGTATCATATTACACACGCATCGTTACTTAATCACTTAATCAAACCAAACCACAAATGTAAGATGTCTATGTTTAAACCAATTGTCAAATGTATTGAATAATATACCAAAATGTTTATGTCAAGATGTAAATCATGCATCGTATAACCAATGTTGAAAATGTGTATTTGTCAAATGTAAATCATGTAATGTGTAACCAAAATGATATGTATGGCTAGTGAAATGCATCAACTAAACCATATGTGAAATGCACGAAACAAAGTATTGAAGTAAAACTTGGTTTAAATCAAAGTTATGTTTTGTGTAGTAAATGTATGCTATACTGATATTAGACATTTATGCGGTATTGTGAAAATTCATACATCCAAGCCTTGCGACAGTCGGATAACCATGTAAAAATGGGTTATCAAAAGAATATGTATAGTATAGTTTAAACAAACCAAATGTCATACCAAAATGTAGCATATGATGAATAAGAAATGTACTAAGTATGCTAAGTTAACATACAAAGTAGAAAAGTCATGTAAATCAATGTGCTAGCATGCTATCAGTCAACATACATAGCAGAAATGTAAAGTAAAACAATGTACTAAGTATGCACACAATAGACATACATAGCATAAAATGTAATGAAATTATGTACTATAAATGTACTAATAAACATAGCAAGTATATGATGTGAAAACAGGAAAACATGAAAGTAACAAGTAGGCACATGTGTTTCACCCCAAAACGTTTGGAAAACAGTAAAAGAGGTGTCTATGTACTCACTTGAGATTGCTTAGTAGTCCTTGAGTAACAACCAAACAATGCTAGAGATCACGGATATCAAATGGCACCTAAATATAGGTAACTATGTTAATAAACAGGACCTAGATCGGAGAATCGGATAGAATGAGGGTTTGTAAACCAAACGAGTATAGAGACTCGTGTCATATGGTTTAACAAAGCCTACATGCTAAATGAAACCTAACCTAAGTGCTTACGACCCATTACGACCCGTTTAGGTAGCTTATGCTACTTTAACGCGTCGTTCGCGTAAAACGCGTTCGGAACGCCTAACTAGTCCTATGACAAGTAATATATGCCTTAACATGTCTAATATTTTTGTCAAATCAGTTTAGATGTCAAAAGTTATGTTACATATGTTTAAAATGAATTTTGGCATCAAAGGGGTATTTTGGTAATTTACCTAAGGCATATAAACTATCTATCATACAACTACTTAAACGAAGCGACCATAAGGTATAACCTCGGAAGGTTATTCCCTATATACTATGGTCACCTAAAGTGTTTGGTCGGATCCTAATGATCGACCAAACGGGTCGGGTTCGAAAGTATAAGCGATTGTTTAGATCGCTTACCTTACGACCCTATATAAGCACTAAACTAAAAGTGACGAGCTAAGCATGTTAAATCATGCTTACCTAAGTTTAGAAAACAGGTTTGGTATCACAACAAACGGTTGTGATACCTAAGAGTAGTTTGGTTACAAAATACGTAAAAATACGTATTCTGACCGAAACTACGGCTCGTCACTGAGCCTAGATAACGTGGTAATCAGTAGGTATAGTCACTAGGGACTACAACCATCGTGATCACGCTCACGTTATGAAGTTCAAACGAACTTCGCATCGACCATAAACTGGTCAATGCAGAAAGTCAAACAAAGTTTGACTTTCGGACTCGAAAAGCAATAAAAGAACGAAGGAACACTTACGAAGGGTCCCCGAATGCTAATCTAGATCAAAATAGCTCAGGTATGAAACAAAGGTTTCAACTTAGAGCACAAATGATCAGATTCTTGTGAGAAATGAAGTGAAGTGGGTTGGGTATTTATAGTTTTCGGTCCACCGTTAGGATCGTTTCTTGGAAAAGAGGGAATGATCTAGCCCGTACACTTGTCAAGATGTTGTGGTAACTAATTGGGCACTCACCATAGGGTTTTGACACTTGTACTTGGCTTTTGGAGGGGTTAAGAGCTGAAAACAGCAGCCAAGAAACGATTTGCTGCATCTGGGCATTTGTTGCGCACCGTAACAAATAACCCTTACGGTCCGCAACAAATGAAGTTTGGCAGAATGTCAGTTTTGGTCCCTGCAGCCCCCTAACTTGGTTTTCGATGCATTTTTTACACGTTTAAGCCCCGTTAACCCCATTTCAAAGCTCTAAAATGAAGTTAAAGTATAGGTAACTTAAAATGTGCTCAAAAATATATCGGATGTCGGTTCGTTTAGCCGTACAATCGCGTTGTTCGGTTAATTACGACGGAATGCGCATAAGCGCGAAAAACGATCCAAATGACGCGACGAATTGATTTTTCTTATGCCAAACACTAAAATAAAATATTTTAGTGCTTACATAAATTTTTGGATGTCCGGATGTATTCAGAACGGGAGTTATGCGCGAAAGTGCAAACTTGTTTACTTTTTGACACTTTTAGTCCCTGAATGACCCAAAAGTTTATTTTAGCACACCGAACCCCTCAAAGCCTATTTCTAAGCTATGTCAAGGATTTTTGAGGTGTGTTTAACTTATGGTCATGTTCCAGAATGTTCGTTACAGTTCAAATTGGCATACTTTCGCAGTTTGTCAAGTTTAGTCCCTACAAGCGAATAAACTAGATTTTGCCATACCAGAGCCTTCAAAACTTATTTCTAAGTTATGTAAAGGTTACTTAAGGTATGTTAAGCCTATTTCACTATTCCGGAGTGTTCGTTGCATTAAACTGGTTATATTTACGCATCAGTGCGCGTATAACTTTCCAGAAAGCGATTTAAAGCTAGAAATCGAACAAGAGTTGATATGTGCAAAAGATACCCATATTTATACAAGTCCAAAGTATGAAATACAATATTTCATTGGTTTTTTTTTGGTATTTGTTTGATGGTCGCAGTGACACAGGTGTTACAATAATACTTACAACGGAGCAGAACTTCGCTATTTAGGGGGGTATTATACCCGAGTATAAAGCCTATTATCAGAAATTGAGATTGAGAAAGAAAATTTGAACGAATTCGAATGAAATCCGATGGCCTGCTTATATAGTTGCTGAGTTTGGTTCTCTCGCGGCCCGCGTAACACAAGGGCAGGGCCTACGCGGCCCGAGTTGACCCCGGGTCAAAGCGTAGGTGATCTGGGTCATCAGGTAGGTTCGCCGTGTGTTGGGCCACGTGGCCACACCGGGTTGCGCCAGGTTTTTAAGTTCTCTAGCTCATTCAAGCTCCACTAGAAACAGAGTCTATGCTAGTATTTATACTCAACCAGCAGATGTACATCGAAATACAAGACAACCATACACGAAACACATAAACCAAGGAATCGAAAAATAATGATTAAAACATGCTTTTATTTCGAACAACCTCTTATATCCAAATAGACAAATAAAATGTCTATTTCTATTCTTATCATGTTATTTCGACCAAGGTATAATTCTTTATTTCAATGTGTGTATATTATAAATTCCTATTTCAATGTGTGTGTGTATATATTCTATTTCGATAGGAATAATATACAAGAATATGATCATGCATTGATGATGTCATCAATATACAGCCAGATCGTTCTCGTGTCTTTGTCATTCGTTTGTCGTTCTCCGAGTTGCACGATGAAGGAATGTCGTGACGTCGGTCTTGACCCCGAAGAACCGAGACACATCCACACAAAAGTGCATCAACAAACTCCCCCTTGGATGTTGCTGGTGATGATTCGTTCTTCACGCTGCAGGATCTTCAAAAGTCTTAATGTGTCACAATCTGGAGGTGCATCAACAAACTCTCCCTTGAATGTTGCTTGTGAATCTTTGATCTTCAAAGGCTCGGATCCTCATGGTGTTGATGAGTGGTTAGCTACAACTTGATCATCTTGATCCACTGATTGCATACATGTCATGTCGTCACTCCACAACTTGTCATCTGACATGTTCTCCTTGCCTTTAGCTTGCTTGAATGCCACATCTGCACTCACAACAAAGCTAAACGCGTAATGAGAAAAACCGCTAATGTTTTAACCAATCTTAGAAAATTTTCAAATGAAAACCTCACTAAGAGTTGATTTTAAAAAATATTAACAGACGACACACATGAGACCAACTCTCAATCAACTACCAACAGACAACATTTTGAAAGTTTCAACAATTTTAGATCTTTAATTTTCAAAACTTGTCACCTTAGACCATTATGAAGATGGGATTGTTTTCCGGCTTTCAATCAGGCTTTAGTTGGGATAGATTCGAGTTCCAACATCGGTCAATCAAAAATAAAATAGAAGCAAAATCTTTTTGGCGTTTATAAGGTTTATATTAAAACACACCTAAAACCTTTTTGGTATTTTTTGAATTTTCCAAATGTAAAGACGGAAAGCAATAAATAAATATTTACAAACATTCTTTTTGTGAGTTTCGAGGGTAAGAGAATCATATCAGTGTACGTCATGCCAAAACACACTTGTAGTTCAATTAATTAGCATTTAGATAAGCATCCTACAACGATTATCGATATTGTTGTCCACTTAAACTCAACAATCAAATGTAATCATAGCTTGGGGATACGTTTAGGTATGATTTATACTTACCAGCCGGTGTTCATCCACACACAACACATTCCCGTATCAAGGTATGCACGAGAATTCATCTTACTGGTGAGTATACCATTTATCATCTATTTTGACGTATAATGATGTGAGATACTCACTTATTTTGTTGATGAAAACAAGTCTTATGTGATAAAAATCACTTATTTATGAGCAACTTGATTTTCAGATGGATGCAGGGCACGAGAGCAAGTCTGTGAACAGGTTAGTACCAACGTACCGACAGAGAGACGAACTTGACTCTCGGTTGATGGATGTGATTTAAAATCACTTATTCAGAGGTGTATATGATATGTTTATCACTTATTGATTGTCGTATACAGTATTTACACGTATGTATAGCATCATGGAAGTTCTAGACTTGCGTCCTCATTATTTTCGGTAAAAGAAACAACCATGATACCCAGATGATAAACAACATAAAGACCACGTATCTCAGAACCTCGACAATCTATCAAACAGAATTTCAGTACCAAGACCATATGCCAATGAGTGGTCCCATACGGTCATCAGTTCGTTATGTTTATATCCCCTACACACTTTAAAATTATTATGAGCCTACTGATACATCAATAATAGAGCTACTTATCATTTTTCATTTTAAGTTCAAAGAGGTTTCAACAGACCACTAATTTACTGTCATTTTCTCTTTTTCTCACTAGGAAACTCATTTTTTTTTCTCTTGTTTTTTTCCTTTTTGACGTTTTTTAATGTTTTTGTATTTTTCTGATTTGGAATTTACTCCCCCTAAAATTCAAAAAGTAAATTTAAACTTTTAAAAACATCTTCTTGGATTTTCTCATGAAAAATATTCACAAAAACGATTCCTGATGTGGATTAACTCATGTTTTACCTCGATGCCGTTTACCAAAATTAATTTAATCAGAAATGATTTATCGAATTTTGGAAAAATGAGTTGGCACGTTGGTAATCGGTTTGGACCAAATCATCATTTACGAGTTTCATATTGAAACAATCACGTGTGAGGTGATATTCGAGATCAACGTGTTTGGTCAAGGTGTGTTGTACGAGATGTTATAATTCGTAAAGCGGCTTAAATATCGACAGAGATAGGAGAGATTAGAAATTCAAAACCGTAATTCTGCAACTCCTTCATGCATTGCCAGGAATCTGAGTGCTCTCCCAAACTAGATATCCACCTTGTGTGGATTTCAAGGTCGATTTTGCAACTACTTCAATTAACCAAGAAATCTTTTCATAGCAACAAGATCAGAAACCTCCAGGTCCGGTTGGTAAGAGGCAGGTGAGCATGTAAGAAAGCGTGTACACATCATCATTGGTCGGTCCATACATGATGTCTTCCACATATTTTTGCACCAGCAAAGGTCTTCGTGTAACAAGCCTTCCAAAAATATTTAGAACACCCCTAAACGTCCTAAAATGCACCCCGTATACAAGAAATAGGCCCTAAATACTTTAATTTTGCAAAAATAAAAATAAAAACAAGAAATTAAGGGCGCTCGCGGGCCGCGAAGACCTTGTCTTCGGCTTACGTGGGGCGCGACAGCTGGCCACCAGGGCATACCGGGTGACGCCACGTGGCGCAATGCGTGTTGAGGCTATGGGGCCGACTCAGCATAGCTAGGCCCTACACACCCTACGTCACGGGCCACGAAGACCTTTGTGGTCTCTTTCGCGGGACGCGAGAAACTGCCCGACCAGCCTGTGACAACTCGTATTTCCGAACCTATCTTTGTACTTTAATGTAACGTTTGTGACTATATGAACTTGGTTGACTAATTGAATGTCATGATTTTGTGTTTATGTGTAATGTATGTATGTATATAAATGGCCCAAACGCACAACACTCACCCGACCGCACAAGCCGATGGGCTACACTCTTGTATTCGGATCTAATGGGCAGCCCAAGTGGTGGTTCGGCCGACTCTCTTGTATGCGCATAACACTTAGGAGATAGGGTTACTACTCACAACTTGCAAAACACAATACTTTTCACAAACCCTATTCTCTTTTCTCTCCTCTTGAAGCCGACGCCAAACAACCCTCCATCCCCATCGAAGACTTCTTGGATTCGGATCACCCCTTTCTGTTATCCTTCTAATCGGTTAGTGTTTCGGTGTTTTGTTGTTACTTGACTCTATGTTGATCGATGTTGTATATTGCCATATGTTGACTGATTTCGGCTAGGGTTTCTGTTTGTAGAAACATTAATATTAAGTTGCATGATGTTATGATCTACATGATGATTTAGTGTGATAGAAACTATAAATGGTTGATGTCCTTGGAATCGGCTTACATGTGTATGTTTAGATCATGATATGAATGAGTATCAAACAATATTAAACGATGATTAGAACCGATGATAGGAAAGTCGGCTGTGCTGTGTGAACTCGGATGATTTGTGATGATCATAGTGTTAGATTCGATTGAATGATATGATAGGTTGTGTTCTTGAAACTTGATTGGTGTTCATAAAGAATTGATGTTGAAACCTTTGTTTGATCGATTATTGCTTGGCTAGGAAATTGATTAGTTGTTAATTGATAAATCACGAAAATAGGAAACTATTTAACTGTTTTGACTGATTTAATGGGTGACTAATAACTGATGATTTCATATAACAAATTAGCATAAGTTTCGGATTCTTTGAAACCAAACGCACAAGATCAGGTCGCACAAGACCTGATCCGATCACACAATTGCCGACGCACAAGCTCAGTCGCACAAGGCATCCATAGTCGCACAAGACTATTGGATCGCACAAGCTGTATTGTGTTAACTGTTTGGGCCGGGTATACATGTTGGGCTGGGCTAGTCCCGATCGCACAAGTCGGTTGAATCGCACAAGCCATCCGGATCGCACAAGATTGTTGCATGTTATTAGATTGGGCCGTGTATTTTATGTTTGGGCTTTTGACTATTTGGGCCGGGTGTTTATCTGAATCGCACAACATGATGTGGGTCGCACAAGGCTGTGCCGACCGCACAACATGTTGGGCCGCCTGTTATTGGGCTTTACCTTTGGATCGTACAAGTATCAGATGTTATGTAATTGACTGCTAATATGTTAACGTGCATTGTGTGGTTGTCATGATCCGTGTGTGTTCTTTATCTGCTATCTTATGTGTTACTTATATGCACTACTTGAAACCAAAACCTGACTTGTATGGTAACCATGTTAGGACGTGGTTGACCACTAGCTGCTAGACTTGACCTTTCTGTGTATCTGCCGAGCAAACCAAGGTGAGTTCACACTAGCCAAGGCATGGGATTCCCAAGGGTTGGGAATGGGATTGGATAACTACTCGTACAACCATTACTATTAAACTACTCATTACTGTCCTCGGATTGAAGGGCACGTACGTAAAACCTACGTACAGTTATACTTACTACTGTCCTCGGATTGAAGGGCACGTACGTAAAGCCTACGTACACGATCTTAAGACCATCAACTCTATCAAAGGAAGTCCCTCAATTATCGACTTAATCGCCGAGGCCTAGGGCGAGCGGGTCATTAGTTAATAGCGCTATTAGGTTTAACAAACCTCACACCGTGCCAGTCGGACGGGCGTGTACTAATGGACTATGGGCAAAGGGTCAATGCTGATAGACATTGACTTAGGGCACCTCTTACATTTTCGTAGCAGTCGATACGCGTGGTCTTGTAACACAATGGAAGCCCCCACTAATCATCGCACACATGCCTGGATTGGCCACGATAAGGATTAATACGGTACATGGTTTACAAAACGAACATACGATTTATGATACGAATACTATAACCAAACAACCAACTGTGAACTCGGTCAACTTTGTTGTTGATTCGTTGCTACATGCCTTGCAGGTTATTAGGTACCCATGGAGCTTGCACAGGGAGGAACAGTCTTTGTGGGACATGGCAGTGTGTGCCATGCTATAAACATTATCTTATTGCATACTTAATACTTGCTATGGGTTTTACAATTTTGATTCCGCTAAACATTTACTATGCTTGGGTTTTTGAAACACCTTTCATATTGATTGGGTGAATTATGTTTATTTTATGTTTGTTCAATATGATTGGTGGCTTGATCCTGGTCAGTCACGCCTCCAAGCGGTGATACTCCGCATGTGGATTTTGGGGGTGTGACACAGCCCTTTAAATTGGGAGCTCAGGCATTCATTTTCCGTCGTTCAGAATTCTCAACTCTCTCTCAATTTCTCTATAGTAGAATTAATCTCCAGGTATTATACCCACTAAAATAATGAAGTTTTGCCTCGATGTAAGTATCATAACCCCCAGTTACGTATTAGATACGCTGCCCGATTGATCTAGTGCTCCGTAACGACTGTCGAGGCTCTGCCCGACGTAGTCGTTGGAGTTCTGTCTTGGGGAGGGTATAGCTAATGTAAATTTGGGTTATTATACTAACGTGTGTGCATTATCTAAAATTTATAGATTATAACCAGGAAGCCACAGGAAATTACCTAAGATAGCAATGTGAGTAATTCCTCTTTTTGCAAATTGTTTTTACAAAACCTCAATTGTTTTATCTTATAATTAATAGTGATTGAGTATTTGTAAATCTACAATTATCGTCGGTATGTTGGGGTTTTGTATACAAAATTTGTTACTACATTGTGAGTAGTAACATTACCATAAGTCAGGATTGGCAGTACCGTGGGTGGTAATTAAAGTAGATATAAACAAATGTAATTGCTGGATTGCCTCAATGCTATAACTGATAAAAACCTGTTTTGATTAAATTGGGATTCACTCACCAGTATTTCCCACTGACAAAATGTTTTTAAACGCGTTTCAGGTAACAAAATGTGAAAGCCAAATAGAAGCCAACTGGACAGCACTGAAGGCTTGGAAAAGTGGCTATAAAAAGTTACCTAAATAAAAAAGATGTTTTATTTCAATAAATTAGGGTTTATCCCTAAAAACATGTTTGTAATGGAAACTTGGGTTTTATCCCAATATGTTTATTATTATAAAAATGTGGTATTTCACTCTGATAAAATATTTCCTAACTACGGTCCTGATGTAAATTCCACTGCCAAACTGATAAACATCGATACCACCATCTCTGAGTAGGCCGCGGCCGCCCGCCTCCCGAGGCAGGGGTCGGGGGTTGCGACAGAAGGTGGTATCAGAGCTACAACCACTGATTTCAGCCACAGAAGTGTTATGTTGACACCAAAATTTTATCTACTATGTTAGGAAATAATCTACGGGATTACGTGCGTATATTATTTGTTTTGTGTTATTTGACAATTTGTTAGTTTACAGTATGAGTGATCAAGGACCTTCGGACGCTTACCGTCAACTGTCTAGTTCACCTAAGGACGAAGGAACTTCTTCCCAGCCTACCCCCTCGGGGTACTCAGCTGACACAGAAGAAGGGATCTTTGTATTTAAGGCACAGTCCGAAGAATCATTCCCTCCCAAAAAGAGAGGATGGTTCAGTCGGGGAGCACACGAGCGTAGGAAAAGAATGAGGAAGTTGCAGCAACAACGGGCCATAGCATCGGCAAATAGAGAAATGAATGCTCAAACCCAGGATATACTTAATAGGAGATTAGCTAATTATCACATATTAGCTACCATCGCCGCGGATCCAAATTTAGAACAACTCATTGCACCCCAGCCGTACCACTGCTTCCCACACAACCCATGGAAATTGAACCAAATCCAGTAGACCAGATTCCAGTACCTGCTTTTGACCTAGCTAAAATTCCTAGAGTCCCAGCTCCAAACCCTTTAGCCTATGACCCATGGAATGACGGCCACAGGGATTATCAAGAACTTTACCCAATAGAGGAACCCATGCAAAACCCAGTAGCACCCTATCCCAACCTGGACCCTCTAGATCCATATTGGGATAATGACCAGTATATCAGGGAAATCCAAGAGAACCCATACCCGTACGAAGAACCGATGCCCCAGTTTCCTGACCCAATACCAGCACCAGCCCCACCCATGAGTACTGAGAATGTGCAAGAACTCCGAACGTTTGGTGAGGAGTTGTTAGATGAAAGTGAAAGGATAAGGCAGATAGGAGAGAGGCTCGTTTGGAAGTATGACGAGCGTAACATGCAATACTGGATGAACCCTTATCAGTAATAGTAATAATATATATATATATATATATGTATACATATATATATATATATATGTGTGTGTGTGTGTGTGTAGGTTTGAAAAAAAAATCAACTAAATAGACAATCCTATAGCTACTGATGCATACTAGTATTGTATTTTCATTACAGTTACAGTTTGTAATATATGCATATATATAAAATAGAGTAAAATGTCGCAATGTACGACGATTTTGATCAACGTGTTGTTGTGTGATTGTTTGCATTAAATCTTATTTTGTGATATTAATACGTGGTAAATGTTTATAATCCAGATGGACAATGAAGTGAATCAATAACGATAATAACGGAAACCAAGTAGATAACAGTGCCATCCAACACATAGTGGCACAAGGGATTATAGACGCAATGCCATTTATTATCAAAACGGTTAAGGAAGCAGAAAATAATAAAAGTAACAGTGGAAGTAAAAGACCATCTACTGAACCCGGTCACAGTGTAAACAATGGACCCTTACTTCAATTGCCAATTCCAAAAAGAAGAAGAACCATGTCTTATGGTTGTTCTTACAAAGAATTCTGGTCCTATAAACCAATAGAATTCTCTGGCAATGAAGGAGCCATTGCATCTCTACGCTGGATAGAAAAGACTGAGGCAGTCTTAAAAATAAGCAAGTGCGCAGAGGAAGATAAAATCATGTTTGCTTCCAATTTATTTAAGAAAGTAGCTCTAGAATGGTGGAACACTATTCTCCAGTCTAGGGGAAGTGACAGGGTCTATAATATGGAATGGAATGAGTTTAAGAACATGGTGGAAAGAAAATTATGTCCTCCCAATGAAAAGTAACAGATAGCTAATAAATTCTTAAACCTTAGGATGACTGGAGTAGATAGCAAGGGTTACACAACCACATTCTTTGAATATGCTAGAATAGTACCAACCCTAACATCACCAGAAACAGTGTTAATGTCCCATTACATCTGGGGATTAATCAGTGAGATTAGACATGTAGTCAATGTAGCTAGACCACAAACTATAGAAGAAGTTGTAGAACTAGCCAATACCTTGACTGATGAACTGGTACGTACACAAGAAGAAAACCAAAGGAAGAACCTAGCTCAAAGGCTTACCCAGGAATTTCGCTACGGTAATTCCAACCGTGGGAAAAATATAGGTTCTACCTCCACACCTTATTGTAAAGCCTGCAAGAAGAAGCATTCAAGAAGATGCTCCACCTACTGCAATTTCTGCAAGATACCAGGACATAAAGAAGAAGATTGTAGAAAGAAACCAAGCAATGGGGTATGCTTCAATTGTGGAGAAAAAGGTCATATCAAGCCAAATTGTCCGAAACTAGCTCCAGCCATGAACAACAAGACTACTAAGAATGCTAGAGCATTTGCTCTAACTGCAGAAGAAGCAAAGATGATTCCGGATGTGATTGCCGGTACGTTCTTAGTTAATGATGTTTTTGCCAAAGTATTATTTGACTCTGGTGCGAACCAAAGTTTTATTAATACTTCAATTTGCAAACTTCTCAATCAACCACTAACTAAACTCCAACAAGAATGTCTAGTAGAGACAGCCAATGGAGAATCCATTAAGATCGCTGAAATCTTGCAGGGAGCAAGAATAGAAATTTTAAATCAAAAGTTTATTACAAATCTTACCCAATGAATCTGGCAGGATTTGATATTGTATTAGGAATGGATTGGTTAATAGCCAATAAAGCCAGTATTCTATGTGATCAAAAGTCAATACAAGTAAATTCACCAAAAGGTGAAAAGATCACAATTAAAGGAGATAAGCCAACTAGATCCACGAAATTTATCTATGTAATGAAAACAGCAAGCTGTGCAAGAAAAGGGTCACTAGTGTATATGATTTCCATAATCATTAACACTAAAGGAAAAGAATTGAAAGATATTCCTGTCGTATCCCAATTTTCAGACGTATTTCCAGAAGAACTACCAGGCCTACCGCCGGACAGAGAGGTCAAATTCAGAATTCACCTATTACCAGGAACAGCACCGATTGCCAAGGCACCTTACCGTTTGGCACCCGCAGAGATGCAAGAACTGAAGAAACAGTTGGATGAAATTTTGGAAAAAGGATTCATACAGCCTAGTTAATCCCAATGAGGAGCACCAATTTTGTTTGTCAAAAAGAAGGACGGGTCAATGCGAATGTGCATTGATTACCGAGAATTGAACAAGGTTACGCTTAAAAATCGGTACCCATTACCGAGGATCGATGATCTGTTTGACCAATTACAAGGAGCCCGATTCTTTTATAAGATCGATTTACGCTCAGGATTTCATCAATTGAAGGTACAGGAAGAGGACATTCCTAAGGCCGCTTTTATAACAAGGTATGGCCATTATGAATTTACCATCATGCCATTTGGTTTAACCAATGCCCAGCCGCATTTATGGACATGATGAACCGAATATGTAAACCATATTTGGATAAATTCATAATTGTCTTTATAGATGATATTCTCATTTACTTTAAGAGTACAGAGGAACATGCAGCGCATTTGCATACACACCTAAGTTTATTGAGAAAAGAAAAGTTTTACGCTAAATTCTCGAAGTGTGAGTTTTGGTAAGAAGAAGTGCAGTTTCTTGGACATTTAGTCAATCATGAAGGAATTCATGTGGATCCCACAAAGATCGAGGCAATTACTAAATGGAAAACCCCTGAGTCACCAACGGAGGTTAGAAGTTTTCTAGGACTGGCTGGTTTTTATAGACGGTTTATTAGAGATTCTTCTAGAATAGCCATTCCCTTAACTAAGCTAACCTGTAAATCCGTTAAGTTTGAATGGGGACCAAAACAAGAAGAAGCCTCTAGAATTCTTAAGCAAAGATTAACTAATGCACCCATATTAGCATTACCATAAGGAACAGAAGACTTTGTAGTCTATTGTGATGCTTCTAAGTTAGGTTGTGGATGTGTGTTAATGCAACATCGAAAGGTTATAGCCTATGCCTCTAGACAACTTAAGAATCATAAAGAGAATTATACAACCCATGATCTAGAGTTAGGAGCCATAATTTTTGCCCTTAAGATTTGGAGACATTACCTTTATGGTAGTAAGTTTACCATTTTCACCGATCATAAGAGTTTAAGGTATGTTTTTTGGCAAAAGGAATTAAATATGAGACAAAGACGATGGATGGAAATTCTTAGTGACTATGATTGTAATATCCAGTATCATGCAGGAAAGGCTAATGTAGTAGCCGATGCCTTAAGTCGAAAGTATCATGAAAAGCCAAAAAGAGTACGTTCTCTTAAATTAAATCTGTAGATAGATTTAAATGAACAGATTAGAGGAGCACAAGAATCAGTAATCAAGGATGATACTGAAAAATTGAAAGGATTGATTAAGGAATTAGAACAAGGAACAGATGGAATTTGGAGATTCCATAAGGAAAAGATTTGGATACCTAAACGTGGGAACCTACCCACCGAATATTAGAAGAGGCCCATAAGTCTAAGTATACGATACATCCTGGAAGTGATAAGATATATCAAGATTTAAGAAAGAATTTCTGGTGGATAGGAATGAAAAAGGATGTAGCAGCTTATGTTGCCAAGTGTCTAACTTGTTCACAAGTTAAAGCTAAACATCAGAAACCCTTAGGTTTATTGCAGCAGTTAGAAATGCCGGTATGGAAATGGGAATTGATAACAATGGATTTTATTACCAAATTACCCAAGACAAGAAAAGGAAATGATACAATATGGGTGATTGTAGACAGGCTAACCAAGTCAGCTCATTTCTTACCAATGAAGGAAACTTTCAGTATGGAACGACTAGCCAAGTTGTATGTAAATGAAATAGTTTCATTACATGGAATTCCTTTATCTATTGTTTCTGATAAAGATAGCCGTTTTACCTCTCATTTTTGGACTAGTTTCCAAAAAGCGATGGAAACCAAGTTAAATCTAAGCACAGCTTATCATCCTCAAACGGACGGAGAAAGCGAAAGGACAATTCAGACAATGGAAGATATGCTTAGAGCTTGTGTAATTGATTTCGGAGGAAATTGGGACGATCATCTACCATTAATAGAATTTTCTTACAATAATGTCACACCCCGACCACGTAAAACAACAAATCGTGGCGGAAACGTCGGGGAGTGTTGTAACAGAATCATTGTTTCATAACACATGGACAATTTAAGTTTTGTTTTATTGAATTGATAGAGGTTACAATGTCTTAAAATAAAGAATCATAACATAATTAACTAGTCTTGCATCTTTTAATGTCACTAAGGCCCAAGTCCGCCTAAGTGTATCTTGATCAATCCTATGCATCATTTCCTGAAAACACATGTGAAAATTGGTACGTCAGCATAAAAATGCCTGTGAGATACATAGGTTTTATTGATTTAGGATTCATGACTTGTAAGTTTAAAGAAAATGTTTATCAAAAGTTAGTCATGAACCTTGTAAAATGTTTTCTTTTATAAATCATACAAATAGTGATAAGAAATCAGATGATATAAAAGAAAGATGCACAGATAAATAAATGACCAAGTAAAATGAGTTTGTATAAAATATGTTGTTTGTAAAAACAATGTTTCATGAAGATATGATACAAGTGTAAAATGTATTATTTCTAACTTGAAATGGTTTAACTAACGCTACGATATGTAATACCATAAAAGCACTTATATATAGGAAGTACCAGCGGCGTATCCACCATGCTTTTATCATATTACACACGCCTCGTTACTTAAATCACTTACCAAAACAAACCAACAAAAATGTCTTGTTTAAACCAATTGTCAAATGTAAACTATGTAATCTGTAAACAAATGTCATGTATGATAAGTAAAAAGTGACTACTTAATCATATGTAAAAATGCACAAAACAAAGTATTTGAATAAATCAAAAGTTATGCTTCGTAAAATAATGCATGCTTTACTGATACAAACATCTATGCGGTATTGTTTTAATGCATACACTCAAGCCTTGTGACTGTGGCGATAAACCCTTAAACTAAGTTAAAGGTTTATCTAAACAATGTATATCGAATTCGGTCATTCCTTCGACCCAAACAAACCTAGGATCTCAGGAACGGGAGTTGTCAATTCCTATGTGCTTATGGCCCAATACGACCCGTTTAGATAGCCTACATTACTTTAATGTGTCGTTCACGTAAAACGCGTTAGGACTGCCTAACTAGTCCTATGACAAGTATTATATGCCTTATCATGTCTAATAATGTTACCTAATCAGTTTAGATGTAAAAATTTAGGTTACATATGCTTAAAATGAATTTATGCGTAAAAAGGGTATTTTGGTCATTTTCCTAAGTCATAACAATTACCTATCATACAACAAACTAAACGAAGTGACCATAAGGTATAACCTCGGAAGGTTATTCCCTATACAACTATGGTCACAATATATGTTTGGTCGGATCCTAATGATTGACCAAACGGGTCGGGTTCGAAAGTCTAAGCGGTTGTTTAGACCGCTTATCTTACGACCCTATATAAGCACTAAACCTAAAGTGATGAGTTAAACATGTTAAAACATGTTTAACGAAGTTAGAAAACAAGTTTGATATCAAAACAAACGATTTTGATACCCAAGAATAGTTTGGTTGCGAAATACGCATAAACGTGTATTTTGATCGAAACTATGACTCGTCACTACACCTAATTAATGTGGTAATCAGTAGATATAGTCACAAGGGACTATAACCATCGTGATTACGATCACGTTGCGAAGTTCAAACGAACTTCGTGTTGACCAAAACGAGGTCAAAGCAGAAAGTCAAACACTGTTTGACTTTCATGCTTGAAATACAAGAACAAGCATGAAGGAAAACTTACAAAAGGTCCAAGACTTGAAGATTTGATCAAGAACAACTCAGGTATGAAGCCTTCATAGATGAGAGCTTCAACTTAGAGTTGAATTTGAATCAAATGTGTGAAGAAAAAGTGAAAATAAAGTCGGTATTTATAGATTTCTCAAAACCGTTAGGACCGTTCCTCGATAATTGAGCTTTAATCTTGACCCTCCATGTATTACCCATTGTTTTACAAATCTATGGGTGTCCAAAACCATCACACGGTATTGCAAATCTTACATAAAAGACCCTAAACTTCAAGTTATATGCTGAAAATGGACTTGTTCTTGCTGAAAATGAGTTTTCTACCTAGATATGGTGGTGGCGTTCCACCACAGCCAACCCAGATAGTGGTGGCGTGACGCCACCACATGCCCAGTTCCAGAAAGTTTGCCAAAATGGCAGAAATGGTCCCTGCAACACTTTTAAGCCGTTTTCGATGCGTTTAAACCCCGTTAACCCCATTTCAAAGCTCTAAAATGAAGTTAAAGTATAGGGAACTTAAAATATGCTCAAAAAAATTTCATATGTCGGTTCGTTTGTGATACATGGCTGAAAAACCGGTGATCGTTTATGCTTAAGTTGATGTTTTACGTAGCTTTTAATCGTGAATAGCCTACTTTTAATGGTATTTGTGTTTTACAGGTCTAAAAGAGTTTAAGGAGCTAATTGGGAGCTAAACGGAGCACCGGGAGCGAACGGGATCAACCGGGGATGTGAAATGAACAAAACCGGGTTAACCACGAAGATTAGATGAATTTTTGGGGGATGTTAATGGATTTAAAATGAATATATTGGAAGATGGCATGATAGAGGGCTGAATTACGAGTACGTGGGCGAAAACGGTGAGTAAAACGGAGCTATAACGAAGAAGTTATGAAGAAAACAGTTTCGGACAAAACTGGAAAAACTAGAGGTCGTCGCCGACGGGCTCTAGGCCGTCGCCGACGGGCTCTAGAAACACCCGTCGGCCAGAAAAACGCGTATACAGTCAGTTAAGCCGTCGGATGGTTTCAGCACTTAGGGAGGCCGTCGCCGACGGGCCCCAGGCCGTCGCCGACGGGCAGCGGATCTCTGAAACGCGAATTTCATTTATTTGGGTGATGGGAACGGTTCTAAGGGGTGTTTTTTGCATTGATTTCGGGGAGTTACACTTGTTTTGAGTTTGAAACTTGATCTTGGAGCCATCACCATCCATCAATCACCTACAATTCACCTACCATCCACTTATCATCATCTTGAACAACCGAAATCATCATCAAGAATCATCACCATCATTTCAATCAATCCATCATCCACAAACCCTAATCCTTCCACCATCATCATCTTTCACCAAACCTCATCATTCACCATTCTCAAGGCTTCAAGATGACTCCATCCGTATTCCAAGCATCCGGTGATCAAGTTGCATCAACCATGAGCGGCTAATCATCTCGGTTTCACCCCGGTATAGGTAGTTGTTACTTTTAGGGTTTCAATTTGTTCTTGTTTCATCTTAGTGACAATTTGTATTTGGTTTTTGAAACTTTTGACAATAGTATTACATTTGTTACGAATTCGTGAATTGTCGAACGATGTTAAAAGTTATGACTTTGCGAAACGGTGATATGTAATTGTACGTTGTCGTTGTTAGGATTTACTTGTGTTGATTACAAAGTGTCTTTTTGTCCGTTCTTCGGGGCGTTGATAGTTAGTAGCACCTAAGTCACGGTACACTAAATCCGTTAATCGAATGCATTTGAGTTGAAACTAAAACTTGTAGAAATCCTAGGTTAACAATTACCGAAACCGGGTGTGATTCCTTTTTATTATAATTGTTCTAGTATCCAAAATTCTTGCAATCGTTAATTAGTAGTTGTTACTCATTTTCATCACATCATCTAGTTTAAAATCATATTTTCCAAATAAACAAAAACACAAAATTATTCTAGTAAGCTTCATAATCGTGACACAATTGTTTAATTCATTCGAATCCATACACAAACCACATACTCTTCGTGGTTCGACCCCTTACTACCACTAACACATTGTTAAGGGTAATTTGGGCTTATAAATATTATCTTTGACCGGAGCGCGACACTCCGATCAAATTTTGGCGCCGCTGCCGGGGAGTGCGTGCGCTTTGTGTTTGGAATATTGTTTGAATTTGCGTGATTATCTGTTTAATTTGTTTAGTTTTCTTTTTGTACTTTGTCTTTTTCCTTGTTACGCGGGTGTGTTACTTGTGCAGGTTACAGGTAGTGCATGCATACGCGGAACTCCGGAAGGACTTCACCTTTAGTCTACGAACCGGAAATCGAAAGAGTCGCAAGAAGAAACCTAGCAAGCCGGTTAGAGGCAACACTTGCTTCTAATCAAACCAACCAAACATCACAACATCATCAAGAATCATCATCAATCCATCTACACAATCAATCATTCCACAAACCCTAATCCTTCTACCACTCTCATTCTTCACCAAACATTCATCATTCACCATTCATACACTTTTCAAGCTTCAAGATGACTTCCTTTGCATTCCAATCATCCGGTGATCAAGTTGCATCAACCATGAGCGGCTAATCATCTCGGTTTCACCCCGGTGTAGGTAGTTGTTAATTTTAGGGTTTCAATTTGTTCTTGTTTCATCTTAGTGACAATTTGTATTTGGTTTTTGAAACTTTCGACAATAGTATTACATTGGTTACGAATTCGTGAATTGTCGAACGATGTTAAAAGTTATGACTTTGCGAAACGGTGATATGTAATTGTACGTTGTCTTTGTTAGGATTTACTTGTGTTGATTACAAAGTGTCTTTTTGTCCGTTCTTCGGGGCGTTGATAGTTAGTAGCACCTAAGTCACGGTACACTAAATCCGTTAATCAAATGCATTTGAGTTGAAACTAAAACTTGTAGAAATCCTAGGTTAACAATTACCGAAACCGGGTGTGATTCCCTTTTATTATTATTGTTCTAGTATCCAAATTTCTTGCAATCGTTAATCATTAGTTGTTAATCAGTCTAATCAATTCACTTAGTTTAAATTCACATCTTTCTCCTAAACAAAAATACAAAAATATCTGGCAAGCTTCATAATTGTGACAATCGTTTTTAATTCATTCGAATCCATACACAAACCACATACTCTTCGTGGTTCGACCCCTTGCTACCACTAGCTATTTGTTAAGGGTAATTAGGGCATATAAATATTATCTTTGACCGGAGCGCGACAATCCGATCAAATTTTGGCTGTGATACGTGGTTGTAAACCGGTGCTCGTTATTGTTTAACTTGACGTTTTTACGTAAGTTTTAGTTTCGAATAGCCTACTTTTAATCAAGAATGTGTTTTGCAGGTTTGATGGAGTTTAAGGAGCTTTTCGGGAGCTTTACGGGTCACCGGGTCGAAAACCGGAGCACCGGGACGCGTTACGAATCAACCGGGAGTGGAAAATGGAAAATCAGAAAGTGTGTAAACGAGAGCCCGTCGCCGACGGCCCTATACCCGTCGGCGACGACCTACAGAAATACCCGTCGGCCAGATTTGCTCGTATCCAGTCATTTAGGCCGTCGGCCATAAAGGGGTTTTTGGGAGCCCGTCGGCGACGGGGGTGAGCCCGTCGGCGACGGGTAGTGATTTGCTGAAACGGGAATTTTCGTGATTTGGGGGTTTAGCTCGAATTCTATTGGCTTGGGGGGCATTAACTCGTAAGTTACACTTGTTTGGAGTTTGAAACTTGATCTTGGAGCCTAGAATCACCATCAATTCACCTACCATTGAAGCTATCTATCATCTCTACATCACAACATCATCAAGAATCATCATCAATCCATCTACACAATCAATCATTCCACAAACCCTAATCCTTCTACCACTCTCATTCTTCACCAAACATTCATCATTCACCATTCATACACTTTTCAAGCTTCAAGATGACTTCCTTTGCATTCCAATCATCCGGTGATCAAGTTGCATCAACCATGAGCGGCTAATCATCTCGGTTTCACCCCGGTGTAGGTAGTTGTTAATTTTAGGGTTTCAATTTGTTCTTGTTTCATCTTAGTGACAATTTGTATTTGGTTTTTGAAACTTTCGACAATAGTATTACATTGGTTACGAATTCGTGAATTGTCGAACGATGTTAAAAGTTATGACTTTGCGAAACGGTGATATGTAATTGTACGTTGTCTTTGTTAGGATTTACTTGTGTTGATTACAAAGTGTCTTTTTGTCCGTTCTTCGGGGCGTTGATAGTTAGTAGCACCTAAGTCACGGTACACTAAATCCGTTAATCAAATGCATTTGAGTTGAAACTAAAACTTGTAGAAATCCTAGGTTAACAATTACCGAAACCGGGTGTGATTCCCTTTTATTATTATTGTTCTAGTATCCAAATTTCTTGCAATCGTTAATCATTAGTTGTTAATCAGTCTAATCAATTCACTTAGTTTAAATTCACATCTTTCTCCTAAACAAAAATACAAAAATATCTGGCAAGCTTCATAATTGTGACAATTGTTTTTAATTCATTCGAATCCATACACAAACCACATACTCTTCGTGGTTCGACCCCTTGCTACCACTAACACATTGTTAAGGGTAATTTGGGCTTATAAATATTATATTTGACCGGAGCGCGACACTCCGATCAGTTTGGTCGTACGGTTGCGTTGTTCGGTTAATTACGACGAAACACGAACGGACGCGAAAAACGATCCAAATAACGCGACGAATGGAATTTTATCATGCCAATCACTAAAATAAAATATTTTAATGATTACACAAATTTTTGGATGTCCGGATATATTAAGAAGGTAAGATATGCGCGAAAATGCAAACATATGCACTTTTTGACGCTTTTAGTCCCTGTTGATCAAATAAGTTTATTTTTGCGCACCAAACACCTCTAAGCCTATTTCTAAGCTATGTAAAGGATATTTAGGGCATGTTTAACTTATGATCATATTCCGAAATGTTCGTTACAGTACGAATCGGCATACTTTCGCAGTTTGTCGAAATTAGTCCCTGTAAGCGAATAAACTTGATTTCGACACACCAAAACTTTCAAAACTTATTTCTAAGTCATGTAAAAGTTATTTGAGGTATGTTAAGCCCATGTCACTATTCCAGAGTGTTTTTCGCGTTAAACTGATTACGTTTACGCATCAGCTCGCATATAACTTCCCAGAAAGCGATTTAGAGCTCGAAATCGAACATGAATTGATATGTGCAAATGATACACATATTTATATAAATCCCATGTATGAACTACAATATTTCATTTATTTGGTATTTGTTTGATGGCCGTGGAGGCACAGGTGTCACAGTCTCCCCTACTTCAGGAAATTTCGTCCTGAAATTTATTTAGAGGAAACTTGTGAGAGCTCAAAACATGAAGTCGAGAAGATAAAACAATATTGGTTAGAGTTCTGAACTTCTGGTAACTTTAAATAACATCATGCTTGTAATGTAAGAGGGACACTTATATACAAGTATATAAAGCGCCATTGGTGCGTCCACCGTACCTCCATTACATTGTTTACATTTCGTTATTTTCCCCACTATAGGTTCTTACACATGAAAAGTCTTACTGTGGTTTCCATGCACTGAATTTCATAATTAAGTATGCATCCATAATTACGTAATTCCTTGCATAGTCCACACAGTGCATTTCATAATGTGTAGGGGAAGAAAACAATGAACGGTCCTGTGACGATTGTGACTAGACCACCATAGGGTCCTTTTAATTAAATCAATAATTGATCTATTTAAATAGACTACCAAGGAGTCTGTTCAGCTATATCATCACATGCCATTCTTAACCAGATTCTGAATCAATCTTTTGACTTAGACCACTCAAGAGGTCTCTTTGAATTATGGAATGGTACTATATAATCCAAGGGTCTTAACTATTACGTAGAAGCCCATTAAGGATTTGAGGTAGTACCTTTGGATATCCTACTATGAATCCCTCATATGAAGATATGGAAGATCCTACGAGGATTTGGATAACGAAAATAAAATCATAAAAGAAAACACATAACACATAATCACATAATCACAAAATTGTTTAACTTGATCTTCATTTTGTTATCATTTTGTTAATTTGTTTGTTAACTAGAGCACATGTATTTAAAGCACACCAGGTATCCAATCCGTGGATTTCGATTGGCACTTTAAATATTTCCAAGAATCTAACTATAAAGATAGGAAGATCTTAAAAAGAAAATTCAATTTCAACTATAAGGAATCATAATGTTCGAATTAAGGTATACAAGGAATCCAATTAAGGACTCCGATTTGAACGATAAACATCCACAAGGATCTAATTGTGAAGATAAGAAGATCCCATATGGATTTTGGGATTTGAAAAGCGGAAGGCGTTTCAAAACCTTGCACTAGACGTGCTTAAGTCGGTACACGAGGTAAAATGCTCATGAAGTTGAGGTGCTAGATATGCCAAGGCGACATATGAAGAAGAATTTGAAGGTTAAGTCAATGTATGAGAAAATGTTTTTGAAAACTATGCATGGGATTCTTTTAGAAATGTGTTTAATGTTTTTGAAACCTTACATAATATTTTTGAAATCATAAAATATTAGATAAGTATATTTATAAAATGTTTTAAAATCATGCGAGATGAATTTTGAAATTATGTACAAAGTTTTTGAAAACATGAATGATGTTTTTGAAATCATGCACTTGATATATTAGTAAATATACTATGTTAAAAATGTTTTCAAACTATGTGGAATATTTTGAAATCATGAAGGTTGTTTTGAAAACATATACTATGTATGTTGTTATGAAAACCAGAATGTAATGGGTATGAGATCGAAAAATTACCCTTAGTTATCTAACCAAAGATTTAAAGGCACAGATGTGCAAAAAGAACGATTACTCATAATGTCACTTTATTTCCTGTACTTCGTTTCTTAGAATGAAACGAGTACTTTAGAATTTTCAAGGAAATCATGAGCAAACACAAGAATGGGAGAATCACAAGAGTAGTTTGTAAGGAACATAGTTCCTTGATGTAGGTATCATAGGGAAATTCCATACACACATGTAACTACACTTGTATATCAGAATTGTGAACAACAATTTATTTATGAACAAAACAGATTGTTTCAGGGTTCAACAAAAGACACAAAAGCAACAGATACAACTATTCAAAGTAGCAACATCTTATAATCAGCCAAATGCTCATCCGTGGGTCAGATTTGCAACAACTTTGTTTTGGGTAGCAAAGCGACACATGCCAACCAAATGTCCCCATCGTCCACAGTGGGTACATTTGAAGCAGGGTATGTGATTTGGATGATGACGGTTGCATCGATTGCACTCTGGAGCGTCTCGGTAAACCCTAGCTGTATGACCTATATTTCCATAAATTTGGCATTTGCGGCACTTCACACTAGCATGATGATGAAGGCTACATTGGTTGCACGAGGGTGCAATTCCGTTGTAAGGCTTCTTGGCTGGTGGTGCTGCCACCTGACTAGGTCCTGCTTGTTTTGGTGCAACCGCTGCGGGATTCTTTGAGGCTTTACGTTTCTTTGGTTTTGGTGAAGGCTTGGCTTCTGTTTCCTTTGGTGTCTCTTGAGTAGTTTCATCCGTGAGATGAGCCATGGCAGAAGCTAATTCTACAGTCTTCAGGACTACTTCGCCTATTCGCTGGGCAAATTTGGTAGTCTGCTCGGATATTTGAGCGTCGTTGCGATGAAGATACATTCTAGAAGAAATGAAAGGCATAGGAAGAAACAATGTTATCGGATAATCAAAACAGAATGACAACGCATAAAAATTGCGATCATTTGTTAGTTACCTAAGGCAAACAAATGAGATGGTGACTAATCAAAGTAAGCGGGTCATAAATAATGTATCGCGAAGACATGCTTTAGCCTATAAGTGGACACTCACCCCAAGATTTCCTAGGTAAGAGTGACTGGTTCGATTATGTGGATTTATACAAACACTCTAGCCTTAGACAGAAAACTAAGAGTACAGACATCCACCCTTCCAGATTGCACGTGTTCACATTATAAGACCCAACTTTGACGAGATTTTGAAAACTTTGAAGGTTCAAAACCTTATAATAAATCATCCTAGAACAGATGATTGGTTTTCAAAGCGGTTTAGAAATTTGTGTTCTTGGTGTGGTTATCACCTAAGGATAAGTGACGGTATTGTTTTAAGATCTAAACACAAGAATCTTGTGTTGGGGTCCTAGGAAGGTTATAGACTAGGTCAAAGCATTACTAATAACCTAATTGCCTATAACCATGAACTCTGATACCAACTTTTCTGTCACACCCCGACCACGTAAAACAACAAATCGTGGCGGAAACGTCGGGGAGTGTTGTAACAGAATCATTGTTTCATAACACATGGACAATTTAAGTTTTGTTTTATTGAATTGATAGAGGTTACAATGTCTTAAAACAAAGAATCATAACATAATTAACTAGTCTTGCATCTTTTAATGTCACTAAGGCCCAAGTCCGCCTAAGTGTATCTTGATCAATCCTATGCATCATTTGCTGAAAACACATGTTAAAATAGGTACGTCAGCATAAAAATGTCTGTGAGGTACATATGTTTTATTGATTTAGGATTCATGACTTGTAAGTTTAAAGAAAATGTTTATCAAAAGTTAGTCATGAACCTTGTAAAATGTTTTCTTTTATAAATCATACAAATAGTGATAAGAAATCAGATGATATAAAAGAAAGATGCATAGATAAATAAATGACCAAGTAAAATGAGTTTGTATAAAATATGTTGTTTGTAAAAACAATGTTTCATGAAGATATGATACAAGTGTAAAATGTATTATGTCTAACTTGAAATGGTTTAACTAACGCTACGATATGTAATACCATAAAAGCACTTATATATAGGAAGTACCAGCGGCGTATTCACCATGCTTTTATCATATTACACACGCCTTGTTACTTAAATCACTTACCAAAACAAACCACCAAAAATGTCTTGTTTAAACCAATTGTCAAATTTTATGTAAAAACCATGTCTATTGTCAAATGTAAATCATGTAATGTGTAAACAAATGTCATGTATGATAAGTAAAAAGTGACTACTTAATCATATGTAAAAATGCACAAAACAAAGTATTTGAATAAATCAAAAGTTATGCTTTGTAAAATAATGCATGCTTTACTGATACAAACATCTATGCGGTATTGTTTTAATGCATACACTCAAGCCTTGCGACTGTGGCGATAAACCCTTAAACGAAGTTAAAGGTTTATCTAAACAATGTATATCGAATTCGGTCATTCCTTCGACCCAAACAAACCTAGGATCTCAGGAATGTGGGTTGTCAATTACTATAGTACCACTACCTACTAACGAACGGCGTGATCAATGTTAATGAATGTATTTTTGTCTCATTTAAACAAACCAAATATCATACCAAATGGAAGCATGTTTTATGAAAATAATGTACTAAGTATGCAACAAATGAACATACATAGCATGAAATGTAATGTAAAACAATGTACTAAGTATGCACTAAATGGACATACCTAGCATAAAATGTAATGTAAAACAATGTACTAAGTATGCACTAAATGGACATACATAGCATAAAATGTAATGTAATGTAATGTAAAATAATGTACTAAGTATGCACTAAATAGACATACATAGCAAAAACATAATGAAATCATGTACTATACGTGTACTAATGAACATAGCAAGTATGATATAAAAACATGGAAAGCACGAAAGTAACAAGTAGGCACATGTGTTTCACCCCAAAATGTTTGAAAAACAGTAAAAGAGGGGACTATGTACTCACTTGAGGGTGCTTAGAAGTCTTAAATAACAACCAAGCAAAGCTAGAAAGATCACGGAAATCATACGGCACCTAATATAGGTAACTACGTTAATAAACGGACCTAAATCGGAAGATCGGATAGAACGAGGATTCGTAAACCAAATGAGTATAGGAACTCATGTAATATGGTTTAACAAAGCCTACATCCTAAATCGAAACCTAAGTGCTTACGACCCAATACGACCCGTTTAGGTAGCCTACGCTACTTTAACGTGTCGTTCGCGTAAAATGCGTTCGGACCGCCTAACTTGTCCTATGACAAGTATTATATGCCTTATCATGTCTAATAATGTTACCTAATCAGTTTAGATGTAAAAATTTAGGTTACATATGCTTATAATGAATTTATGCGTAAAAATGGCATTTTGGTCATTTTCCTAAGGCATAACAATTACCTATCATACAACTAACTAAACGAAGTGACCATAAGGTATAACCTCGGAAGTTTATTCCCTATACAACTATGGTCACAATATATGTTTGGTCGGATCCTAATGATCGACCAAATGGGTCGGGTTCGAAAGTCTAAGCGGTTGTTTAGACCGCTTATCTTACGACCCTATATAAGCACTAAACCTAAAGTGACGAGTTAAACATGTTAAAAAATGTTTAACGAAGTTAGAAAACAAGTTTGATATCAAAACAAACGGTTTTGATACCCAATAATAGTTTGGTTGCGAAATACGCATAAACGCGTATTTTGACCGAAACTATGACTTGTCACTACACCTAATTAACGTGGTAATCAGTAGATATAGTCACAAGGGACTATAACCATCGTAATTACGCTCACGTTGCGAAGTTCAAACGAACTTCGTGTTGACCAAAACGAGGTCAAAGTAGAAAGTCAAACACTGTTTGACTTTCATGCTTGAAATACAAGAACAAGCATGAAGGACAACTTACAAAAGGTCCAAGACTTGAAGATTTGATCAAGAACAACTCAGGTATGAAGCCTTCATAGATGAGAGCTTCAACTTAGAGTTGAATTTGAATCAAATGTGTGAAGAAGAAGTGAAAATCAAGTGGGTATTTATAGATTTCTCAAAACCGTTAGGATCGTTCCTCGATAATTGAGCTTTAATCTTGAACCTCCATGTGTTACCCATTGTTTTACAAATCTTTGGGTGTCCAAAACCATCACACGGTATTGCAAATGTTACATAAAAGACCCTAAACTTCAAGTTATATGCTGAAAATGGACTTGTTCTTGCTGAAAATGAGTTTTCTACCCAGATATGGTGGTGGCGTGCCGCCACAGCCAACCCAGATGGTGGTGGTATGACGCCACCATATGCCCAATTCCAGAAAGTTTGCCAAAATGGCAGAAATGGTCCCTGCAACACTTTTAAGCCGTTTTCGATGCGTTTAAACCCCGTTAACCCCATTTCAAGGCTCTAAAATGAAGTTAACGTATAGGGAACTTAAAATATGCTCAAAAAAATCTCAGATGTCGGTTCGTTTGGTCGTACGGTTGCGTTGTTTGGTTAATTACGATGAAACACGAACGGACGCGAAAAAACGATTCAAATTACGCGACGAATTGAATTTTATCATGCCAATCACTAAAATAAAATATTTTAATGATTACACAAATTTTTAGATGTCCGGATATATTCAGAACGTAAGATATGCGCGAAAATGCAAACTTATGCACTTTTTGACGCTTTTAGTCCCTGTTGATCAAATAAGTTTATTTTTGTGCACCAAACACCTCTACGCCTATTTCTAAGATATGTAAAGGATATTTAGGGCATGTTTAACTTATGATCATATTACGGAATGTCCGTTACAGTACGAATCGGCATACTTTCACAGTTTGTCGAAATTAGTCCCTGTAAGCGAATAAACTTGATTTCGACACACCAAACCTTTCAAAACTTATTTCTAAGTTATGTAAAGTTTATTTGAGGTATGTTAACCCCATGTCACTATTCTGGAGTGTTTGTCGCATTAAACTGATTACGTTTACGCATCAGCTCGCGTATAACTTCCAAGAAAGCGATTTAGAGCTCGAAATCGAACATGAATTGATATGTGCAAACGATACACATATTTAAACAAATCCCATGTATGAAATACAATATTTCATTGATTTGGTATTTGTTTGATGGCCGTGGAGGCACAGGTGTCACAAATAACAGCTATCATACCAGTATCAATGATGCGCCATTTGAAGCACTTTATTGACGAAAGTGCCGAACTCCAGTCTGTTGGGCAGAAATTGGAGAAAAGAAACTATCTGGACCCGAGATAGTACAAGAAACAACATACAAGATTATTCAAGTCAAGGAAAGACTAAAAGCAGCACGCGATCGACAAAAGAGTTATGCTGATAACAGACGAAAGCCGTTGGAATTTCAAGTAGGAGACAAGGTATTATTAAAAGTTTCTCCTTGAAAAGGAGTGGTAAGATTCATCAAGAGAGGAAAGCTAAGCCCCAGGTATGTTGGACCTTTAGAGATTATTAAAAGGATAGGACCCGTAGCTTACCAACTACACCTGCCAAAGGAAATGGTACCTCTTAAGAACATAGAGGTAAATGAAAAACTTAAGTTTGTAGAGAAGCCTCTACAAATTGAAGACAGAAAAGTTAAGAATCTGAAACACAAGATATTGGTTCTTGTCAAAGTAAAATAGGATTCCAGGAGAGGACCAGAATACACTTGGGAACTTGAATCAGAGATGCAAAGGAAATATCCACACCTATTCCAGTAGACCTCGAGGACGAGTTCTAAAACAAGGTGGGGAGGATATAACAACCCTTCCTAAAATATTTAGAACACCCCTAAACGTCCTAAAATACACACCGTATACAAGAAATAGGCCCTAAATACTTTAATTTTGCAAAAATAAAATAAAAACAAGAAATTAAGGGCGCTCGCGGGCCGCGAAGACCTTGTCTTCGACTTACACGGGGCGCGACAGCTGGCCACTAGGACACACCGGGTGACGCCATGTGGCGCAATGCGTGTCGAGGCTATGGGGCCAACTCAGCATAGCTAGGCCCTACACACCCTATGTCGCGGGCCGCGAAGAACCTAGTGGTCTCTTTCGCGGGGCGCGAGAAACTGCCTGACCAGCCCTATAAATTGGGAGCTCAGGCATTCATTTTCCGTCGTTCAGAATTCTCAACCCTCTCTCAATTTCTCTATAGTAGAATTAATCTCCGGGTATTATACCCACTAAAATAACGAAGTTCTGCCTCGATGTAAGTATCGTAACCCCCAGTTACGTATTAGATACGCTGCCCGATTGATCTAGTGCTCAGTAATGACTGTCGAGGCTCTGCCCGACGTAGTCGTTGGAGTTCTGTCTCAGGGAGGGTATAACTAATGTAAATTTGGGTTATTATACTAACGCGTGTGCATTTTTTAAAATTTATAGATTATAACCAGGAAGCCACAGGAAATTACCTAAGATAGCAATGTGAGTAATTCCTCTTTTTGCAAATTGTTTTTACAAAACCTCAATTGTTTTATCTTATAATTAATAGTGATTGAGTATTTGTAAATCTACAATTATAGTCGGTATGTTGGGGTTTTGTATACAAAATTTGTTACTACACTGTGAGTAGTAACATTACCACAAGTCAGGATTGGCAGTACCGTGGTGGTAATTAAAGTAGATATAAACAAATGTAATTGCTGGATTGCCCTCAATGTTGTAACTGATAAAACCTGTTTTGATTAAATTGGGATTCACACACCAGTATTTCCCACTGACAAGATGTTTTTAAACGCGTTTCAGGTAACAAAATGTAAAAGCCAAATAGAAGCCAGCTGGACAGCACTGAAGGCTTGGAAAAGTGGCTATAAAAAGTTACCTAAATAAAGAAGATGTTTTATTTCAATAAATTAGGGTTTATCCCTAAAAACATGTTTGTAATGGAAAGTTGGGTTTCATCCCAATATGTTTATTATTAGAAAAATGTGGTATTTCACTCTGATAAAATATTTCCTAACTACGGTCCTGATGTAAATTCCGCTGCCAAACTGATAAACACCGATACCACCATCTCTGAGTAGGCCGCGACCGCCCGCCTCCCGAGGCAGGGGTCGGGGGTTGCGACACTTCATCTTTCTCCTTGAGAAGTAGTGGGCGGTTGTCAATCCATGCCAAGGTATCCGCACACCCGGTTGGTTTGATCAAAACACATTTTGTTCAACACACCGTAGAGAAATGTCCACTGCACGTTCATCTTGTAGGCCTTAAACTTCTTGTGAGAAGAAGAAGCCTTGAATCTTCGAAAAGTTTCAGACGTGCTGCAGGCGCGTACATTTCGTTGGAATCTATCCTCTTGACCCGATCAAAAACCATAACAATCAAACTTTGGCATGTTTTTCATCTTGTCGAAGTTTTCAATTTCTTTCTTCATGCTTCCTTCACTGGACACTTTCTTCTTTTATCTCTTCAAAGGCAACATCTCCTCCTAGATTTAACAATGTGTCGGAGCTTCATGTCGCCGATCAGGAGCTGGATGCTCCACTATAAACAATCCTACGACTATCATTAGTTTCTCCTGGAACATCCTGCACACTTACTCAAAGATCAGTTGGAGAGGGGGACCCAAGCCTTCGTTGACTTAGGTCATCCGATATCATCAAGAATTATGACTTTAATTTCCCGATGATTTAGAATTGGTTGAGCTCCCCTTGAAACATTTACCAATTTTGGTTTCCAAATCTGTTTTTGTTTGCCAATTTTAACGCTAGATTTAACAGATTGTGTTTAGATAACCTCCAGTTTTAAAACCTTTTCAACTTTGTTTCTTTGTTTCTTTCTCTGTTTCATTTTTCTTTCTTTTTGAAACTGAAAGTCTTGTTTTGGTGAAACAGACTGTGATCGGTAAGAGTTTCCATGCGGGGCATCAACCTTTTCCTTTCCCTTGGTGAGATATGGACAGTTTCTGACAATATGTCCATACTCACCACATTCAAAGCATGATCTCCGCTCAACAAACCTCGGAGTATCATGGCGGTATAAACTTGATGATGAACTTCGTGAACTCGGGGTACTTGGTCCTACATCACTACAGTTTGTATGTTGTGTGTAGTTGTTCTGACTATTTTTCTTCTCAAAATCTGAACTTGTTTAACAAAATCCGTGTTGGATTTTTTTCAAAAGTTTCAATTTTATCAGTCCCCTTAGACTTCATGAAGTTTATCTTTTGAAACTTCTTCTTATTTTGATCTATTTTGCCCTTTCTCTTTCCTTAAATAGCGTGATTTGCTTTTGTTGATCTGGAAGTTTTTGATTTCCATATTGTTTCCGAACTTCGTCTTTTGGGATATAAGCATTTTGACTTACTACAACTCTTGGGCTCGACTTTCTCAAAAATTTACTAGTTGAATCCTCAAACACTTTATCAGTCAAGGATTGATTAACATTTTTAATGGGAAAATCCTTGTTTGAGTAAACTTTGTCGGAGTCGATCAACGTATAAAGCAAGTTCGCGCTTTCACAAGTTCAACACAAGCTTCAGCATTCTTGACAGGAGCAGTCACACATGGTTTTGCTAGAGGATCACATAGAATGTGATTCTTGAGAGGTATGTTTGTCTCGTTTGTCATCGTGTTTGACTGCTTATGCCTATCCTCATTCCACTCATCATCCGAACTATCACAATCCTCAACAATGACTGGACAATCCTAATTCAGTACGTGTTTTGGTCAAAAATTACCTAAGTAATTAAGTGATCAAATTAGTTTGGTGAGGTAGTGTGCTAGATGTAATTGTAAAAAATACGTTGATTAAGTTGTTAATAAAAACAGTTTTCAGGATATAGCTCAGGATACCGAGCTATATCTACAATCAAACAATGAGCAAAAAAGGTAGAGGGTGACACAGGATGTACGAGGAAAGCCCTTGATCAATCTAGATCACCGGCACAAAACCTCGGGAGCTGACAATCGCAACTGCCTTGTTCTTCTTATTACTTCAAATATCAGGATACAGTGCAGGATATGATGCGGATCAACTAGGTGTTACAATGCGATTTGAATACAAGTGTAAGTGTTTGTGAGTGATTGCAGCTAGTAGAGAGCAAGAGTGTTCGAAGAATTGTGTGTGTTCTATCTGACCCGATCAGTCCTATTTATAGTAAAACGAAACTAACAAACTAGCCTATAAATCCGGGATATAGCGAATATACCTTTTATGAATGTTGTAGTCCACGTCTTCCGGCTTCAACATTCCTATTTCAACAAATTAGCCCGAGTCTTTTGGAGAATAAGTCCATCCGAACATTACATGCCTGCCTCGTTAATCTGCACGTGAGCTAATTAGTTATTATCAGGATACTGCATCAGGATGTTACCAATATCCTGATCCGGTATCCTGATCACAATAAAAGAACTAAAATCAGAATATTGTCCAGGATATATGAGTAGAAAACCACCTATAACAATTGTCCCCAAAATATATCTGTTGGTATACCAATTCCAACGGATATATTTTAAAAATCCTATCTCGTGAATCGAGGAAATTAAGTTGAAATGATGGTTGAAGTGACATGCTGCAACTTCCAATGCGATTTTTACTCATCACCCCCTATACTTAGCCTATATCTACTCAGGTTTTTCTCATTATGATCATAGTGCTCCAAGCAAATTTCAGGTATTCTCCCTCCTTCTCTTTTCTGTTTTTCTTTGCTTAGATCTTCCATGGCTACCCGAACAAGATCCCAAACGGCAGACTCCGTTCCTACCTTCCATGAACAGAACTTGCTAAAAGAACCCTGAAAAGAGGTGTGTTCATTCGATAATGCTGATATCGCAGCCTTACGAACTTCCGGTGCCTTCCCCGCCGGAGCAATAATTCGTTCGTTTGACCGAGAGGTCCGATCGGACTTTTGTTCCAACGAGTGGGTATGCTTTTTTGCTAATCCTTTCTCAATAGGGCTCCGATATCCATTCCCAGCCTTTATATCTCGCTTTTTTTTTTATCTTACCGGCCTTAGTTTTGCCCAAATCATGCCTATGGTGTGGCGTGTGTTAGTCACCTTGGACCAAATTAGAGCTCGTCACATGCCTGACCTGTGCATCGAAGATCTTCCGATGGCATATCGTCTAAGGTCCCATGGTTCCAGCCGATTCCTTCTTTTTTTCTACCTCCAAAGATCCTCTCATTGTTAAGGCTACCAAGAACGAGGATGATTGGAGACGAAAATTCTTTTTTGTAAAAAGGGATTCCATCAACAAGGGTCTTGACCTTCCCAAGAGATGGTTGACTTCCGGTAGGATTTAGTGTTTTAGGAATATCCCCAGTCGTATCCTGAGATTGTATCTTGAACCGATATCCTGATATATTTATTTTTTGTAGTGAACTTCAAGGAATTGGCCCCTCCAAGTGCTGAATCAGAAGGAAGAATAAAGGAAATCTACAAGCTCCCGGAAAGCGAAAGGACCTTTACCCTGTTATTCACAAGCTCAAGCCAAAGATCAAGTTCCAATATGTCTGGTAAGCATAATTTTACAAGTTATTTTCATTCATTAAACAAATTATATTCTAAAAATATATGAACACTGTGTGTTTCTCCCTTTTAGGCAGTGCCGGTCGTAAATCTTGAAGGATTCGAACTCAAGGAGTTGGATAGCTATTCTGGTCCTGTGCAAGCTAAGCAGGAAGTGAATCCTAAACCAGCTGTCACGTCGAAACCCACCAGCTCTAAGGCCACCACTGCTCCCAAGCATTCCACTGCTTCAAAGCCATGCGGCTCCAGTTCCCGTAAGAGGAAGGAGCCAGCACATATATGCTGGTTATATATTTTGAATACACATATTGATACCTGTTCACGGAGTCTAGCAAGTTCATGATTGGCTTCCTTAATCAGGTAGATATCCTCGTCCTATATCCTGCACATATATGCTGGTTATATATTTTGAATACACATATTGATACCTGTTCACCCGATTGCAAGGTCTTGAGCAGTTGGTGTTCCTGTACGAGTATTCATGCGGTCTGAACAAGATGTTGGAGGCTAGGTTGAAGAAGGCAGAGACCACCGTTGCAGATCAAGCAGCCATCGCCACCGCCAAACCACAGCATTACGAGGACAAATGCAAGGCGATGATCCAGGAACATCAAGCTACCCTCAAGAAGGGTACCCAAGAAGCCCAGTCTAAATATGATGCAGCCCAGGTTCAACACGAACAATATAACAACCCTCCAAAATAATTTTCAACGCCCTAATATATTTTAAAATAACCCTATATGTCTCTAAATATACCCCGTATGTGAAAACCGAGCCCAAAATATGAAATACCATTAAAATTAATTAGAAACAAGAAAAATAGGTCTCTCGCGGGGCGCGTAAGCCACCCCTTGAGCTTACGCGGGCCGCGACGGCAAGAGATTAGGGCGACACCCGGTGCCGCCACGTGTCCTAACCGTGTCAAGTCTATGGGTTGGGTTAGCAACCCTAGGGCCTACCCTAGGGAGTGTTGCGGGCCGCGAAGGCCCTGAAGAAATGCTACGCGGGGCGCGACGGAACCAGAAATCAGCCCTATAAGTAGCAACCTTCGGCAGTTCAAACAATTCGCTCAAAATCTCTCTCTCAACGAAATTCTAAAGTGTAGGCATAATTTTCGAGTATAATACCCCACTAATTAACGAAGTTCTGCCCCAATGTAAGTATTATAACCCCGGTTACGTATTAGATACGCTGCCCGATTGATCCAGGGTTCCGTAACGGCTGTCGAGGTTCTGCCCGACGTAGTCGTTGGAATGTCGTCTCGAGGAGGGTATTACTAATGTAAATAATGGGTTATTATACTAACATATGTGCATTGTGTGAATTATAGATTATCACCAGGAAACCTTACAGAAAACCTAAGTCAGCAATGTGAGTAATCTCCTTTTTGTAAACTGTTTTTACAAAACCTTAAATATTTTACAATGTGATTAAGCAGTGATTGAGTCTTTGTAGTTCTTCAATTACTGCCGGTATGTTGGGGTTTTGTATACAAAATATGGAACACGTTACCATTGGACGACGAGTTAGCCAATGTGTAATATGACCCACCAGTCAGGATTGACAATACTAAATGAGTAATTGTGTAGAAATAAACAATGTGATTGCTCTCAATACTGTTAAGAGTAAAATGTTTATTGATTAAACTAGGATTCACTCACCATTATTTCCCACTGACAAATGTTTTTAAAACGTGTTTCAGGTAACAAAATGTAAAAGCCAAATTAGAAGAAAGCCAGCTGGAGAGCACTGACGGCTTGGAAAAATGTGGCTATAAAAGTTACCTAAAAGACGATGTTTTAAATTCAATAAAATAGGGTTTATCCCTATAAACCTGTTGTAATAAGAAACTTGGGTTTTACCCATGTGTTTATTAAAGATGGTGGTTTTACTCTGATAAACATTTCATAACTACGGTCCTGATGAAATTTCCGCTGCCAAATTGTTAAATAATGATACCACCAAAACTGGTCTCGCGGCCGCCCGTTCCCGGGACAGATAGGTGGGGGGGTTGCGACAGAATGTGGTATCAGAGCTAAGCCACTGATTCAGCCACAGAAGTGTTCTGTTGACATCAATAGATTATTTAAATTGTTAGGAAATTTATTATAGAAATACGTGCATATCTGTATTTTATTGTTATGTGTTATTTGACTATTTGGTAGTTTTCAGTATGAGTGATCAAGGACCCTCAGACGTGTATCGTCAATTGTCTGATTCACCTAGGAGTGAAGGTACCTCTTCACAGCCTACCCTCTTTGGGTATGCCGCTGATAATGAAGAAGGGATGGTTGTCTTTAAGGCTCAGTCTGAAGAGCCATTCCCTCAGAAAAAGAGAGGATGGTTCAGTAAGGGAGCATTCGAGCGTAGCAAAAGAATGCGAAAGTTGCAACATCAAAGAGTCCTAGAAGCCGCTAAGTGAGAGTCAGATGCCCATACAAAGGATATGCTTAATAGAAGCCTAGCTAATTTCCATATCCTAGCAACAACAGCTGCTGACCCAAATCTGGAACAACTAGTAGCCCCACAACCCTTACCTTTATTCCCCACTCAGCCGATGGAGATAGAGAATAACCCTGAAAATCAAGAAGAAATGCATGATTTCAACCCTGAGAAGATACCTAGGATACCAGCCACTAATCCCTTAGACCCGGATTATGATCCATGGTTCGATGATCATAGGGATTATGTGCCACGCTACCACCTAAATGATGAACCCATGCCGAACTTAGCAGCCTATCCAAGTCTGGACCCTCTAGATCCCTACTACTACGATAACGATGAATACATTAGGGAGATCTTAGAGAATCCGTACCCTCAGGAGAATCCTATGCCCCAGTACCCGGACCCAGTACCAGCACCTGCACCCCCAATGAGTGCAGATAATGTGCATGAGCTCCGAACTTTCGAAGAAGAGATCTTGGAGAGTAGTGAGAGGATGAGGCAGGTAGGAGAGCGAATCGTCTGGAAGTACGACGAGTGCAACATGGATTACTGGATGAACCCAGACCAGTAAAGGAGGTAGTGGAGTTGGTAATAATAATAATGTAATAATAATAATGGAAAAAATATAATATATATGTGAAATAAAAATAAATATTGTAGTATAGACCACTTTGTGGTTAGCAATGCATAGTAGTATTGTATTGTAATTTTTAATTTCTAGTATTAGTGTGTATTTGACGCATACTATAATAGAAAAGAGTAAAGTCGCAATGCTCGACGCTTTTGACCAATATGTGTGTTGTGTGGTTGTTACTTAAATTATTAATTATTTGGTGATATTAATAATTGGTAAATGTTTAAAATCCAGATGGACGACGAGGTAAATCAGGAAAACCAGAATAATGACAACTAGAGTAACATTAACTTGGATAATGAGAATCCGAACAACAACAAAAACGGAAAACAAGTGGATAACAGTGCCATGCAGCATATAGTGGCACAAGGGATAATAGATGCAATGTCATATATTATCAAAACGGTTAAGAAAGCGGAAAATAAAAGTAAACATGATAGTAAGCGACCCTCTGAACCTGAAAACAGCGTAAACAATGGACCCGTACTTCAAGTGCACATTCCCAAACGAAGAAGAACCATGTCTTACGGTTGTTCTTATAAAGAATTATGGTCTTGTAAACCAATGGAATTCTCTTGCAATGAAGTGGCCATTGCATCTCTACGCTGGATAGAAAAGACTGAGGCAGTCTTAAGAATAAGTAAATGTACTGAAGAGGATAAGATAATGTTTGCTTCAAATCTGTTTAAGAATTCAACACTAGAATGGTGGAACACTATCCTCCACTCTAGAGGTAGTAATAGAACTTACAATATGGGATGGGAGGAGTTTAAAAACATGGTAGAAAGGAAATTATGCCCTCCTAATGAGAAAGAATAGATAGCAAACAAATTCCTAAATCTTAGGAGGATTGGAATAGATAGTAAGGGTTATACCACATTATTCTTTGAATATGCCCGAATAGTACCAACCCTTGCTTCACCTGAACCAGTTTTAATCTCCCGTTACATCTGGGGATTAATTGGGGAAATTAAACTTGTAGTCAAGGCAGCTAGACCTTAAACTATAGAAGAAGCTATAGAACTAGCAAACACCTTGACAGATGAATTAGTTCGTACATGAGAAGAGGATCAAAGGGGGAACCTAACCCAGAAGCTTACTCAAGAATTCCGTTCTGGAAATTCTAACCGTGGGAGAAATGTAGGTTCTACCTCTGCACCCTACTGTAAGTATTGCAAAAGGAAGCATTCAGGAAGATGCTCCATATACTGTAACTTTTGCAAAATATCTGGACACAAGTAGGAAGACTGCAGGAAGAAACCTAACAACAGGATATGCTACAACTGCGGAGAACAAGGTCATATCAAGCCTAACTGTCCAAAGTTATCTCCAGCCGCGAATACCAAGAATACTAAAAATGCTAGAGCATTTGTTCTAACTGCAGAAGAAGCAAAGATGATCCCAGATGTGATCACTGGTACGTTTTTAGTTAATGATGTTTTTGCTAAAGTATTATTTGACTCTGGTGCGAACCAAAGTTTTATTAATACTTCATTTTGAAAACTTCATAATCAATCATTAACTAAACTCCCACAAGAATGTCTAGTAGAGACAGCAAATGGGGAAACCATTAAGATTTCTAAAATCTTGCAGGGAGCAAGAATAGAAATTTTAAATCAGAAATTTATTGCAAATCTTTACCCCATGAATCTGGCAGGATTTGATGTTGTGATAGGAATAGATTGGTTAATAGCCAATAAAGCCAGTATTTTATGTGATCAAAAGTCAATTCAAGTAAATTCACCAAGGGGTGAAAAGATCACAATTAAAGGTAATAAGTTCTCTAAATCCACAAAATTCATCTCTGTGATGAAAACGGCAAGTTATATAAGGAAAGGATCATTAGTGTATTTGATTTCTATAATCACTCACACTAAAGGAAAAGAATTAAAGGATATTCCCGTAGTATCCCAATTTTCAGATGTATTTCCAGAAGAGCTGCCAGGGCAACCTCCAGATAGGGAAGTTGAATTTAGAATCCATTTGATACCAGGAACCGCACCAATTGCCAAAGCACCTTACCGTTTGGCATCCGCAGAAATGCAGGAACTGAAGAAACAATTAGATGAATTGTTGGAGAAGAGATTCATACAGCCAAGCTCATCGCCATGGGGAGCACCGATTTTATTCATTAAAAAGAAAGACGGATCAATGCGTATGTGTATTGACTACCGTGAATTGAACAAAGTCACGATTAAGAATCGGTATCCATTACCAAGGATAGATGATCTGTTCGATCAATTGCAAGGAGCACGATTTTTCTCAAAAATCGATTTAAGGTCAGGATATCATGAATTAATGGTACAGGAAGAGGACATTCCTAAGACCTCTTTTAGAACAAGGTATAAGGAAAGGATCATTAGTGTATTTGATTTCTATAATAACTCACACTAAAGGAAAATAATTAAAGGATATTCTCGTAGTATCCCAATTTTCAGATGTATTTCCAGAAGAGCTGCCAGGGCAACCTCCAGATAGGGAAGTTGAATTTAGAATCCATTTGATACCAGGAACCGCACCAATTGCCAAAGCACCTTACCGTTTGGCACCCGCAGAAATGCAGGAACTGAAGAAACAATTAGATGAATTGTTGGAGAAGAGATTCATACAGCCAAGCTCATTGCCATGGGGAGCACCGATTTTATTCATTAAAAAGAAAGACGGATCAATGCGTATGTGTATTGACTACCGTGAATTGAACAAAGTCACGATTAAGAATCGGTATCCATTACCAAGGATAGATGATCTGTTCGATCAATTGCAAGGAGCACGATTTTTCTCAAAAATCGATTTAAGGTCAGGATATCATCAATTAATGGTACAGGAAGAGGACATTCCTAAGACCGCTTTTAGAACAAGGTATAAGGAAAGGATCATTAGTGTATTTGATTTCTATAATCACTCACACTAAAGGAAAAGAATTAAAGGATATTCCCGTAGTATCCCAATTTTCAGATGTATTTCCAGAAGAGCTGCCAGGGCAACCTCCAGATAGGGAAGTTGAATTTAGAATCCATTTGATACTAGGAACCGCACCAATTGCCAAAGCACCTTACCATTTGGCACCCGCAGAAATGCAGGAACTGAAGAAACAATTAGATGAATTGTTGGAGAAGAGATTCATACAGCCAAGCTCATCGCCATGGGGAGCACCGATTTTATTCGTTAAAAAGAAAGACGGATCAATGCGTATGTGTATTGACTACCGTGAATTGAACAAAGTCACGATTAAGAATCGGTATCCATTACCAAGGATAGATGATCTGTTCGATCAATTGCAAGGAGCACGATTTTTCTCAAAAATCGATTTAAGGTCAGGATATCATCAATTAATGGTACAGGAAGAGGATATTCCTAAGACCGCTTTTAGAACAAGGTATGACCATTATGAAATTACTGTCATGCCATTTGGTTTAACCAATGCCCCAGCTGCATTTATGGACATGATGAACCGAATATGTAAGCCATATTTGGATAAATTCATAATTGTCTTTATAGATGATATTCTTATTTATTCCAAAAGAAAGGAAGATCATGCAAAGCATTTGCACGCACTTCTAAGTTTACTAAGAAAAGAAAAGCTTTATGCTAAGTTTTCGAAATGTGAGTTTTGGTTAGAATAGCCATTCCCTTAACTAAATTAACCTATAAATCCATTAAGTTTGAATGGGGACCAAAACAAGAAGAAGCCTTTAGAATTCTTAAGCAAATATTAACCCATACACCCATACTAGCGTTACCAGAAGGAACTGAAAATTTTGTAATCAATTGTGATGCTTCTAAGTTAGGTTATGGATGTGTATTAATGCAACGTCAAAAGGTTATAGCTTACGCCTCTAGACAACTTAAGAATCATGAAGAGAATTACTCAACCCATGATCTAGAGTTAGGAGCTATAATTTTTGCCCTTAAAATTTGGAGACATTACCTATACGGTAGTATGTTTACCATATTCACCGACCATAAGAGTTTAAGGTATGTTTTTTGGCAAAAGGAATTGAACATGAGACAAAGACGCTGGATGGAGATACTTAGTGATTTTGATTGTGATATCCAGTATCATACAGGAAAGGCAAATGTAGTTGCTGATGCTTTAAGTCGGAAGTATCATGAAAAGCCAAAAAGAGTATGTTCTCTTAAGTTAAATCTGCAAATAGATTTAAATGATCAGATTAGAAAAGCACAAGATCAGTAATCAAAGATGATAATAAAAAATTGAAAGGAATGATTAAGGAATTAGAACAAGGAACAGATGGAATTTGGAGATTCCATAAGAAAATAATGTGGATACCTAAATTAGGAAACCTACGTCACCGTATATTAGAAGAAGCCCATAAGTCTAAGCAGACGATGCATCCTGGAAGTGATAAGATGTATCAAGACTTAAGAAAGAATTTCTGGTGGATAGGAATGAAAAAGGATATAACAGCATATGTTTCAAAGTGTTTAACTTGTTCACAAGTCAAAGCCGAACATCAGAAACCCTCAGGTTTATTACAACAGTTAGAATTGCCTGTATGGAAATGGGAATTGATAACAATGGATTTTGTTACCAAATTACCCAAAACAAGAAAAGGCAATGATACAATCTGGGTGATTGTAGACAGACTAACCAAGTCAGCTCATTTCTTACCAATGAAAGAAACGTTCAGTATGGAACAGTTAGCTAAATTATATGTAAATGAAACAGTTTCATTACATGGAATTCCTCTATCAATTGTTTCTGACAGAGATAGCCGTTTTACCTCTCATTTTTGGATAAGTTTCCAAAAAGCCATGGGAACCAAGTTGAATCTAAGCACCACTTATCATCCTCAAACGGACGGACAAAGCAAAAGGACAATTCAGACAATGGAAGATATGCTTAGAGCTTGTGTAATTGATTTCGGAGGTAATTGGGGCGATCATTTACCATTGATAGAATTTTCTTATAATAACAGTTATCACACAAGTATCAATGTTGCACCATTCGAAGCACTTTATGGACGAAAGTGCTGAACGCCAGTCTGTTGCGCAGAAATTGGAGAAAAGCAACTATCTGGACCTGAGATAGTACAAGAAACAACAGACAAGATCATTCAAGTCAAGGAACGACTGAAAGCAGCACGTGATCGACAAAAGAGTTATGCTAATAACATACGAAAGCCATTGGAATTTCAAGTAGGAGATAAAGTGTTATTGAAAGTCTCTCTCTGGAAAGGAGTGGTAAGATTCATAAAAAGGGGAAAACTAAGCCCCAGGTATGTTGGACCTTTTGAGATTATTAGAAGAATAGGACCTGTAGCCTATCAGCCACAACTGCCAGAGGAAATGGCAGGAATACATGATGTATTTCATGTATGCAATCTCAAGAAATGCTTAGCTGATGAATCGCTAGTAGTGCCTCTTAAGGATATAGAGGTAAATGAACAGTTAAAATTTGTAGAGAGGCCTCTACAGATTGAAGACAGGAAAGTTAAGAACCTCAAGCACAAGAGACTAGTTCTAGTCAAAGTAAAGTGGGACTCCAAAAGAGGACCAGAATATACATGGGAGCTTGAATCAGAAATGCAAGGGAAATACCTACACCTGTTCCAGTAGACCTCGAGGACGAGCTCTAAAATACGGTGGGGAGGATATAACAACCCTCCAAAATATTTTTCGATGCCCTAATATATTTTAAAATAACCCTATATGTCTCTAAATATACCCCGTATGTTAAAACCGAGCCCAAAATATGAAATACCATTAAAAATTAATTAAAAACAAGAAAAATAGGTCTCTTGCGGGGCGCGTAAGCCACCCCTTGAGATTACGCGGGCCGCGACGACAAGAGATTAGGGCGACACCCGGTGCCGCCAGGTGTCCTAACCGTGTCAAGTCTATGGGTCGGGTCAGCAACCCTAGGGCCTACCCTAGGGAGTGTCGCGGGCCGCGAAGGCCCTGAAGAAATGCTACGCGGGGCGCGACGGAACCAGAAATTAGCCCTATAAGTAGCAACCTTCGGCAGTTCAAACAATTCGCTCAAAATCTTTCTCTCAACGAAATTCTAAAGTATAGGCATAATTTTCGAGTATAATACCCCCCTAATTAACGAAGTTCTACCCCGATGTAAGTATTATAACCCCGGTTACGTATTAGATACGCTGCCCGATTCATCAAAGGTTCTGTAACGGCTGTCGAGGTTCTGCTCGACGTAGTCGTTGGAATGACGTCTCGGGGAGGGTATTACTAATGTAAATAATGGGTTATTATACTAACATATGTGCATTGTTTAAATTATAGATTATCACCAGGAAACCTTACAGAAAACCTAAGTCAGCAATGTGAGTAATCTCCTTTTTGTAAACTATTTTTACAAAACCTTAAATATTTTACAATGTGATTAAGCAGTGATTGAGTCTTTGTAGTTCTTCAATTACTGCCGGTATATTGGGGTTTTGTATACAAAATGTGGAACACGTTACCATTGGACGACGAGTTAACCAATGTGTAATATGACCCACCAGTCAGGATTGACAATACTAAATGAGTAATTGTGTAGAAATAAACAATGTGATTGCTCTCAATACTGTTAAGAGTAAAATGTTTCTTGATTAAACTGGGATTCACTCACCAGTATTTCCCACTGACAAATGTTTTTAAAACTCGTTTCAGGTAACAAAATGTAAAATCCAAAATAGAAGAAAGCCAGCTGGAGAGCACTAACGACTTGGAAAAATGTGGCTATAAAAGTTACCTAGAAGACGATGTTTTAAATTCAATAAAATAGGGTTTATCCCTATAAACCTGTTGTAATAAGAAACATGGGTTTTACCCTTATGTTTATTAAAGATGGTGGTTTTACTCTTATAAAGATTTCCTAACTACGGTCCTGATGAAATTTCCGCTGCCAAATTGATAAATAATGATACCACCAAAACTGGTCTCGTGGCCGGCCGTTCCCGGGACAGATAGGGGGCGGGGGTTGCGACAAACAGGACATAGCCTCTTATCGGGAAAGCCTTAAGGGCTCTGTCGTTATCTCTCTCCTCCAAGCCAGGTTGAAAATGGCCTATGAGGCCAAGACCATGGGCCTTGAATGCCCTTCGTGGAATGTTGAAGCTTGGGAGGCGAAGTTGAGGGATCTCGGTGGCAATCCCATGGAGCATCCTGTGAAGCCTGCTGTTGAGGAGCCTGCTAAGGTGGCTGAGAAGGTGGTGATGCTGGTGGTGATGCTGCTAAGGATGCTGGAGCGGATGCTGGTGCTGATGAAGCCATGGTCGAAGAGGGTGCTACCCCTTGAAAGCAGCGAAATGGGCGATGATGGATGTTGATGCCGAGGCCGGAGCCCCTTTTTTTAAATTTGTTGGTTGTGGTTGTTGAACAATTTCCTTTCCTGTCCTTTAAACAATTTACTTTCCTGCATTAAGACAATATGATGACCAAAGGTGGATGGGTCCTGAGTTTCAGGATGAAACCCTTGGTCATCAATTAGCATGCTTTATTTTGAACAATATAATAGTTGGAGGTGGATGGGTCTCGGTTTGAGACGAAACCTTCAACTGTTAAGTAGTTATGGTAGAAAACTAATCGTGCTTTTGGTGGATGGGTCTCAGTTTGAGATGAAACCAAAAGCACAAACTTTTGCTATGTTAATAAACTAACTTCTTTTGGCTTTATCCATTATTGTTCATTTTTATTTTGCAAAGCTTATTTTGATAACTGTTGTTTGATTTAAATACCGTTTCAATTTTCAATTTTAGTGTATTATTTCAAACATTCTAACCAAATATCCCGAAATATATCCTGAGAATATATTTTGAGAATATATCCTGAGAATATATCCTGATCAAGATACTCATAAATGTTATAACCAAACTTTTGTCAAACACAGTTTCAGAAATTTATACAATTTAGATAAGGTTTTTAAAGGAACAAAAAGGAAAGATCATACCAGAGACAGAGTACCACCCTATCCTTAAACTTCAATCCTTTTGCAACCTTTCCACCGAAGATGTCCCCAGTCTGGGATACTTAGTGAACTAGACCCCAACTTGATCCTTTGAGCTTCTCACAATGCCTTAGTAGGGATGTCCCCTGTGCATAATGTCTTTGAATACTTAGAAATTTTCTGGACATCAATTGCAACTGCTTGTACAACTTTCGTATTACAGGGGACAAACCCTAAATTATCCTGGAGATAAATCCTTAATATTCCGGGGATAAACCCATAGGTATTTTGGGGAAAATCCCAAATTTTCGTGCGCTACAGGCGGGAGTGTATAAACCCCAAGACTTAGAAAGGTGAAAACCTTTAAACCTTAGAGAGTATGAAAATACCCTTTCGTGAGAGAGGGTGATCAATCCTCATATACCTTTTACATGAACTATCCCTGGATAACTTGCGCTCCAGGCAGGGTGTCTAAACCCAATTCGAAAGAAAGGTGAATACCTTTAAACCTGTGAAGGGATCAGGATCCCTTAAACGTGAGAGAGGGGGCCAATCCACTAATCTTTTGAATTACCCTGAGTGCATATCCTGGAGTTATATCCCGAAGCGTATTCTGCAAAACAACCTCCAACTAAGGTGGGTGTTAGCCTGGCTAACACCCCTCCGATGCTTAAGTCAGTATTGGGTTCAAATAAAATAGAATTATATTTAAAAGAGATAGAATTCATACCATCTTGAGTTAGAACCTAAATTCTAAATTCACTTGAAATAGGCTTTGAGGTGTATAGCATTCCAGGATCTTGATAATAAATCCCCCTCCATATTCTTAAGCCGGTATGCTCCTTTCCCGGATTCCGATTCAATCTCATAAGGTCCTTCCCACTTAGGAGCTAACTTTCCATCAGCAGGATTAGTAGTGTTCTGAAAAGCTTTCCTTAACACCCAATCTCCAACTTGAAACCTTCTCGTCCTTAGATTTTTTTATATGCTCTGGATATCCTCTGTTGGTATGCTGACATTCTCAATTTTGCCGCATCCCTTGTTTCATCGATAGTATCCAATTCTCGGCATAGGGCTTCAGGATTCTTCTCAGGATCCTAGAGGTTGGATCTTGTTGTAGGTATCACCATCTTCGTCGGGATTACTGCTTCTGCTCCAAATACTAAGGAAAATGGAGTTTGCCCAGTTGCACTTTTCACTGTTGTCCTATCAGCCCATAAAACAAAGGGTAATTCTTCTGCCCATCTTCCTTTTTTAGCTCCTAATCTTTTCTTCAAATTGTTGACTATTATCTTGTTTGAGGATTCTTCTTGCCCATTTGCTTGAGGATGTACCGGAGTAGATGTAATCATCTTGATTCCCCAACTTTTGCAAAAATCAGTGGTCCTTTTGCTGATAAACTGAGAGCCATTGTCACAAATTATCTCAGCTGGTATCCCAAACCTAGTCAGGATATTCCTCTTTATGAAGGATACTACTTCTTGGTCTCTAACTTGAACAAATGCTTCAGCTTCAACCCACTTGGAAAAATAATCTGTCATTGCCAGCATAACCTTTCCTCCTGGAGCCTTCGGCAATTTTCCTACTATGTCCATACCCCATTTCATGAATGGCCAAGGGGAAGCAATAGGACATAGTGGTTCAGCAGGTTGATGCAGTATATTGCTATGCCTTTGAGATGCATCACATCTTCGAGCATATTCTGCAACATCCTTCCTCATCGTCAGCTAATAATATCCTGTTCTCAATGCCTTTGAGAATAATGATCTGCCCCCAGTATGGTTGCCACAATCCCCTTCGTGTATATCCTAAAGCACTTCTTTAGTTTTGGGATCCTCCAAGCACCTCATGTATGGTCCTGCAAGAAATTTCTTATGTAGAATATTATTTATAATAGTGAATCGGGATACCTTCATCCTAAAAGCCTTAGGATTCTCATCTTTTGGAATATGTCCTTCCTTGAGATATCTCACAATTCGAGCCGTCCAGGACTTGGGATCCTCCTCTGGATACTCATCATCAGGATCCTGAATACTTGCTACTTCCTTATCCTGAGGCTTGAAAAGATCCAGTGCGGGATATAGGATATGTAGTATTGGTATCTGAGTTCCCTCTGGTATCCTGACAGATGATCCTAGATTTTCCAAAGCATCTGCTTCAGCATTATCCTCCCTCGGTACCTGTTCAAGTGTTAAAACATCGAAATATCCTGCTAATTTTTTGAGAATTTCGAGATATTCGATTAACTTCTCACCTTTAACTGCATAGGATCCATTAAAATGATTAGTAATTAACAAGGAATCAACAAATACTTGCAAACTTTTAATATTCATACTCCTGGCCAACTCTAATCCTGCAATTAAAGCTTCATATTCTGCTTCATTATTAGTGGCAGGAAATTCACACCTAATAGCCTAGGGTAATATGTCCCCCTGTGGCGATTTTAGTAGTATACCCAATCCTACACCTCTCACATTAGATGCACCATCAGTATATAATATCCAGGATTCCAAGTTTTCTCCTAGCTGTTGTACTTCTAGGTCTACTTCACTTTGAATATCACTACTGAAATCAGCCACAAAGTCAGCTAGAGCCTGAGACTTTATGGCATTTCTAGGTTCATATACTAGATCATAGGCACTTAATTTTACTGACCACTTAGCCATTCTACCCGACATCTCAGGTTTCCTAAGCACATTTTTAACAGGATAATTAATTTTAACATGAATCCTATGTGTCTCAAAATAATGTCTAAGCTTGGTCGATGCCATAACTAGGGCCAATATATTTTTTTCTAAATGAGAATATCTAGTTTCAGCATCTAACAAACATTTACTAACATAATAGACAGGATACTGCTGACCTTCATGATCCTTTACCAGAACAGCACTTACTGCATTCCCTGATACTGCGAGATACAGGGATAATGGTTCACCATCCTCGGGCTTCAACAATAGAGGTGCAGTTGAGAGATACTGCTTCAATACCTGCAAGGCTGCTTCATGCTTCTCTCCCCATTCAAATTTCTTATTCTTCTTCAGGATATCGTAGAATTCCTTGCATTTTTCCGAGGATCTTGATATAAACCTGTTTAATGTTGCTACTCGCCCTGTTAATCTTTGTACATCTTTCATGTTTGAAGGTGACTTGATATCCAGGATAGCTTTAATCTGTTTCGGGCTTGCTTCGATCCCCCTTTTAGTCACCATGTATCCTAGAAACTTTCCTGCCCCCACTCCAAAATGGCATTTGGCAGGATTTAGTTTCATGTTGTACTGGTCCAGTATATCGAATGCTCCTTCAATATCCCGAAGGTGATCCTCAGCCTTCTTAGATTTTACCACCATATCATCAATGTATACCTCCATGGTGTCCCCCAGTTTGTCTTTGAACATCATGTTTACCAATCTCTGGTATGTTGCACCTGCATTTTATCAAACCAAAAGGCATAGCAGTATAACAATAAATACTTGTTGGTGTCATGAAAGCAGTATCTTCTTGGTCCGAAGGTTCCATTTGTATTTGCTGAAATCTTGAGGATGCATCCATGAAGGTTAACATTTCATGACAGGCAGTAGCATCCACCATTGAGTCGATATGAGGCAGAGGGAATGGGTCTTTAGGACACGCTTTGTTCAAGTCTGTGTAATCTACACAAACTCTCCATTTCCCATTTTTCTTTTGCACCACAACTACATTTGCTAGCCATTTGGGAAATTTGACTTCCCTAATCATCTTGCCCTTTAATAATCTTTCAACCACTTCCTGAATGATTGCGTTCCGTTCAGGAGCAAACTTCCTTCGTTTTTGCTGGACAGATTTGAAAGACCTGTCAATTCCGAGCTTGTGAGTTATAATATCCTTGGAAATACCTGTCATATCCTCATCTTTCCATGCGAATGTTGACATCCTGCATTTCAAAAAGTTAGTCAATTGATTTTCAATATCCTGCGGGATATTGGTTCCTATGAGCACCGAGATATCCGGATTATCCTGATCCAGGATAATTTTCTTAACATCCGGATCTGAAGCTTCCACGATATCCTGGGCTCGCATCTTTAATTGCTATCCTGCTTTGGACTTCGTTGAGGATTTCATTGAAGAAGAATAACACTCATTCGCTTCTTATTGATCACTTTCCACCTTGACAACCCCCCAAGGGGTAGGGATCTTGATACACTGATGATAGGTCGATGGCACAGCTTTCATATCATGGATCCATGGCCTACCCAATATAATATTGTAGCAGGATAAGGAGTCCATGACACAGAAGTGTTGCATCGAGTTGACTCCTTCAACATATACTGGCAGCTTTATTTCTCCCACAGTATTCCTAGCCTCTCCACTGAGCCCGACAAGTACAGTAGATTTTGAAGTGATATCCATCGGGAAAACATTCATCCTTTTCAGTGTTTCTAGCTGAATAATGTTAACAGAGCTGCCATTATCCACCAGTATCCTACGCATAAAGTGGTTAGCAACATATAAAGTTATTACCAAACCATCATGGTGGGGATCCTGGACTGTATCCCTGTCATCACTATCGAACGTGATCACTTTATCAGCTGTGAGGGATGTCATCTTGGTTGGCTTATCTCCCCGTTCTACCTTAGCTTCCTTTGCATGCCTTTTTGCTGCAGAATAAGAGGTTCCACAGATGTCGGATCCTCCTGAAATAAAGTTAATTATTTTGGTATCTGCAGGAGGTGATGCTGCTCGTTCAGGATCCTTCTCAGTATCCTGACCCTTATTCTTCTTTCTTCCCCAGAAGATCCTTCAGATATCCTTTGCTCAGCAGATAGCTTATTTCCTTCCTCAGGGCAATGCAATCTTCCGTAACATGTCCAAAATCCTCATGGAAGGCACACCACCAATGGCGGAACTAGCCCAAAAAGTTAGGGGTATCCTATTTTTTTTAGAATCAGGGGTATCCTTTATATAACAGAAACAGAGTTGAGGGGTATTTTTACACTACGGAAATGGAGTTAAGTGCTATTTTTACACTACGGAGACGGGGTTGAGGGGTAGCCCGTGCTACCCCTAATAACACTACAAGTCCGCCACTGCACACCACTTGGATTTATCCTTCCAATCAGCTTTTTGTTGGTTCTTCCTAGGCCACCTCGCTTTGTCTCCTAAACCCTGCATAGCATACATCAGTTCAGGTATATTAACAAAAAAACAATATTCTGACAACTCAGGATACTCCTCAGGATCCTCGTCTTCAACAACATTCACTTTCTTGCTGTCATTCATGCCATATGGCTTAGAGCGATATGGTTTGTATGAGGATTCTGACTTCCTGTTAGTTGATTCATAGGTTGAGGATGAATTCATCCTCTCTTGCATCTTTTTGTCATCTTCCAGCCGAATATATCTTAAAGCCCTGTTTCGAGCCTCATCCAGGTTCCTGCAAGGATTCATTACAAGATCCTGATAGAATTGGAAATCCTTTTGCAGCCCCATTTTGAATGCCTGCACAGCTGTTGCAACATCAAGATGTGGGATATCCAGAGATTCCCTGCTAAACTTGTTCACATAATCCCTTAAGGATTCCTGTGGACCTTGAGTTATCCTGTAGAGATCACTGGTTAGTTTTTCAAAACTTCTACTGCAAGAAAATTGACTATTAAACAAATTAACTAAATGAGCAAACGATGTAATTGAATGAGGTGGAACATTTAAGAGCCATTTTAAGGTTGTTCCCGTTAAAGTAGAACCAAAACCCTTGCAGAGGCATGCTTCCTTGAGATCCGGAGGGATAGGGTTAATTTCCATCCTTTCCTTATACTGAGCAATATGCTCCTCAGGATCCGTAGTTCCGTCATAGAGCTTCATGTTGGGGGTTTGAAATCTTTTTGGGATTTCAGCATCACAAATAGGATACGCAAACCGGCATATCCTGTGGCTATCCTGGGATACTTCTGGAATTGGCTGGACCACCACGGGTACACTGGATATCATATCCTTCAATTTCTGAATTTCCCTAGAGAATGCTGATGTCATACCTGCATCCTGCAAAGATCCAAGAGCATTAGTAACAAGGGTATTAGTATTATTAGACACGTTACCAGTCTGAGGATTCTGACCATATCCTGAAGCATATCCAGAGCTTCTCACAGTTGACACCCTGACCGAAGAGGGTATCTCAGGGGTATGATTCTTGGAATGGCTGGGCACAATATTGCCCCTGTTATCCATGGTATACACTGCCGAACTGAAGTTCAAAGCTCTAGGCTACAAGGAAGTGACGGTATCCTCAGTAGGCCTGCTTGAGCTGGATTTCAAGAGTTGTATCTCTCTCATCAGCATCTGGTTAGTCTCCTGTTGTTGCTTCATCTGATCCTGTATACTACCAAACAAAGTCAGAATTTCATCATTAGAAGCCAAAATAGGAGTACCCCTTGAGACACCAGATCCTTGAACATTCCGAGTGGGGATAACATCCCGAGCTGCATGAGTTTCAGTTCTTCTTGAAAGATCTTGAGGCTGTGAAGAGGCTTGCGTCCTCGGAGATGGTAGGAGCAACGAACCAATGGTTGCAGAGGTTGTGGCAGACACGGTAGAAGAGCTCATGTTTGATCTTGAGGCCATTGAAAATAGTGTAGCAAAAATTTTTGAAAATAGAAAACCAAGTAGTGATTTTGCAAAAGCTTTTAGTAGAAATAGCACCACTTGCCCCATGGTGGGCGCCAAGTTGTTTTGGTCAAAAATTACCTAAGTAATTAAGTGATCAAATTAGTTTGGTGAGATAGTGTGCTAGATGTAATTGTAAAAAATACGCTGATTAAGTTGTTAATAAAAACAGTTTTCAGGATACCGAGCTATATCTACAACCAAACAATGAGCAAAAAAGGTAGAGGGTGACAAAGGATGTACGAGGAAAGCCCTTGATCAATCTAGATCGCCGGCACAAAACCTCGGGAGCTGACAATCACAGCTGCCTTGTTCTTCTTATTACTTCAAATATCAGGATACAGTGCAGTATATGATGCGGATCAACTAGGTGTTACAATGCGATTTGAATACAAGTGTAAGTTGTTATGGGTCATTTTCTGAACATATATCCTGACTAATATTCTGGCTTTGATTGTTTATTTGTGATTAGGATATTGGTAACATCCTGGTACAATATCCTGGTAGTAACTGATTTAACCACATGCAGATTAGAAGGTGCAAGACTCCAACGTTCAAGTAGACTTCTTCCCCTCAAGACTCGGGCAAATCAGTTAGCTTATAGACGTTGAACCCGAAAGACCAGGACTGCAACGTTCGTATGGGGAATATCCTCCGAATCCCGGAATAATAGGATATTTAGTTAGTTCTCTTTTACTATAAATAGATTGATTGGATCAGATTAAGGCACACACTCTTACGCACACTTTTACTCTCCTGTTGCAAACAATCACTACACTCAAACACTTGTACTCGAATTACATTGTAACACATAGTTGATCCGCATCATATCCTGCACTGTATCCTGATATTTGAAGTAATAGAAGATCAAGGCAGCTGCGATTGTCAGCTCCCGAGGTTTTGTGCCGGCGATCTAGATTGATCAAGGGCTTTCCTCGTACATCTTGTGTCACCCTTTACATTTTCACTCATTGTTTGATCATAGATACAGCTCTATATCCTGAGCCGTATCCTGAAACTGTTTTTGCAAATAACTTAACTAGAATATTTTCAACACACATTTCAAGCACACTACCTCACTTAACTAATTTGATCACTTAATTGCTTCGGTAATTTTTGACCAAAACAATTTGGCGCCCACCGTGGGGCAAGTGGTGCTATTTCTACTAAAAGCTTTTGCAAAATCATTACTTGGTTTTCTATTTTCAAAACTTTTTGCTACACTATTTTCAATGGCCTCGAGATCAAACATGAGCTCTGCCACCGTGTCTTCTATAACCTCTGCAACAATTGGTTCGGTGCTTCCACCACCTCCTCCGAGAATGCAAGCCTCTTCACAGGGAACTGAAAGTCATGTAGCTCGGGATGTTATCCCCGCTCGCAATATCCAGGGATCTAGTCCTGTTTTGGCTTCTAACAAAGAAATTCTAAATTTGTTTGGTAGTGTACAGGAATAGATGAGGCAGCAGCAGGAAACTAATCAGATGCCGATGAGAGAGATACAACTCTTGAAATCCGGCCCAAGTAGGCCTGCTGAAGATACTGTCACTCCCTTCCAGCCCAGGGCTTTGAACTTCAGTTCTGCAGTCTATACTGGGGATAACCGGGGGAATATTGTGCCTAGCTATTCCCAGAATCATACTCCTGAGACACCCTCTTCAGTAAGAGTATCAACTGTGAGAAGCTCGGGATATGCTTCAGGATATGGCTAGAATCCCGAAGCTGGTAATGTATCTAATAATAATACTCTTGCTACTAATGGTGTTGGATCTTTGCAGGATGCAGGTATGACATCAGCATTTTCCAGGGAGCTTCAAAAACTGAAGGACATGATATCCAGTGTACCTGGGGTGGTTCAGCCAATTCCTGAAGTGTCCTAGGACAGCCACAGGATATCCCACTTGGCGTATCCCATTTGTGATGCTGAAATCCCAAAAAGATTTCAAACCCCCAAAATGAAACTCTATGACGGAACTACGGATCCTGAGGAGCATATTGCCCAGTATAGGGAAATGATGGAAATCAACCCTATCCCTCCAGATCTTAAAGAAGCATGCTTGGGCAAGGGTTTTGGTTCTACCTTAACAGGATCAGCCTTAAAATGGCTCTTAAACGTTCCTCCTCACTCAATTACTTCATTTGATCATTTAGTTAATTTATTTAATAGTCAATTTTCTTGCAGCCGGAGTTTTGAGAAATTAACCAGTGACCTTTACAGGATAACTCACGGACCTCAGGAATCCTTGAGGGATTATGTGAACAAGTTTAGTCAGGAATCCTTGGATATCCCACATCTTGATGTTGCAACGGCCGTGCAAGCCTTCAAGATGGGGTTGCAAAAGGATTCTCAATTTTATCAGGATCTTGTAATGAATCCCTGCAGGAATCTGGACGAAGCTCGTAATAGGGCTTTAAGATACATTCGGCTGGAGAATGATAAAAAGATGCAAGAGAGAATGAATTCGTCCACGACCTATGAGTCAACCAACAGAAAATCAGAGTCCTCGTATAAACCATATCGCTCAAAACCGTATGGCAGAAATGATGGCAAAAAAGTGAATGCTGTTGAAGACGAGGATCCTGAGGAGTATTCTGAGTTATCTGAATATTGTTTTTCTGTTAACATACCTGAACTGATGTATGCTATTCAGGGTTTAGGAGACAAAGCAAGATGGCCCCGAAAGAATCAACAAAAGGCTGATTGGAGGGACAAGTCCAAATGGTGTGCTTTCCACGAGGATTTCGGGCATGTTACTGAGGATTCCATCGCTTTAAGAAAAGAAATAAGCTATCTCTTAAGTAAGGGATATCTGAAGGACCTCTCGGGAAAAAAGAAGAATAAGGGTCAGGATCCTGAGAAGGATCCTGAACGAGCAGCATCACCTCCTGCGGATGCAAAAATAATTAACTTTATTTCGGGAGGCTCCGACATCTGCGGCACATCATATTCTGCGGCAAAAAGACACGCGAAGGAAGCCAAAGCAGAGAGGGGAGATAAGCCGACAAGGATGTCAACCCTCACGACTGACAAAGTCATCACGTTTGATAATGATGACAGGGATACTGTCCAGGATCCCCATCATGATGCTTTAGTAATAACGTTATATGTTGCTAACCATTTTGTATGCAGGATATTAGTAGATAATGGCAGCTCAGTCAATATAATCCAGCTGGAAACATTGAAGAGGATGAATGTATCCCTAATGGATATTACTTCGAAGTCCACTGTGCTCTTTGGTTTCAGTGGAGAAGCTAGGAATACCATAGGAGAGATAAAGTTGCCCGTGTATATTCAAGGGGTCAACTCAATGCAGCGCTTTTATGTCATGGACTCTCTATCCTGCTATAATATTATATTAGGAAGGCCTTGGATCCATGATATGAAAGTTGTTCCGTCAACCTACCATCAATGTATCAAGATCCCTACTCCTTGGGGAGTTGTCAAGGTGGAAAGTGATCATCAGGAAGCAAAGGAGTGTTATTCTTATTCAATGAAATCCTCAACAAAACCTAGTGCGGCATAGCCATTAAAGATGCGAGGCCAGGATATCATGGAGGCTTCAGAACAGGATGTAAAGAAAATTATCCTGGATCAGGATAATCCGGATATCTCGGTGCTCATGGGAACCAATATCCCTCAGGATATTGAAGATCGACTGACTAATTTTTTGAAATGCAGGATGTCAACATTCGCATGGAAGCATGAGGATATGACAGGTATTTCCAAGGATATTAAAACACATAAGCTCGGTATTGACAGGTCATTCAAGCCTGTCCAACAAAAGAGAAGGAAGTTTGCTCCGGAGTGAAATGTGATTATTCAGGAAGAAGTAGAGAGGTTATTGATGTCCAAAATGATCAGAGAAGTCAAGTTTCCAAGATGGCTAGCAAATGTGGTGGTGGTGCAGAAGAAGAATGGGAAATGGTGAGTTTGTGTAGATTACACAGACTTGAACAAAGCTTATCCCAAAGACCCATTTCCTCTTCCTCATATTGACTCAATGGTGGATGCTACTGCCGACCATGAGATGTTAACCTTCATGGATGCATCCTCAGGATTCCAGGAGATCCAAATGGAACCTTCAGACCAGGAGGATACTGCCTTCATGCCACCGACAGGTATTTATTGCTACACTGCTATGCCCTTTGGTTTGAAAAATGCAGGTGCAACATATCAAAGACTGGTGAACATGATGTTCAAGGACAAGCTGGGGGACACTATGGAGGTGTACATCGATGACATGGTAGTAAAATCTAAAAAGGTTGAGGATCACCTCCAGGATATTAAGGGAGCATTTGATATCCTGGATCAGTATAACATGAAGCTAAATCCTGCTAAGTGCCATTTTGGAGTGGGGGCAGGAAAGTTTCAAGGATATATGGTGACTAAAAGAGGGATAGAAGAAAGCCCAGAACATATCAAAGCCATCTTGGATATCAAATCACCTTCCAACATGAAAGATGTTCAAAGACTAACAGGACGAGTGGCAGCATTGAATGATTTATTTCAAGATCCTCAGAAAAATGCAAGGAATTTTATGATATCCTGAAGAAGAACAAGAAGTTTGAATGGGGAGTAAAGCATGAAGCAACCTTGTAGGATTTGAAGCGGTATCTTTCAACCGCGTCTCTATTGATGAAGCCTGAGGATGGTGAACCATTATCCCTGTATCTTGCAGTATCGGGGAATGCAGTAAGTGTTGTCCTTGTAAAGGATCATGAAAGTCAGTAGTATCCTGTTTATTATGTTAGCAAAAGTTTATTAGATGCTGAAACTAGGTACTCTCATTTAGAGAAATTAATATTAGCCCTAGTTATGGTGTCAACGAAACTTAGACACTATTTTGAAACACATAGGATTCATGTTAAAACCAACTATCCTGTAAAAAACGTGCTTAGGAAACCAGAGATGTCAGGTAGGATGACTAAGTGGTCAGTGAAATTAAGTGCATATGATCTAGTGTATGAACCTAGAAATGCCATAAAGTCTCAGGCTTTAGCTGACTTTGTGGCTGATTTCAGTAGTGATATTCAAAGTGAAGTAGACCTAGAAGTCCAACAGCTAGGAGAAAGCTTAGAATCCTGGACGTTATATACTGATGGTGCATCTAATGTGAGAGGTGTAGGTTTGGGTATACTACTAAAATCACCACAGGGGGACATATTACCCCAAGCTATCAGGTGTGAATTTCCTGCCACTAATAATGAAGCAGAATATGAAGCTTTAATTGCAGGATTAGAATTGGCTAAAATCATGAATATCAAGAGTTTACAAGTATTTGTTGATTCCTTGTTAATCACTAACCATTTTAATGGAACCTATGCAGTTAAAGGTGAGAAGTTAATCGAGTATCTCGAAATTCTCAAAAAATTAGCAGGATATTTCGATATTTTTACACTTGAACAGGTACCAAGAGAGAATAATGCTGAAGCTGATGCCTTGGCAAATCTGGGATCATCAGTCAGGATACCGGAAGGGACCCGAATACCAATATTACATATCCTGTATCCTGCTACGGATCCTCAGGATAAGGAAGTAGTAAGTGTTCGGGATCCAGATGATGAACATCCTGAGGAGGATCCTAAGTCTTGGATGGCTCCAATCATAAGATATCTTAAAGAAGGACACATCCCAAAGAATGAAAATCCTAAGGCCTTTAGAATGAAGGTATCATGATTCACTATTATAAATAATGTTTTGTATAAGAAATCTCTTGCAGGACCATATCTGAGGTGCTTGGAGGATCCCGAAACCAATGAAGTGCTTCAGGATATACACGAAGGGGATTGTGGTAACCATACTGGGGGCAGGTCGTTATTCTCAAAGGTGTTAAGAACAGGATATTATTGGCCGAGGATGAGAAAAGATGCTGCAGAATATGCTTGAAGATGTGATGCTTGTCAAAGACACAGTAATATATTACATCAGTCGGCTGAGCCACTTTATCCTATAGCTTCCCCTTGGCCATTCATGAAGTGGGGAATGGATATAGTAGGAAAATTACCAAAGGCTCCAGGAGGAAAGGTCTTCATGTTGGCAATGACTGATTATTTCTCTTAGTGGGTCGAAGCTGAAGCATTTGTTCAAGTTAGAGATCAAGAAGTGGTATCCTTCATAAAAAGGAATATCCTGACTAGGTTTGGTGTACCAGCTGAGATAATTTGTGACAATGGATCTCAGTTTATAAGTAAGAGGACTACTGACTTTTGCAAGAGTTGGGGAATCAAAATGATCACATCCACACCGGTACATCCTCAAGCAAATGGACAAGCAGAATCCTCAAACAAGATAATCGTCAACAACCTGAAAAAGAGAATAGGAGCTAAAAAAGGAAGATGGGCAGAAGAACTACCCTTTGTTTTATTGGCTGATAGAACGACGGTGAAAAGTGCGACTGGTCAAACCCCATTTTCCTTAGTATTTGGAGCAGAAGCGGTAATCCCAACGGAATTAGTGATACCAACAGCAAGATCCAACCTCCGGGATCCTGAGCAGAATCCTGAAGTGCTTTGCCAGGAGTTGGATACGGTTGATGAGACAAGAAACGCAGCAAGGCTAAGGATGGCAGCATATCAACAGAGGATATCTAAAGTATATAACAAGAATATAAGGACTAGAAGATTCCAGGTTGGAGATTGGGTATTGAGAAAGGCTTTCCAGAATACTACTAATCCTACTGATGGAAAGTTGGCTCCAAAATGGGAAGGACCCTATGAGATTGAATCAGAATCCGGAAAAGGAGCATACCGACTCAAGAATATGGAGGGGGATATGCTACCAAGATCCTGGAATGCTATACATCTAAAGCTCTATTTCAAGTGACTTTGGAATTTAAATTCTAACTCAGGATGGTATGGATTCTATTTCTTTTTAATATTATTTATTTTTATGAACCCATTACTGACTTAAGCATCGGAGGGGTGTTAGCCAGGCTAACACCCACCTTAGCTTACAATTGTTTTGCAGTATATGCTTCGGGATATAGCTCCAGGATACACATTCAGGATACTTCGAAAGATTAGAGGATTGGCCCCCTCTCTCACGTTTAAGGGATCCTGGTCCCTTCACAGGTTTAAAGGCATTCACCTTTCCCTCGAATTGGGTTTAAACACCCCACCTGGAGCGCAAGTTATCCAGGAATAGTTCAAGATAGCGGGACCAGTCCATGTAAAAGTGGCTGACAATTTCGTTATTGTTGGCTATATCCTGGATCCTAAAGGTATATGAGGATTGATCACCCTCTCTCACGAAAGGGTATTTTCATACTCTCTAAGGTTTAAAGGTTATCACCTTTCTAACTCTTGGAGTTTATACACTCCCGCCTGTAGCGCATGGAAATATGGGATTTTCCCCAGGATATCTATGGGATTATCCCAGGATACTAAGGAATTATCTCCAGTTTATTTTAGGGTTTACCCCCTATAACATAAGAACTGTTCAGACGATTGAAACTAATGTTCAAAATTTTTTTTAAGTGTTCAAAGACTTCATGCACATGGGACATTCCTCCTAAGGCGATTGTGTAGAGCTCAAAAGATCAAATTTGAACCTAGTATACTAAGTATCTCGGACTGGGGACATCTTAGTGGAAGAAGTTGCAAAAGGATTGAAGTTCGGTACTAGGGTTATACTCTATTCCTGGTATGATCTTTCCTTTGTGAACTTTACATAAGTTGTTTGAATTTTTGAAACTATGTTTAAGGCTTAAATATCCAGATTAGGATATATTCTCAAAATGTGTTTTCAGGATATGTTTCAGGATATTTGATTGGAATGTTTGGGGTATAATACTTGGGTTGAAAATTAATACTCTGGTCAAGCAAGTATTATCAAAACGGTTTTTGAAAAATAAACTGTCCTTTATTCTTTAAAGACTTTATCTAAATTCTTTGAATTTTGAAAAACCCTATTTGACGAAAGTCTTCGTAGGATACCGCCTAGTATGTTGATCAGGATATTTTCAAAAAATAATTTTGCAAAGTTGAAATCTAAACTGAGCAATGCATGACAAAAAAATTAAAAGGCAACAGCAAATAAGTTAAAAGAAGGTGGTATTATCTAAAATAAGCGATACTAGTTGATAACCAAAGGCTTCATCCTAAAACCTAGGACCCATCCACCTTTGGTTATCAAATTGTTTTAATGCAGGAAAAAAAATTGTTCAAGGACAAGAAATAAAATTGTTCGAACAAACATAATCATCATATTTAAAAGAAATGAGTTTTAGGGGGCAACGCCTTCTTCAACCATCACATCTTCACCCGCATCCGCCTCAGGATTAGCTTGAACCTCCTTCTCAGCCTCGTCGCCAGCACCCGTTAATTTTCCCATCGCTTTTGAAGACCCTGCAGCCGCAGACTTGACGGGATGCTCCACGGGATTACCTCCGAGAGTTTTTAGCTTGGTCTCCCAGGCCTCGACGTTCCAAAAAGGGAATTCGAAGCCCAGGGCTTTGGCCTCGTGAGCCATTTTTAGCCGAGCCTGCAAGAGGGATATGACAACGGAGCCTTTGAGGCCTTCCCGGTAAGTGACCATATCCAGCTCGTGTTGGGCGTGTACGGCGTCCAGATGGGCTTGGGCTTCATGAGTGGCTTTTTTGAGAGCGGCCTGATGCTCCTGAGTCATGGTCTTGAACTTGTCTTCATAGTGTCGAGTTTTGGCAGCAGCGATCATACCTTGATCGGAAATGGTAACCTCAGCTTTCTTCAACTTGGACTCGAGCATCTTGTTGAGCCCACAGGATTCCTGATATAAATGAACCAGACGTTCGAGACCCTGCAACATAAGAGAACAGGTATTAGCCTTAATAAACAATTATAACCGGCGTATGGTGCAGGATATAGGTCAAGGATACTAACCTGGTTAAGAAAAGCAGTCAGGAACCCGCTTGTCTCAATGAACCCATGATTCTCATAGGGGGGAACGTATCAGAGATGGTAGGTGAGTCAGTCTCTTTCCTTTTGCGAGAACTTGAACTCCGGGGCTTAGTAGCTGGCGAAGGCTTGGGAATGATGATGGCTTTGGAGCTGCTGGGCTTGGATGAGGTCGTAGCCTTGGGACTGGGCTCCTTCTTGACCTGGACGTGGTCAGAATAACTGTCCAGCTCATCAAGGTCGAAAACTTCTGGGATCTTGGCTGGTGCTGCATAAGGGGGAAATTCTAAATCCTTACTCTTTCATTATATTGAGTTAATCGATTATTTACGAAATGATTCTTACCAGACATTTCAGATGATGAATATTGACTGGAACTTGGGATGTGAGTGGAAAAACTCCTGTCACCTTCTGGTAACTGATAAATTGCTTCAATTCTTTTTTCGGATTCTGCAGTAGGAGGGGCTACTTCCTTAAAGTTCACTGCATAAAGGCCAAAAAAGAGAATATTAGCACAGGATAAAGGCCTGGAAAAATTTGGGGATATTCTTAAAACCTTAAACCCTACTGGTGGTTAGCCACTCCACCGGAAGGCTAACACCCTCAAGGATGGAGTCTCGCTTGACAAAGAAGAATTTACGTTGCCATCCATCCTCGTTCTTGATGGCTTTAAGTATAAGGGGTTTGCTGGAAGTTGAAAAAAGCAAGAACCGACTGGAACCGTGTGATCGGAGGCGGTAAGCAATCGGGATATCCTCGATGCAGAGGTCGAGACAATGAAGATTTTTTATTTGGTTGAGCACAATCAGTACTCTCCAAACCATGGGCATGGTTTAGGCAAAGGAAATACCAGTGGTTCGGAAGAATTGCATCATGAATTCAGGAAATGGATACCGAAGACCTAGCGAGAAAGGGTATGCCAGAAAACAGACCCAATCGGTAGAAGAAACATCTGATCGAATTGATCGATCAAATGGTCTAAAAACCGTGCCATCGGGGAAAGCGCCGGAGGCTCTCAACGCTGCAATGCCTGTGTTATCAAAAGCACAGATCTCCTTCTCGGGATTTTTGAGAAGGTTTTGCTGGACGAAGGTCCCCGACGATTCACCGGTTTGAGAGAAGGTTCTAGTGGCCATTGGAGAAAGAGTAAAGAGATTAACAGGAAATGAGGAAGGGATGAGTAATTACCTGGAGACTCTGTTGATGATATTTGATTTTCAAACAAAAAGAGAGAAGATATAGGGGCGTAATGGATATCCATCGAGTGAAAACCGCGTAGGGAGTTGCATAGTGCTATCTTGACCGTCGTTCCAATTTAATAACCTCGATTCGAGGGATAAAGTTTTAAAATATATCCGTTGGATTGGTATACCAACAGATATATTTTGGGGACAATTGGTATGGGTCATTTTCTGAACATATATCCTGACTAATATTCTGGCTTTGATTGTTTATTTGTGATCAGGATATTGGTAACATCCTGGTACAATATCCTGGTAGTAACTGATTTAACCACGTGCAGATTAGAAGGTGCAAGTCTCCAATGTTCAAGTGGACTTCTTCCCCTCAAGACTCGGGCAAATCAGTTAGCTTATAGACGTTGAACCCGAAAGACCAGGACTGCAACGTTCGTATGGGGAATATCCGCCGAATCCCGGAATAATAAGATATTTAGTTAGTTCTCTTTTACTATAAATAGATTGATCGGATCAGATTAAGGCACACACTCTTACGCACACTTTTACTCTCATGTTGCAAACAATCACTACACTCAAACACTTGTACTCGAATTACATTGTAACACATAGTTGATTCGCATAATATCCTGCACTGTATCTTGATATTTGAAGTAATAGAAGAACAAGGCAGCTGCGATTGTCAGCTCCCGAGGTTTTGTGCTGGCGATCTAGATTGATCAAGGGCTTTCCTCGTACATCCTGTGTCACCCTTTACATTTTCACTCATTGTTTGATCATAGATACAGCTCTATATCCTGAGTCGTATCCTGAAACTGTTTTTGCAAATAACTTAACTAGAATATTTTCAACACACATTTCAAGCACACTTCCTCACTTAACTAATTTGATCACTTAATTGCTTCGGTAATTTTTGACCAAAACAATTTGGCGCCCACCGTGGGGCAAGTGGTGTTATTTCTACTAAAAGCTTTTGCAAAATCATTACTTGGTTTTCTATTTTCAAAACTTTTTGCTACACTATTTTCAATGGCCTCGAGATCAAACATGAGCTCTGCCACCGTGTCTGCCACAACCTCTGCAACAATTGGTTCGGTGCTTCCACCACCTCCTCCGAGAATGCAAGCCTCTTCACAGGGAACTGAAAGTCATGTAGCTCGGGATGTTATCCCCGCTCGCAATATCCAGGGATCTGGTCCTGTTTTGGCTTCTAACGAAGAAATTCTAACGGATAACAAAATCCGTACTACAAAGTAACGGATACAAATTTATATTTATACTATGATGGAAATGAAACAGAATCCGTACCTTAGCCAAGAAGCGAAAAAGTAAGCCAAGCAAATCAATAACCAAACAGTCCTTAATACGTGAGCGAACCTATATTTCGTTATTAAAATCACTAACATTAATTCTGCTATATGATTTGTTGATTTATCGATTGCCCGGCGACGAATACCTTTACGTATCTGACTAATTACCAAAATGATTTAAACAAAGGTTCATAATTGTATTAAGTTATTTATCATATAAAAAGGTAACTCTTTTAGTTACTAATACTTGTATAAAAGACATCCTAAATAGTGATATATAAACGTAAAAATCACCATGCACATACTACACCAGTTTATTATTTCCATAATCACTTTGAAGTTTGAAGTGAACTATCTACTTTAAACAAGTGTTATATAACGTATGCAACCTTATTAAAATAAGAATTTTACTAGCAGGAAAAATAATGGGTTTTAATTACATTATTTAGCCAAAGTTTATAAGGTATCTTTTAGTTTTGACGAACCAGGACTCTTGTTCAAATTAGCAAAACCCAATCACCAAAACAAGTCTGAAGTCGCCGGAAATCCCAGACAGAAAACGAGAGTTCGGATATCTAAATTTAAATCGGAACATGGTTTGATTAACACACCTTCATTGCTGGATCAGATTTGAACAAAAATAGACATAACTCATCCAGTTGTCACTCCGAAATTCTCGTAGCCAAGAATAAGAAACAAAGAGAAGAATAGGATAAATTTTGGAGTTTCTCATATAATTATTGATTGAATAGGATAAATTGATTTAAACACAAACAATTACGACGATTAAGAGTGGCAATTGTTTTCGGATTGGAAACGTTGCCAAGAATAAGAAACAAAGAGAAGAATTCACGCCAATAGAATATATGATATAATTAAACATTGCGGTCTGGGAATTTATTGGACTCAATCCAATGTTTATATCAATTCATAACCTTAAAATAATGTGGAGAATAGTATTACTACAGTGGTTTATTTGGCTAAGAAGGCTAGTAAGTGATCTTATCATCCATTTGGTTAATCAATGGCTAATATTAAATCAGGGAATTTGAAGCGAAGAAAAGAGGCGCATAAGTTTGTTTAGGGGTATTCTAGTCAATCCAATGCAATAGTTTTATCTCTCCTCCAATTCCCCCTCATTTTTTAAACGTTAATAACTCTTTCATACGACATTATTTGTTTATAAAAATTTCACCAAAAAAACGAGCGTTTTTTTATCTTTAAAACGAGTATATTATTGCTATATTTTCGAAAAAAATTTCTAAAACCCAGTTGCGTAAAACGCAATGGAAAAAACCCAGTTGCGTGAAGCGCAATGTAAAAAACCCAGTTAGGTAAAACGCAATGGAAAAAAAACCTAAAAATGACATTTTTCTAAAATGCAATGCACCAAATACACAAAAAAATGTCTTATTTGTAAAACGCAATGGCCAGAAAACACAAATAAATGTCTTATTTCTAAAACGCAATAGCCTAAAAACTCAAAAGAAAATGTACTTTCTAAAACGCAATGGACTAAAAACACATAAAAATGTGTTTTACCTAAAACGCAATGCACCAAAAATACAAACAAATGTCTTATTTCTAAAACGCAATGGCCAGAAAACACTTAAAATGTCTGTTTACTAAAACGCAATGGACTGAAAACACATAAAAAGTGTTTTACCTAAAACGCAATGCACTAAAAACACAAAGAAATGTCTTATTTGTAAAACGCAATAGCCAGAAAACACTTAAAAATGTCTCATTCTAAAACGCAATTGCCTAAAACAACAAAAGAAAGTGTTCTCTGTAAAACGCAATGGACTGAAAACGCCTAAAAATGTGTTTTACCTAAAACGCAATGACTAAAAACACTTCAAGAATGTGTTTTTCTAAAACGCAATGGCAAGAAAACACATAAAAATGTTTTAGTTCTAAAACGCAATTGCCTAAAAACACCAAAGAAAATGTTCTCTCTAAAACGCATTGAACCATGACAATAGTTTTGTCTGTTCTGTGAATTGTCTGTGCTGTGAATTGTCTGAGCTCAACCCAAGCCAGGGGCTCTGCCCCTTGGACCCCGCCAGGGGCTTCCGCCCCTGGGACCCCGCTACCAGGGGCGCTGCCCCCGGACCCCCGCCAAGATCGTAAAACGCAATGACTAAATCAAAAACCAAGATCGTAAAAATGAAATTAAAGAATTTCTTACATGGATCGAAGTGATTTCTTCAACAATTGACGAATTTTGAATGATTGAAACACTTATCAGCGCTTGAATCGAACGGATCGAGTGATTATCTTTAAAATCACCGGAAAAAACGAGATTTTGTATGAAATTAAACTAGGCTTTCTTCAAAAAAGCTGAAGAACACGTTGATCGGGTGTTTGAATCATTGATTGGTGACGAAAAGCGCACTATAATGTAGTGATTATTGAGATAGAAAGTGAAGAAATGGTTGAAGATGGTGGGTTTTGAAAATGGTGGGTTTTGAAGTTACTGTGTTTTGAAAAGGAAGAAGAAAGGATAAGATTGACTAAAATACCTTTCTTCTTTATTTTAAATTTTGCCACATGTCCTAATCATATTGCTTCCTATCCTTCCTAGCCAAAATAAACTTCCTATTTGATCCCCACCCGTACTACAGTATGCATCTATTCATTAAAAAAACACTCAATTTTTATATAAATGTACCGTAATTCACAAATATATCTAGAAGAGAATTATTATGGGTTGCCATGGGACGAGTAGACCATGGGCTTTGTTACCATGTAGCGCTTCGTCTAACGGGTGTTGGAAACATATTGTTAAAGTGGGAGATATTATTACGCCTAAAGGCTCAACCCTTCATTCCGGTTTTGTTGCAGATCTTGGGGTTGGTAACTCCGTTAATTTTTGGGGTGATATATGGTTAAGAGAGGAGCCGCTCAGATTTGTTTATCCTAACCTTTTTAGGCTTGAGAAAAGTAAATGGGTGAAGGTTTCTAATCGGCTTTGGGTTGATAATAATACTAAAATCCTAAAGTGGGATTAGCGGTCGGATCCATACTCATTTGAAGAAGTTTCTGAACTATTTTAGCTTCTTAATGACATTCATGAATTCAAGTGGAGAGGTGGAGTGGATGGCTGGAAATGGAGACATGAATCCGATGGGTTGTTTACAGTTAGATCGGCTAAAAGCCTTCTTTCCAACAATGAGAGGACTGCTCAGGTTCCTGTTATTAAATGGAAGGTTTGGGTGCCATTAAAATGCAAGGTTATGGTTTGGCGAGCCGCTCTAAACCGTCTCCCTACAATCGCAGAACTTATAAAGCGAGGTGTGATCCCACAGAACTCGTTATGCAGCCTTTGTCAAACTGAAGTGGAGACGGCTATTCATTTGTTTACTGGGTGTGCTTTTTCGCAAGAAGTATGGTGTAGAATCGAAGTGTGGTGTCGGTTAAATCCTAGTTTCCTGTTTGATGTTTCGGATGTTTTGAAAATCCCGGAGCTGCAGACAACGACCAAAAAAGCGAGACATGTTTTAAGGGGAGTCATCTATACCGCATTGTGGGTTATGTGGAATGAACGTAATAACCGCATCTTCAACAACAAGCGCCGAAGGCCTATTGAGGTGGTAGAGACTGTGAAATCGACGACATACTTTTGAATTTGTAATAGGTCTAGATGGAAAGATGTAAATTGGAAAAGATGGTGTGTGTATCCTCTGGATTGATGTATTCTCGTTTGTGTGCTCGCAGGTCCTCGCTTTGAGGGCTCTTCGAGTTGGTTGAATGAAGTTATCTTTTCAAAAAAAAAAAGAATTAGGTTAACTCTTATTTCTAAACATTTATAATTTATAAGGGTATTATACTTGTGAATATGTACAAGATTCACTTCTAAACTTAAATCGTAAAACTAACTTTTCATTTGTGAATTTATATAAATTATCTAACTAATGCATAAATGAATGATTCAAAATGGCCAATATAACAAAAGCTATATCTATGAAAATTGTGTATACTAATTACTAGGTTAAACCCCGCGTGTACACGCGGTTTAACAAATGAAAACACTTTGAATTTGTTCGGATTTAATAAAAATAAAATGAAACCGAGTGAATATTATAAAATAACCTATTGATATAATTAAATATTGCTTTAATGTTATATCTCAATATTAAAAGATTAAATAAGAACAAAAATCACCGTATGACGTATCGATACAGTTGTCACATTTCCAAGAAACACACTTTATATTTCTTTGAAAAGATTAATGCATAGATGTGCAAACTACTTACACCATATCTTTGCATTGTTAAGAACTATGAAGCTTGTCAAGACTACTATGAAGGTTTAAATACTTCATAGGAGTTGAAAGTTATATATGATAAAAGTGACCAATTAAATAAGTAGAGTTTGTGTAAAAAAGGATTAAACTTCGTCAATATCATTCCACACGAAAAAGGGCAATTACAAAGCAATGGCAGGTAGTCGGGCAACAAGTTGCGCCGCCACCCCCTTTTGAATAGAAAAACCAATTCTACTAAATACAAAGTTTGAAACCTTTAGCGACGAAGAATTACTGTTAACGACTTTTTGAACCCGATTAAACTTGCAATGAAAGTATCACTGAATGATGCAAAGATATGTGCCACATCAAATACAATATTTCCCTCACAAGTTGCAGGTCCTAGAGTGACATTGTCTTCCTTTGGCTCTCTAACGTTTCTCTTCGTCTATAGGAAGAAATAAAAAAGAATTCATTAAATAGCGTTGGAAAAAAATGTGCATCCTCAAAAAACCAATGATGGAGAACATTAACAACCTTACTTAAAACACATTTGTTAATATAAAAAGGTCTCGGTATTTTTTATTTTTTACTGACACCTTTTTCTTCCTGTTTACTACAACCAATTCAAAGATGCAAAGCAACCCATTTGATGTATAAATTTCAAAACTTTAGCACACTCACATGAGATTAGGCTCATTGAGATAAAACTTCGAACATTTGGTGCTAAAACACGGATAGGGCTTTGACAGAAAGACAATAGCTCATCTATGATTACTATAACCAATTCAAAGATGCAAAGCAACCCACTTGACCTAATGGTTGAATAATGAAAATGATATAATGTATAAATCTCTAAAGAAAATACGTGGCGCACTACCTCAAGATTTTTCTTGCCCAATTAGAATTGTAGGTCCACCCGGAGGATCGAGTAACCTCTATTCCCTGTTTTCCGACAAACCCGAAAGTGCGGAATCCAAACAGGTAAGTTAAACCAAGTGACGAACACGTAAAACACAAGATTCACGATTAACACTCCATTGTATTAATCTAGAAAACGGTTACAATACAATGTTTACAAGATGATCTCATAAACTCTCAGTGTGTGTGTGTGTGTTTACAGTGTTCGCTCTCAAATCTATTCAGACTTGTCTGATGTGTTCTGTCTGTTATCTGTGTATATATACTGAAACACTACGACGAAACAAGTGTTTCGTCGACGAAACACAATAACAAATTATCAAAGTCGACGAAACACACTTGTTTCGTCGACATGCATGTTGTCTAATATGGGGTTCGGCCCAGTAGAAGTTTCTGGCCCAAATCAAGGTTCTCGGCCCATGTGATGTTTTAGTCCCTATGGCAGTGATCCAACTACCATTCCATACGTACATATTTCAACAAATATTCAATTTGTAAAACATTAGTCAACAAGTGACATCATCATGATGATGATGTGGCAGCGGGAACCGGCTCGCGGCGCTTCGTGCTTCGCGTGTCGAACTCTGAGGCGCACGACGGAGGAATGTCGTGACGTCAGGCTTGAGCCGAACCTAACCGGGTCGAACCGAACTGAGTCGAACCGAACCGAGTCGTGACCACATAATATGTATCAACAAACTCCCCCTTGGACGCTACTCGTGAGGTTCATCTTCCATGTCTTCCATGCCGGAGGATCTTCAAAGTCTTCACGCGTCGTAAGAAGAAAGTGTATCAACAAACTCCCTTTTCATTTAGGTAGTGTGTTAACAAACTCCCCCTTTGATTATGCTTGTGAATCTTTTAACTTCAATGCTTGAGATCCTTGTGGTGTTGATGATTGATCAGCGGCAACTCGATCATCTTTATCATTTGAGTGCCTTCACGTCGTGTCTTCATTCCGAAGCTTATCATCGAACATGTTCTCCTTGCCTTTATCATCTGCACATGCAAGAAAGCTAAACGCGTAATGAGAACAACTGCTTGGAATATAGTTAACATAAACAAGCGACACATATGAGACCAATTCTCATTCAACTACCGTCCGACAGTTAGTTTGAAAAGTTAACAAATTTTTCAATTTTGATTATTAACTTTCAAAACTTGCAAACTCTGACCGTTTATGAAGATTCGGTGGTTTTGGTTTTCATTCAGATTTCAGGCAACGAAGACTTGAGTTCCAACATCGGTTGATCAAAACTAAAGCAGAAATAAAATCTTTTTGACTTTTATAAAGTTTATATTAAAACACACCTAAAATCTTTTTAGCATTTTGAATATTTCAAACTTAAAGACTGAAAGCAGTAAATAAATATATACAGAGTTGCAGAAACTAAGAAAAGTAAATATATACATACATTCTTTTTGCGAGTTTCGAGGGTAAGAGAATCATATCAGTGTACGATCATGCCAAAACGCTCTTGTTGTTCTTTTTGTTAACAATTAGATAAACATCCTATAACGATTATCGGTATTGTTATCCACATAAGCTCAACTTATCAGAAGTAATCATGGCGAGGGGATACGTTAAGGTATGATTTATACTTACCGACCGGTGTTCATCCACATCACGACACATTCCCGTATCAAGGTATGCACGAGGGTTCATCTTACTGGTGAGTATACCATTTATCATCTGTTTTGCCGTATATGAAAATGTGAGAAACTCACTTATTTTGATTGAAAACAAGCCCTATGTGATAGAATCACTTATTGATGAGGAACTTGATTTTCAGATGCATGAAGGGCACAAGAGCAAGTCCGTGAACAGGTCAGTACTTTCGTACAGCAAAGAGACGAACTTGACTCCCGGATAAATGTGATATATTATCACTTATTTTGTGGACATGTGATTGTTGATCACTTATTGAGGTCGTATGCAGTATGTACACGTATGTATGATATCATGGAAGATCTAGACTTCGTCTCCGTTTGTTTCGGTAAAAGAAACAACCATGATACCCAGATGATAAACAGCATAAAGACCACATATCTCAGAACCTCGGCAATCTCTCAAACAAAATTTCGGTACTAAGACCATATGCCAATGAGCGGTTCCCACCTGGTCTTCAGTCGATTTAAGTTTATATCACCCTGCACACTTTAAGATGATTGTGAGCCTACCGATACATCTTATATAGAGCTGCTTAACATTTTTCATTTTGCATTTCAGTTTAAAGATGTTTCAACAGACCACTGATGTACTATCATTTTCTCTTTTGCTCGCCAGGAAACTCATTTTTGTTTTTCTATTGTTTTTTAGTTTTGAAATTTTTCGATGTTTTTGAATTTTCAAATTGGATTTACTCCCCCTAAAATCAACAAACTTACAATAATTTTTAAAAAAACACAAAGATATTTACAAAAATGATTTTTCGATGCGGATTACTCTTGCTTGACCTTAATGCCGTTTACCAATAATAAAAAGTCAAATCTTGATTTATCAAATGCTTTGGTAAAAAGGTCGGCACGTTGGTCATCAGTGTGGACTTTAACAACATCGATAAGCCTTTTATCAAAGCAATCACGTATGAAGTGATACTTAATTTCGATGTGTTTGGTCTTTGAATGCTGCACAGGATTTCTAGTGAAAGATAAGGCAGCAGAATTATCGACTAAAATAGGAGTAGTTAGGAATTCAAAACCGTAATCACGCATTTGTTGTTGTATCCACAGGACTTGGGAGCAACAACTTGAGGCAACAATGTATTCAGCTTCACAAGTTGATGTAGCGACACAAGTCTGCTTCTTGCACTGCCATGTAAAATCTGAATCACTGAAAGCGATCAAGTCAAAGTTATCATCCTTAGGGTACCATAGACCGGTGTCTGGGCAACCCTTCAAATAACGAAAAATCCTTTTTACAGCTGCAAGATGTGAGGCCTTCGGGTTCACTTGATATCTGGCTAGCAGGCATGTTGGATACATTATATCTGGTCTTGATGCTGTGAGGTACATAAGGGATCCACTCATCGCGCGGTAGTATGAAGAGCTAACGAGTTCACCCTTCAAGTCTGGATTGATTCCGTGATTTTGCTGCAGTGGGGTACCAATGGGCGATGTGTCGCACATCTGAAATCGGTTCAGGATGTCTTGAACATACTTAGTCTGATGGATGAAAATCCCAGACTTTGTTTGTTGCACTTGCAAGCCCAAAAAGAAAGTCATATCCCCCTAAACATAACATTGTTAGTAGAGCCAAATATAATATCATCCACATATACCTGAACCAGTAGAAGATCTCCATCTTGTTCTTTTATGAAGAGAGTGCAATCAATAAGACCTCTGCGAAATCCATTCTCCAGCAGATAATTAGATAAGGTTGCGTACCAAGCTCGCGGTGCTTGATGTAGACCATAGAGAGCTTTGTTCAGCAACCAAACCCGATCGGGATGGATAGGATCTTCAAAACCTGGAGGCTGTTCAACATACACCTCTTCTTCGACTAGACCATGTAAGAATGCACTTTTGACGTCCATCTGGTAAACCTTGAATCCTTTGAATGAGGCATAAGCCAGAAAGATCCGAATTGCTTCCAGACGTGCAACATGTGCATATACTTCGTTGTAGTCGATACCTTCAATCTGACGAAAACCTTGAACGACCAATCTTGCTTTGTTCCGAATAACGATTCCACGGTCGTCCTTTTTGCATTTATACACCCAACGGGTACCAATCTTCTTATAACCAGCAGGTTTCTCTACGAGCTTCCAGACACCAAGTTTCTGGAATTGTTGCAGTTCTTCCTGCATTGCTTCAACCCAAGAGTTATCTTTCAAAGCTTCTTTCCAAGTTCTTGGCTCTTCCTGTGAGACATAACACGCGAAAGACCAATCATTCTGTTGACCAGATTCTCGAATCGCCTCATACAAGCCTGCGTTGTTGTTGTTTCGCAACATGTTTCTTGTTTGAATGCCACTTTGTACATTACCGATGATGTTTTATTGAGGATGGGTATTGTGAATCCTTGTTTCAGGATTATCTGGAACTGAAATGTTTGTACCCAGATTGTTGAAATTGAGATCAACAACTAATTCAATACCCGGAACTGACGAAGAGGAAGATGCAGTAGCTTCAGCTGTTATAGGGGCGTCCACTGGAGGTGTACCCTCTGAAGTACCATGTACTGCTGATGTAGGACCTTCTTGATCTGCATCAAGAAATTCTTCATCCTCTGAAGATTCGTTCAGTTCGGTTGCATCATGAAAATCCTCATTGTCGAGAGCATTATTGTTCACTGAAGATGGTTCTTGATTGACAATAATTGGACGAACCAACGGTGAATCTGTTGCGTTGTCACTCTCGAAAAACATCCTTGCCGCAGCAGTTTCTTCAACTGCTTCAACATTGATCGAATTAAAAAAGTCATCGTACTCAAACATCCATGGTTGACCAGGACATCTGACTGGCAATGTGTGCCTTTGTACTCTGACCTCAGACCATTCTTCAACCCTTTTAGTCTCTAGATTCCAGACTCTTAAGTTCGGGGTGGCATAACCAAGAAAGTGACCTTCAATAGCTTTTGCCCCAAACTTTCCATTAGGATCGATCATTGTGCAAGGAGCTCCAAACGGTTCAAGATATGACAAATCTGGTTTCCGTTTGTGAAGAAGCTCGAAGCAGGTCTTGTTGTATCTTTTGACTGTAAGGACTCGATTCATCGTGTAACATGCAGAGGCCACAGCTTCACTCCAGAATGGAATGGGCAACTACGACTCTACCAACATAGTCCTAGCAGTCTCGATCAATGTACGGTTCTTACGTTTAGCGACGCCGTTCTGTTGTGGAGTATAAGCCGCACTAAATTCGTGAAGAATACCTTTTGAAGTGCAAAACTCCGCCATGGCATGATTTTTAAATTTTGTACCATTGTCGCTGCGTATCCGTCTAACCTTCAACTTATACAAATTCTCAATCTGAATGATCAAGTTTTTTATAATACCGAAAGTTTCACTCTTGTGAGCCATAAACGCCACCCAAGAAAATCTTGAATAATCATTCGTTATCACGAGACAGTATTGATCATTCCTGATGCTTTTGTGCTTGACAGGACCGAACAAATCCATGTGCAAACGTTCAAGAGGAACTGCCACCGTGTTGATCTTCTTTGTAGGATGTCGCTTCTTAGTTTGCTTTCCTTTTTGGCATGAAACACAGACGTCTTGAAGATGGAAATTTTTAAGAAGAACACCATTCACTAATTCATTCGACACCAAATGATTCATTTTCCATAAGTGAATGTGACCCATACGTCTGTGCCTAGAGATAGAGTCTTTTTCTGTGGCTTTTGAAATGAAACAAGTTGCTTGTGCAGTCGTTGTAATAGCTTGGCTCATATCAAGGACATACAAATCATTTATCCTTGGAGCAGATAAGAGAATCCATTCTTTTGGAACATTGAAGCCGGGTTTCAGCATGTAACATCCATTTGCATCAAAGTGTACTGAAAACTGCTTATCACAGATTTGTGAAACGCTGAGAAGATTGTGATCAAGTTGTTGTACAAAGTTGATCTTGTCAAAACTTACAACCCCGTTGGATACCATTCCTTCTCCTGTAATATATCCGCCTTTATCTCCAGCAAAAGCAACATAACCTCCTCTAATAGATTTAACGTCGTAGAGAAGCTTCATGTCGCCTGTCATGTGCCTGGATGCCCCACTATCAACAATCCAATGACTGCTGAAAGTTCCTCCTAGAACACCCTGCACATGTACTCACATGATTAGTTGGAGATGGGGACCCAAGCCTTTGTGGTCTTGGGTCTTCCATTTTCATCAACGTAAGTTACTTGAACTTCTCGATGTTGTGGAAATTGTGATGTTCCCCCTGATTCATTAACCGTTTTTGGTTTCCAGGTCTGTTTTGTTTTACCAGTGTTATTCTTTAAAATCTTAACTTCATGATTGTCTGAAGTTTTTGAATTGTCTGATTTGACAGAAACAAATGTTTTGTTAACCACGTCGGTTTTAATCTCCTTTTCAATTTTCTTGACCTGTTGGTGTTTCTGTTTCTTTTCCCTTTCTTTTACAAGACGAGGATCTGGTTTTGATGAAACAGATCGCTTGCGGTCAATTTGGTCACGGGGATCATCAACTTTGGCTTTTTGTTTATGAAGATATATGGACAATTTCGAATAATATGTCCAAATGTGCCACATGAAAAACATGATCTTCGTTCTACAAACCCCGAAGTATCATGTGATTGTCTTGTCGATGATGAACTTTGTGATCCCGAGGTACTTGGTTTTGAACTATTTGATTCATTTCTTTTCAACATTTTAACTTGATTAACATGATCTAAGTTAGATTTATTGGCAAATGTTTCAAGTTTATTTGTTCCCGTCGATTTCACAAAGTTCACTTTCTTGTTCTTCTTTTGGGTCTGTTTCTTTTGCCATTTAGTCGGTGAGTTACCTTTTGGTTTGGTGCGATTTTGCTGCTTTTTCACTGTTGGTAATTTCTGATTGCCACATTGTTTTCGAACTTCAGCCTTTGGGATAGGAGGACACTGTGTTACCACAACGTGTGATCCTGTCTTTCCCAAAAACTTACTTGTTGAATCCTCAAAAATTTTACTTATTAAAGATTGATTAACATTCTTAATAGGAAAATCTTTGTCAGAGTAGATTTTATCATCACCAACAAGAGTGTACAGAAAATTCACACTCTCAGACTCTTTTGCAGACGTGGACTCGACCAGAGCAGTCTTAGCAGGTTTTGTGGGAGGATCACATAGAATATGAATCTCAAGAGGTATGTCCTCTTCTTTGATTACCGCATCAGACTGTGCTGAGTCAGTATCATCGGATTCATCATCAGAAGAATCAGCATCCTCAACAATAACTGGAGGATCCTGATTCTGTTCAGCAGAAGACACCCATGTATCTGCTGACACATCCGAATCTGATGATACTTTCAGTTTGTATGCAAGTCCCATTGCAAATTCCTCAATGTCTAAAGGAACAGATTCCTCATAATGAGTTCTATTCTCCTCATCAGGCATGGCATCATAATTTTGTCTAACAGGCGGTGGACATTTCTTGTATCCAATGCACGTGACATCCTTTTTCTCTTTTTGTGTGCCAATGATGTGATCCAGCACATATCTAGAGTTTGAATAACTGTCTAGCTTAAGCCGGATCGCCTCACTTTCACACTTTGTACAGGCTAACTCTTTTTGCATGATCTCAAGATGATTGATATAACAGTTTATGTCAGTTTGTTTTCTTGAAACCATTTTTGTCAATTCGGTTTTATCTTTTCTTAAATTTGCAACCACCGTTTTAAATTCCTTTTCATGGTTTTCATAAAACATGTTAGCCTCTTTGCATTTCGAGAGATCCACTATCAACTTTTGATTGTGGATATTTGTCACTTCATATTTGTTTTGCAAAGCCTCATGTTTGCTTTTCAAATCACACCACTTAGCATCAAAAGAAACATGTTTGTTTTGCAAGTCAAACAATTTAGCATTTAAAGCATCATGTTTGCTTTCAACTCAGACATATTAGCATCCAAATCAACACATTTAACACTTAGCTAGCACAATTATCACAATTAACAACAGTTGGTTCATCGACACATACCTGGCTTGATGAACTGCTGCCATTAGCCATAAAGGCTGAAAGAAGAGAAGAAGAATAAGCAGCTTGATCCACCAGAATAGATCTTCTATCATTCCTTGCTGCAGCTTCTCCTAACAATTCATCGATATCTGTATCGATTCTCCCACTAGATACATCATCAAAAAAAACTTCACCTGAGGTTGAGGTTTCCTCATCTGAACTCCTTGAATCACCAGAACTCTCTTCATCTGAAGATTCACCACCACTGGCGTGCTTCAAATCCTTAGCAGCTTCAGCAAAACAAGCTGCTCCTCCCTGATCACCAATGCCTAATTGCATTGACCAGTCGCAACCTTCATCTATTTGCACCACAAGAGCTTGATTGGTGTTCGATGGTCCTGCTTGATTGTTTGCAGGGACTAAGGCTCGATCATCATTCCTGGCTTGATTCTGATTCGCCTGGTTGCCTTGACCTCTGATAGGATTCTGGTTCCCATGCTGAGCTGGCTTTGTGCATTCACGCTTGAAATGACCACGTTCACCACAGTTAAAGCACTTGACGGATTGCTTGTCGAACCCATACTTGGTATCTTTCTTGCTTTCCAAGCTGGTTCGACCCGTCCGTTCCATGAAGTCTTTAGCTCGCCTTACAGCACTGGCGAAAGCCCATTTGATGTCCATCATATCCATCTCTTCTTTATCGATCTGCTGATAATCTTCTTGAGTTAGATTGATGTTTCCGATCTGTCCTGCAATCAACCCACAATACGAGCTCACCAATGTGTTTAGTATCTCCATATGATCTTTAGCTACTTCAACCCTAACTTTGGAGAAGTTTGACGTGTCAAGTCGTACTGTATTAGACTTTGATGGCTGACCAGCAGATGATGTGCTTCCATAACAAGCTTGCTGTTGTGGAGCTGGTGGTAATGGATTTCCATACAAGTATGTGGTTGGAGCTGGCTTCACAGGAACTTGTATCGTATTGCCATATAAATCCGTGCTTGTGACAAACGCCGTCGGAAGTGGAGCATGTGAAACTGGTCTTGCAGGAGTACTAGAAGTTCCATAATACATATCAGGATTTTGTCGCACTGGAACCCTTTTCGCCTTTAGGGTTTCTTCCTAATCTTTGTTCTCCAAGAGCTGAACGAAGTCATTGATGTTTGTCGTAGCCAATGCGCCATTGTACTTAAGGATTTCCAAGAAACTATTCCATTGAGGTGGCAATGCATCGGCAAACTTTGTGACTACCTCTGCTGGAGTTGTTACTACCCCATAATTACCCAATTCAGTCAGCAGATGATAGAATCAACTTGTCATGTCTCCCAAGGATTCACTTTCCATACATGTGAAACCATCAAACTCCTTTTTGAGTAAATCATGTCGCAATTGGCGTGACTTTTCATTTCCTAGACCCCTTGTCTTTAATGCATCCCACAATCGCTTTGATGTCTTGAAGCTGACGAACTGATGATATATTTCCTTGCTCATCGCCTGAGTCAGAATAGCATATGCTTTCTTTTCTAAATCATATGTCTTTTTCTGGTCTTCCGAAAGATCAGCAAATGTAGCGGCAGTTGAAGCGGCAACCTCAAGAACTTGATCGAAATCTGTAGTAAAACGTAGCCACAATTCCGTGTTTTGCCCATTGACATACGTCTGGAATCTATCTACCCAACCAGGATATTCGTTTATGTGCATTAGTTTTGGTGGACGATTCAGACTTCCGGTCTCGCTTTCACTTAGTAGTATACTTTGAATACTTGGAGTTTGATGTGAAACAAACGCCCATTGACCTGTCGACATTTGATTCGCTTGCGAAGATGCGGTTGCGGGAGATTCAGCCCATGATGGCGACAAACTGGTGCTTTGATATTTGCTTTCTGTATTAGATGTGGGAACAGGTGATTCAGCCCATGAAGGAGATAAACGCGTGTTGGTATACTTGCTCTCTGCATTTGACGGATTACCCCACCAGTTCGGATTCATTTTTGATGTTTAAAGACGAATACCTGAACAAATCACTCAAATCAAACCGTTAAATATGATTTACAAAGCTACTGTTACAAATTTTAAACAGTTCGACGAAACTATATTACTCGACGAAACAGTTAATGAACGACGAAACAATTAATGATTCTGTACGACGAAACAAGTATACGACGAAACAAGTTGATAAACAAGTACGACGAAACTGTGATGTTTGACGAAACGGGATTGTATGTTGTTGATCGACGAAACAGAATGATGTTAAATGTCGACGAAACTGATTTGATTAAAGGTGCGACGAAACAGGAGCCCAAACAGAAGCCCAATTCTTTTGTGAGCCCAATTCTTGTGCGACAAAACAGTTCTGATATTTATTAAATGAAAATGATCGACGAAACTGGGTTGTGCATGACGAAACTGATGTTGTTTCGTTGGCTAGACAAGGAGATTGAAGCCTGACTTTGTTGACAAAAGTGATCAGACAATATAGATATTATGCAACAATTTAAAAACCTTATCCTTCTGACACTAGTCTCTATTGTCAAAGACACCACCTTACCTTTTCATACAGTCTAACAATTCATCATGATACTTGTGTACACAATAGTCAAATATCAATTATAATAATAACAACACAATGATAATACTTCAACAAGGATCAAACCCAAGTAATATTTGAAGAACACTTTGAATATGCTGAAGAACTTGATGAAGATTTGAAGATTCCGGTTACCTGAAAAAAATATCCGAACACAAATTTGCAAATAAAGTTCAACAAAAACCCAATACTAACATGTATACAAGAGTTATAACAAGGTTTTATATGAACTATAAGCAAAACAATCAAGATTTTCAAGGTTTTAACAAGGGTTTTCCAGAAAATGTAAACTTCAAACTCAAGAAAAACTCATGAAAATCAACTTGGTTTTAACAAGGAATCGAGCCAATGCTCTGATACCAATTGTAGGTCCACCCGGAGGATCGAGTAACCTCTATTCCCTGTTTTCCGACAAACCCGAAAGTGCGGAATCCAAACGGGTAAGTTAAACCAAGTGACGAACACGTAAAACACAAGATTCACGATTAACACTCCATTGTATTAATCTAGAAAACGGTTACAATACAATGTTTACAAGATGCTCTCATAAACTCTCAGTGTGTGTGTGTTTACAGTGTTCGCTCTCAAATCTATTCAGACTTGTCTGATGTGTTCTGTCTGTTATCTGTGTATATATACTGAAACACTACGACGAAACACATCACAGTCGACGAAACAAGTGTTTCGTCGACGAAACACAATAACAAATTATCAAAGTCGACGAAACACACTTGTTTCATCGACATGCATGTTGTCTAATATGGGGTTCGGCCCAGTAGAAGTTTCTGGCCCAAATCAAGGTTCTCGGCCCATGTGATGTTTTAGTCCCTATGGCAGTGATCCAACTACCATTCCATACGTACATATTTCAACAAATATTCAATTTGTAAAACATTAGTCAACAAGTGACATCATCATGACATCATCATGATGATGTCATGATGATGTGGCAGCGGGAACCGGCTCGCGGCGCTTCGTGCTTCGTGTGTCGAACTCTGGGGCGCACGACGGAGGAATGTCGTGACGTCAGGCTTGAGCCGAACCTAACCGGGTCGAACCGAACCGAGTCGCGACCACATAATATGTATCAACAAGAATAATGAACCCTTCTATGCAAATTGTATTGTATGTTCATAATGGCACATGTTTGTCCATACACTCATTAAAATAGTTAATTAGACCAATGTTATATGTAAGCTTCATGGTGTAAGTTTAGAAAATCAATACATTATTTTAGTTGTTAGCATCATCATAAGTCACAACACAATTCGGTTTTTTCTATTACGAATAGTTATAAACGTAGTTAAAGACATGTGAAATGAATATAATGTATTTTTAAAATAGCATACAAACAAATAGTTTGGGTTCTTTTCTAAATTAACATAGCAGAACCATTTTACTCTTACAAACTTGATAGGAATAAAAAAACATAATATTAAAGGCACAAAGAGTGACCTAGAAAAAAAAATGAACAAATAGGCTGAGATGAAACAAAAAAAGATTCAATAAAAAAACCGAAAACCCAAACCTTAGTAACACCATCAGCAATAATACTTTTCGCTGCAGGTTTCACATCTCCATTTACGTGAATCAATGTAGCTTCATTCACAGTTCTTAGGAATTTCATAAAATTTTGGTGGTACAATCTCTACTCTAATTCCCTCTTTGGGTTTTCCTTCCCACATCTGAATATTGAATAGAAGAAAAAAAAAGTTAATATTTTATAAATTTTACTTAAAAAAGATGGATAAAATGTAGTGATTAGGCATACAAACCAAACCTGTTTCTCGAACTGATGTTTTGCCTTATTTTCTTGAATTCTCTATTGACGATCTTCGTAGAAGTTAAAATTGTCTAACATGCATTGCTTGCTAGACTCCTTTTTAAAGATCTTTAACACTTGCAATAAACAAAATATGTAAATAACCAAACCAAATGTAGGATTAAAAAAATAAAACATCAAACAAATTATATAACCAAATATATAGTCCCCGTAATAGGTTGATACGGTAGTGACTAAGCATGCCAATTTCCTTAGTGTTTCGGGGGTTTTAAAAGAAAGTGGTAAAGAAGTGGTTTGTGTTAATGTCTATGTTCCGCATAAGATAATTGATAAGAGAAGGGTGTGGACTGAGCTTAAACTTTTATTGCGCTCGAATGATAAGTATTGGTTTTTGGGTGGGGATTTCAACTGTGTTAGAAGTAGAGAGGAGATACGCAACTCGAAGTTTCATGTGCTTTCTTCGGGAGAGTTCAACGATTTCATTGAAGATATCGGTGGGTGTGAATTTCCTCTTCGGGGCCAAAAGTTTACTTTTTGTTCCGGAGATAAACTAAGCAGAATTGATCGGATATTGGTATCTAATAGTATTATTTCGGATTGGCCTAATGCGGAATACCGAGCGCTTTTGCGGGAATTTTCGGATCATAGTCCTTTGGTTCTAAAGATGGTGTACCGGAATTTCGGCGTGAAACCGTTTCGATTTTATAATTCTTGGCTAAATAGGAATGGGTTGGAGGAGATTGTGGCTAAAGCTTGCTCTGATATGGCCACGACCGATTCTGTTGACCCTCAAGATATCTTTTTTATGAAGAAGTTAAAGTGCCTCAAAAGTGCTATTTTGTCGTGGATAAAGAAAGTCAAAGACATAGAAGGTGAAGAAGAGATCAGCTTGAAGTCAGACTTGAATGATTTACAAATGTAAGATTAAATATATTATGTATTAATATTTAATCTATAGCCATTATAATCATTTACATAATATAGATCAAAATATATTATAACCTATTAAATAATTAGTTGGTAATTGTTGATGGACCATATTACCCTTATTAACTAATTAGGTTTCCTCCTGGGTGCTTATATAAGGAGAATTATGTGGAGGTTAAAGGGTTAGACAATTACACATTAGAAACACCCCATTAGTCATAACATCAAATTCAACCTCCTCTCCTAACAACCGATACCCTTTTCGGTTTTCTAAGTCCCCATCATCAGTCGGCACCCTAAGGAGGAACCAGATCAAGATGACAAGCATGTCGAACTCCATTACTGGATTCTCCACTGCACTATCTGCTGTGACAGGTATGTTTTAATGTTTTCCTTCATGTATAAACAGAACTGAAACAACATGTGGTATCAGAGCATATGTTGATTAGTCGGTTCTGTTTTGTATCCGTAAAATCTGGATTAAAAACTGGAAAACAGGATTTGAAAAAACCATAATAAAATTCAGTTTTGTTCATCCGAGATGCCATCTCGGATCTGTTCTATACATCTCGGATCGTTTGTTTCATCCGTGATTACTATTCCGAAATCATAATGTTCAAGAATTGATTAAATGAATAAATTTTTTTTCCATATTTCGGATATATGATTAAGTTAATTTTATTTAGGGTTCATCATGTTCTTAGTTAAAATTCGAATTTTCCTTTATGATTTGGAATGTGATTTGAATTGTTAAATGTTTCCCTAATTTTGATCTAATTTTGTCTATTAAGTTTTTTCGAAATCTGTTAAAAGGATAAACAGATTATGATTTCGAAATTTTATGATAAAAATAGATCAATGTTATAATTGGAAACTCTATCACAATTCTTAATTTTCGAATTTTTTAGTTATGTTATCACAATAAACAGCAACTGGATCGCACAAGATCAGATCACATAAGAGATGATCTGATCGCATAAGATAATCGCACAAGATCAGATCGCATAAGAGATGATCTGATCGCACAAGACTGCATAATCGCACAAGATTTGAGAATCGAACAAGACTTGTGGATCGCACAAGACTTGTGGATCGCACAAGACATTACTGATCGCACAAGTTTTAGGCCTTACTGATCGCACAAGTTTTGGGCATTACTGATCGCACAAGTTTTGGGCCTTACTGATCGCACAAGTTTTGGGCCTTACTGATCGCACAAGTTTTTGGGCTTTACTGATCGCGCTAACGGGTGGTTTGCTATTAAATAATTGGTTTTGTAATTACTTAGTTAATTAATCAGAATCAGATAATGTTTTACAAAACCAAAATAGCTTAACTTGAATGAGCTTTTGATATATCATTTCTGGCCAAAGCTGACTTGATACATCTACTTATCATTCAAGTATTACGAAAGCTATGTTGTGTGTGCATCATAAGCATGAATGTCTTAATTTCTGGCCAAAGCTGATTTAATTCATTCATAGATGGCATACTCAACAAGTGCATAACTAAAGTGATTGTTTCAATTTCTGGCCAAAGCTGATTTGTTACAACCACTTTGCACATATGCTTAAATGATTACACTTCAGGCCAAAGCTGTTTTGTCTTCGTTTAAGTAGAATTTTTTAGCTAAGTCTATTATTTTGATGTTAGTAATAGACAATATCACAGCTTCATAATGTAAAATGGTCATTATTTATGCCTGCCTTAGTTTAACGTGCCCTTAGATCACATTAGGACTTCTTCCTTAGTATCATAACTTGCTCATCTTATTTCCACTATCAGCTCCAAATTGCGGGATTCCACCTTTGACTGGTGATAACTTTGCTGCATGGAAGGATGCTCTCATGCTTACTCTTGGGCTGCTGGACTTTGATTATGCTCTAAGAGAGAATAAGCCAGCGGATCTTACCACTCAAAGTACTGCTGCTGAGCAGTTAACTCATGATAAGTGGACTAGGTGTAACCGCATGTCTCTCATGTTCATGAAGCAGTCCATAAGCAATGCAATCAGGGGAGCTATTCCTGATTCTGAAGATGCTAAAACCTACTTGGAACATGTGGAGGCGCAGTTCAAGGGGACGTCTAAAGCACACGCTAGTACTCTTATTCTCAAGCTGGTGACAACTAAGTATGATGGGAGGAGCGGTATTCGCGAGCACATCATGATGATGAATGACATGGCCAATAAGCTGAAGGGGCTGGAAATGGAAATCAGTGATGGTTTCCTTGTTCATTTCATCATTACTTCGCTTCCTTCGTCCTTTGAAGCATTCAAGATCAATTACAACACTTAGAAGGACAAATGGACGATGAGTGAACTGGTCGCTATGTGCGTACAGGAGGAAGAGCGTATGAGGATGGATCGCCATACTGATGTTGCCAACTTCACTACCTCCAACTCTAAGAAGAGGAAGAACAATTATCAAAGGAAGGATGCTTCAAAAGTCCAAAGGCCTAATCCTTATCCTAATACAAGTGCACCTTCCAGCTCTAAGAACTCCTTAGGCAGTATCCGCTGCAAATTCTGTAAAAAGACAGGACACATGCAGAAGGAATGCCCTGACTTTAAGGAGTGGCTGGCTAAGAAAGGTAACGATTATTTTATGATACTTGAGTCCTATAATTTAAGTGTTCCTGCTAATTCTTGGTGGTTTGATTCTGGTTCTATGGTTCATGTTACTAATTCAACTCAGGGATTCCTTTCAATCCGGAAGCTGGAAAGAAACCAAAGAACGCTTAAGGTCGGGGATGATCGAGAATTAGAAGTGAAGGCCATTGGAACATTACAATTAGTTATGAAAACTGGTTTATGTATTAAACTTTATGATACCTTATATGTTCCTGAGGTAACTCGGAACCTTGTATCAGGACCAAAGTTAGACATGGATGGTTTTATTGTTTCCCATGGTCAACGCAAACTCTCTATCCTTTATGATTCTGTTCTTTATGGTACTGGTATTCTGGATGGTGGTTTCTATAGATTAGAACTAGAAGATAACTTTTCCAAATCTTTGTTGTCATATAACATTAATGAATCACTCACAAAGATGGAAGAGAAACGAGACTTAGAGACTTCATCCATGTTGTGGCATCAGCGTTTAGGCCACATTTCAAAAGAACGATTAAATCGTCTTGTAAAGGATGAAGTCTTACCTCCTCTCGATTTCTCTGATTTTGGAACATGTGTCAAATGTCTTAAGGGTAAAATGACATTAGCGAATAAGAAAGGTGCCACTAGGAGCTCTAATTTATTAGAACTCATTCATACTGACATTAGTGGTCCCTACCAAATCGCTGGCATAACAGGACATACTTCATTTATCACTTTCATTGATGATTATTCTCGTTACATGTACTTGTATCTTATTAAGGAAAAATCTGAATCTCTAACAACTTTTAAAGATTATAAGGCTGAAGTTGAAAAGCAATTAGATCGTCAGATTAAAGTTGTGAGATCAGATAGAGGCGGTGAATATTATGGAAGACATACTGATGTGGGTCAAGCTCCTGGTCCATTTTATGAGTTTTGTAAGGGCCAGGGGATTGTGAACCAATACACCATGCCTGGTACACCTCAGCAGAACGGTGTCGCTGAAAGACGAAACCGTACCCTTATGAACATGGTGCGCAGTATGTTAGCCAACACTAATTTACCATTATTCCTCTGGACTGAAGCGTTAAAAGCAGCTGTTCATATACTCAATAGAGTTCCTTCTAAGTCTGTCCCTAAAACTCCTTATGAACTTTGGACAGGAAGGAAACCGAGTCTTAAATATATGAAAGTATGGGGCTGCATTGCTGAAGCAAAACTTTACAATCCTTTCCTAAGGAAACTTGACCCTAAAACAGTTACCTGTTTCTTTATCGGGTATCCTGAGAACTCTAAGGGTTATCATTTCTATTGTCATTCCCATGTCACCCGTATTGTTGAAACCAAGCGTGCCGCGTTCCTGGAGGATTTCAAGGTCAGTGGGAGCAGTACCAACCCTTACGAAGAATTGCAAGAAGTACAAGACGCGGGGGGGAGAGACTCGTCGCTTACCATTACTCTGATTACTCCTCTTGTACCCAATGCAACTACTGTACCTGAAGCTACTGCACCAACTCAAAATTTACCTCTACAATCAGAACCAATTATACCTCATGATGAAGGCACATCAAACGCTCAAAACCAAGACAACACTGAACCCGATAATCCACTCAGGAGGTCATCTAGGCAAAGAAGGCCTACTAATTGGGATGATTATGTTACCTACCTGACTGAAATGGATCCCGGAAAGCTCAATGATCCTATCTCTTACAATGAAGCCATTAGCAGTGATCAGTCTTCTGAATGGAATAAAGCGATGATTGATGAGCTTGAATCCATGAAGAAAAATGACGTTTGGGATTTGGTAGAATTATCCAACGGAGCCAAACCCGTAGGATGTAAATGGGTATTCAAAACAAAACTGGATCCGAATGGTAACGTTGAACGCTACAAAGCGAGATTGGTTGCAAAGGGCTACACTCAGAAAGAGGGAATTGATTATCAAGAGACGTTTTCACCTGTCTCTCGTAAAGATTCATTAAGGATCGTCATGGCCCTAGTAGCTCATTTTGATTTAGAGTTACATCAGATGGACGTTAAAACCGCTTTCCTTAACGGAGATTTGGACGAAGATGTTTACATGAAGCAACCTGAAGGCTTTAAACCTGAAGGTCAGGAGCATCTAGTCTGTAAGCTGAAGAAATCCATTTACGGGTTAAAACAAGCATCACGTCAATGGTACCTCAAGTTTGATGAAGTCATGAAGAAGCAAGGTTTTATGAAGAATCAAGTGGATCAATGCACCTACCTCAAGATGAGTGGGAGAAACTTTACTATACTTGTCCTTTACGTAGATGATATTCTATTGGCAAGTAATAGTTTAGACATGTTGCATGAGTCGAAGCGGTTACTCTCGCATAACTTCGACATGAAGGATCTTGGAGATGCGTCTTACGTCATTGGCATCGAAATTCACCGAGATAGACACAAAGGGATCTTAGGATTGTCCCAGAAGGCTTACATAGATCGTGTCCTTACACGATATAACATGCAACAGTGCAAACCCTCCGTCGCTCCAGTAGTTAAGGGAGATGTTTTCGGTTCATTCCAGTGTCCGACAACAGAGGTTGAGAAGGAGCAAATGAGCCAGATACCTTACGCGTCAGTAGTCGGGATCCTGATGTATGCTCAAGTCTGTACTCGCCCAGATATCGCTTATATTGCTGGAATGCTAGGCCGTTATCAGACTAATCCTGGTCTAGATCACTGGAAAGCAGCTAAGAAGGTACTTCGATATCTACAAGGGACGAAAGACTATAAACTGAATTATAGAAGAAGTGATCATTTAGAAGTGGTGGGCTATTCTGATTCTGACTTTGCCAAATGCAAAGATGACAAGAAATCCACTTCGGGCTATATCTTTATGTTAGCAGGCGGCCCTATCTCATGGAAGAGTCATAAACAACAGTTGACCACAACTTCCACAATGATGGCAGAGTACATTGTTGTTTATAACGCAACCTGTCATGGAATGTTACTTAGAAATCTGATCACTGGACTCAAAATCGTTAATTCCATTTCTAGACCATTGAAGCTTTATTGTGATAATTCAGCTGCCGTTAGTTTCTCGAACAGTAACAGTTCGACTGGAGCTGGTTTATATCTCGATACAAAATATCTGTTCGTATGAGAACGAGTTGAGGAAAATAATCTTTGTATCGAGTATATTAGTACTAAAGATATGCTTGCGGATCCGATGACTAAAGGTCTCCCTCCTAAGGTTTACGAAGAACATGTTCGGAATATGGGATTTTGTAAAGACCTTATTTGAGCATATTGTACTAGCTTATGTTTTATGTTAATGAAATTTCCTCAGTTTGATTTTGTATGTCTCTTAGAATATGTTCAACCGGTATAATGGCATATAGACAAATAAAGTTACAAATCAAACAAAGGGCTTATGCGTATTTTGATCATAACGATTAGGTTTTAAATTAAGGCTATAGTATGATTAATGGGGGCCCTGAGTCGCATAATGATTCAACGGTTGTATTTCTCTGCTATAGTACTTGTTTAAGGCTAAAATGAGTGTTAACCCCTGATCAGGCTTATCTAATACTCATAGTAAATGATTACTCGGCTAAGTGGGAGAATGTAAGATTAAATATATTATGTATTAATATTTAATCTATAACCATTATAATCATTTACATAATATAGATCAAAATATATTATAACCTATTAAATAATTAGTTGGTAATTGTTGATGGACCATATTACCCTTATTAACTAATTAGGTTTCGTCCTGTGTGCTTATATAAGGAGAATTATGTGGAGGTTAAAGGGTTAGACAATTACACATTAGAAACACCCCATTAGTCATAACATCAAATTCGACCTCCTCTCCTAACAACCGATACCCTTTTCGGTTTTCTAAGTCCCCATCATCAGTCAGCACCCTAAGGAGGAACCAGATCAAGATGACAAGCATGTCGAACTCCATTACTGGATTCTCCACTGCACTATCTGCTGTGACAGGTATGTTTTAATGTTTTCCTTCATGTATAAACAGAACTGAAACAACAACAAATGGTTATGGAAGAAAGAGATCTCACAGAGGAAGAATTATGGGTTTTTGAGGAAGGTACGAACCGGTTGAAAGAGTTGGATCAATTCCGAATTCATGATTTGAAGCAAAAGTCTCGGGTGAGGTGGGCGAAGGAGGGTGATGAAAACACCTCCTTTTTTCATGGTTTCATTAATAATAGGAAGGCGAATAATGCGATACCGGGGCTTATGGTTAATGGAGTGTGGGAGACTAGACCGAATGTTATTAAAAAAGAAGTGCTTTCTTTCTTTCGCAGCAAGTTTTCTGAAGACTTGGTTGAAAGACCGAATCTTCTTTGTTACGGTTTGAAGCTTTTGGTTGCGGAGGATGCGGGTTTTCTGATTAGGCCGTTTTCACAGGAGGAAATTAAAGATGTTGCATTCGGTTGTGGGAGTGATAAAGCTCCTGGCCCCGATGGTTTTAACTTTCGCTTTATAAAAAAAATTGGTCTTATTTTGTGCAGGATTTTTGCGCTATTTTCCAAGATTTTTTTCATAATGCTCGGATTAACCGTGGAGCTGGGTCCTCGTTTATTACTCTTATTACTAAAGTTAAAGATCCGATCAGCTTGGGGGATTATCGGCCGATCAACTTGATTGGTACGGTTAGTAAGATCGTGTCCAAAGTTCTTGCTAATCGATTAAAGACGGTGGTAGACAAGGTGATCAATGAAAACCAAACGGGTTTTATAGTGGGGAGATATATTCTAGATGGTCCGTTGATTGTGAGCGAGGTGATAGCTTGGGCCAAGCAAAGTGGGAAGAAATTCTTTATGTTCAAGATTGATTTTGCCAAAGCTTATGATAACGTGAACTGGGGTTTTCTGATTATGGTTATGCGTCAGATGAGGTTCCCGGAGGAGTGGTGTTCTTGGATTTATGGCGTTCTTTCTTCGGCTAGATCTTCTATTCTAGTCAATGGGTCGCCTACCTTTGAATTTTCTTGTGGGAAAGGAATGCGACAAGGTGATCCTATTTCGCCTTTCCTTTTTATTATCGTTATGGAAGCATTATCGGGTCTAGTTAAAAAGGCTTGTGATGATGGGATTTTTACGGGCATAAAGCTCCCTAACGGTGGTCCGACTGTTTCCCACTTGTTATACGCGGATGACGCAATGATTATGGGAGAGTGGTCTGATGCGAACTTCAAAACCCTTAAAAGAATTTTGAGGATCTTCTATTTATGTTCGGGTTTGAAGATAAACATCACTAAGTCCACTCTTTATGGTATTGGGGTTAATGTGGAAGATACTAAACTAAAGGCAGACGAGTTGGGATGCGGGGTGGGTGAGCTTCCTTTTAAGTATTTGGGGATTCAAGTCGGTGCAAAGATGGGCAGGATAAATAGTTGGGAGCCGATCATTGAAGTCTTCCAAAAAAGACTTTCGGGTTGGAAATCGAGGGTCCTCTCTATAGGCGGTAGGGTGGTATTAATAAAATTGGTTTTGGAGAGCCTCCCGGTTTATTATTTTTCTCTTTTTAAAGTGCCAGTGATGGTGAAGAATAAACTCGAGGCGATGATTAAAAGGTTTCTGTGGGGAGGTAATTCGGATGTGAATAAAATTCATTAGGTGGGGTGGGACTTAGTCACTAGACCAAAGAAATGTGGAGGTCTCGGGTTAACTAAGTTGGATGTTTCTAACAATGCGCTGTTGTTAAAATGGATATGGAGATATAGAATGGAAGTTAAATCTATGTGGTGGAAAGTTATTGATGCTATTCATGGGTCCAAGAGGATATGGCAATCGGTTCCGTGTAACTTCAATATAATAGGCGTGTGGTGCAAAATTGTTAACTGTGGGTCAAAGCTGATTTTGAATGGATCGGCTTTCAATAATTTAATGCAAGGGAAGGTGGGTGATGGCTCGGTTATCAGTTTCTGGATTGATCCGTGGGTTAGCCGGATTCCTTTGAAAAGCGCTTATCCGGCTTTGTTTCGGCTCGAAAGAAATAAATGGTGTACGGTTGCGGATAGAATTGGCCATGACGACTTGACGGGAATTATGACGTGGGATTGGAAGGCGTATCCGAATTCAGATCAAGAAAAGGAGGAGCTGGTTGATTGTTTTCGGCTTGTTGCAGGTACTAAACTTTCCCAGCTTAAAGACTCTTGGACGTGGAATGATGTTCCCCTTCAACACTTGGCGGTTCATGATACTAAAAAGTGGGTTACCAGAGATGAAGTGGAGGAAGCTAACGATTATCATAGTTGGTGTAAATGGGTTTCGGCTAAATGCAATATTTTCATGTGGAGAATTAGTTTAGACAGGATTCCCACGAAACAGGCTCTTAGTAGACGGAACATATGGGTCGGAGATCTCAAGTGTAGCCTCTGTGAAGACGGTGAAGAAACGACTGATCATTTATTCACTTCCTGCCCGGTTGCTGATGGAGTATGGTCCGGTATTGCGCATTGGTGCCATCTTCCTCCTATTTTTCTGTTCACGGTCAAAGACATTCAAAGCTTAGCGGATCAGACGAGATTTAGGGCAGGCAAAAAAGACCTTCTGCTCGGCATCTTCATTCTCACGTGTTGGAGGTTGTGGAAGGCTAGAAACGAGAAGGTTTTCAAGGCGGAGAAAGTTCAAATTTGTAACATTATTGCGGATGTAAAATCTCTTAGTTTTCTGTGGTTTAATAGTAGGGCCAAGAAGGATAGGGTAGAGTGGAAGGAGTGGAATCGCTTTGCTTTTGATGTAACGTAACGGTTGTTTGTTTTGTGTCCCTCGTCTTTCTCCATCTTGGAGATAGGCGGTTTGGGTGGTGTTTAATGATATTTGCCCTTCAAAAAAAAATTAGTAATAGGTTTATACTCGTTGTTTTCTAAGGTAACGTGTTTCAACAAATTATTTGGCAGATCCTTAACAATATGCCACTTAAAAGGAAGCCAATCCATTTATCTTGCCATATTCTAATCTTTTGTCAAAAATCAACCGGGCTCACCATCTTACCCGTGTGGTACATGGGTTAAACAATTGAAATTGTATAAAACATAAAAACAAAATAAAATACACAAAAAAGAAGCTGCATATTCAGTAACACGTGATGCTAATGTTAATGTTTTAACAAATTTCCATTTTCAAACACATAAAAACACCTAATGCTAAAGAACACTTGTGACTTGTGCATGGTAACCAACAAAGGAACATCGAATATGTCATTATATAGAAAACCTAATGCTAATGGAACAAAATTAAGTCTCTTAAGACCTAAACATCAAAGCATTTAACCTCTAAATAATTATACCTACGCTTTCTTTCATCATAGCCTACGCTTTCTTTCATCATAAATTAGTTCTTCAAGTACCTATACCAATAAGCAAAACACAAATCCATAAAACTACGCAAAAAATAAGAATGATATGTTATTAAAACTGATTTTGTACAAAATGTTGAACGAAAAGTGTGGCGTCGGTCAACCCAACCTATAAGTTTGACCTGTTAACAAACCTCGCCCGGTTTAATCTGTAAGCCAACTTGGCCATCTTTGACCCGTTAGCCAACACAACAATCTTGCTTAGAGAGAAAAAGGTTAAAGTTACCAAGTTGTAACCCTAAATCATCTACCACTCTTCTCAAACCTTATGTGAATGCAAGCCCATCAGCCACCTACGTTCAATAAAATCATCTTCCATGTTTTTTCTTACATGGGCATTTGGTAACACCTGAATTTAGTGTATGAACATATTTATTTTTTAGTAAAAATTAGATAGATGTGATAATAGAAAGTAAAGGAGGGTTTTTGTTGCATACCAATCCATCCCTTTCAGGGCGCAAAACCTTAAAATGACATCTTGGAATCTGAAGAGGTTATACATGTAATACATTTTATTCAATCAGATTAGTAAAATAAATCTAATTAAAAACAAATCGTAAACTGTTAATATACAAAATAATCTAGAGACTAAAAATAGTGTTTAAACATAGAAAAGTATACAAAAAAGGGATAAAATTGATGAAATCGAAGAAAACCGTTGCTTTAGTACCATACAACTATCAAAATCATAACAAAAAAAGAAAAACCAGGGAGAACTTCAAATCAAATCGAAGATTCAGTAAAACCCTAACAATGAAATAGCAATCGATGCACAATTGAATAGTGATTCAGCAAATTGGGATATCTATCTATCTACTAACTATCATGTAAAAGACTAAAAGTCTAAAAGGATTTACATAATAAAAAAAACCTCACATGGATCTTGTGAAGAGGAACGTACGACTTGAAGCAGATGTAATCAATATAACATATTGCCCACCTATTTGAGTTTTGATTGATTGTGGCTCACCTCAAACAGCAACTCACGTCGTCGTCTACATCAGCATGATCATGATTACTATCAAGGCGATGAATGGAGGAATGGAAATCGGCTAATAGCGAGAATAGGGACTGAGGAACCGTGAATATTCAATTAGGGTTGGAAATAATCGGTTCATAACAATAAATGGGTCGGGTAAAAGGATCCGCTCCTCAACTAAATTGGGTAAAAACATTGTGAGGGTGGATGAGAGAGCGACAAGTTTCCCATAATGGTTTCTTTTATTATAGTAGATAGATGTTAACGCCTCAACCATTTAATCAGTTTAACTTTTAACTGACTCCCAATATTTTACTATTGCAATTATTTATTTTAAACAAAATTTAAAATATTGTCAAATAACTTTTATTAAACAAAACGTTCAGTTATTTGTCGCTAATCAATTAACCAATTATACAATGTCTTAAATTTGTCTTTAGTATCCGACACATTAATTTGATATTTATTATTTTAGGGTTTCTGAGTGTTCGTATATTACAGTCGTTCTCCATGTTGTACGACGGAGGAATGTCGCGACGTCGGTTTTGAACCAAAACGAACCGAACCGAGCCACATACACACAAAAGTGCATCAACAAACCTGCAAAACTAACACACCCAGCAGAATACTGAACTAAACAAAAAGAAACAAAAGAAATAAAATAAAATAGTAAGAAAAATATTTTTCTTTTCTTTTTTTTTGTTTTTGTTTTTTAATTTTTTTAGAAAACTAGAAAAACACTATGTGCACGAATTCCCCAGCAACAACGCTAAACCTAATTAAACTAAGTAGATAGCGTAAGTAGGTATCGTATCCACGGGGAATTTGTGGTTAGTGTTTAGTTAGATTATCTAATTAATTAACTAAGAAAAGAGTTATCAGATCAAAAATATGTAACCGCCACTCGGAATCCCGATTGCAAGATTAACATAAAAATTCGGTTACTGATTCAAACACTACATAGAGATGGCCTTGGAATTAATGACTTTGATTAATAGTTAGGGTCGGTTTTTAAATAAATTATAATAACCTAACAATCCGTTACACTATACCAACTACCCACCAATTTACCAACCTATTAACGATGCAAGGAAATCGCCAATATGCTTGATAAAAGACAAATAGTTTAAATATAATAAACGTTTACTAAAAAATCAACATAAGTGGTCAAAAGTACCAGTTACAAGAATCCGAAAAACTGAGTTTAATGTGAAAATCTAGAAATCAATCATCCGAGGAAAACCACAAGAGAAAAGATAAAGATAACGTCCTCCAAGTTTCAGATTCTAGATTTACACAAAACTCAATTTAATCATTAATTAGACGCCACATAAACATGGTGCTCAAAAGTCAGTTAATTTAACTGGTAATAAAAAACAGGTCTTTGTCATCAGATCTTTTACAGTTCAATTGCCCATTTACTAGTGTGAGTCAACCTACTCTATGTCACCCAACAAGCTACTAGGTTTTGTCATCAACCGAACAAGTTGTAAAGCAAGAACTCAAACACTCATGACACGTGTGCAACTTTGGATTGTGGAAGTAAAAAGGCATTTAAGGATTCATTTCATACCCAACGAAGCATATTTGTTGTGATATCCCGTTTTTCATACCCTACCAACACTCATGACACGTGTGCAACTTTGGATTGTGGAAAATTAACTTTTGATAAGTTAAGGGATTAATATTGTAATTGTTTGCAAAGATGCAAGTTCCAGGGACTTAAAGTGCAGATTCTGTAAACACGTGCATCACCGACCAAAACGTCTATCTTTACGGTCTGTAAGGCCACATGCAATTCACTATCTTGTTAACCCAGAAACCAGGCGCCAACTACGCATAGTTTTGGGCTTACAGACCGGAAGGGGATCCAGATTAGGGTTCGTAGTCTACCTATAGTAGCTCTACAACATGGAATCTGCCGATGCGAATGGTGGCAAGATCTCACCTTGCCACAGCTCCAAGACGCGTGTTAACACATGCTCATCCTCTACATTTGACATATGGAGCGACTTTTTGAATAAGATTCTTTGAAGTTGAATTCAAATAGAATAAATGAAAAACCTATTAAATTTATAATTTTGAATTGGGATTCTTTGAAGTTGGATTCAAGTAGGATAAAAAAACACTTGAATTAGAAATTATGAATTCCTGTAGGTGCAATTTAAAAAAATCAAAAGTAATGTAATTCTATTGGTTAACTGAGATATTAGTTTGAATACTAGCCAACACAATTCGATTATTTTATATCCGAATTAAAAGCTTGTAATTAGAATTCGGTTCACTGATTTTTCTAAATCTGGGCCATTTCAACCATTAGAACCCATTCTAGCTTTTGCAGGTAGAGATGGTGATATTATCTGATAATGACCATTATTTCTAAACTAGTTTTTGTTTTAAATAATCTAAACTGGTATTATTTATTTGAGAGTTTTATGGCTTTTTTTCTAGTAAAACATTATTTCTAATGTCGTAGTTTTATCTTGATATATTGTGTTATACTCAAGTGATATAATGTGATTTTCGTGTTGAAATCAGATCATTTGTTTGGAAATCTTAAATGGATATAATTGTCCATATTAAGAAATTATTTATTTGAGAGGGTTTTGTATTACTAAAAAAATTAAGAATAGAATTAGACGTGTTTTTCAAATCGGTTTCGGATTATTTGCTCCTTTGAAGTTGGATTCGAATAGAAGTTGGATTCGAACCGAATTTTATTCAAATAGTTGCTAACCTGTGTCGAATATTTTAAATACCCATTAAATTAAAATTCGGATCATTGAGTTCCCTAAATCTAGGTCACTTCAACAATGAGGACCCGTACTAGCTTATACGGCTAGAGATCCGGATATAATCTTATAATGATAATCCGTAGCAAAGGCAACCTCCATTAAAATTAATTTTGGTTTCAAATAATCTTAACTAGGTTTTTTTTTTTTTTTTTACATTTTTTTGCACTTTTATAGAACATTATTTCTACTATAGTGGTCAAACCGAATAATAAGGAATCCCTTTGAGGCTGTTTTGTAATATTTGTTTTTGTGGCACTTTTTTTTACATTTTATTGCACTATTGTAATATTTGTTTTTATGATAAACTGCTCATCTTTGCCAACAATTTTTCTTTAACCCTTTCTGCTAATGATAAAGTTTAGCACGTAAAAATCATATAAGTCGACTAAAATTAGGAAGCAATACCACGAGTAGAGAAAAAATAATAAGATGAAGAACTTTGAGGATATAGGGATAATTCATTTTCGACTTTGGTAGTTTTATTTAAATCAAAATCCTCGTGAAATTGTTTACACGAGACAACCACTAACTTAGTGGTGCGGGGAATACTGCCAACGTTTAAATAAATAAACTAATTATGACAGCAACACCTAGATGGATTTCCTATGCAAGAACCAGTTCCAAAGTGTAGTCTTTGGCAAAGAGTTAAGCAATCCTCCTTTATTGCATTACAATCTCCTAGACATGCTGGACCAGGAGCTGTATAGAAAAACATTTTATTAGTACCTATAAAAATTCTTAAATGTATGGAAAGCTAAAGAAAAATCTCATACCATAACATGGAACAAAAGTCATGAAAAGAAATGCCAACATCAAAAATGACAACACAAGAAAGTGTTTTGATGTGACAGCCATTAGTTTGATGTTTGATATTGCTTAATATTGTTTTTCTACGAAGAATGAACAGATGATGGATGTTCTGGTTGGAATAGTTCTTATATAGTCGTACATGTATATATACATTAAATACATTAGATATTATCATTAATATATCACTTGAATTGTCTATTAGTTGATATCATTTTAATTGTACAATTATTTAATGCATATTCTTTACCTAAAATAACACAATATTACATCAACAACCGGTTGTAATATTGAAATTGGCGTTTTGATATGTCCACATTATTACACTCTAACCCGAAAACGTGACACTTTTAATGAAATTAGAATTTAATTACTAATAAAGCAATCAATGTTTACACGAATAAACAATAGGTCCGTTAATACTAATAAACCAATTACTTCATCATACATTATAACTAATCACACAACATAATCACAAGTCAATAGAGTTTACGGCGAGGAAGGGTAAACATTTATCTTAAATGTCTATTTACCACTGTTCACACTCTTTAACATAGCACGAGTGAAGCAATTGCCTACTGACTAGATTAACAAAACTAAAAATGATCGAAAATAAGATAATATAATGCAATTAATGAAAATATTTAATACATGGATTGGAACTGAATTAAAGCAGTATTTTGAAAACACATTTACTTTTATTTGTAGATTTAAAAATCTATTTAGTTGTCAAATAATATTGTTATAAGATAAGTTAAATTTGTAATCCAGATGTCATATTAACATGACCAAATTACACAAATCAACTTTTATGTATACCCGAATATGCACCTTTAAGTTTGAAAATCGGTAGATCAATGTTTAACTTTAATTTTTTTTTTTTTTTTTTTTTTTGCAAGTATCAAGCTTTTGCACAAACTTGGTTCGATTTCTTAGATAAGTCACATCACATGCAAAATGTGAAGGTATTTTGGTCTTTTTCCAGCCCATTTATTTAGTAGTTCCTTTTTTAAATAAACACACATTTTCTAAATACAGAAAAAAAAACTAAAGAGAGAGAGAGAAAGTTAAAGAGATGGAGGATGGTGGTGAGTGTTAGCAGTGACGGTGGTTGTGGTTTCAACAATGATGATGGGTGGAGATGTTACCCGCGACCAACACAGATAGTGATGGGGATGGTGTTGTCCATGTACGGACAGTGACAACGGGGTGGTTATGGTCAACGGAGATGAACAGCGACTAGGATTTCATAGTTAACCCCCGATAACGCCTCCAATAACCACACTTAGTGACAGTCACATGCTTGGATGTACAACGACGGTAAATGTTTATGGTTTAAATGTTGGGTACAGTGGTGGTAAACGATGACGGTGGTAGTCATTTTGGGGACAAGAGGATTTTTAGTGATGGTTATGGTGGTTTGTTGACTATATACTGGTTGCTAGCTGTCACAACCCCCGCCCCCTATCTGTCCTGGGAACGGGCGGCCGCGAACATTCGTTTGTGGTGGTATCAATTATTAATTTGGCAGCCGAAATTACATCAGGACCGTAGTTAGGAAATGTTTTATCAGAGTAAAACCACCATTTTATATTAATAATCACATGGGTAAAACCCAAGTTTCTTATTACAACATGTTTATAGGGATAAACCCTACTTTATTGAATTTAAAACATCGTATTTTAGATAACTTTTATAGCCACATTTTTCCAAGCCGTCAGTCCTCTCGAGCTGGTTTTTTACTAATTGGCTTTCACATTGTGTTACCTGAAACACGTGTTTAAAAACATTTGTCAGTGGGAAATACAGGTGAGTGAATCCCAGTTTAATCAAGAAACATTTTATCAATTAAAACAGTATTGAGAGCGATCACATTGTTTATTTCTACACAATTACTCATTCAGTACAGTCAATCCTGACTTGTGGGTCATATTACACATTGGCTAACTCGTTGTCCAATGGTAACGTAATGTCATCCCCGACTTACTACTCCCAGTGTAGTAAATTTTGTATACAAAACCCCAACATACCGGCAGTAATTGAAGAACTACAAAGACTCAATCACCGCTTAATCACATTGTAAAACATTTAAGGTTTTGTAAAACATTCCAAAAAGGTTAACAAAAAGAGAATAAACTCACATTGCTATCTTAGACTTCGCGTAAGGGTTTCCTGGGATTAATCTATAATTTACACAAATGTACATAGGTTAGTATCATAAACCTTTTAAAAATATTAATGATACCCTCCCCGAGACGGTATTCCAACAACTACGTCGGGCAGAACCACGACAGTTGTTACGGAACCCTAAATCAATCGGGCAGCGTATCTATTACAAAACTGGGGTTATAATACTTACAACGGAGCAGAACCTCGCTAATTAGGGGGTATAATACCCGAGTATTATGCCTTCTATTCAGAAATTTGCTTTAGAAAGAAAGAAATGAACGAATTCAACTGAGATCCGATGCGTTCTATTTATAGGTGCTGAGTTTGGATTTGTCGCAGCCCGCGTAACATAGAGGCAAGGCTTACGCAGACCGCTTTGACCTCCAGTCAACGTATAGCTGGGCTGGGTCAGCTTATAGACTTGCCGGGTGTTGGGCCACGTGGCCGCACCGGGCTGCGCCACCTTTTTAGCCTCTCGCGGCCTGCGTAAGGGTTGTGGGGTACCTTACGCGGCCCGCCTCAACTTAACTTTTCTTGTTTTTCATTTATTTTTAATGCTATATTGTATTTCGGGCTCGGTTTTCACATACGGGATGTATTTAAAAACATATAGGGGTATCTTAAATATATTAGGGGTGTCAGAAATATTTTGGAGGGTTGATATATCTTGGTACAACTCCTGGGTTATTTAATAAAATATATAGTGCACTCACATTAAGTATAGTAACCCAATTTCATTTTATCCCTACGTCACGAGACAGAACCCCAACGAATTTAGGCAGAGCCTTGACATACGTTACGGGACACTAGATCAATTGGACAGGGCATCAGTGACCAGGGATTACAACACTTAAAACGGGGTAGGGATTTCTTATTATAGGGGTGGATTATTATTAAAAAAAATAAAAATATAAATTTTAGAGAGGGAGAGAGAGTTCAGGAGGTATCACAAGGATATGAGCACTTTAGAATGGATCATCCATTCTCTTATTTATACTAGAGTAACATGGAAGGTTTGCTTGTAGGCTACGAAAGAAGATTCATTCTAATCCTATAATTGTCCACGTACTCCCACCAACAACATTCATTTCCATATGTCCGCATGATGAATACGTGAATATTGAATTGATTTAAATGTTTAATTATTTTTATTATTATTATTTAAAGACTACGTATACCTTTAAATGTTTACATTTAATATATACTTTTATTTAATGATTATTATTATATATATTATAATTAATTTAACTGCTTTACTCTTTTGGCGTTTATAACTTCTAAAATATGACGTTTTATAAAATAATAAATATGCCATTAAAACAAGAATAATTTTATCTACATTTTGAACCAACTTTCATTAAAAACATAGCAGGTTCAAATAAAATGTATTTTTATAAATTAGTTATTAAACGGTTCCTATACTTGCCAAAATATCTCATGTTTCCATTGGTCAATTTACCCATTATGCATCCTTTTAATAACATAAGTTTTTTTATATATTAAATAAAAAATTTGGGAATGTTACATCCTCCCCACCTTGTTTTAAATCTCGTCCTCGAGATTCCCTGAAATATGGATTAATATTTAGTTAATTTAGTTTCTAGGTATATTCTGATCTTTATTTTAAATTTCAGTTTACTTTGACCAGAACTATTCTCTATGAGATTCTTATCCTTGACTGAAATACGTTTTGTATTTTAACACAGCTTTTAGTTACAGGTTTCCTAATGCTTTAATAATTGCAAAGGAAATTCTTATACTTTTGATGGCGTTCCAACTTATAGAGTTCCTGTTGTTTATCTTGTCGCACGAACTACGAGACGGATGATCAAACGAAGTAATGTTTGATATCGAAATTATAGACGTATACGGGAGATTCCTGATAAATAAGTCTAAAATTATCATTAACACACTTGTTCGTGATTTATTCCTAATTGTCAATCAATATGATCTTTGGATTTCCTCATAGACATATATATCTATATAATATTTCATATACTGTAATATGCATACTATCCAGAATGTCAATGTATTTAACAGATTAACAAGTCAGACATCAGGTCATGGTATTATTTAGGGAATTTCATAACACATACCCCATCTTATTCGGTCTTGCCGGAGAGGTAACCCCATCTCACCCGGACAAGCTGGAGAGTCTACCGCACCATACCCAGGTTTGCCGGAGAGGTAACCACATCTTACCCGGACAAGCTGGAGAGTCTACCGCACCATGCCCAGTTTTACCGGAGAGGTAATTATCATGGTATTTCCCATAAATAGAATTCTCTCAAATCAGGATTTTGAAAGTACCTCGTTTATTATGGTTTGCATCAAGAAACAAGGAAATCAGTATTCTCATGATGGATCATATTCTAGAACCGAGTAGTACTAATAAACAAGAAATAACAGTGGCCAAGTGTTATTGCTTATTTATCATACTTGCACTTTTCTAGTCATTATCCTCACGGAATACCAATAACCATCACAATTTATCTATGCAAGTAATTGGCTTATCTCAAAGCTTTATACTAAGGCATTTTCCTTAAGTTCAAATCTAAATACTCTCCTGGGTGTTTACCAGTAATTATAAAAATTCTAACTCTTTTATTTATGCATATATATAACCTTAGATTCCGTTGCAATGAATATTTTATTGAAACATATGGTATTTTTAAAACATAGTAGGTTTCATGGTTTATAATGACTTCATGTTTTCATATGAATCACCAATGATATTTTCGCTTATGTTTGTCTTACAGAAGATATTATATTGGGTATATCATCAAGAAATTCTATTGGGTATATGCATATATGTGTATAAAATTTCAAATCTCTAGTTAATATTAAACTTACGGAATATATACACACATATATAAAATAATAACTATACATCCGATGGTACCAATCGTTAAGCTTATTTCCATGACTTTATTTTATCTTTTTATAAAAGTAGTATATTGAAATAAATTTCTGTAAATTTTATTGAACATAATATTTTAGAATTTAAGGATGGATAAATAAAAGTTTAAAGAAATAAATTAACCAAAATATAAATTTTCTGGACTCATAGGAATAAATTTATTTTTAACTAGTGGGTTGAACCATATGGGTTTAAAATATCAAAACTTTACTCTCAATTTATTGTATATTTATTTATTCCAAGAAGTACTTATGGTAAGTAAGTTTGACGTTTCTAAAATTGATTCTAAATATATTTGAGTAATATACATGTATTAGAATATGTATGTATATTCCATACAATAGTAATAGTAATTTATTTAAAGATATTACAATATTAAAATTGTAATCTGATTTTTAAATAAAGTTATATAAAGGACAAACGTACAAAACACACATTTGATTCAACTATTTTTATGTGGGGCATCTATTTTAAATTCTAGTTTGAAAAATGAATGTTTAGGAACATTTTAACGTGCCAGGTAAAATAAATAAATAGATACTAAATTATTGATTTAAGTGGATAAGAAAAGATGTTTTCACTGTTGCAATATCCTTACTTCAAAAAATTTAATTATCCAATCTCTTTTATATGTATCGATTGTTCAAACCATCAAACCCATCTTTTCTCTCCTTTTAGTATATATCATAAAAATTTTATTACTTCTTTTTAAATATAATATTCTAAATGATAGAGAATGAAAATCTGATTATTTATATATGATTATCATGATATATACAATGACCCTTTTTATCATACCCTCTCTTTATAGTTTTAAATGTATAAATTTTACATGTATCCTAATATATATATATATAAATATATATATATTTATATTATATACACGTATATATTATTTAAATGTATTATAGTGTATATACATTTCAAATAAAATAGAATTGTATTATTATTATACATTAGCCAGCTGACTCGAATACTTTTCTTTATAATTTAAGATACACAATCCTATAACTAATATGGCTGGTTAATCTTATAATCTTATATTAGCTATCTCCATGCATAAGACCTATTCTGGACATACCTTAATATTATAGATATGTAGAAACGCTTTCAACGTTTAGTTAGGCCTTTCTATGTAGTCCAACTAATCCAAATCTCTAAAAAATTTAAATGATTTTATTTAATCATGAATACCCATCTTATTCATTTAACCATTTATTTTAACGCTAAGTATTTTAATAGAAATCTTTACAAGTAATTTAATCATCAGTTATTTCGTAAAACTACGAAAGTATGAAGTCTTATGGCCAACTGGTTATAAACAGAAGGGATAAAATGGAGTGGTAAATTGGTACACCTGGGTTTCAAAACTTACTTTGGCTAGATCCACTAAAGTAATCTTTTAAATTGATTCTTAAAATCCTTTTGGTTAATTCAATAGCTTCGGTTTTATTTATTTAAATATAAATTATTTTGAAACAATATTATTAAAACCACAAAGTTTTAAAGTTTTATACGATATATTTCAATATGTATTTTAAACCAAAGTAAATGATTGGTTTCAAAAGAAAGTCATGAACATGATTGCTTTGTTAACAACTAACTTAGTTTGATGTATATTACTTGAGTAGGTGGTATTAATTATCACAGACAAATTTCTAGTACAAACATTTGGGTACAATCATAAAATAGATTGAATAAAAATGGTGAACATTGCAACTTATATATATATATATATATATATATATGTAATTATTACAAACTACAACTGGAATTCAAAATATACTAGTGATTATGCATCCGTAACTTATTTTAGTCTATCTAGGTTATAGGAGTATTAGGCTCAACATGTTCCTATCTCTACTAAGTTGTTATCTAATGGGCAAAGTTCCTTTAAAGTTTCTAGCTCATAGGTGGCATGGGTGCTGGTACTGGTTTGGCCGTTCGACTATTTAATATAAGTTAGCATTTACTGCTGTAGTGGCTAACATATGGAGATTTACCCATTTTTCATCTAATTCAACTTTCCATGGTAGGTTATTGCCTGTTTCCTGAGTTTGTGTATTTATTTCTTTATTGATTATCACTCCCTTTGGTTGTGACTTCTTTATTTTCTCTTGACTTTTTCTAATAATCCAACTTCTCTTCTTAGTGGTAAATGATTTCTTAGACTGTGCCTTATGAATAAATATTCCTTCCTCAGTATCTGCTGAGTATCCTGAGGGATTTGGTTGAAATGAGGTTCCCTTATCTTTTGGTGAACTATCTAATTGACGATAGATATCCGAAATATTTTGCTTACCCATACTGTAGACTAACAAATAGTCAAATAATATAAAACACATAATTACATAAATTATTTCCTAACACATAATTTAAAATTTAAGTGTCAGCAGAACACTTCTTTGGCTTGAACCGGTGGCATGGCTCTGATACCACCTTCTGTCACAACCCCCCGCCCCATATCTGTCCCGTAAACGGGCGGTCGCGAACATTCGTTTGTGGTGGTATCAATTATTAATTTGGCAGCGGAAATTACACCAGGACCGTAGTTAGGAAATGTTTTATCAGAGTAAAACCACCATTTTATATTAATAATCACATGGGTAAAACTCAAGTTTCTTATTACAACATGTTTATAGGGATAAACCCTACTTTATTGAATTTAAAACATCGTATTTTAGATAACTTTTATAGCCACATTTTCCCAAGCCGTCAGTACTCTCGAGCTGGCTTTTTACTAATTGGCTTTCACATTGTGTTACCTGAAACACGTGTTTAAAAATATTTGTCAGTGAGAAATACTGGTGAGTAAATCCCAGTTTAATCAAGAAACATTTTATCAGTTAAAACAGTATTGAGAGCGATCACATTGTTTATTTCTACACAATTACTCATTCAGTACTGTCAATCCTGACTTGTGGGTCATATTACACATTGGCTAACTCGTTGTCCAATGGTAACGTACTGTCATCCCCGACTTACTACTCCCAGTGTAGTAAATTTTGTATACAAAACCCCCAACACACCGGCAGTAATTGAAGAACTACAAAGACTCAATCACCGCTTAATCACATTGTAAAACATTTAAGGTTTTGTAAAACATTCCAAAAAGGTTAACAAAAAGAGAATAAACTCACATTGCTATCTTAGATTTCACGTAAGGGTTTCCTGGGATTAATCTATAATTTACACAAATGTACATAGGTTAGTATCATAACCTTTTTAAAAATATTAATGATACCCTCCCCGAGACGGTATTCCAACAACTACGTTAGGCAGAACCACGACAGTTGTTACGGAACCCTAAATCAATCAGGCAGCGTATCTACTACAAAACTGGGGTTATAATACTTACAACGGAGCAGAACCTCGCTAATTAGGGGGTATAATACCCGAGTATTATGCCTTCTATTCAGAAATTTGTTTAAGAAAGAAAGAAATGAACGAATTCAACTGAGATCCGATGCTTTCTATTTATAGGTGCTGAATTTGGATATGTCGTGGCCCGCGTAACATAGAGGCAAGGCTTACGCGGCCCGCGTTGACCTCCAGTCAACGTATAGCTGGGCTGGGTCAGCTTATAGACTTGCCGGGTGTTGGGCCACGTGGCCGCACCGGGCTGCGCCACCTTTTTAGTCTCTCGCGGCCTGCGTAAGGGTTATGGGGTACCTTACGCGGCCCGCCTCAACTTAATTTTCTTGTTTTTCATTTATTTTTAATGCTATATTGTATTTCGGGCTCGGTTTTCACATACGGGGTGTATTTAAAAACATATAGGGGTATCTTAAATATATTAGGGGTGTCAGAAATATTTTGGAGGGTTGATATATCTTGGTACAACTCCTGGGTTATTTAATGAAATATATAGTGCACTCACATTAAGTATAGTAACCCAATTTCATTTTATCCCTACGTCACGAGACAGAACCCCAACGAATTTAGGCAGAGCCTTGACATACGTTACGGGGCACTAGATCAATCGGACAGGGCATCAATGACCAGGGATTACAACACTTAAAACGGGGTAGGGCTTTCTTATTATAGGGGTGGATTATTATTAAAAAAAAAAATAGAAATTTTAGATAGAGAGAGAGAGAGAGAGTTCAGGAGGTATCACAAGGATATGAGCACTTTAGAATGGATCATCCATTCTCTTATTTAGGTTATGTGTAGTGGGGCGCTATATGCCTTCATAAAGCCCCTATAAAGCCCCAAACACCACTACGGGGGGCTTTATGAGACAAAAAAAGTTTGGTGGCGCCATATATATAGCGCTGGTGATGGGGTTGTTTTCAAAGTTTGGACCAATCAAAATAAAGAAAAGTTTTTATAATTAATTAATTAAAACGAAAATTAATAATTAGGTATTGATGGGTAGGGGCTTTATGACTACGGGCTCTAGTGATATAACGCCCCTGTGTGACGTGGCACGACACGTGTCGCATAACGCCCCACAAAGGGCTTTATGACTACGGATGGCCTTATACTAGAGTAACATGGAAGGTTTGCTTGTAGGCTACGAAAGAAGATTCATTCTAATCCTATAATTGTCCACGTACTCCCACCAACAACATTCATTTCCATATGTCCACATGATGAATACGTGAATATTGAATTGATTTAAATGTTTAATTATTTTTATTATTATTATTTAAAGGCTACGTATACCTTTAAATGTTTACATTTAATATATACTTTTATTTAATGATTATTATTATATATATTATAATTAATTTAACTGCTTTACTCTTTTGGCGTTTATAACTTCTAAAATATGACGTTTTATAAAATAATAAATATGCCATTAAAACAAGAATAATTTTATCTACATTTTGAACCAAGTTTCATTAAAAACAAAGCATGTTCAAATATAATGTATTTTATAAATTAGTTATTAAACGGTTCCTATGCTTGCCAAACTATCTCATGTTTCCATTGGTCAATTTACCCATTATGCATCCTTTTAATAACATAAGTTTTTTTATATATTAAATAAAAATTTTGGGAATGTTACACTAGCGGCAGAGAACCCTCCGGGCAGCAGTCCGTGGTGTTTACATGGTAGTTGAAGGTGGTGCTTGATGGTGTCGTGGTGGTAGGTTTTCAGAGGTGAAGGTATGGTGCTAATGGTTTGGCGGAATGGTGTTCGATGTTGGTGGTGACGGGGTGGTGGTAAGCTGTTAGGCAAGCCGTCGACACCTAAAGTGTGTAATGGTGGTGCAAGTGGTAACCGACGGAGGTGGTAACCGACGGTGATTGTGACAAACGATGGTGGAGGACGCAATAAGTTGGGATTCAAAAGACAAAAATACCCTCACATACTTTGCATGTGAGGTGAGTTAACAGAGAAAACATACTTGGTGTATGACAAAGGTTGATATCGCAACAAAATTTAAAGTAAAAGGCTGATTCTAGCGCTTTTCAAAACCGAAGGTATAAGCTGCAAGTTTGAGTATACATAAAGATTGATTTGTTTAATTTGGTCTATTAACATAATAAAACATTATGGAAATCAAGTAAAAAGGTGATTCACTATATACAAAATATTAGTTAACAATTCAAACTTAAGCTTAAGCTTATATGAAAAGTATTTTTGAAGAACCAATATCTTCAAGAGTAAAATGTCTAGATAGCTTATGTGGTTTGTCAATATTTTCCCTTTAGTCCCTAACTTTCTAAAATTAGGTTTCTAAAATTAGATTGTTATTCCCTGTGGTTTGACAAGTTGTTACTCAGATAGTCCCTGGATGACCGTTAAGTTTTTAGTTATATTTATGTGAAATGACCAAACTACCCTTACTTATAACAATAATAATTAAAAAACTGAATGGGAGCAGAAAAGGATAAACCAACATCTAGCGAGAATCATGTGTGTCTTTTAGTCTAATTTTGCTTTGCATGTACAGTGTGACCCTGGACATGTTAATTTCTTTTCTTGAGCTTTATCCTTAATCTGGGACCTCTAGTGTGAATGTGTTTGAAGAAGGATGTTGGTTTAAATATGATCAATTCAATAACCATAGCCATGGAGCATGACGATGTTGTTGCCCTCGCCTGATGCCACCGTAATAGACTGTGCAAGAATCCCTACTTTTAGTCAACAAGGTACCATCTGTTGAAGCTGATTTTACAATACGACAAGCTTTTGTCATTGTCACTTTGATACAACAAGCTATAAGCTCCGATCCTGGAGAAGTACAACGAAACAACGACATTAATAAGGTTGTTTCATGATGGAAATCACTTGAATGGAATATCGCCGAAGGAGTTTTCTCTGATAAATCACTTGAAGGTGGTCGGGATGGGAGTGTAAACTTTTGATCTCGTTTGATGGGTCGGTGATCCATTGAGAAAGGGAAAGGATCGATTGAGAAAGGGTAAGACCTCACAGTGATCCACTGAGAAAGGGGTGTGGATCAATTGATGGGTCGGAATATGACGGTATTAGAATGGGTCTTAGTCTATTTACCGCGTGGCGGTATTAATATCGATCGTTACGACCTACCCCGGTTTTTGCGGATGTGACAGTAAAAAATAAAGACGGTTTAACGTGCATTTGTATCGATTCTCGGAATTGAATAAAATAACCGACAACCACCTCCTTATTTACATCAATACAAGTGTTTTAAAATGTTATTTATGTGTTTTTCTTCCTTAAACAACCCAAAACATCATGGCCAAGTCCAAAACATGATGCCTACATGTCAATTTTTATGCCTTCTCACATTTCTCATACGAACCTCACCCAATACATATACTGAGTGAACTAATCTTGACCCTTGATCATTTTTTAGATTAAAAGGGTAAGATTGAAATTAGCCAAGTACTTTTAATTAAAATCCCTTAATTTTCTCATCTCTTAACTCTCTCTCTCTCTCTCTCTCTCTCTCTCTCTCTTTCTCTCATTTTTAATTATTTCTCCATTATTTTAATTATAAGAGATTGAAGGGATAATATTTTTTTTAAACAAACTCTTATGTTCCTTTTAAAAATAAGAGTAAACTGCCATTTTGGTCCTTGTGGTTTGGCTAGTTTTGCCACTTTAGTCCAAATCTCAAACTTTTTATATCTGGGTCCCTGTGGTTTGCATTTTGTTGCCATTTTGGTCCAAAAGTGATATTTGACCAGAATCCCCAAATTAAAACCCCCTGTTTTGTGCTTACCTTCAGGGGTATTTTGGTCATTTTAAAATTATTATAACTAAATATTGAGATTTGGACATCATAAAAGCATCTTCATCTTTCCCCAGATCTTCATCTTCCCTATATTTCATCCAAACCCTACAACCATCATCTAAACACCCCTTTGTCTCTCTCTCTAACACCACCGCCACCATGAACTCCACCACCGCCACCTCCTCTCCCTTCTCACCACCGCCACCACTACCTCCTCACCACAGACACCACTTGAAAGCAACCCGGTGCCACCACCGTCACCTCCGAATTTCGAATCCCAAACCCTACCATCGGAGATCACCTCCACCATTATCACCACCCTCCCCACAATCGCACCACCCCCAAACCCTTCCCACAGCGCCTCCGACAAAAATCACAGATCCGAACCAAAAACGCACCGGAAAACGCTGGTAACTGAGCTCCAGGTTGGTAACTGAGCACCGGAAAACCTAGCTGATCTTCACCTTCGATGAGGTTTGTTTAGGCCCGATTTTATCATCACGCTGGTAACTGAGCTCTGATCTTCACGCTGGTAACTGAGCTTCACATCTGATCTTCACGCTAGTAACTGAGCTCGAGGCGGATGACGGAGGAGATACGGCGGAGGAGAATCGTAGAGGTCTAAGAGCTCTTGAACTTGACCGATGAGGTTTGTTTAGGCCCGATTTTATCATCACCTCGTTTTATAGAGTTTTTTATTTTGACCCGACTGGGTTCGGGTGTCTTCATAACCAGAGGATTTTGAGTATTTGGAAACGAATGAAGTGAAAGGGGTTTTTGTTCACGATATAAATGACGGTGGCAGGTGGTGGTGCTGGTGCGAGAGGGTGGTCGGGGTGGTGGTGCGAGAGGGGTGCGGCAGGGGTTGGAGAATATGATGTTGGGTTGGGGATGATATGATAAGCTGTTGCACTCTTCTTTTTTAAGTTAAGAAATTAATTAATTTAATTATTTTAATTAATCATTTATTAAAATAATAAAAGAAATGACCAAATTACCCCTGAGGAAAGGGACAAAAACCAGGTTTTTTTAAAAAAAAATCTTACCTGATTTCAGTTTTGGACTAAAATGGCAATAAAAGTAAAACCACAGGGACCCAGATGTAAAAAGTTTGAGATTTGGACTAAAGTGGCAAAACTGGCCAAACCACAGGGAGCAAAATGGCAGTTTACTCTAAAATTAAATATTAAACCTAATTAAATTATGTTTTTTAACATATGTGTATACAGGTCAGTATATACAAAACTTATACACTTGTGTATTATTACATCTTGTTTCCACAGGTCGGTATAAACCAGATTTATACACTTGTGTATTATTCAAGTATATATGTGTATACAGGTCGGTATATACCAAACGTAATACACCTGTGTATTAGTCAAGCACATAGTGTATACATGTCGATATATACCAGACTTATACACTTGTGGATTACTGCATATTGTTTCCACTATACATCTTTTCATCAAACATTGACATAATGCATATATGTATAGAGAATGTAATTAAATATTTTTAATCGTGTTCTAGAGGGAACAATATTTGATAATGTTTGTATTTTTTTTTTAAATTATCAAATATTAAGTTAGGTAATATTTGAGAGAAAAAAGTATAAAGAATGTAATTAAATGTTGTTTTAATTGGAAAGAGAAATAAGGAGAGAGAAAAAAATCAATTAATTAAATGAAGATAAAAGAAATACAATTATACCCTTGTGTTACATGTAAGTTACAAAAGATAATTACAATCTTGCCACTAAAGAAAAAATCTAGATCTACAAAATCAATGGTCAGGATAAGTTCATTTGTTCACAAATAAATCATTGTTCACTCATGAACCATACCCTATATATATATATATATAGGAGAATGATCTGTTAGGAACCACCCTTTATTGCGAGAACCGCGAGAACTAATGTGAACACAATCAAAAATACCTAAAAATAGCTAAAAAACACACAAAAAAATTTCCTTTTTTTTAATATTTTTTAGCGAAAAATCGCTAATTTTCGTTACCAAAAAAAATTAAAAAAAATTAATTTTTTTTTTAATTTTTGGCTACTAAAAGTAGCGATTTTTAGCTAAAAAATATTAAAAAAATTGTGTGTTTTTTAGATTTTTTAGGTTTTTTGGGGGTTTAGTTGTTAGCATTTTAGCTTGGGTGGGGGGTTGGGGGGTAGGTTGTTATGGTATGTTCACATTGGTTCTCATGGTTCTCACAACAAAGGTGGTTCTCAAATGAACCTTACCCTATATATATATAGGGAGGGGCTCATGCGAGAACTCCATTTATTGCGAGAACGGCGAGAAACAATGTGAACACAACCTAAAATAGCTAAAAAAACCTAACCCCCACCCCCCCCCCCCCAAAAAAAAACGTAACCCCCCCCCCCAAGCTAAATGTTAAAAACTAAAACCCCCAAAAAACCTAAAAAAAAACCTAACCCCCCCCCCCAAAAAAAACCTAAACCCCCCAAGCTAAAATGCTAAAAACTAAACCCCCAAAAAACCTAAAAAAATCTAAAAAAAATTTTAAATATATTTTATGCTTAAATCGCTACTTTTAGTGGCAAAAAAAAAATTAAAAAATAAAAAAAAATTAATTTTTTTTTGCTTCGAAAAGTAGCGATTTTTATATATAAAATATTAAAAAAAAATTTGTGTGATTTTTAGCTATTTTTAGGTATTTTTTGTTGTGTTCACATTGGTTCTCGCGGTTCTCACAATAAGAGGTGGTTCTCGCATGATCTTCTCCCTATATATATATATATATAATGGAAGTATTTGTAGAAAACCCATGGTTATTGTGAAAACCTAGGAAACTCTAACCTCCTCATATTTTTGGATTTTGAAAAATATCACACATGAAATATACATATTTTTAAGAGTTTTGAGCAAAAAAAAAAAAACGCCACAAGGATATTTTTTTAACTAAGGCTTTTTTATATATCCTTCCTCTCTTATACATACATACATACATACATACATACATACATACATATATATATATATATATGTAGGATAAGGATCCGTTAGGAACCACCCATTATTGCGAGAACCGCGAGAACCAGTGTTAACACATGGCATTTTTGTAATTATATTATGTTTATAAAAAAACACGCGTTCTTCTTTTTTCCTTATGTCACTGTTATCTCCATTTTAGGGTTTCAGTAGTTCATCAGTTCATGGCCGTCACACTCGTCTGAGAGGCATTCATGGCGGTTTCATGGCGGCGAAGAGCCGTGCACGGTGGTTTTCATGGAATATAGATAGTCGGTGTTCACATATTTCACGGTGATTGCAGTTGGCACGGTGTTTACAGCGACATATGGCGTCTCCTGATTCATCACCTGTAGATCCTCGTATATTTGATGATCCTCCTCATACAATGTCTGGATATCATCCTCATACAACATCTGATGCCGACTTTGGTGGTCCATTTGCTGTCAATCCCGTTGATAGTCACAGAGATATGTTTAAAACTATTGTAAGTCAACATGCCCTTCATGGCTTTGAAATTCAGACTCTTAGACTCTTGAATCTATGTTTACATCAGACAATGTTGTCTTATAATCAATGTATCTGATCGTTCATTATCTTTTGACACTAATTCGACTGGTACAGCACCTACAAATACAGAACATCAAAAGTTGCAATTCATTAAATTTATGACTAAAGGTATTATGTTGACTATAAATGATGTATATACTTTGTAAATGATATTATATTAAACGATAAGCACATGTGCATTATATTTACTGTAAATGATGTTGTATTAAATTATATGCACATGTGCATTATGTTGATTGTAAATGATATTGTATTAAATTATATGCACATGTGCATTATGTTGAAAATTATACTATGTCGTTGATGTATAGTTTCTGAACAAGTGCCTTATGGATGACTATCCAATTATGTACAGGATGGCAGCAAACAAATGGGATTGGGTGGCGGACAACTACAAAAAAAATAAAGGAGGTGACTGTGTGGGATTGGCAATGGAATAACAATCCGACAACCGGGGAGGCATGGGTGGAGTTTATGTAGCTTTTGGTGCTGCTGAGAGACACCAGAATGAAGACGGGTCAATATGGGTGGGGTTGGCACTCGGAAAAATAAGTCGACTTTCAATGTTAAAACCGTTAGAGAGGATGTGTGTGTCCATAAGCGACATACTCAGTTGATACAACTATTGCATCTTCTTCCATTTTTTGTTTCTGCAACTGTCATATGGCTTCTGTTTGAGAGGATAGGCTACCATCTTCTTCCATTTTTTGTGCCACTTTCTAATACTTACTCTGGCCATATTGTTCTTGTGATCCAATTTGTCTTCTTTTGTTAACAGGTGAGTTGATCACCTTGGTATCTATAGCTCCATATCCAGGCTGACCAATTGTTTCCTGACAAATTAAAATTTCAATATTCTTGCTTGATTTACCTTTAATTTTGATAGGTCTCCTCCAAAGTTTCATGATATTACATTGTCCCAATAAATTTGTGATGCTATTGCTCTCCTTGTGATGGACCAGATCAATTAGGCCTGCTTATAATTAATGGAAATGACTACTGGGAGAGACTTGAAAAGATTTATGAGTTTGGTGTTTGAGCACGTCGGGAGACTTTTCTGTTCAGAGTTTGAAGTCTAGGCTACAAACATATATTAAGGAGGTTCCCGAGCAGGTATTTGTTTGGAATAATTGGACACCTAAAAAGTTGGTTTGGTCGGGTGGATAGCCTTAGTCGAGAGACTCCCAACGAAGGTGGCACTTAACGCAAGAGTCATCCAAACACAGTTAAACTGCTACGTTTTCTGCAGCGATTCCCCAGAAACATGTGAACATATTTTCGTTTCATGTCAGTTCGCTCAAACAGTTTGGTCCGTAATTACTCAATGGTGCAAAGGCCCTGCTGCATTTATTTTCAGTCTCAAAGATTTGCTGGAATATCATAATATTGTCCAAGGGTCTGCAAAAAAGAAAAAAAGGCGATTTATGCGGTGTCCCTTATCTACCTCTGGAGCGTTTGGCGAATGAGGAACAAGATGGTTTTTAATCAAAGACAATTGTCGGTGTAGAAGGTAGTCGAGGAGATCAAGAACATGAGTTAGTTATGGGTAAAAAATAGATCAAAGGAGGTGAGTTTAACTTGGGCGGCCTGGAACAATTTTGATGTATTTCCAGTATAGTATTTTGTTTATTTTTTGCTGTATGAGTTTTCCTTCTGTTGGTGGATGTAATTGTGGTGTAGCACCTTGCTAAATGTTATGAATAATTTATATAAGTAACATCTACAAATTTAGATCAACAAGAGTTGCAATTCATACGTTTTGAGATTAAAGGCATTATACATTTATATGTGTTTCGAAGTTTACACTCACATGATTCATTTTTATATCTTTAAAGTGTTTTTTCATAGTTTACTCTTATATGCTTCATTATTCTCTCATCAAGTAAATCACATTTATTTACAATCATACCATAATAATGCACATGTGCATTATTTTGCCAATACACCATAATCCATGTTTAATTATTAACCCTTTTCTTTTTTATCATTAAACATTAAACAAACAATTGGTTTATTACATAAGTTACTTATATTTTCATACATCATGTAATCCTGCACATGTGCATTATGTTGCCAACCATCTTCCTGCACATGTGTATTATGTTGCCAACCATATGTAATCATAAAAAAAAAATTGTTAACCAACAGTACATAATTATGCACATGTGCATCGCATTATTAACACCCAATAATCATCAATAATAAACATTAAACAAATAACTGTTATTTTTTACATTCATTACTTTTATTTTCATACATTACATAATCATGCATATGTGCATTATGTTGATAACAATCCATCATCATCACAAATAAACTGTTAACCATCAGTACATAATGTTATGCACATGTGCATCACATTACCAATGCCCTGTAATCATCACCGAATAAATGTTGAACAAGTGCGTAAACACGCCATATATTAATTAGAATGTTATATGTTTTACTTTTTATGTACACATGAACAATTACAAGTGTTGTACATTCTACACTATAGGAACAATTACAACTATTGTACATTCTACACCTAATGGCACGCTATATTGGATACCCTATGTTGAATCTGAATACAACCATATGGTCATCAGTATCAACTGTCGCCGTTACCGTTGATCTTGCCAACTTCTTGTTCTTTACCGCACGCACTTCGTCACCACCTTTTTTTATGTTTCATCACGTAACCTCCTTTTTTTTAGGTTTCATCACGAGTTCGCTTAATTTCCTGCCTTTTTTGTGTTTATTTCTTCTTGCACACTTGCGTGCATTATGTTGCCAACCATCTGTAATCATCAAAAAAAAATAAACTGTTAACCAACAGTACATAATTATGCACATGTGCATCACATTATTAACACCCGATAATCATCAATAATAAACATTAAACAAATACTTGTTATTTTTTACATTCATTACTTTTATTTTCATATAATACATAATCATGCACATTTGCATTATGTTGACAACAATCCATGATCATCACAAATAAACTGTTAACCATCAGTACATAATGTGCATCACATTACCAACGCCCCGTAATCATCACCGAATAAATGTTGAACACGTGCGTAAACACGCAATATACCTTATTAATTAGAATGTTATATGTTTTACTTTTTATATATACATGAACAATTACAAGTGTTGTACATTCTACACTACATGAACAATTACAACTATTGTACATTCTACACCTAATGGCACGCTATATTGGATACCTTGTGTTGAATCTGAATACAACCATATGGTCATAAGTATTAACAGTCGCCGTTACCGTTGATCCTGCCAACTTCTTGTTCTTTACCGCACGCACTCCGTCACCTCCTTTTTTTGTTTCATCACGTAACCTCCTTTTTTTGAGGTTTCATCACGAGTTCGCTTAATTGCCTGCCTTTTTTTTGTGGTTATTTCTTCTTGCGCACCTGCACGATATATTTAATGTGTTTACATAAATGATACTCATTTAACATGAATTTAGTAAAGGGATGCACATGTGCATAAACTCCCATCTGGATCATCAAACATTAATCAACCTTTTTTACCTTTTTGTTTAACCGTCGCGTAATCATATTCCATTCCATTCGGCATTTTAATTGACCTTTCATCCCATGGTTTCAAAAAAAAAGCTTTATTCAATTTTTTCCATTGTTGATCTACAATAATAAACAAAACAAAATCAAATAAAATAAAATAAAATTTAGGATCAATAAACATAACTTATCAATGAATATGTGCATTAACATTAACTTTATCAACACCATATACAATATGCACATGTGCATCAACATAAACGACCTTATTAATATATTCTGGTAAATTATGCACATGTGCATAGTGCATAATTATGCACATGTACATCAGCATGAATGACCTTAATAACCCATTCTGTCAAAGTATGCAGATGTACATAACTATGCACATTTGCATCCATATGCCTACCCTTATTAACTTAATCTATCAAACCATACATATGTGCATAACTATGCACATATGCATTAACATGACTCACCTTATCAGCAAGCTTGCTTCAATAATAAACCTTAACATGTACCAAATCAAAATTCATAAGCTTGCTTCAATAATAAACCTTAACCTGTACCAAATCAAAATTTGTATTATCACTAACCATATATAACATTAATCATTAACAAATCTATTATGGTAAGATATGCACATGTGCATAACTATACATATGTACACCTAATACCGACGGCGATTGATTCCCGGCGATACTGTCGTAGTGACACACTCATTGAACCATCTATTTTTATAATCACGTTGGCACGTTGCCCTAATTACGAATGGACTAAAAATCCACAATGTTTCCCTAATTGTTATGTTCCTGATATAGATTATACGACTAATTTTGTACGAATTTGGGGAACTAACCTCGATTATATGACGAAATATGAAATATCTGCTGGTAAAATCTCAAATCTGAGATAAAATCTCAATCCATATGCTTCGATATGGTGAACTGATGATGGCGAACTGATGATGTATTCGAGACGATTATGTAATCGATTGTAATCGACGATGATGGCGAACTGAAGATGTATACGAGACGATTATGTAATCGATTGTAATCGAAGAATTGTTGAGATAATCAGGTTGAGAAATGTGTAAAGATTTGGATGTAATCGAGCTCTGAGTGTGGACGTGAAAGTGTTTATTAAGTGTAATTTAATTTATGTTTGAAGTCCGATAGTGGAGGCAGATATTTTAAAAGTTTTTTGGTATTTACAAAATTGCCCCCCGTTCACATTGGTTCTCGCAATAAGGATGGTTCTCGCATGAACCCTACCCTATGTATGTATGTATCTATGTATATATATCCTGCCAAAACCAAATCTGGCACAATATTCCTTACAATATTCCGGTAGCTGCAACCCGTTAACTAACTATTTAAGTTGCATTTTTAGTCTCACCTACCAAATCCTAATCACCATCGCAATCATCAGACTAATCTTATGGTTCATCTTCCACCCAAGTATCCCTAAATTTTACGTCGTCGATGATGTAACCCTCACTCGATTCACCCCCAACCCTACCAACAACACTCACAATTACAACATCACCTTAACATGACGTACCAAAACTCTAGCTGTCTTTAGGGGATCTACTACCATATTATTGAGGCTAACGCGTTGTTTCACGACAAGCGGTTTTCGACAGCAGTTGGGCAATGTTTTTTAAGGCACAAGAAGGAGAAAAATGTGGCATTGTCACACCCCGATATTTCCACGTATTACCGGTGGGCCCGGTGGGGAGTATCGTGACGTAGTTGATATCAACATAGTCAAACAACACAATTTTAAATGCACAGCAGAAGCAAAAGATAGATTTATTTCAACCGAATAAATTGTAATATCAAGTATCACAAAATAGTTGAAAAAAGATCCACAGGCGGATCAATTAAAAAGGAAACATAGTTCATCAGACTTAAAATGCATCCAAGCTTGCGAGACTCTTATTGATGCTAAGGAGAGGCCAGCCTATTTCGATTAGTACCTGCACTTAACCTTTTTGGGAAAACACGTCAGTTTACACTGGTAAATACAATTAACTGACTCATTTTGAAAAGGTTTAGAAAAATTGATTTGAATGCACAAGGCACAAAATATTTTATAACTTGGGATAATTATTTATATATAAACTTGTAAAATAATTACATGTTCGTTATACGTTCAGTAGCCCGGATTGACACCGGGTTAAAGATTAATAGACACACCACATGATATAGTCCCGCGGCGGGTTATTCCCGAAACCGGCGGTTATACCTTATTATTTATTTATGCACTGTCGGGTGTACGCCTACACCCTGTGCTTAGGTCGTGGCCATTTCGTAAAATGATGCCAAGGATATCCGAGACATGGTCATTAACCCCCCAAAGGCTTTAATCAAACAAAACAATTTAAACGGAACATTTCAATAAATTAACATTCATACGATTAAAAATTCAATGCCCAACCAAGCGGTATTTTATATACCGTACCCCAAGCCCGTATAGGGAAAATAAGTTAAAAGTATTTACCTGAGCAAGTATAATTCACAAATAGCAGTGCAAATAGCTTTTACCGGGTCTCCTAATCTGGAACAAAGGTTTTTAATAACCTATTAGATTCCTAACGGTTCTTTAATTAAGCCTAAACTTAGACCGGTTAGTTTTAAAGGAAGATACGGTTCAAACGCACGATTAAGCGAGGACTGGAATAGAATGTGATTTAGACCCGACAAGTTTGAAGAGTTGTATAATATTTGTAAACTAAACACATCCTGGATTTTGAGACAAAAATGATAAGGTTTGACCCGTTTCGGTCAATCTATGCAAACTAGTTACATAAACCGAACCGAACGTGAAAAATGCATAACGGGTAACCATAAGAGTCATATACAGGTTTCCTAAGTTAATATGCCTTAAATATGTTGTGACATCAGTAAGATATATTCTATTATGCCCGAAATGGATTTAAACCCAAATTATGCCCCGTAGGGGTATTTTGGTCATTTAAATGTTATAAAAGAGTTTAAATATTAATCTGAGTTACAGGTCTGATATAATCAGTAAAAATATTTATTTTTATAAGTCATAACAGTAGGGTATTGTAAATATGTGAAATTTACCTTTTATAACTAAACTATGCACCGTAGGGGCATTTTTGTAATTTCACTTAAGCCTAAAAGGTCAAAACTGGAATTCTGAGTTTAAAACTTTTGCTTACTGCTTAAGTATATTAATTTACTTAAAATATCAGTAGGTATCAAATCTTATATATTCAAAATGGTTTTAGTACATACTATGCGTTTAAAACGCGTAAAAAGGCGGTTTTAAGTTATTTACGGGTTTTATAAAGAAAGCTGGTATTTTTATTATTCCAGAAGGCATAAAATATTTTATTTATCATATTAGATCAGTAGAAAAAGGTTTGGTATCAAAAAGATTTGAAAAACTCATTTTATAGGCCAAAAGGGCAAAACCGGCAATTACCGAATTGAGCTTAGAACTCTATGTTATGCTCAACCAAAAATTAAATAAAAATATTCAAAAATCCCAAAATATTATATTACATCAGTGGGTAAAAAGTTTGGTATCAAAAATTGGGTTTAGATAGGCTATATACTAATTACGCCGTTTAATTAACAAAAAGCTTTTCATTTACGCTAATGAGCATAACTCCTAATCTAGACCTCAAACTGATGTCAAATTTTAGGGAAAAGTTTATAAATAAGTAACTAAGGTTTCTATTCTTTTACATTTTCAAAAATCACATTTTAAGGTCATAAGGGCATATTGGTCAACATTTAGGCATATAACGAAAACTTGCATATGAATCGGATAGCTAATGAACCAAGTTATATAACCTCAGAGGATTACACTAATCAAGAACCTGGTCCTAATAGAGCTCTAAGGAAATTCTAAAACATGCTCTAATGGGTCAGAACTGAAAGTCAAAGAAAAAGTCTACTTTTGCGACTTTCGGTTCCGAACCGAGCTTAAACAGAAAATTGTCGGGTTAAACATGCCTAGACATGTTCTTACATTGATTACCAAGTTATATGAGTGATAAAACAGGTTTCATAGCTTCTACATCGTTAATTATGTGTTTATGCGAAAATTAGCTTTCTGTTGACTTTTTAAAATTAACTTTGACCCGACAATTGACCTAGTTAGCGTGGGAATCAGAGGGTGCCCTTTTAAGGGTTTATTACCCACATAATTACCAACTCAAAGCTACTTTCAATTCGTGATTTGACTGGACAAATATTAACTAATCACGAAGTCAAACCTTAATTACGACGGTTTGACTTTAGGCCAATAAACTAAGCAAAACTGAATTAAGGAAGGTTAAGGACACTTACTGAAGTCCTATGCACAACTAAGAATGCTTGGGAAGTGCCCTTGAGCTCCAGAAATCTTCAGAACAAGTGTTTGGAAGCTTTCCAAGTGAATTGCTCAAGTGTGAGTTCACAAGTGCAACAAAGGGCTCTATATATAGCCAAGGAAGGTCATGGAGATTGATCCAAGTGTTAAGGGAACTTCCAGGGATGATGACAAGTGCCTAGGGACGTGTATCATGCAGCTAGAGGGTGGCAAACTCGCTAAATCGCGTAAATATGCAAGCTGCCACATTTAAACAGGTTTGCTGTCACTGGTAGTCTGTCTCGCGGTGCCACGGAAGAGTGCCCATGTGGTGGCGCGGCGCCAGCACCCCAAATATCAGCCAACATGTTTCAAAATGTGACACTTTCACCCCCTGGACTTTCTAATGCGTAATTTCTTCCATTTTAGGCACTTTTAACCCTTCAAATTTATATTTCTATGATCCATGAGATAAAACCAATCATCAATAGGTCCGGTTTCATTAAACGATAACCGAAAACACAAGTTTTACCTCGTTGACACTTTTAACCCCTCGTATACGAATGTTGTCATAACTTTCTCATACTTTATCGAAACCTTGTGAAATTTTTATCACTTATTCTAGTGAGCATAATTAATCATTACAAAGCTTCAGGATTGCTAAAAGGTCACTCAGAGGTATACTTTCAACATGTTGACACATTTAACCCCTGTAGTTTGAAACTTCTCACTATCTTCCACAATTAGCTTCGTATGATCCATAATTCATTCGTTTGAGAGTATAAACATCGCGTAGGGTTATTGAAAGGCATATTTATCTGTTGTTAACACTTTGAACCCTTATATTCACATATTTTCTATGTTTGTCAACTTTAGTCCCTCTAAATCACTTCCTTACATGTTTGAAGTCCATGACACGTGTTGATATGATACTGGACATAAATTTACGAGGTGTTACATCCTCACCCCCTTAAAAGAAATCTCAACCTCGAGATTTACTAAAATAAATGAGGGTATTTTTCTTTCATTGTGGACTCTACCTCCCACGTGTACTCGGGACCTCTACGGGCATCCCATTTGACCTTTACAATTGGCACATGCTTCCTTCGAAGCTTCTTTACCTGTCGATCCTCGATCGACAAAGGTTTTTCCACAAATTTCAAGCTCTCGTCTATATGCACATCCGTATGTGGTATGACTAGCGACTCATCAGCTAGACATTTCTTTAGATTGCAGATGTGGAATACATTGTGAATACTACTTATAAGTTTAACCTATATACCTTGGGCTTAACTTACCTTTCTTACCAAATCGCATCACTCCCTTCCAGGGTGATACTTTAAGCAACACTTTATCACCAACCTCGAACTTTAGAGGTTTACGCCTTAAGTCTGCGTAGCTTTTCTGCCTATCTCTGGCAGCTTTGAGACGATCTCTTATCTGCACAATCTTATCTGTCGTCTCCTGGACTATATCGGGTCCTGTTAGTTGGACATCTCCAACTTCTGCCCAGCAAACGGGCGTTCTGCACTTCCTTCCATACAAAGCTTCAAATGGTGCAACTTGGATACTTGAGTGATAGCTATTGTTATATGAAAATTTGATCAATGGAAGATGTTCATCCCAACTTCCACCAAGGTCAATAACACAAGCCCTTAACATATCTTCCAGTGTTTGAATCGTTCGTTCACTTTGACCATCCGTTTGTGGATGATAAGCAGTGCTGAAGTTCAGTCGAGTGCCTAGGGATTGCTGAAAACTTTTCCAGAAGTGCGATGTATACCTTGTATCCCTATCAGAAATGATAGACACTGGTACTCTGTGGATAGATACAATCTCATCCACATACAGCTGAGCTAACTTATCTGAGCTATATGTTTCCTTAATAGGTAGGAAGTGGGCTGACTTAGTCAGTCTATCCACTATCACCCAAATAGTTTCATTCCCTTTCTTTGTCTTTGGTAACTTGGTGATAAAATCCATCGTCACCATTTCCCACTTCCAGGTGGGAAGTTCAGGCTGTTGTAGTAAACCTGACGGCTTTTGGTGTTCAGCTTTGACTTGCGCGCATGTCAAACATTTGGCTACATAGGTAGCTATAGACTTCTTTAAGCCTATCCACCAAAAATTTGCCCTTAAATCCTGGTACATCTTATCAGCTCCAGGATGAACGGAGTACTTAGAACTGTGGGCTTCCTGGAGGATCACATCCCTAAGTCCTCCATAAATTGGAACCCATATTCGTCCATTTAATCTCAGGATTCCGTCTTTACCATAGGATAACTGTTCAGCATTTACTCCTAGCTTTTCTTCAGAATAGTTAGCTTCTAATACAGCTTCCTTCTGTGCAGCTAACAACCTTTCATTCAAACTATTCTTTAATTCAATGCTCTTGGCATTGATTCTTATAGGCTTCACTCTTTCCTTTCTACTTAAGGCATCGGCAACCACATTCGCCTTGCCAGGATGGTATCTTATCTCACAGTCATAATCATTTAAAGTTTCCATCCATCGTCGCTGCCTCATGTTTAAGTCCTTCTGATTAAACAGATGTTGAAGGCTCTTGTGATCAGAATAGATCACGCACTTGGTTCCATACAAGTAATGTCTCCACAGTTTTAGTGCAAATACAACGGCACCCAACTCCAAGTCATGGGTGGTGTAATTCTTCTCATGCACTTTTAATTGTCGAGACGCGTAAGCAATAACTTTGCCTTTCTGCATAAGCACACATCCCATACCTGTGTGCGATGCATCACAATAAACTACAAATTCATCAATTCCATCTGGCAACGTCAGTACCGGAGCGTTGCTCAACTTCTTCTTCAAAATATCGAAAGATTCTTGCTGCTTAGGCCCCCAGTCAAACTTGCTATTTTTTCGAGTTAATAGAGTCAGGGGTGCTGCAATTCTTGAGAAGTATTCAATAAATCTCCTGTAGTATCCTGCTAAACCTAGAAAACTACGAATCTCAGTAGGCGTCTTTGGCTCTTGCCAATTCATGACAGCTTCAACTTTAGCGGGATCTACTTGGATACCACGCTCACTAACAACATGTCCAAGAAATTGGACTTCGCGAAGCTAGAATTCACATTTTGAAAATTTGGCATAGAGCTTCTCCTGCTGAAGTAGTTCCAGAATACATCGAAGGTGCTTCTCATGGTCGGCCTGATTCTTTGAATAAATCAGAATGTCGTCAATGAAGACGATAACAAATTTGTCCAAATATGGCTTGCAGACACGGTTCATGAGATCCATGAATGCTGCTGGTGCATTAGTGAGCCCAAAAGGCATCACTAAGAACTCGTAATGACCATAACGAGTCCTAAATGCAGTCTTGTGTACTTCTTCATCTTTAACCTTCAGTTGATGGTAGCCGGACCTCAAGTCGATCTTGGAGAAGTAACTTGCCCCTTGAAGTTGATCGAACAGATCGTCGATCCTGGGCAATGGATATCTATTCTTAATAGTGACTTTGTTAAGCTCGCGATAATCGATGCATAGTCTTATCGATCCATCCTTCTTCTTTACAAACAGGATTGGTGCTCCCCAAGGAGATGAACTAGGACGAATGAAACCTTTTGCCAATAAATAATCTAACTGAGTCCTTAACTCTTTCATCTCTGTTGGTGCCAACCTGTAGGGTTCCCTTGCAACAGGTGCTGCTCCTGGAATGATGTCAATTCTGAATTCTACTTGCCTATCTGGTGCTAAACCAGGTAGTTCTTCTGGGAAAACTTCTAGGTATTCAGAAATGACAGGGATATCTTCAACCTTGGGCTTCTGCCCATCAATAGTTACCTGTGCCATATAAATGACACAACCCTTCTTCAAACACCTAGATGCCTTGAGCATAGACACTTGCTCAGGCAGTCCATACTGGGTATCTCCCTGAATGGTAAGTGACTCACCAGACGGAGTCTTGATTACTACTTGCTTCTTGTCACACACAATCTGCGCTTGGTTATGAGATAACCAATCCATGCCTATTACTATGTCGAAACCGGCCAATTTCAAAAACAGTAAGGACAATGGAAAAGAGTGGTTCCTAATGGATATGAAACATCAATCTAACATGGTTGATGCGGTTTCTATGGTTCCATCGGCTAATTCAACCTCATATTTTATGCTTAGGGTTCTAACAGGTAGGTTTAACAACTTACAAAACTTATCATCAACAAATGACTTATCTGCTCCAGAATCAAATAACACCCTTGCATAAACATCATTAATAAGGAAGGTACCTGTTATGACATTATCATTCTGGATCGCCTCTTGTGCGTTCATCTGGAAAACCCTAGCATTGGTCTTTTTCCCATCCTCAGCCTTCTTTGCAAACTTTGGGCAGTTGGACTTGATATACCTTTTTTCATTGCAGTTATAGCATGTGGCATCCTTGATTTTCTTACAGTCTAATGTCTTGTGCTCAGAAGATTTACAAATCCCACATACTCTCAGCTGTGACTGGGATTTCGATTCATATCTGCACCTCCCGAAATGGTGCTTCTTACAGATCTTACACTTGGGCTTATCCCCTGACTATTGACCATCCTTTTTAGTTCCAGAACTCTTCTTGTGGTCATTGTTTCCCTTACGCTTCTTGTCTGAACGTCGTGAGTTGCCATCCTCACGCTTCCTCTTCTCAGCATCGGTGTTTCTGAGTGATCTTTGCCTAACCGCGTCCAAAGTAAGGGACAATGATATATCAGCTGCAGACCGAAAAGTAACTGGTCTGGAGGCCTTCACACTGGCCTTGATTTCTGGGGCCAAACCCCCAATGAAACAAGCTATCCTCTTAGGTTCTGGAGTCACTAGATACGGAACCAGTCTTGACATAGTATTGAAGCTTGTAAGGTAGGCTTGACAATCTAGGTTTTTCATAACCAATGACAAGAAATCAGCTTCAATCTTTTCAACCTCATGCTGAGGGGAGTAGTTCTCCTTGATGAGAGCAACAAATTGATCCCATGTTAAATTGTACAGTGGGATTTTTCCGGTGGCCTGGATCAAAGATCTCCACCATGCTAATGCCTCGCCTTTGAATAACTGAGATACAAACTTTACCACATCCTTATTAGCGCAACCACTGATATCTACCACGGTGTCCATCTCATCTAACCATGACATGCAGTCAACTACTCCTTTCTCCCCAGTAAAATCCCTGGGTTTTCAGGAAACAAAGTACTTATAGGTGCAACCTTTAGCACGTGGTTCTTGATTTAACACAACTCTCTTAGATGGAACACTCCTCTGATTTGTTGAGTGACGAGAATCGCTTTTGTGAGCGGTATGAGTTCTAGAGGTTGGTTTAGAGTGTGGCACAGACTGGGTCCTTACATGGGTACCACTGGATTCATTGAACTGCCTGTCCAAAGCTCGCGTAACAGCATTATCTATTAACGCTTGTAATTCTGCTCCTGCTACGTTGACTCTGGAGGTGTCATGATTCTCTCTGGGGTGACTGTTGGCTTCGTCTGACCCGGCCATGTAGCTTGATTGCTACATACAATAATGATTTTAATTCATTCAGAGGTCTATAATAGTTTTATCATTCTAGATTATTTATTAATCATGGTATTTAAGAAACCATTTTGATTAATTAAGCATACAATTTTTTTTCAGGATTTTCATTATATAAATCCTTAGTTATAATTAAACTATATTAATGGCAAAAAGGCCTAGTCCTATGGACAGTTTTAAATTTTTAATCATGATCTTATAGGATCAAGGTATTGAGGTTTTAATTAAAATTCATTACCTCTTCTTAACAGGGGTCGAAGACCATGACTGTCTTTTGTCTTATATGACAATGAATATAGCCCGTAGGCATTACATTCCTATTGGATGTTTAATATAATAAAAGAAGTTGGAAGGATCTAATGTAAGGATGACTTTTTTTGATTTTATCGAACCACATTTTGTCAAGAGTGTTAACATGTTTTCAGATGTTAACAAGGATTGGAACCTTTTGAATAGGTTTTACCATTTTGGTCATGTCTGCAATGACATATAAACTAGGTTTTACCTTTAAGATTCTTTTTAATATTTAACGCAGAACAATCCTAAATTGAGGTGTTAATAAGGATCTGAATCTAATTATGGAACTACCATTTTGGCCCTGTCTTAAGATGACACATGGTGTTGGGATTGAACCCTACCAAAGGAACAGATAATAAAAGCCAAAACTGGATCAGAGCAGTGGATCCAGAATAAGCAGATGTTATGTATACAAATCTCTCCCCTTGAAAGTGGTTTCAACATCTGCTGACCTCCTATCTACTGATCGTACAAACTGCTGACCTGCAAACTGCTGATCAAGTAAAAGACTGATGAAAGATTAAAGCTCTGCTGTTCAATCTACTGCCTTGAGTCAAGCTCTGCTGTTCATGACAAGTACTCCTGGGTTCACATCAGTGGAAGGATGCAGCAGTAGTTTAGATGTCTTAATGTAATGAAATGTAATAACAGTAGTTAGCATAGCAGAGGCTGTATAGATCAGAGGTTAGAGTTTGTTAGGAGGTTAGATGTCACTTTCATGGTGACGTCAGCTTAGATGCTTCAGTGGTTTGCTCGTGCCTATAAATAGAACAGTGCTCTGTACTGTTCTATTAGCTCTTTTACTATCTTCTTCCTGCACGAACAAATACTGTGAGCTCAGGCTGAGGGGGAGTTTGTTGCATACTTGCAAATTGTAATCGTTGTTGAAATTAAATTCAATCATTCGGTTCAATGTTAAACTTGTATGTTAAAAGCAATTCTCCTGTTTGATTGTGAAAAGTTTGCTTCCATCTTAATTCCGCTACACAACTCATTCATCTGCATTTTAATTCAAACGTAAAACACAATCAAAACCAAACTCAGATCCTAACAATTGGTATCAGAGCTTGGATAGTCAAATTTGATTTAACAATCATTTTGACATAAATAGTTCAGCTCATAATCGTTGATACTGATAGTTCATTCGTTTGTTGAAAAACAGAGTATGGTTTAATCACAATCAAAGTTGATTAATCAGTACCTGTAAAACAACTAGGATAACGTCACAATCACAAGATGATAAGAATAACATTGGCTCTCTTTTCAAACCACCTATGCTTAAACGAAATGAATACAACATCTGGCAGAGAAGGATGGGTCACATACTTGCTCAACAGAACCCTGGATGTTGGAGGTCTATTGTTTTTGGTCCCCATGTTCCTATGGTGCCAAGTGCTAAGGATGCAAAGAAGTCCGTACCTAAACCATCTGAAAACTATACTGAAACTGATTTTCAAAAGTTCGAACTCGATGCCAAAGCATTTAGCATCATAGCATCCGCATTACCCAATGAGATCTATGCTGGACTGTTACATTGTAACAGTGCCAAAGAGCTATGGGATGCACTGAAGGAACAGTTTGGGGGAACAGAAGAAGTCATTGAAAACAATAGGGAAATTCTGAATCAGCAGTATGAAACATTTTGTCACATCAACGGTGAATCATTGACTCAGCAGTTTGAACGGTTCAGTTGTCTCATTAGTGAACTAAGGCTTGTTAAAGTAACATTTCCAAATTCAACTCAAAATAGCACTTTCCTTAGATCACTACCAGAAAAATGGGATACCATTGCATTTCTTACTAGAAACTCTGCTGAGTTCAAAGATCTGACCCTGACCCAACTTCATGGTAGACTCCTGACCTATGAAAGGGAGTTAAACCAGAAAAAGAAGTTGCAAGAGTCTGGCAAAGTTGCTGATGATTATTCATTTGGTAGCACAGCTCTTTTTGGTCAGGAAGAATTTGGTAGCAGTAGTAAGGATCAGGGTTATGATCACTTTATTGATATAACTGCTGGTGGAAACTTCAACAACCCTGATTCTCACTCTGCCAATTATGCTTTTACTGCAAATTGTGAAAACCAGATGTTAGATAACTTGTGTTTTGAACTCAATGATTTGCAACACTTTGATCCCACTGACTTAGAAGAAATGGACATTTTGCATCAATTGGCTTTGGTTAGTGTAAGAACAAGCAAATTCTATAAAAGAACAGGGAGAAAATTCCCAGGGTTACATGGGAATTTAAAAGTGGGGTTGGATAAGTCAAAAATTAAGTGCTATAAGTGCAATAGGCTAGGTCATTTTGCTAGGGAATGCAGGAGTCAAACCACTGGTCCAATAATCACTCATCCCAGCTCAAACCCTAGACCACAACAGCAAAGCACTGTGCACTATACCCAATATACCCCTGCTGCCCATCTTAACACTGCTCACTATGCTGCAACCCCTGTGCCTGTGCATTATATTCAAACCACTGTTCCACAAATTCAGTATGTTCAAACCCCTGTCCCTCAGGCACAAGTGCAACCTGTTGCACCTCAACAAGCTGCTCCAACAGTGGTACAACCAGATCAACAAAGCTTTTTCACCCAAGGTTTTGTTGACTGGAGCAGCATGCCTGATGAGCTTGGTGATGAAAATTTTGCACTCAATGCTTTTAATGATCCTTCTAATGATGAATTTTGTTTGATGGCATTAGAGTCAATACCAGAAGGGGTAGAAACTGAAGGTGAACAGCTAAGTGATGAAACAGTGGATAAAGTGGCTGTAGCAGTGGTTACTGCAGTTGCTGGTGAACTACTGCTGGGAGAAAATTCAGAAACCCTGATTGAACCACTGTCTGACCCCTGGTCCGAAGATGACAAAGAAGAAAAGGAAGAGAAGAAAGCAGGTGAGAAAGAAGATAGAGCTGATGAAGAAGGTGATTATAAATGTGATTGTGCCAAGATGGCTGCTGCTAAGGTAACACCTCAAGTTCTTGAAAAACTGTGTTCAGACCAATGCATTATTGCATTTGCTAACATCAAAGAGGTAAATGAAAACCTTAGGGATAAAGTCTTATCTGATGAAGTCAAATTTAAAAAGTCATTAAAAGAACTTAGAAACAAATTGGCTGAAAAAGATAAAGAAATCAGCCGTCTCAAAGAAGAGCAAAGCATAACCAAGACTCAACTTCAAACTATGGTAGAAAAATACCAAGTTTGCAAAAAGGAGTTGGAGTCCACCCAGATCACCTGTGAAAGATGGGTGGAATCTTGTAAAGGGTATGAGGTTATGCTTGAGAAATAACTTGAAAGCAATGTCAAGTTTGGTGTAGTATATAGAAAATATGATGATCTTGTAAACAATGCTGGAAAACAAGCTGTTTCATCTGAAATTAAACCAACAAACAAGAATGGCCAAGAAGTGAAAATCACTGATAAACTTGGTAACAAAATCACACATGAGAGACAAGTGGGATCCTCTACTTTTGAGGAAATTGAGAAATACCAATTTAAACCCACATGGTCTGATGAATGTGACATTCTTGAAAATTTTAAACCCATGGATTTCACAACCACTGATGGTGTTAAAGCTCCAAAGGCAAAAGTCATTCCTCTCAAGGACATCCCAGCAGAGGTTAAAAACTCTGTTGCAAAGGAGTCTGAAAAGAGAAAGAAGAGAGAAAAAATCAAAAACCTGTTTTGTGAATTTTGTGAAAAAAGGAATCATCTAACAAAAGATTGTTTCCATTTAAAAGCATATGACTTAAACAAAACAAGTGTCATTGTACCTGTTGAAAGCTGCATCATCTGTGGTAAACCAAACCACAAAACTCAAGAATGTGTGTATCTTAAAAACTTTGATGTAAAAAAGAATGAGTACACTGCTAAAACATCCTTGAGTCCATCAACATCATCTGTCAAATTCACCAAAAATCAACCACTGTTTGTGCCAGTCCAAACAGCTGTTACAAAACAGCTGAATCAGACATCTGTCCAAAGAGATGTTCAAGTGACTGATGCACCCCCTGCCAACCAGTTCAGAAAAGGCAAGGGACAATCATCTTACCAAAGGATTCCACACGTTTATGAGACCTACAAAAGGCCCTCTAAACCTAGAGTGAACAGGCATCCTTTTGGGTATCAACAGGTGATTGGTCAAAACCCACAACAGTGGTTAGAAAGAAACAGTCCTAAAACTGTCCAAACCCCTGACCTAACCACTGTCCATCAATCTGCATCCATCCCAGACACTGTTGAGACCCCATCCAAAGCCTTATTGGCTTTGGAAACCCTAATGAACTAATCCTTTTACTTCATGTGCATAAAATTCTTAAATGTATGGAAAGCTAAAGAAAAATCTCATACCATAACATGGAACAAAAGTCATGAAAAGAAATGCCAACATAAAAAATGTCAACACAAGAAAGTGTTTTGATGTAACAGCCATTAGTTTGATATTGCTTAATGTTGTTTTTCTACGAAGAATGAACAGAATATGGATGTTCTGGTTGGAATAGTTCTTATATAGTCGTACATATATATATACAATAAATACATTAGATATTATCATTAATATATCATTTGAATTGTACTATTAGTTGATATCATTTTAATTGTACAATTATTTAATGCAGATTCTTTACCTAAAATAAAACAATATTACATCAACAACTGGTGTTGTAATATTGAATTTGGCATTATGATATGTCCACATTATTACACTATAACCCGAAAACGTGACACTTTTAATGAAATTAGAATTTAATTACTAATAAAGAAATCAATGTTTACATGAATATACAATAGGTCCGTTAATACTAATTATTTTGGTCAAAAATCACACAACGATAATGTAACCAAATCTGATTTTTGTGAGGTGTGATGCTTGGTTAATTGGACAAATGTATGAACAACAAATGAATGAAATGAATGATGAACACAAGGATTTATACTTGGAAAAAGCCCTTAATCAATGAATGATTTCCGACATAAAAAATCTCGGGTGATGGAAATTACCGATCACCAACTATATTATATAAAGAAAGTTTACAAATCGGGATGATAACAAGCTTGGTACAAGGATCACTAGTGTGCAAATCTGTGTAATCGCCAATAACTTGCAGAGAGTTCGAGTGTTGTGTATGTGTGTTGCTAATAATAATAAATCGAGCTTGTATCCTCTTTTAAAATTAGAAACTATCTAAACTAACAAACTATCCGAAAAAGGTGCTAGCTCCCCACGATCATCACAACGGTCATGGAGGTCATGCACGTGCAAAAGTAACAAGCATATTCCCCTAGAATCTTGGCAGGACCAAGTCTCATTCGAATACACCAGCAAAACAAGTTAAAACATGATGGAAACAATTGTTAGTCTAGGATAATATTGAGGATCCTGGATCCTTATCCTGGCAGCATCTCCTGAGGATCCTTAATTCAAACTGAACTGAGGATCCATGATCCAAGCTACACTTAAGCATCCGTGATCCATGAGCAATGAAATTCTATCCCTAACAATTGCCCCCAAACCTGATTAGTTAATATCCAATTAGATAGTCATGTTTGAATGATTTTCGGACTAGCCGTTGCTTATAGATATAGCCGTTACAGCGCTGATGTCATCGTCAGTTATCACCTGCAACCATAATCATTATAACTAGGTTAGAGATAAGGATCAAATCCTTTATTTATATTCGAGACCCTCTCCTTTAAATCCACATTCGAAGATCTCTTCAGGTAATTTCCTTCTCCATTCTCTCTAATTTTCCAAATTTCGATCCTCAGTTTTCTAAAAATCCATGGCAAAGATGAATACTCGTTCCTCCCCCGCCAAGAATCCTGATCACAACAACCCATTAAAGAGTCAAGGTTTAACCAAAAACCCTTCAATGGAGCTTTGTCGATTCACTGATCCTGAAGTTGATCAGTTCCGATTCTGTTTTCCCGATGGCACCATATTCAGACCGTCTGATTCTTCAACCAAGAGTGACTGCATATCTGACACCTGGATCACCTTCCATGCTGCCCCTTTCCTGATAGGGTTCACTTATCCCTTCCCTACTTTCACACAGGGATTCTTCACACTTACCGACCTTTGCTACATCCAGGCTATGCTGATGGTGTGGAGGGTCCTATACACACTAGAGCACATCATAGAACAGGAAGGCATAGACATAGGGATGTCTGAGTTGAGCCAACTGTATAACCTTGTAAGCCATGGTTCCTACCGATACCTTTTCAAGTCCAAACCCCAAAAGCCTCTCCCAATCTTGGGGGGGGGGGATAGTGCACGGTCCTCCCAACCGCCGGGGTGATCCCACTCCGGGAGCCGCTACCCGACCAAGCTAGCTCCGCGGTGAATTCCCCTTGCCGAGTTCTTACCCTAGGTGACATATGTCACTCCCAAGACTCAAACCCGGTACCTCTGGGAAGAGGTGGGTGTCGGTGGCCAACTGGGCTACCCCAGTTGGTTGCCTCTCCCAATCTTGAAAACCACCCAGAATGATACCAACTGGAGGAATCAATTCTTCTTCGTGAGGAGGGATTCTATTCCAAACGGGAACCTACTCCCCAAAAAGTGGAACACAGATGGTAGGATATAGGATCCTTAGATTAGGACAACCGGTAAGAATCTATCTTTTCTGCTGAGGATAACCGATCCTTCTTTTTTGTTTATGCAGCTATAACCTTGTCACACATTCAAGAATCACCTGTCACCCAAGAGGGAGTTGAAGCTTTTTGGAAGCTTGATCTTGTCATCAGAACTTTTCCACTACAATCGAAGGATTTAGAAAACATCTCATCCACTTCCTACACCATGTCAAGTAAGTATCCATATTTGTATATATGTAAATATTTAATGAAATAAGGATATGAATACTTATCTGAGTTTCATGCTTGTAGGTGCTGGCAAATCCTCAAAATCTGGCTCCAGGTTCAACGTTGCTGACATCCAGGAAATTGCATCCTCACGGTCCTTCAAGAAAGAGTTAGCTGCAAGCCCAAGCATCTCGGAGCCTAAGGGTATGAGCACCAGCGGTAAAGGAACCAAAAGGAAGAAGCCCGCTGACACCTCCGAAGGGTTGCCTCTGATGGAACGCCAACTTCATGACTATGTCTCCGAGGTAAGGATATTATATCCTAAAATCTGAATTTTCTTTTTTGAGGATAAAGGATCCTGATTGCTAACTTCCTTCGTGTAGAAATTTGCTGAGGTTCAAATCCTAATAGACCAGAAGCTGGCTGAAGCTGAAGAGAAGAACCTGGACTTCCAAAAAATCGCCCTTGCCAAAGACAAAAAGATCTCCTCCCTGGAAAAGGACATTAACATGCTGCAAAAGGAGCTGCTTCTCGCTGAGATAACTGCCCAGAAAGAGAGGATGGAGATCATGAATGGGGCTAAGCTTTCTGCTACCATTGCCATGCTGAAGATCAAGCTGCAGATGGCCAAGGAGGCTGAGGATCCTTCTTTTGACAGGTCTGCTTGGGATTTGGAGGCCTGGAAGCAGAGGCTAACTAAGCTTGATGATGAGGATGAAGCTGGGAAGGTACCAGCTCTTGAAGCCGGAGGTAGTGGAATGAAGGATCCTGAGGAGGCAGTTGGTGGCAGTGGCCAGGCTGGAGATGAGAAGGTGGCTGAGGCAGCAAAGGTGTAGGCTGCATGAGTGGGAAATGATGGATATTGCTAGACGCGGCCAGAGCCCATTTTTTATGGTTTGGTTGTTTTGTTTGGTGGTGTTTTGATTCTGAACAATTATGGTTTGTATTAACTTTAAACAGTAGTTGTTAGGGTTAAGGATCACTGATCCTTGGACAATAGGGGGTAACAAAGGTGGATGGGTCCATCTGTTTGTGGAGGATGAAGCCTTTGATACCCCTCACCTTTTATTTCCTGCACTTAACAAATTTTTAGTATAGACACCCTTTGCCAACCCAAGTGGACGGGCCACGTTTTGCTGGTAGAAACTTTGGTTAGCAATTTTGACAACCTTTTAAAGGGTTAACTTTGATAAATAAATAAAACTTTAACTTTTGGCTATCTTTGTATTGTTCATTTTGTGTACATTTACTTGTCAATTGTTATTGCATAGTTTTAGAATTTACAAGTTATTGGTAAAAGTATTAAATGAATACCAAAATCAGTTTATATCAAAGAGTTCAGGATATGATCAATGATCACATATCCTCTAGAAAGTTTGAAAAGTGAGATGATTGAGGATCATATATCATGTTGTCAAAGAATGAGTGTATAACTGATAAACCAAGAATGAAGTTAAAGTAAAAAAGGATCATACCAGAGAATGCAAGTTAGAATCCTATATCCTTAACACATACAGCTGCGACAATCAAAAGACAAAATCTTGTAGAAAGTTAGGATCCTGGATCCTTAACTGTTTATCTTTGGAAACCTGAATTATGATAACTTGGACTAAGCCAATTGTAAAAGAAAATGTTAGTATCTGGGGACAAGCCCAACAATATGGGGACAAGCCCAATAAGCTGGGGACAAGCCCAATAAGCTGGGGACAAGCCCAAAAACTGGGGACAAGCCCAAAGGATCTTGTGTAAACTGGAGTATGGCCCATACTGGCGACTATCCAAACTTAGTAACATGAAAATGCCAAAACCTTAGCTAACGTGAAAACGTTAGAAACCTTAGGAATGGATGTATGGTACGTCTACCATTATACTTAGGATCCTAAATACAGCCAGTACAATGAAATTGTCAGCCCCTAAAGCGGGTACTGGTCCCATTGCCTTTAACTGCACTAGGATAATCGTACGTAACTGGCGAAGGTGTAAGAACCTGATTCGTAGAAGTTAGTAGATACCTTAAACTGGGGACAAGCCCAAAACTGGGGATAAACCCAAAGACTTAGGAGATTTCGGTGGATACTTGATCCTTTGTCAAAGATGTACCAGGTTCTGCAAAACTCAGAACTTAGTGAATAAGGATAAAGGATCCTGGATCCTTCTCCTTGTAATCAAATAAATTAAAGGATTAAAGAAATAATAATTAAATCATTACCGGAGTGAGGATCATGTATCCTATGAGGATCCTGGATTCTCAACCATAATTTTGTCTTAGCCGAGGATCCTTGATCCTTCTTACATGAAGTATTTTTTCAGATGGACATTACTCCAAGCCCTTGGTAATAGATCACCTTCCATTGTTAATAAATGATATGCCCTCTTTCCTGCCTCAGCTTCAATCAGATAGGGGCCTTCCCACTTTGGTGCTAACTTGCCATCAGCAGGATTTGTGGTATTTTGGAATGCTTTCCTCAACATCATATCACCAACTTGAAATTTCCTGATCCTAACATTCGTGTTATAAGCTCCAACCATCCTTTGTTGATAGCTAGCCAATCTTATCCTTGCTAAATCCCTGAGTTCTTCTATGGTATCCAAATCTTGAACTAGGTTTTCAGCATTTCCTTCAGGATCACGGATGCTTGTTCTTGCAGTAGGGACTACCATCTCTGTAGGGATCACAGATTCAGCTCCAAACACTAAAGAAAATGGAGTCTGGCCAGTAGCATTCTTGGAGTTATTCTAACAGCCTATAACACATAGGGTAGTTCTTCTGCCCATTTCCCTTTCTTGGATCCAAGCTTCTTCTTCAAGTTGTTGATGATGATCTTGTTAGATGATTCTGCTTGACCATTGGCTTGTGGGTGGACTGGTGTTGAACTTATCATCTTAATCCCCCAGCTGTCACAAAAGTTAGTAGTTCTACTCCCAATAAATTGGGATCCATTATCACAAATAATTTCAGAAGGTATGCCAAATCTAGTGTTAGGGGAGGATTTTCCAATCCTAAGGATCACGGATCCTCAAGCACTGCCAGGATCACGGATCCTCAATTCTGTTTGAATTAAGGATCCTCAGAAGACATTGCAGGATCAGGATTCAAGATCCTTTTTGTTATCCTTATACTAACGGTTATCTTCATTATGTTTAAGTTTGTTTTGCATGAGTATACGCCTTGGACTTGGTCTTGCCGATATTCTTGGGGAATATGCCCTCAATATTCCGCACGTCCATGGCTTTGTGAACGTTATGGAGATCGTGGGAAGCTTGCACATTTAGCGGATAGTTAGTTATTTTAGTTATTTCTAATTTTAAAAGGGGATGACAAGCTTGAATTAGAACACTTGGCTATTTCAGCTAACACACACACTCTCGCAAGCTCTCAACAGTTCATTTGGCGATTTCATACACATTACACTCTAGTGATCCTCGTAACAAGCTTGTCATTATCCCGAGTTGTAAAGATCATTTGTTTAATTATAGTTGGTGATCGGTAGTTTCCATCACCCGAGGTTTTTTATGCCGGAGATCAACTCTTGATCAAGGGCTTTTTCCTCGTATAAATCCTCGTGTCACTTGTTCATTTCATTGGCAAGTTATTCGTTCATTGATTCAAGCATCATTCCTCACAACAAAGATTTGGTTGCATTATCCTAGCCTGATTTTTGACCAAAACAGTTTGGCGCCCACCGTGGGGCAATTGGTGCTTCATTTCTGAAAAAGTTTGCTCATTGTGTTCATTTCGGTTCATTATCTTCAACTACATGGCTTCCTCAGCAAAGAACACTTCAAGCTCTATGCCGGCAGTCACTTCTTCACAGGGCGTTCCACCTTTGCCTCCACCACCTTTTGGATCCCAGAAGAATGCTGAAAATGCTGCAAAGAGACCAAGCCCCATTTTTCCAAAACCACCAACTTCTTATGTTTCTTCTAATCCTACTACTAGTGATCTTTTTAATTTGATTTTGCAGATGAGGGACCACATACAAGAGCAGGATAAAACCAATGAAAAGATCCTCCGGGAGATTGGTGACATCAAGAAACAGAAGAAATCAGTGGAGGATCACTCTCCTCTGATACCAAGGTCACTGGATTTCGACACTCCAGCTATAACTACCCAACAATCTGCAGCTCCAGACATTAAATACCGGGGTGGATCAACAGAAATGCGCTCTGGATCATCGGTAATGACTCAAGCTCAAGGATCCTACTTTGAACCTTCAGGATCCATCTTCCAGCATCAAGGATCCTTTCCAGTTCAAGGATCCTCTTAGGTTCAAGGATCCTTGCAGGTTCAAGGATCCTTTCCGGTTCAAGGATCCTCTCAGGTTCAAGGATCCTCATCTCAGGTTTACGGATCCATGGGTTATCCTCCAAGACCCCCAGTCACAGCACATCAAGGATCCAACATCTTTCAGGATCAAGGATTCTTAAGAAGTGTACAGCCCTCAAGTTTAGATGTCCATCAAGGAGATTTCATTCCAATGTAGACCATTGCCACTTCTGGTCCTTCAATCATACCAGAATCTCGTCAATATGGATTCACATCTGGGATTCCAAACCTGAATCCTCCGGGAGGTAACACTTTGAATAATTCTTACAACACTAACCATGGCTTTATGCAGGATACAGGTATCAATCAAGCTATGGCTAGAGAATTACAGAAACTGAAGGATATGATATCCAGCGTTCACGGAGTGGTTAAACCCATTCCAGAAATTGCAGATGGGAGCCATAGGATATCTCGTTTTGCACCACCTATTTGTGATGCTGAGATACCCAAAGGGTTCCAAATACCAACCATGAAGTTGTATGATGGTTCGACGGATCCAGAGGAGCATGTAGCTCAGTACAGAGAAAGGATGGAGATCAATCCAATTCCTGAGAGGTTAAAAGAAGCATGTCTATGCAAGGGTTTTGGATCCACACTCACAGGATCAGCTCTTAAATGGCTGCTAAGTCTTCCCCCTTACTCTATTACTTCATTTGCTAATCTAGTTAATCTGTTTAATAGCCAATTCTCATGTAGTAGAAAATTTGAACATTTAATTAGTGATCTATATAGGGTAACACAAGGTCAAAATGAATCACTTAGAGATTACATCACTAAATTTAGTAAAGAATCCTTAGATATCCCAAATCTGGATATAGCTACGGCTATGGAAGCCTTTAAAATGGGTTTGCTTAGGGATTCATTATTCTATGATGATCTTGTCATGACCCCATGCAGGAATCTTGATGAAGTGAGAACCAGGGCCCTTAGATTCATCCGATTAGAGGATGATAAAAGGATCCAGGAAAGACTGGCAGGATCCTCGAAATAGGAGAAGCAAGGATCCTACTTCAAGAACAACAAGTTCAAGTCTTACAACAAGTCTGATAACCAGAACGTGTATCCAGTAGAACAGGAAGAGGATGATGAGGATTATCCTCCCATTTCTGAATATTGTTTCTCTGTTGATAACAATGAACTAATTCTTACAATGCAGAATCTAGGTGAGAAAGCAAGATGGCCAAGGAAAAGTGATAAACCAGCCGCAACAAAAGACAAGTCCAAATGGTGTGCATATCATGAGGATTTCAGACATCTCACTGAAGAGTGTATTGCACTTAGATAAGAAATCGGTTACTTGTTAAGCAAGGGGCACTTGAAGGAACTTTTGGGAAGAAAAAAGTCAAGGATCCAGGATCCTGAGAAGATCCCAGAAAGAGCTCCTGCTCCTCCAACAGATGCACAAGTTATAAACTTCATATCCGGTGGATCAGACATTTGTGGTACTTCCTTTTCAGCAGCCAAAAGACATGCCAAGGAGACCAAGATGGATAATGGAGATAGACCCATCCGGACCTCTACTGTTACACAGGAGAAAGTTATAACTTTTGATGAGGATGATCGTGTTGATGTTCAGGATCCTCATCATGATGGTCTTGTTATTACTTTGTTCATTTCTAACCATTTTGTTCGCAGGATCCTAATCGATGGAGGAAGCTCGGTGAACATCATTCAGCTTGATGTCCTCAAGAAGATGAATATCCCTGAATCAGATATTATCCCAAGATCCTCAGTCCTTGTGGGATTCAGCATAGAAACCAAGAATACATTGGGGGACATTAAACTTCCCAAATACATTGAAGGACTTCATTCTTATCAAAAATTTTGTGTAATAGATTGTTTATCATGTTGCAATGTTATCCTTGGCAGGCCATGGATACATGACATGAAGGCAGTTGCATCTACCTACCATCAATGTGTAAAGCTTCCTAGTCCATGGGGGTGATAAAGATTGAGAGTGACCAACAAGAAGCAAAGAATTGCTATACCTCATCAATGAAGCCAGCCTCAAGACCAAGGGAGCAATAGCAACTAAAGTATCCTCCAAGAGATGTCTTGGAGGCAAGAGAACAGGATGTGAAAGAAATCCTTATGGATCCTCATGATCCTGAATCCAAAGCCTTCATAGGATCAGGGATCCTCAGCAACATTGAACAGGATCTAGTATCCTTCCTTAAAAGGAGGAAAACTACCGTTGCCTGGAAGCATGAAGAAATGACAGGTATCTCTAAAGATATAATTACTCATAAACTTGGTATTGACAGGTCATTCAAGCCCATACATCAGAAGAGGAGGAAGTTTGCACCTGAGAGGAATGCCATTATCCAGGAGGAGGTAGACAAATTACTCCGAGCAGGTATGATTAGAGAGGTTAAGTATCCAAGATGGTTAGCCAATGTGGTTGTTGTTCAAAATAAAAACGGAAAGTGGAGGGTATGTGTCGATTTTACTGATTTAAACAAGGCATGTCCCAAGGATCCTTTCCCATTACCCTACATTGACTCCATGGTGGATGCTACCGCGGGTCATGAGTTGTTGACTTTTATGGATGCTTCATCCGGATTTCAGCAAATTCAGATGGAACCATCTGATCAAGTGGATACAGCCTTTATGACCCCAACTGGTATCTATTGTTATATTGCTATGCCATTTGGACTAAGGAATGCAGGTGCTACTTATCAAAGGCTAGTCAATATGATGTTTAAGGAACAAATAGGACACACTATGGAAGTCTACATAGACGACATGGTGGTTAAGTCCAAGAGAGCTGAGGATCACCTTAGAGACCTGGAAGAAGCATTTAATATCCTTGACCAATTCAATATGAAGCTGAATCCTTCAAAGTGTCACTTTGGTGTTAAAGCAGGCAAGTTCCTAGGCTATATGGTAACTAAAAGAGGCATTGAAGCAAGTCCAGAGCAAATTAAGGCTATTGTGAATATCAAATATCCTGCCAATGCCAAGGATGTGCAAAGGTTGACAGGGAGGATCGCAGCCTTGAATAGGTTCATATCAAAATCATCAGAAAAGTGCAAGGAATTCTACGACATTTTGAGAAAGAATAAGAAATTTGAGTGGACTGAAAAGCATGAAAATGCTCTCAAAGCCCTTATGGATTACCTATCCTCAGCTCCTGCCTTGATGAAACTAGAAAAGGGGGATATATTATCCTTATATCTAGTGGTATCCTCTAAAGAAGAAAGTGCAGTCCTTGTTAAGGGTCACGAAGGTACACAACATCCTGTCTATTATGTAAGTAAGAGTTTACTTGATGCTGAATCCAGGTATTCACATTTAGAAAAACTTATCTTTGCTTTAATTATGGCATCTACTAAACTAAGACATTATTTTGAAACTCATGCCATTATTGTTAAGACTAATTTTCCAATTAAGAATGTTCTTAGGAAACCTGAAATGTCAGGAAGGATGGCTAAATGGGCAGTGAAGCTTAGTGCTTATGATATAAGATATGAACCAAGGACTGCCATCAAATCCCAAGCCTTAGCTGACTTTGTGGCAGATTTTAGTAGTGACTTGCAAAGAGAAGCTGAGTTAGAAGTCCAGCAGCTTGAAGAAACTAAGGATTCTTGGATACTCTTCACTGATGGAGCCTCTAATGTCAAAGGAACAGGACTTGGAATACTACTAAAATCACCACAGGGGGACATAATACCCCACTCCATAGCTTGTGAGTTTCAAACTACTAATAATGAGGCTAAATATGAATCCTTGATAGCTGGTTTGCAAATTGCCAAGCATATGAGGATCAGGTATCTTGAGGTACATGTAGATTCATTGTTAATCACTAATCACTTTAATGGATCCTATGCTGTTAAAGGTGAAAAGCTAATCAAATACCTAGAGATAGTCAAAGAATTGGCACTCTCTTTTGTTTCTTTTAGTTTGACACAGGTATCCAGGGAAGAAAATGCAGAAGCTGATGCATTGGCCAACCTAGGATCATCCTTGAAAATTCCAGAGGATATCAAGATCCCTATCATCCATGTTTTGGCTCCTCCTATTGAGGATCACATAACTATGGAGATAGAAGAGGATTCTGCAATAGTTCCTAGTGATGGTGCACAGTCTCATTCAGGATCATGGATCCTTCCAATCATGAGATATATACAACATGGAGAGATTCCTAAAGGAGAAAACCCCAGGGCTTTCAAAATCAAGGTATCTCAATTTACAATATTGAATAACATGTTATATAAATGATCTCTTGCAGGTCCATATCTAAGATGCATGGAGGATCCTGAAATTCAAGAAGTCCTAAAGGATTTTCATGAAGGAGATTATGGAAACCACACTGGGGGCAGGGCATTGTTCTCAAGGATCCTTAGGACAGGATACTATTGGCCTACAATGAAGAAGGATGCTGTGGATTATGCCAAGAAGTATGATCCTTGTCAAAGACATAGTAATATCCTTCATCAACCAGCAGAACTATTGCATCCTATATCCTCCTCTTGGCCATTCATGAGATGGGGAATGGATATAGTTGGTAAGCTTCCCAAAGCACCAGGAGGAAAGGTGTTCATGCTTGCCATGACTGATTACTTCTCTAAGTGGATAGAGGCTGAAGCCTTTCCTCAAGTCATAGAAAAAGAAGTGATATCCTTTATCAAAAGAAATATTATTACTAGATTTGGTATCTCTTCTGAAATTGTTTGTGATAATGGATCCCAATTTATTGGGAGTAGAACTACTAACTTTTGTGACAGCTGGGGGTTTAAGATGATAACATCAACACCAGTCCACCCACAAGCTAATGGTCAAGCAGAATCATCCAACAAGATCATCATCAACAACTTGAAGAAGAAGCTTGGATCCAAGAAAGGAAAGTGGGCAGAAGAACTACCTTATGTACTATGGGCTGATAGGACAACCCCCAAGAATGCTACTGGCCAAACTCCATTTTCTTTGGTATTTGGAGCAGAATCAGTGATCCCTACAGAGATGGTGGTTCCTACTGCTAGAACAAGCACCCGTGATCCTGAAGGAAATGCTGAAAACTTGGTTCAAGACTTGGATACTATAGAAGAACTCAGGGATTTGGTAAGGATAAGGATGGCTAGTTATCAACAAAGGATGGCTGGAGCCTACAATAAGAATGTCAGGATCAGGAAGTTCCAAGTTGGTGATATGGTATTGAGGAAAGCATTTCAGAATACCACAAATCCTGCTGATGGAAAGTTGGCACCAAAGTGGGAAGGCCCCTACCTGATTGAAGCTGAGGCAGGAAAGGGGGCATATCGATTGCTAACAATGGAGGGTGATTTACTACCAAAAGCTTGGAATGTTGTCCACTTGAAAAGATACTTCATGTAATAAGGATCTGTGACCCTTAGTAATGTTCATGACCGATATCCTCGAAGGATCCTTAGAGGATAGATGATCCTCACTATGGTAATGAACTAATCTCAATCTATTTAATTCTTTAATTATCCTATATATAAGGAGAAGGATCCTGGATCCTTTATCCTCCTTTCACTTAATTCTGAGTTTTGCAGAAGGTTCATGTATCCTTAACAAAGGATTGAGTATCCACAGAAGTATCCAGTTATTTGGGCTTGACCCCAGTTTTTTGGGCTTGTCCCCAGTTTTTTGGGCTTGGCCCCAGTTATTTGGGCTAGTCCCCAGTTGTTGGGCCTATCCCCAGTATCGCCAGCAGCGCACGATGATCCTGGTACAGTTCATGGCAATGGGACCAGTACTCGCTTTAGGGGCTGACAATTTCATTGTACTGGTTGTATCCGGGATCCTACGTATAATGGTAGACGTACCATACATCCGTTCCTAAGGTTTCTAACGTTTTCACGTTAGCTAAGGTTTTAGCATTTTCATGTCACTAAGTTTGGATAGTCCCCAGTGAGGGCCATACTCCAGTTTACACAAGATCCTTTGGGCTTGTCCCCAGTTTTTTGGGCTTGTCCCCAGTTTTTGGGCTTGTCCCCAGTATATTGGGCTTGTCCCCAGAATTGTTGGGCTTGTCCCCAGTTGCTAACTCTTCTCTTATATTGGCTTAGTCCCAAGTTATGTTCCATTTCAGGTTTTTGAAGTTAAACAGCTAAGGATCCTCGATCCTTACCTTTTACTAAGGTTTGTCTTTTGGTTATCCTGATTGTAAATGTTAAAGATTTAGGATCCTAACTTGGGTTCTCAGGTATGATCCTTGATCATTTTGATTTTATTCTTTATTTATCTAAGTGACCCTTATTCTTTGACAACAGAACACATGATTCTTAAGTTATATTACTTTTTTGAATTTATCGATTATAGGATATTTGATCCTTGATCATATCCTAAACTTTTTGACATGATCTATTAAACTTTTCTTCTTTACTTATGAATTCAAACAAAGTATATCACAACAATTGAAAGATAAAATATTTACAAAAGTAACAACACATGATAAGCCAAAAGATTAAAGCTTTATTTATTTATCAAAAGTTAAACCCTTAAAAGGTTGTCAAAATTGCCAACCCAAATTTCTACCAGCAAAACGTGGCCCGTCCACTTGGGTTGGCAAAGGGTGTCCATGTTAACAAGGTCTAAGTGCAGGAATATAAAGGACGGCAGGATCACAATGGCTTCATCCCCCAAACAGAGGATCCCTCCACCATTTGCAATCCTACCTATTGTCTGAAGGATCAGTGATCCTTAAACCTAAAAACTATTGTCTAAGTTATTACAGACCAACTATTTTTCGAGAAAAACACCATCAAAACAAAAACCACTACAAAATCATAAAAAACGGGCTCCGGGCACGTCTAGATAAATCCATCATCGCCCATTTTTGCAGCTCAAACCTTCGCGGCATCACCATCACCTCCTGCCCCAGCATCACTAGCTTGATCCTTAGTGTTGGTGCATGTTTTGTGACAACAGCTTAATAGTTTGATTATTTAGTCTTTGGATATTTTGTATTGGGCTTAGCATTATTGGTTAGGGAGTTATTTAGTGTAATGGGCTTGGAGAATGGCCTAGCCCAGACCAAAGCCCATGTGCAAACCTTGTCCTATATAAACAAGGCTTGGCATAAGGGTTTATGTGACACACTTAGAGGAATTGAGAGAGAGTTGGAGAAATCTACAGAGAGTGGCTGAGAGATTTCTTGTGGGTCTTGAATTGATTGTAAACTTTGTGTTGGATAATCAATAGAAGACCGGATTGAAAGTGTATCGGGTTCTTGATTCTGTTTCTACTCGTTTTCTGTGAAATCTGATCTAGGGGATTCCGCACTCTAGGTTAGATCGACGATTCTATTACGATCAGCACGGCTCACGGGACCTACAATTGGTATCAGAGCTTTTGGCTCTCGATTGGCTTGGTTCAGAATCGTTTTCTGCAGAAAATCGGAGTTTTTGGGCGTTTTTTACGGCTATTCTAGGGTTCTGCTGGTGATTTCGGACAAAACTGCAAGGATTACGGATCAAAATCAAGCATTTCGGACTATTTCGGATTATTTTGGATCAATAGACTTGAATTTCGGACCTGAAATCCATCATTTCGGATCTTCAGACAAGCATTTCGGATTGGACTGATCAATTTCGGATCAGAACAACCCATTTTGGATCTGAAATCTACTATTTTGGATCAGAAATCAACCATTTCGGACCAAGAACAAGCATTTCGGATATAGAACAAAGCATTTCGGATCATATGGTGGTATTTCGGATCAGCAGGAGCTGATTTCGGATCAGAATAGCCCATTTCGGACCAGAGGGTGTCCATTTCGGACCAGAGGGTGCTGATTTCGGATAAGAGTGTTCTATACGGACCATTTCGGACAATTTCGGGCCATTACGGACAGGGTGGAATTTTTCTTGGCTTGTGTGAGAAAAATTACACTGTTTCGCGTTTAGAAAATTATCCGTAACTAATCTCAGGAAACCGTTTGCACCGTTAAATTCCTTGGATTTTTAGGACAAAAAAAAATAGGTTTTTGACATTATATATCATTGGAATCGTAATTTCGAGACGAATCTAACAATATAATTTGATAAAAACAATTTTCGGATAATTTTTGTACGGTTTTGACAGTACGGTTTTGACAGTACTGTTTTGGTCAAAAAATCAGATGAGGATATTGCAACCAAACTCTAGATTACGGGGTATGATGCTTAAAATGTGTAACAATGTTGAGGATCATACCCCGTAATCTAGAGTTTGGTTGCAATATCCTCATCTGATTTTTTGACCAAAACAGTTTGGCGCCCACCGTGGGGCAATTGGTGCTTTATCCTTGAAAGAATACGCATTTCTGTGCTCATTCCGGTTCACTACAACCAAGCAAATGGCTTCCTCAGCGAAGAGTGCTTCAAACTTGATGCCCTCATTCACTTCTTCACAAGGCGTCCCTCCTTTGCCTCCACCACCTTCTGGATCCCAGAAGAATACCGAGAATGCCGCGAAGAAACCAACTCCCATTTTCTCAAAACCACCTACTTCTTCTGTTTCAACTAATCCTACTACTAATGATCTCTATGCCTTGATTTTGCAGATGAGGAATCATGCACAAGAGCAGGATAAGACCAACGAAAGGATCCTCCGGGAGATTGACGAAATTAAGAAACAGAAGAAAACGGCGGAGGATCGTTCCCCATTGATGCCCAGATCTTTGAATTTTGATACTCCGGTGATTACTTCTCAGCCATCAGTGGTCCCAGACATCCAATATATGGGTGGACCAAAAGGAGTGCACTACGGAACAACAACAATGACCCAGGCATCAGATTCATATTTCCAGCCAGCGGGATCCTATCCTCAGCATATGGGATCCCTCACGAGTTCAGGAGGATATTCAGGAATGCAGCAGTTTCAAGGATCTTCCTTCGTTCCAGGATCATCCCAGGTTCAAGGATCTTCCTTCGTTCCAGGATCATCCCAGGTTCAAGGATCCTCCCTCGTTCAAGGATCAGCCCAGGTTCAAGGATCCTCCCTCGTTCCAGGATCATCCCAGGTTCAAGGATCCTCCTTCGTTCCAGGATCAGCCCAGGTTCAAGGATCCTCCTTCGTTCCAGGATCATCCCAGGTTCAAGGATCCTCCTTCGTTCCAGGATCATCCCAGGTTCAAGGATCCTCCTTCGTTCCAGGATCATCCCAGGTTCAAGGATCCTCCTTCGTTCCAGGATCATCCCAGGTTCAAGGATCCTCCTTCGTTCCAGGATCATCCCAGGTTCAAGGATCCTCCTTCATTCCAGGATCATCCCAGTTTCAGGGATCCTTCCATATGCCAGGATCCTTGAGGAGTTTGCAAACAGGAAGTTCAGATGTCCATCAGGGAGATTTTATTCCAATGCAGACCAATGCCTCTACTGGTCCCTCGATCCTTCCAGATCCTCAACAATATGGATTAACATCCATTCTTCCTAACTTGAATCCAATGGGAGGTAACACTCTTAATAATTCTCATACTACTAATCATGGTCTCATGCAGGATCCAGGTATCAATCATGCCATGGCCAGAGAACTGCAAAAGCTAAAGGATATGATATCAAGTGTTCCGGGAGTGGTCAAACCTATCCCAGAGATTGCAGATGGAACCAACAAGATATCTCGTTTTGCACCACCAATCTGTGATGCTGAGATACCTAAGAGGTTCCATGTGCCCACAATGAAGCTGTATGATGGTTCGACAGATCCTGAGGAACACATAGCACAATACAGGGAGAGGATGGAGATCAATCCAATCCCAGAAAGGTTAAAGGAAGCATGCCTGTGCAAAGGATTCGGATCCACTCTTACTGGATCAGCTCTCAAATGGCTGCTAAGTCTTCCTCCCTATTCTATTACCTCATTTGCTAATCTGGTTAATCTATTTAATAATCAGTTTTCTTGTAGTAGGAAATTTGAACGATTAACTAGTGATTTATATAGGATAACCCAGGGTCATAATGAATCATTAAGGGATTACATTACCAAATTTAGTAAAGAATCCTTAGACATCCCCAACTTAGATATAGCCACGGCTGTTGAGGCCTTTAAAATGGGATTGCTTAGGGATTCGTTATTTTATGATGATATTGTTATGACACCATGCAGGAACCTAGATGAGGTAAGAACCCGGGCCCTTAGGTACATCCGGCTAGAGGACGACAAGAGGATCCAGGAGAGGTTAGCAGGATCCTCAAAGCAGGATAAGCAAGGATCCTCATTCAGGAAAAACAAGTTCAGATCCTACAATAGATCTGATAACCAGAACGTGCATTCTATTGATCAAGAGGAGGATGATGAGGATTATCCTCCAATTTCTGAATATTGTTTTAGTGTTGATAATAATGAACTAATCCTTGCGATGCAGAGTCTAGGTGATAAAGCTAGATGGCCCAGAAAAAATGACAGGCCAGCTGCAACTAAGGATAAATCAAAGTGGTGTGCATACCATGAAGATTTTGGGCACCTCACAGAAGAGTGCATTGCACTAAGAAAGGAAATCGGATACTTGTTGAGCAAGGGGCATCTAAAAGAATTGTTGGGAAGAAAAAAGTCCAGGACTCAGGATCCTGAAAGGATCCCTGAAAAGGCTCCAGCCCCTCCAGCGGATGCACAAGTGATAAACTTCATTTCTGGAGGATCAGACATTTGCGGCACATCCTTCTCAGCAACTAAAAGGCATGCAAAGGAAACTAAAATGGATAACGGAGAAAGACCTGTTCGAACATCAAGTGTCTCGGAAGGGAAAGTCATAACCTTTGATGAAGAGGATCGTGTTGATATCCAGGATCCTCATCACGATGGTTTAGTTATTACTCTTTTCATATCTAACCATTTTGTCCGCAGGATCCTTATAGACGGAGGAAGTTCAGTGAATATTATCCAGCTTGATGTCCTAAAGAAGATGGGTATTCCTGAATCAGAGATCATACCAAGATCCTCTGTGCTCGTGGGATTTAGTGGAGAAACTAAGAATACCCTGGGGGACATTAAACTCCCAATATACATTCAAGGCCTACACTCTTATCAAAAATTTTGTGTTATTGACTGTTTATCTTGTTGTAATGTTATCCTTGGCAGGCCCTGGATACACGATATGAAAGCAGTCCCATCCACTTACCATCAATGTGTCAAGCTCCCTAGTCCTTGGGGAATAGTGAAGATTGATAGTGACCAGCAGGAGGCCAAGAATTGCTACACTTCATCGATGAAACCAGCCTCGAAGTCAAGGGAGCAATAGCAATCAAGGTATCCTCCAAGGGATGTCTTGGAGGCAAGAGAACAGGATGTGGTAGAAATCCTCATGGATCCTGATGATCCTGAATCCAAAATCTATATCGGATCAGGGATCCTTAGCGAAATAAAAGAAGACCTCGTATCCTTCCTCAAGAGGAGAAAGACTACCTTTGCATGGAAACACGAAGATATGACTGGTATATCCAGAGATGTTATCACTCACAAACTCGGCATTGACAGATCCTTCAAACCAATCCATCAAAGGAGAAGGAAGTTTGCACCGGAAAGGAATGCCATTATCCAGGAAGAGGTAGAGAAATTGCTCCGGGCAGGTATGATTAGAGAGGTCAAGTATCCAAGATGGTTGGCCAATGTGGTTGTTGTTCAAAAGAAAAACGGAAAGTGGAGGGTATGTGTCGATTTTACCGATTTAAATAAGGCATGTCCCAAGGATCCTTTCCCTTTACCCCACATTGACTCCATGGTGGATGCAACCGCGGGTCATGAACTGTTAACTTTTATGGATGCTTCATCTGGATTTCAACAAATCCAAATGGAACCATCCGACCAAGAGGATACAGCCTTCATGACTCCAACTGGTATATACTGCTATATTACTATGCCGTTCGGATTAAGAAATGCAGGTGCAACATATCAAAGGCTGGTGAATATGATGTTCAAGGATCAGATTGGACAAACTATGGAGGTTTATATAGATGATATGGTGGTAAAATCCTTAAAAGCTGAGGATCACCTAAGAGACTTGGAGGAAGCATTCGATATCCTTGACAAATATAACATGAAACTTAATCCTTCAAAATGTCACTTTGGTGTTAAAGCAGGTAAATTCTTAGGATATATGGTGACAAAGAGAGGCATTGAAGCTAGCCCGGAACAGATCAAAGCAATAGTGAATATCAAATCCCCGGCCAATGCTAAGGATGTTCAAAGGCTAACAGGCAGGATAGCAGCTCTGAACAGATTTATATCCAAATCCTCAGAGAAGTGCAAAGAATTCTATGATATCCTAAGGAAGAACAAGAAATTTGAGTGGACTGAGAAGCATGAAAATGCTTTAAGAGCCCTCAAAGATTACCTATCCTCAGCCCCAGCCTTGATGAAGCCAGAAAGAGGCGATGTGCTATCCTTGTATCTTGCAGTATCCTCAAAAGCAGTAAGTGCGGTCCTTGTTAAGGATCATGAAGGTACACAACATCCTGTCTATTATGTAAGTAAAAGTTTACTTGATGCCGAATCCAGGTATTCACACCTTGAAAAGCTTATTCTTGCTTTAATTATGGCATCTACTAAGTTAAGACATTATTTTGAAACTCATATTATCATAGTTAAAACTAATTTTCCAATTAAGAATGTCCTCAGGAAACCAGAAATGTCAGGAAGGATGGCTAAGTGGGCAGTGAAGCTAAGTGCATATGATATAAGATATGAGCCTAGGACAGCCATCAAATCCCAAGCACTAGCTGACTTTGTGGCAGATTTCAGTAGTGATTTACAAGAAGAAGCTAAGTTAGAAGTCCAGCAGCTAGAAGAGACCAAGGATCCTTGGATACTCTACACTGATGGATCCTCAAATGTCAAAGGCACAGGGCTTGGAATACTACTAAAATCGCCACAGGGGGACATATTACCCCACTCTATAGCTTGTGAGTTCCAAACCACTAACAATGAGGCTGAATATGAAGCCTTAATTGTTGGTTTGCAAATTGCTAAGCATATGGGGATCAGGTATCTTGAGGTACATGTAGATTCTTTGTTAATTACAAACCACTTTAATGGATCCTATGCTGTTAAAGGTGAAAAGCTAACCAAATATTTAGAGATAGTCAAAATTTTGGCACTCTCTTTTGTTTCCTTTAGTTTGTCACAGGTACCAAGGGAAGAAAATACAGAAGCTGATGCATTGGCTAATTTAGGATCATCCTTGAAGATCCCGGAGGATATCAAGATCCCTATTATCCATATCCTGAACCCGGCTATTCAGGATCATGTGGTTATGGAGATAGGAAGTGATTTTGCAATGATCCCTAGTGAGGATACTCAATCCCATTCAGGATCAGGATCATGGATCTCACCAATTATGAGATACTTACAACATGGAGAGATTCCTACAAGAGAAAACCCTAGGGCTTTCAAATCTAAGGTAGCTCAATTCATAATTTTAAATAATATGTTGTATAGACGATCTCTTGCAGGACCATACTTGAGATGCATTGAGGATCCGGAAATCCAAGAAGTTTTAAAAGACCTCCATGAAGGAGATTGTGGAAATCACACTGGGGGCAGGGCATTATTTTCAAGGATCTTGAGGACAGGATACTACTGGCCAACCATGAAGAGAGATGCTGTGGAGTATGCTAAAAGATGTGATCCTTGTCAGAGACACAGCAATATCCTTCATCAACCAGCTGAATTATTACATCCTATATCCTCCTCCTGGCCATTTATGAGATGGGGTATGGATATAGTTGGTAAGCTCCCAAAGGCACCCGGTGGGAAAGTATTCATGTTAGCCATGACTGATTACTTCTCCAAGTGGATAGAGGCTGAAGCTTTTGCCCAAGTCAGAGAAAAGGAAGTTATATCCTTCATTAAAAGAAATATTATAACTAGATTTGGAATTCCTTCTGAGATTATATGTGATAATGGTTCCCAATTTATTGGGGGCAGAACCACTAACTTTTGTGACAGCTGGGGGATTAAGATGATAACATCAACACCAGTCCACCCACAAGCTAATGGTCAGGCAGAATCATCCAACAAGATCATCATCAACAATTTGAAGAAGAAGCTTGGATCCAAGAAAGGGAAATGGGCAGAAGAACTACCCTATGTGCTTTGGGCTGATAGGACAACCCCCAAGAATGCTACTGGTCAAACACCATTCTCTTTGGTATTTGGGGCAGAATCAGTGATCCCAACAGAAATGGTGGTTCCAACTGCAAGAACAAGTACCCGTGATCCTGAGAAGAACGATGAAAACTTGGCTCAAGACCTGGATACTATTGAAGAAATCAGGGATATGGCTAGGATGAGGATGGCCAGTTATCAGCAAAGAATGGCTGGTGCTTACAACAAAAATGTCAGGATCAGGAGGTTTCAAGTTGGAGATATGGTATTAAGGAAAGCATTCCAAAATACCACCAATCCTGCTGATGGGAAATTGGCTCCAAAATGGGAAGGCCCTTATTTGATTGAAGCTGAAGCAGGAAAGGGGGCATATAGATTGCTAACCATGGAAGGTGATTTGCTACCAAGAGCTTGGAATGCTGTCCACTTGAAGAAATATTTTATTTGAGCAGGATCCTCATGGCACAGATGATCCTCAGGATAGGGGTGTCCTTAAAGGATCCTCAAAGTATCGGTGATCCTTACTTAGGTAATATCCTAAACTTGAACTATTTCATTTCTTTATTTTCTCATATAAGGATAAGGATCATGTATCCTTTATCCATCTCTCATGTGAGTTCAAGTTTTGAAAGTTCAGGTATCCATAGCATAATGTTGGTTATCCGCAGAAGCAATCCATCCTTTGGGTTTAACCCCAGTTATTCGGGCTTGACCCAAGTTCCGCCTGTAGCGCACGATGATCCTGGTATAGTTCAAGGCATTGGGACCAGTACTCGTTTTAGGGGCTGATAATTCCATTGTTCTGGCTATGCTTAGGATCCTACGTATAATGGTAGACGTACCATACATCCGTTCATAAGGTTTCTAACGTTTTCACGTTAGCTAAGGTTTCTAACGTTTTCACGTTAGCTAAGGTTTTGGCATCTTCATGTCACTAAGTTTGGATAGTCGCCAGTTAGGGCCATACTCCAGTTTACACACGATCCTTGGGCTTGTCCCCAGTTATCCTTGGGCTTGTCCCCAGTTATCCTTGGGCTTGTCCCCAGTTATCCTTGGGCTTGTCCCCAGTTGCTAACTCTTTTCTTATATTGGCTTAGTCCCAAGTTATGCTCTATTTCAGGTCCTTGAAGATAGGCAGCTAGGGATCCTTGATCCTTATTTCACTCTAAGATTTATCTTATAATTATCCTTATTATGGTTAGGATTCTAACTTGGATCCTCAGGTATGATCCTTAACTCTTTTGATTTTATTCATTATTCTTTTAAATAACCCTTATACTTGACAACTGAACTTGTGATTCTTAGACCATATCACTTTTTAGAACTTATCGGTTATGGGATATGTGATCCTTGATCATATCCTAAACTTTCTGGATATCTTTTCTGATTTTTCAAGGCTTGATAAGTATAAATAGAATGAACATTATAACAGTTGGAAAGTAAGATATTAAAAAGGATAACAACACATGATAAGCGACAAAAGGTTAAGTTTTTATTTATTAACATAAGGCTAACCCTTTAAAGGTTGTCAAAATTACCTACCCGAGCATCTACCAGCAAAACGTGGCCCATCCGCTGGGGTAGGTAAAGGGTGTCCATGATAATGAGTTCAAAGGTAGTGCAGGAATATAGAGGCGGCAGGATCACAATGGCTTCATCCCCCAAACAGAGGATCCCTCCACCAATTGCAATCCTGCCTATTGTCCAAAGGATCATACATGATCCTTAATCCTAAAACCTATTGTTCAGCACAGACCATCATTGTTTTAAAACATCACAACCACAAAAAAGAAAACTACTACCAAACTTAAAAATTGGGCTCCGGCCTTGGCACATATATCCATCATCGCCCAATCATGCAGCCTAAACCTTTGCTGCATCACCGCCTCCGGCTCCACTTGCTTCACCAGCTTCATCCTTGCTTCCAGCCTCAATTGTCAGGATCTCCTCAGCCTCTTCATCACCCAATTCAGCCAGCCTTGCCTTCCATTCTTCAATCTCCCAGTTGCTTTTGTCGAAGGCAGGATCCTGAGCCTCCAAGGCCATTTGCAGCTTGGTTTTGTACATTGCTATGGCGGCAGAGACTTTGGCATCATCTGTGATCTCCTGCCTTTCATAGTCAAAGTTAACCAGCACCTTGGCCATCTTCTGTTTGGTATCCTTGAGTTCCTTCTGAAGATCAGCAAGTGCAAGATCCTTGAGCACGGCAACTTGCTGGAGGTCGGCAATCTTTTTATCTTGATCCTCAACGTGGCCCACATAATCCTCAATCTCAGCAAATTTCTACAAAAGAAGAGGGTAAAGCAGTTCAAGACCAGGTGATCCTCAGATCAGCAGGATATATCAGCAGGATATATCAGCAGGAAATATCAGCAGGATATATCATCAGGATATGTCGACAGAATGAGCAGAGACAATGATCCTTACCTCATTGAAGTACTCGAGGAATTGGTGACGGATTAGAGGCAGACCCTGCAAATCCTCAGCCTCGGAAGCCTTTCTCCTCTTGATTCCCTTTCCTTTGAGGGGTGCTTTGGGGATTGAGGCTGTCGGGCTGGTAGGAACCTTTCTCTTGGAGGATTTAACAGTGGTGAGATCGGTGACACTGAACCTTGAAGCAGCTTTGGCAGATTTTCCAGCACCTACATAACCAAAACAAGATAAGTATCTTCATTATATTTATGTTTCACTGTTTATATAAATTTTCAAACAAAGATACTTACTTGACATTGTGACAGAGCCTGAGGATACCTCCTGAGAGTCTTGGGTTGTTGTCTTGAAGGTTCTAGTTTCAGGATCGAGTCCCCAGAAAGCAGCAAGCCTTTTCCTGGTTGCGGGTGTTGTGATGAGATGCGAAACAGAGATAGCTGCATGGCACAAGACAAAAAGGGTTAGTGATCCTGTTACAAAAATATGACCATCTGGTGATCCTTCTCAGGATCCTCCGGCCTACCATGGGTGGACCATGTTTTTGGTAGATCCTCTCCATTTAGAATGGAATCCCTCCTGACAAAGAAGAAGCGACGTTTCCAATCTTTGTCGTTCTTAGTGACTTTGAGGAGGAGATGTTCTGCACCGGGTTTTCGCTTGAACAAGTAACGATGGGAACCAAAGGTAGTAAGATCATACAGCTCCGCCAACTCCGACATTCCTAAATCAACGCCTTCCTGGTCGATGATCCTCTCTAGGGTATACAAAACCCTCCAAATCATCGGCATGGCTTGAATGTAAGATATGCCGGAAAGGGAAAAGAAGGATTGTGTGAACTCTGGGAAAGGATAGGTGTACCCTATAGTGAATGGAGTGGCTGGAAAGGCAACCCATGTATCAGAAACATAATCGCTAAGAACAGTGGGATCGAAGGGTTTGAAGAAGGCATTCGCCGGAAAACAGTGACGGATTTTATCTACTTGTGCATCATTAAAGCAACACCTCTCATTCGCTGAGTCTTTGATGATCTTTTGACTCTTCAAAGGGCTATCCTTTTTGTGATCCTTGCCCGGTGAGCTTCGGAGCAACATTATCGAAGTGACGGAGATAAAGAAGGAGAAACAGAGTAAGAGAGGGAGGAACAGAGGAGAAAGAGATACCTGATTGATCTTCAACTGAGATTATAAAGGGAGTTTCTTTCGGATTTGAATGCATATTGATCCTATCTATATTTCTATTTATAATTATGATTCTGCAGGATTGTCACTTCCGTGACATCATCATCGCAACGGCTAGTTCTATTTTAACGGCTATATATCCGTTAGTTTGTTACGGATAAGATCAAGAAAACATAACTCGCTAATTTTACATATCACTCCTTATATTTTGGGGGCAATTGTTAGGGGAGGATTTTCAAACAATTAGTGATCCTTATTCGTTATCCTCATTGGTGATCCTTACTTCTGTGACAGGTGGTGATCCTCAGAAGAGCTTCAGGATCAGGATCATGGATCACTTTAAGGATCCTCGTACTGACGATTGTTTATTTATGTATTGTACTATCTCGCAGGTATAACGAGCTTGACCAAGTCTTGGCGACATTCCTGGAGAATATTCCTAAACTATTCTGCACGTGCTTGACCAAAAATAGACGTTGTGGAGAACGTGGAGGCTTGGCACGAAAGTCGGATAATTAGTTTAGGTGGTTATTTCTATTTTAAAAAGGGAGTAACGAGCTAGTAGAAAACACTTAGTCATTTCTGAACTACACACACTCGTACAAACGCTCATACAAGCTCTCGTTCAAACACTTAGCAATTTCATACACTTTTTACACACTCCACCGTAGTGATCCTTGTACCTAGCTCGTTACTATCCGAAGTTGTGAACATTCATTCGTTTATTTAAGCTTGGTGATCGGTAGTTTCCATCACCCGGGGTTTTTTGTGCCGGAGGTCAATTCTTGATCAAGGGCTTTTTCCCCGTATAATCCCTTGTGTTGTTTGTGCAATTTTACACTAAAGTGATCCTCAACATTGTTACACATTTTAAGCATCATACCCCGTAATCTAGAGTTTGGTTGCAATATCCTCATCTGATTTTTTGACCAAAACAAGTACGGTTACGATAAAAGCTAGACAAGGACCGGTATAGGAGTTAGATTTGGATTTTGATTCAGGTTACCAAAATCCATTTAAACTTTTACGCTGCGTGATGGCTAAGATGGAAAATGGCAGTGAAGTTAAGAACTGGCCAAAGCTCAAAAACGTCAAAGAATATGCTGACTGGAAGGAGAAGTTTGAGGCATTTGCGAAAAGTGAAGATACGAGAATGTGGTGTTGTATGATTGATGGATATGTTGCTCTTGCACGTCGTGTTGAAGGAAGAGTTAAGGTGATTTCTTATGACAAGATGGATGAATCTGAGAAAAAGTTTGTTGATGCTGAGAAGAAAGCTTTAGCAGCAATAAAGATGTCCTTGCCTGAGGGTGTTAAACATACTTTCAAGACGTATGGGACTTCTAGAGAGCTGTGGGAAGCTTTGGAAAAACGTTATCAGATGTCTTCAAAATCGAATACATGTGATCAAGCATTGGTGGCTGAGCTTGCAGCTGTGAAGATTGGAGAAGTAGCTGGTGAGATAGAAGAAAATACGAAAGCAGATGAGAAGAATGCTGAAAAGAAGGGTGCAGAAGTTTCAAAGGGCATGAAGGATGTAAATGGACTTACATCAGAGGTGAAGGTATCATCAGAATCTGTAAGTCATACATGTCTTAATTGCACTGAACTACAGGTTAAAGTTGACAGACTATCGGAGCAAAACAAAATTATGTTAGCCGATTTGGAAAACCGAAAAGAGTTAAATGTTCTTTTGATTAAAATAGAGTCAAATTCTTTAGAAAAACTCAAATCAAATGAACAAGAAATTAGCAGTTTAACAAGCAAAGTCAATGAACAATTACAGATCATTGATTTGGCTCGTGAAACTCTGAAAGAAAAGATTAATGAACTTTCAGAAAAGTGCACGGAATTGGCTGATGCACAAGCCAAAATTGTAGAACTTAGGGGAAGTTACACAATTTTGAAAATTCTTCCTTAGTCAGGACTCAAATTCAAAAAGGTTTAAAAAGGAGTAATGATAAAACAGGGGTGGGGTTTACTAAAGCTTCATCTTCTGAAAATCAAGACTACCCTTTTCTACCAACTGAAGATGAGCTAACTGATTTTGTAACCACTGCACAAGTAGTAGTGGATCCGATAGCTGTGGACTTGCCAAACAGTCCAGTTTCTTTGAAAGAATATGTGGGGTCTAACAGTACACCTCATAAAGTGGATGAGTATACTGAAGACAAAAAGGCCAAAACATTTAAAAAGGGATCAAACAAAAAGAAAACTTATAAGAAAAGATCATGTTTTAAATGTCACAACAAAGGGCATGTGGCGAGTTGTTGTCCTTTGAAGAAAGGTAAACAAAAGGTTGATGAGGTTATGGATGAGAATCAGGTTGGGTCAAGCAATACTGTAAAATCAAGTTGTCAGGCAAAGAAACCTGAATCTCAATCAAAACCCTCAACTTCAAAAAGATTTGATAGACCAAGAAGTAATTCTCCACAATTTAGTCATTATAATGGTAAATCAAATCGTGTTCAAAGTCAAAGTAAAAATTTTGGATATCAAAATCGATACCAGACTTCTGGTAATCGAAATTTTCAAAGAAGAAACGAACATAGGGGTTTTAGTAACTCAAATGTTCAACAACATCCAAATTTTTTCCAGAATTCATGGTATGATAATGGTAGAAGAAGGTATCAAGATAATACTTTCCAAAGGTCAGAAAATCCGAGAGGTTATTGGAACTCTCGCAATCAAAGACCTAGTGGAAACTATCAATCTTGTTCAACAATGGGTAAGCCATCCAAGACACCAGTAAGGTGTGATGGATATTGGATAGAAGCATCTTATACGGATTTGCATGGTCGACCCAAAACCGGTAAGGTTTGGGTTCTCAAGACTAACTGAGTTGTTGAGTGTGTGCAGGATGACCAAGAAGGACTGTTGATGTGTTCGACAGTGGTTATTCCTGTAAAGCATCTGAGGTGAATAGTAGGTTAACATGGGTAATGAACTATTTACTTCTGTGATCATTTTGATTATTCTAAACTTTAATCGTTAAAAACTGTTGTCAGATTTAAAGTGGGGAGTTTGTTTATGTTTAAATTTGTGTTTTAAAAAAAAAACTTACTCCATAAAAACAAAAATTTAGGGGGAGAAATTTCTCTAAGCCAAAAAGAGTTTAGATAGTGCGTGTGTTTAGGGGGAGTAAGTTATAAAATTTTAAAAATCAAAAACATAAAAAATAGAAAATCAAAAATGAGTTTTCACTGTGTGAAAAAGAAGAAATGATAGTACATCAGCAAGTTAGACTGTCACACTCGAACTGAATTAAATTGCTTAAGTGTGATAGCAGCTTCATCATATGATGTACCAGTAGGCAAAAGCATGAAATAATCAACTTACCAATGTGGTATAAACCTAAATGCACTGAGTATGAGTGGGGAACACATCAGTGGTGTATGGTTTAATGACCTTAAATCTTGCGTTGATAGATTGCCAAAATCTGAAGTTTTGGGTCTTTATACTGTTATTTCATCTGGGGATATCAGGGGTGTCCTTCTGCTGCATCCAGATACATGCTGACCTAGACACACCCAGGATATCTTAAAAGAGCTAAAAATGCCAAAACCCTGAAAATGAAGAAGCTCTCATAGAGAGTCATTCAAAAATGTAATATGCATAAATCGTACCAAAAATGGTATTTGTCTTAGCCCTCGTTAGATATTTTGGTCTCTCTGCTGTACGGAAGTACTGACCTGTTCACCAATTATCTAAACGTTGAAAAACAAAACGGATGAATTCAGTATACTCACCTACTACGATGAATCTTTGTGCATACCTTGATCGCGGGGGTATATCCTGAAGTGGTACACACTAATATATCAGAATTAATATTACCTTAACGTATCATACGGTAATGGTACTTGAAATGTTCATGCATTTTGTTTAGGTGGACGAACATACTGGTAATCGTCTTGAACTGCTTTTCACGAAAATTAAATAAAGAATTATCTAATAGTGTGAAACAGTTTGATTTTGCTGATATGATCTTCTTGCACATGATACTCACAAAAAGAAGTATTGTAAATATTTTTTTGAGTTTAATTTAGTTTGTTATTTTGTTTTGAAAAATCAAAAATACCAAAAATATTTCTTTTTAAAAGATCTCCCATTTTGAACTGACAGGTAGTTGTTTTTGCAAACTAAGATAAAATATTGGTTTATCTTTAAATGTGAAAAAGGCTAATGGTTTTTCGAGATACTTTCTTGTGTTGCTAAATAGATTGATGCGGTTATCAAAATGAAGTGCAGAATACAAGTAAAGTGCAGATTGAGAGTGAAGTGAAGAACGTGTGAAGATGCATGGTAGGATCCTTCTACTACATTGCAGAAAGAGATATGGAAGTTTTGAAGATCCTTGCTTAACCAAAGATTGCTAGTTCGCTGATCTACAACGAATGAAAGTTTTGGAGATTGGAAGCATCAGCTAAGGGGGAGTTTGTTGATGTCAGAAACTGTGTAGCTGACGCTATCCAAAGACCAAAAGACTGCAAGATGTTTGAAGACAAAGTTACACTATGAAGCTATTGTCAAGGGGGAGTTTGTTGGTGCATGTTTTGTGACAACAGCTTAATAGTTTGACTATTTAGTCTTTGGATATTTTGTATTGGGCTTAGCATTATTGGTTAGGGAGTTATTTAGTGTAATGGGCATGGAGAATGGCCTAGCCCAGACCAAAGCCCATGTGCAAACCTTGTCCTATATAAACAAGGCTTGGCATAAGGGTTTATGTGACACACTTAGACACACTTAGAGGAATTGAGAGAGAGTTGGAGAAATCTACAGAGAGTGGCTGAGAGATTTCTTGTGGGTCTTGAATTGATTGTAAACTTTGTGTTGGATAATCAATAGAAGACCAGATTGAAAGTGTATCGGGTTCTTGATTCTGTTTCTACTCGTTTTCTGTGAAATCTGATCTAGGGGATTCCGCACTCTAGGTTAGATCGATGATTCTGTTGCTATCCGCACGGCTCACGGGACCTACACTTAGCCACGCTGCCGCTTGCCTCAAGCATTAAGACCTCTCCAGCCTCCTCTTCATCATCAAGCTCAGGCAGCCTAGCCTTCCAGCCCTCCTGGTCCCAATTGGTCCTGTCAAAGTCAGGATCCTCAGCCTCTTGAGCCATCTGCAGTTTGGTCTTGTACATAGCAATGGCAGCAGAGAGTTTAGCATCCTCCATCACCTCATTCTTCTCATGATCAGCATTGATGTGGGCCATGACCAGTTGCTTTTTTGCCAAGTTAAGCACCTTTTTGAGCCTAGAGATGGTCTCATCCTTTGCCAAGAAGATCTTTTGGAAGTCCAGCTCCTTCATCTCAGCCTCTTCAACATAAGCATCAAAGAGCATCTGGATCTCAGCGAATTTCTGCAAAGAAAGAAGGATTCATTTCAGGATCACTTATTCTCAAATGTGCAGGATAGAATTAAGGATAAGGATCCTTACATTAGCAAAGTACTCTTCAAACTGATGACGGATGAGGGGCAGGCCTTCAAGGTTGTCAGCTTCGGAGGACTTCCTCTTCTTTCCTCCTTTGCCCTTGGAGATGACAGGCTTAAGGACTGGAACACTTGGGCTAGTAGCAGATTTCTTCTTTCCAGACCGGGGAGCAACAGTACTAAGATCAGTAACACTGAAGCGAGTGGCTGACTTAGAGGATTTTCCAGCGCCTACCAATCCAAAACAACATATAAGTATTCTTGTTTTATTTAAATATTTAAGCATATATAAACTTGGATACTTACTTGACATTGTGACTGAGCTAGAGGATACTTCTTGAGAATCCTTTGTGTTTGCTTGGAATGATCTTACTGCAGGATCAAGACTCCGGAAAGAAGCGATCATGTCTTTTGTTACAGGTGATGGAATAATATGAGAGACAGAGATAGCTGTAAAACAAAACAAAAAAAGGATCAGTTATCCTCAACAGGAACAGGAACAGGGTTATCCTATGATCCTTCTATAAGTATCCTCTATCCTACCATGGGTGGACCACTTTCTAGGGAGATCCTTCCCATCCCGGATAGAATCCCTCCTAACGAAGAAAAAACGCTTCTTCCAGTTGGTGTCATTCTTTGTGGTCTTGAGGATTGGGTGTTCATCACCGGGTTTATGTTTGAATAAGAAGCGGTGTGAACCATGGCTCACAAGGTTGTACAGTTCAGCAAGTTCCGACATTCCCAACTCGATGCCTTCCTACTCAATGATTCTCTCTAGGGTATATAAAACCCTCCACATCATTGGCATGGCCTGAATGTAGCACATGCCGGTGAGAGAGAAGAAGGATTCAGTGAAGGCAGGGAAAGGATAGGAGTATCCTATAAGGAATGGAGTGGCCGGAAAAGCAACCCAGGTTTCAGAAACAAAATCACTTTTGGCGGTAGGGTCAAAGGGCTTGAAGACGGTGTTTGCCGGAAAACAGTAGCGAATCCGGTCAATCTCCGGATCGGTGAAGCTGCAGAGTTCCTTCGGAGTACTGGGGACAAGCCCAAAAACTGGGGACAAGCCCAAAGGAACTTGTGTAAACTGGAGTATGTCCCATACTGGCGACTATCCAAACTTAGTAACATGAAAATGCCAAAACCTTAGCTAACGTGAAAACGTTAGAAACCTTAGGAACGGATGTATGGTACGTCTACCATTATACTTAGGATCCTAAATACAGCCAGTACAATGAAATTGTCAGCCCCTAAAGCAGGTACTGGTCCCATTGCCTTTAACTGCACTAGGATAATCGTACGTAACTGGCGAAGGTGTAAGAACCTGATTCGTAGAAGGTAGTAGATACCTTAAACTGGGGATAAACCCAAAGACTTAGGAGATTTTGGTGGATACTTGATCCTTTGTCAAAGATGTACCAGTTTCTGCAAAACTCAGAACTTAGTGAATAAGGATAAAGGATCCCGGATCCTTCTCCTTGTAATCAAATAAATTAAAGGATTAAAGAAATAATAATTAAATCATTACCGGAGTGAGGATCATGTATCCTATGAGGATCCTGGATTCTTAACCATAATTCTGTCTTAGCTGAGGATCCTTGATCCTTCTTACATGAAGTATTTTTTTAGATGGACAGCATTCCAAGCCCTTGGTAATAGATCACCTTCCATTGTTAATAAATGATATGCCCTCTTTCCTGCCTCAGCTTCAATCAGATAGGGGCATTCCCACTTTGGTGCTAACTTGCCATCAGTAGGATTTGTGGTATTTTGGAATGCTTTCCTCAACACCATATCACCAACTTGAAATTTCCTGATCCTAACATTCTTATTATAAGCTCCAAACATCCTTTGTTGATAGCTAGCCAATCTTATCCTTGCTAAATCCCTGAGTTCTTCTATGGTATCCAAATCTTGAACCAAGTTTTTAGCATTTCCTTCAGGATCACGGATGCTTGTTCTTGCAGTAGGGACTACCATCTCTGTAGGGATCACAGATTCAGCTCCAAACACTAAAGAAAATGGAGTCTGGCCAGTAGCATTCTTGGAGTTATTCTAACAGCCCATAACACATAGGGTAGTTCTTCTGCCCATTTCCCTTTCTTGGATCCAAGCTTCTTCTTCAAGTTGTTGATGATGATCTTGTTAGATGATTCTGCTTGACCATTGGCTTGTGGGTGGACTGGTGTTGAAGTTATCATCTTAATCCCCTAGCTGTCACAAAAGTTAGTAGTTCTACTCCCAATAAATTGGGATCCATTATCACAAATAATTTCAGAAGGTATGCCAAATCCAGTGTTAGGGGAGGATTTTCCAATCCTAAGGATCACGGATCCTCAAGCACTGCCAGGATCACGGATCCTCAATTCTGTTTGAATTAAGGATCCTCAGAAGACATTGCAGGATCAGGATTCAGGATCCTTGTTGCTATCCTTATACTAACGGTTGTCTTCATTATGTTTAAGTTTGTTTTGCAGGAGTATACGCCTTGGACTTGGTCTTGCCGATATTCTTGGGGAATATGCCCTCAATATTTCGCACGTGCATGGCTTTGTGAATGTTATGGAGATCGTGGGAAGTTTGCACATTTAGCGGATAGTTAGTTATTTTAGTTATTTCTAATTTTAAAAGGGGATGACAAGCTTGAATTAGAACACTTGGCTATTTCAGCTAACACACACACTCTCGCAAGCTCTCAACAGTTCATTTGGTGATTTCATACACATTACACTCTAGTGATCCTTGTAACAAGCTTGTCATTATCCCGAGTTGTAAAGATCATTTGTTTAATTATAGTTGGTGATCGGTAGTTTCCATCACCCGAGGTTTTTTATGCCGGAGACCAACTCTTGATCAAGGGCTTTTTCCTCGTATAAATCCTCGTGTCACTTGTTTATTTCATTGGCAAGTTATTCGTTCATTGATTCAAGCATCATTCCTCACAACAAAGATTTGGTTGCATTATCCTAGCCTGATTTTTTACCAAAACATCTAGTAATGATGTTTCTTTTAATAAAGGATATCACTTCCTTTTCTCTGACTTGTGCAAAGGCTTCAGCTTCTATCCATTTGGAAAAGTAATCAGTCATAGCAAACATAAACACTTTTCCTCATGGTGCTTTGGGAAGCTTGCCAACTATATCCATTCCCCATCTCATGAATGGCCAGGAAGAGGATATAGGATGCAGGAGCTCCGCTGGTTGATGAAGGATATTGCTATGTTTTTGAAAAGCATCACATTTCTTTGCGTAATCCACAGCATCCTTCTTCATGGTATGCCAATAGTATCATGTTCTAAGGATCCTTGAGAATAGTGCTCTGCCCCAGTGTGGTTTCCACAATCTCCTTCATGAAAATCCTTTAGAACTTCTTGGATTTCTGGATCCTCGATGCTCCTTAGATATGGACCTGCAAGAGATCGTTTATATAACATGTTACTTAGTATTATAAATTGAGATACCTTGACTTTGAAAGCTCTAGGATTTTCTCCAGTAGGGATCTCTCCATGTTGTATATATCTCAGGATTGGAAGGATCCAGGATCCTGAATTTGACTGTGCACCATCACTTGGTATGATTGCAGAATCCTCCACTATCTCCATAGTTGTGTGATCCTCAATAGCAGGAGCTAAGATATGGATGATGGGAATTTTAATATCCTCTGGAATCTTCAATGATGATCCAAGGTTGGCTAAAGCATCAGCTTCTGCATTTTCTTCCCTGGGTACCTGTGTCAAACTAAAAGAAGCAAAAGAGTCTGCCAATTTCTTGACTATCTCTATATATTTTATTAGCCTTTCACCTTTAACAACATAAGAACCATTGTAGTGGTTAGTAATTAACAAAGAATCTACATGTACCTCAAGATACCTGATCCTCATGTGCTTGGCAATTTGCAAACCAGCTATTAAGGCTTCATATTCGGCCTCATTATTAGTAGTTTGAAACTCACAAGCAATTGAGTGGGGTATTATGTCCCCCTGTGGTGATTTTAGTAGTATGCCTAGTCCAGTTCCCTTGACATTTGAAGCCCCATCTGTGAAGAGTATCTAAGGATCCTTAGTCTCTTCAAGTTGTTGAACTTCCAATTCAGCTTCCCTTTGTAGATCACTACTGAAATCAGCCACAAAGTCAGCTAAGGCTTGGGATTTGATGGCAGTTCTTGGTTCATATCTGATATCATAGGCACTAAGCTTGACTGCCCACTTTGCCATCATTCCTGAAATTTCAGGTTTTCTGAGGACATTCTTAATAGGAAAGTTTGTCTTAACAATAATAGGATGAGTCTCAAAATAATGGCGTAATTTAGTAGATGCCATGATTAAAGCAAGAATAAGTTTTTCTAAATGAGAATACCTTGACTCAGCATCAAGTAGACTTTTACTTACATAGTATACAGGATGTTGAGTACCTTCATGATCCTTAACAAGGACTGCACTTACTGCCTTAGAAGAAACTACTAAATATAAGGATAATATATCCCTTTTTCTGGTTTCATTAAAGCTGGAGCTGAGGATAGGTAATCCTTAAGGGCCTTGAGGGCATTCTCATGCTTTTCAGTCCACTTCAAATTTCTGGTTCTTTCTCAGGATGTCATAGAATTCTTTGCATTTCTCTGATGACTTTGAGATGAATCTGTTCAAGGCCGCGATCCTTCCTGTCAATCTTTGCACGTCCTTGGAATTGGCAGGAGATTTGATGTTCACAATCGCCTTGATTTGTTCTGGACATGCCTCTATCCCTCTTTTTGTCACCATATAACCTAAGAATTTACCAGCTTTCACTCCAAAGTGGCATTTGGAAGGATTTAGTTTCATGTTGTATCTATCAAGGATATCAAATGCTTCCCCTCCAAATCTTTAAGATGATCCTAAGCTCTCTTGGACTTAACCACCATGTCATCAATATAGACTTCCATTGTGTGTCCAATTTGCTCTTTAAACATCATATTTACTAGCCTTTGGTATGTAGCACCTACATTTCTTAGTCGAAAGGGCATAGCAATATAACAATAGATACCAGTAGGGGTCATAAAGGTTGTATCCTCTTGATCAGATGGTTCCATCTGAATTTGTTGGAATCCAGAAGAAGCATCCATAAAAGTCAACAACTCATGACCCGCAGTAGCATCCACCATGGAGTCAATGTGGGGTAATGGGAAAGGATCCTTGGGACATGCCTTATTTAAATCAGTGAAATCAACACATACCCTCCACTTTCCATTTTTATTTTGAACAACAACCACCTTGGATACTTTACCTCTCTAATCATACCTGCTCTGAGCAGTTTATCTACCTCCTCTTGGATGATGGCATTCCTCTCAGGTGCAAACTTTCTCCTCTTCTGATGTATGGGTTTGAATGACCTGTCAATGCCAAGTTTATGAGTAATAATATCTTTAGAAATACCCTCGTGCTTCCAAGCAAAGGTAGCTTTTCTCCTTTTTAAGAAGGATACAAAATCCTGTTCAATGGTACCGAGGATCCCGGATCCTATAAAAACCTTGGATTCAGGATCCTGGGTGTCACACCCCGATATTTCCACGTATTACCGGTGGGCCCGGTGGGGAGTATCGTGACGTAGTTGATATCATCATAGTCAAATATTCACAGTTTAATGCACAACGGAAGTCTTGGTAGAAAATAATATTACAAACCGAAATCCAAAGTATAAATAAATATTATACAAACGGTTGTAAGAGGATCCACAGGCGGTTCTAAAACAGAAATATAAAATATTGTTCAACAGACTTTAAGCGTTCAGAACTTGCAAGATTCTTTACTAATGCCCAAAGCTCCCAGCCAATTTCGTACAGTACCTATCACTTAGTCTTTTTGAAAAATACGTCAGTTTACACTGGTAAATACAATTAACCGACTCTTTTGAAAACATTAATGAAAATTGATTTGAATGAAGGCACAAACATTTTATAACTTGGGACAATTATATTAATAACAATCTTGTATCAGATTTACATGTTTGTCTAACATTTAGGGCCGGTATAAAAACCGAACAAGATTAATCGACACACCACAAATATAAGCTCATGGCGGGTTATCCCATCAAATGAGTATATCTTTTACATACTCAGCTGACAGGTGTATGCCTACACCCCGTGCTTAAGTCGTGGCCATTTACGCATTTTAAATGAGCCAAGGATATCCAGGACACGGTCGTTAACCCCCAATGTTATTTGTTATCAAGCAACACTGATTAAAGCGGGATTATGCAATTTAACCATATTTGATTAAAAGGTTTCTACACCCGACCAAGCGGTAATAATTTACCGTATCCCAAGCCCATATAAGGGAAAATAAGTTAAAAGTATTTACCTGAGCTTAAATTGCAAGATTAGTATTCTCAGCCGTATATTCTACTCAAACAGGTGCAAATAACTTCTATCGGGGCTCTTAATCTGGAACGAAGGTTTTATTAACCTATTAGATTCCTAACGGGTCTTATTTAAGTTTAAACTTAGACCGGTTAGTTTAAAGAAAAGTTTACGGCACGAAACGCTAGATTAAGCGGTGACCGGATTGGAATGTGATTTAGACCTGATAAGTACGAATACTTGTATAAAATGGGTAAACTAAATACATTCTGGATTTTGAAGTAAAAATGATAAGTTTTGACCTGTTTTGGCTAATTTTTGCAAACTAGTTACATAAACCGTACAGAACGCGCATATGCATAACGGGTAGCCGGATGAGTCATGTACAAGTTCCATATATTATTATGCTTTAATTATGTTGTGATATCAGTAGGATATCAACAATTATGCCCAAAAAGCTTTTAAAACTAATTTAAGTCACGTAAGGGTATTTTGGTCATTTTAAAATTTGTAAAAGAGGTTTAATAGTAAACTGAATTTCTGGTCTAAAACATTAAGTAAAAATATTTATTTTACCATGTTACATCAGTAAGATATCATACATATGTGAGGTTTACCATTTATGGCCAAACTATGCACCGTAGGGGCATTTAGGTCATTTCACATATGCTTTTAAGGTCAAATTTGGAAGTCTGAGTTCAAGACTTATACTTACTGTTAAAGTATTAAAATTTATTTTTAAAATCAGTAGGTAACAAGTCTTAGGTGTTAAATATGGTTTTAAACCATACTATGCACCTAATTATCGTAAAAGTAGATAATTGACGATATTTGAGATGTTCATGAAATCCTGAGATTTTGATCAGCCTTTAATGTTTAAAATATTTTATTTAACATATAATATCAGTAGGAAAAGTTTTGACATGTTAATCATATGTTAAACTCATTTTATTAACAAAGAGGGTATTATCATCATTTATCGAATTATACAAGAACTCAATGATATGGTCAGTTTATAATCTGACCCAGAATTCCAAAAATCCCTAAAAATAATATCAAAACAGTAGGTAATGAGTTTGGTGCCAAAATTTGGATTTAAACAAGATTTATGCTAAAAATCGTAGTTTAATTAATAAAAAGTTTCATTTTACGATATTTTGCATATCTTTAGTTTGAGACTAGAAAATGATGTCAAATTTATTTGACATGCTTATATATTAGTAACAAAGGTATTTGTATATTCATATATCCAAAAATCTCAATTTTTCATTATAAGGGCATAATAGTCAAATTTTGAGCAAATAACGGAATCATGCAAATAACTCAGATTTCTGTGGGACCATGTAGTATAACCTCAGAGGGTTATACTAACATATAATATGGTCACAAAGGAACCCTAAGGCATAAAGATACTAAGCTAAATCGGGTCAGAACTGAAAGTCAAAGCAAAAGTCTACTTTTTCGACTTTCGGTTGCGAACCGAGCCTAAACTCAGAATTGTCGGGTTGAACATGTCTAAACATGTTATTATAATATTTACCAAGTGTTTAAAGTGATAAAACTGATTTTATAGATTCTACATTATCAGTTATGAATTTTATTTAAAAACTGACCCGTTTGACTTTTATTTTAATTACTTTGACCCGACAATTAACTAAGTAAACGTGATAATTAGGAGGTGCCCTTTTGAGGGATTATCACCTACATAATTACCAACACATAGCCACCTTCAATTTGAATAATGGCTGGACCGTTAATGATTAATCAAAAAGTCAAAATATAATTACGATATCTTTGACTTTCGGTCCTTAAACTAAATAAAACTTAACTACAGAAGCTAAGTGTTAGGGATGGATTTTCTAAACCTAAGGATCATGGATCCTCAAGTGCAGCCAGGATCACAGATCCTTGATTCTGTTTGAATTAAGGATCCTCAGAAGACGTTGCAGGTTTAAGGATCCAGGATCCTCATCATTATCCTTATACTAACGGTTGTTTCCATTGTATTTGAACTTGATTTGCAGGGGTATTTGTATGGGACTTAGTCTTGCCGAGATTCCAGGAGAATATGCTCTATTATTCTGCATGTGCTTGACTTGTATGACCGTTATGGAAGTCGTGGGTGGCTAGCATAATTTGCGGATTGTTTGTTATTGTTAGGGAGGATTTTTACATCCTAAGGATCACGGATCCTCAAATGCTACTAGGATCATGGATCCTTAATTCTGTTTGAATTAAGGATCCTCAGTAGGTGTTGCAGGATCAGGATTCAGTATCCTTATTGTTCTCCTTATACTAACAATTGTCTACCTTGTGCGTAAACTTGTTTTGCAGGAACAAAGGCATGAACCAAGTTTCACCGAAATTCCTGGAGCATATTCCCTTAATATTCCGCACGTGCTTGACCATTATGGACGTTATGGAGATCGTGGGGAACTTGCACGAATTGCGGATAGTTAGTTAGACTGGTTATTTCAAATTTAAAATGGGGATAACAAGCTTGAGTAGAACACTTAGCTAATTTTAGCAAAAACACATACACTCTCGCAACAGCTCTGAAGCAGCTCTCGAACACTACTTGGCGATTTCATACATTTTTGCACATTGCACACTAGTGATCCTTGTAACAAGCTTGTTATCATCCCGAGTTGTAAACTTCTTTTGTTTAATCTTAGTTGGTGATCGGTAGTTTCCATCACCCGAGGTTTTTTATGCCGGAGATCAACTCTTGATCAAGGGCTTTTTCCTCGTATAAATCCTTGTGTCACTTGTTCATTACATTTCTAAGTGATCCTTAATATTGTTCATTGACTCAAGCATCACACCTCACAACAAAAGATTTGGTTGCATTATCTTTGCTTGATTTTTGACCAAAACAGTTTGGCGCCCACCGTGGGGTAATTGGTGCTTCGCTCTTGAGAAATTCTTGTTTTTGTAATCATTTCGGTTCATTACAACCAAGCAGATGGCTTCTTCAGTAAAGAGCACTTCCAGTTCAATGCCGGCAATGGGTTCTTCACAGGGCGTTCCTCCTTTGCCTCCACCACCTTCTGGATCCCAGAAGAATCCTGAAAATGCTGCGAAGAGACAAACCCCCATTTTTCCAAAACCACCAACTTCTTCTGTTTCCTCTAATCCTACTACTAATGATCTTTTTAATCTGATTTTGCAGATGAGGGATCACATACAAGAGCAGGACAAAACCAATGAAAGGATCCTCCGGGAGATCGGTGACATCAAGAAACAGAAGAGATCAGGGGAGGATCACTCTCCTCTTATACCAAGGTCACTGGATTTCGACACTCCAGCTATAACTGCCCAGCAATCTGCAGCCTTAGACATCCAGTACCAAACTGAACCATCGGGAAGGCGTTATGGAGCAACAACTATGAGTCAGGCGTTTGGCTCTCACTTCCAGCCTCAAGGATCCTGTTTTTAGCCATCGGGATCCTCTTTTAAGCATCAGGGATCCTTCGTCAGCTCAGGAGGATATTTGGGAATGCAAACAGTCCAAGGATCCTCCATGGTTCAAGGATCCTCTCAGGTTCAAGGATCCTCAAGGGTCCAAGGATCCTCCATGGTTCAAGGATCCTCTGAGGTTCGAGGATCCTTATTTCAGGTCCAAGGATCCTCTCAGCCTCAGGGATCCTCTCAGGTTCAAGGATCCAACATCTTTCAGGATCAAGGATTCTTGAGAAGTATACAACCCCCAAGCACGGATGTTCATCAAGGAGACTTCATTCCAATGCAGACCATTGCCTCTTCTGATCCTTCAATCATACCAGACTCCCGTCAATATGGATTCACATCTGCAATTCCTAACTTAAATCCTATGGGAGGTAATGCTTTCAATAATTCTTATAACACTAACCATGGCTCTATGCAGGATACAGGTATTAATCAAGCTATGGCTAGGGAGTTACAGAAGCTTAAGGATATGATATCCAGTGTTCCAGGGGTGGTTAAGCCCATTCCTGAAATTGCAGATGGAAGTCATAGGATATCTCGTTTTGCACCACCTATTTGTGATGCTGAGATACCCAAAAGGTTTCAAATACCAACTATGAAGCTGTATGATGGTTCAACGGATCCAGAAGAACATGTAGCTCAATATAGAGAAAGGATGGAGATCAACCCCATCCCAGAGAGGTTAAAAGAAGCATGTCTATGCAAGGGTTTCGGATCCACACTTACAGGATCTGCTCTTAAATGGCTGCTAAGTCTTCCCCCTTACTCTATTACTTCATTTGCTAATCTAGTTAACCTGTTTAATAGTCAATTCTCATGTAGCAGAAAATTTGAACGATTAACTAGTGATTTATATAGGGTAACACAAGGTCAAAATGAATCACTTAGAGATTACATCACTAAGTTTAGTAAAGAATCCTTAGATATCCCTAATCTGGATATAGCTACGGTTGTCGAAGCCTTTAAAATGGGTTTGCTTAGGGATTCATTATTCTATGATGATCTTGTTATGACCCCATGCAGGAATCTTGATGAAGTGAGAACCAGGGCCCTTAGATTCATCCGATTAGAGGATGATAAAAGGATCCAGGAGAGATTGGCAGGATCCTCAAAACAGGAAAAGCAAGGATCCTACTTTAAGAATAACAAGTTCAAGTCCTACAACAAGTCTGACAACCAGAATGTGCATGCAGTAGAACAAGAAGAGGATGATGAGGATTATCCTCCAATTTCTGAATACTGTTTTTCTGTTGATAACAATGAACTAATTCTTGCAATGCAGAATCTAGGTGAGAAAGCAAGATGGCTAAGGAAAAGTGATAAACCGGCCGCAACAAAGGATAAGTCCAAGTAGTGTGCATATCATGAGGATTTCGGACATCTCACTGAAGAGTGTATTGCACTTAGAAAATAAATTGGTTACTTGTTAAGCAAGGGGCACTTGAAGGAGCTTTTGGGACGAAAGAAGTCAAGGATCCAGGATCCTGAAAGGATCCCAGAAAAGGCTCATGCTCCTCCAGCAGATGCACAAGTTATAAACTTCATATCCGGAGGATCAGACATTTGTGGTACATCCTTTTCAGCAGCCAAAAGACATGCCAAGGAAACCAAGATGGATAATGGAGAAAGATCCATCCGGACCTCCACTGTCACACAGGATAAAATTATAACTTTTGATGAGGATGATCGTGTTGATGTGCAGGATCCTCATCATGATGGTCTTGTTATTACTCTGTTTATTTCTAACCATTTTGTTCGCAGGATCCTGATAGATGGAGGAAGCTCAGTAAACATCATCCAGCTTGATGTCCTCAAGAAGATGAACATCCCTGAATCAGACATTGTCCCAAGATCCTCAGTACTTGTGGGATTCAGCGAAGAGACCAAAAATACATTGGGGGACATCAAACTCTCCATCTATATTGAAGGACTATATTCTTATCAAAAAATTTGTGTTATAGATTGCTTATCCTGTTGTAATGTTATCCTTGGCAGGCCATGGATACATGACATGAAGGCAGTCCCATCTACCTATCATCAATGTGTAAAGCTTCCTAGTCCATGGGGAGTGGTGAAAATTGAGAGTGATCAACAAGAAGCAAAGAATTGTTACACGTCATCAATGAAGCCAGCCTCAAGACCAATGGAGAAATAGCAATTAAAGCATCCTTCAAGAGATGTCTTGGAGGCAAGAGAACAGGACGTGAAAGAAATCCTTATGGATCCTCATGATCCTGAATCCATAGTCTTCATAGGATCAGGGATCCTCAGCAACATTGAACAAGAACTAGTATCCTTCCTTAAGAGGAGAAAAACTACCTTTGCCTGGAAGCATGAGGATATTACGTATATCTAAAGATATAATTACTCATAAGCTTGGCATTGACAGGTCATTCAAGCCTATACATCAGAAGAGGAGGAAGTTTGCACCTGAAAGGAATACTATTATCCAGGAAGAGGTAGAAAAAACTACTTCGGGCAGGTATGATAAGAGAGGTTAAGTATCCAAGGTGGTTAGCCAATGTGGATGTTGTTCAAAAGAAAAATGGAAAGTGGAGGGTATGTGTCGATTTTACTGATTTAAACAAGGCATGTCCCAAGGATCCTTTCCCATTACCCCACATTGACTCCATGGTGGATGCTACCGCGGGTCATGAGTTGTTGACTTTTATGGATGCTTCATCTGGATTTCAACAAATTCAGATGGAACCATCTGATCAAGAGGATACAGCCTTTATGACCCCAACTGGATTTCAACTAAATCCTTCCAAGTGTCACTTTGGTGTTAAAGCAGGTAAATTCTTAGGCTATATGGTGACAAAAAGAGGCATTGAAGCAAGTCCAGAGCAAATTAAGGCTGTTGTAAATATCAAATCTCCTGCCAATGCCAAGGATGTGCAAAGATTGACAGGAAGGATCGCAGCCTTGAACAGGTTCATATCCAAATCCTCAGAAAAATGCAAGGAATTCTGTGACATTTTGAGGAAGAACAAGAAATTTGAGTGGACTGAAAAGCATGAAAATGTTCTCAAAGCTCTTAAGGATTACCTATCCTCAGCCCCTGCCTTGATGAAACCGGAAAAAGGGGATATACTATCCTTGTATTTGGCGGTATCCTCTAAAGCAGTAAGTGCGGTCCTTGTTAAGGATCACGAAGGTACACAACATCCTGTTTATTATGTAAGTAAGAGTTTGCTTGATGCTGAATCCAGGTATTCACATTTAGAAAAACTTATTCTTGCACTAATTATGGCATCTACTAAATTAAGACATTATTTTGAAACTCATGCCATTATTGTTAAGACTAACTTTCCAATTAAGAATGTTCTCAGGAAACCTGAAATGTCAGGAAGGATGGCTAAGTGGGCAGTGAAGCTTAGTGCTTATGATATAAAATATGAACCAAGGACTGCCATTAAATCCCAAGCCTTAGCTGACTTTGTGGCAGATTTCAGTAGTGACTTGCAAAAGGAAGCTGAGTTAGAGGTCCAACAGCTGGAAGAGACTAAGGATCCTTGGATACTCTTCACTAATGGAGCCTCCAATGTCAAAGGAACAGGACTTGGAATACTACTAAAATCGCCACAAGGGGACATAATACCCCACTCTATAGCTTGTGAGTTCCAAACTACTAATAATGAGGCTGAATATGAAGCCTTGATAGCTGGTTTGCAAATTGCCAAGCATATGAGGATCAGGTATCTTAAGGTATATATAGATTCATTGTAAATTACCAATCACTTTAATGGATCCTATGCTGTTAAAGGTGAAAAGCTAATCAAATGTTTAGAGATAGTCAAAGAATTGGCACTCTCTTTTGTTTCCTTTAGTTTGACACAGGTACACAGAGAAAAGAATGCAGAAGCTGATGCATTGGCCAATCTAGGATCATCCTTGAAGATTCCAGAGGATATCAGGATCCCCATTATCCACATCCTAACCCCCACTATTGAGGATCATGTAGCCATGGAGATAGGAGAGGATTCTGCAATCATCCCTAGTGACGATACACAATCTCATTCAGGATCATGGATCCTTCCGATCATGAGATACATACAACATGGAGAGATTCCTACAGGAGAAAACCCCAGGGCTTTCAAAATCAAGGTTTCTCAATTCACAATATTGAATAACATGTTATTTAAACGATCTCTTGCAGGTCCATATCTAAGGTGCATTGAGGATCCTGAAATCCAAGAAGTCCTAAAGGATTTCCATGAAGGAGATTGTGGAAACCACACTGGGGGCAGGGCATTGTTCTCAAGGATCCTGAGGACAGGATACTATTGGCCTACTATGAAGAAGGATGGTGTGGAATATGCCAAGAAGTGTGATCCTTGTCAGAGACATAGTAATATCCTTCACCAACCAGCAGAGCTTTTGCATCCTATATCCTCTTCTTGGCCATTTATGAGATGGGGAATGGATATAGTTGGTAAGCTTCCTAAGGCACCTGGTGGGAAAGTATTCATGCTTGCTATGACTGATTACTTCTCCAAGTGGATAGAGGCTGAAGCCTTTGCTCAAGTCAGAGAAAAGGAAGTGGTATCCTTTATTAAGAGAAACATTATTACTAGATTTGGTATTCCTTCTGAAATTGTTTGTGATAATGGATCCCAATTTATTGGGAATAGAACTACTAACTTTTGTGACAGTTGGGGGATTAAGATGATAACATCAACACCAGTCCACCCACAAACTAATGGCCAGGCAGAATCATCCAACAAGATCATCATCAACAATTTGAAGAAGAAGCTTGGATCCAAGAAAGGAAAGTGGGCAGAAGAACTACCTTATGTACTTTGGGCTGATAGGACAACTCCTAAGAATGCTACTGGCTAAACTCCATTCTCTTTGGTATTTGGAGCAGAATCAGTGATCCCTACAGAGATGGTGGTTCCTACTGCAAGAACAAGCATTCGTGATCCTAAAGAAAATGCTGAAAACTTGGTTCAAGACTTGGATACTATAGAAGAACTCAGGGATTTGGAAAGGATAAGGATGGCCAGTTATCAGCAAAGGATGGCTGGAGCCTACAACAAAAATGTCAGGATCAGGAAATTTCAAGTTGGTGATATGGTATTAAGGAAAGCATTTCAGAATACCACCAATCCTGCTGATGGAAAGTTAGCACCAAAGTGGGAAGGCCCCTATTTGATTGAAGCTGAAGCAGGAAAGGGGGCATATCGATTGCTAACAATGGAAGGTGATTTGCTACCAAGAGCTTGGAATGTTGTCCACTTGAAGAAATACTTCATGTAATAAGGATCCATGATCCTTAGCTAACAAGTATCCTTGAAGGATCCTTACAGGACAGAGGGTCCTCATTTTGGTAATGATCTAATCTCAAACTATTTCATTCTTTAATTATCTTATATACAAGGATAAGGATCCTGGATCCTTCATCCTCCTTTCACTTGATTTTGAGTTTTGCAGAAGGTTTAGGTATCCTTAACAAAGGATTGAGTATCCACAGAAGTATCCAGTTATTTGGGCTTGACCCCAGTTATTTGGGCTTGTCCCCAGTTTCGCCAGTAGCGCACGATGATCCTGGTACAGTTCATGGCAATGGGACCAGTACTCGCTTTAGGGGCTGACAATTTCATTGTACTGGCTGTATCCGGGATCCTACGTATAATGGTAGACGTACCATACATCCGTTCCTAAGGTTTCTAACGTTTTCACGTTAGCTAAGGGTTTGGCATTTTCATGTCACTAAGTTTGGATAGTCGCCAGTGAGGGCCATACTCCAGTTTACACAAGATCCTTTGGGCTTGTCCCTAGTTATCCTTTGGGCTTATCCCCAGTTATCCTTTGGGCTTGTCCCCAGTTATCCTTTGGGCTTGTCCCCAGTATATTGGGCTTGTCCCCAGAATTGTTGGGCTTGTCCCCAGTTACTAACTTTTTTATTATATTGGCTTAGTCCCAAGTTATATTCTGTTTCAGGCTTTCGAAGTTAAACAGCTAAGGATCCCTGATCCTTACCTTCTACTAAGGTTTGTCTTTTGGTTATCCTGATTATAGATGTTAAAGGTTAAGATCCTAACTTGGATTATCAGGTATGATCCTAAAACACTTTGATTTTATTCTTTATTTATATAAGTGACCCTTATCCTTTGACAACAGAACTAATGATCCTTAAGTTACATAACTTTTCTGAACTTGTCGACTATAGGATATTTGATCCTTGATCATATCCTAAAACTTTTAAACATGATTTACTAAGCCTTTGTTCTTTACTTACAAATTCAAAGAAAGTGGATAACAACAGTTGAAAAATAAAGAATTCATAAGGATAACAACACGGGAAATAGCCAAAAAGTTAAAGTTTTATTTATTCACAAAGGTTAAACCCTTTTAAGGTTGTCAAAATTGCCAACCCAAATTTCTACCAGCAACACGTGGCCCGTCCACTTGGGTTGGCAAAGGGTGTCCATTGTTGATAGGTCTTTGAAGTGCAGGAAATATAAGATGGCAGGATAACAAGTGGTTTCATCCCCCAAACAGAGGATCCCTCCACCACCTATTATCCTACCTATTGTTCAAAGGATCCATGATCCTTAACCCTAATAGCTATTGTTTAGTTATTACAGACCAACGATTGTTCATGAAAAACACCATAACCAAAAAACCACTACCAAATCCTAAAAAAATGGGCTCCGGCCGCGTCTAGAAATATCCATCATCGCCCATTTCAGCAGCTCACACCTTGGTTACATCACCACCAGCATCATCACCACTAGCCTGATCCTTTCCACTGCCACTTGCCTCAATTGCCAAGACCTCTGTAGCCTCCTCTTCATCCTCTAGCTCTGCCAGCTTTGCCCTCCAGCCCTCCTTGTCCCAAGTGGTCCTGTCGAAGTCAGGATCCTCAGCCTCCTGAGCCATTTGCAGCTTGATCTTATACATAGTAATGGCAGCAGAGACTTTAGCATCCTCCAGCAGGTCGTGCTTCTCATGATCAGCATTTATCTGGGCCATGACCACCTGCTGCTTTGCCTTAGCAAGATCCTTCTCAAGGCGGGAGATAGCTTGATCCTTGGCAAGGAAGAATTTTTTATACTCCAGATGCTTTTGCTCCGCCTCCTCAACATAAGCATCAAACAGCATTTCGACCTCGGCGAATTTCTGCAAGAAAAGACAAGGTAAAGTTTAGGATCACGTGATCCTCAAGTGGGCAGGATAATCAAGCAGAATCAGTGATCCTTACCTCAGCAAAGTATTCTTGGAACTGGTGGCGGATAAGAGGCAAGCCTTCGAGATTGTCAGCTTCAGTGGCCTTCCTCTTCTTTCCTCCTTTGGAGGTGACAGGCTTTGGAACTACGGCACTCGGGCTAGCAGCAGTCTTTTTCTTCCCGGACCTGGGAGCAACAGCAGTAAGATCGGTAACACTAAAGCGGGTGGCAGACCTTGAAGATTTTCCAGCGCCTGTCAATCCAAAGTAACAGATAAGTATTCTTGTTTCATTATTATTTAAACATTTAATTACATACAAACATGGATACTTACTTGACATTGTGACTGAGCCTGAGGATACTTCCTGAGAATCCTTGGTGATTGCTTGGAATGATCTTACTGCAGGATCAAGATTCCGGAAAGCGTTGATCCTCTCTTTGGTAGCAGGTGATGGAATGATATGAGAGACAGAGATAGCTGCAAAACAACAAAAAGAAAAGGGGTTAGTGATCCTCAGCAGAAACAGGGTTATCCTATGATCCTTCTATAAGGATCCTCTATCCTACCATGAGTGGCCCATTTTATGGGGAGATCCTTCACATCAGGGATAGAATCCCTCCTGACGAATAAAAAACATTTATTCCACTTAGTATCATTTTTGGTGGTCTTGAGGATTGGGTGTTCTTCACCGGGCTTGTGTTTGAATAGAAAGCGGTGTGAACCATGGCTCACAAGGTTGTATAGTTCCGATAACTTCGACATTCCTAACTCAATATCCTCCTGCTCAATGATCCTCTCAAGGGTAAATAGAACCCTCCACATCATTGGCATAGCCTGGATATAGGATATGCCGGTAAGGGAGAAGAAAGATTGGGTAAAAGCAGGAAAAGGATAGGAGTATCCTATAGAGAATGGGGTGACTGGAAATGCAACCCAGGTTTCAAAGATAAAATCACTCAGGACGGTAGGGTCAAAGGGTTTGAAAACAGTGCTCGCCGGAAAGCAATGGCGAATCCTGTCGATCTCAGGATCGGTGAAGCAGCAACGTTCCTTCGGAGAGTCTTCGATGATCCCTTGGCTTTTTAAAGGACTGTCTTTTTGATGATCCTTAGCAGGGGATGATCTTCGCTTCATTGTGATTCGGAGATTTTGAGAAAGAAGAAGAACAGAGTAAGAAAGAGAAAGAGGAGAGAAGTACCTGCTTGATCATCGAATGAGGATTTAAAAGATGTAACGCACGAATTTAAATGCTTCCTAACCCTTATCTCTAACTTGAACTTATAATCATGATTTTGCAGGGATGTCGCTTCAAGTGACGTAGGATCTGCAACGGATAGTTCGATCTTAACGGCTATATATCCGTTAGTTTGTTGCGGATAAGATCAAGAAAATATAACTCGCCAAAATTACACTTCACTCCTTATATTTTGGGGGCAATTGTTAGGGGAGGATTTTTACATCCTAAGGATCACGGATCTTCAAATGCTACTAGGATCATGGATCCTCAATTCTGTTTGAATTAAGGATCCTCAGTAGGTGTTGCAGGATCAGGATTCGGGATCCTTATTGTTATCTTTATACTAACAATTGTCTACCTTGTGCGTAAACTTGTTTTGCAGGAACAAAGGCATGAACCAAGTTTCACCGAAATTCCTGGAGCATATTCCCTTAATATTCCGTACGTGCTTGACCATTATGGACGTTATGGAGATCGTGGGGAACTTGCACGAATTGCGGATAGTTAGTTAGACTGGTTATTTCTAATTTAAAATGGGGATAACAAGCTTGAGTAGAACACTTAGCTAATTTTAGCAAAAACACATACACTCTCGCAATAGCTCTGAAGCAGCTCTCGAACACTACTTGGCGATTTCATACATTTTTGCACATTGCACACTAGTGATCCTTGTACCAAGCTTGTTATCATCCCGAGTTGTAAACTTCTTTTGTTTAATCTTAGTTGGTGATCGGTAGTTTCCATCACCCGAGGTTTTTTATGCCGGAGATCAACTCTTGATCAAGGACTTTTTCCTCATATAAATCCTTGTGTCACTTGTTCATTACATTTCTAAGTGATCCTTAATATTGTTCATTGATTCAAGCATCACACCGCACAACAAAAGATTTGGTTGCATTATCTTTGCTTGATTTTTGACCAAAACAGTTATTTAGTTTATTTCCATTTTTAAAAAGGGGATGACGAGCTTGATAGTTAGAACATTGAGCAAACACACACACTCTCGCAAATTCTCTGCAACTTATTGGCATTTTCATACACTTTGCACACTAGTGATCCTTGTAACAAGCTTGTTATCATCCCGAATTGTAACCTATACTTGTTTAATATAGTTGGTGATCGTTAGTTTCCATCACCCGAGGGTTTTTATGCCGGAGATCATACATTGATCAAGGACTTTTTCCTTGTATAAATCCTTATGTCTCTTGTTCATTTCATTTACAAGTTGTTCATACATTCGTTCATTCCTTCAAGCATAACACCTCACAAAATAAGATTTTGTTGCATTATCCTAGTCTGATTTTTGACCAAAACAGTTTGGCGCCCACCGTGGGGCAATTGGTGCTTCATTTCTAAGAAATTTTATTCATTGTGATCATTTCGGTTCATCAACCTCAAGTACATGGCTTCTTCAGCAAAGAACACATCAAGTTCCATGCCGGCAGTCACTTCTTCACAAGGCATCCCACCTTTGCCTCCAGCACCTTTTGGATCCCAGAACAATGCTGAAATGCTGCGAAGAAACAAAGCCCCGTTTTCTCAAAACCACCAAGTTCTGTTGTTTCTTCTAGCCCTTCTAACAGTGATCTTTATTCTTTGATTTTGCAGATGAAGGATTACATGCAGCAGCAGGACAAAACCAATGATAGGATCCTTCGAGAGATTGATGACATCAAGAAATTGAAAAGATCAGCGGAGGATTACTCTCCATTGGTGCCAAGATCACTGAATTTTGATTCACCAGCCATAACGGCCCAGCACTCCTCAGCATCAGGTTCTCAATACCAAGGTGGAATGTCAAGTCTACGTTAGTTATGGATCGTTGGCGATGCCTCAGGCTCAAGGATCCTACTTTCAACCTTATGGATCCTCTCAACCTCAAGGATCCTCTCAGCTTCAATGATCCTTCTTCAGTTCTGGAGGATATGTGGGAGCACAGACAATTCAAGGATCCTCCTTTCAGGTTCAAGGATCCTCATCTCAGATTTATGGATCCATGGATTATCCTCCAAGACCTCCAATCACAGCACATCAAGGATCCAACATCTTTCAGGATCAAGGATTCTTAAGGACTGTACAACCCGGAAGTTCAGATGTTCATCTAGGAGACTTCATCCCTATGTAAACTATTGCTTCATCTGGTCCCTCAATTATACCAGAATCCCGTCAATATGGATTCACAACTGGAATTCCATACTTGAATCCTTCAGGAGGTAACACTTTGAATAATTCTCATAATACTAACCATGGCTTTGTGCAGGATACATGTATCAATCAAGCTATGGCTAGGGAATTACAGAAACTGAAGGATATGATATCCAGCGTTCCAGGAGTGGTTAAGCCCATTCCCAAAATTGCAGATGGAAGCCACATGATGTCTCATTTTGCACCACCTATTTGTGATGCAGAAATTCCAAAGAGGTTTCAAATACCAACCATGAAGCTATATGATGGCTCAACAGATCCAGAAGAGCATGTAGCTCAATATATAGAAAGCATGGAAATCAATCCCATCCCGAAGAGGTTAAAAGAAGCATGTTTATGCAAGGGTTTTGGATCCACATTAACAGGATCAGCTCTCAAATGGCTGCTAAGTCTTCCCCCTTACTCTATTTCTTCATTTGCTAATCTAGTTAATATGTTTAATAGCCAATTTTCATGTAGTAGAAAATTTGAACATTTAACTAGTGATCTATATAGGGTAACACAAGGTCAAAATGAATCACTTAGGGATTCATTGTTCTATGATGATCTTGTCATGACCCCTTGCAGGAATCTTGATGAAGTGAGGACCATGGCCCTCAGATTCATCCGATTAGAGGATGATAAAAGGATACAAGAAAGACTGGCAGGATCCTCGAAGCAAGAAAAACAAGGATCCTACTTCAGGAATAACAAGTCCAAATCTTATAACAAATCTGACAATCAGAACGTGCATGCAGTTGAACAAGAAAAGGATTTTGAGGATTATCCTCCCATTTCTGAATATTGTTTTTTTTGTTGATAATAATGAATTGATCCTTGCAATGCATAACTTAGGTGAAAAAGCAAGATGACCCAAAAGAGTGATAAGCCAGCTGCAACAAAAGACAAATCCAAATGGTGTGCATATCATGAGGATTTCGGTCATCTCACTGAAGAATGTATTGCACTTAGAAAAGAAATTGGTTATTTGTTAAGCAAGGGGAACTTGAAGGAGCTATTGGGAAGAAAAAAGTCGAGGATCCAGGATCCTGAAAAAGTTCCAGAAAGAGCTCCTGCTCCTCCTGCTGATGCACAAATTATCAACTTCATATCCGGTGGATCAGACATATGTGGCACTTCCTTTTCAGCAGCCAAGAGGCATGCCAAGGAGACCAAGATGGATAATGGGGATAGACCCATTCGAACCTCTACTGTCACATAGGAAAAAGTTATAACCTTTGATGAGGATGATCGTGTGGATGTTCAGGATCCTCATCATGATGGTCTTGTTATTACTTTGTTTATATCTAATCATTTTGTTCGCAGGATCCTGATAGATGGAGGAAGCTCAGTGAACATCATCCAGCTTGATGTCCTCAAGAAGATGAACATCCCTGAATCGGAAATTATCCCAAGATCTTCGGTTCTTGTAGGATTCAGCGGGGAAACCAAGAACACATTGGGGGACATTAAGCTTCCCATTTACATAGAGGGACTTAATTCTTTTCAGAAATTTTGTGTTATAGATTGCTTATCCTGTTGCAATGTTATCCTTGGCAGGCCATGGATACATGACATGAAAGCAGTTGCATCTACATATCATCAGTGTGTAAAGCTTCCTAGTCCATGGGGGTGGTGAATATTGAGAGTGACCAACAAGAAGCAAAGAATTGCTACACTTCATCGATGAAGCCAGCCTCAAGACCAAGGGAGCAATAGCAATTAAAGCATCCTCCAAGAGATGTCCTGGAGGCAAGAGAACAAGACGTGAAAGATATTCTTATGGATCCTCAGGATCCTGAATCCAAAGTCTTCATAGGATCTGAGATCCTCAATGATATCAAACAGGATTTAGTATCCTTCCTCAAGTGGAGAAAAACTACCTTTGCCTGGAAGCATGAAGACATGACAGGTATCTCTAAAGATATAATTACTCATAAGATTGGCATTGACAGGTCATTCAAACCCATACATCAAAAGAGGAGAAAGTTTGCACCTGAGAGGAATGCCATTATCCAGGAGGAGGTAGACAAGCTGCTCCGAGCAGGTATGATTAGAGAGGTTAAGTATCCAAGATGGTTAGCCAATGTGGTTGTTGTTCAAAAGAAAAACAGAAAGTGGAGGGTATGTGTCGATTTCACTGATTTAAACAAGGCATGTCCCAATGATCCTTTCCCGTTACCCCACATTGACTCCATGGTGGATGCTACCGCAGGTCATGAGTTGTTAACTTTTATGGATGCTTCATCTGGATTTCAACAAATTCAAATGGAACCATCTGATCAAGAGGATACAGCCTTTATGACCCCAACTGGTGTATATTGTTATATTGTTATGCCATTTGGACTAAGAAATGCAGGTGCCACTTATCAAAGGCTAGTCAATATGATGTTTAAGGAGCAAATTGGACACACTATGGAAGTCTATATAGATGACATGGTGGTTAAGTCCAAAAGAGTTGAGGATCACCTTAGAGATTTGGAGGAAGCATTCAATATCCTTGATAAATTCAACATAAAATTGAATCCTTCCAAGTGTCATTTTGGTGTTAAAGCAGGAAAGTTCCTAGGTTATATGGTAACAAAAAGAGGCATCGAGGCAAGTCCAGAGCAAATCAAGGCGATTGTGAATATCAAATCTCCTGCCAATGCTAAGGATGTGCAAGGTTGACAGGAAGGATCGCATCCTTGAACAGGTTCATATCAAAGTCATCAGAAAAGTGCAAAGAATTCTATGACATTCTGAGAAAGAACAAGAAATTTGAGTGGACTGAAAAGCATGAGAATGCTCTCAAAGCCCTTAAGGATTACCTATCCTCAGCTCCTGCCTTGATGAAACCAGAAAAAGGGGATATATTATCCTTATATCTAGCAGTCTCTTCTAAAGCAGTAAGTGCAGTCCTTGTTAAGGATCATGAAGGTACACAACATCATGTATATTATGTAAGTAAAAGTTTGGTTGATGCTGAATCCAGGTATTCACATTTAGAAAAACTTATCCTTGCTTTGATTATGACATCTACTAAATTACGTCATTATTTTGAAACTCATGCTATCATTATCAAGACTAACTTCCCAATTAAGAATGTTCTCAGGAAACCTGAAATGTTAGGAAGGATGGCTAAATGGGCAGTGAAGCTTAGTGCTTATGATATAAGATATGAACCAAGGACTGCCATTAAATCCCAAGCCTTAGATGACTTTGTGGTAGATTTCAGTAGTGACTTACAAAGGGAAGCTGAGTTAGAAGTTCAGCAGCTTGAAGAGACTAAGGATCCTTGGATACTCTTCACTGATGGAGCCTCTAATGTCAAGGGAACTGGACTAGGAATACTACTAAAATTTCCACAGGGGGACATAATACCCCACTCAATAGCTTGTGAGTTTCAAACTACTAATAATGAGGCTGACTATGAAGCCTTGATAGCTGATTTGCAAATTGCCAAGCACATGAGGATCAGGTATCTTGAGGTACATGTGGATTCATTGTTAATTACTAATCACTTTAATGGATCTTACGATGTTAAAGGTGAAAGACTAATCAAATACCTAGAGATAGTCAAGGAATTGGCACTCTCTTTTGTTTCCTTTAGTTTGACACAGGTACCTAGGGAAGAGAATGCAGAAGCTGATGCATTGGCCAATCTTGGATCATCATTGAAGATTCCAGAGGATATTAAAATTCCTATTATCCATATTTTGGCTCCTGCTATTGAGGATCATGTAGCTATAGAGATAGGAGAGGATGCTGCAATCATACCTAGTAATGATGCACAATCTCATTCAGGATCATGGATCCTCCCAAACATGAGATATATACAACATGGAGAGATCCCTATAGGAGAAAACCCCAGAGCTTTCAAAATCAAGGTATCTCAATTCACAATATTAAATAACATGTTATATAAACGATCTCTTGCAGGTCAATATCTAAGGTGTATTGTGGATCCTGAAATTCAAGAAGTTCTAAAGGATTTTAATGAAGGAGATTGTGGAAACCATACTGGGGGCAGGGCATTGTTCTCAAGGATCCTCAGGACGGATACTATTGGCCTACTATGAAGAAGGATGATGTGGCTTATGCCAAGAAATGTGATACTTGTCAGAGACATAGCAATATCCTTCATCAGCCAGCAGAGCTCCTGCATCCTATATCCTCTTCTTGGCCATTCATGAAATAGGGAATGGATATAGTTGGTAAACTTCCCAATGCACCAGGAGGAAAAGTGTTCATGCTTGCCATGACTGCTTATTTTTTCAAGTGGATAGAAGCTGAAGCCTTTGCTCAAGTCAGAGAAGGATGGCTGGAGCTTATAACAAAAATGTCAGTATCAGAAAGTTTCAAGTTGGTGATATGGTGTTGAGGAAAGCATTCCAGAATACCACGAATCCTGCTGATGGTAAGTTAGCACCAAAGGGGGAAGGCCCTTATCTTATTGAAGCTGAGGTAGGAAAGGGGGCATATCGATTATTAACAATGGAAGGTGATTTGCTACCAAGAGCTTGGAATGTTGTCCACTTGAAGAAATACTTCATGTAATAAGGATCAAGGATCCTTAGCTATCTTCATATTTGGTATACATCAAGGATCCTTAGAGGATATATGATCCTCAGTCTGGTAATGATTTGATTCTAATTTATTTAACCTTTAATTTATTTTATTACAAGGAAAAGGATCCAGCATCCTTTAGCCTTTCTTTTTACTTAGTTCTGAGTTTTGCAGAAGAATGAGGTATCCTTAACAGAGGATCAAGTATCCACATAAGTCTCCTAAGTTTTATGGGCTAGTCCCCAGTTTTTTGGGTTTATCCCCAGTTTTGGGCTTGTCCCCAGTTTAAGGTATCCACTACCTTCGCCAGTAGCGCACGATGATCTTGGTGCAGTTCAAGGCAATGGGACCAATACCCGCTTTAGGGGCTGACAATTTCATTGTACTGGCTGTATCCAGGATCCTACGTATAATGGTAGACGTACCATACATCCGTTCCTAAGGTTTCTGACGTTTTCACGTTAGCTAAGGTTTTGGCATTTTCATGTCACTAAGTTTGGATAGTCGCCAGTGAGGGCCATACTCCAGTTTACACAAGATCCTTTGGGCTTGTCCCTAGTTTTTTGGGCTTGTCCCAAGTTTTTTGGGCTTGTCCCCAGTTTTTTGGGCTTGTCCCCAGTTTATTGGGCTTGTCCCCAGATTGTTGGGCTTATCCCCAGTTACTAACTCTTCTTTTATATTGGCTTAGTCCCAAGTTATATTCTGCTTCAGGTTTCCAAAGCTAAACAATTAAGGATCCTGTATCCTAACCTTTTACTAAGGTTTGTATTCTGGTTATCTTGATTGTAAGTGTTAATGATTTAGGATCCTAACTTGGATTCTCAGGTATGATCCTTATTTACCTTGATTTTATTCTTGATTTATTTAAGTTACCCTTATTCTTTGACAACCGGATGTATGATCCTTAATTTATGCCACTTTTTGAACTTTTCAATTATAGGATATTTGATCCTTGATCATATCCTAAATCATTTGACATAGTCTAATATACTTATATTCTTAACTTGTATATTTAAGGAAATTATATCATAACAGTTGAAAGGTAAAGATATACAACATTAACAACACAAGATAAGCCAAAAAGATTAAACTTTTATTTATTTAGCAAAAGATTAACCCCTCAAAGGTTGTCAAAATTACCTACCCTAAGCATCTACCAGCAATACGTGGCCCGTCCGCTGGGGTAGGTAAAGGGTGTCCATGATAATAAGTTCTAAGTTATGCAGGAATGGAAAGACGGCAGGATAACAATGGCTTCATCCCCCAAACAGAGGATCCCTCCACCAATTGTCATCCTACCTATTGTTCGAATGATCAGTGATTTTTAAACCTAAATACTACTGTTTAAGTACAGACCATTGTTTTGAAAACATCAATAACCAAAAAAACTTGAAACCATAAAAAATGGGCTCTGGCCACGTCTAGAAATTTCCATCATCGCCCATTTGTGCAGCTCACACCTTCGCTACATCATCACCAGCCGCTGCCTCCTTAGCCTGATCCTTCAACCCGCTACCACCAGCTTCAATCATCAAAACCTCTCTAGCCTCCTCTTCATCATTCCAGCCTTCTTGGTCCGAGGAAGTCCTGTCGAAGTTAGGATCCTCAGCCTCCTTTGCCATTTGGAGTTTGATCTTGAGCATGGCTATTGTGGCAGAAAGCTTGGCACCATCCATCACTTCAGCCTTCTCCTGATCAGCTGTAATGTGGGCCAGGACCAGTTCCCTCTTCGCCAGGTTGACTTCATTCTCAAGAGAGGCAATCTTCTGATCCTTTGCCAGGTACAACTTCTGGAAGTCCAGATGTTTTTGCTCAGCCTCTTCAGTATATGAATCCAGAAGCATCTGGATCTCAGCAAATTTCTGCAAAAAAAGACACACATGCCAGGATCCGTTATCCTCAGCATGGGAAGATCAGATTTAAGGATCAGGGATCCTTACCTCAGAGACGTATTCTTCAAACTGGTGTTGGATGAGAGGCAGGCCTTCAAAAGTATCGACAGTTTTTGTAGGTCCCGTGAGCCGTGCGGATCGTAACAGAATCGTCGATCTAACCTAGAGTGCGGAATCCCCTAGATCAGATTTCACAGAAAACGAGTAGAAACAGAATCAAGAACCCGATACACTTTCAATCCGGTCTTCTATTGATTATCCAACACAAAGTTTACAATCAATTCAAGACCCACAAGAAATCTCTCAGCCACTCTCTGTAGATTTCTCCAACTCTCTCTCAATTCCTCTAAGTGTGTCTAAGTGTGTCACCTAAACCCTTATGCCAAGCCTTGTTTATATAGGACAAGGTTTGCACATGGGCTTTGGTCTGGGCTAGGCCATTCTCCAAGCCCATTACACTAAATAACTCCCTAACCAATAATGCTAAGCCCAATACAAAATATCCAAAGACTAAATAATCAAACTATTAAGCTGTTGTCACAAAACATGCACCAACAAACTCCCCCTTGACAATAGCTTCATAGTGTAACTTTGTCTTCAAACATCTTGCAGTCTTTTGGTCTTTGGATAGCGTCAGCTACACAGTTTCTGACATCAACAGTTTTCCTTTTCTTTCCACCTTTGCCCTTTGTGCTGGCACCCTTAGGAATTGGGATGCTAGGACTGGCAGCAAGTTGTTTCTTGGCAGACCGGGAGGAAGCATATGCATCAAGATCACTGACACTGAACCGATTAGCTGACTTTGAAGATTTTCCAGCACCTGCAAATACCGAACAACAGATAAGTGTTCATATTCTCATTCATTTTAACATTCATTCATTTGTACATGTATTCAAATACTTACTAGACATTCTGAAGGAACCGGAGGATAATTATTCTAAATCCTTGGTTTTAGCTTTAAATGTCCTCACAGCAGGGTCAAGCCTCCAGAAGGCAGCGATTCTTTCTTTTGTTGCGGGGGATTTTATAAGATGAGAAACTGAGATGGCTGCACAATAAAGACAGAAGAAAGGATCAGTTATCCTCAAAAGAGACAGAATCTTCCTATGATCCTTCTATAAGGATCCTATATCCTACCATGGGTGGTTCACTTCTTGGGAAGGTCTTTCCCGTTCGGAATAGAGTCCCTCTTAACAAAAAAGAAATGGTTTTTCCAATGGGTGTCGTTTTTTGTGGTTTTTAGGATTGGATGAGGATCACCAGGTTTGTGTTTAAACAAGAAACGATGTGAACCGTGGCTAACAAGATTGTATAACTCGGCCAACTCCGACATTCCTATTTCTATGCCCTCTTGCTCGATGATGTTTTCCATGGTGTACAGAACCCTCCACATCATCGGCATTGCCTGAATATAGCACATGCCGGTGAGTGCAAAGAAGGATTGGGTGAAAGCAGGGAAAGGATAGGAGAATCCTATCAAGAAGGGGGTGGCCAGAAAAGCAACCCAGGTGTCGGAGATACAGTCACTCTTCATAGAAGAGTCAAAAGGTTTGAAAACAGTATCCGCCGGGAAGCAATGGCGGATTTGATCGATCTCCGGGTCAGTGAAACGGCACAGTTCAGACGAAGGATTTTTGATAATGCCTTGGCTTTTCAAGGAATTATCCTTCTTAGGATCCTTGGCAGGAGAGGATCGTAGCTTCATTGTGTCTTAGAGATTTCGAAGAAATAGAAAATCAGAATAAGAAAATACAGAGAGAAGGAAGAAGAGAGATACCTGTTCCGATCTCCGAATGAGGATTTAAAGGGATAGTAACGCACGAATTTAAATGTCTCTTGATCCTTATCTCTAATTTTGAATTTATAATGATGATCTGCAGGTAGTCATGTCGCTGACGTCAGGATTGCAACGGCTAGTCAGATGATAACGGCTATATTTACGTTGGCTAGTTCGTTCGAGATAAGACAGAAAAATATGACTCATCAAGTTGTATTTTATTCCTCATATTTTGGGGGCAATTGTTAGGGATGGATTATCTAAACCTAAGGATCATGGATCCTCAAGTGCAGCCAGGATCACAGATCCTCGATTCTGTTTGAATTAAGGATCCTCAGAAGACGTTGTAGGTTTAAGGATCCAGGATCCTCATCATTATCCTTGTACTTACGGTTGTTTCCATTGTATTTGAACTTGATTTGCAGGGGTATTCGTATGGGACTTAGACTTGCCGAGATTCCAGGAGAATATGCTCTATTATCCTGCACGTGCTTGACTTGTATGACCGTTATGGAAGTCGTGGGTGGCTAGCATAATTTGCGGATTGTTTGTTATTTAGTTTATTTCCATTTTTAAAAAGGGGATGGCGAGCTTGATAGTTAGAACATTGAGCAAACACACACACTCTCGCAAATTCTCTACAACTTATTGGCATTTTCATAATCTTTGCACACTAGTGATCCTTGTAACAAGCTTGTTATCATCCCAAATTGTAACCTATACTTGTTTAATATAGTTGGTGATCGGTAGTTTCCATCACCCGAGGTTTTTTATGCCGGAGATCATACATTGATCAAGGGCTTTTTCCTCGTATAAATCCTTGTGTCTCTTGTTCATTTCATTTACAAGTTGTTCATACATTCGTTCATTCATTCAAGCATCACACCTCACAAAATAAGATTTGGTTGCATTATCCTAGTCTGATTTTTGACCAAAACACTAAGAACACTTACAAAGGTCCTTAGCACGAAAATTTGAACTTAGAGAGATTCCTTTAGGTCCAGGATGCGCCAGAGATGAAGTTGTGAAGTGAAAATGATAGTGCAAGTTCAAGTGCTCAAACTATGGAGCTATTTATAGGAATTTGGAGGTTTCTAAGATCATTCCAGCTGTTAAGGGAGATAACCAGATGATCACAGGTGTCCCCATGGCAATAAAAACCGTTTACAAGCCCCGGTATCGATCAGAGGCCACGCAATGGCGGTGTAAGAGCTGCAACATGCAGCTGTCCAGAAAACTATCACTGGCAGTTCTCTCGCGGCCCGCGTAGGAATTAAGGGAAGTCTACGCGGCCCGCGACAACCCCTGTCTCTAGTAAAAAGTTTGCAAACTTTGCATTTTCAGTCCCTGGTCCTTTCTAATTTGAAATAACTTTCGTTTATTGCACTATTAACCCCCATAGTTAACTTTTAAGTGTCTTGGGTCATAAAATAAACATCGTTAAGCTCCTGGTTAGTTACGAGATCACCCGAAATGTACTAGTTTCTCTTGTTGACGCATTTAATCCCTATTTCTTGGAAACTACAACTTTAATCACTTATTTGCATCGAAACTCCATGAAATCATTATCCGATATTCGCGAGAGTATCATAAAATATTACAAAGTCTCGAGATCGTTAAAAGGTCACTCAGAGGTAAGAACTAACATGTTGACACGTTTAACCCCTGTGCTTTATAACTTTTGATTTTAAGCACAAACGGCTTCTTGTGTTCGACAATTTATCCATTAAAGAATACGAACATCGTGTGAGGTCAATCAGAGTCACAAGTTTGGCATGTTGACACTTTTGGTCCTTTCACATACATCTTTACATTGTTTGACAACTTTAGTCCCTCAAAGTTATCTTTTTACATGATCAGGGTTTATGACACGTGTCATCACTGTATTGGACATGAGTTTGCGAGGTGTTACACTGAGGATCCATCAGGAAGTCTTTAACATCTTGTTCTCTCACCTCCAGGACATCTCTTGGATGATACTTTAATTGTTATGCCTCCCAAGGTCTTGAGGCTGGCTTCATTAATGAAGTTTAACAATTCTTGGCTTCTTGCTGATCACTTTCTATCTTCACCACACCCCATGGAGTAGGGAGCTTAACACACTGATGATATGTAGATGGAACTGCTTTCATATCATGTATCCATGGCCTGCCAAGGATAACATTGCAACAAGATAAGCAATCTATGACACAAAATTTTTGAAAAGAATTAACTCCCTCTATGTAAATGGGAAGTTTAATGTCCCCCAATGTGTTCTTGGTTTCTCCACTGAATCCCACAAGAACTGATGATCTTGGGATAATTTCTGATTTAGGAATGTTCATTTTCTTGAGGACATCAAGTTGGATAATGTTCACTGAGCTTCCCCCATCTATGAGAATCCTGCGAACAAAATGGTTAGAAATAAATAATGTAATAACAAGACCATCATGATGAGGATCCTGAATATCCACACGGTCATCCTCATCAAAGGATATGACTTTCTCCTGTATAAGGATTGAGATTCAAATATGCCTATCCCCATTCTCCATCTTTGTCTCTTTAGCATGCCTCTTGGCTGCTGAAAAGGAAGTGCCACATATGTCTGATCCACCGGAAATGAAGTTGATAATTTGGGCATCAGCTGAAGGAGCATGAGCCCTTTCTGGAATCTTTTCAGGATCCTGGATCCTTGACTTTTTTTCTTCCAAATAGCTCCTTCAAATGTCCTTTGCTTAACAGGTAACCAATCTCTTTCCTGAGTGCTATGCATTCATCAGTGAGATGACCGAAATCTTCATGATAGGCACACCATTTGGATTTATCTTTTGTAGCAGCTGGCTTATCATTCTTTCTGGGCCATCTAGCTTTTTCACCTAAATTCTGCATAACAAGGATTAGTTCATTATTATCGACAGCAAAGCAATATTCAGAAATGGGTGGATAATCTTCATCATCCTCTTCTTGCTCCACAGCATGCACGTTTTGATTGTCAGACTTGTTGTATGATTTGGATTTGTTGTTCCTGAAGTAGGATCCTTGCTTTTCCTGATTTGAGGATCCTGACAGTCTCTCATGGATCCTTTTATCATCCTCTAAACGGATGAATCTAAGGGCCCTGGTTCTTACTTCATCAAGGTTCCTGCAAGGTGTCATAACAAGATCATCATAGAATTGTGAATCCTTAAGCAAACCCATTTTGAAAGCTTTTACAGCTGTTGCAATATCTAAGTTGGGAATTTCTAAGGATTCTCTACTGAATTTAGTTATGTAATCCCTTAGTGATTCATTATTACCTTGAGTTACCCTATATAAATCACTAGTTAAACATTCAAATCTCCTACTACATGAAAATTGGCTATTGAACAAGTTAACTAGATTAGCAAATGAAGTAATAGAGTAAGGAGGAAGACTTAGTAGCCATTTAAGAGTTGGTCCTGTCAGTGTGGATCCGAAACCCTTGCATAGACATGCTTCTTTTAACCTTTCAGGAATGGGGTTGATTTTCATTCTCTCCCTGTATTGAGCCACATGCTCTTCTGGATCAGTTGTGCCATCATAGAGCTTCATGTTTGGTGTTTGAAATCTCTTTGGTATCTCTGCATAACAAATAGGTGGTGCAAAACGAGATATTCTGTGACTCCCATCTGGGATCTCAGGGATGGGCTTAACCACCCCTGGAACACTGGATATCATATCCTTGAGTTTTTGAAACTCCCTTGCCATAGCTTGGTTGATTCCTGGTCCCTGCACAAAGCCATGGTTAGCATTATGAGATGTATTTAAAGTGTTACCTCCTGATTGATTCGAGGCTGGGATTCCTGATGTGAATCCAAACTGATGTGATTCTGGCATGATTGAGGGACCAGATGAAGCAATAGTTTGCATGGGAATGAAGTCTCCCACATGAATCTCTAAACTCCTAGGTAGTTGACTCCTTAAGGATCCTTGATCCTGAAAGATGTTGGGTCCAGTATGCATCAGAGCTGAAGATCTTGGAGGATACTCCATGGATCCGTGAACCTACGATGAGGATCCTTAAACCTGAGATGAGGATCCTGGGTACTGAGAGTAGGATCCTTGTGTGACACCTGTGTCACTTCAACCATCAAAAAAATACCAAACCAATGAAATATTGTATTTCATACTTGGTATTTGTCTAAATATGTGTATCATTTGCACATATCAACTCTTGTTCGATTTTGGGCTCTAAATCGCTTTCTGGAAGGTTATACGCGCACTGATGCGTAAATATAACCAGTTTAATGAAAAAAAACACTCCGGAATAGTGACATAGGCTTAACATACCTTAAATAACCTTTACATAACTTAGAAATAAGTTTTGGAAGGTTTGGTGTGCTGAAATCAAGTTTATTCGCTTACAGGGACTAAATTCGACAAACTGCAAAAGTATGCCAATTTGTACTGTAACGGACATTCCGGAACTTGATCATAAGTTAAACACACCCTAAATATCCTTTACATAGCTTAGAAATAGGCTTTGAGTGGTTCGGTGTGCTAAAATAAAATTTATGCTCATTCAGGGACTAAAAGCGTCAAAAAGTGCATAAGTTTGCATTTTCGCGCATAACTTAAGTTCTGAATACATCCGGACACCCAAAAATTTATGTAAGCACTAAAATATTTTATTTTAGTGTTTGGCATAAGAAAAATCCATTCGTCGCTCAATTTGAATCGTTTTTCGCGCTTATGCGCATTCCGTCGTAATTAAGCAAACATCGCGATCGTACGACCAAACGAACCGACATCCGGCATATTTTTGAGCATGTTTCATGTTCCCTATACTTAGGAATCCTTGTATAGCCTTGAAAATGGCTTAACGGGCCTTAAACGCGTCAAAAATGGCCTTAAAAGCATGCAGGGACCAAAACTGCAATTTCTGAAACTTATGTACAGATCAGGGACCTCAGGCGGCCCGCGTAAGCCCCCATAGAATCTTACGCGGCCCGTGTGAGCATGTCAGACTTGCAAAAATGTGTTTCCAGCCTGTTTCCATCTGTTATACCTGATTATACCTCTTGCAAATGGTATTTTGGATACCATGGGCTCATTCTAGGGGTACCCAAGGTATTACAAAACAAGGGGCACACATGGAGGGCTAGGATTGAAGCTCGTTTATCGAGGAACGATCCTAACGGTTGTGATTTTCCTATAAATACCCCCACCTCCATTCCTTGCAATTCACACAAATCTGATCTAATGTGCTCTAAGTTGAAGCCTTTGATTCATACCTGAGCTATTTGGATCAAGATTTGCTTGCGGGGACCCTTTGTAAGTATTCCTTCGTTCTTTTATCGCTTTTCGAGTCCGAAAGTCAAACTGCGTTTGACTTTCTGCATTGACCAGTTTATGGTCAATGCGAAGTTCGTTTGAACTTCATAACGTGAGCGTAATCACGATGGTAATAGTCCCTAGTAACTATACCTACTGATTACCACGTTATCTAGGCTCAGTGACGAGTCGTAGTTTCGGGCAAAATACGTGTTCTCGCGTATTTTGTAACCAAACTACTCTAGGATATCAAAACCGTTTTTTTTTTATATAAAAAAACCTGTTTTCTAACTTAACTAAACATGTTCTAGCATGTTTAGCTTGTCACTTTTAGATTTGTGCTTGTCTAGGGTCGTAAGGGTAAGCGATCTAATTAATCGCTTATGCTTTCGAACCCGACCCATTTGGTCGATCATTAGGATCCGACCAAACACTTTAGGTGACCATAGTAGTATAGGGAATAACCTTCCGAGGTTATACCTTATGGTCACATCGTTTGAGTAGTTGTATGATAGGTAGTATATATGCCTTAGGTAAATTACCAAAATGCCCTTTTTACGCCAAAATTCATTTTAAGCATATGTAACCCAAATTTTGACATCTAAACTGATTTAGCAACAATATTAGACATGTTAAGGCATATATTACTTGTCATAGGACTAGTTAGGCGGTCCGAACGCGTTTTACGCGAACGACGCGTTAAAGTAGCATAAGCTACCTAAACGGGTCGTAACGGGTCAAAAGCACTTAGGTTAGGTTTCATTTTAGTATGTAGGCTTTGTTAAACCATATCATATGAGTTCCAATACTTGTTTGGTTTACGAAACCTCATACTATCCAATCTCCCGATTTAGGTCCGGTTATTTATGTAGTTATCAATATAGGGTGCCGTTTGATTCCGTGATCCCTCTAGCTTTGCTTGGTTGTTGTTCAAGACTTCTAAGCACCCTCAAGTGAGTACATAGTCCCCTCTTTTACTGTTTTTCAAACATTTTGGGGTGAAACACATGTGCCTACTTGTTATTTTTCATGCTCTCCATGCTTTCATATCATATACTTGCTATGTTCATTAGTACATTATTAGTACATGATTTCATTGTGTTTTTGCTATGTATGTCCTTTGTAGCATACTTAGTACATCGTTTCATATGACATTTCATGCTATGTATGTTCATCATACTTAGTACATCATTTTATATGACATTTCATGCTATGTATGTTCATCATACTTAGTACATTTATTTTACATTGCATCTCTGTTGCATATGTTCTCGTAACATATGGACACATTGTTTTACATCTCTACCTTGTATGTTTACTTAGCATACTAGGTACATTATTTTCATCACATGCTTACATTTTGATATGACATTTGGTTTGTTTAAATGGGACCATATACATTCACTAACATTAGCTACGCCGCTCGTTAGTAGGTAATGGTACCATAGGAATTGACAACTCCCGTTCCTGACATCCTAGGTATATTTGGATGAAAGGATTGACCGAATTCGATTAAGACATAACACAGATAGTCCTTTAATTTGTTTAAGGGTTTATCACCACAGTCACAAGGCTTGAATGTATGCATTTTCACATTACCGCATAAATGTTTATATTCAGTATAGCATGCATTTCCACAAGATATAACGTTGATTTAAACCATGTTTTACTTCAATACATTGTTTTGTGCATTTTTATCTATGGCTCAGTAGATATATATATAAATATATATATATTTCACTTGCCATACATGACATTTTGTTTACACATTTCATAATTGACATTTGACATAGACATTTTGATATTGATATACATATTTCATAGACTACATTTTGACATAAACATTTTGACATGGTTTACACAAAGACATTTAACAAATGGTTTAGACATGGGCAATTTACATTGGTGGTTTGTTTGGGTAAAGTGAATTAAGTAATGAGGCGTGTGGAATATGATACAAGCATGGTGGATACGCCGCTGGTACTTCCTATATATAAGTGCTTGTATGGTATTACATATCGTAGCGTTATTTAAATCATTTCAATTTAGACATATAACATTTAATACAAATAACATATTTTTCACAAGACATTGTTTTACAAACAACTTATTTTATACACAAACACGTTTTACTTGGTTATTCATTTAACCTTACCTTATTCTTTTACATATCATCTACTTTATTATCACTTTTCAAATGATTTATAATACAAAACATTTTACAAGGATCATGACTGGCTTTTGTTAAACAACTTTTTCCAAACTTATAAGTCATGAATCCTGTTTTCACAAAACCTATGTATCTCACAGGCATTTTTATGCTGACGTACCTATTTTCACATGTGTTTCAGGAGATGATGCATAGGATTGATCAAGATACACATAGGCGGACTTGGGCCTTAGTGACAAATAAAAGATGCAAGAGTAGTTAATTATGTTATACTTCTTTGTTTGTTTAGACATTGTACTCAGTTAATCAATAAAACAAAATTTCAAATTTCCATGTGTTATGAAACAATGATTCTGTTACAACACTCCCCGACGTTTCCGCCACGATTTGTTGTTTTACGTGGTCGGGGTGTGACAGAAAAGTTGGTATCAGAGCCCATGATTATAGGGAATTAGGTTATTAGTAATGCTTTGACCTAGTCTATAACCTTCCAAGGACCCTAACGCTAGTTTACTTGCGTTTAGACATAAAACAAAACCGTCACCTATCCTTAGGCGACAACCACAACAAGAAAATAAATTTCAAATCCGCTTTGAAAATCAATCATCTGTTCTAGGATGATTTATTGTAAGGTTTTGAACCTTCAAAGTTTTCAAATCTCGTCAAAGTTCGGGTCTTTTGATGTGAACACGTGCAAACTGGAAGAGTGAATGCCTGTACTCTGAGTTTTCTGTCTAAGGCTAGAGTGTTCGTATAAATCCGCAGTATCGGACCAGTCACTCTTACCTGGGAACTCTTGGGGTGAGTGTTCACTTATAGGCAAGCATGTCTTCAGCAATACATTATTATGACCCGCTTACTTTGATTAGTCACCATCTCATTTGTTTGCCTTAGGTAACAAACAAATAATCGCAATTCTTATGCATTGTCGTTCTGTTTAGATTATCCGATAACCTTTCACTTGTTTATTCCCATGTCTTTCATTTTCTTCTAGAATGCCTCTTCTTCACAACAACGGTCAAATGTCCGAGCAAACAGCCAAATTTGCTCAGCAAATAGGCGAAGTGATTCTGAAGACGGTGGATTTAGGCATTGCCATGTCTCGTCTCAACAATGAAGCCACTCAAGAGTCGCCAAAGGAAGCAGAAGTCAAGCCTGCACCAAAATCAAGGAAGCGTAAGGCTTCAAGGAAACCCACAGCAGTTACACCTAATCAAACGGGACCTAGCCAAATGGCAGCGTCACCAGCTAGGAAGCCGTATTTGGGAGCTGCCCCATGGTGCAAGCGGTGCGACCGTCATCATTCAAACCTCATACCCTGCTTCAAATGTACCTACTGTGGACGGCGGGGACATTTGGTTAACATATGCCGCTTTGCTACCCAAAACAAAGCTGTTATAAACCTTGCTGCTGCTCAACCTCCTGCTAGGAAACCTTATGCCGGTACTGCACTGATGTGCAACAAGTGTAATGCACCTCACCGAGCTTACCTGCAGTGTCGTCTGTGTGTTTCATGTGGACGACTCGGTCACCTGGCAAATGCTTGTCTTTTCAACCCAATCCAAGGTGGCCCAAACCAACCCCAAGTCAACCCTGCTCCAGCTCGTTTACCATCTGGTACTTAGTACAACTACGGCGAGACGAGCTATTTCAGGAACAAGTGAACAAAGATTTTCAATGCAAATCTGACCCACGGATGAGCATTTGGCTGAGTATAAGATGTTGTTGTTTTAATCTTATGCTTTTGTTTCTTTGTTTTTCTTGCAATGTGAAACAATCAGTTTTGTTTATAAATAAATTGTTGTTCACAATTCTGATGTGCATGTGTAGTTACATATGTGTATGGCATTACCCTATAATACCTACATCAAGGAACTATGTTCCTTACATACTACTCTTGTGATTTTCCCCATTCTTGTGTTTACTCATGATTCCCTTGGAAAATTCTAAGTACTCGTTTCATTCTAAGAAACAAAGTACAGAAAATAAAGTGACATTATGAGTAATCGTGCTCTTAGCACATCTGTGCCTTTAAATCCTTGGTTAGAAAACTAAGGTATTTTTCAATCTCATACTCATTTACGTTTTGATTTTTTTCAACATGCATAGTATAAGTTTTCAAAAACAACCGTCATGATTTCATAAAACATTTTTATATATCTAGTTTGAAAACATTTTTAATTACTTAACATATCAAAAGCATTGTCTATGTTTTTCAAAAACAACCCTCATGATTTCAAAATATTTCATATAGTTTGAAAACAATTTTATGTAATATATCAAGTGCACGATTTCAAAAGCATCAATCATGTTTTCAAAAACCTTATACATACTTTCAAAATTCAACTCATGATTTTAAAACATTTTTATAAATATACTTACCTAATACACCTACTTTATAATTTCAAAAGTATTTTTACATAAAGTTTCAAAAACATTAAACACATTTTTTTAAAGAAACCCCATGCATAGTTTTCAAAAAAAAAAACATTTTTCTCATACATTAACTAAACCTTCAAATTCTGCTTCATGTGTCACCTTGACATATCTAGCGTCTCAACTTCATAAGCATTTTTACTTCATGTTTTGACTTAAGCACATCCAGTGCAAGGTTTCAAAACATCTTCAGCATCTAAAATCCATATGGGATCTTTTTATCTCCATAATTTGACCCTTGTGGATGATTATCATTTAAATCAGAGTCCTTAATTGGATTCCTTGTATGCCTTAATTCGAACATTTCGATTCCTTATAAACGAAATCGAATTTTTCTCTTTAAGATCTTTCTATCTTTATAGTTAGATTCTTGGAAATATTTAAAGCACCAATCAAAATCCACTGATCGGATACCTGGTTTGCTTTAAATACATGTGCTCGATTAACAGAACAAATTAACAAAATGATAACAAATCAAGTTAAACAATTTTGTGGTTATGTGACTATGTGTTTATGCATTATGTGTTTTTTTATACATTTTTGTGTTTTTGTATACTCTGGATATTCGTTATCCAAATCCTCGTAGAATCTTTCATATCTTCATATGAGGGATTCGTAGAAGGATATTCAAAAGGTACTACCTTAAATCCTTATTGGGCTTCTACGTGATAGTCAAGACCCTTGGATTATATAGTACCACTCCATGATTCATAAGAGACCCTTTTAGTGGTAAAAAAAGATTGATTCAGAATCTGGTTAAAAATGACATGTGGTGATATAGCTGAACAGACTCCTTGGTAGTCTATTTAAATCATTTATTGATTTAATTAAAAGGACCCTATGGTGGTCTAGTCACAATCATCACAGGCTCGTTCATTGTTTTCTTCCCCTACACATTATAAGATGCACTACGTGACTATGCAAGGAATGACGTAATTATGGATGCATACATAATTACGAAGTTCAGTGCACGGAAACCACGGTAAGACTTATTATGTGTAAAAAAACCGATAGTGACAACCATAACGAAATGTGAACAATGTAATAGAGGTACGGTGGACGCACCAATAACGCTTTATATACTTGTATCTAAGTGTCCCTCTCACATTGCAAGCATGATGCTATTGTAAAGTTACTAGAAGTTCAGAATTTTAACCAGTGTTGTTTGATCTTTTCAACTTCATCTTTCAAACTCTCACAAGTTTCCTCTAAATAAATTTCGGGACGAAATTTCCTGAAGTAGGGGAGACTGTGACACATGTGTCACTTCAACCATCAAACGAATACCAAACCAATGAAATTTTGTATTTCATACTTGGGATTTGTCTAAATATGTGTATCATTTGCACATATCAACTCTTGTTCGATTTCGGGCTCTAAATCGCTTTCTGGAAGGTTATACGCGCATTGATGCGTAAATATAACCAGTTTAATGAAACAAACACTCCGGAATAGTGAAATAGGCTTAACATACCTTAAATAACCTTTACATAACTTAGAAATAAGTTTTGGAAGGTTTGGTGTGCTGAAATCAAGTTTATTCGCTTACAGGGACTAAATTCGACAAACTGCAAAAGTATGCCAATTTGTACTGTAACGGACATTCCGTAACTTGATCATAAGTTAAACACACCCTAAATATCCTTTACATAGCTTAGAAATAGGCTTTGAGGGGTTCGGTGTGCTAAAATAAAATTTATGCTCATTCAGGGACTAAAAGCGTCAAAAAGTGCATAAGTTTGCATTTTCGCGCATAACTTAAGTTCTGAATACATCCGGACACCCAAAAATTTATGTAAGCACTAAAATATTTTATTTTAGTGTTTGGCATAAGAAAAATCCATTCGTCGCGCAATTTGAATCGTTTTTCGCGCTTATGCGCATTCCGTCGTAATTAAGCAAACATCGCGATCGTACGACCAAACGAACCGACATCCGGCATATTTTTGAGCATGTTTCATGTCCCATATACTTAGGAATCCTTGTATAGCCTTGAAAATGGCTTAATGGGCCTTAAACGCGTCAAAAATGGCCTTAAAAGCATGCAGGGACCAAAACTGCAATTTCTGAAACTTATGTACAGATCAGGGACCTCAGGCGGCCCGCGTAAGCCCCCATAGAATCTTACGCGGCCCGTGTGAGCATGTCAGACTTGCAAAAATGTGTTTCCAGCCTGTTTCCAGCTGTTATACCTGATTATACCTCTTGCAAATGGTATTTTGGATACCATGGGCTCATTCTAGGGGTACCCAAGGTATTACAAAACAAGGGGCACACATGGAGGGCTAGGATTGAAGCTCGTTTATCGAGGAATGATCCTAACGGTTGTGATTTTCCTATAAATACCCCCACCTCCATTCCTTGCAATTCACACAAATCTGATCTAATGTGCTCTAAGTTGAAGCCTTTGATTCATACCTGAGCTATTTGGATCAAGATTTGCTTGCGGGGACCCTTTGTAAGTATTCCTTCGTTCTTTTATCGCTTTTCGAGTCCGAAAGTCAAACTGCGTTTGACTTTCTGCATTGACCAGTTTATGGTCAATGCGAAGTTCGTTTGAACTTCATAACGTGAGCGTAATCACGATGGTAATAGTCCCTAGTGACTATACCTACTGATTACCACGTTATCTAGGCTCAGTGACGAGTCGTAGTTTCGGGCAAAATACGTGTTCTCGCGTATTTTGTAACCAAACTACTCTAGGATATCAAAACCGTTTGTTTTGATATAAAAAAAACCTGTTTTCTAACTTAACTAAACATGTTTTAGCATGTTTAGCTCGTCACTTTTAGATTTGTGCTTGTCTAGGGTCGTAAGGGTAAGCGATCTAATTAATCGCTTATGCTTTCGAACCCGACCCATTTGGTCGATCATTAGGATCCGACCAAACACTTTAGGTGACCATAGTAGTATTGGGAATAACCTTCCGAGGTTATACCTTATGGTCACATCGTTTGAGTAGTTGTATGATAGGTAGTGTATATGCCTTAGGTAAATTACCAAAATGCCCTTTTTACGCCAAAATTCATTTTAAGCATATGTAACCCAAATTTTGACATCTAAACTGATTTAGCAACAATATTAGACATGTTAAGGCATATATTACTTGTCATAGGACTAGTTAGGCGGTCCGGACGCGTTTTACGTGAACGACGCGTTAAAGTAGCATAAGCTACCTAAACGGGTCGTAACGGGTCAAAAGCACTTAGGTTAGGTTTCATTTTAGTATGTAGGCTTTGTTAAACCATATCATATGAGTTCCAATACTTGTTTGGTTTACAAAACCTCATACTATCCAATCTCCCGATTTAGGTCCGGTTATTTATGTAGTTATCAATATAGGGTGCCGTTTGATTCCGTGATCCCTCTAGCTTTGCTTGGTTGTTGTTCAAGACTTCTAAGCACCCTCAAGTGAGTACATAGTCCCCTCTTTTACTGTTTTTCAAACATTTTGGGGTGAAACACATGTGCCTACTTGTTATTTTTCATGCTCTCCATGCTTTCATATCATATACTTGCTATGTTCATTAGTACATTATTAGTACATGATTTCATTGTGTTTTTGCTATGTATGTCCTTTGTAGCATACTTAGTACATCGTTTTATATGACATTTCATGCTATGTATGTTCATCATACTTAGTACATCATTTTATATGACATTTCATGCTATGTATGTTCATCATACTTAGTACATTTATTTTACATTGCATCTCTGTTGCATATGTTCTCGTAACATATGGACACATTGTTTTACATCTCTACCTTGTATGTTTACTTAGCATACTAGGTACATTATTTTCATCACATGCTTACATTTTGATATGACATTTGGTTTGTTTAAATGGGACCATATACATTCATTAACATTAGCTACGCCGCTCGTTAGTAGGTAATGGTACCATAGGAATTGACAACTCCCGTTCCTGACATCCTATGTATGTTTGGATGAAAGGAATGACCGAATTCGATTAAGACATAACACAGATAGTCCTTTAATTTGTTTAAGGGTTTATCACCACAGTCACAAGGCTTGAATGTATGCATTTTCACATTACCGCATAAATGTTTATATTCAGTATAGCATGCATTTCCACAAGACATAACGTTGATTTAAACCATGTTTTACTTCAATACATTGTTTTGTGCATTTTTATCTATGGCTCAGTAGATATATATATATATATATATATATATTTCACTTGCCATACATGACATTTTGTTTACACATTTCATAATTGACATTTGACATAGACATTTTGATATTGATATACATATTTCATAGACTACATTTTGACATAAACATTTTGACTTGGTTTACACAAAGACATTTGACAAATGGTTTAGACATGGGCAATTTACATTCGTGGTTTGTTTGGGTAAAGTGAATTAAGTAATGAGGCGTGTGGAATATGATACAAGCATGGTGGATACGCCGCTGGTACTTCCTATATATAAGTGCTTGTATGGTATTACATATCGTAGCGTTATTTAAATCATTTCAATTTAGACATATAACATTTAATACAAATAACATATTTTTCACAAGACATTGTTTTACAAACAACTTATTTTATACACAAACACGTTTTACTTGGTTATTCATTTAACCTTACATTATTCTTTTACATATCATCTACTTTATTATCACTTTTCAAATGATTTATAATACAAAACATTTTACAAGGATCATGACTGGCTTTTGTTAAACAACTTTTTTCCAAACTTATAAGTCATGAATCCTGTTTTCACAAAACCTATGTATCTCACAGGCATTTTTATGCTGACGTACCTATTTTCACATGTGTTTCAGGAGATGATGCATAGGATTGATCAAGATACACATAGGCGGACTTGGGCCTTAGTGACAAATAAAAGATGCAAGACTAGTTAATTATGTTAAACTTCTTTGTTTGTTTAGACATTGTACTCAGTTAATCAATAAAACAAAATTTCAAATTTCCATGTGTTATGAAACAATGATTCTGTTACAACACACCCCGACGTTTCCGCCACGATTTGTTGTTTTACGTGGTCGGGGTGTGACACCTTGAACTGACTGCGTCCCCATGTATCCTCCCGAACTAGAGAAGACTCCTTGATGCTGGAAAGAGGATCCTTGAGGCTGAAGAGAGGATCCTGAAGGCTGGAAGTAGGATCCTTGAGCCTGTGTCATTGCCGATGATCCATAGTGCATACTCGATGATCCTCCCTGGTACTGGACACCTGATGCTAGCCGGAGTATCAAAACTCAGTGATCTAGGCACCAATGGAGAGTGATCCTCCGCAGATCTCTTCAATTTCTTGATTTCATCAATTTCTCGAAGGATCCTGTCGTTAGTTTTGTCTTGCTGCATGTAATCCTTCATCTGCAAAATCAAAGAATAAAGATCATTGTTAGTAGGACTAGAAGAAACAGCAGTAGTTGCTTTTGTGAAAACGGGGGTATGTTTCTTCGCAGCATTCTCAGCATTCTTCTGGGATCCAGAAGGAAGAGGAGGCAGAGGTGGAATGCTCTGTGAAGAGGTGACCGCCGGCATGGAGCTTGAAGTATTCTTCGCATGAGAAGCCATATAGTTGAACGCAATGAACAGAAATGACCATAATGAACGAGATTTCTCAAGAATGAAGCACCGATTGCCCCACGGTGGGCGCCAAACTGTTTTGGTCAAAAATCACACAAGGATAATGTAACCAAATATGATTTTTGTGAGGTATGATGCTTGGTTAATTGGACAAATGTATGAACAACAAATGAATGAAATGAATGATGAACACAAGGATTTATACTAGGAAAAAGCCCTTGATCAATGAATGATCTCCAGCATAAAAAACCTCAGGTGATGGAAACTACCGATGACCAACTATATTAAACAAAGAAAGTTTACAAATCGAGATGATAACAAGCTTGGTACAAGGATCACTAGTGTGTAAATTTGTGTAATCGCCAATAACTTGCAGAGAGTTCGAGTGTTGTGTATGTGTGTTGCTAATAATAATAAATCAAGCTTGTATCCCCTTTTAAAATTAGAAACTATCTAAACTTACAAACTATCTGAAAAAGGTGCTAGCTCCCCACGATCATCACAACGGTCATGGAGGTCATGCACGTGCAAAAGTAACAAGCATATTCCCCTAGAATCTCGGCAGGACCAAGTCTCATTCGAATACACCTGCAAAACAAGTTAAAACATTATGGAAACAATTGTTAGTCTAGGATAATATTGAGGATCCTGGATACTTATCCTGGCAGCATCTCCTGAGGATCCTTAATTCAAACTGAACTGAGGATCCGTGATCCAAGCTACACTTGAGCATCCGTGATCCATGAGCAATGAAATTCTATCCCTAACACTAATAAACCAATTACTTCATCATACATTATAACTAATCACACAACATAATCACAAATCAATAGAGTTTACAGCGAGGAAGGTTAAACATTTATGTTAAATGTCTATTTACCATCGTTCACACTCTTTAACATAGCACGAGTGAAGCAATTGCCTGCTGACTAGATGAACAAAACTAAAAATGATCGAAGATAAGATAATATAATGCAATTAATGAAAATATTTAATACATGGATTGGAACTGAATTAAAGCAGTATTTTGAAAACACATTTACTTTTATTTGTAGATTTAAAAAGCTATTTAGTTGTCAAATAATATTGTTATAAGATAACTTAAATTTGTAATCAAGATGTCGTATTAACATGACCAAATTACACAAATCAACTTTTATGTATACCCGAACATGCACCTTATACCTTTAAGTTTGAAAAGCAATAGATCAATGTTTAACTTTATTTTTTTTTTTTTTTTTTTTTGCAAGTATCAAGCTTTTGCACAAACTTGGTTCGATTTCTTAGATAAGTCACATCACATGCAAAATGTGAAGGTATTTTGGTCTTTTTCCAGCCCATTTATTTAGTAGTTCCTTTTTTAAATAAACACACATTTTCTAAATACAGAAAAAAACTAAAGAGAGAGAGAGAAAGTGAGATAGAGAGAGAAAGTTAAAGAGATGGAGGATGGTGGTGAGTGTTAGCAGTGACGGTGGTTGCGGTTTCAACAATGATGATGGGTGGAGATGTTCCCCGCGACCAACACAAATAGTGATGGAGATGGTGTTGTCCCTGTACGGACAGTGACGACTGGGTGTTTATGGTCAACGGAGATGAACAGCGACTAGGATTTCATAGTTAACCCCCGATAACGCCTCCAATAACCACACTTAGAGACAGTCACATGCTTGGATGTAGAGCGACGGTAAATGTTTATGGTTTAAATGTTGGGTACAGTGGTGGTAAACGATGACGGTGTGTTGGTGCATATGTCTGTTGACTTCGTCTTGTATCGAGTCATGTTTTAGTATAGATAGGCCAGAAAGCACAAGATGTCAATTTCATGAGAACTGGCAGTTCGTGAGAAGTGGCCGTTCGTGAGGACTGGCCAGTCCCTATGAAAGTTCATGAGGAGTGGCACTTTCATGAGAAGTGGCCAACTCTATAAATAGGGAGCTCATGTGTTTCATTTGTAACTTTTGTGATTCCGGTAGCGAAGCTCTGCCGAAGTGTCAGATTGAGCTGTAACTTTGTCATATCAATAAAAACGACAATTAAACTACTTTCAAGTGCAAATCAAGCTGATTTGACACCAAAACGTCTGATTCCGCCTCTCGTTTTGGTCAAGAATTCTTCTGAACGACTCGTTTAGGTTGTCACAACGATCCTACAAGTGGTATCAGAGCTCAGCATGAGTCAATTCGTTTGAATCAGTGCTTAGAATTCTGTTTTTCTACACATTCTTGGATTTCTGGACAAATTCACGGACAAAATGGACTGATCTTTTGATATAACGTGTAAAATACAGTTTTAACAAATCCTTGAAAGAATCAGACCTAAATTCAGACTAAAAGTGACAAAAATGGGCCAAAAACTTGATTTCGTTTGAACGAGCCATCATTTCATTTGAAAATTTGAGTTCATTTCGCACGAAATGACTCATTTCGTTTGAAAAGGTCTTTCCGTTTGGCTATTTCGCACGAAAAGAAGTTTTTGTTGATTTCGTACGAAATGACTTTTCATTTCGCATGAAAAGTTGATTTCGTTTGAAAAGATTTATTTCGTGTGCGAATCTGATTTCGCTTGAAACCTGTTTTCGCGTGAAAGCCCATTTCGTTTGTGTGATTTCGTACGGAAGTTCATTTCGTGTGTAGAAGTGATTTCGTTTGAAAGTGACTGTTTTCAAAAACTTGAAATTTTTTTCCAAAATTGTTTTCGTAAAATGGATAACCAAGAGTTTTATAACTTGTTTGTCGGAGGGGGAATGACAGCTGTACAATCTCCAGCTAGTATCGTGCAAAATGTGAACATGGAAAATGAACTCGGTACAATGCAGAAACCACCGAAGTTGATGAACATTGATGAGTATGCTGGATGGTCTGATAGGTTTAAGACTTGGGTGCAAGCTAATCATTTCGAATGCTGGATGAAAATCGAGTCAAAATATGTTCCTCCAAAGAATGGTTCGGGAATTGAGAAAACAATTAGCAGTTTGACTCCAATTGAACAAGAAGATTTTAAGGCAGAAAAGAAAATGATGAGTATCCTACAGCAAGCCATCAAAGACGATATCTTAGTTCTGCTACAACATCAGGGTAATTCACAGTCCGTCTGGAATTCATTGAAAGTAAAGTTTCTTGGAAGCGTGTCTATGATAAAGAGCAAAACTGCTTTGCTGAAGAAAGAGTTTGATATCTTTACGGGTATAAAGGGTGAAACAACAAAACAGTTGATTGAAAGATATTGTCATCTGGTTGTTGAGATGAAGCGGTTGAGCATTGAGAAAACTGATGAAGAGTGGGTTGATAAGCTGGCGGATGCATTACCGTACGATGAATGGGGTACTTATTTGCTGGTCTTTAAAAATAACTTAGGGTATGTTGGATTCAACCTTAGTACATTCATTGAAAAGATAGAATCACATGAGCTTGAGCTGACAAAGATTAGAAAAATGAAGTCTTTAAATGTGCAACAAGATGTTTCATTATATTACAAAGGAAGTTCATCAGCAACATCAGATCTGAGTCCTAAAATTCAAACAGCTTTTAGTGCTGATTCTACTTCCGGAGTTTCACCTGGCACATCAAGAAGCAATAATTCACCATTTGCAAGTTTTGAACCAAATCCTAAGGTTCAAAACTCATCAGATCAATCATATACCCAAAGTTCGTCAGGATCAAACAGTCAAGGTCCAGGAATTCTGTGCAACATAGTAGTGAACATAAAGAATGCTCAAGACTTTACTGAATCCTCAGCAAAACAGCACATAACACTACTTGCTTCGGTGCTTGAATCTTATGAAAGTTTGGTTGCATGTAGAATTGGGAACCCTAATATGACAAAGGAAGATTATGATCAGATTGATCCAGAAGAGCTGGAGTTGATAGATATCAAGTGGGGAATGGCAAGCTTGGTGAGGAGAGCTCAAAGATTTATGGAAATAACTGGTCGGAACAGTCTTTCAGGACCAGATAGCAAGCTTGGATTTGATAAATCAAAAGTCACATGTTTCAAATGCAAAGAGAAGGGACATTTTAAACGTGAATGTCCAAACCGGGAAGTCAACAATCATCAAAACCCATTCACAAACGACTACTACAGACAAGCAATCTATCACAAGACAAGTCAACAACCATTCACCCAAAGACCTCAGCTCGAAAACAAGCCTGAAAAAGCTCTTTTAGTCAATCAGGATGATGAGAAGGTTGCTGAAGGTTTTAGTTGGGATAAGTATATCCCTGGTAGTGAGGGTATGGCCATGATGGCAGAGATTGTGGAAGAGCCGGAATTCGTTGTTGAAACAGACGAAATCAGTGTGTGTGCAACGAAGTGCTACCCAATTTTCACCGTGTAATCAAGTTGAATATCAATGAGAAACCTGTTTTAAGTATAATTCTCTGTTTCTACACCTTTCTATCACTGATTCTCAGTTGTTTGATTGTTTCCGCCTTTCAAACAGCTTAGTATTGACTCTGAACGACTCATATAGGTCGCAAAACGATCCTACAAGTCAAGACTGAATTTTGACGTACTGACGTCTCGTACTGAAGACTCCGTCAACATCCAAGGGGGAGACTGTTAGTGCATATGTCTGTTGACTTCGTCTTGTATCGAGTCTTGTAATAGAAATGATAGATCTAGGACACGTAGTACGAGGAAAATGGGAAATTGGCTGAAAAAGTCATTTCACACGAAATAGCCATTTCGTGCGAAATAGCAAGTGTCTGTTTCGTGCGAAATAGCAAGTGTCTGTTTCGTGCGAAATAGCAAATGTCTGTTTCGTGCGAAATAGCTTGGCTATAAATACTAGTATAACTTTTCTATAATCTCTTCAACTTCTTTTGAAATTCAAAATGAAGAATTTCAAAATGTGGAAACTTGAATTTCAAAATGAAAATTTAAAAAATCGATAAGTTGGATAATCAAGGTCATTAATTTGAACTTGATCATCTGTGAGGGTTACTGATTTTGATCATGCTTAAAAGTCAAATATGATAATAAACATTTATATGTTTAGAAAACTTTCACCAGTCAAATCTGAACGTTTGAATAATGATAAGATTTGACAGGAAGCTAAATGAAAAAGGGGAGCGAGATTAAACGTCAAATCTTAGAAATACGGGGCATCATTCAAGGGGGAGACTGTGGTTTCACTTGAAGATGTTATCCAAGGCAGTTCAAGACTAAACATCACAGATTTCTAGCTATGTCCAAGGGGGAGATTGTTAGTGCACTATGTGTGTGGCCATAGATAGAAATCTAGCTGTACATGTAAAGTCTAGTGTCTTGAGTCTGTAAAATACCGGACAGAGGTTTCGCTAGGTTTCATTAGGTAGCGTTAGGATACGAAAGAATTTGGTATGACACGATACGGTGAGAGTGGGCTTGATCAGGAATGATGTCATCACATTTGTGTGATGACATCACAATCATACAACATCACGTTTAAACAAGGATGCATGTTATTGTTTCGCACGAAATGGAAGGAGAGATACATTCATACGAAATGAATTCAACTATAAATATCTGAAGTCATTTCGCACGGAACGGGAATCAGAGAACAACTTCACACAGTCCATTTGTTCATATCTTCAAGCACAAGTTCATCAGATCTTCATCTAACACTCTCGTTTAAATCGAATTCATCGCAGATCTAGTGATCGTTTACGATCCGATCCTGAACTCACAAGTGGTATCAGAGCTACGGATGCTCTGCGTGTAATCGTGATTCGAATCGGACGAGTTTCGATAGTTTTCGGTGTGTTGTTAGAGTATTTTGAATTGATTCGGTTCTGTTCGGTAATTCATAGGTGGATTTCGGACTGATCTGATTCAGTTACGGATTGATTTGGTCAAGTTTCGATCTGTTTTGGTGTGTTACGAATCGTTATTTGTTAATATTGGACATATTACTTTGATTTCAGTTTGTTTTCACGAACAAACTGGACTGAAAAATCAGTATACTGATCATAAAAGTTTACATTTCAAAAGAGTCAGATAATACACATTGTAATACATCATAAATCATCACAGGTCATCTATCATATTGATGTTCATTGAATCCGATTCTGTTTTCAAACTGAAAAAGAAGTAGATGTGTTTCGATTTTTTGTCAGGAAGAAGCTTGGATCTGATATGTTTATATCGAATCTGAGTTTGAGTTGTATTTGTTGAGACACAGAAGTTTTAGATCTGAATTTTGGCTGTGAATTGTGATATTGAAACAGTTTACATCAGTTTCAGTGAAATCGAATCGAGTTTCGATTGTTTTCGGACTGTTCACATCAGAATTTAGGATTGATTTAATCGAAGTTTTGGTGAAATCGAAACGTTTTCGATGTGATTTTGGTGTATCGTTTGAGATTTTCGATTTGAATCGGTAACTGACGGTTAACATTTTGATAATTTTGAACAGATTCGATATTCATATTGACGGTTAACAAGATGATGTTCAGTGATTATATTGTTCCGTGTCAACAGCTAGTACAAAACTTTTGTTAGAATACTGTTACAAGTTCTGAATTTCAGATTGTTTCAGACGAATTTTGATCGATTAGGACAAGTTTTGGTATTTTTTGGACTGAATTGATTGTTTTTCGGTGAATCGTTTGTATATCTCAGACTGTTTCGTGTGATTTCGACGAACTTTGGATCATTTCGGTGTGTCGATTGAGTTTTTCGGACATATTTCTGTTTGATTCAATGATTTTCAGCTGAAGATTTGATAATTTCAAACATTTTTCATTGAATTCAAACTGTTTTACATAGGTAAAATTTGCTGAAATCAAACTTGTTGTTTAAAGTTCAAACTTGTTGAAAGCTTTGCAGTTTGCTCATAAAATGGTTATATGAAATTGTTTTGACAAATGTGTAGATCTGATTGTTGCTGGTGTTTCGAAAGAAGAAAAGAGAGAGAGTTGTGTGGCTGAAAGTTTAAGTGACAAATTTGATTTGTTGTTAAAAATTTTTGTGGCAGGCACTGGGATTAGTCTAAAGCATATTGATAATAGCTTGTGTTTGGACATAGTATAGCTGAAAGTAAAAGAGTTTGATAATTTGCTGAGAGTATTGAGCTGAATAGTTTAAATTTTTTTTTTGGCCGATAAGCATCTTGGTTGAATTTGGGCCGAAAACTTGTTGATTGTTCGGACTTTGGGCTGGTATTTCATTTGAACCAAAATTTCACTTGGGTCGAGATTCAAGTTTGGGCCGGTACTAAAAATTTTGAGCAGTTTTTTTTTGGTGTCTAGAAATTGGGCCAATATTTAACAAATTCTAGTCTTGGGCTGAAAATTTTTCTATCGGGCTGTGATGTTCTAAAAGTGGTTAAATAAAAACTACTAAAATTAACCTAATCTAGACACTCTAAGCTTTAAATTTATAAACTTAGACTCGATCTAAAACTAAACCACGCAACCGGCAAGTGTACCGATCAATGCAGTATAGCTACAGTAAGTCCGAGTATCGAACCCACGAGACTCTCTAATTACGCTAATTAGACTCTATCTAGACCTAGACTGACACGGACTCTAACTGTTGATTGGGGGGGGGGGGGGTTACGGAAAATCTAAGAAATCTATATTACACTACTAAGTAGACTAAATCTAGACTAAAAACGAATTAAGACTAAGGACTTTTCTTATGTGAGAACGGGACCACCTAGACAAGAATCCTGGATTGTTTTTAAGAGATTACCGATTAAGTTAAATGCACGAGTTATGGAACCGGGATCTTAAAATACTAAACCTATTAAGAACCAACGATGCCCCTCGACCCTTCTCAAGGAGAAACCTGTGGAACTACCTAGGCCGTTAATTCTACCGGTTATTAGACTTCTTCCCAGTTATCTAATTATTGTGTAAGTACCCTAATATTGACCTATTCTTTCCCAATCCTAGATCTAGGGTAATTTGAAGTAATAGATTTGACTTGATAGACTAATAAGACCGACAGGTAAACCAAGACATAACCTTTCCCAAGGCCTATCTAAAGCAATTCGCCGGGTAAGACCTACCAATAGCCCCTCACTTCCCAGTTATTAGGACTAGTAGAACACTAAGACTTAGCAAATTATTACCAATTACTTCTAAGGATTATTGCGCAATTCTCCCTAAAGAGTGAAGGTTTTCTAACGTGATATAGACACTCACCGAAACCCTAAACCCTAATATGACTCTATGTTGTGATATAGACCGTCACTAAGAATCATATGAAGCAAGTAATAACAATAAACCAACTCAAAGCATGCATATACATCAAATCATTAAATCAAACCCTTTACAAATCACAATCAATCCATAATAATCATGCAAATAACGAAAACGGTAAAAACTTTATTCAATCCATTCATCAAGTCTAGGTGGCTTAAAAAATTAGCCAAGAAACATAGCCACTAAAAAGAAACAAGTCTTGAATAATAAACAATCCATAGTAATCAAGTTTAAAAACATAAAGTTATTAAAAATTTAACACTAATAAATTGCAAACCCAGACGTGAATCTTGATTTCGGCTTGAACCCTCGAACCAATAAAGCTTCAAATTCCGTCCCTGATATGGCTGCTTGTGCGTCTCCTTGCGGCTGCCCTTCTCAAAGAATATTAATTTTTTTTCGTCTCCACTGATGATGTCAATTCGTAGCCGCCCCCCTGTTGATATGCGTATGGTTCGTCTTTTCAATAATGGGTCCAACAAACAAATTATCAATTCTGTTTTGGGCTGGCCTCCTTTGCGTCAAATGTGTAGCCCACCAAAGTTTAGTTGAATTTCAAATCTTGGGCTAAAATTACAAATGATCAAATAATTTAATCAAATAAACACAAATTCTAATTATCATGAATCCATTACGTGTAACTTTTAAAATGTAATTCAACCAAATTTTATTTAGCTCTCATTTAATTTGTTTAAAAATAAATTCATAACAAATCAAAATAAGTTAAATTTATTTCATGTCTCTCGTAATCTCAAGTTTTGGAAAAATATTTCATTTTAAGTTCATTATCTCTTAACATCATTAAACACTAAATACGAAATAGATACGAGTAGAATTTAATTACAACAACCCATTAAACTACTCAAAAGTGTAGGGAATATTGATATAAAAATATGAATATTTTAGACCACATCAGGCTGAATAGTGTTGGGCCGAGTCATTTGAGTTTAATTTGGATCGTGATAATTTTTCATTTGGGTCAATTATCCAAGATTGTTGAAGTTGATCTAGTGGGCCGCTAGCTTGTGGATTTCTTGGTTACAAACACTTAGTGGGCTTCGTGGAAGTTGAAATTTTGTGGACTTTGAGCTAAAACAATTTTTGAACCAAGTCGTTTGAAGTATACCAACTCGCACGAATTGTTCAAGTTGGTTGAATTCCAGATCGTGTGTAAACTCAGTTTGTTTGAAGATCTGATTTTGTGAATTTAAAAAAAAAATAAACCGAAACATGGATTTTGAAGATGTAATAGCGTATTATTATTACGAATCTCAGCAATTATATCCTGAAAAAATGGAAGAAAAACCAGTTTCAACAGAAGAAGTTTCAGAAAAAGCTCAATTTTTTTATCAATCATCAAATGAAGAAAGCGATGATGACAGTGAAAAAATTCGAAAACTTGAAAATTATCAAAGAGAATCATCACCTGAAAGTTTCAAATTTTATTTTGCAGATAAATTGGAAAAGCTAAAAGAAAGACTAGCTGAAAGAGAGAAGAATCATAAAGCAGCAACTGTTGAAGAGAAAGTCAAAACTGAGGAAAATATTAAAGTGGTAAAGCAGCAGGTTGAAGAAATTCCAGCTATCAAGGATGAGAAGGAAGCTGAAGCTGAAACGATGTCTGAGAAGTGCTCAAAATGTGATAAATCTGGATCAGAAAATGTCAAACTTCTGAAAGATGTGGAGAGTTTGACATTAGAAAACAAAATCTTAAAAGAAAATGAAAAAGAATTTCAAAATAAAATAATATTTTTGGAAAATTAAAAATTAAAAATTGAAGAAGATTTTAAAAATCAAATAAAAATTTTAGAAAATGAAGATGTTTGGATAAAATTAGAAAACAAAGTTTTAAAAGAAAAAGAAACAGAATTTCAAAATCAAATAAAAGTTTTAGAAAACGAAAAATCTGTTTTAGATAAAAATAAAATTGAAAATGAAAATGCAATAAATTCTCATCTTGAGAAAATCACTCAACTTGAAAATGAAGTTGAGTATGCTAACAATAAAATCAATAAGTTAGAAAAGAAATTGAAAGATTTTGTGACCTCATCAGTTATACTAGATCATATCTGTCCAAAACCGATCAATGAAATTCCAATAAGTGACAATGTCACAAATTATGACAAAGTCATAATTGAGGATTGTGATGATAAATCTGATGATGAAAATGAGAAAAAGAAAATATTTTTGAAATTAAAAGAAAAGTTTCAAGAAACTGTTTTACAGTCTACTGAAAAAGGTGAATGCTCAAGGCAAAAACCTTTTAAGAAGAATGTGGAACAAAAACAAAATGTTAAAGATTCTAAACGTTTTCAAAGCATCAATAAAAGTTCATCAGTTCAATCATCCAATCATCCAATCATTATAAAAAACCACAAAAAGTTGAAAATCAAAACTCACAAAAAGTTGGTAATAAGTGGTGCAGGTTTGACCACAGTGCTCAAACGTCAAATCAAGCTTACAGGAGAATTCGTGATTACTACAAGGCAAATCAATGTCATGATCTAAGTGTTTGGTTTGAAAGTGGAGAATGGCACGATAACAGGGTGTGTTACAAATGTGGTTTTCAAGGACACATTGCTGTTAACTGCCAGAGTCAAAGTTTTGAAACAAGAAGATGCTATGAATGTCAAATCAAAGGTCATATTGCCAGAGATTGCCCAATGAAATCAAAGAGAAGATCGAGGGCTGAATCTCATGGGATGGTGAAGAAATCAATCAAAACTGATGAAAAGCCCAAAGAACAGAAAGTGAAAGAACAGAAAGTGAAACTTTCACAAGGGCAGAAAGATAGACTGAGAAAGAAAAGAAAGAAAGCAAGGGAGTATCTTGAAAAGATTTTGTCCTCGGGTACAACTGTTGATTCAGATAAAAGTTCTGATGAATCGCTTTACTCCACAAAAAATGATCAGTCAAGTAAAACAAATTCATCAGATACAAATATGAGGACTAAAAGAAGAGTAAAAGAAAAATTGATTAATCAAACGGTTCCAGTAATGGATGGCAATGAATTTGTTTCTTCAGAAACAAAGGAGTCACGTTTTGGCGATGAATCTGACTCGTCAAAGTCAGAAGAGCCACCAGTTGAGCAAAAAGGAGAAAATTCAGTTCCGCCAATGGATGATGTCAACTTTCCACCATTACGGACTGAAAATTTTAAACAAAAAGTTGGTAAAGTGGAAATTTCGGATCAATTCTATTCTGAAAAGAAATAATTTGATGTCGAAAAGGCGTTCAATGGAAAAGTGAAAAATATTTTTGGAAAAATGGTTGAGGGTAAGGTAAAAGGGGTTAAAGAATTTTATGAATAAAAAAGATATGTTCAAACCCCGAGTGAAATTGAAAAGGTCACACCCAAGGCTGGTCAGGCTTGGGTGCCTGGATTCTTTGCTTAAAATCCTGACTTGCCGGAACTCCCAGGTTGGTAATTGGGGAGTAGGAATCGGCATCTTTCTTGAGAAATTCACAGGTTGTTAACTGTGATATTTCGTCTTACAAGTGGTTAATCAAGGACATTAAGTTGTACTTGATTTAACTTTCTTACAAGTGGTATTGTTTTTTTGTGAAAAACCGAAAAGTGTTAAAGTTTTTACAAGTGGATTATGAAAGGACAATGTGATGAAAACCCCATGTTAGTGAAATGGCAAACAAAACTAATTTTCCGGAAAAACTATTTTGATTAAAACAAACTTAAGTGTTTTGAAATCATAATGGGAAAATAGTTTGTTGTCAGGGGGAGTTCTGATTGTTTATGCCTAGTGGATGGAGAATTGAAGTGATTTACATCAGTTTGTCAATTTACTTTGTACAGTTTATTGCTTTCAAATTTTCCCAGAAAATCAAAATTGAAACATATTTTGATTTTAGGGGGAGTAGAAAATTTCAGAAATTTTGAAAATTTGAAAAATCCAAAAACATGATAAAATCTAAAATTCAAAAACATCAGAAAATCAAAAAGAGTTTTGTGTAAAAAGAGGAAATGATAGTACATCAGTGGACTATCAGTGCACGCTAGAGAAATGTGAAGTTTTATAAAGTTTTAAACAGTCTCACTAGGGATGTGTCGATAGGCTCAGCTAAGACTAGTAGTTTTGCGAAAATGATACAAACATAAAGCAAAAAGCCTAAGTCTGGTGAGAAACACGGTCAAACGCATAGTACTTAGTTTTGTCCTTCTTGACTGTGTGCCTGCTCAGTAATTGCTGATTATCGAAAGACATAAAACCGGTTAAGTTTGTGAGCTTTCACAACTTTGCTGAAAAGTCACTGTGATTTTGTGTTTTCATTTTGAAAGATTTAAACTTGTTTTATTTCTTTATTTTGTTTAAGCATTGGACATCCTCTGCGTATACGTGAGTATCGAACTGGATGTTATTGCCTAAACGTTCTGCTTTATTTTCTTTGGTGTTTCGTTTAAGCTTTGGATCACCTCTGCGTATACGGGAGTATCGACCTGGTGGTTAAAGCCTAAACAATTTCAACTTATTTTTATTTCTTATTTTGTTTAAATATTGGACTTTCTCTGCGTATACGGAAGTATCGACCTGATTGTTAATGTTTAAACATTCTGCGTTGTTTTTACACAAATCACAGTTGATGAAAGTTTAAAGGCATTACGTGAGTCAGTATATTGCATGATGAGGGGATATGCTAAGATCGTGGGGCGCATAAGACTTTAGTACTATCTAATGTACCCTAATCGTATCAGTAAGCATTACGAACATCTTAGAAAAGTTTAAGTGGATCACAATATCGATGATCTAGGGTGAATTGTTTAAAAGCTTTAAGTGATAATGTTTAGATCAACGGTGCAGCTGATGTGTCTCAATCTGGGACCTCTAGTGTGAATGTGTTTGAAGAAGGATGTTGGTTCAAATATGATCAATTCAATAACCATAGCCATGGAGCATGACGATGTTGTTGCTCTCGCCCAATGCCACCGTACTAGACTGTGCAAGAACCCCTACTTTTAGTCAACGAGCTGATTTTACAATACGACAAGCTTTCATCATTGTCACTTTGATACAACAAGCTATAAGGCTACATGGTATGGTGACCATCCTCCCTTGGAGGATGATCCGCCACCTAGGCGCCACATCATAGTACTTTTGAGGATGGTCCATCCCACAAAAACAATGGAAATGGGAGGATGATCATACCCCAGTAGTTTTTTTTTAAGTCATCCACTTTTTTATGGTAGAAGAATGTTTTATAAAAAGGGAAGAAGGTTTAAAAAAATTAGAGAGACAGATGAGGTTGTAGTGGGTGAAAAGTGATGTAAAAGTGTTAAATATATACAAATTTTGGTTGGATTTTGGGGTTTTTTTAAAAGAGTAAAATGCACGGATAGTCCCTGTGGTTTTGTAAAATAACACCTATAGTCCCTAACTTTTGGAAATTACACCGGTGCTCCCTGTGGTTTGACAGTTTGTTACTCGGATAGTCCCTGGAGTAGATGGAGGTTAGTTTTCTTAGTTAAGTGGATGTAAAATGACAAAACTACCCTTACTATTAAATATAATATATATCTTTTTATTATTTATTTAATCAAGTGGGGCTCACTCTCCTTGTCTTCATCCACCCAACCCACCCCAATATAACCCTAACTAATCAACAATCTTCTCCAGTTCACCAATTTCACTGTCTCCACACCGCCAAAGGCCAAACCACCACTACCATAACATCTCCACCCTGTCGCCACCCATATCCCCACTTCTGCCAACAGACCCACCCCACCCTCCTCTGCATAAATTTCTCCTAGGTTTAGTTCAATTTTTATCGAAGAGGAAAGACAGAGCAACCGAAAATGCTCCTTACCGGTTGCCGAATCGGTTAATGGCGACTCTTTCTTTGAATCATAAGTTTGATCTGAATTTGTAATCTTAGATCAACAAAAATCTGTTTGTAGTTCTGGTGTGTTAATTTATGGATTATCACAATCATTCAATATCTCCTGGGTTCAGTTCAATTTTTCCATAATTTTGTAGCTTTTATTGATCACATGTAAGATATCAATGGCCACTTTTCTTGAAGATCACAAAAATCTGTTTGTAGTTCTATTGCATCAATGAAAACCCTAATGAATCTATTCAAATTTAGTGAATCTGTTGGTTTGAAGCTATTGCTTTATTCGAGATTTTCAAAATCTGAATTACACTGAATCAGTGTTATATTTCTCAAATTCAACTTTAAATTAGAAGTTATGGTGGTTGTGGAGATTGATTGTGGTGGTGATTGTGGAGTGTGATGGTGGATAGAGGTTGAAGATGAAGTGTCGTGTGGGTTCTACAAATAAAATATAATAGTATAAAAAGAGTGGCCTTTAATCAGATTCTATTTTATTTTTTGTTTTTTATCATTAAGGGCAAATTTGTCATTTCATGTCCACTTAAATTAACTTAACTGAGAAAACTAACCTTCATCCACTCTAGGGACTATCCGAGTAACAAACTGTCAAACCATAGGGAGCACCGGTGTAATTTTCAAAAGTTGGGGACTATAGGTGTTATTTTACAAAACCACAGGGACTATTCGTGCATTTTACTCTTTTTAAAATATAGCCGTTTGTTTTTAAATTTGGAAATTAATATTTTTTTTAAACGGTCAAATGGCATGGGGAAGGACCAAATTTTTGTCCTTTAGTGGAGCGTCCCCAACGTCTCCATGGGGACGGAGACGGGGGGCGGGATGGTGTTTGGATCGGCGCCGGGTGGGACGGGTGGGGGGCGTTCCCCATACCGTGTGGCCTAAGGTCCGATCCCGGAGAAGTCAGCGAAACAACGACATTGATAAGGTTGTTTCATGATTGAAATCACTTGAATGGAATATCGCCGAAGGAGTTTTCTCTGATAAATCACTTGAAGGTGGTCGGGACGAGAGTGTAAACTTTTGATCTAGTTTGATGGGTCGGTGATCAACTGAGAAAGGGAAAGGATCGATTGAGAAAGGGTAAGACCTCACAGTGATCAATTGAGAAAGGGGTGTGGATCAATTGATGGGTCGGAATATGAAGGTGTTAGAATGGGTCTTAGTCTATTTACCGCGTGGCTGTATTAATACCGATCATTACGACCTACCCCGGTTTTTGCGGGTGTGACAGTAAAAAATAAAGACGGTTTAAGGTGCATTTGTATCGATTCTCGGAATTGAATAAAATACTGACAACCACCTCCTCATTTACATCAATACAAGTGTTTTAAAATGTTATGTTTTGTGTTTTTCTTCCCTAAACAACCCAAAACATCATGGCTAAGTCTAAAATATGATGCCTACATGTCAATTCTTATGCCTTCTCACATTTCTTACAGGAACCTCACCCAACATATATAATGGAAGTATTTGGAGAAAACCCATGGTTATTCAGAAAACCTAGGAAACTCTAACCTCCTCATATTTTTGGATTTTGAAAAAAATCACATGTAATATACATGTTTTTAAGAGTTTTGAGCAAAAAAATGCCAGATATTTTTTTTAAATAAACAAGCTTTGCGCAACGCGCTGTAACATATGTTACACTAAAACTTGTTTCATTTTTTAAAAAATCAGGTCGGCACTTTTTTATTTTTATTTGCTCAAAAACCTTAAAAACATGTTTATGACATGTGTGATTTTTTTCAAAAAAAAATGTTTGGAGCTTAGAGTTTCCTGGGTTTTCTCAATAGCTAAGGCTTTTTATATATCCTTTATCTCATATATATAGATATATATGTATATATATATATATATATATATATATTGTTGGTGCATATTGTGTATGTCCGTCACTGTACGAATAGCTAGATAGAGCGTGTGTTGAATATTGTATAGAATAGTGAAAAGTTGGACACGGTTTTGTATTGTCAAGGTCCATCCGGACGGATGGACAACAGAACTGTCCAAGCCCCATCCGAATAGGTTTCTTAATGTAAAAGTCCATCCGGACGGATGGACATAGGTTCATTCGGACAATAGGTTGTTGCCTATAAATAGGGAGTTGGGGTTCCCATTTGGACAAGCTTTTGGTTCCCTATGGGGACATGTTGTCCAACTGGTCTCGCGGTGCTGTAACGTTAGATTATCAATAGAGACCAGATTATAAGTGACTATTCGGTGTCGTTTCTATCTTCTACTCCTTTCTTATCACCGAACTGATCATCTCGGGACCAAAGCTCCATCAAACTCGACGTTTCCTGGAGTATCAATAAATATTATAACAATAGTTTTTTGTTATAAATATCATCAGAAATTTTATTGTTATAAGAATGAATATTATGATAATAGTTTTAAGAGAACCTAATATATATCTAAACTAATATGGAATGCATATATAAATATTCTTATAAATTTATTTAACCACTTATCTGAAATTTTGTTCTTACAAATTACAATTTATAGAATCATCTTAATTAAAAACTACATAATTTAGTCAATAAGAAATCAGTTTGAAACCTTTGAATCATCGAGCAGTTTATCACAGATAAGTAACAAGGAGCAGAGTTGGAAGGACCGCAACTTCTTGTATACGAAGTAAACCGAATAGAGCTAGGGTTAGCTCAGGCTGGGCTCAAAATATTCAACCGGGTTGAAGCAAACTCAGCTCGTTTAAAAATAGGGGTTTTTTAGAGAACGCAAGCATGCAACTAAATCAGGTGGGTATGCAAATGAATGCAAATTTTTGGGAAGTGAATCGACATATTCTACTTTCGTGTTTAGATATATCACTACAAGACTACAATTCTGGTTATTCAAGTCGCTTAGCCACTTCACTTCCGGTCACTCAATTCTTGTTATAAAGGAGTATGGTTAATAGCAATTAAAGACGAAAAAGGGTCTCAAAATTTTATTTCGTCTTGGACCAACAAAAAGGTTGAGCCGGCCTGCACCTATGATAAATGGCAGTAGCAGCAGTAGCAGGTAGCAGGAGCAGGTAGCGGTAGCAGCAGGAGCAGCAGCAGTAGGTAGCAGGAGCAGGTAGCGGTAGCGGTAGGAGTAGCAGTAGGAGTAGGAGTAGCAGTAGACATATTCTACTTTCGTGTTTAGATATATCGCTACAAGACTATAATTTTGGTCATTCAAGTCGCTTAGCCACTTCACTTCCAGTCACTCAGTTCTTATCATAAAGGAGCATGGTCAATAGCAATTAAAGACGAAAAAGGGGTCTCAAAATTTTACTTCGTGTTGCACCAACAAAAAGGTTGAGCTGGCATGCAACTATGATAAAAAAATGATGATGAACAACTATGAGAATGTGTTGGAGAAAATAGTCCTATCAAAAAACTTTAACAACTATGAAATAATAATGCATACGACCTAAGTTCATATTAGAAACTCAGGCAGTGAGGACCCATGATATTATAGTGAGGTTATTTATGGTAATAATCACCTCTTTAACTAGGGATGGTAAATCCAAAACCTGACTCATGTGGGACGGGTTTGGCGTCGGTTACTCGGGTTTGGGATGTATATGGGACTATTTATTATTCTCTACGCGGGTTTAGGATTTGGTAATATACCCCTTTACCTGACCCGATTATCCGATAAAGTATACCCGTTTACCCGATTCTATACCCGATATAATTTCTTTTATATTTTTAAATATGTATATGTGTGTGTATATATGATACATCCATTTTTATACATATAGGTATTTTATTCCGTCTACATGTAGTTATTTAATATATTTTTATAGTAATCACCATCATGATCATCATCATACTCAGTATATCCCACCAATAGCAAAGCTAAGATAGGATCTGAGGATGGTAAGATGTAGACAACCTTACCTCTACCCCATAGGAATAGAGAGTAGATGTGTTTAGAAAAAACCATAACCAAATAAAAACCGTAAACCGAACCGTAACCGGATAAACCGATCCGAACAACGAATTCGTTTTTTGTTTGGTTTCTAACCGAAACTGAATTGTGAATACGGTTTTTAGTTCGGTTTTTGAATCCACCTTTTTTTAATTTGGTTTATTTGGTTTATTCGTTTTATTTGAATAACCTAATAAACCATTGATTTAATTAATTATTAAATAAAAATAATAATGACTAATAAACTATATACAATTTATTAGCCCAAAATACTATGTCTAATATCTAATTATATGTATCCCTATGGTTTGAAGATTATTTCAATTTTGTGCTATTAGACCAAGGGGTGTGGGGATCGTCGCCCCCCCCCCCCCCCTGGCGCCGCGTGTCCCCCTCGTCCCACACCGCCCCCTCCCCTTCGTCACGTCGCAAACGGCACAAGCAAGATGTTGGAGACGAGCTTGATTGTTTGAAAAGTGGGTCCTTCAAAGCTACTTTTATATATAAAAAATAAAGGGATGGTCTATCCTCCACACCCTTGGGTAGTCCCCAAGGGAATGGCCCTCCACCACATGTGACGTGGCGCCTACATGGCGGATAGTTCCCAAAGGGACTACCCAAACCACACCCTATGGTCTTAGAGTTGTTGACTGTTTATAGTTTCTATGATCTATGTTTTGAAGTTTTAACTTTGCGGTTGTGTGTACGACTATTTTATGGATAAGTTTGTTTTATTTTGCTATGTCTTTTATTTATATATTGTTAGGTTTAAATTTGTTGTTGATTTGATGTTCGAAAGTTAGAACACAAGCATAAATATAAATTAGGAAAGAAAAAGTACTTAGGTACAATTTGATTAAATTTGGTTTATTTGGTTTCTAACCGAAACCAAACCGAAATGAATTTGATTTGGTTTGGTTTGGTGCGGTTTGCATATTCCTAATTTGGTTTGGTTTGGTTTGGTTTTTGGTTTGGGGTATAAAATTTTGAAAACCGAACCGAATAAACCAAATAAACCATAAACCGAACCGATGAACACCCCTAATAGAGAGGCTGCTTCCAGTGAGACCCCCGGCTCGATACTAGTTTTGTATCAACCCTTGGACATGAGGCGCATAACACTCAACAATCGAGACAAAGGCCGATTTGTGCATGTACCCTCTTGTCTCTCAGCTATCAACGCCACCACATGATGCATGATTAACCGTCCGCCGCTTTTAACGTTATTTTCACGAAATTAGTAAAATAACGTTAAAATTAGTGCAGTTTCACTTTTGCCCCCTGAGGGCCCACACATAAATACATTATATGCGCACACCACAAACAGGGCGTTTAATATATTTTTATAGTGATAATACTAAATCTAACTGATTTGTAGTAATCCAATAGATACCCGATGGATTCTGGGTCGGGTAAACCCAATGGGTATGTTTGTTTAAAATTAACGGGTTTACCCGATACCCGATTGGTATTTACCCGCTAGAAACCTGACGGGTTTTCAGACAAGCTTATATAACCGGGTTTGGGGTTAGAATTACCTAAATTTGTTCCAAACCCAACCCATTACCATCCCTCTATCCAGTAGAGTAGCATGTCTATAATTTAACGTTTTATATCACCTAAATAACACATAATATTATAGTGAGATATCGCTATATTCACTTAAAACTAAATCAATTCACTGGAATTTATTGCTAGTCATGTCTCATATGCTTAAATTTAATAACAAAGTGAATTTCTTTTTTTTTTCTGTTATCGTAACACATACGTAGCTTATGTCACCGTAGACTTGTGCTTTTGCCACCGTCGCTATGACCTTAGATCCCCATCCCACCATTGAGTTTTTCTTTTTTTTAACGGCCAACAGAATCAATCCCGAGCAATCTAGGAGCATCCAATGCACCATTGAGTTTTCCTACTATTTCAGTTTTTATGACTTTATTTCTTATATTTAACGCAATCATTGCTTTTCTCTTCGGACTAAGCATTCGACTTCCTTCGGTTCCAACTACAAGTGAGAATTAAATAAATATCTTAGTTAGACCTCGAAGCTTATTTATCAATATCTTCCTTATGTGATGGTTCTCGACATCTGTCTGCTCGAAAGCTTAAAAGGCCCTTAGTGTTATCACTATTATCATTAGATTGATTAATGCATAAAAAAATTAGTATAAAGCAAATAAGCAAAGTGATAACGGTAAAATACAATACAATCTATATTCCCAATTACATAATGAAATTAATCCCATAATATTTTTAATATTTAAAACACTTTTATATATATTTTGGTTTATTTCGTTAACAACCGCCTTGCAACAAGGGAAATTCAAACAAACACTACCACCTTTCACGTTTTATAAACTTGTCACATTTCTTTTTCACCGATCTTAAAGTTCCACCATGAGCCCTACACCATTTCATGCAAAACAACAAGACGACGATCAAAAGCCACCAAAGATCAACAAAGACCCCAATTTCATCCACCCTTCCCCCGCCACCGGATCCTCCACGAACAATGCCCAGCCACCACCACCACCTCCCCCACCACCCGTCATCATCTACACGCATTCGCCAAAAGTGATCCATACGCACCCACGCGATTTCAAGGCATTGGTTCAAAAACTCACCGGATACACCCCATCACCGGAGGACACACAACCAACCCAAGATCAAAGAGGAAATGAAGATCAAGGAAATATGGAGGATAATGAGTCATCCTCTGTGGTCACGGAGGAGCATGGCAGCCCGCAGGTGAATTCTTGTTTTGTTGATGGTGGCGTTGCCATTGCACCACCACCACCTTACAATGTGGCCAGATTTGATCCGTATTTTAATCCTACACCTGTTTTTCCAGCCAACACGACGAATTTCTTGTGCACACCAGCTCACAGGCTTCCGTTTTACAATCCTGATTCCCTGTTACTGAATCGAAATTCGTTTTCTTCCTCATCTTCGTCATTGCGTGTCAAATATCCAGATATTTGATGTACATTTCGAATTTATTCTTTTTATTGTAGGCTAAAATAACAACACCGATATTTGTTTGTCTGTTTGTTTGGGAATTCTTTTTAAGGAAATAAACAGTTCAGTTTTGGTTTGGTTTGGTTTCACATTATGTTTTGGTTTATTGCAAAATCATCAACAGAAGTTATGTCACAATCATTTCATATATGGGCTCAAATAGCAGTAATCGGGTCGGGTTGAAAAGACCAAAAATCCGTATCAATAGAACTAGACTTGAGCTTTATGTGCTCAAAGAAGTGCCCCATTCATAAGATTCGTTTACATCAGCAGATCTAGAGGGGTCGGTATGTTGATGACAAATTGTCACCAATTAATGAAGTAACAAAAGAAACTGTAAAACAAAATCTATGTCATGACCCCAAACGCCATTTTTGAAGGGATTATTGTTCAAGAGAACCGTAAAAAGATTTACCGAGATCCATTTAAGAGCTAGATATCATCCCAATCTGAGAGTTCTTGTATCTGTTCGTCTGTCCAGCCGAATACATTTGTGTGACCTTCATTCAGCTGTCCAACATTCGCTATAACATTTGCTTCTTTTAGGGTTTCTTTGTCTGTTGAAATCTGGGTATGGTTGTTGATTGTCGGTTGGTTGTCTCTTGCAATCTCCATGTTTGTGTGTTTGTCAGTTGTGTTTGTGTAACTCATGGTTTCTTGTTCATTATTGGTATTGCTTCTTTTCATTCTACTTGTTATTCCTTCTGTTCCACGCTCGTTATAAAACGCACTGCCCAACGTTGGTGTCACCCGCTCAGAATCCTCTGATTAAAGGTGTGTAGAGTTGTTAGATGTTGGATTAGATTTGATTATTTGAAATACCACAACTAAAGAAAGTAGAAGTGGAAATATGAGGGAGTTGAACGGGTTGTGTAACGGGCCAAACAAGTTTTGGGTAAGCGAGTTAAATTGATGAACTGGAATGACATCAACCCTAACATGGACAAACATAAAATACGTAACCTGAACATGACCTGTGTAAACCATTTATCTAAACGAGTCAATCAGATTGTAAACGGGTTGGTGGATTAGCAGGTTGATCTTATAAAATTATCTTTTTACTTTTTATTCTAGTTGTAAGTTGACAGGTGAACCCAAACACTAAGATTTAATTATTTTCACCTTGTCCTTTTAACTGCTATTTTCTTTAACCCGTTAAGGATTACACACAACCCGTATGGCCATATCAACACATTTATAAGAAAGGGTGCCCAAATACCATAATGAGGAGTTATATCTATGGCTTCTTGAAATGTCTGTTTTTCTGAAGATCCACCATCCTTGTAGAATACCTGTAGGTAATATTATACATAAATAAGAAATAATATTTAAAGTTGTTAAAAATGGAAATTAACATAACTCATGACAGTTTTTATAGACAGTTTAAAATCGAGTTTAAATCATGGGAGTCTCAATAGGTAACTTTTAATCACATAATATCATAAATGGGTATGGGACCAGGTATAGAAGACAATTTCACAATCGGGTAAGCGACTAAGATTACCAGAACCTGACCCGTTGATCCCTACATGAGAAGTGTAGAAAAGTTCGCATTAACCGTCCAAAACCCCTTTTCTTTCTCGATTTTATCATATTTATCACACATGACAAACACTTAAGATTGACTTAAGATCCTATTTACATTGTAAAAATCATCTTCAGATTAAGGCCCTAAAAATGAGTAGCTTAAGGGCCCACTACCCCCTTTGTGTTTGTCCACTTTTTTTATAAATAACTAAAGCGTTAGTTTTGAAGTAAAAAAAAACAATATTATAATATACTAAAACAAATTAGGAGGTTTTATGCACATATAAAATAGACTTTGGACGCCTTTCAACAAATTTGACTGAGTCGTGGTTCTTTTGACTTTCCTTCAAAATCAGATGGTACCATTTTCAAACAGAGTTTCAGAAAGCGTAAAAGTAAAGTGAACTCACGAGTACACAACATGGGAGTTCAGTGCTTAGTGCATAACAAACCATGTATATCACAACAAGCATTAGATGTCAGTGCGTTTAATCAAATTCTTTTACAGCCCTAACAACAAAAAATGCACTGAACTTACACTAAATTCTTCATATTTATATTACACAAATCAGAGAGCAATAAACCTTATTTATCACAGCATAAAACAATTTTCAAAAACTTCAAGTAATCTAAACTATAAGATTGTACAATGCATGCTTGTTGTCACAGCAGTAAATCCATAGCATTAATCAATGAAGGCACTTGAATAAAACTACAGAGAAAAGGATGTGTACCTTTACCAAATTCCTCTTCGTAATGTTAAGATAATAAGTTGATCGCGAAGGAGAAAATACAGAAACCTATATCACATAAAACTAGTATAAATTTAAAACTAGTACACATGTGAAGAAGATATCAACTGACAGAAATAACATACCTTGTGGAGTATAAGAACAGACCCTACACAAGTACCCTTTCTGAAGTCTCCCTCTGTAAGAACTTTGTGATGAATAGTACCAGAAACTGTACCTGTAGGATCCTAAAGCTTATACCAAACAAATAAGTAACTAAATAATAATTCAAAAGCTGACATACGAAATAGAACAAGTCCTTACTTTTAGCGTTACCGTCATATCACCAAGCCCATTAGGAGTACAGGACTTGATAACAGCGACAACCTGTAACATTACAAATATATTATATGACAGATTTACTAAAGAATGACAAATTGTACTCATTTAAATTGCAATCCAACCATATTACACAACATTTTATACAAGTATGTGACCCAACTGTTAGTGTGTTAGTCATATGAGCTTTTTTCGTTGTCTTATCACACAAACACGTGTACTCTGCTTCAGTTGTCTTTCTCCGATTAACCCCATGCCACCAATCTAATATAGTGAACATGTATATTTGAGTTTACAGATTTTCTTAGGTGGTGATGCAATAATGAAAGAGGGCTATAAATGTTGATTCAATGAAGTAAACACATCGGTAATGCTTCCTAGATTTAAGAATAAAAAAAAATACAAGTGCTCAAATTCAAAGAAACTAGAAACATGATATTATGCATTTGTATGTCAAGATTAAATTTCTTCAAATTCCAGGTGATTGATACCCCTAGTGAAACTTATACACTTAAACAAATCACTGATTTATCACCTTCGCTACATTGTTTTTGGAAATACTATCTGAATTTGTCTACATTGGAATCTCCTTTCCTACAATTTTACTGTCAAAACTGTAAGGTACTGGTCAAAATCCAGACAATCAAGTTTCACATTGACCAATATTTAAACTAGAACAAGGTGCAGAACAACATCAATAAATCTGTCAAGTGCCTAATATTTGGTAATACTTTTCTTCAATATGTATGACTAAGAGATTATTCATCGTTCATCTGAAATAGACCTAACACATTTAATGCCCAATCGATTACAAATTAGTACTTGCAAAACCCTAACTATTTTCAATAAATAAAAAAATTCACTCACTATGATCATCATAATACCTGATCAAGTTTGCCATTTCTCTGACACTTGTTTATTTCACCCAAATTTGAAGCAGAACTGAACACACCTTCATCCAACAAAACGTACACACATAAATAAGCATCAAATCCTCAAATTTCAACAAGTACATCCATGGTTGTAAAAATCTCCAGGCGCTAATCAGGCAGTGGGGTATCAGCTAGCGATTTATCAGGATAAACAGAAATTGATCGGATTGGAACTTTATATGTAGTTTTTCAAACTTATATAGTTTATAACTTTATATATGTTTTTTTCATACTTATTAATCGGATTGGATTAATAAGTAGAGGTGAGCAATAACCGAACCCTTAACTGAAACCGAACCGAAATTTACTAAAAAATGAATTAACTGAAAACCGATTAAATGAAAATCAAATTAACCTAAAATAAATGAACCGAAAACCAACAAAATAACCGAATAAACCGAACCAATGAAGGGAAAACTGAATGGTTAATAAAATAGATTAACCGATGACTTCGGTTTTGGTTTTGGCTAATAACCGAATCGAACCGTGCACTAATTTTTCAAATACCTCAAAGATTTTTACCGATTTTGACCAAAATGTGAAAGAGATATTGACCGATTGCCGATCTAAAGTCAGACTAGGTGAAATTTAATCGGTAAACTACTGATTAAGCGCCAATTAATCCAGATTTCTACAACACTGACTATATATCAATACAAAAAACAATATAATTCGAGTAACGGTTACTAGTAACTACCATCAGCATGAACAAATTCAACCGCAGAAAGCCACGGATTGCGCTTAAAATCCTCATCCTCCTCGGGATCTTCAACAACTTTCCGTATATACTCCTGTGTAGCCATCGGATTCACGCTGTCGCGAGATTTACGGAGCTTAGCGGCCTGAACTATTCCGGCAGGACCTGGAATTGTGCGAGATTGCGGTGGTGATTGCGATGACGATGGCGATTGAGGATGTTGTGCGGAAGCTAGGGTTAGGGTTTGAGGATAAGTGTTGACGGTTTGTGATGGCGACGGTGAGGAGTCTAGAGTTTGAGGTTGAGATGCGGTGGTGGTGGCGCAACGGCGGAGGACGGTGGGAGGGTGGAGATCGGAGTCGTCTACGTCGAGGGATTCTTCCCAGGGCTCCATTTTTTCATGATAGAGGCGGTGTCATTTGTATAAAAAGGCGGGAAAACCATGGGAGTTGAGTTTTATTTATTGTTTTTGCTTTGGATAGTACCATATTTAACATCAATAGGTACATGTATTTATTTTTATAATTTTCGGTTTTGATGATTTTTCATTTATATAACTTTGTCTGTGATGATAAGTGAATATCAAAACCGATTGATACCGTACGAATAACATCGGTGACGGTACTGATAATTTTATCGTTTTTTGTCGATGTAAAATGTGTGTTGATTTATATACCGACTACATGTATCGTATCTATCTATATTTTCTATAAAAGGAGAAATCCCAATGACATAAGAAAAGCTGATGTGTCAGCAGGAGAGGCTATCCAACAAGGTTTTTCTTATGTCATTATTACATCATAATGCCTAATATTAAAAGACTTTAACTATCAAAGGTGGCCCACATTCATATTCCAAAGGCCTGCCATCAAACCACTGCCTATCTCCAAAGTTCAAACATCTGTTATAAATTCAAACCACTGCCTTAAACCTCTGACGATTCAAATTTCAAAATTCAAAACCTCTGACGATTCAAAATTTTGGCTCCATATTCAATTCAAAATTATGGCTCCACATATATAAGATACAACATTCAACTCCACATTCAAAATTCAAAACCTCTGACGATTCTAATCCTATAAATAAGACATAATTATCTGGCTCCACATTCAAATCTCTCTCGCTCATATATGCGAGCGTGTCTCTCTCTCTCTCTCAAATGCATCTTTCTCGTGATTCAGCTGCTATTCTCCGATTACACTTCTTTGTTCGAATGTTTGATGATTCTGTTTACATGTTATCGTTCCAGTATCATTGTTCCAACATCGTCATTTCAATGAAGCTTCCCATTGTTTTGGTCAAAAATCAAGCAAGGATAATGCAACCAAATCTTTTGTTGTGAGGTATGATGCTTGAATCAATGAACAATGTTAAGGATAACTCGGAAATGTAATGAACAAATGACACAAGGATTTATACGAGGAAAAAGCCCTTGATCAAGAGTTGATCTCCGGCACAAAAAACCTCGGGTGATGGAACTACCGATCACCAACTAAGATTAAACAAAAGAAATTTACAACTCGGGATGATAACAAGCTTGTTACAAGGATCACTAATGTGCAATGTGCAAAAATGTATGAAATCGCCAAGTAGTGTTTGAGAGCTGATTGAGAGCTGTTACGAGAGTGTGTGAATGCCCAAATTAGCTAAGTGTTCTAACTCAAGCTTGTTATCCCCATTTTAAATTAGAAATAACTAAATTAACAAACTATCCGTAAATGGTGCAAGCTCCCCACGATCTCCATAACGTCCATAAGAGCCAAGCACGTGCGGAATATTGAGGGAATATGCTCCAGGAATTTCGGTAAGACTTGGTCCATGCCTTTGCTCCTGCAAAACAAGCTTACGTACAAGGTAGACAATTGTTAGTAAAAGGATAACAATAAGGATCCTGGATCCTGATCCTGCAACACCTACTGAGGATCCTTAGTTCAAACAGAATTGAGGATCCATGATCCTAGCAGCATTTGAGGATCCGTGATCCTTAGGATTGGAAAATCCTCCCCTAACAATTGCCCCCAAAATATAAGGAGTAAAGTGTAAATTAACGAGTTATATTTTCTTGATCTTATCCGCAACAAACTAACGGATATATAGCCGTTAGGATCTAACTAGCCGTTACCGATCATACGTCATTGAAGCGACATCCCTGCAGAATCATCATTATAAATTGAAGTTAGAGATAAGGGTCAATGTGCATTTAAATTCGAGCAATACTCCCTTTAAATACACATTCGAAGATCAAGCAGGTACTTCTCTTTCTCCTTTTCTCTTCACATTCTTGCTCTGTTTCTTCTTTCTCGAAATCTTTGAATCACAATGAAGTTACGATCATCCCCTGCTAAGGATCATCAGAAAGACAGTCCTTTGAAGAGCCAAGGGATCATCAAAGATTCTCCGAAGGAACGTTGCTGCTTCACAGATCCTGAGATCGACAGGATTCGTCATTGCTTTCCTGCAAACGCTGTCTTCAAGCCTTTTGACCCTACCGCCTTGAGCGATTTCGTTTCTGAAACCTGGGTTGCCTTTCCAATCAGCCCATTCCTGATAGGATACTCCTATCCTTTTCCTGCTTTTACTCAGTCTTTCTTCTCTCTTACCGACATATCCTATATCCAGGCTATGCCAATGATGTGGAGGGTTTTATTTACCCTTGAGAGGATCATTGAGCAGGAGGATATATATTTGGGAATGTCTGAACTTGCTGAATTGTACAACCTTGTGAGCCATGGTTCACACTGCTTTTTATTCAAACACAAACCCGGTGAAGAACACCCAATCCTCAAGACCACCAAAAACGACACTAAGTGGAAGAAACGTTTTTTCTTCTTCAGGAGGGATTCTATCCCAGATGAGAAGGATCTCCCTAGAAAATGGGCCACTCACGGTAGGATAGAGGATCCTTATAGAAGGATCATAGGATAACCCTGTTTCTGTTGTGGATCACTAACATCTTTTTGTTTCTTTTGTGCTGCTATCTATGTTTCCCATATCATTTCATCACCTGCAACCAAGGAGAGGATCACCGCTTTTCGGAATCTTGATCCTGAAATAAGATCATTTCAAGCAAACACCAAGGATTCTCAAGAAGTATCCTCAGGCTCAGTCACAATGTCAAGTAAGTATCCGAGTTTGTATTAAATGTTGAAAATAAAACAAGAATACTTATCTGTTGTTTTGGATTGATAGGTGCTGGAAAATCCTCAAGGTCTGCCACCCACTTCAGTGTTACCGATCTTACTGCTGTTGCTCCCAGGTCTGGGAAGAAGAAGACTGCTGCTAGCTGTTTTGGTCAAAAATCAAGCTAAGATTATGCAACCAAACTTTCTGTTGTGAGGTGTGATGCTTGAATCAATGAACAATGCTAAGGATCACTCAGAAATGAAATTAACAAGTGACACAATGATTTATACGAGGAAAAAACCCTTGATCAAGAGTTGATCTCCGGCATAAAAAACCTCGGGTGATGGAAACTACCGATCACCAACTCAGATTAAACAAGAAATGTATTACAACTTCAGATGATAGCGAGCTAGTTACAAGGATCACTATAGTGTAATGTGCAAAAAGTGTATAATCGCCAAGTGAATCGTTGAGAGCTGATGAAAGCAGTTACGAGTGTGTGTGTTAAGCTAAAAATAGCCAAGTGTTCTAATTTAGCTCGATATCCCCTTATAAATTTAGAAAAAATCTAAGATAACAAACTGTCCGCATTTCATGCAAGTCTTCCACAACCTCCATAACGTTCGAAATAGTTAAGCACGTGCGGAATAAAAAGAGAATATGATCCAGGAATATCGCCAAGACCAAGTCCAAGCTTTTACTCCTGCAAAACAACTTCATATTCAAAGTAGACAATCGTTAGTGTAAGGATCACTATGATGATCCATGATCCTGATCCCACAATAACTTCTGAGGATCACTAAGCCTGACAGTAATTGAGGATCACTAATCATTGGAAAATGTTCCCCTAACAATTGCCCCCAAAATATAAGGAGTAAAATGTAAAATAACGAGTTATATTTTCTCGTTCTTATCCGTAACCAACTAACGGATATATAGCCGTTGTAATCGAACTATCCGTTGCCAATTCTGACGTCATTGAAGTGACAATCCTGCAAAATCATGATTATAAATTCAGGTTAGAGATAAGGATTATGAAGCATTTAAATTCGTGCATTTCATCCTTTAAATCCTCATTCGAAGATCCGATCAGGTACTTTTCTCTCCTTTCTCTCTTCATCTTCTTTCTCTGTTCCTTCTTTCTTTATCTTTATCTGCGATCAAGATGATGTTGAGATCTTCGCCGGCTAAGGATCACCATAAGGACAGTCCTCTAAAAAGCCAGGGAATCATCAAAGATTCTGTGAAGGAACGGTGCTGCTTTACTGATCCGCAGATAGACAGGATCCGACATTGCTTTCCGGCAAAAACCGTTTTCAAACCATTTGATCCCACCGTTCTAAGTGACTTTGTTTCTGAAACATGGGTAGCTTTTCCGGTCACCCCATTTACGATAGGATACTCGTATCCTTTTCCTGATTTCACCCAATCCTTCTTCTCTCTCACCGGCATCTCCTACATCCAAGCAATGCCAATGATCTGGAGGGTCTTGTATACCCTTGAAAGAATCATTGAGCGTGAAGGTATCGATCTGGGAATGTCAGAGTTTGCAGAGATGTACGACTTTGTGAGCCATGGATCTCACCGATATCTACTCAAACATAAACCTGGTGAAGAACACCCCATCTTCAAAGCCACTAAGAATGACACCAACTGGAAACGGCGATTCTTCTTTGTCAGAAGGGATTCTATCCCTGATGGAAAGGATCTGCCTAGAAAATGGACCACTCATGGTAGGATAGAGGATCCTGAGAAGGATCACCAGATGACCTTATTTCTGCTGAGAATCACTAACATCCTTTTGTTTCTATTTTGCAGCTATTACTGTCGCACACCTTATTACAACACCTGCAACGAAGGAAAGGCTTGCTGCTTTCCGGAGACTTGATCCTGCAATAAGATCATTTCAAGCAAATACCCAAGATTCTCAAGAAGTATCCTCAGGTTCTGTCACTATGTCGAGTAAGTATCCATGTTTATATGTAATTAAATGCTTAAATTTAAATGAAATAAGGATACTTATCTGTTTTGGATGTGTAGGTGCTGGAAAATCTTCAAGATCTGCCTCCAAATTCAGTGTCACTGACCTTGACACTGTCCGATCCTCAAAGAAGAAGCTTGCTGCCAGTCCAACTGTCACGATCCCTAAGGCAACCACTTCTAAGGGCAAGGGTGGCAAGAAAAGGAAGACTACCGACACCCTTGAAGGCCTGCCTCTGATCCGCCATCAGTTCCTTGAATACTTTGCTGATGTAAGGATCACTGACTTAGCTTAGTTATCCTGCCCACTTGAGGATCATGTTATCCTAAGCTTTACATTGTCTTTTTGCAGAAATTTGCTGAAATCGAGGACTATGTAGGCAGTATTGAAGAGTTTGAGCAAAAGTGCGTGGATCTCCAAAAGATGATGCTGGCCAAGGATCAGAAGATTGCCTCCCTTGAAAATGATGTCAATCTGGTGAAGAGGGAACTTGTCCTGGCTCATATCACTGCTGACCAGGAGAAGAATGAAATCACCAATGATGCCAAAGTCTCCGCTGCCATTGCTATGTACAAAACCAAGTTGCAGATGGCCCAAGAAGCTCAGGATCCTGACTTTGACAAGAGAAACTGACGGGTGGTCCTTAGGACAACCCTTAAGTGCCTTAAAAAGATTAAAATCCCATGCTTTGCACGTTTAATTGTTTGAACTTGGTAACTACTAGTTGTTTGGACGTGCAGGTGCAAATGGAGCATAAAAGGGAAAGAATTTGGAGCATCAATAAAAAAATCAATTTTTGGAATTGAAGAATTAAGAGGATAGCATGATAGAGGACGAAATTACGAGAACGTAGGCGAAAACGGAGTTGAAACGAAAAAGTTATGCTGAAAACAAGTTTTCAGCATTGCCTGCCGTAAGACATAAGACAAGGACCGTATGACTCACTGACCGCCGTAACCTACGGTGGGGAGCCGTAGGTTACGGCACCGACTGATCCAATAGTGTAACTTCTCGCATTTAATGGCCTTTTGATGGAGTTTTATGGGGTCTAATCATGTGTTTTCGGTTACCACTTGCTTGGGAACGAATTTTGGCTAACTTTTGGAGACTAGAGCTTGAAGAACACTATCTTAATCTTTAGTTTTGTTGCTTTGATCATGATGAACAATAATACTCTTGTGATGATGTTGTTTCAAGCCATGAGTGGCTAAGTACTCTATGATCATCTTTGGTGGAAGGTTTTGTAAGACTTTATGCTTGAATTTTATATTTCTAGAATAACAATTTCTTCTTTATTGAATTGCTTGTTATGGTGTGTGATTGATTGTTAGTAAATTGTTGATTCTTGTGCTAAACTAATTAGAAACCATACGTTCTTGGTGCCGTTGGCAATCAAGATATCATGGGTATAGTTAGGCTTGGGTAAGGGTTGATTGATCATCGGGTAACAACCTCACGTTCTAGGAATCTGAGTACTTAGTTCCCTTTCATCACTGCAACTAATCACACATGAACTATGTCTATGTAGTTCTTTCTAGTGGAATGATAGAATAAATGTTAAAGCAAAACCGGAAACTGAAGATGATCATTTGTCTCTAATTTGTTTACAACCAAATCTTTTCTCTTTCAATTTAATTAGTTTAATTTAGTCTAAAACCAATTCACGCACATAAACTCTTGAATTTTACTTTTCTTGCAATTAGATTAATTTAGTCAAGTTAGATATAATCTTCCAAATAACACATATTCCACAAACTCCCTGTGTTCGATACCCACTTACCACTAGCTAATTAGTTGTATTTGGATTAAATTTGATTGTGACCGCGACATCACGTCAAATTTTGGCGCCGTTGCCGGGGAGTAGTGCGCAACGTGTGTTATTTTTTATTCTTTTTAGTTTGTTATTTTTCTGGTTTACGCTAGGTGTGTTAGTGTGCAGGTATTTACAGGTGCATGCGTACTAGGAGCTCTCACAAGCTTTCACCATTAGCATTTGATCCGGAAATTGAGCGAACATTAAGAGGAAACAGAATTTTGCTAAGAGAGAACAGAATCGGTGGTTCACCAACAACACCAACTACGCCAATCACACCAATTCGATACATGGATCCACCACCACCACCCACCACGGGTGAACTCGTACCACCCTTCATACCATCAACCACTCAACCTTCACCAAACACTACCATTCCAAACACCACTTCCAACCCTATTTCACATCATTATGTAACACCAACAAACACCACCCAACCCATTACCACTCAAGAAGAGCCTACACTCACTTTCAATCCTTCTACTACAATTCCACCACTCACTCATTTTTTCCCAGTTTCAGGTCAATCATCCTCAACCTATACGCTACCACAAGGTTCAACTGTCGTTCATGCTACATCTACATTTAGACCATCGAACCGGTCGGGTTTTCAATATTCGACTCTTCCATTTGGGCAATCATCGGGTATAGGAGGAGATGGATACGAAGAGGGATATGAGGATTTTGAGGGTTATGAGGAAGAAGGTTATGCTTATATGGGTGATGGGGAACAAGGAGAACTTACTTATGTTCAAGGGCAAACTCAAAGAATGCCAAATGTTGGTGGGTTTCAACAACAACAAATTATACCCCAACATATTCGGCCAAGGCCACAAGGGCCACCAATGCAACGCCCTACACCATTACAACAAGTTCGTCCACAAAATGCACAACCACAATTCCATAGGCCAATTCAACACCCACCGATGCCACAACAGCAATTTCAACAACCATTCGCACCACAAGGGCATATACCAAGACCAATGGGTCCTGTTCGTCCAAGGGGTCGGTTTGGTGTACCAAGAAGGCATCTTAGAGAACATGCGAGGGGTATTGAAGCACATTTTAGGCCGGTAATTACTCACAACCCTTCACCGGTAGTTATCCCTCACAACAATGAAGGAAGAACTTTTGAAGTAAGGACTAATTCCTTACAAAGTTTTCCGAAATATAAGGGGCTAGCAACAGAGGAGCCTTATTTCCATTTGGAGGCCTATGACTCAATTTGCAATACTCTTGGGAGTCAAGGCTTTTCGGCCGATGATGTCAAGTTAGTCTTGTTTCAATTTTCATTGGAGGATAAGGCAAAGAAATGGTTCTATACTTTGCCTTCAGCATCGATTTATACTTGGGCGGAAATGCAACAAATTTTCCTAGATGAATTTTATACTGCTCAAAAGACCAACGATGCTAGGAAGGGGGTGAGGAGTTTTCAACAACAACAAGGCGAAATGTTTCATGAAGCCTTTGAGCGTTTCAACATGATGATCAAGAATTGTCCTCATCATGGAATTGAACTTTGGGAGTTGATGAATGCCTTCCACGAGGGATTGAGTGCCGAAGACGCTCGCGACTTAATGTCTATTACCGGTGGCACTTTTGGTACGAACTATGAGCAAGACGATTGGGAGTCTTTGGAGCAAATGGCAATCACTTCAAAGAGGAAAGCTCAAGCATCGAGGAAAGCACGACCGGCCGTTACCCGAACACAAGTGCATGCGGTCGACGATGGTAATGTTCAAACCTCTAATCAAATTTATGATGTTTGTGCTATTTGCAATGAAATAGGTCATGCGGCTGAAAATTACCAAGGAATGGTGGAAGGGCAATATGAAGAAGTTCATGCAGTACAAGGTCAAGGAGGGGGTGGTAGAAATTACAACAATATGAATTCTAATACTTACCACCCCGGTTTAAGGAACCACCCAAACTTTCGGTATGGGAACCCTTCAAATCAAGCTAACCCGAATTTCCAAGGAAACCAAGGATTTCAAAGGCAATATCAAACGGGTCAAATCTCTTCGGGTGGAAACGAAGTAATGGAGATGTTGAAGGCGATGCAAGTTGAAATGAAACGAATGAATCAACATGATGAGGTTCGGATGCAAAAGGACGAGGCCCGTGATAAAGCGATTCAAACTTTGACCACCCAAATGGGTCAACTTGCAAGTGAAGTGGCGATATTGAAGAAAGCAAAAGGCCAGCTACCAAGTGACACGGTGATAAATCCCAAAAACATTAAAAGTGTTAATATCAATGTGGTAAGCACCGTTCCTAGTACAAAATTTAATGAAACATTGCTAACTTCTTCGTATCAAGTGAATGCAGGTTTGGAAAAAGATGCCGAAATCGAGAATGATAAAGAGTATGGAGCGCCAATCGTACCTATCCGAGTGGGGAAACTAAAAATTCCTCATGCATTGTTGGATTATGGGGCGAGCATGAGTGTGTTACCGGGTGAGCTATATGACATGTACGATTTCGGTCCGCTTGAAGATGTAGACACCATGGTGAGCTTGGCGGATGAGAGTTGGAGGCGTCCACGGGGAATGGTTAAGAATGTTATGATGCGGTTGGGAGAATTCGAATACCCGGTGGATTTTCTGGTTTTAGATTATGCTACTGCCATGATGGCGTCACAACAAAGGGTGATTTTGGGTCGACCGTTTCTCTATACGGCAAATGCTCAAATCGATTGTAGAGAAGGAATCATTACTATGACCAAAAAGAACCGTAAGTTGTCATTTGATGTTCAGACTAAGATGATTAGTTACGATTTTGTTGTGGCGAAGGATAGCGGGTTTAGTGAAAAGGTGTTTCAAAGAATGAGAAGAAATCACCCACCGGATCATGAAGAAAAGCATATGGGTTCAAGCAAGAGCGTATTTGATTACCCACCGAGTCAAAACAAGATGGATGCATTTTGCTCAATGGCACAAGGAAGTGATGGAGATGACAGGAACCGCCTCTTTGAGCCACCATAAACGGGGGTGGCATGGTCTGGCTGAAGACTTGAAACTTAGCGCTGCTCGGGAGGCAACCCGGGGTTTTATATTGATCTTGTTGTTTTTATCTTTCTATGTTTCAGGGCCATGGCGACATTCAAGTATGGGGAAGATGTACGGATATTTGGGTGAAGGCGGTGATAGAAAGTCGGATTATCTACAACATCTGTTTTGTCAAACTTCACCAGGTCATGTACTCTTTCCTTAGTCTTGATATGTTCTTTAGCTTTGAAATATTGTTAGTTAGTTTGTTTGCTTTTGTTTAAAAAATAAAAAAAATACAAAAAGAAATTTGGGGTTTGAGAGTATAAGCAAATGTTGGTGTTTTTGTTGAAAGCGATATTCTCTTCAATACCATACATTGGGACAATGTATCCCAAGTGTGGGGATGAGGGGAAAATTTTGAGAATTTTTGAAAAATTTGTGAAACCAAACGAAAATTTGTTGGAATTTGAACACTTGACATTGTTCCGCATGACACACCGACACCCCTTTCTAGTCATTTCATGGTGAGTTTTTGAGCCACATATGATTATTAAAGATGCTTTCCTTGTTTTGAGTGGCGGTGTGTGTATTGTGTTAATAGAACTTGTGTACGAATTCTTGTTGAAGCCTAGGATTAGCATGCTTGTGAAAATGATAGGGGACTTTTAGGTAGCCTCGTCTAGATGTGTGAGAGTGTGGGAATTGGGGGTTGGACCTCATACGTTACATATATGAGCTTGGTATTGTGAGGGGTGGGGGTTTGGTCTTTAGAAAGCCATGTTTGAGCCTTATACCATTCGGTTGTGACCCAAACCTACTTCCTACAAAATTTTACCTATTGAGACGACCCGGTTTAGGAGATTTAGTATGTAGTGTTGATGTTCTTGTATATATTGTTGAGTTTTATGTGTTATGAAAAAAATAAAAAATAAAAAAAAAGAAAGAAAAGAAAAAAAAGAAAGAGAAAAATATGAGAAAAATACAAAAAAAGAAGGATTTAGTTGCAATAGTAGTTGAAAATGTTGATGAAGTTGTGTATATAGTTGATGTTTGCTTTGTTTAGTAGTAGAAATAAAAACCGGGTCGAATCAATGAGCTACTTTCACATTCCCACTATTTCCTACCTTTACACATAGCCCCGTTACAACCCAAATGTCCTTTTGATTCATAAGCATGCTAAATATTTGATAGGAGGAGATTTGATTTGTATACAAGCTTATTGTCGCACAATCACACACGTGCATTGAGTGTTTTAGCATAATGTGCTAATATTTCTTGTCACCAAGAGTTGTTGTGAGGGGTGTGTCTTGTGGTGTGATAAAAAGTTAGTAAAAGGACGATACATTTTAGCTTGATTTGCATGTTGATCGCTTGTGGTTTTGAAATGGTTTTTGAATAGGTTACTTGGGACAAGCAACGAGTAAGTGTGGGGATGTGACGGGTGGTCCTTAGGACAACCCTTAAGTGCCTTAAAAAGATTAAAATCCCATGCTTTACACGTTTAATTGTTTGAACTTGGTAACTACTAGTTGTTTGGACGTGCAGGTGCAAATGGAGCATAAAAGGGAAAGAATTTGGAGCATCAATAAAAAAATCAATTTTTGGAATTGAAGAATTAAGAGGATATCATGATAGAGGACGAAATTACGAGAACGTAAGCGAAAACGGTGAAGAAAACGGAGTTGAAACGAAAAAGTTATGCTGAAAACAAGTTTTCAGCATTGCCTGCCGTAAGACAGAAGACAAGGACCGTATGACTCACTGACCGCCGTAACCTACGGTGGGGAGCCGTAGGTTACGGCACCGACTGATCCAATAGTGTAACTTCTCGCATTTAATGGCCTTTTGATGGAGTTTTATGGGGTCTAATCATGTGTTTTCGGTTACCACTTGCTTGGGAACGAATTTTGGCTAACTTTTGGAGACTAGAGCTTGAAGAACACTATCTTAATCTTTAGTTTTGTTGCTTTGATCTTGATGAACAATAATACTCTTGTGATGATGTTGTTTCAAGCCATGAGTGGCTAAGTACTCTATGATCATCTTTGGTGGAAGGTTTTGTAAGACTTTATGCTTGAATTTTATATTTCTAGAATAACAATTTCTTCTTTATTGAATTGCTTGTTATGGTGTGTGATTGATTGTTAGTAAATTGTTGATTCTTGTGCTAAACTAATTAGAAACCATACGTTCTTGGTGCCGTTGGCAATCAAGATATCATGGGTATAGTTAGGCTTGGGTAAGGGTTGATTGATCATCGGGTAACAACCTCACGTTCTAGGAATCTGAGTACTTAGTTCCCTTTCATCACTGCAACTAATCACACATGAACTATGTCTATGTAGTTCTTTCTAGTGGAATGATAGCATAAATGTTAAAGCAAAACCGGAAACTGAAGATGATCATTTGTCTCTAATTTGTTTACAACCAAATCTTTTCTCTTTCAATTTAATTAGTTTAATTTAGTCTAAAACCAATTCACGCACATAAACTCTTGAATTTTACTTTTCTTGCAATTATATTAATTTAGTCAAGTTAGATATAATCTTCCAAATAACACATATTCCACAAACTCCCTGTGTTCGATACCCACTTACCACTAGCTAATTAGTTGTATTTGGATTAAATTTGATTGTGACCGCGACATCACGTCAGCAACTGGGACATAGAGGGCTGGAAGGCTAGGTTAGCTGAGCTGGACGACGAAGAAGAGGCTGGTGAGGTCTTAGCACTCGAGGCTGGCAGCAGTGGGGTTAAGGATCATGTGGATGATGCTGGAGCTGGAGGAGATGGTGAAGGTGATGCAGCGAAGGTGTAAGCTGCAAGAATGGGCGATGATGGATATTTCTAGACGCGGCCGGAGCCCATTTTTTTAGGACTTGGTAGTTTTATTTTGGTTATGGTGTTTTGAAACAATGATGGGTTGTATTTGAACAATAGTAATTCGGGCTAAGGATCATGGATCCTTTGAACAATAGGTAGGATTACAAATGGTGGAGGGATCCTCTGTTTGGGGGATGAAGCCATTGTGATCCTTCCGTCTTTTAATTCCTGCACTTTCTAGACCTATGAACAATGGACACCCTTTGCCAACCCATGTGGCCGGGCCACGTTTTGCTGGTAGAAACGTGGGTTGGCAATTTTGACAACCTTAAAGGGTTTTAATGTTTTGTGAATAAAATAACTTTAACTTTTTGGCTATCTCCCGTGTTGTTATCCTTGTAAAGGCTTTACTCTTCAATTGTTGTGATATTCATTTTGTCTGAATTTAGTAAATAAATATCTTCAAAAAGTTTAGAATATAATCAAGGATCACATATCCTTTAGTTGGTAAGTTCTGAAAAGTAATATAGTTTAAGGATCATAAGTTCAGTTGTCAAAGGATAAGGGTCACTCAAATGAATAATGAATAAAATCAAAATAGTTAAGGATCATACCTGAGAACCCAAGTTAGGATCCTAACCTTTAACACTTATAATCAGGATAACCAAAAGACAAACCGTAGTAGAAGGTAAGGATCAAGGATCCTTGGTCGTTTATCTCCAAAAACCTGAAATAGGATACAACTTGGGACTAAGCCAATATAAGATAAAAGTTAGTAACTAGGGACAAGCCCAACAATTCTGGGGACAAGCCCAATATACTGGGGACAAGCCCAAAGGATAACTGGGAAACAAGCCCAAAGGATAACTGGGGACAAGCCCAAAGGATCGTATGTAAACTGGAGTATGGCCCTCACTGGCGACTATCCAAACTTAGTGACATGAAAATGCCAAAACCTTAACTAACGTGAAAATGTTAGAAACCTTAGGAACGGATGTATGGTACGTCTACCATTATACGTAGGATCCTGAATATAGCCAGTACAATGAAATTGTCAGCCCCTAAAGTGAGTACTGGTCCCATTGCCATGAACTATACCAGGATCATCGTGCGCTACTGGCGAAACTGGGGACAGGCCCAAACTGGGGTCAAGCCCAAATAACTGGGGTCAAGCCCAAATAACTGGGGTCAAGCCCAAATAACTGGATACTTCTGTGGATACTCAACCCTTTGTTAAGGATATCTGAACCTTCAAAACTCATAATCAAGTAAAAGGAGGATAAAGGATACATGATCCTTATCCTTATATAGGATAAAAAAATGAAATAGTTTGAGATTAGATCATTACCAAAATGAGGATCAGCTGTCCTATAAGGATCCTTCAAGGATACTTGTCATGTAAGGATCATGGATCCTTGTCACATGAAATACTTCTTCAAATGGACAGCATTCCAAGCTCTTGCTAGCAAATCACCTTCCATTGTTAACAATTGATATGCCCCCTTTCCTGCCTCAGCTTCGATCAAGTAAGGGCCTTCCCACTTTGGTGCCAACTTCCCATCAGCAGGATTGGTGGTATTCTGAAATGCTTTCCTTAACACCATATCACCAACTTGGAATTTCCTGATCCTGACATTTTTGTTGTAGGCTCCAGCCATCCTTTGTTGATAACTAGCCATCCTTATCCTTGCCAAATTCCTGAGTTCTTCTATAGTATCCAAGTCTTGAACCAAGTGTTCAGCATTTTCTACAGGATCACGAATGCTTGTTCTTGCAGTAGGAACCACCATCTCTGTAGGGATCACTGATTCTGCCCCAAATACCAAAGAAAATGGAGTTTGGCCAGTAGCATTCTTGGGAGTTGTCCTATCAGCCCATAGTACATAAGGTAGTTCTTCTGCCCACTTTCCTTTCTTGGATCCAAGCTTTTTCTTCAAATTGTTGATGATGATCTTGTTGGATGATTCTGCCTGACCATTAGCTTGTGGGTGGACTGGTGTTGATGTTATCATCTTAATCCCCCAGCTATCACAAAAGTTAGTAGTTCTACTCCCAATAAATTGGGATCCATTATCACAAACAATTTCTGAAGGGATACCAAACCTAGTAATAATGTTTCTTTTAATAAAGGATATAACTTCCTTTTCTCTGACTTGAGCAAAGGCTTCAGCCTCTATCCACTTGGAGAAGTAATCAGTCATGGCAAGCATGAATACTTTTCCACCAGGTGCCTTAGGAAGCTTACCAACTATATCCATTCCCCATCTCATAAATGGCCATGAAGAGGATATAGGATGCAAAAGCTCTGCTGGTTGATGAAGGATATTACTATGTCTCTGACAAGGATCACACTTCCTGGCATATTCCACAGCATCCTTCTTCATAGTAGGCCAATAGTATCATGTCCTCAGGATCCTTGAGAATAATGCCCTGCCCCCAGTGTGGTTTCCACAATCTCCTTCATGGAAATCCTTTAGGACTTCTTGGATTTCAGGATCCTCAATGAATCTTAGATATGGTCCTGCAAGAGATCGTTTATACAACATATTATTCAATATTGTAAATTGAGATACCTTAATTTTGAAAGCCCTAGGGTTTTCTCCTGTAGGAATCTCTCCATGTTGTATGTATCTCATGATTGGGAGGATCCATGATCCTGAATGAGATTGAGTATCATCACTAGGGATGATTGCAGAATCCTCTCCTATTTCCATAGCTATATGATCCTCGATAGCAGGGGTTAGGATGTGGATAATAGGGATCTTGATATCCTCCGGGATCTTCAAGGATGATCCTAAGTTGGCTAATGCATCAGCCTCTGCATTCTCTTCCCTTGGTACCTATGTCAAACTAAAGGAAACAAAAGAGAGTGCCAATTCTTTGACTATCTCTAAATATTTGATTAGCTTTTCACCTTTAACAGCATAGGATCCCTTAAAGTGATTAGTGATTAATAAAGAATCTACATGTACCTCAAGATACCTGATCCTCATATGCTTGGCAATTTGCAAACCAGCTATCAAGGCTTCATATTCAGCCTCATTATTAGTAGTTTGAAACTCACAAGCTATGGAGTGGAGTATTATGTCCCCCTGTGGCGATTTTAGTAGTATTCCAAGCCCTGTTCCTTTGATATTAGAGGCTCCATCAATGAAGAGTATCCAAGGATCCTTAGTTTCTTCAAGCTGTTGGACTTCTAACTCAGCTTCCTTTTGCAAGTCACTACTGAAATCTGCCACAAAGTCAGCTAAGGCTTGGGATTTAATGGCAGTCCTTGGTTCATATCTTATATCATAAGCACTAAGCTTCACTGCCCACTTAGCCATCCTTCCTGACATTTCAGGTTTCCTGAGAACATTCTTAATTGGAAAAATAGTCTTAACAATAATGGCATGAGTCTCAAAATAATGTCTTAATTTAGTTGATGCCATAATTAATGCAAGGATAAGTTTCTCTAAGTGTGAATACCTGGATTCAGCATCAAGCAAACTCTTACTTACATAATAAACAGGATGTTGTGTACCTTGGTGATCCTTAACAAGGACCGCACTTACTACTTTTGAGGATACTGCTAGGTATAAGGATAATATATCCCCCTTTTCTGGTTTCATCAAGGCGGGGGCTGAGGATAGGTAATCCTTAAGAGCTTTGAGGGCACTTTCATGCTTCTCAGTCCATTCAAATTTCTTGTTCTTCCTCATGATGTCATAGAATTCCTTGCACTTTTCTGAGGATTTGGATATGAACCTGTTCAAGGCTGCGATCCTTCCTGTCAATCTTTGCACATCCTTAGCATTGGCAGCAAATTTGATATTCACAATAGCCTTGATTTGCTCTGGACTTGCTTCAATGCCCCTCTTTGTCACCATATAGCCTAAGAATTTACCTGCCTTAACACCAAAATGACACTTGGAAGGATTTAGTTTCATATTAAATTTATCAAGGATATTGAATGCTTCCTCTAAGTCTTTAAGGTGATCCTCAGCTTCCTTGGACTTAACCACCATGTCATCTATATAGACTTCCATAGTGTGTCCAATTTGTTCCTTGAACATCATATTGACTAGCCTTTGATAAGTAGCACCTGCATTCCTTAGTCCAAATGGCATAGCAATATAACAATATATACCAGTTGGGGTCATAAAGGCTGTATCCTCTTGATCAGATGGTTCCATCTGAATTTGTTAAAATCCAGAAGAAGCATCCATAAAAGTCAACAACTCATGACCCGCGGTAGCATCCACCATGGAGTCAATGTGGGGTAATGGGAAAGGATCCTTGGGACATGCCTTGTTTAAATCAGTAAAATCGACACATACCCTCCACTTTCCATTTTTCTTTTGAACAACAACCACATTGGCTAACCAACTTGGATACTTAACCTCTCTTATCATACCTGCCCGAAGTAGTTTATCTACTTCTTCCTGGATAATAGCATTCCTTTCAGGTGCAAACTTCCTCCTCTTTTGATGTATAGGCTTGAATGACCTGTCAATGCCAAGCTTATGAGTAATTATATCCTTAGATATACCTGTCATGTCTTCATGCTTCTAGGCAAAGGTAGTTTTCCTTCTTTTAAGGAAGGATACTAGATCCTGTTCAATGTCACTAAGGATCCCTGATCCTATGAAAATCCTGGACTCAGGATCATGAGGATCCATGAGGATTTCTTTTACATCATGCTATCTTGCCTCCAAGACATCTCTTGAAGGATACTTTAATTGCTATTGCTCCCTTGGTTTTGAGGCTGGCTTCATTGATGAGGTATAGCAATTCTTAGCTTCTTGTTGATCACTCTCAATTTTCACCACTCCCCATGGACTTGGAAGCTTTACACATTGATGATAGGTGGATGGGACTGCCTTCATGTCATGTATCCACGACCTGCCAAGGATAACATTACAACATGATAAGCAATCTATAACACAAAATTTCTGATAAGAATGGAGTCCTTCAATATAGATAGGGAGTTTGATGTCCCCCAATGTGTTCTTGGTTTCCCCGCTAAATCCCACAAGGACTGAGGATCTTGGGATAATATCAGACTCCGGGATATCGATCTTCTTGAGGACATCAAGCTGAATGATGTTCACAGAGCTTCCTCCATCTATAAGGATCCTACGAACAAAGTGGTTAGAAATAAATAATGTAATTACAAGACCATCATGATGAGGATCCTGGACATCAACACGATCATCCTCATCAAAGGTTATGACTTTATCCTGGGTAACAATGGAGGTCCGGATGAGTCTGTCTCCATTATCCATCTTGGTTTCCTTAGCATGTCTTTTTGCTGCTGAAAAGGAGGTACCACAAATGTCTGATCCACCGGATATAAAGTTTATAACTTGTGCATCTGCTGGAGGAGCAGGAGCCTTTTCTGGGATCCTTTCAGGATCCTGGATCCTTGACTTCTTCCGTCCCAAAAGTTCCTTCAAATGCCCCTTGCTCAACAAGTAACCAATTTCCTTTCTAAGTGCAATACACTCTTCAGTGAGATGCCCGAAATCCTCATGATATGCACACCACTTGGACTTATCCTTTGTAGCAGCTGGTTTATCACTTTTTCTCGGCCACCTAGCTTTCTCACCTAGATTCTGCATTGCAAGAATTAGCTCATTGTTATCAACAGAAAAACAGTATTCAGAAATGGGAGGATAATCCTCATCATCCTCTTCCTGTTCCACTGCATGCACATCCTGGTTATCAGACTTGTTGTAGGACTTTGATTTGTTGTTCCTGAAGTAGGATCCTTGCTTTTCCTGTTTGGAGGATCCTGTCAGTCTTTCCTGGATCCTTTTGTCATCCTCTAGACGGATGAACCTAAGGGCCCTGGTTCTTACTTCATCAAAATTCCTGCATGGGGTCATAACAAGATCATCATAGAATAATGAATCCCTAAGCAATCCCATTTTAAAGGCTTCTACAGCCGTAGCAATATCCAAGTTAGGAATATCTAAGGATTCTTTACTAAACTTAGTGATGTAATCTCTAAGTGATTCATTTTGACCTTGTGTTACCCTATATAGATCACTAGTTAATCGTTCAAACTTTCTACTACAAGAGAATTGACTATTAAACAAATTAACTAGATTAGCAAATGAAGTAATAGAGTAAGGGGGAAGACTTAGCAGCCACTTAAGAGCAGATCCTGTGAGTGTGGATCCAAAACCCTTGCATAGACATGCTTCTTTTAACCTCTCAGGAATCGGATTGATTTCCATCCTCTCCCTGTACTGAGCTATATGCTCCTCTGGATCCGTCGAACCATCATACAGCTTCATGGAAGGTATCTGGAATCTTTTGGGTATCTCAGCATCACAAATAGGTGGTGCAAAACGAGATATCCTATGGCTACCGTCTGCAATTTCAGGAATGGGTTTAACCACTCCTGGTATGCTGGATATCATATCCTTAAGCTTCTGTAGCTCCCTAGCCATAGCCTGATTGATACCTGTATCCTGCATAGAGCCATGGTTAGTGTTATATGAATTATTGAAAGTGTTACCTCCCATTGGATTCATGTTTGGAATTCCGGATGTGAATCCATGTTGACGGGGTTCTGGAATGATTGAAGGACCAGAGGAAGCGATGGTCTGCATTGGTATGAAGTCTCCTTGATGAACATCCGAGCTTGGAGGCTGCATACTTCTTAAGAATCCTTGATCCTGAAAGATGTTGGATCCTTGAGGCTGAGAGGATCCTTGAAGCTGAAAGGATCCTGGAACAATAGAGAATCCTTGCACCTGGGAGGATCCTTGGACCTGGGAGGATCCTTGGACCTGGGAGGATCCTTGGACCTGGGAGGATCCTTGAACCGCGTGCATTCCCAAATATCCTCGTGAGCTGAAGGATCCTTGATGCTGAATAGAGGATCCCGATGGCTGAAAATAGGATCCCTGAGGCTGGGAATGAGAGCCAAATGCCTGACTCATAGTTGCCGTTCCATAACGCCTTTCTGATGGACCACTTTGATACTGGATGCCCGGAACTGCCGATTGTAGGGTAGTTACAACTGGAGTGTCAAAATTCAATGACCTTGGCATCAGAGGAGAGTGATCCTCCACTGATTTCTTCTGTTTCTTGATATCACCAATCTCTTGGAGGATCCGTTCATTGGTTTTATCCTGCTCTTGCATGCGATCCCTCATCTGCAAAATCAGATTAAAAAGATCATTAGTAGTAGGATTAGTGGAAACAGAAGAAGTTGGTGGTTTTGAGAAAATGGGGGTTTGTCTCTTCGCAGCATTCTCAGCATTTTTCTGGGATCCAGAAGGTGGTGGAGGCAAAGGAGGAACGCCTTGTGAAGAACTGATTGCCGGCATAGAACTTGATGTATTCTTTGCTGAGGAAGCCATTTGCTTGGTTGTAATGAACCGAAATGATCACAAGAATATGAATCTTCTTAGGAATGAAGCACCAATTGCCCCACGGTGGGCGCCAAACTGTTTTGGTCAAAAATCAAGCTAAGATTATGCAACCAAACTTTCTGTTGTGAGGTGTGATGCTTGAATCAATGAACAATGCTATGGATCACTCAGAAATGAAATTAACAAGTGACACAATGATTTATACGAGGAAAAAGCCCTTGATCAAGAGTTGATCTCCGGCATAAAAAACCTCGGGTGATGGAAACTACCGATCACCAACTCAGATTAAACAAGAAATATATTACAACTTCGGATGATAGCGAGCTAGTTACAAGGATCACTATAGTGTAATGTGCAAAAAGTGTATAATCGCCAAGTGAATCGTTGAGAGCTGATGAAAGCAGTTACGAGTGTGTGTGTGTTAAGCTAAAAATAGCCAAGTGTTCTAATTTAGCTCGCTATCCCCTTATAAATTTAGAAAAAATCTAAGATAACAAACTGTCCGCATTTCATGCAAGTCTTCCGCGACCTCCATAACGTTCGAAATAGTCAAGCACGTGCGGAATAAAAAGAGAATATACTCCAGGAATATCGCCAAGACCAAGTCCAAGCTCGTACTCCTGCAAAACAACTTCATATTCAAAGTAGACAATCATTAGTGTAAGGATCACTATGATGATCCATGATCCTGATCCCACAATAACTTCTGAGGATCACTAATTCAATAGAATTGAGGATCACTAAGCCTGACAGTAATTGAGGATCACTGATCATTGGAAAATCTTCCCCTAACACTAGCCCGAGCGCCGTAGTTCCAAAGCCTGTCACCTCTAAGGGGGGAAAGAAGAGGAAGGCCACTGAAGCTGAAAATATTGAAGGCTTGCCTCTTATCCGCCACCAGTTCCAAGAATACTTTGCTGATGTAAGGATCACTGACTCTGCTTGATTATCATGCCCACTTGAGGATCACGGATCCTGAACTTTACCTTGTCTTTTTTTGCAGAAATTCAATGAGGTCGAAATGCTGTTTGATGCTTATGTTGAGGAGGCGGAGCAAAAGCATCTGGAGTATCAAAAATTCTTCCTTGCCAATGATCAAACTATCTCTCGCCTTGAGAAGGATCTTGCTCTGGCAAAGCAGCAGCTGGTCATGGCCCAGATAAATGCTGATCATGAGAAGCACGACCTGCTAGAAGATGCTAAAGTCTCTGCTGCTATCACCATGTATAAGATCAAGCTGCAAATGGCTCAGGAGGCTGAGGATCCTGACTTCGACAGGACAACTTGGGACAAGGAGGGCTGGAAGGCAAAGCTGGCAGAGCTAGAGGATGAAGAGGAGGCTACCGAGGTCTTGGCGATCGAGGCAAGTGGCAGCGGGAAGGATCAAGCTGGTGGTGATGATGCTGGTGGTGATGCAGCCAAGGTGTGAGCTGCAGAAATGGGCAATGATGGATATTTCTAGACGTGGCCGGAGCCCATTTTTTAGGATTTGGTAGTGGTTTTTTGGTTATGTTGTTTTAAAACAATGTTGGGTTGTACTTTGAACAATAGTTTCTAGGGTTGTGGATCATGGATCCTTAGACAATAGGTAGGATAATAGGTGGTGGAGGGATCCTCTGTTTGGGGGATGAAACCACTTATTATCCTGCCATCTTTTATTTCCTGCACTTCAAAGACCTATTAACAATGGACACCCTTTGCCAACCCAAGTGGACGGGCTACGTATTGCTGGTAGAAACTTGGGTTGGCAATTTTGACAACCTTAAAAGGGTTTAACTTTTGTGAATAAATAAAACTTTAACTTTTTGGCTATTTCCCGTGTTATTATCCTTATGAATTCTTTATTTTTCTACTGTTGTTATTCACTTTCTTTGAATTTGTAAGTAAAGAATAAAGGTTTAATAAATCGTGTTTAAAAGTTTTAGGATATGATCAAGGATCAAATATCCTATAGTCGATAAATTCAGAAAAGTTATGCAACTTAAGGATCATTAGTTCTGTTGTCAAAGGATAAGGGTCACTTATATAAATAATGAATGAAATCAAAGTGATCAAGGATCATACCTGAGAATCCAAGTTAGGATCCTAACCCCTTAACATTTATAATCAGGATAACCAAAAGACAAACCTTAGTAGAAGGTAAGGATCAAGGATCCTTGGCTGTTTAGCTTCAAAGACCTGAAATGGAACATAACTTGGGACTAAGCCAATATAAGAGAAGAGTTAGTAACTGGGGACAAGCCCAACAATTCTGGGGACAAGCCCAAAGGATAACTGGGGACAAGCCCAAAGGATCTTGTGTAAACTGGAGTATGGCCCTCACTGGCGACTATCCAAACTTAGTGACATGAAAATGCCAAAACCTTAGCTAACGTGAAAACGTTAGAAACCTGAGGAACGGATGTATGGTACGTCTACCATTATACATAGGATCCCGGATACAGCCAGTACAATGAAATTGTCAGCCCCTAAAGCGAGTACTGGTCCCATTGCCATGAACTGTACCAGGATCATCGTGCGCTACTGGCGATACTGGGGACAGGCCCAAAAACTGGGGCCAAGCCCAAATAACTGGGGTCAAGCCCAAATAACTAGGGTCAAGCCCAAATAACTGGGGTCAAGCCCAAATAACTGGATACTTCCGTGGATACTCAATCCTTTGTTAAGGATACCTAAACCTTCTGCAAAACTCAGAATCAAGTGAAAGGAGGATAAAGGATCCAGGATCCTTATCCTTGTATATAGGATAATTAAAGAATGAAATAGATTGAGATTAGATCATTACCAGGATGAGGATCACCTATCTCCTAAGGATCCTTCAAGGATACTTGTTATGAAAGTGGCTAAGGATCATGGATCCTTATCACATGAAGTATTTCTTCAAGTGGACAACATTCCAAGCTCTTGGTAGCAAATCACCTTCCATTGTTAGCAATCTATATGCCCCCTTTCCTGCCTCAGCTTCAATCAGGTAGGGGCCTTCCCACTTTGGTGCCAACTTTCCATCAGCAGGATTTGTGGTATTCTGAAATGCTTTCCTTAATACCATATCACCAACTTGGAATTTCCTGACATTTTTGTTGTAGGCTCCAGCCATCCTTTGTTGATAACTAGCCATCCTTATCCTTGCCAAATCCCCGAGTTCTTCTATAGTATCCAAGTCTTGAACCAAGTTTTCAGCATTTCCTTCAGGATCACGGATGCTTGTTCTTGCAGTAGGAACCACCATTTCTGTAGGGATCACTGATTCTGCCCCAAATACCAAAGAAAATGGAGTTTGGCCAGTGGCATTCTTGGGAGTTGTCCTGTCAGCCCATAATACATAAGGTAGTTCTTCTGCCCATTTTCCTTTCTTGGATCCAAGCTTCTTCTTCAAATTGTTGATGATGATCTTGTTGGATGATTCTGCTTGACCATTAGCTTGTGGGTGGACTGGTGTTGATGTTATCATCTTAATCCCCCAGCTGTCACAAAAGTTAGTAGTTCTATTCCCAATAAATTGGGATCCATTATCACAAACAATTTCAGAAGGGATACCAAATCTAGTAATAATGTTTCTTTTGATAAAGGATATCACTTCTTTTTCTCTGACTTGAGCAAAGGCTTCAGCCTCTATCCACTTGGAGAAGTAATCAGTCATAGCAAGCATGAACACTTTTCCACCAGGTGCCTTGGGAAGTTTACCAACTATATCCATTCCCCATCTCATAAATGGCCAAGAAGAGGATATAGGATGCAAGAGCTCTGCTGGTTGGTGAAGGATATTACTATGTCTATGACAAGGATCACACTTTCTGGCATAATCCACAGCATCCTTCTTCATGGTAGGCCAATAGTATCCTGTTCTCAGGATCCTTGAGAATAATGCCCTGCCCCCAGTGTGGTTTCCACAATCTCCTTCATGAAAATCCTTTAGAACTTCTTGGATTTCAGGATCCTCAATGCATCTTAGATATGGTCCTGCAAGAGATCGTTTATATAACATGTTATTCAATATTGTAAATTGAGATACCTTAATTTTGAAAGCCCTGGGGTTTTCTCCTGTAGGAATCTCTCCATGTTGTATGTATCTCATGATTGGAAGGATCCATGATCCTAAATGAGATTGTGTATCGTCACTAGGGATGATTGCAGAATCCTCTCCTATCTCCATGGCTACATGATCCTCAATAGCGGGGGTTAGGATGTGAATAATAGGGATCCTGATATCCTCTAGAATCTTCAAGGATGATCCTAGATTGGCCAATGCATCAGCTTCTGCATTCTCTTCTTTGGGTACCTGTGTCAAACTAAAGGAAACAAAAGAGAGTGCCAATTCTTTGACTATCTCTAAATATTTGATTAGCTTTTCACCTTTAACAGCATAGGATCCATTAAAGTGATTAGTAATTAACAATGAATCTACATGTACCTCAAGATACCTGATCCTCATATGCTTGGCAATTTGCAAACCAGCTATCAAGGCTTCATATTCAGCCTCATTATTAGTAGTTTGAAACTCACAAGCTATGGAGTGGGGTATTATGTCCCCCTGTGGCGATTTTAGTAGTATTCCAAGTCCAGTTCCTTTGACATTAGAAGCTCCATCAGTGAAGAGTATCCAAGGATCCTTAGTTTCTTCGAGCTGTTGGACTTCTAACTCAGCTTCCCTTTGCAAGTCACTACTGAAATCTGCCACAAAGTCAGCTAAGGCTTGGGATTTAATGGCAGTCCTTGGTTCATATCTTATATCATAAGCACTAAGCTTCACTACCCACTTAGCCATCCTTCCTGACATTTCAGGTTTTCTGAGAACATTCTTAATTGGAAAATTAGTCTTAACAATAATGGCATGAGTTTCAAAATAATGTCTTAATTCAGTAGATGCCATAATTAATGCAAGGATAAGTTTTTCTAAATGTGAATACCTGGATTCAGCATCAAGCAAACTCTTACTAACATAATAGACATGATGTTGTGTACCTTCGTGATCCTTAACAAGGATCGCACTTACTGCTTTAGAGGATACCGCCAAATACAAGGATAATATATCCCCTTTTTCTGGTTTCATCAAGGCAGGGGCTAAGGATAGGTAATCCTTAAGAGCTTTGAGAGCATTTTCATGCTTTTTAGTCCACTCAAATTTCTTGTTCTTCCTCAAAATGTCATAGAATTCCTTGCATTTTTCTGAGGATTTGGTTATGAACCTGTTCAAGGCTGCGATCCTGCCTGTCAATCTTTGCACATCCTTGGAATTGGCAGGAGATTTGATATTCACAATAGCCTTAATTTGCTCTGGACTTGCTTCAATGCCTCTTTTTGTCACCATATAGCCTAGGAATTTACCTGCTTTAACACCAAAGTGACACTTGGAAGGATTTAGTTTCATATTAAATTTATCAAGGATATTGAATGCTTCCTCCAAGTCTCTAAGGTGATCCTCAGCTTTCTTGGATTTAACCACCATGTCATCTATATAGACTTGTGTGTCCAATTTGTTCCTTGAACATCATATTGACTAGCCCTTGATAAGTAGCACCTGCATTCCTTAGTCCAAATGGCATAGCAATATAACAATATATAGCAGTTGGGGTCATAAAGGTTGTATCCTCTTGATCAGATGGTTCCATCTGAATTTGTTGAAATCCAGATGAAGCAGCCATAAAAGTCAACAACTCATGACCTGCGGTAGCATCCACCAGGGAGTCAATGTGGGGTAATGGGAAAGGATCCTTGGGACATGCCTTGTTTAAATCAATAAAATCGACACATATCCTCCACTTTCCATTTTTCTTTTGAACAACAACCACATTGGCTAACCACCTTGGATACTTAACCTCTCTTATCATACCTGCCCGTAGTAGTTTATCTACTTCTTCCTGGATAATGGCATTCCTTTCAGGTGCAAACTTCCTCCTTTTTTAATGAATTGGCTTGAATGACCTGTCAATGCCAAGTTTATGAGTAATTATATCTTTAGATATACCTGTCATGTCCTCATGCTTCCAGGCAAATGTAGTTTCCCTCCTTTTAAGGAAGGATACTAGATCCTGTTCAATGTTGCTGAGGATCCCTGATCCTATGAAGACTATGGATTCAGGATCATGAGGATCCATAAGGATTTCTTTCACATCATGTTCCCTTGCCTCCAAGACATCTCTTGGAGGATGCTTTAATTGCTATTGCTCCCTTGGTCTTGAGGCTGGCTTCATTGATGACGTGTAACAATTCTTAGCTTCTTGTTGATCACTCTCAATTTTCACCACTCCCCATGGACTAGGAATCTTTACACATTGATGATAGGTAGATGGGACTGCCTTCATGTCATGTATCCATGGCCTGCCAAGGATAACATTACAACAGGATAAGCAATCTATAACACAAAATTTTTTATAAGAATGAAGTCCTTCAATATAGATGGGGAGTTTGATCTCCCCCAATGTATTTTTGGTTTCTCCACTGAATCCCACAAGAACTGAGGATCTTGGTACAATATCTGATTCAGGGATGTTCATTTTCTTGAGGACATCAAGCTGAATGATGTTCACTGAGCTTCCTCCATCTATCAGGATCCTGTGAACAAAGTGGTTAGATATAAACAAAGTAATAACAAGACCATCATGATGAGGATCCTGCACATCAACACGATCATCCTCATCAAAAGTTATAATTTTATCCTTGGTAACAGTGGAGGTCCGGATGGGTCTGTCTCCATTATCCATCTTGGTTTCCTTGGCGTGTCTTTTGGCTGCTGAAAAGGAAGTACCACAAATGTCTGATCCACCGGATATGAAGTTTATAACTTATGCATCTGCTGGAGGAGCAGGAGCCTTTTCTGGGATCCTTTCAGGATCCTGGATCCTTGACTTCTTTCGTCCCAAAAGCTCCTTCAAGTGTCCCTTGCTTAACAAGTAACCAATTTCTTTTCTGAGTGCAATACACTCTTCAGTGAGATGTCCAAAATCCTCATGATATGCACACTATTTGGACTTGTCCTTTGTTGCGGCTGGTTTATCATTTTTCCTTGGCCATCTTGCTTTCTCACCTAGATTCTGCATTGCAAGAATTAGTTCATTGTTATCAACAGAAAAACAGTATTCAGAAATTGGAGGATAATCCTCATCATCCTCTTCTTGTTCTACTGCATGCACATTCTGGTTATCAGACTTGTTGTAGGACTTAAACTTGTTATTCTTGAAGTAGGATCCTTGCTTTTCCTGTTTTGAGGATCCTGCCAATCTCTCCTGGATCCTTTTATCATCCTCTAATCGGATGAATCTAAGGGCCCTGGTTCTCACTTCATCAAGATTCCTGCATGGGGTCATAACAAGATCATCATAGAATAATGAATCCCTAAGCAAACCCATTTTAAAGGCTTCTACAGCCGTGGCTATATCCAGATTAGGAATATCTAAGGATTCTTTACTAAACTTAGTGATGTAATCTCTAAGTGATTCATTTTGACCTTGTGTTACCCTATATAGATCACTAGTTAAACGTTCAAATTTTCTGCTACACGAGAACTGACTATTAAACAGGTTAACTAGATTAGCAAATGAAGTAATAGAGTAAGGGGGAAGACTTAGCAGCCATTTAAGAGCAGATCCTGTAAGTGTGGATCTGAAACCCTTGCATAGACATGCTTCTTTTAACCTCTCTGGGATGGGGTTGATCTCCATCCTTTCGCTATATTGAGCTACATGTTCTTCTGGATCCGTTGAACCATCACACAGCTTCATAGTTGGTATTTGAAACCTTTTGGGTATCTCAGCATCACAAATAGGTGGTGCAAAATGAGATATCCTATGACTCCCATCTGCAATTTCAGGAATGGGCTTAACCACTCCTGGAACGCTGGATATCATATCCTTTAACTTCTGTAATTCCCTAGCCATAGCTTGATTGATACCTGTATCCTGCATAGAGCCATGGTTAGTGTTATAAGAATTATTGAAAGTGTTACCTCCCATAGGATTTGAGTTAGGAATTGCATATGTGAATCCATATTGACGGGATTCTGGTATAATTGAAGGACCAGAAGAGGCAATGGTCTGCATTGGAATGAAGTCTCCTTGATGAACATCTGTGCTTGGGGGTTGTACACTTCTCAAGAATCCTTGATCCTGAAAGATGTTGGATCCTTGAACCTACGAGGATCCCTGAAGCTGAGAGGATCCTTGAACCTGAAAGGATCCCTAAGGCTGAGAGGATCCTTGAACCTGAAAGGATCCCTGAGGCTGAGAGGATCCTTGAACCTGAAAGGATCCCTGAGGCTGAGAGGATCCTTGGACCTGAAATGAGGATCCTTGAACCTGTGAGGATCCTTGAACCTGTAAGGATCCTTGAACCGTATGCGTCCCCATGTATCCTCCCGAACTGACAAAGGATCCCGAATGCTGGAAAGAGGATCCCGAAGGCTGAAAACTAGATCCTTGAGGCTGGAAGTGAGACCCAAAAGCCTGACTCATAGTTGTTGCTCCATAACGCCTTCCCAATGGTTTAGTTTGGTACTGGATGTCTATGGCTGCAGATTGCTGGGCAGTTATAGCTGGAGTGTCGAAATCCAGAGACCTTGGTATCAGAGGAGAGTGATCCTCCCCTGATCTCTTCTGTTTCTTGATGTCACTGATCTCCCGGAGGATCTTTTCGTTGGTTTTGTCCTGCTCTTGTATGTGATCCCTCATCTGCAAAATCAAAGTAAAAAGATCACTAGTAGTAGGATTAGAAGAAACAGAAGAAGTTGGTGGTTTTGGGAAAATGGGGCTTTGTCTCTTTGCAGCATTTTCAGCATTCATCTGGGATCCAGAAGGTGGTGGAGGCAAAGGAGGAACGCCCTGTGAAGAACTCATTGCCGGCATTGAACTTGAAGTGTTCTTCGCTGAGGAAGCCATCTGCTTGGTTGTAACGAACCGAAATGATCACAAAAACAGCAGAAACTTCTTATGAATGAAGCACCAATTGCCCCACGGTGGGCGCCAAACTGTTTTGGTCAAAAATCAAGCAAGGATAATGCAACCAAATCTTTTGTTGTGAGGTGTGATGCTTGAATCAATGAACAATGTTAAGGATAACTCGGAAATGTAATGAACAAATGACACAAGAATTTATACGAGGAAAAAGCCCTTGATCAAGAGTTGATCTCCGGCACAAAAAACCTCGGGTGATGGAAACTACCGATCACCAACTAAGATTAAACAAAAGAAATTTACAACTCGGGATGATAACAAGCTTGTTACAAGGATCACTAATGTGAAATGTGCAAAAAATGTATGAAATCGCCAAGTAGTGTTTGAGAGCTGATTGAGAGCTGTTACGAGAGTGTGTGAATGCCCAAATTAGCTAAGTGTTCTAACTCAAGCTTGTTATCCCATTTTAAATTAGAAATAACTAAATTAACAAACTATCCGCAAATGGTGCAAGCTCCCCATGATCTCCATAACGTCCATAAGAGCCAAGCACGTGCGGAATATTGAGGGAATATGCTCTAGGAATTTCGGTAAGACTTGGTCCATGCCTTTGCTCCTGCAAAACAAGCTTACGTACAAGGTAGACAATTGTTAGTAAAAGGATAACAATAAGGATCCTGGATCCTGATCCTGCAACACCTACTGAGGATCCTTAGTTCAAACAGAATTGAGGATCCATGATCCTAGCAGCATTTGAGGATCCGTGATCCTTAGGATTGGAAAATCCTCCCCTAACACCCATCACATATCAACCTTTCAATATCGATGTTGCAGTATAATTGTTGCAACATCGTGAAAAGTTGCATGTGATACCTTCATTGATGGGAGAGTTGCAGCTTGAACGGACGATATGTATCTTCTATCGTGAAAAGTCAGATGTGCTACAACAGTTGAGAAGAGACCTTTGCATTTTAGGTTTGTTTCTTATTTTGATTAACTGTTGATGATGTTGAGAGTTTTTATTTACACTGACATTTTAGAATATGTTAAGATGCGTGTTTATATTATTAAAATGAACTACTACATAGAAAAATAGAAATTTAATGAAATATTTATAAAGTATTGCACGCTAGAGTTAACACTTGCTAGGATTTCGTAGACTCTGGCCTTGCTCCACGTGATTTCATGCTCTCTTTTTAATTTCAGGTCAGTTAGCATGTTGCAGATTTTCTGATCCTGTTTTAGCAGTTGTGTCAGAAACTCTTCTGCATTCTTCTGGAAATCTGATGGAGGAGAGTGATGGACTTCATCGAGCAATGCTATGTTGTTCCAGGTTTTGTTGTAATTAGTGTCATTGATTATGTCGACTTTCCTATTTAGTTCTTCGTCTGTTCTTTGTTCTTTGAGTGACCACATCGAGAATTGTGTTTTAACATCGCTGGTGTCTGACCAGTGGTAGAAGCTGAAGTTTGCCATGTAGATTCTTTGTTGGTTTTTCTGATTTGGAACAATTTTTTACAGAAAGTGATTTGTAGGACAATTTGTTGATGTTTTGAATCAAAAGTAATCATCGGTCTTTTATAGAGTTTAAAAACGCGTCTACATGGTAAATGAAAAGGTTAATTGTAATTGTGATAATCTGCTTTTGTTCTTTGAACTTCGAATTTTTGTCCCTTGGGTTTCTTGGTATTTAATTTTACAGTTTTCCCATAAAAGTTGTTTGAAAAGGTTTTTACATTAAAAGACTGTTGTTTTGAAATATACATTAATATGTTTATATTAAATCTACACGTTTTCACAATTACAAATTTCAGTATATAAACTCATAGTCACTTCACCTGTTTTTCATCAAGTTTTCCTACGAAGATATCATACTTTTAGGAAAGTCGAGTAATATAGTTTATTTAAATGGCGTCATTCACAAATGCAAAATCAGATGATTTAAAGCAGCGTTTTGTCAGGCAAATCGAGGAACATGTGTATGAAGATAGGGCTACTCTTCAAGAGCTGAAGAGATGTTTTGATGGATTGCAAGTTGGCCTGTTCACTAGAGAGCAGGTTTCCAGAGATCTTATGCGGATGCCTTCAACTTCCGTTCGTGAGCTTTGTGTTGTCAGTAATATAGAATGCGGTGATAGAGACGTGGAGTTCATGGCGATGCTGAAGGACATACATCGAGAGGTTCAGCAATCGATGGAGTTGAAGCTAAAGTTTCTTAATTCTTGCTGTTATTGTTAGATTTGAACTTTAATGTTGTTCAGTATGTGATGTAATTATTGGACTTTTAATGTCATGAATAAATGAATAAATTTTAATCTTATGAATCTATGTCGTGTTTTAGTTTTACTTATTTAGTGTTTGAGTTTGATTTAGATAATGTTGATATTGAATTGTGTCTGAACATATGTTTGGTAAGTCAACAGAGGTTTAATAGTATCAAGGGTTGGTTTGATGGTGAACAGATTATGTTGATGTTGAATTGTGTCTGAACATCTGTTTGGTAAGTCAACAGAGGTTTAATAGTATCAAGGGTTGGTTTGATGGTGAACAGATGAGTGCAAAGATAAAACAAATGTTCAGAATTTGATCATTGATAGTAGTTTTTGAAGAATATGTGCTCCTGTAAATTACAGAGAGTCAATATTTGGTTTTGTAAAAGGTCTGTTGTAGTTAAAGTTTGGTAAAAGAGAACATCTGCTGATGATGAAACAACTGTGTATGCTAACGACTGTTTGATTTACCACTGCTGACTAAATGAATAAATTTTAATAGTATTAATGTTTGTTGTTGCATCTTCATTTTAATTATTTCAGTCATACCTAAGTATTATTATATAATAATTTTGTATATCAATAACAGTTTTTTGGAAGAATTTACCGTATATTTTGGTGTTGTAAAAGGTGATGTGTAGCTAAAGTCTGACAAAAGAGAGCATCTGCTGATGAATAAATGTCTGAAGATGCAAAGGTCTGCTATGGGTCAATAGATGTTAACGAACAACAGATGATATTAAATCTTAAAATGCTTAACAGAGGATTTGATACTAACAGTCGTTGGGCTAATGATGAATAAGTATTATTATATAAGGTCTGCTATAAGTATTATTGATAGTAGTTTTTTGAAGAATCTGTGCTCCTGCAAATTACAGAGAGTCAATATTTGGAGTTGTAAAAGGTCTTTTGTAGTTAAAGTTTGGTAAAAGAGAACATCTGCTGATGATGAAACAACTGTGTATGCTAACGACTGTTTGATTTACCACTGTTGACTAATATGAATAAATTTTAATAGTATTAATCTTTGTTGTCGCATATTCATTTTAATTATTTTAGTCATTCCTAAGTATATTATTATATAATAATTTTGTTTATCAATAACAGTTTTTTGGAAGAATTTACCGTATATTTTGGTGTTGTAAAAGGTGATGTGTAGCTAAAGTCTGACAAAAGAGAGCATCTGCTGATGAATAAATGTCTGAAGATGCAAAGGTCTGCTATGGGTCAACATATGTTAACGAACAACAGATGATATTCAATCTTAAAATGCTTAACAGAGGATTTGATACTAACAGTGGTTGGGCTAAAGTCTGCTGTTATAAAAGGTGTGTTGTAGCTAAAGTCTGACAAAAGAGAGCATCTGCTGTTATAAAAGGTGTGTTTTCAATCTTAAAATGTTTAACAGAGGGTTTGATACTAACAGTGGTTGGGCTAATAGCATATGTTAGACTTACGACTGTTGAGTTACACCGATTGAAAACAACTGTTTTTGAAACTTATGCTTGCCTAAAAATACATCTACTGCTAAATGGTACCGCCTGTTGTCTTAATTTCTATTTATCCTAATGACAGTTGATTTACTATACTGCTGACTGTCATCCATTATGACAACAGTGGTTCTGACGTGGACGGATGTTAGCTAAAAATAAAACAACTACTGAAAGTTATCATCTGTTCTCATAACTTCTGTTTATCTAACGACTGTTTGACTCACACTGTTTCCAACGACCAACAGAGGTTTCCAAACACATTTTGTTAGACATCTTTTATTAAGTTCATTAAATATGTTTTATATTTACTTATAGTTGTCTTTTAGCTATAATAGATAACACATTTCCGTACAATATCTATACATGTGTCTATATGTTCTATCAATATGTGTTATCCATGGTTTTCAGTGTAAATGTAAATAACAAATTCAATAAGGGGTATATGTGTAAATATTTTTCATCTGTTGAAAATATGGGAAAACAAAAACACAACCGTCATTATTTCTTTAGCATCATTACACATCAAACATCTATCATCTGACTTCTTTCAAAAATCTCTTCTTCCCAGTCATTTTCTAGGGTTTCAACTTTCTTATTCTCCGTCTTCTACACTTCAATTACTGGAGGTTTTATTGTTTTTTCTTCAGCAACTGGTATGTACATTCATATTGTAATGAACTTTATATTGTTTAACCAATTTTAATTCAAATCCTATCTTGCTACAAATACGATTTTAAATGTTTATTGCTATACATTCAAGAAGGGTTTAGTTAGGTGTTTGAATCATTTGTTGAGAACATATTAAAATAGTTATTATTTGCAGAAAATTTTTAACTCATACTCTGTTTCTATGATTAATTTCAGTAGATACTCTGTTAATACAAAAAGTTAATGTTCATCTTCGAAGCCAACTTTTTAATACCAATCTTTTAACATCTTTACTGATTCAGGTTTTATCATGTATACTACATTTGTCAAGTTTCTTGATAACCCAGAATCTTTGAAATTGATATGACATGTTTTTATATACATAATTTATTTTTATTGAGATATATATTTAACAGTTGTTATGGTTTATATTTTCTTACATTACTTAAAAATTATATACAGGATGTACCTATAGCCTTTGCTAATCAAAAGTGGGGAGATTGTTGGCAAAAAAATAAGTTGCGAATCTATCATGAGTCTGGTAAAAAATGGGTTGTGAGGGTCAGAACAGAAAATTCAATGCCAATAATAACTGACGGTTGGGACAGTGTTGTTAAAGATCTCAATCTGCAGAGGGATACTTTGTTGGTTTTCAGACCGTTAGGTGATTTTGGGCTTGAACTTTCATGTTTTGTTGATGGCATGTGTGGTGAATCTTATTTCACGTTTAATCGTTATGCAAGATTTGGTTTTACGGTATGACTGTTGATCTTAACTTGAATCCTTTTACATCTTAAACGTGTCAACACTTATTCTCATAAGTTACATACTTCACGTATAGTATTCATTATTTTTAATTTTATGCAGGTAATCGAAGACTGCTTCATTAAACAATTTTACGTAAACAGCCCACCAAGTGGCAAATTTCAAATATGTTATAAGGGTTCCTATTGGAATGTTGAGGCGTCTAAGGTTGATACCAACTTTGTATTTGCTAGAGGATGGCAGGAAATGTGCAACGATGTTGGAATACTGGAGGATGATTTGCTTGTGTTTAGCAGAATTGATGATGTTGTTTTTGAGGTAGTAGTTTATAGAGATGAGACTGAGATTTGCTTTTCGAAGAAACCTGAATCTGACGATGATAGTGTACTTGAGATATCGAAGGCTGATTATGTTGAGAATTTATTGAAGGTACGTATGTATTTAGCATTAGCAGTAAAAGTTTTAATTATTTTAGCATTATATTAATTATTTCATTAATGTTGACCAGGACATCTATGAGGATGAAGAAGTTGTGTCTGTAGGTGAAGGAAGAATCGTTACTCAGGTACTTACTAAATTATTAAAATTATTTATTTTTACTTTAACACATATAAGAATTTAATGTTAGTAATGTTGTTTACTGATGTTACATTTATCCATTGATGTATTATTTAGAATAAGTTACCAACCAATGCCGAATGCACGTCGAAGAGACGTGTGTCTTCACGATTGAATAAAACACAAGATGTAAGTTTACCATCTTAAAGATTGTTATATTACTATGGTTATTAAAGTTAATCTATGACAACAGGTTAAGAAGAAAGGTAAAGTTACTTCTGAGAGAAAGGAGACAGTCAAGAATGTGACTAAGGAAAATGCTGCCTTACCTGTCGGCACAAGTGATCATATTGGATGTTCTTCATCTGCTCACAAAGTTAAGGTATCTATACTCGCCACTTAATTAGTATATGTTATATAAACTGTTTTCTTTTTGTGCATATATTCAACATTCCTTTAATTCACATGTATATGTTTACTTTTTCATCAAGGGGAAGAGAGCCACCAACGTTCAGAAAAAGCTTAACCGTAGAAATAAGATTACAAAGACTGCAAAAAAACATTCTGGACATCTTCTTGACCCTGAGTTCTTTCACTTTGATCACAAAGGATACTATAGGCTGGTATACCATTTTTTATAATAAACTAATGATTTATGTTTATTTGTATGACTATTATTTTTTTCTACACAATACATGTAGCGTCTTCCCGTTGAAGTTGCCAGACGAGCAGGTCTTTCTGTTGATCTTCATCCTTTGAAAGTTCAAAACATGGTTGGAGTTGTGGAGGTTTATGATGTTAAGTAGGAGTTAAATGACTTGAAGACACGTTATGTTGGACGGTTGGCAAAAGTTTATGGCTGAGAATAACTTGAGGTTTGGTGATATGTTGCACTTCACATACGTGTCTTCGCAACAGAAGATCGTATTAAATCAAGTTACCTCAGTTTAACAACGACATTTAAGTATGTTATGATATCAGATATTATAACTATGAATTTTTTGATGGTGATGTTGTATGTTTTTTTTTTAATTATTAACTTGATGTTTTGTTGCTATGTATGGCTAACATGATAAAACACTGTTATTAGCACTTTATGTTTTATATATAGATGATATCATGCTTCTTTTTGCTAATAGTAACTGCAATTAGTAGAAACTTGGTTTATTAATTGCAAATGTGACATTCTTCTGCATTTATGGGTTTATGAATTCAGAATAATGGATGGATATATATGACTGTATTTGGCATGATGATGTTGTTTTTCATATTGTAAAAACCAGGGAATTGTCAAATAATAGATTGGTTTGCCCGATTAGATTATGTGTTAAATTATAGTTCTTTAAGTCATTGTTTCATTTTCTTGAATTTTATGTAATTTTGTAAAGAAGTACAATACCAAACAGTGGTTTGAACATCTGTTTGCCTTTTGGTCAATAGTTAATGGAAACCCATGTTAGGTTCAACAGTGTTTTGAAGAGGAAAACAATGTGAGAATACAGTAGATCTGATTAAGTTAAACATCTGTTCAGGCTTAAACAGATGTTTGGCCTTAAACATATGTTTGGCCTTTTATATCAGAGGTTTGGACTTAAACAGTTGTTTGACCTTAAACAGATGTTTGGCCATAAACAGATGTTTCACCTTAAACAGATGTTTGGCCTTCTATATCAGATATTTGGACTTAAACAGATGTTTTACCTTAAACAGATGTTTGGCCATAAACAGATGTTTTGTAACGCCCGGCTCTTTTGTACTTTCCATTTATAGAAAGTCTTGTTCGTATTTCTATTTTTGGAAATCTTGTATTCTTGTAATCGACTTTTCGTGGTAATTGTTGTAAAATCTAATACTTGGATCATAAATAAAATTCGTATTTCTTTTCACATTCTACATATTCATACATACTCATACGATCGAATTCATTGTACATTGAATCCTTATTCGTAATTCATACGCATACGGTACTTATTTGTGATACATGTCCATGCTTGTCCTTAAATGGTTGATACTTAAAAACCCCCCAATAATATGCGTATTTACACAACGATTAATCATCTAATATGTGACATATACTTGTCACTTACAAACATATTACATACTTATACATCACACATTTTACCTAATTAAATCATGTTTATTTCATATTATACCTTGTTACAAGTTAGGGGAAACATTGTTGCATATTATTACACAACTTAATTAACAAAATTACTCATTATAATGTTAAAAAAAAATAAAGAAATGTGGCAGCCCCAAATCAACAAAATTCAGCCCCATATGGTTGGGTTTTGTGGGCTTGTTTAAAGGTTTAACCCATTCTAAACACTTCCAAAGCCCAACCCATTGAAACCCTAATCCCTTCCCTATATAATAAACATTTCCCCACTCCTTATTCCACTTTTACAAGCCTCCAAACACTTCAAAAACATCTCAAAACCGTAGCTGAGTTTCCACTTTCGGCCAGATTCAGCAAGCTTCACAAAAGTGAGCATAACTCACTCATTTCTTGTCCGTTTTAGCCCATTCTTTTTCCTATGTGCTTGGATTTTCCTTAGCTTCGATTCCATGGGTTTTTCACAGTAAATAAGTCACTGGAACTCCGGAAAAAAGGCTCCAAAGTCCACTGATTGTTTTTGTTTTCATGAAATCTTTGTTAAACTTAACCAAACTTGAGTTTTCTCATCTCAAACCTATGTCCTAATGCTTACAACCTCTCTTATGGTTGGTTAAGCTTAAAAACAAGGTCGAGACACTATAAATCAGAGGTTAAAACCTCAAGTACTTTCTGTTTTGTTTAGGGTATTTCACCCACAAGTCATGTTCAAGCTTAGTTCTTGATGAGAAGTGATTATGGAACAACTTGGGTTGTTCCAACATAAAATCCTCACATGATTTGATGATTTCTCTTAGTTTAGATTAGTTACATACTTGTGTTAATCCTAGTTCTTGACCCTCCTTGGTTGTCTTTACATCAAGTGAAGTGATGAACATTCAAGGGGTCCCTAAATGGAAGCATGTTCTTCCTACCCCATACATGACATCCATGATAACTCGAGGTGCCTAAATGAGGATTCTAATCTTCTACCTCCTACATGAATTATTGGACTTAATAATATGTAATACTTAACCTAAATATGTATACACACTTATTCGAACCTTTAATGTTAAACTTGTGTTTATATGTTAAAGTAGTAGGATACCATCTAAGACTTAAAACTCCAAGTATGATTCTAATGGGCACATTACCCATGAAATACAATATAACCCTAGTGGTTACATAGTGTCATATAAGAGTATAAGTCAAAGATGATTATTTTTAATATCCTACTTTATGTTATGTTAAACTCCAAATTTATAATCTTCCGTTGTACGCCAAACTCACACACCTACGTTTCCTCGTGTAGAAGGACTAGGTGCTCCAAATTAATCCATCCACCAACTCACTCGCGGGATTTCAAGTAGGAAAGCTTGCAACCACCGTGAGTATACTCGATCCCTTTTCCCCCTTTTTATTTTGGGATGCAACATGTACATTATGTAAACAATCTTTGAAACTAGAAACTAAACATACTCAATCCTTGTACAAACATGAAACTAATGTGCTTTACTTATGATTCTTGTATGCTCTATTTGAACGATTTGGAACGTATATGCTCATTAACTTTGCTAGCCCACCTTAACAATTATAGCGCTATAGGATTTACGCACCACCCGTTAAACTTGGGGTATTGTTAAGTTAAACATTTACCATCCCGCTATCAATTGGGATTAGGCTATTTTATGCGTTGGATTCTTGGGTTTGATCATAGTGTACGCCAAAATTGCATACTAGTAATTCACATATTATGAACCATGTTGGATTTGAGTTTTTATTCTATTATGCTATGTAAACAAACTTGTATACTCGCTCATTGCCTTTGCATTGAAACTCTATTTTAATACATGTTGCAGGTTGATTAATGAAGTATGGATGATTGATGAAACAAGTGTAGGATGGACTAGATACACACCTTTAATCTATTTACCTTTTGTTGATTTGAATTTGAACAATGTTGTTATTTCCATTTTTAAATGTTGTATGACAATTTTGTTCTTGCAATGAAATTCGAGTTTAATTAAATATTGTCACATAGTGTTATGATGTTTTGAGCAATTTGTTCGTCTCATCCCGATGTTTCCGCCATCGGTTGGGGTGTGACAGATTGGTATCAGAGCCATAACTATAGGGAATTAGGAAAATTGCCATGCTTTTGCCCTAATCTATAGTTTTAGGAATTTTGCCTCTTATGTGTCGTTTAAAACTTTTGTACTCTACCATGCATGCTTCCTAGCTATACTTCTTATTGATTAAATTTACATGCCTTTCCTAAGGTTAACATGAATACACTTATGTTTATTTGTATACTCTTGTAACACAAACGAGACAACTTTACCAAAATAGGCGTGAAACCCACAATTTGGTAAACGACTCTCATTCTACCTTAAACTATTTTGCACGAAATTTCACCATTAAGCTAGGAGTGAAATCCACAACTTAATGGTAATTTCCATTTCAACTCTAGTGGACCCTTGTCAAAGTGTCGAAATTTTATTTTGACCCGACAAGTACCAACCACATTTAGGGTACGAAATCGTCAAGCTAGGGGTGAAACCCGCATCTCGTCGATTAAGTCACATTCCTCGATTTTCAATCTCGCCAAAGTCCCGATTGTTTCAATCAATTAGAGATGTGTAGTAACCGGAAGGGTAAGATACCGTTAATCGCTTCTCGATGAGAGTATCTTACCTATAGGCCAAAGCACATTTTCTCTAATTCGAAAGGACTTTCGACCCACTTTGGAATAGTCGACATTTCTCTACCCGAAACAATCCTATGTTTTATTGAGCCTTTCTTTTATGTATCTCAATTTATATGTGATTTTATACTTGAACGTTCGTCCATTTCAAAATTTCGTTTTAATCATTTCGCACGTTATCGCAATCACAAACAATAATAATCCCTCGTGAACAAACTAAATTTACAATGCTTTCATTTATTCATGCTATACTATGTGGAATTCATGACTATGCTATGTGAAACTTCTAAACTCTTTATGCTATGTGAATCAATTTGAATCTTTTATGCTATGTGACACTTTATGCTATGAGAATCATTTTATGCAAACGATTTTTCGTAAACAAACGTTATGATCAAGTCTCACCTATTCGTTCTTTTGAATCTTAGATGTCTTCTCGTCACTCCAACTCGTCTAAGAAGTCAAAGTCCCGTGCTACGAAGAAGATGATGGCTTTCATGGCCGATCAATTTGCGCGCGTCGTTCCAAAGGTCATTTCCGAAATTCGAGCTTCTGAAACTCCGAACTCTTCCGTCGACTCTAAGGTCGAAACACGCAAGCCCGCTTCGTTCAACTTCAAGCACTTTTCATCGTGCAATCCCAAACCATTCACTGGCAATGATGGGGTGACCGCCATGCTCGAGTGGTTCGATAGCATAGAGGTCACGTTCATCAACAGCGATTGCCCTAATGAGCTCAAAACGCGTAGTGCGACTGGGGTATTCCAAGCCCGAGCTCTCGAATGGTGGACGAATGAGAGGAACATTCGTTCGAATGAACTGGCATATGCGTTGGCATGGGAGGAAGTAAAGGCCCTGATGATGGATGAGTTTTGTCCTCCGCATGAGCAACAAAAGTTGGAGGAAGAATTTTGGGCACTCAAGCAAGTAGGAGATGAGAACCTAGCTTACACCACCCGTTTCAAACAACTTAGCTTCATTGTCCCCCACCTTGTCCTGACCACTACTCGTAAGATAACTAAATACATCCATGGGTTACCCTCTGCTATGCGCGATACGATCGAGGCTGCCAAACTCGACAATATCGAAGCTGTTTATCGTTTGGCCGCTTCTCTGAACAACAACCGTGTACGCGATAAACAAGCCGCAAACCCCGCTTCTTTCAAGCCAGCCAACCAAATCACCCAACAGTCGAGTGGCAATAGGGGAAAGAAGCGAAAGCAATCGAACCCTGTTTGCAATGCGATTGTACCACCCGTTAACCCAAACCCTGTTGCTCCTGATAACACCCAAAAGTCGTACACTGGGATTCACCCCAAGTGTGCCACTTGTAACTTCCATCATCCCGCAAACGCTAGGTGCCGTCGTTGTGACAATTGCAACCGTTATGGACATACCTCCAACTTTTGTCGCTTCAATCAACAACAACAGGCCCCACCAGCTCAGCAAGCGCAACAAGCCCCACAAGCTCAGCAAGCACAACAGGCTCCACCTGCTCCTCAAAACGCAAGACCCGCTAGAGCTTGTTTCAAATGTGGAGACGCCAATCATCTTCGTCCTCAATGCCCACTATGGAATCAAGAGCAACTACAACCTCCTCGTGGACGCTGTTTCAATCTGAACGCGAACCAAGCGCGCAACGACAATAATGTCGTTAACGGTACGTTCCTTGTTAACCATCTTTATGCTTCGATACTATTTGATACTGGTGCGGACAAAAGCTTTGTGTCCTTAGAATTCGAATCATTGTTAAATTGCACGCGCTCTAAACTACCTAAGTCATTTTTCGTTGAAGTCGCCAATGGCAAGTCCATCTTAGTCGATTCCGTTCTTCGTGATTGTCGTCTTACTCTTAACGAACACGTCTTCCCTATTGATCTCATACCTATGCAACTGGGTAGTTTCGACGTCATCATAGGCATGGATTGGCTTCAAAAGAACCATGCTGAAATCGCTTGTCACGAGAAGTACGTTCGTTTACCCCTTCCTTCTGGTGATGTTTTACACGTCTATGGAGACCGGCCTTCAAAGGGACTGAAGTTGATGTCCTGCACACAAGCGAACAAATACTTACGCAAACAGTACTTTGCCTTTTTAGCCCACGTTGTGGAAGAAAAGGGCAAGGGAAAGAGTTTAAGTGATGTTCCAGTGGTGCGCGACTTCCCTGATGTCTTTTCTGAAGATTTACCTGGTCCTCCTCCACCTCGATCCGTTGACTTTCGCATTGACCTCGTACCTGGTGCGACTCCTATTGCCAAGGCTCCTAATCGTCTTGCACCTTCTGAGATGCAAGAATTATCTACGCAGCTTCAAGAACTCCTCGATAAAGGCTTCATTCGTCCAAGTACCTCACCTTGGGGTGCACCTGTGCTTTTCGTTAAAAAGAAAGACGGCTCTTTCCGTATGTGTATCGATTATCGCGAGCTCAACAAACTCACTGTCAAGAATCGTTACCCTCTTCCGCTTATCGACGATCTCTTTGACCAACTTAAAGGCGCTACTTGTTTCTCCAAAATTGATCTTCGTTCTGGTTATCACCAACTTCGGGTCCTCGAAGAGGACGTACCCAAAACCGCTTTTCGCACTCGCTATGGACATTACGAGTTCGTGGTTATGCCTTTTGGTTTGACCAACGCACCCGCTGTGTTCATGGATCTAATGAATCGTGTTTGTAAGCCCTATTTGGATCGTTTCGTGATCGTCTTCATTGATGATATCCTCATTTATTCTAAATCTCGAGCCGATCATGAACGTCATCTTCGTCTTATACTCGAGCTCTTACGTACTGAACGCTTATACGCTAAGTTCTCTAAATGCGAGTTTTGGATTAAAGAAGTCCAATTCCTTGGACACGTTGTTAGTGAAAAAGGAATCCACGTCGACCCTGCAAAGATCGAGGCTGTAAAGAATTGGACCGCGCCTAAATCTCCTTCCGAAATCCGTTCTTTCTTAGGATTGGCGGGTTATTACCGTCGATTCATCTCGAATTTTTCAAAAATCGCCGTTCCCCTTACTTCGTTGACCCAAAAAGAGAAACCTTTTGCTTGGGGTCCTGAGCAAGAGGAATCCTTTCAGACTCTCAAGGACTTGCTTTGCAACGCTCCTATTCTTACTCTTCCTGATGGAAATGATGATTTCGTAGTGTATTGCGATGCATCGAACCGTGGTATTGGTTGCGTTCTCATGCAACGAGGCAAGGTCATCGCTTATGCATCTCGTCAACTCAAGATACATGAGAAAAACTATACTACCCACGACCTTGAACTTGGCGCAGTTGTTTTTGCGTTGAAGATTTGGCGACACTACCTTTATGGTACTAAGTGTGAGGTTTTCACGGACCACAAGAGCCTTCAACATATCTTCGACCAAAAGGAACTGAACATGCGTCAACATCGTTGGGTGGAATTGTTAAACGACTACGACTGCGAAATCAAATACCATCCAGGTAAAGCGAATGTAGTAGCTGACGCCCTTAGTCGCAAAACACATATGAAGGGTATTCGTTGTCTCCAACTTGTGAACGATCTTCCACACCGCATTCGCGAAGCTCAATACGCCTCTATTAACGAAGGTAACTTCCATATTGAAATACGAGGCGCTAAAGAACACGATCTCGTCTCCAAGGCCGATGGTATCCTATACCTCGACAATCGTGCCTGGGTCCCTGATCGCGAAGAACTTCGAGACTTCATCATGAACGAGGCACACAAATCCAAGTACTCAATTCATCCTGGTGCCGACAAGATGTATCATAATCTACGTACATCCTATTGGTGGCCTGGTATGAAGAAAGACATTGCCGTTTACATCTCTAAGTGTCTCACGTGTTCAAAAGTCAAAGCCGAGCATCAACGACCTTCCGGTCTACTCGAACAACCTGAAATCCCCGTTTGGAAATAGGATAGCATCGCGATGGACTTCATCACTAAACTCCCTCGTACATCTTCTGGTCACGATAGCATTTGGGTGATCATCGATCGTTTGACCAAGTCCGCTCAATTCATTCCTATTCGCGAAGATTTCAAGGTTGAACGACTTGCTCGCATCTATACCGATGAAGTCATACGACATCATGGTATTCCTCTCGACATCATTTCTGATCGCGATGGTCGATTTACTTCGCGTCTCTGGCAAACCTTTCAGTCCGCTATGGGTACTCATTTGAATCTCAGTACGGCTTTTCATCCTCAAACGGATGGACAGACTGAACGTACTATCCAAACCCTAGAGGATATGCTCCGTTCGTGTGTCATCGACTTTGGTGGTAGTTGGGATGTGCATTTACCTTTGATCGAGTTCTCGTACAACAATAGCTACCACTCCAGTATTAAAATGGCTCCATTCGAGGCATTGTATGGTCGTAAATGCCGATCTCCTTTAAACTGGCACGAAATTGGTGACAAACATTTTACTGGCCCTGAGATCATACAAGAAGCAACGGACAAGATTCACCAAATCCGTGATAATCTACTCAAAGCTCGAGAACGTCAAAAGGTCTATGCTGATAAGGGACGCAAACCAATGGAACTCAACGTTGGAGATCATGTTCTACTCAAGGTGTCTCCTTGGAAAGGAGTGGTTCGGTTTGGTAAAAAGGGAAAGCTTGCCCCTCGCTATGTTGGTCCTTTCAAGATACTCGAAAGGATTGGTGCGGTGGCTTATCGACTCGATTTACCTCAAGAGCTCAACAATCTTCATCCAACGTTCCATGTCTCAAATCTAAAGAAGTGTCACGCTGAAGAATGACTTCAAGTTCCTCTCGAAGATCTCCAAATAAACGACACTCTGCATTTTGTGGAGAAACCAGTCGAAATCATGGATCAAGGAGTCAAGTTATTGAGGCGCAGTAAAATTCCTATCGTCAAGGTTCGATGGGAAGGTAAACGTGGCGCTGAATTTACTTGGGAACACAAGAGCGAGATGAAAAAGAAGTACCCTCATCTTTTCCCTACGTCTTCCTAAATTTCGGGACGAAATTTCCTAAAGGAGGGGAGACTGTAACGCCCGGCTCTTTTGTACTTTCCATTTATAGAAAGTCTTGTTCGTATTTCTATTTTTGGAAATCTTGTATTCTTGTAATCGACTTTTCGTGGTAATTGTTGTAAAATCTAATACTTGGATCATAAATAAAATTCGTATTTCTTTTCACATTCTACATATTCATACATACTCATACGATCGAATTCATTGTACATTGAATCCTTATTCGTAATTCATACGCATACGGTACTTATTTGTGATACATGTCCATGCTTGTCCTTAAATGGTTGATACTTAAAAACCCCCCAATAATATGCGTATTTACACAACGATTAATCATCTAATATGTGACATATACTTGTCACTTACAAACATATTACATACTTATACATCACACTTTTTACCTAGTTAAATCATGTTTATTTCATATTATACCTTGTTACAAGTTAGGGGAAACATTGTTGCATATTATTACACAACTTAATTAACAAAATTACTCATTATAATGTTAAAAAAAATAATAAAGAAATGTGGCAGCCCCAAATCAACAAAATTCAGCCCCATATGGTTGGGTTTTGTGGGCTTGTTTAAAGGTTTAACCCATTCTAAACACTTCCAAAGCCCAACCCATTGAAACCCTAATCCCTTCCCTATATAATAAACATTTCCCCACTCCTTATTCCACTTTTACAAGCCTCCAAACACTTCAAAAACATCTCAAAACCGTAGCTGAGTTTCCACTTTCGGCCAGATTCAGCAAGCTTCACAAAAGTGAGCATAACTCACTCATTTCTTGTCCGTTTTAGCCCATTCTTTTTCCTATGTGCTTGGATTTTCCTTAGCTTCGATTTCATGGGTTTTTCACAGTAAATAAGTCCCTGGAACTCCGGCAAAAGGCTCCAAAGTCCACTGATTGTTTTTGTTTTCATGAAATCTTTGTTAAACTTAACCAAACTTGAGTTTTCTCATCTCAAACCTATGTCCTAATGCTTACAACCTCTCTTATGGTTGGTTAAGCTTAAAAACAAGGTTGAGACACTATAAATCAGAGGTTAAAACCTCAAATACTTTCTGTTTTGTTTAGGGTATTTCACCCACAAGTCATGTTCAAGCTTAGTTCTTGATGAGAAGTGATTATGGAACAACTTGGGTTGTTCCAACATAAAATCCTCACATGATTTGATGATTTCTCTTAGTTTAGATTAGTTACATACTTGTGTTAATCCTAGTTCTTGACCCTCCTTGGTTGTCTTTACATCAAGTGAAGTGGTGAACATTCAAGGGGTCCCTAAATGGAAGCATGTTCTTCCTACCCCATACATGACATCCATGATAACTCGAGGTGCCTAAATGAGGATTCTAATCTTCTACCTCCTACATGAATTATTGGACTTAATAATATGTAATACTTAACCTAAATATGTATACACACTTATTCGAACCTTTAATGTTAAACTTGTGTTTATATGTTAAAGTAGTAGGATACCATCTAAGACTTAAAACTCCAAGTATGATTCTAATGGGCACATTACCCATGAAATACAATATAACCCTAGTGGTTACATAGTGTCATATAAGAGTATAAGTCAAAGATGATTATTTTTAATATCCTACTTTATGTTATGTTAAACTCCAAAGTTATAATCTTCCGTTGTACGCCAAACTCACACACCTACGTTTCCTCGTGTAGAAGGACTAGGTGCTCCAAATTAATCCATCCACCAACTCACTCGCGGGATTTCAAGTAGGAAAGCTTGCAACCACCGTGAGTATACTCGATCCCTTTTCCCCCTTTTTATTTTGGGATGCAACATGTACATTATGTAAACAATCTTTGAAACTAGAAACTAAACATACTCAATCCTTGTACAAACATGAAACTAATGTGGTTTACTTATGATTCTTGTATGCTCTATTTGAACGATTTGGAACGTATATGCTCATTAACTTTGCTAGCCCACCTTAACAATTATAGCGCTATAGGATTTACGCACCGCCCGTTAAACTTGGGGTATTGTTAAGTTAAACATTTACCATCCCGCTATCAATTGGGATTAGGCTATTTTATGCATTGGATTCTTGGGTTTGATCATAGTGTACGCCAAAATTGCATACTAGTAATTCACATATTATGAACCATGTTGGATTTGAGTTTTTATTCTATTATGCTATGTAAACAAACTTGTATACTCGCTCATTGCCTTTGCATTGAAACTCTATTTTAATACATGTTGTAGGTTGATTAATGAAGTATGGATGATTGATGAAACAAGTGTAGGGTGGACTAGATACACACCTTTAATCTATTTACCTTTTGTTGATTTGAATTTGAACAATGTTGTTATTTCCATTTTTAAATGTTGTATGACAATTTAGTTCTTGCAATGAAATTCGAGTTTAATTAAATATTGTCACATAGTGTTATGATGTTTTGAGCAATTTGTTCGTCTCATCCCGATGTTTCCGCCATCGGTTGGGGTGTGACATGTTTGGCCTTAACCAAACATCTGTTTAAGGTCAACATCTGTTTGACTATTGGTCAACATCTGATTGACTTTTGGTCAACATCTGTTTAAATTTTGGTCAACATCTCATTTAGTATTCAACAGAACTTTGAATAACTCAACATCTTATATATTAACTGATGATGCATGTCTATAGTTGTCTTTTAGCTATAATAGATAACACGTTTTGGTACAATATCTATACATATATGTATATGTTCTGTCAATATGTGTTATGCATGGTTTTCTAAGAAACGACTCGTATTTGCACACGGGTCTTACCGCTAGTACTATATAATAAAAGAAACCACTTTAGGGACACTTGTCATCATATTAGGCCATCTCTTATAGATAACTATAATTTTAGTTTAATCTCTTATAAATAACCCTCCTACTAAATATTATTTAGTTTAATATCTTATATTATAGATAATCCTAAATACTAAATATTATTAGTTATAATATAATTCTTATTCTTTTTTATAAATCATTATTTCTTACTTAAAGTTTATCGTTACTAATCTCTCTTATTTTATAGATATTAGTCCAGGTCATATGATTCAGTTCAAACATATATAGTTATTAGAAAAACATTACATATAGTATACATACAGTTTTAATTGGCAATGGTGACCCTATAATTTTTATAGAAAAACTAAGACAACAATTATAACTGTTTAATGTATAAATTTAGGGATTGGGGAAAAATATAATTAGGATTTTTTAGAAAGGGGAAATATGTAATTAAATTTAGAGGGTTGGGGAAATATGTAACAAGGCTTCTTAGGAGGGGGAAATATGTAAAAATCCCCTTTACTTAACACTTTAATCCGAAAATTTATCTTGTGGGTCTAAACCCGACATTGTGAACCGGCCGTCTGGCTGCTTCCTTCCAATATTTTTGAGAGTATTGATGCCTTAAAAAAGGGTCGTACTATTATGGCATTAACACACACATACTCGCTTTGCGAATTATAGTTGTAACTTTTAATTTCTCGTTAAATATAATGTAATACGTAAATACAATAATTAATATTATATAATATAATATATTTATTTTTGTATCATTTTCAACGATTACATGTTTCTTTGATGAATTTTATAATAGTAACATACATCATCTTTATATTAACTCATTTATGTCAATTTGGTATATAAACGTCTCTATCTTTGTTTTGCATTTACAAGAAATATTTATTATATAGTTTAGATTGTTCAGCCCGTGTAACACACGGGGAACTAACCTAGTTAGTATTATAATTGTCACACCCCAACCGATGGCGGAATCATCGGGGCGCGGCACTAGGCGAATCAGATTGCTCAAGAGAATCCATAACAACTATATTGCGACAGTATTTAATGCGTTCATTATCCCATACTAATAAACAATTACAATCACATAAGCTGTCACGAATTTCCTGTTCTCTCAAACAATTCAAATCCGACAACCTGGATTTTAGGTGTGTTTCTAGACTTCCTAGCTTGATTTGATGTAGACTGCGACTAAACCTGCAACATACATTAAAATAATGTCATTACAAAAGTATTGGCGAGTATACAGGTTTGATATGTAATAGTGTAATAGATAAAAGCTGTGAATTTCCACGTACATAAACGTAATACACGACATACATACTCACAAAACTGATACTACCAGCTAAGTCCTCGAGCCGCGATTGCGATTGTTAAACTAGACCCCGTCGGGCGCAATAGTACTATACTAGTCATGGTGGGACGTCGCGAGTATAAGTCCTAGCACATATGTAACTAGCATCACGTATAACTATGCACGTAAGTCATTCGCAAGTGATAAGTAGTTTAAGCATTTGATGTAATTCGATTTGTTAGCAACGTGTGTTACACCCAAAAGTGCAAAAGCAAAAAGGGTTCAAGTATACTCACAGTCGGTGTTCAGCAAGTAAACACAACTTGGTTGGATTGAAGGGAGCGCGCCCGAGATTAGCCTGATTATAGATTGATAGCGTAAGCGTTGAATAGTGCGATAAACGGTGGCGAATGAACCAAGTGTCGGATGGTAATCCGATCGGATGGCAATCCGATCTGATAGCCAGTCGATCGGGTGGCAATCCGTTCGGATGGTCATCCGATCGGATGACCATTCGATTGGATTGTCAGTTTGTTTGGTGAAGAGGTGTTTGTGTATGATGGTTTGCCTTTTGAAGTTTTCGTTGTAGCATTTTTGTCACACCCTCAAAATCCACACGCGGAGTATTACCGCGAGGCGTGTGACGACCAGGATCTTAGCCACTAATTATTTTGAACAAATTAGTTATTGTTATAAACATTAGCATAATTAGTGACCTAATTTAAATTTTTCAAAACATAGTTTAAGTTCACAGCGGAAAGGGGAAGAAAACGCATCGTAATTTAAAACCACAAGTTTGTTATCATGTCACTTACGAACCACGCACTCCATCCGATTGCAACGTCCGTCCAGAGCTGTAACGAGCAACCTGCAAAGCATGCAGTAGAGTGTCAACATAACGTTGGCGAGTTCACGTGTTTGTAGTTTTCCAGTTTTAGTTCCAAAAACTTGTTTCAACAGTTAATTTACTCATTTATACATGCCATGGGGAGCTACCCCGTAAGTAAGCCACTAAACTGTTTTTACAATACCGAATACTAGTCATCCGTACGTTTCCGTAGTGCCCCGTTTGTCAATGTTCTATCATCATTGACGGTTTGCTAGAGTCTATTAGTTCACGCCCGATCCCATACGCGGGCACGGTGTGAGGCTGGTGAGACCTAAATAGCGCTATCAACTAATAACCCGTTCGCCAGGCCCCGGCGATTAATCGGTATTAAGTAGTGAGGACTTGAGTGATAGAGTTTCGTTTAGTTTTGCTTGTTGCATCCAGTATAAATAGTAATTAACTAAGGGTCCCGCATAAGGGGAGAAAAGTAGGTTTGTATCCCTCACAGGGGATAGTGTTGTTACCCGTATCCCACACAAGGAGATAGAAATACCGTATCCCGCACAAGGAGATAGTAAGCAATCCCAAACCAGGAAAAGTCGTTTCGTTCCGTTTCCCAACCACCGGGAACGCATGCTTTAAGTAAAAAGTAGTGAACTCACCTTTGCTTTGCTCGGTTGACAATTTACTCGTGTTACGTTGGTCAACCATACCCTATTATGGTTATTAAATATTTATTAGGTTCTCATGCAAGAAAATGTCACGTACAAACTACACGTATCTAACACGTAGCACGTAAGTCATACTGGCATATACGTTATTGGGCCTATCCTAACATATGAGCAGTTAAATAGTAGCAGCACAAAGTCCAGTTAAGCAGTGGAAAATAACACACAGTCCGAAACAGGTTATCACATAGTGCGGCCCAATAACGTAGTCAAGCAGCTCAGTCGAAACCGGATAGTCTCGACTCGAGACTATGAGGTCTAGAGTCGCAACCACTGGATTCTAAGTCGCAACAACTTGTCTCGAGTTGTGAACATTTGAGTCGCAACCGTAGAGGTCTCGAGTCGAGATCATGAGATCTCGAGTCGCAACCGTGCTGGTCTCGACTCCTGGAGTGCCTTGTCTGGTTGATGGTCTCGAGTCGCGACACTGAGGTCTCGACTCGTTCCATGCTGATGCTTCTAGAATTTTCAGAATAGTACTAACCAATCAAAATTCATAAGCATGTACTATCCAATCAACTTTCACTAACATGTTTCCAATTTCTTATACTTACCAAATTAGATCAAATGCATGTATTTCAAATATTTCACCACATATTCAAACAGTTAACATTAATTCTTTTTTTCGAATCCACATACAAAACAGTCAATATATTAATCCTTCTAGGCATACATGCTTTTACCTCTTATTTATACCAAATCCACCAATAAGTCGGTACCAAGACAAGGACCACCAAAGATGTAACTAGAAATCTTATACAGACCAAGAATCACAAATTTATAGATTATCAAATTCCACAATCTATTACCCTAATCTTACTATTTTCGAAATCACTTGACAACCATCAGACATATTTAGAGTTTCTTATCATTATCATGAACATCACACACTATAGCAGTTGATGTTCAAACATTCTAAATGTATTATTTTTATTATTATTATTTTTTTTTTTAATTCCATTTACACTTAAATTCTACAATTAGATACATGTTCACAGATTTGTTCAGCTATACATATCAGTCCATATGTTGATACCACAAGCAAAATCTAACAAATCTGAATTGGACTCGTAACCACTTTCATTTTTCAAATCAAGCAACTAAAACAGATCTCAGATAACAAGATTTTCTATCACTGATTCATGACCACATCCTCGAACACTACACATTTAACAAATATGTATTATATTTCAATTCACCAATCAACAAGTGTTTACAAATCAGAATCACAAGACTATTATTTGACCAAGAACCACGAAAAGCATATAAACACAGCCTATAAATACTGACCAATCGATTTACGGGTTGAACGGGCCCTCCGCTGCCGTCACCGTTTCTGTCGCCGGCGTTACTGGTTCGTTGGGGAGCCACAACCAAATCATCGTCATCACCTCAGCTGCTGTCCCCTTCATTTCCGTCTCTTCAGTCCCGAGCCACCACCACCATAGTAGCTGCCAAATCTCTCCGACCCACCACCATGTCGTGAAGTGCATGTGTGCGATGCAGGGTATTGGTGTGTAGATAGGTGGGTGTGGAGGTGTGAGTGGGGAAAAATGATGACCGAAGTACAGGGGGGTTTATGTGTGCGTGTGGTAGCCGGAGAGGGTCGTCGGAGTCCTCTGATTGCACACAAGGTGTGCGGCGGTGAGAGGGTGAAAGGGAGAAGAGGAGTGGGTCGGGGAACAAAGGGTGTCGGAGATCGCCGGAATCCGGCTCCTGTCGTCGGTCGGAAACGAGAGGGAACAAGGGTGGATCTGATCTCTTGTTTGTGGCTGATATGTTTCTTTGTAGGGTTTTTGGGGTTCTTATAAAAATCAGGGCGGGGTTTATAAGGTATTTAGATATGCTAGGGTTTTAGGTTTATGTCATTTGGGTTGGGCCTGGCCCAAGAGTGTGAATTTGTTTAAACGACTACGCGTCTCGCTCAAACCATTTGGCCCGTTTAAAATTAGCTAACACGTATATAATTAAAGCTTTCGTCGTGGATTATTATTTCGTAAATAATAATAATAATATTTATAATAAGAGTGATATTAATAAATACGTGTGTTACTAAAATGCCCTTCTCTCGACAACGAGAGTACGGGTTGTCACATTCTCCCCATGTTACTGGAATTTCGTCCTCGAAATTTAGGCAACAGTCAAATGATACGCTCTATGTGTATATATAGACTCTATTACCATACGTAGATACAAGTAGTTTCACGACAGTCCACATGTAAGTCACATAGCACATAAGATCACATAGCACGAAAAATTACGTAGCGTAAGATTCATAGAGTTTGTACGTCTCTCACATGGTAAAGATTTTCACAAAACAAATTATAGCATCCAAGAAACGTACAGGAAAAACCCGAAGTGTCACATTATCCCCAAGTTTCAGAAATTTCGTCCCGAAATTTTAGCGCGCAACCACTGACAAGCTAGTGTTAAAATGTTTGTGTGGGGCGTCACATCGTCCCCTTGTTGGTTTGAATTTTCTTCCCGAAATTCAGTTGTAGCCTCAGTGCTGGAAGTAACGTTTGTAAACAACTGGGGATACATGCACATCATCTGGTCTTCCCGTTCCCAGGTAAGCTCTGGGCCACGGCGCGAGTTTCCGACGAACTCGGTCTGTTGGTATTATATCACGCTTAAGGGTTTTGATTTCTTGATCCCTGATCTCAACCGGTTCCTCAACGAAGTATAGTTGATTGTTGATCATGAGTTCCTAAGAGAACGACGAATGTTTCATCTGACAGGCACTTCTTCAGATTAGGCACGTGAAAGACGTTGTGTACTGCATTAAGCTCTTCAGGCAGGTTTAGTCAGTATGCTACCTTACCGATCCTTTCGGTAACTTCGAATGGTCCAACGTATCGCGGATTAAGCTTGCCATGTGTGCCAAAACGTACCACACCCTTCCAAGGTGAAACTTTAAGTAGAACCCAGTCTCCGACTAGGAATTCTAGAGGTTTACTACGCTTATCCGCGTAGCCTTTCTGATGGTCTAGAGCTACCACCATGCATTGTCTGTTCTGGGCAATCCTACCTGTTGTGTCAAGTGCAAGTTCTCGGCCGGTAATTTGGCTTCCGCCCAACACCAAGGTGACCGGCATTTGCGTCCGTGCAATGCCTCGAATGGTGCTTCCTGAATGCTAGTATTGTAGCTGTTGTTGGAAGAGAATTTTACAAAAAAAAAGGAAGTGTCACTCGTTTTCCAAAGTCGATAACACATGCTCCCAGCAAGCCTTCAAGGGTTTTGGAGAGTGTGTTCACATTGACCACCCATCAATGGGTGACAAACAGTGCTCATGTCTAATCGTGGGCCAAAGAATTTCATGCACAGCCTGCGACGAATCGGATGCAAAACGTGGATTACGATCTGAGATGAGAGAAGTTGGCGCTCCGTGTCTATCATCTACTCCTTCCAAGTAGATGGTTGCAAATTCGAGAACTTGACAGTTTCATGGGACGTGCATTGTTACCGGCAGATATTCTATCGATGGCCTGGGATGGATAGGAGCACCTGATAACTCATCTTTCAACGATAGGAATTGCGAATTGCTGACATTACTCCAATGCTAGGTGATATTCTCTCGAGTTTAAACCATGAGTGATTGTGTGAACGGTCAAGGAAAGCGAGCTTTGCGACGTTAAAAGTCGCGCGTTGAAAAACTTAGCGCAAGGCGGTTTGCGTCGTAGAAGTACCAGGGTAAAGCGTAGGAGTCGTCCTGATTCCCACTGGTTTTCGGAATAGGTTCGGATGTCGTCGAAGGAAACAAGTGTTGAATTTTGACAGGATGGAATAAATTCGAGTGTCGTAACTAGGCGCTGATCGTATCGAGTTCGAAGAACAGCGCTTGCGATACCCTTTTTACCCCCGGAGTATCTTTGGCTCGTTGCTCCAGCGAGTTACATTTGTAGGAAGTAATTCATCCAAACGGAGATTTGTGAAGAGTAGAGTAGGATAAGGATCATGGAATCCGTGAAACATAACACGGGTAGCGAGATAATGCAAGAAGGGTAGTGAAAATCGATGCGTTCAACTTGAGACAAAACATAAAGGCTTTGGGGATCGGCAATAGGGATTTATCTGATGTCGATGAGGTAGCTGGTCGTACACAAGCTATGGGCGTTTAGAATAAAGAACGTTGCTTGCTGATAAGTGGTGTCACGTCGATGTGGTTAGCGCAAAATGAAGTAGCTAGAGAGGGATGGTCGTCGTGCGGGTCTGTAGGTTTCAGGGTCTACCGAGACGTCTGGCAGGATGTGATTTCTCAGGTCGGTAGGAAATCAAGTTCGAGTGGGTTGTTCTAAGTCGTGCGAATGAGTTTGAAGTAGCGCTTGCGTCGTTGGGGGGGGGGATGTGAAAATGCGAAAACAGGTTCTCGAAAAAGCAGGATTGAAGTAACACACTGCCACATTACAGGGGTCTATGAAGTTTGTTGGTTAAAGGTCGAGTCGACTAAATTCTCTGAACTGGAGAGAAAGTTGGTCAAGGTCTCTATACGAAGAGACGTGGGCGTCGTGATGAAGAAACGATAGAAGAGAGGATTACCACCTTAAGCAGTGAATGATGATTCGTACTAAAGCTAGCGAAAGGGTTCACAAAATCAGAATAGTCGTCAAAGGATATCGGCTCTGGCAATGAAGGGTAAGGCATGCACCTAGGTCACCGTACTCGTCGGTGGGTTGACTGGCTTGTGTCTTCATCTTGCCACGCCTTCAATACGCCGGTTTGTAAGAAAGATATCAATTTGCTGGGTTTTGGGGCATGCTAAGGTATAAGGTTGTACTTGAATAAGGGTTAACCATGTAACGAGAAATTAGGGGTAATAACTTCGTGGTCGATGTATAGGTGACATAATTGCTGGCACTGCAATGAAAAGCATACACCGCGCATGCTTTTCGTGTTCGAGACGTGCAAACAGAAACCCGAAAAGTGTAGACTTACTAGAATGCTTCAAGAATCCAGGTGATCAATCGGGTGAGGGAACAAGTCTCACCACTTAAATCGGAAAAGCAATACGCAGATAAAAAGGGTGCGAATGGCGTCGTCGTTCCTTCTAATATCCCATGGTATAGGGGTGGCTCCCCTTCGTCGATTCGTTCTCGTAACTTCCCTATGTGGTTCGTAGCAGGCCTTTCCTGAGCATGTCTATCGAGTAAACGTCCTTCGTGTCGATTCGCAGTCCAGGGATGATATCAGGAAATACGTGGACGAGGGCTCGGAATAATTGGTTCCTTTCCCTTAGTGTATCATGGTTTCGAACCAGGTTTAGGAGGACTCGCTCCTGTTTAACACGTAACACTAGCTCTAGCCTTCGTATGATCCACTGTGTTAAATACTAAATCTACGCATACATACTAACACATATATGCTAATTATATACATACACACATGCGTATTCACACACATAAGTCATGCACAAGTAAATGTCGTTAGTCTACCATTACCAGGTGAGCATCTGAGGTTGACGAACCTTGCAATTCGGAGTGTGGTGTCGTTGTGGTTTCCACTAAAGAACGGTTATAGTCTGGTTTTCATATAAAAATATTTTAGTTCCTAACCCGAAAATATTTTAGATTTAAAACCTAGTTCGCTATAACCAATGGCTCTGATACCAATCTGTCACACCCTCAAAATCCACACGCGGAGTATTACCGCGAGGCGTGTGACGACCAGGATCTTAGCCACTAATTATTTTGAACAAATTAGTTATTGTTATAAACATTAGCATAATTAGTGACCTAATTTAAATTTTTCAAAACATAGTTTAAGTTCACAGCGGAAAGGGGAAGAAAACGCATCGTAATTTAAAACCACAAGTTTGTTATCATGTCACTTACGAACCACGCACTCCATCCGATTGCAACGTCCGTCCAGAGCTGTAACGAGCAACCTGCAAAGCATGCAGTAGAGTGTCAACATAACGTTGGCGAGTTCACGTGTTTGTAGTTTTCCAGTTTTAGTTCCAAAAACTTGTTTCAACAGTTAATTTACTCATTTATACATGCCATGGGGAGCTACCCCGTAAGTAAGCCACTAAACTGTTTTTACAATACCGAATACTAGTCATCCGTACGTTTCCGTAGTGCCCCGTTTGTCAATGTTCTATCATCATTGACGGTTTGCTAGAGTCTATTAGTTCACGCCCGATCCCATACGCGGGCACGGTGTGAGGCTGGTGAGACCTAAATAGCGCTATCAACTAATAACCCGTTCGCCAGGCCCCGGCGATTAATCGGTATTAAGTAGTGAGGACTTGAGTGATAGAGTTTCGTTTAGTTTTGCTTGTTGCATCCAGTATAAATAGTAATTAACTAAGGGTCCCACATAAGGGGAGAAAAGTAGGTTTGTATCCCTCACAGGGGATAGTGTTGTTACCCGTATCCCACACAAGGAGATAGAAATACCGTATCCCGCACAAGGAGATAGTAAGCAATCCCAAACCAGGAAAAGTCGTTTCGTTCCGTTTCCCAACCACCGGGAACGCATGCTTTAAGTAAAAAGTAGTGAACTCACCTTTGCTTTGCTCGGTTGACAATTTACTCGTGTTACGTTGGTCAACCATACCCTATTATGGTTATTAAATATTTATTAGGTTCTCATGCAAGAAAATGTCACGTACAAACTACACGTATCTAACACGTAGCACGTAAGTCATACTGGCATATACGTTATTGGGCCTATCCTAACATATGAGCAGTTAAATAGTAGCAGCACAAAGTCCAGTTAAGCAGTGGAAAATAACACACAGTCCGAAACAGGTTATCACATAGTGCGGCCCAATAACGTAGTCAAGCAGCTCAGTCGAAACCGGATAGTCTCGACTCGAGACTATGAGGTCTAGAGTCGCAACCACTGGATTCTAAGTCGCAACAACTTGTCTCGAGTTGTGAACATTTGAGTCGCAACCGTAGAGGTCTCGAGTCGAGATCATGAGATCTCGAGTCGCAACCGTGCTGGTCTCGACTCCTGGAGTGCCTTGTCTGGTTGATGGTCTCGAGTCGCGACACTGAGGTCTCGACTCGTTCCATGCTGATGCTTCTAGAATTTTCAGAATAGTACTAACCAATCAAAATTCATAAGCATGTACTATCCAATCAACTTTCACTAACATGTTTCCAATTTCTTATACTTACCAAATTAGATCAAATGCATGTATTTCAAATATTTCACCACATATTCAAACAGTTAACATTAATTCTTTTTTTCGAATCCACATACAAAACAGTCAATATATTAAGCCTTCTAGGCATACATGCTTTTACCTCTTATTTATACCAAATCCACCAATAAGTCGGTACCAAGACAAGGACCACCAAAGATGTAACTAGAAATCTTATACAGACCAAGAATCACAAATTTATAGATTATCAAATTCCACAATCTATTACCCTAATCTTACTATTTTCGAAATCACTTGACAACCATCAGACATATTTAGAGTTTCTTATCATTATCATGAACATCACACACTATAGCAGTTGATGTTCAAACATTCTAAATGTATTATTTTTATTATTATTATTATTATTTTTAATTCCATTTACACTTAAATTATACAATTAGATACATGTTCACAGATTTGTTCAGCTATACATATCAGTCCATATGTTGATACCACAAGCAAAATCTAACAAATCTGAATTGGACTCGTAACCACTTTCATTTTTCAAATCAAGCAACTAAAACAGATCTCAGATAACAAGATTTTCTATCACTGATTCATGACCACATCCTCGAACACTACACATTTAACAAATATGTATTATATTTCAATTCACCAATCAACAAGTGTTTACAAATCAGAATCACAAGACTATTATTTGACCAAGAACCACGAAAAGCATATAAACACAGCCTATAAATACTGACCAATCGATTTACGGGTTGAACGGGCCCTCCGCTGCCGTCACCGTTTCTGTCGCCGGCGTTACTGGTTCGTTGGGGAGCCACAACCAAATCATCGTCATCACCTCAGCTGCTGTCCCCTTCATTTCCGTCTCTTCAGTCCCGAGCCACCACCACCATAGTAGCTGCCAAATGTCTCCGACCCACCACCATGTCGTGAAGTGCATGTGTGCGATGCAGGGTATTGGTGTGTAGATAGGTGGGTGTGGAGGTGTGAGTGGGGGAAAATGATGACCGAAGTACAGGGGGGTTTATGTGTGCGTGTGGTAGCCGGAGAGGGTCGTCGGAGTCCTCTGATTGCACACAAGGTGTGCGGCGGTGAGAGGGTGAAAGGGAGAAGAGGAGTGGGTCGGGGAACAAAGGGTGTCGGAGATCGCCGGAATCCGGCTCCTGTCGTCGGTCGGAAACGAGAGGGAACAAGGGTGGATCTGATCTCTTGTTTGCGGCTGATATGTTTCTTTATAGGGTTTTTGGGGTTCTTATAAAAATCAGGGCGGGGTTTATAAGGTATTTAGATATGCTAGGGTTTTAGGTTTATGTCATTTGGGTTGGGCCTGGCCCAAGAGTGTGAATTTGTTTAAACGACTACGCGTCTCGCTCAAACCATTTGGCCCGTTTAAAATTAGCTAACACGTATATAATTAAAGCTTTCGTCGTGGATTATTATTTCGTAAATAATAATAATAATATTTATAATAAGAGTGATATTAATAAATACGTGTGTTACTAAAATGCCCTTCTCTCGACAACGAGAGTACGGGTTGTCACAATTTTGAAAACAGAGAAGTATCTCTACCCTTCAGGTCGGTCGATCGGACGAAGGTTCGATCGGGTGACGATCCAATTAGTAGGACACTTTAGTGAGAACAAGTTCACAGCAGTTTGTCACCCGATCGGATTGCAATCCGATCGGGTGGCAATCCATCTGGAACCGTCTATGTATTGAATTAGTCCCAACATCACATGGTCGGATGGCTATTCGATCGGGTGGCAATCCGATCGGACGGCAATCCGTTCGATGTTCAGAACTTGAAAAGTTGAATTTAAAAGTTTAAGTGAGGAACCAAGTGCAAGCCGATCGGACAGCTGTCCGATCGGGTGGCAATCCGATCGGGTGGTAATCCGATCGGACGGCAATCTGTTCTGACGGCCTTAGATCGTCATGTCACTTGATTGTTTTGAAAGTTTGCGGTTTTCACGAGACGGTATGACATCGTGCTAAACAACAGAACCCCATCAACACCCAGGCGATCCGATCGGGCAGGAATCCCCCTAATCTGATCGGTCAGCTGTTCGAGACGATGGTTCACGTTTAACCCGAGATCGGTTGTCTCGTTGTTAGAATACAGATCTTGAACCAACACATCAACAAGAAGGAGTAGAAGATCAGAACAAGCTCCGATTCTATGGGTTTGAGTGCATTGAGTGTAAAAGAGTTGAAAGGAAGTTAGAAAACCATCTTTCAATCCTTTTAACCATGAGTTTGTGTAGATCTATGTGAAAACGTTGTTTAATCATGTGGAAATCCTTCAGATCTGAGTTGTTCTTGGTGGAATGATGCCAAAACTTGAAGCTCATAAGAACTCCATGATGACATCATCCTAGAACACCTCAAATCCATTGATTTCACGGTTAAAAGTTAAGATTCAAAGGTGAAATTGATGAAGAAGTGTGTGTAGATCGTAGAAGTACAAGAATTGAGGTAGAAAACTTACAAGAATCGCGGGAAATCAAGAGGAAATAGCCCCAAAGCGTGCTGGTCGAGTGGGAGCTGTCACATCACTGTTCAAGTGATGTGACAAGGGCTATTTATAGGTGAAGAGGAGAAAAGGGGAAGGGAGTGCCATGGATCGGATGACTGTCCGATCGGGTGGCTATCCGATCGGGTGGCAATCCGATCGGGTGGCAACTCGATCGGATGGCCACCCGATCGAGTGGTCTCTCGATCGGTGGTCTCCGGCGAATGGCGTTTAGATGGTTCGTTTTGTTCGTTAAGCTTCGCGATAATTTGGTTACACATTTTCATACCCATATTCATATATTTATTATAATTAGTCACATAGAGTCGTATAAATATCCACATTTCAAAGTTGCGATACAATAACCGGGTTTCGTTTCGAATATGCGTTCTCTACGACGCATCACGGCTATTGAGGAGGGTAGAATAGGTCCTCACTCAACATTATCGTGAGCGTTAGTGTGTGTGATGCGATGTGTTATAGCGATAAGTTATGCGTAATATGCGAAAATACTGCGATATAGCGATGTATACGATATAGCTTCATTATGATCCGAATCTCTGGTGCTAGGCGTAACGAGTATAACGAGTGGTAACAACGCACGAACGTGCGGGTTGTTACAGTCTCCCCCGCTTTAGGAAATTTCGTCCGAAATTAATCCATAAGAAGGGTTGCGAGGATCGATGCGAGTGGGAGTAGCGATTAAGAGCGTCAAAATAAGCGAGTGATCGATTGAAATTCGACAAGCGAGAGTGTTGCGATGACTAACGATGGCAGCGAGTAAAGCGATTCGTATACAAAAGATGGCAACACACAAAAAGCGATCCAAAAGCGTCCTGAATTCTCGAAAATTTGATTAATTCGAAAAGGTTTGAAGAAACTTGTTGATGAAAAATCTTCCCACAGTGAGGCGTTAAACTGTTTCGATGTTCACACCAGCACTATGAACGGGGTTTTATTAGGTTACTAAAAGATTTTAGGGTGTAAAAACTCGTTTTACGAGATTTTCTCGTCACGCGGCAGTAACTTGAGTCGATTGTCACCCCATCGTTACAAGATAATCTCGTTTTGTACAACGCTTTTGATCAAAATTTTAGAAAAAGTCTTGTAAGAAAAGGTCGGTTTAAACTTTTGGTAAACAAAGCTTTTTAATAATATCAAGAATTTAAATTTTAAGGTCGGCCCCGCATGGCACTTTTCCATGAAAGTTCGACAATATGGCTAAAACGCTTATATATAGGAAGTACCAGTGGCGTATCCACCACGCTTTAACCTTATGGCTTCCGTCTCGTGAGGCGGTGTCATACGTGTCAACATAGTGTAACACCCCGAAAACGGGTTTGGTGATCAAACCCCGTTAATACTAAAAGACAGGTAAAGTACCGTTAATGGTAAAATTTACCCGGTGAGTAATTAGGATTTTTAAATAAATAAACCTAATATTTAATAAAAAGTCAAATAAAGGCCTATGAATAAATAAAGTTTATAAAAGGCCCGAGTTAACGGGACCTAAAATAAACTTAGTCGTAAATATCCCTGAACCCGCTAAGTTAACTAGGAATGTTTAGCCTAGTTAATAAAGGGGAATGTGGATTTAAAATAAGTAGGTTGTGGCCTACTTAATAACTAAACTAACATGAGGGGCCAAAGTTGGATAACTTGAAAATGGTTTTATAAAAATAAAACTTAACACAAAGCACACACATGAAAGGTGTGTGCGTGCGTGGAGGTCGACCAGGAGAAAGCTCCATGGGAGCTCAAACCCTAAATTCAACAAATTGATCAAATTGAGAAGCCAAATCGACTCCAAATCGAAATCTAAGTTTAGATTAGTGATCACCTCAGTGAAAGGATCACAAGGTATGTCAAATTTCATCTCCTAGTTACATCTTGAAATTTTGATGAACATATGAAATCGAAAATTTGGCTTGCATGAATGTTGTTTGGATGAAATTAGAATAAAATAGTGTCTAGGAATAAACCCTAGCCATTAGATTGTTGAAATTATGCTCAATACTTGAGAATTCCATAATCACCATTGAAGGTGTTAAGTGGGTGATGTAGAAGTATGAAGACACTAGGATTATGATAGTTGTACTAGTGTAATTTGAATTCTATAAAGCAATTTCAGGTTTGTTGATGTTAAAATTGATGTGAAATTGCCAAATTGATCTTAACCTTGGTAAAAATAACTAGTTATGAACTAGTTAGTAAATATGTAAAATTATGCACACTAGGTGTTTGTTAAAATGCCTAAATGAAAACTAAGGTGCTGAAATTGTAAATGAAATGCGTGATTGCCAAACTCGATTTATCCCGTATGATATGGGGTAATATGAACTCTAATCATGATGTTGATTTAATTTAAATGGTACTTGTCATATGAATAACGGTAGTTAACTTTTAGAAAGTTAAACTAACCAATGATGAAGTCGAATGGTAGATTCGACATAAAATTTGTAAGACGGAATAGTCGTAGCTAATAATGACTAAACTAACCGTCTCACGGATTCTGATGATAGTTTGACTCATGACAAGCTAGATGGAGGCTTGGGAGGAAGCGGGTCAAACGGATCGGGTACGCGGAAAAGAGCATAACCGGATGCAAGGTAAGTATAGCTTACACTAGTCATATATTTTAGAATGTTCTTTTGTCGTATTGATTACGAATAAGACAAATGCCTAATTGAGATTTTATGTTTCGGAGTGTAGCCATACGGAACAAGATAACCAAATAGGATAAGAAACCATATTGATGGTTAAAAATGAGTTAAATCGGTAATTCGATCATATTATGACGAATGAAACATGTATTTTTTTAAAGGTTACCATATCAGGTAAATCATGATAACCAATAAGTGTAAAATTGTAATTTGGTCACTCGTTGACAATAATTGTTAGTTTTGAAAGATACTTATTTCGTAAGCCTTAATAGGCCAAAAAGCGTTAAGAGGTGATTTATAATTAAAGCGACCGTGCGGTGTAAACCGGAGCGAGTCGTGTAGACGAGATGGCAATAAGCTTCATCTCGCTAATATAATCGGTCATTTAGACCAAACGGGTCAAAAGGTGAAAATATCACTCTTTGACAATATCGACTAATGGTTTGTTGAGTTGTATGATTTCAGAGATAATTATCGAGTGGATATTTACATCGCTGTTACTTAGCGGCTATTGAGGCAAGGTATTTAAATGGGTCAATATAATGGTCCGAACAGGTACGCATAATAGAATAACTCTCATTTAAACATAAGGTTAAATGAGAGTTAATCGGAGTCTAAAATAGATTTTTGGTTACTTTAATAGGTAAACCGAAAGTTACAAATGATGGTCATTACGTTTGAAAGGCCTAATGACTTCTCAAACAAAATCATAGTTAAAAGAGGACTTATGGGTCAAACATGTTTACAAAAATCTCTCATCGTCAATGAAGGACCAAAAGGTCCTTATAAGTTAAACTGAGCAAACAACCCTTAAAGGTTGTTTGGAAACGGGTTATATGATTAGATAAATACTTAGGACAAGTATAGAAGTTGAAAGATGTAATACGTTAGTCAAATGGCTCCATTTGAGCCTTTCCCGTAAATTAATGAGTTGAGGGGTAAAAACCTAGTTTATATAGATTACCTTAGTAAACCCACCATAAATATAGTTGTGATGGAAAATTTTATGGTAAGAAATGTGGTAATGTAATGCTAGAAGCATTCGAAAACGATTTTAAGCTAGAAAGTGCTTAAATGCCCTTAACGGGTCAAAATAAGCACTTGAGCGTAAACGAGTTCTAATTACGTAAGAAACTCGTGACTTGAACCTAATATGATAGGAGATATTGAAATTGTGAATTTCATGAGTTTAGGGAGCATACAAACCTGTTTTTGGTTTGATTTATACATGAACGGGTCAAAACAGCAAATGTGGAGAGCATGCAGTAGCTACCGTAAGTTATGGTAGCTACCGTAACTTACGGTAGCAACGAAAGTTGTTACGGTGGTATTCTACTGCCTTACGGCAGCCCCTGAAATCCCAGTGGCTACCGTAACTTACGGTGGATACCGTAAGTTACGGTGGCGCCCAGTTATTTTCGTTAAGTTTTGTTTCGCGAATCCGTTTAAACACGTTTTAAACCACGTATGACTAAAATCGTTTCATTTTTATGGAATGTAGGTTACCTAGTAGTACCGGATGACGACCGAGCCCGATGAGGAACCGAACACGATCGAGATTAAAGCTTCCGCGATTAGTTTCGTCGTCACACTTTAAAACGGCGAATTAAATTACAAAATGTTGGAATGTTTTATTTAATAAATGCTTAAACAAAACTCGTATTTTTAAGTGTTTATTAAATCTTAATACACTATTATAATCACAATTTATTGGTTAACCGATTAAAATGGATTAAGGGTCTTACACATAGTCCAGTCAGATTTGCGATGACTCGATCCAAACGAAGAGGGTTGGATCCAGTGTTGAAAGGCGAACCGAGTGATGAGTCATTTTCAACTCAGTTTAGTGACACAAGCTAGTGCGATAGGCGGTAAGCGGGATGCAAAAAATTCGATAGTACAACACAAACATAATAAGCGAAGACGGCGGCGACAAGCGTAAAGCGATAAGCAACGAGCGATAGCGACAACCGTCGAGCGATAGGCGACGATCGATGCGTTGCAAATGATAGGAAATATGCGATTTGATTAGATTAAACGACGCCACAAGTTTTAACTAACATTAGACCCCACATGGCCTTTTTCCACGAAGTTCTGCTGATATGGCTAAAACACTTATATATAGGAAGTACCAGCGGCGTATCCACCATGCTTTAACCATATGAGTTTCGTCCCGTGAAGCGAGGTCATGTGTGCTAACCTAACACAGACAGCACGGATATTGGTAAGCGATAGCGATTACGTTAAGCGATACACGATGAGCGATGTGGCAAAATAGAAGCGACAGAGCGATATACAAGCGATAGAGTGATACACAAGCGATAGAGTGATACACAAGCGATAGAGTGATACCCACGATATGCGATAGTGCGATGCACATAATAAGCGATTGAGCGAACACACAATAAGCGATTGAGATTGCGAGCATGTTGACTTACGAAAAGTATGGCGATTACATGCTTTGAGTTGCGATTTAGATTGTTACGCCTTGCGATGTAGTGTAGTGTGTCGAAAATAGAGTTAATAGTATACTTGGTCTAATAACGTTCAACTTGTGTGGCACTTTCTTCACAAGTCATTGGTTGGCATGGCGAAGCACTTATATATATAGGAAGTACCAGCGGCGTATCCACCATGCTTCAAACACACGCCTCTGCCCCGTGAATTGGTGTCGCACTGTGTTGACATGGTCGAGATGCTTATATATAGGAAGTACCAGCGGCGTATCCACCACGCTCGACCATGCTTTTAACGTTATGGCATCATTGAAACTCATTGCGATCTCCGTGCACTGATCACAGTAATCCCGTGTGCACCCGTGACTAATTTGATCCTTGCACGTTTATCGTACTTTATCCCAAGAATGCATAGTAGGGGTAAAACACATTATATAGTACATAGTGCTAGTATATAGTCCGTGCGCGAGTGCGAGAGAGTGAAAAATAAATAGAGCCCACATTGCGTTGAGAAATAGAACAAGTTCAACATGCAAAAGAAATTAACGGCAAAAATCGTATCATTACAACAACATTGGAAGCATAACTAATGTTGCTGTGGAGGACTTCTACGAAGACTGCGGTTGTTGCTGAAATTCCTCAAGTCTGCGGCCCCGTGCGGCAGTGCTGGGTAAGATGACCATACCAGTTGCAATTTGCGCAAAAGCGATAGTTAGCTTCTGGCGGGTGATGATACGTACACATGAGACACAGGGGATGAGTTCCATTGTAGTCGCGCTTCGAGTGAACTGGAATTGCTTGGAGAGGTTCTGGCAGTGACAGTTCGGTTGTTGAAGAGTTTGGGCTCATGGTCTTTCGTTTGCGGTTGGACTGAGCTTCCTGAAGCGGTGCGTTGGCGTCGGAGGATTCGTCCGAGGACTCACCTGAAGAATCGTCGGAGGAATCGTAGGAGGACTCGTCGGAAGAGTCGATGACGATTGCTTGATGAGCTTGTTTGACAGGATTCTTGGAGAAAAATCCGTCCAAGACTCGTTTGTCATTGATTTATGCGGCCAAGCAGTGGGTTTCTTCGATGGTAGCAGGTCTCTGCAGCTTCGACAAAATCGCCCACACACTCAGGCAAGTCGCGAATGTACTTCGTGATGGCTTTTTCTGAAGTGTTGACTTGACTGGGGCAGATCATGCTAAGTTGTTTAAACCTTGCGGTGTAGCCAACATTGTCACCTTTGACTTGCTTGATTTTCCAAAATTCGTCTTCTAGCTTCTGGACTTCGTGGGGAGGGCAGTACTCTTTCTTCATGAGCTCTTTCAGCTCATCCCAAGAGAGAGCGTAAGCTGCGGAGCTCCCACATTTGTTACGTTCGGCTGTCCACCAGTCGAGTGCTTGCGATTGAAATACTCCGGTAGCGCAAGTAGTACGAAAACCATCGGGACACCCACTCTGACGAAGGGTAACTTCGATAGAATCGAACCACTGGAGTAGTTGGGACACACCTCCTTCACCCGTGAACTCCATCGGGTCACAGGCTTTGAAGTGTTTATAGAGGAAAGCGGATTGCGGCGCTTCCATCTTAATGTCTTCCGGGGTCCGAGAGTTGCTGAGAGAGTGCACTTGAGCGACAATTTGAGGAATGACCTTGGCCACTTCCTTGGCCACAAGCGAGGCAATCCTGTTCTCGGCGCTTCGTTTGGCTCTTCTCCTAGGTGTTTGCCTCGAGGTAGAGTCGTTGGAAGATATCTAGACAGAGAGAGATTTGGAGTGAGATTCGATCATAATGATTTTTGAGTTTTGCGATGCGATTGAGCGTGATCAAAACTTGTTGTAGGTAGTATAATAGATTTCACATAGGAGCCACATAGGAGACACGAGATTCCTAAGTTCCCACACAATTGATTTGTTTGTATATATATAATTAGTTGTAGCTTATACTCGTACACATACATGTCGGTATAGAATGCGCGAGGACGCGATGCAGAGAGTGAGAGTGAGAGCGAGTAATTAGACATTAGTTTTGTTGTGAACATTCGGTTTTCGTTTCATATTGCGATGGTTGTGCGAGTCGTGCGTTTATAAACCAGGGAGCGAAAATTGATTAATCGAGAAATCGATAAAGCGTAAAGTTTTAAATTGTAAACACATAAGCGTAAATAGGTTCCATAAAGCGTAAAAATTGGCGAGTCGTATGCTAGAAAAATAGATAGAATGCCTCGGGTGTTTAGGCGTCGACTGCCCAAGGTAACCCAACTATACCAAACAAGTTCGTGCACGCGCGTTGTCCTAGAAGACTTATGCTTCCACTGGGATGCAGCTCATGGCACTCGTCTTCTTAGTCATCGCGTGGCTCGAGTTATCGTCATAGTCGAGTCCTTGGTGAGAGCTTTATGAAAACCATTTCGTTGAGAGTGGAACGGTTTATTAAGATACGGGTTTCACCCCTGAGTTAATAACTTCGCTCCTAACTGTGGTTGTGCTCTTCGAATAAATTCGGGAGTTCCACTGGATTTTGAAATGGAGACTTTCGTTGAGATATGGATGTCACTCCTAGCTCAACGGAAAGTTCTCGTGCTAGAAAATGCGCTGAGTGAGCGATCTTATCGAGAGTTCTTGGTTTTCACGCCTGATCTCGACTGGACCGCTCGGTTGTGTTACGCGAGTATTTTCGAAAACGTGTGTATTATGTTGGCCTTAGGAAAGGCAAAGTAATATTCTAGCCTTAGGAAAGGCTCTTCGCGTGAAATTGTAGTATGCGGTGTTCACACGAAGTAGTAATTTTTAGCGAATTCGAACGGGAGTATCGAGTAGGCCCGTGCAACTCCTACTGGATTCGCACGAGTCGGCCTGTCGGTACTTAGACTATAGACTAGGCCGTTTCTAAGACGTTGACCCAGACTAGGTCAAGTCTGGCCTAATTCCCTATAGTTATTGCTCTGATACCAATCTGTCACACCCCAACCGATGGCGGAATCATCGGGGCGCGGCACTAGGCGAATCAGATTGCTCAAGAGAATCCATAACAACTATATTGCGACAGTATTTAATGCGTTCATTATCCCATACTAATAAACAATTACAATCACATAAGCTGTCACGAATTTCCTGTTCTCTCAAACAATTCAAATCCGACAACCTAGATTTTAGGTGTGTTTCTAGACTTCCTAGCTTGATTTGATGTAGACTGCGACTAAACCTGCAACATACGTTAAAATAATGTCAATACAAAAGTATTGGCGAGTATACAGGTTTTATAAGTAACAGTGTAATAGATAAAAGCTGCGAATTTCCACATACATAAACGTAATACACGACATATATACTCACAAAACTGATACTACCAGCTAAGTCCTCGAGCCGCGATTGCGATTGTTAAACTAGACCCCGTCGGGAACAATAGTACTATACTAGTCATGGTGGGACGTCGCGAGTATAAGTCCTAGCACATATGTAACTAGCATCACGTATAACTATGCACGTAAGTCATTCACAAGTGACAAGTAGTTTAAGCATTTGATGTAATTCGATTTGTTAGCAATGTATGTTACACCCAAAAGTGCAAAAGCAAAAAGGGTTCAAGTATACTCACAGTCGGTGTTCAGCAAGTAAAGACAACTTGGTTGGATTGAAGGGAGCGCGTCCGAGATTAGCCTGATTATAGATTGATAGCGTAAGCGTTGAATAGTGCGATAAACGGTGGCGAATGAACCAAGTGTCGGATGGTAATCCGATCGGATGGCAATCCGATCGGATAGCCAGTTGAAATCTGACGCAGATTGTGTAGCTGATGATTGCGTAGCTGATGATTGTGGAGTCAAAGGTGTTAGAGTCCACGCGGTTGGATCCCACTGACCGTTTGTTCCCATTTTATAAAAAAATTAATATATTAAGTGAAAATAGATTTAAAATTTGAAAAACAAGTTTTCCTTTTAAAAATTTAATTTTCACAAACTATGTTAAAGTTTCGAAAGATAACAATCAGCCGAAGGATCCTTGATCGAAAGACCTGAAACACAAACTTGTTAAACTTAAACAAACTGGGATCGAAAGATCAACACTTGTTCGAAGGATCAACAGTGTTCGAAAGATCACTGTTGAGTTTCGAGCAATGATTTCGAAAGATTCTCCAAACGAAGGATCCTTATCTTTCGAAAGAGAACTGTAGACCGAAAGATGTATGCTTCGAAATGATTCCTTGGTTCGAAGGATGATTATCTGTCGAACCTCCACTGATCGAAAGATGATCTTTCGACTTCGAAGGATATCTTTCGAAATGCTCTGACACAGTTGACAAAGAGTGACAGGTTGGTGAAAAAGGTGATGGGTTGGTAAATCTTTCGGCAGAAAGTATGGTTCAGACCATCATTTTCTGCAAAAACAGATTTGAACAAATAAAATATAACCCAAAAATGACAAACTTTATCCAGAAACCGGTCACCGGGGAAGCCGGAAGTTTGGCCGGAAATTGCCAAACACCTCAAAAACAAGTTTTTAAGTTACCCAACCCGTTCCTTAACACACCCGGTTAGTTTAGAACACGTTTTAACGTCTAGAAAAGCGAGAAAAACAGTGAAAACGGGTGCTAAACCAAGTGACCAAACACTCCAAAGTCTTGTAAAAACTCGGTTTTTAACAAGGAAAAGAGCCACGGCTCTGATACCACTTGTAGGTCCCTCGGAGGTTGAGGTTTAACCTATTCCTTGTTATGTCTAACACACTAGCGAGTGCGGAATCCAAGCTAGCATGCAAACCGAGATAGAACAAGCACAAAACACAACACACAATCTTCACCGATTAACACCACATGTATTAATACGTATGAAAGGTTCGGTTACAAGCTCAATGTTTACAAATGTGTTTTGCAAACTCTCTCTCTCGTGTGTGTGTGTGTGCTCTCAGCAGAATGCTCTCTCTTGTGTGTGTTCTTTCTATTTTCTGCACTGAGTGTTCTGCTGAAGTGAACACATAACATGGATATTTATATCCATCACAGCATGTCTGGTCGAAGGATCAGATAGACTGATCGAAAGATCATCTATCGAACACAATCCTATCGAAGGATCCACATTTACCTCGAAGGATGATGTCCTTCGAGGTTCATCTAAATCTTTCGAAGGTTTATCTTTCGAGCTCATCGAAGGATCTAAACTATCCTTCGATGGCACATCCTTCGACCCAAACATCTTTCAACCAATGTGCTAACTGTTTGGCCAAGTCAAACCGGAGGATGGTTGACTTGGTCAAACTTACATCGTACACACATTGTAACAAACTAAGACGTAACCCAGACTAACACAAGACATCGTTTTGTATCATGACAAAATACAGACAAAGTACAGACACAAGTGCACCAACAAACTCCCCCTTGGCTGTAGCTTTGTCTCGATCTTCGTGTCTTTAAGTCTCTAATGCCGAGTCGAACCGAGCTGAGTCGCGTCCACACAAAGTGCATCAACAAACTCCCCCTTGGATGCTACTCGTGATGGTTCGTCTTCTGTGTCTTTCATGTCGGAGGATCTTCAAAGTCTTCACACGTCGTAAGCAGAAAGTGTATCAACAAACTCCCCGTTTCATGTAGGAAGTGTGTTGACAAACTCCCCCTTAACATAAGCTCCCCCTTGAGTTATGCTCGTGAATATCTTGATCTTTATGAGTTGAGTTCCTTGTGGTGTTGATAATGGTCATCGGCAACTCGATCATCTTCATCACTTGAGTGCCTTAACGTCGTGTCTTCATTCCAAAGCTTGTCATCGACCATGTTCTCCTTGCCTCTAGAATCTGCACATGCAAGAAATCTAAACGCATAATGAGAACAACTGCTTGGAATATAGTAAACATAAACAAACGACACACATGTGACCATTATTTAATCAAACACCGTCCGACAGTTTGAAAGTTTAACAAATTTTTATCAATTTTAGTTTTTAACTTTCAAAATTTGCAAATTTCGACCATTTATGAAGAATCAGTCGTTTCGGTTTTCAATCAGGTTTCAGGTAACGAAGACTCGAGATCCAACATCGTACGATCGAAAATAAGATAGAAATAAAATCTATTTGGCTTTTATAAAGTTTAAATTAAAACACACCTAAAATCTTTTTTGTATTTTTGAGTATTTCAAATGTAAAGACTGAAAGCAGTGAATAAATATATACAGACATTCTTTTTGTGAGTTTCGAGGGTAAGAGAATCATATCAGTGTACGGTCATGCCAAAACGCTCTTGTTGTTCAATTAGTTAACATTAAGATAAGCATCCTATAACAATTATCGGTATTGTTGTCCACTTAAGCTCAACTTATCAGATGTAATCATGGCGAGGGGATACGTTAAGGTATGATTTATACTTACCGACCGGTGTTCATCCACATCACGACACATTCCCGTATCAAGGTATGCACGAGGGTTCATCTTACCGGTGAGTATACCAATTATCATCTGTTTGACCGTATATGATGTGAGATTCTCACTTATTTTGAATTGAAAACAAGCCCTATGTGATAGAATCACTTATTGATGAGGAACTTGATTTTCATATGCATGAAGGGCACAGGAGCAAGTCCGTGAACAGGTCAGTACTTTCGTACAGCAGAGAGACGAACTTGACACCCGGATGAATGTGATATATTATCACTTATTTTGATTGGACATGTGATTGTTGATCACTTATTGAGGTCGAATGCAATATGTATACGTATGTATAGTATCATGGAAGTTCTAGACTTGCGTCCCCGTTATTTTTCGGTAAAAGATACAACCATGATACCCAGATGATAAGCAGCATAAAGACCGAATATCTCAGAACCTCGGCAATCTCTCAAACGAAATTTCGGTACTAAGACCATATGCCAATGAATGGTTCCCACCTGGTCTTCAGTCGATTAAGGTTTATATTACCCTGCACACTTTAAAATAATTGTGAGCCTACCGATACATCTTATATAGAGCTGCTTATCGTTTTTCATTTAAGGTTTAAAGAGGTTTAGACAGACCACTGATGTACTATCATTTTCTCTTTTGCTCGCCAGGAAACTCATTTTTGCTTTTCTATTGTTTTTGTGTTTTTGAAAATTTTCAATGTTTTTGGATTTTCAAATTTTGGATTTACTCCCCCTAAAATCAACAAACTAACATAAATTTAAAAACACAAAGGTATTTACAAAAATGATTTTCCGATGTTGGTTAACTCATGTTTTACCTCAATGCCGTTTACCAAAATTAAGTTTTAATCAGAAATGATTTAGCGAATTTTGGAAAAATCAGTTGGCATGTCGGTAAGTGGTGCGGACCATGACAACATTGTCTGGCCAAAGAGTGCTGTACGAGATAATAATTCAAAAAGCAGCTAAAATATCGACAAGTATAGAAGAGATTAGAGATTTAAAACCATATCCTTCAATTGCATCGTGCATTGCAAGGAATCTGAGTGCTCTCCCAAACTGGATATCCACCCGGTGTGGATTTCAAGGTCGATTTTGTAGCTACTTCACTTAATCTCTTCACAGCAACAAGATCAGAAACCTTTGGGTCCGGCTGGTCTTCCACATTTTACCAGCGAAGGTCTTTGTCTTTCTCTTTCAGAAGTAGTGTGCGGTTGTTCAATCCATGCCAAGGCATCCGCACACCCGGTTGGTTTGTTCAACAAACACATTTTCTTCAATCACACCGCAAAGAAATGTACACTGCACGTTCATTTTGTCGATTGTGAACTTCAGACATGCTGCAGGCGTGTACTTTTCATTGGAATCTTTCCTGAGGACCCGATCAAAAACCATAACAACCAATTATTTTGCACAAATCTCATCTGGTCGAAATTTTTCAACTTCATTCAACAACATTCTATCATCAGACATTTTTGTCTTCTTTTCTCCTCTCTCCATCAAAGGAAATAATTTCTTCTGTCGCCTATCTTGTGCAAGGACGCTCCACTATCAACAATCTTACGACTATCGAAAGTTCCTCCTGGAATATCCTACACACTCACTTAACTTATCAGATTGAGAGGGGGACCCAAGCCTTTGTGGACTTGGGTCGTCCTTGATCATAAATGAAAGTGATTTCAATCACTTGATGATTAGGAAAAAGAACCTGTGGTGCTCCCCCTGATTGAATTACCTGCTTTTGCTTCCAAGCTGTTTGTCCTTTACCAGTATTTGAATTTATTGTTTTAGCATTTACTGGTTTTACAGTTTCAGATTTTGCTTGTACAGGTTTTTCTTCTTTGACCTCTGATTTTAAGGCCTTTTCAATTACCTTTTGATTCTTTTGCTTTAACTTCTTTTCCCTTTCTTTCAAGACACGTGGGTCTTGTTTCGGGGAAACTGATCGTTTTCGGTAATCGATTTCTTGGGGAGCACTCGTCTTTGACTTCAGCTTTTGCACGTGTGGGCAATATCTTACAATATGCCCAACTGTCCCACATTCAAAACATGTTCTCCGCTCTACAAACTTCGGAGAAACATGTTGATGACCAGACGGAGAACCAGACAATGAACTTTGTGATCTAGACGTGCTTGGACCTAAATCACATCCGTTGGTGTGTTGGGTGTAATTATTCTGATCATTTCGTTTTAAAATTCTAACTTGTTTTACAAAATCAATGTTAGATTTATCCTGAAATGTTTCAAGTTTGTCTGAACCCGTGGATCCAACAAAGTTCATTTTCGGTTCTCGTTTCTTAACAGGAGCTCTTTTGTTTTGCACCTTTCGTTGTTGAAACTTAGGTTGCTCAACCTTAGGCTGCTGAACTTTAGGTGCTTGAACATTCTTGTTCTGAGCCTTCTTTCCCTGTACCTTACCCTTTCCGGAGTTGACTTGTTGTTTTCGCTCAATTGGTAGTTTTTGGTTTCCGTATTGTTTTCTAATTTGTTCACACGGAATTGGATCACATTGAGTGACGGTAGCTTTGCCACTTTTGTTTCCCAAAAACTTATCAGTGCATCCTTCAAAAATTTGTTCAATTAAATCTTGATTTACATTTTTAATTGGAAAATCTTTGTTAGAGTAGATTTTGCTATCTCCTTTGAGCGTGTACAACAAGTTATTCTCTTCACTGCTAGATACAAGGGACTCCATTGCTTTTGACATTTCAGTCTTACTCGGTTTCACTGGTGGATCACACAGGATGTGATTCTCGATTGGAATATCTGTTGTAACCGAGTTAGACTGTTGTTTCACAATTTCTTCAGATTCATCATCCGAAGAATCAGCATCCTCAATAATGGGAGGACTCTGTTCCTTAACACACGATGAATCTGTCACATTCTCAGATTCAGATTCAGATTCTGATTGACCCGAGGATGATGTACCAGTTGTGAACCCGAGGCCTGCTGCAAAGTCATCTAGACCGAGTGGCACAGTAGGTTCAAAACGGGGCATATCCTCGTCATCAGGCAATTTGGAGTAATTGTGATTCATTGGGGGAGGACATGATTTGAATCCAATACATATTTTATCCCCCTTTTTCTTTTGAACGTCAATGATGTGATCCAATACATAGCGGGAATTGGAATAGCTTTCCAGTTTCTGCTTAATTGTCTCACATTCACATCGGGCTGTTGCCAACTCTACCATTTGCTTTTCAATTGTGTCAATAAGATTATTGTTAGCATGTTGTTTTCGCAAAACAGCCTTTTGTAATTCTGAAACATCATGTCTTAATGACGCAATTGTTGCTTTAAATTCCTTTTCATTTCTGGTTAAAAACAAGTTAGCTTCAGTTGCTTTAGAAAGATCCACAATCAATTCTTGATTGTGTTTGTGTGTGATTTCAAATTTCTCTTGCAAAGCCTCGTGTTTTCTTCGCAATTCACAACACTTATCATTCATTGAAACATGTTTGTCTTGCAAGTCAAACAAACTAGCTTGTAAAGCATCATGTTTGCCTTGCAACTCAGACATGTTTGCCTCTAAATCAGCATTTTTAACACGCAAACTATCACAATTTTCACAACTAACTACAGTGGGTTCATCGACATATACCTCACTTGATGAACTGTCGACATTAGCCATAAAGGCTGAATGGAGAGAAGACGAAGAGTAAGCAGCTTGATCCACAAAAATAGATCTTCTTTCAGTTCCTGCTGCAGCTTCTTCCAAAAGCTCATCAACATCTGCATCGACTGACGCACTTGATGTCTCATCCACATGATCATTGCCTGAAGTGGAGGATTCTTCATCTGAGCTTCCACTATAACCAGAACTGTCTTCATCTTCAGAAGATTTATCAACATTGGTGGAAGATTCTCCACCACTGGCGTGCTTTAAATCCTTTACAATTTCAGCAAAACATGCTGTTCCATCTGGAGCAAACTGAAGCGACCAATCACAACCTTCATCTACTTGAACCACAAGTGCCTGGTTGGCATTTGATGGCCCTGCTTGGCTTTGGTTGTTGACAGGTATCAACATACGAACATTGTTCCTGTTCTGGTTCTGCTGGTTGCCTTGATTTCTGAAAGGATTTTGGTTTCCATGCTGAGCTGGTCTTGTGCATTCCCTTTTGAAATGACCCCGTTCACCACAGTTAAAGCACGTTACAGCTTGCTTGTCGAACCCATACTTGGTATCTTTCTTACTTTCCAAGTTGGTTCTCCCCGTCCTTTCCATAAACTCCTTTGCTCTTCGAATTGCACTAGCAAGAGCCCATTTGATATCCATCATTTCAAACTCTTCTTTATCCACTTGCTGATAATCTTCATTGGTTAGATTGATATTCCCAATCTGACCTGCGACTAATCCACAATAAGCACTAACCAAGGTGTTCAACATCTCCATATGCTCCTTGGCTACTTCGACACTGACTTTGGAAAAGTTGGAAGTGTCTAATCTGACTGTGTTCGGATTGGAAGTGGCTTGAAAGTTTGAAGAGCTTCCATAAAACCCTTGCTGTTGTGGTTGTTGCTGCTGAGCTCTCGGTTGCACATCTGGTCTTGAATACATCGTGTATGCTGAAGGATCAAACTGATCTGTTGTGGAAGGTCCGGTGTTTGAGATGAAGGCTGTTTGAAGCTTCGCATGTTGAGAGGCTGGTCTGTCTCCACTGATACCTCCGGCAATCCCAAAGTACATCTCTGGATTTTGAGGAGTTAGTGTTCTTTTTGCCTTTAGCTTTTCTTCTACATCCTTGTTCTCCAATTTTTGAATTAACTCATAAACGTTGATTGTGTCTAGAACACCATTTTCTTTGAGAATTTCAAGATAACTGCTCCACTTTGCTGGTAAGCTATCAGCGAATCTCTTCACCATTTCTTGTGGAGTGGCAATGACTCTAAAACCAAACATCTCGCTCAACAAGTGATGGAACCTTGTAGATAACTCTGCCAAAGTCTCATTCTCCATACACGTGAAACCTTCAAACTCTTTCTTCAGTAATTCTTGCTTGATCTTTCTAGATTGAGCATTTCCTTCACATCGTAACGTGAGCATATCCCACAAGCTTTTAGTAGTCGTGCAGTAAACAAACTGGTGGTAAATGTCTTTGTGAAGAGCTTGTGTGAGAATCATGAATGCTTTCTTTTCTAACTCAAATTTCTTCTTATCATCATCAGACATAGTGCTGTAAGTTTCTGGATTAGATCCTGCAACTTCCAAATCATGGTCAAATGCGGTGAAGAAGCACATCCATAGATCTTGACCTTGCCCCTGAACATAAGTTCTCAGCCTTTCTTTCCACCATCCCCAATCATTGATGTGATTTAGCTTTGGCGGTTTTGTGCTTGTACCAGTTTCACTGTCGTTCTGCATCATAGATTGAATGCTGTTTCTTTGATTTGTGACCAATGCCCATTGATTTGCAGTTATCATTGCAGCTTGAGGTGGGGCAATAGCCTGCATCCATGCTTTGTTGAAATCTGACGCAGATTGTGTAGCTGATGATTGCGTAGCTGATGATTGTGGAGTCAAAGGTGTTAGAGTCCACGCGGTTGGATCCCACTGACCGTTTGTTCCCATTTTATAAAAAAATTAATATATTAAGTGAAAATAGATTTAAAATTTGAAAAACAAGTTTTCCTTTTAAAAATTTAATTTTCACAAACTATGTTAAAGTTTCGAAAGATAACAATCAGCCGAAGGATCCTTGATCGAAAGACCTGAAACACAAACTTGTTAAACTTAAACAAACTGGGATCGAAAGATCAACACTTGTTCGAAGGATCAACAGTGTTCGAAAGATCACTGTTGAGTTTCGAGCAATGATTTCGAAAGATTCTCCAAACGAAGGATCCTTATCTTTCGAAAGAGAACTGTAGACCGAAAGATGTATGCTTCGAAATGATTCCTTGGTTCGAAGGATGATTATCTGTCGAACCTCCACTGATCGAAAGATGATCTTTCGACTTCGAAGGATATCTTTCGAAATGCTCTGACACAGTTGACAAAGAGTGACAGGTTGGTGAAAAAGGTGATGGGTTGGTAAATCTTTCGGCAGAAAGTATGGTTCAGACCATCATTTTCTGCAAAAACAGATTTGAACAAATAAAATATAACCCAAAAATGACAAACTTTATCCAGAAACCGGTCACCGGGGAAGCCGGAAGTTTGGCCGGAAATTGCCAAACACCTCAAAAACAAGTTTTTAAGTTACCCAACCCGTTCCTTAACACACCCGGTTAGTTTAGAACACGTTTTAACGTCTAGAAAAGCGAGAAAAACAGTGAAACGGGTGCTAAACCAAGTGACCAAACACTCCAAAGTCTTGTAAAAACTCGGTTTTTAACAAGGAAAAGAGCCACGGCTCTGATACCACTTGTAGGTCCCTCGGAGGTTGAGGTTTAACCTATTCCTTGTTATGTCTAACACACTAGCGAGTGCGGAATCCAAGCTAGCATGCAAACCGAGATAGAACAAGCACAAAACACAACACACAATCTTCACCGATTAACACCACATGTATTAATACGTATGAAAGGTTCGGTTACAAGCTCAATGTTTACAAATGTGTTTTGCAAACTCTCTCTCTCGTGTGTGTGTGTGCTCTCAGCAGAATGCTCTCTCTTGTGTGTGTTCTTTCTATTTTCTGCACTGAGTGTTCTGCTGAAGTGAACACATAACATGGATATTTATATCCATCACAGCATGTCTGGTCGAAGGATCAGATAGACTGATCGAAAGATCATCTATCGAACACAATCCTATCGAAGGATCCACATTTACCTCGAAGGATGATGTCCTTCGAGGTTCATCTAAATCTTTCGAAGGTTTATCTTTCGAGCTCATCGAAGGATCTAAACTATCCTTCGATGGCACATCCTTCGACCCAAACATCTTTCAACCAATGTGCTAACTGTTTGGCCAAGTCAAACCGGAGGATGGTTGACTTGGTCAAACTTACATCGTACACACATTGTAACAAACTAAGACGTAACCCAGACTAACACAAGACATCGTTTTGTATCATGACAAAATACAGACAAAGTACAGACACAAGTGCACCAACAGTTCAGAACTTGAAAAGTTGAATTTAAAAGTTTAAGTGAGGAACCAAGTGCAAGCCGATCGGACAGTCCGATCGGGTGGCAATCCGATCGGGTGGTAATCTGATCGGACGGCAATCCGTTCCGACGGCCTTAGATCGTCCTGTCACTTGATTGTTTTGAAAGTTTGTGGTTTTCTCGAGACGGTATGACATCGTGCTAAACAACAGAACCCCATAAACACCCAGGCGATCCGATCGGGCAGGAATCACCCTAATCTGATCGGTCAGCTGTTCGAGACGATGGTTCGCGTTTAACCTGAGATCGGTTGTCTCGTTGATAGAATACAGATCTTGAACCAACACATCAACAAGAAGGAGTAGAAGATCAGAACAAGCTCTGATTCTATCGGTTTGAGTGCATTGAGTGTAAAAGAGTTGAAAGGAAGTTAGAAAACCATCTTTCAATCCTTTTAACCATGAGTTTGTGTAGATCTATGCGAAAACGTTGTTTAATCATGTGGAAATCCTTTAGATCTGAGTTGTTCTTGGTGGAATGATGCCAAAACTTGAAGCTCATAAGAACTCCATGATGACATCATCCTAGAACACCTCAAATCCGTTGATTTCACGGTTAAAATTTAAGATTCAAAGGTGAAATTGATGAAGAAGTGTGCGTAGATCGTAGAAGTACAAGAATTGAGGTAGAAAACTTACAAGAATCGCGAGAAATCGAGAGGAAATAGCCCCAAAGCGTGCTGGTCGAGTGGGAGCTGTCACATCACTGTTCAAGTGATGTGACAAGGGCTATTTATAGGTGAAGAGGAGAAAAGGGGAAGGGAGTGCCATGGATCGGATGACTGTCCGATCGGGTGGCAATCCGATCGGGTGGCAACTCGATCGGATGGCCACCCGATCGAGTGGTCACTCGATCGGTGGTCTCCGACGAATGGCGTTTCGATGGTTCGTTTTGTTCGTTAACCTTTGCGATAATTTGGTTACCCATATTCATATATTTATTATAATTAGTCACATAGGGTCGTATAAATATCCACATTTCAAAGTTGCGATACAATAACCGGGTTTCGTTTCGAATATGCGTTCTCTGCGACGCATCACGGCTATCGAGTAGGGTAGAATAGGTCCTCACTCAACATCATCGTGAGCGTTAGTGTGTGTGATGCGATGTGTTATAGCGATAAGGTATGCGTAATATGCGAAAATACTGCGATATAGCGATGTATGCGATATAGCTTCATTATGATCCGAATTTCTGGTGCTAGGCGTAACGAGTATAACGAGTGGTAACAACACATGAACGTGCGGGTTGTTACAATAATAAACTAAATGGATACTCGTTGAATGTCGGCGGTAACATACTAGCCGTAACGCACGGGCAATTACCCTTAGTTGAATGCTATTTGTAGATATTATTTAAATACTATTTTTAATATGTTTTATGTCATAAATTGAATTGGTATTCTGTGTCGACATTTAAAACTTAAAAAATTGATATAATATAATTAAGGATAGGTGGGGATCGACTACAAAGTCGAAAATCTCTAACAAGTGTACAAAGTCATAAAACATCATGACTTTAGTCATAAAACACACCCAAAACACGCAAATAATATAGTGAAAATTAGTAAAACACCATATTTTAATCCTAACATTCCATAAAAACTTCAAACACACTATTATAGACCTATGAATATAAAGCACAATATGATAATCAACATAAAACACAATAATGTTAGTCATTCGATAATAAGAGTCCGCCTTATCATCCAAAACACAAAACAAAACCCACATATGTGGTGTTTTAGTAATCTTTATGATGTTATTTGTGGGATTTTAGTATGTTTTATGATTGACATTACTTTTTAAGAATTTTAGACTTTGTAGCCAACTTCTAGAAATATAATTAAAATGTACTTGTTTTAAAAATATTTCGATGAATTTACGGTATCTATAAAATATAAATATGGAATAAACACACTATAGAATCATCTAGTGGGATCTCGTAAGGAAATTAAAGTCAGATATATAAAATATAAAAATCTGATCCAACCATTAACCAGGTTCAACTCTTGAACTGGCCGATCACATAACCAACCAACCAAAATGAAGACGATTTAAAAGAACTCAATTAAACCACTTGTAAATTTTCCTTAGTCTGACTAACGAATCCTGTCATGGGTTGTTTGACAACTTCTGAATAGTTAAGTGTTGAACCAGTAAGATATCTGAACCATTAAGAATCAGTATAATTCTTAACCGTTCAGAGGCAAATGTCTGACCAATTCAGATTATAGGTCTTAACCATTCAGACTCAGTATAATGCTTAACCATTAAGAGGCAAATGTCTGAACCATTCAGACATCTGTTCGCGAAACAAACAGTCTAAACAATTAAGTGATGAACATGTAAGAGGTATGAACCATTAAGGTGTTGTTTGTTTTTTAAGAGGTAAAATGTCTGTAGTATGCGGACCACATCTGCAGACATCTGTAGAAGAAGAGGTGGACCAAACCTCTGCAGTCTGCAAGAAGAAGACTGTTTGTTTTTTAACGTATGTAGACTTCTAAAATAAACTGGTGGTGGTGTACGGACAGTGGTGGTGGGTGGTGCTGGATGGTGATGGTGGTAGAAGGTGGTGGTGGGTGGTGGACGATGGTGGTGGTGATGGACGGTGGTGGGTGGTGGACGGTGGTGGTGATGGATGATGGTGGGTGGTGGACGGTGGTGGTGAACGGTGGACGGTGGTAGGTGGTGGAGGGTGGTGGATGGTGGTGGTGGTGGTGGTGGTGGTGATGGAGGGTGGTGGTGTTTAACCCTCTGCAGACCTTAGAAGATCTTAGAAGTGGCTGAGCCAAGTCTGCACCAAGAAGAGCTCGCGTAGACGTTTTTTAATGAAACGTGTTCGGAAAAACAAACAGTCTGCGTGTGGTCTGTGCCGCCCAGACAAAAGAGCCTGCGCAGAGCTTTTCTGAAAAAACAAACAACACCTAAGAGTCTCATTAAGAGTTAAACAACCGATTCCTTAGTTAATTTATGACTTATGAGAATTGAAAACATGGGCTGACATGCGACCTGGCTTACTAATGTTGGATGATGGGCTTGAGACATTGACTTGTTAGCCCAAACCATTATATTATCTGAACTTCACTTCGGCCCAAATACACATTTAACATTATTTCGACCCACAATTCCACAATAAGAAGAATATTTAGATCCAATAAATACGTAAGCCTGATGACAATTTTTCAAAACTTAAAAGCAAAGAGACCATCATTCTTTGACCAAATCTATTCGGTGTTCAATAAAAGATAATATATCTAGTGATTGTCTTAAAGTTATATTATTTAAGGTTTTGATGAAAAATATAATTTCTTTTAGTTTAATATTTTGTGACAAGGATGAAATAATCTGAGTGTCATGTGTATTTCATGAGCATGTCTACAACTATAAGGAAAAACTATCACAACTTACGTATTCTACCAACCCTCTATTATTCAACGACAAAATCAAATTAAAGGATAACCGAACGTGCATTTGACGTATTAAAAAAAAAAAAAAAAAACTAATCGTTGTGATTAGTCAAATGGACCGTGTGACATGCTTATCACTTTACAAAGGTTTTAAGAATATAGGGTGTGGAGGGGCTTGGGTTGGGGGCATTGCTCGACACGTGACGAGTGTGGGATCCACAAGCTAATACTCAAAAACTTGGGCACGTTACAAAACTATTCTTATGGTTTAGATTAGTTATTAGCCTATTGACATTAGGTTTAGACCATTAGTGAGCCCAATACCTAATTTCGTTAAGGCCTAAGGGCCCGTTTTTTCTAGCCCGAACAGGGTACACGAATTCTCAGAGCCTGCCCTGATAAAAGATGTATGTCACATTCATACCCATGCTCTATATCGCACGAGTTTAGCTTCGCATTGGAGGCAAACTCCTCTTTTTGAAAAAGTAGTTGACTTTCACTGGAAGCAGCCTCTCTATTCATATGGCGTAGTGGTAAGGCTGTCTACATCTTATCCTCCTCAGACACTACATTAACTTTGCTATTGATGAGATTTATCGAGTATGATGAGTTGACTTTATGAAATAGTAACCAAGTTTTTCATTTCTACATAATTCATTTAATCTTTTTATTTGTTTAAAGTCACTTAAGTTTGATTTACACTTCCAATCTTGCATAATCTTCAAAATGAAATCTTTGTGAGTTACCACTTGGATCAGAATCGAATCTTCAATTGAAGTTAAATTATTCTAAACTCTAAAAAAAGTAATGAAGTTAAAACATGAAGGAAAATAAATGACTAAAACTTTGTTGACTTTAAAAAGTTGCAACCAATTGATGGAGTTAAATAACGGCTTAAAAGTATTGCAAAATAAATCGATGGCTACTTTCGTGATTGAAGGAAAATAATTCCTAGCCGCAATGTCGGCTGGAGAGTTTAAACAAAGCTTTTTATTATTTTAATCGAAACCCAAAAACTGAATAATAATTCACTTAAACCCAATTCGATACATTATTCGAATTCAGGTTTTGAATGTTCAAATCGTGTTATTTATTTTAACGGAATTCTAATTTCGGTTTTCGAATGGAGTCAAATCTTTGAATTTCGCACCTGACCGACCAAGTTACTTGAATTAAAATTATATAATTTTTATTTTTTGTAAGAGAAACACATAATTCAGATTAGTTTATTATATATACTAGGTTAAAACCCGTGTATTACACGGGATGACACAAAGAAATTAAAAAAAAAATAGCTATACTTTAACAAACTGTTTGAAATATATATGTCTAGATACAACATAGAGCAAAGGTTTTATTCTTTTACCACAAAGAAATATTAAAAAACGGAAATAAGTGTTTGTGGGTTGGTCCGATTCAACCCACCCATTTTGGCATCCGGGTTGGCATTGGAAAGTTGTAGCCAACATTGATTCTGCTATTACCACTTTTTTTTTCTATTTTAGCAAACGGAAGCACTTGTTTCATACTTTTCGTGAATAACCCAAAATTTTAAAATTAAATATTCTGTTTTTTTTTTCTAAATTTGTAAATATATAAATAAATAAAAAACTTGGGGCACTTTAGTCGCGTACCTCTGGGCTGCATCATCTTGCTTAGTATATATGTGAGCATCTTCTGTTACCTTTTGCTCTACTCGCATCAAAACCTTAATAATATTATGAAATTTATTTATATACTATTATTTTGTAACATTTGTATGCATGTATGGTTGTAAATTGTGCTTAAGTGGTTGTACCTTAATCAAATAATGGTTTCATTATCTTACCAATTTGTATGTATGTATGGTTGTAAATTATGCTTAAGTGGTTGTACCTCAATCAAATAATGGTTTCATTATCTTACCAAATTGAATCTGTTTTGTATGCATGTATGGTTGTAAATTGTGCTTAAGTGGTTGTACCCTAATCAAATAATGGTTTCATTATCTTACCAAAATCAATCGGTTTGATCCATTCAAAGTTCTATTGTTTTATTTGTAAATTATTATTATTTATAATAATCTAATTAATTTAGCCAAAATCTTGTATAAATATAATTTGCAACATTTTGATGCAATCGTTGTTGTAATGTATGCATTATGGTTTGTATAGTGGTAATGATATATATTATATATAGATTACGATGAACCTGTCAAATGGGAAAAAATAGACGTGGGTTCATCGTAACGCGCGAGTCCTAAATCAACTTAGTTATTTTATTTTATGTTTTATGTTTCGGTTTAATTTCTTCACATTAACAAAACGCAACTTCAGTGTCGGTGGTTGCTAGCCAGTAGTGTGGCATTAGTGTTCGCCTCCGCCGCAACGCGGGGGTGCTTAATACTAGTTACCCTTAAAACTTGTAAGTAAACAAATGCTAAAAGCCTTGATTAAATCATGAAGCATGCCAATTTTGGTTCCTGCTTGTCAGTAAGTTGTAGGTCAGCAATGTTTCTTTCTAATTGCTCAGCCTAATGAAATATTAAAATCATTATGTGTGATATTAGGGTAAGAATCTAAAAATATGGTTGAACAATAAGAGAATCACGTATATTGATTCATTTAGATAGATATCAGATTCTTGTTGAACATACAGGAAATAAAATGTAGTTTCTAAAAATCATAGCTATGTTAATGGGTAAAAACTAAACAGAAGGCATGTGTATTATACTTAAATGACAAGAATACAAATAGCACGACATAGCGATATTTTGGTGTTATTATACTTAAACTTTGTCCCAGAACCAACAATATAATTGCTTTGAATTTAGTTCCGTAATACTTGACATTTAGTAACGGTGGTAATTTTGACCCGTTTCCTTAGAATGGGTCAAAATGCATAAAACCCCCTAAATTATTATTATATTAAAAACACATTTTCTAAATAGTTTGACAAGGCTTGAATGACTAAAACTTGGTTTAATTTGTGTAGTTTTGAATATGTTGGGTCATATTATGCTTTGACTTTTAACCCGTTACCTGTATCACCCATATGCCACTTCTAGAAAGAATGTGTTTGCAAATAAAACAAAGTGAGAGTGCATGGTTTTAATACCCATGAATTGGGGAAGCCATCGGGTGGGTTGAACTCTCGTATAAGCATGTTTTCATGATTCACAACAATTAAGATAAATGGTTGTTAATTGTACTGCTGAAAACAATAGAAATGCCCCCAAATTCATATATATATATTAATAATTCAACACATAACTGAGAAACAGTAATATAACGGTAACGGCGTTATTCTAACAAAAACACTAAAACCCTAATTTCACTAAACTCATCCGCACACCCCCAAAGCTCCTCCCTCTCCTGTCCGATCGGAATTCAGGCGACCATCTCCGGCTACCATACACATACCTAAAACCCCCCTCATCCTACGCATACCTCAACCACCTCAAAGCCCCTCCCCCTCGATGACTGACCGGCTAACGGCCGACATCACCACCACCGCCGTCTGTGGCGGCGTGGAGACGAGACAGAGATTAGATCGAGAAGTGAGCGGAGGAAGGAACAGGGGCCGCGACGGCGCCGTCCGGCGAAGCAACGGCCGCCGTGGCGGTGGTTTTAACGACGTTCCGACGAAGTTCGCCGGGGTGGAGCTTATGCGGATTCTGTTTCGGCTCAGTCAACAACTCAGCAGCTTCATTAGGTATGAATTTTACCCACTTTTGTTATTCATTGTGGTTTACAATGTTGTTTGGCTTTGGCAGTATATTTTGTTATTGTAAGCAAGTCTAGGTTTGTTGAAAATTAGGGTTACATAGTTTAATTTGGTGATTTATAGAAGCATTTGTAGTGAAATTTGAGTAAAATTAGGAACAAAATCTATGTTTCAAGCTCTCAATTTTGATTGAAACTGATAAGAGATTTATTGCAGCTTCATATGATGGTTTAGTGGTGGCTATGTATAGTTTTTCAAAGAAGGATAATTTATATTTGATAAATTGTGTGCTTCACATATTCAGTGTGTTTCAACTGATTCAAATTTTGAGTTCACATATACTTGCAAACATAGTTATCAAAGGCGGGAAGCGAACTCAAGGCGCTAAGGCTCCGCCTAGGGCCTAGGCGAAAGGCGCAAATAAAGCGTGGGCTTGAGAAAATAAAAGCGCACTTAAGTAAAAAATAAAAATAAAATATATTATGTAATGGAAAATAAAAAATAAAATATGTTATGTTATGTAAAATATATTATTTTTCCTGTAGTATGAGGGTCCAACATCATTTGAGAAGCCCTTTTCTGTATTCTGTGACAACAGAATTCAGAATTAAATCAGAGAACAACAAACTAGAACTTAGAGAACTAATTCAGAATTAATTAATTAGAAATAAATACTAGGTGCAGAACTAAATCAGAGAACAAAAAATACTGTTAATGTATTTAGGATAAGAGTAACTTGCTATCCCACTAAATCAAAGAACAAAAAATGTTGCTAATGTATTTAGGGTAAGAGTAACTTGCTAGCCCCTGTTGTATTTGTTTGCTGGATTCTAATGAAAGTTTTTTAGCCGTGCAAAAAAAAAGGATAAAAGTATCTAGCCATGCATTTAGGAGGTTCTGTGAGTAGTAATGACTAATTCAGCATATCCGAATTCAACATTTAGTGATATAATCTGTTGTCAATAGTCCTATAAATACTGGAATTTACAAATTAAAAAAAAAGGATTAATTATCATTTATCACGCATGGAATTAGGCTGCGCTCAAAATACCTAGGAAGTAGGAGCGCATTCAACACGCTTCGCCCAGAAAAATCGGCTAGGCGCCAAAATCGACCTCTTTTGAAAACTATGCTTGCAAAACTGGAAGAATATGGTTCATCACTGGAATAATAGTAATTGGGTCAAAATAACCTAACGTATGTTGTATTAATCTTGAAAGCTCATCGTATAAAGCTATGTTTGATAGATCAATATACTTCGAGTCAATTTCGTGGCCCGCGGCGCAACGCGCGCGGCCGATCCATTTTCTAGTTATATAGCAAAAAGGTATCTAAATATAGTAATGTGGGTTGGGTTAGGCAAATACATGTGCAAGATCCCCTTTGTATCTACCATTTTTCACACAAGGCCAGGTAACCAAAGATACCCCCATTGAAACTGATTCGAACAGAGAATAAATGTGGAACGTCAGACACTGGAACAACAACCACCCGACTTGAATATATAAAATATAAATATGTATTTGTGCATATAAGAAACAATCAAAAGTTGTGACAATAACCCACAAAAGAAATCTAATTTCCAATAAAGCATGCAAGGGAGATGTAGTACCCGACGACCATTGTTACGTGCATCTCAAGAGTGAACAACTTCTTGAGAGTGAACTGAGTGAACTAATATTGGTCCGTGGCCATTTTTTAGATTAAAAGTGTAAGACTGACATTAGTCAAGTATTTGTAATTAAAATCTCTTAATTTTCTCATCTCTTAACCCTCTCTCTCTCATTTTTAATTATTTATCTATTATTTTAATTATAAGAGATTGAAGGGTTTTAAATGCTAGAGCATCATGGATTACGACATTATCATTCTACATATTCAGCTCGTATATTGAAGTTGATTAATGAATATTGCAGGTATTCTTCCCACTCAAGAAGATGATAAAGACAAAACTATAATTATTTTTTTCAAATGTTTTTTTTTTGAAACATTTTGTTTACAAATTATTTAATTTCCAAATATTATGTGCACATGTGTATAAACTAACAGCTGTGTATCTTGTATAAACTGATAGTTAGTGAGAATGTACACATGTGTATAAACTAACATCTGTGTATCTTATATAAATTGATACTGACGAGACTGTACACATGTGTATACACTAACAACTGTGTATCTTGTATAAACGGAAACTAACGGGATTTTAGGGATTTTGCTTATATTGTTTAATAAATGCAATTTACAAATGATGAAAATACACTTCTGTCAATTATTTTAAAAGGAAGTTATAACATTATAATTACAATCTTGTCATTGTTTAAAAATTTCTAGATGATGTAATCCAATGGCCCAGATTAGTTCACACAGTTCATTTTCAACCTAGTGTTCACTCTAGAACTACCCATATATATAGGATTATGTTCATTTGTGAACAACTTCTTGAGAGTGAACTAAGCTTGGTCTTTGATCATCTTTTAGATTAAAAGGGTAAGATTTACATTAGTCAAGTATTTTTAATTAAAATCTCTTAGTTTTCTCATCTCTTAACTCTCTCTCATTTTTAATTATTTCTCTATTATTTTAATTATAAGAGATTGAAGGGTTGATGCTTTTTATAATAAATTCTTATGTTATTTTTAAAATTAAATATTAAACCTAACTATATTGTTTTTTTTAACATACGTGTATACATGTCTGTATATACAAGACTTATACACTTGTGTATTATTACATCTTATTTTCACAGGTCAGTATAAACCAGATTTATACACCTATGTATTATTCAGGTACATATGTGTATACGGTATATACCATACGTATAGACCTCTGTATTATTCAATTACATAGTGTGTAAAGGTCGGTACATACCAGACTTATATACCTGTGTATTATTACATCTTGTTTCCACTATGCATCTTTTCATCAAACATTGATCTAATACATATATGTATAGATAATGTAATTAAATATTTTTATCGTGTTCTAGATGGAACAATATTCGATAATGTTGTATTTTTTTTAATTATCAAATAATAAGGTAATTTGTGAGAGAAAAAAATATAAAGAATGTAATTAAATATTCTTTTAATTGGAAAAAGAAATCAGGAGAGAGAAAATCAATTAATTAAATGAAGAGAAAAAAATACAATTATACTCTCGTGTCTATTAAAATACATGTAAGTTACAAAAGATAATTATGATCTTGCGACTAAAGAAAAAATCTAGATCTACAAAATCAATGGTCAGGATAAGTTCATTTTGTTCACAAATACACTATTATTCACTCATGAACCCTACATACATACACACACACACATATATATATATATATATATATATATATATATATATATATATATATATATATATATAGGGGACCGCTAAAATGAAAACCACCTCTAGTTGTAAGAACCGCGAGAACTACACCGTACGGGGCGAGGTGGACCAAATTTTTTTTTCATAAACGTAGATGCGTGTATTATAAACACATTTGTAAAAAAAATTCAAAAAAAAATGTCGTGTGTGTAGTTTTGAGCACCACAAGTTTGCGTTTACGGGTACCGTAAATTTGGTTTAAAATTTACGGTACCCGTAAACACAAACAAAACTACACACACGACGTTTTTTTTTTGAATTTTTTTTTTACAAATGTGTTTATAATACACGCATCTACGTTTATGAAAAAAAAATTGTTCAACTCGCCCCGTACGGTGTAGTTCCCATGGTTCTTACAACTGGAGGTGGTTTTCATTTTAGCGGACTCCTATATATATATATAGGGTTGGGTTATTTTCAGAACCCATTTATATTAAGAACTTACAGAACTAATGTGAACCATTCATTCTTTTTAATATTAAATTTTTAAAAATAAATGAGAAAGGGTATTGTTTTGGTCAAAAATTACCGAAGCAATTTAGTGATCAAATTAGTAATGTGAGGTAGTGTGCTAGAAAGTTTATAGAAAATATGCTTGTTGAGTTATTTAGAAAATCAGTATTCAGGATACGGCTCAGGATATTGAGCTGTATCTGCGATCAAACAGTGAGCAAATAATAAACAAAAAGTAAAGGAAACGACACGAGATGTACGAGGAAAGCCCTTGATCAATCTAGATCGCCGGCATAAAACCTCGGGAGCTGACAATCGCAGCTGCCTTGTTCTTCTTATTGCTTGAATAACAGGATACAGTGCAGGATATGGCTCAGATCAATGCTAAGTGGTACAACGATTGAAAGTGTTGAGTGTTTGTGCGTAATAGAAAGAAAAAAGAAGTGTGAGTTCGAGTGTAGAGAGTGAAGTGTGTGTTCCTATTGATCTGGCCTCCTATTTATAGTTACAGATAACAAACTAACTCTCCTATTATTCCGAGATGCTGGGAATATTCCATTCTGAACGTTGGGGGCTGCTTCTACTCGTTTTCCACGTGCTTATTGACTACAAAACCGGGTCTTCAGCTCATATAACCGTTACAATGTCAATAACATTGACCAACATCCGATATTCTCGCGGAATATGCCTTTCTGACCGTTACAAGACCCATCCTTCCACCATCAACGTCCATTTTTCAACCTCCTTGAGCGAATCTTCAGGTAGATCAAGTCTTTTAACGTTGGTACCTTGCAACCAACGTTTTACAAGCCAATCGTTAGTAATAGTCAGGATACTGCCTCAGGATATTATCAATATCCTGACCCGGTATCCAGATATGGTATCCTGATCGGTATCCTGATCATATACAACGAATAAAAAATCAAGATACAAAGTCAGGATATGGGCTCAGAATTTCACCCATAACAGGTATAATAGTAATCTACTAAATTGTTTCTCTCTCCTATTAATTAGTAAATATATTAAATCTTCCTTTTTTTCTGCATTTAATTAGTTCCTCATCTCTCCTCTCTCCAATTTTTATGGATTTACCACTATGTTAAAGAATAAACTGATATATTCCATCTCTTCACATTGATGTTAAAGAATCGAACTCATTATGTATGTAAATTTTCAATCGGAATCTTTACAATTAATCTTTTATTTACTTATATGTAAATCTTGATAATGACCATACATTTTTCAAAATGATAGTCGATTCATATGCATATATGTAAATGTATAATTAACATACTTGTAGGTAGAATGTTTACATATATGTACACACTAGGTTATCACCCGGGTGCTACCCGGGTTGGAGAAAACTATTAAGATAAATATCAAGTGTATATAAATAAAATAAAATACATATGAACCCAAACACAATCTGAATGTTCGTGGGTTGACCCAAAGACAACCCGTTCAACCTGATTTTTTTTATTATTTTATTTTTTCCGCAAATGAATATATTAAAATTAAAAGTTACTACAAAAAACACAAATGTGTACAATACAATTACATTTAAATTATAAAATTTCTCTTTTTAAGTTATAATTATGGCATACAAACGGATTCACATGTCACAACAAAGTGAATGATGTAAACACCTCAACAGTTGTCCTGCAAACTAACTCGAAAATAACGCACCAATGAGTTTCTTCCGAATCCAAGTTTTTTTTTCTCAATGTCATCCATTTCATAACAAATAACATAACCACCTGCAAAAAAAATAATAATTAAAAAAAAAATACACTCATGATCTCTAAGTTTAATTTTAACAAAAAAAAACAGCTAAAAAATAAGCGAAACAGAAAGTTAGATATGCTAACCAAGGCATATATCCCTGTACACTGTTCTTGCTCCAAAGAGAAAGATATCCAAGTCTGAAGAGAAACATCCATCCTGAAAAATCACAAAAGATTATGGAATATAAGCAAAACTTCAAAGATACATGATATTATAAATGATTATATCTTGTTTTCGCTTACACATAATGACTCCGAAACCAATAATGCACACTGAGCTTCACCTTCCTCGATACTGAATAGCACAAAGTTCAAAAGGTTAATAAAAAGCCTAATTATATTGCGTTTAATGTTTACATGATGAAACATCTGATCAATGTATGAGCTCTAGTAAAAGTATATATACTTAAACTATTCATAGTGATTACCTGTCTACACATGGAACCCCTAATGTTGAGGCAAGAGGGATAGAATTTTGAAGTATTATTTTATTTTTTTAAGATATATAATTTTTATATTTATTTTTTTAATTACGCCTCGGGCTTACCCCTCGTTTCGCCTCGAGACTTACGCCTCGTGAGGCGAAGGGAAAACGCCTCGAAACTCGATTCCGTTTTTTTAAACCTTGACATGTACAAGTAAGAAATAGATTTAAAAGAACATATAGCAGCAGATAAATCACAAGTCAAACCTTAGAGTCAACACTAAGAAAGTCCCAAACTTCAATACCTCCAGATATAGTTGGAGACTGCATAAGTCTCTGCAAAATAGCAACGAAATAGATTACAGAAAAATAGCATGAAAAATATACTACGCACGAAAGATATATTTAAAACATGCCTGATGACAAAAATGCCCTTATATTTTTTTAAAAGATAACAATGGCCATTGTATAGAGCTATCAATTAGCAACAATTCAATGTAAAAGAACTAGTGTGTTTTCTTCACTCATAGCATTCCCGCATGTATTTAGCCGAATTTGGTATTACACGAAACTCGATACGTACTATAATGGCCTATGAAGTGGTTTCGATTAACAGGTGGGCTTAACGAAAATTGTTGAATACTTAGGTATCCCTATATTTTAAGATGCTTTAACATTATGGTGAATTAGATTTAATAATTCTTGGAGAAAATGTGTCACCTTCAAATATATATCAAGAAGTTTGCAACGTTCTTGAATAACATCCACATCAAGTCCCGTTGACAGAAAGTGTTTTGGTGGAAGATGAAGATTATACTCTAGATATTCCTTAAGACGCCGGTGTAACTCCTCAAAATGTCGAAACTTGTATATACAGCTTATAACTGAGTTAAGAAAGTACTGCATAGCACCAAAATAAGTAGTTTAACATAAAGAGCTATAGCATAACAATTTGGTATACATTTAACACCTTCTTTTAATGGACCAGTTAACATTGTTGACATCTGTAACAGATATCGGATATACAGCAAATGTCTTAGAGCCACTTTTCACAATGTTGGCACCCAACACCTGCAATAGTAAACGAATTATATCTTTCATATGTTCTGTGTGTGCTAAGTAAAAATATCTAAGTAATTAAATAATCATGATACACTCAGGTTAAGTTTGTTCTCTTTAATTAGCTTTCACTTGGGAAAAGTCTTGTGAGCTTACCCTTTCGGTATATTTGGGTCAGCTCGAAAACTTAATATGAGTAATCCAATAAAAACATCATAGAATTTGATCAAACAACCTCAAAAGGCAAATTTTAAGAACAGGTTAAAAAACATCTATTCAAATTAAATCAAAAGGCAAAATTAAGAACAGGTTAAAAAGCATCTATTCAAAATTTAAAGTTTCATACCCCTTTTCGACCAATTGTGTCTGCAATTCTTCCGCTCGTAACAGCTCCAATCATTGAACCAATTGTTATTATCGAACCAAAAAGAGAAAACTACAGAAAAATATAAATCAGAAATTTAATTAATTATTGGATTTACACTTACATGGTCTTTAATACTTCAAGTTATCAACATGATTGAGCTCCAAATGCTCAAAAGCAACTCTGTGTCAATATCGAAGTCAAAATTTGACAGTAAAATAACACTACCTGCCACATTTAAGACATGAGAAATCTAAATGAATAGAACTTTTGAAGTAAAGGTGCATACTCTCTTTTGGACAAAGCCTAAAATAAAAAATTGATGATTAATCCTTTCAACAGATTGTCCACTTAATCTTCTTGTCCACAATTGGTTGTGAGAATTAGGGATGAGCAAGTCGGTATTCCGTCCCGTACCGATACCGATACCGACTAATACCAATACCGATTTTCACCCAAACTAGGTACCGATACCGATACCGAAACATGTCGGTTAGGTATCGGTACGGTATCGGTATTATACCGTATTTTGAGGGTCGGTATCGGTATAATACCGATACCGTACCGTACCGATACCGAAATCGCCAAAATGTGGATACCGATCGGGATACCGATACCGATACCGATCGGTACGGGATCGGTACGGGATCGGTATGGGATCGGTATTGGTATTCATATGCTCATCCCTAGTGAGAATCATGTTAACGTAGTTCAAAGCAAGTTAGATAAGATCAATTTATAGCACATTCCTATGAGTCTATTTATATAAAAGAAAAAAAAAATAGCTGTTGGAGTTATGCTCAAATCACGGTCAAGCCATGTATGCCACAGACCACCTCCATATGTCTGAACACCAACCTCCAAATAGCCACCTTTTGATACCTAATCAAGATACATCACATCATTGATCATACCTATCAATTTCTTTCACTGAAAAAAAAGAGATATATAACTTGCAAAAAAATAAGAGAATTTACCTTTGAAACAGGCTTTAGTTTAAGATAAGGACTGTCGGTACGTGCACCAACGATGTGGAACCCATTTCCAGCAACATATCTGAACAATAAGATGAAAATTGTTATACCGAATAACAATTATATGATGTTGAAACTTGAAAATTATATGATGTTAAACCCTAAAAATTTGAAGCCCCTTACTTATGGTGCTCAACATAAAGACAGTATTAAGTATTAACATTAACAAATAATAGATTCTGGAGTATCAACTGTGCATGAGTTTAACTGGTCATCAACTCACAAACAAAAATGAACACTTACTTTTTGCCAATGGCAAACGCAACAATATTAGAGATTTAAACATAATTAGATCAAATGTTATAAAAGTCGAAGAAAATAATTAGAACAAAAAATGAACACTTACTTTCTGGTGAAGGGAATTCATCGTTATCTCCTGCTTTTGGACAGTAAAGCATATCTCCAAATATTTCTGTGGCCATCTATAAAAACGCCACAACAGTCTGTAAATAGTAATTGTATTTAAATTTTAAAACAAATAAGAAGTTTAACGGCTAACCTCTGCAACTTTAGTTAGAAGATTTGGTGTAAGATGATCTTCTAAAGTGATGATCACCGGATAATGAGAATTCACAAAAACATGTTCTCTAATTGACTTCGAACATTTGCTAAGCCTTACTGGAGTCATAATAGTCCTATCAGCTGAGTTGACCTGAAACCATTAGACTTGATAGATTCACAACAAACTACAAAACGGAATTAATGCTTTAAAAACTCAATTATACAAGTAAGATGTTTTAACCTTGATACATATTAGCCCAGCTACAACTATCCCCTGCTCTGGGTCCTCTCTGAGTTCCAAATGACCAGATTTCAAGTAGATCGTAGATCACCTATTTACGTACCAAAGAAGGTCAAACCTTTCCAACATCTTAATAAAGAAAAAGACAGAATATAGTTTTACGATTTAAGATAAGATATCAGCAAGTTTATACGCTATTACAGTGCACCTTAGTTTGAAGTTTATTATATTCCTCCATTGTCTTATTAGGCCAATTAGTTAATACATTAACATCATGGTTCAATAATGGCTCAAGCATTATTAAAACAGGCATATAGACATGTAGACAACCTGGTAATTTGCTATTGTTTTCAACATGATTTTAAATTAGCTAAAAAACATTAATACGCAAACAAAATCTCAGATGAATAACACGATGCAATCAAAATTAAGGGATTCAAACAATCCAATCTTACCCAAATCAACGATTGCTATCGAATATGAACCATAGCCGCTAGCATCGCAACCCTCAAGTCATTACAATATTAGTTCAGATTTAGATCTACTGACAGAATATTGCTGGGGAAGATGAGAGGGTTTGGGGAGATGGATTTAGGGTTCACTGGTAAAGGAAGAGGAGACACAACGATGGGGAAATGGAAACGATTTAGGGTTTGGCGAATGAAGGATTTAGGGTTTGGCGAATGAAGGAACGATTTAGGGTTCACCGAATCAGAGGTTTAGAGATTTGAAATGATGAAGAAGAACGTGGGAGCTTTTAGGGTTTTTGATGTGTGCGTCTATTTGTTTATAAGATCGAGTAAGAAGCTGGATATCCAAGAATGAAAATACGGACCCGAAGATCAAGAACATACCTGTAATGGTTGATCGATATCTTAATCCTTATTCAGTGATGGCTGCGATGAATGATGTAGAAGAGGAAGGAATGGGGAGGCTAGGGTTTAGAACAGGGATTACAAAAGAAGCGGGTTTTAGAAGGTATTTATATCCGGGTTGAAAACCCGGATCCCGTGTCTGCCCATATCAAGAAAAAGAGACCCGAATTTTTGGAGCCAAAACCAATTTCAAGAAGCCCTATGGTGATGCCACCTCATCTTCCAAGCCCTCGTAACATGACACCTAAGCCCTTATTTATCATGTTTATATATATATATAGATTCACATTGATCATCGATTTCTTTAAACTAAACATGTAAATGTTTAATTAACATATTTGTAAGTGCAATATTTACATATATGGACACATTCACATTGATCATCGATTTCTTAAAACCAAATGTCTATTTACATATATGTAAATATTCAAACCAATTATATATTTCTTCAAATTGGATGTCTTGCATACATGTAAACGTTCCACTTGTGTGTAAACATAATATCTATATATATGAAGCTGGTGCAGCATCATTAACGATGCTAGAACAACTTGAATAGCATATACATATCATCTCTGCTTCTTCATTTGACGGCGATTCTATACGCAACATCTCTTTCACAAATAATTTACATTCGCTGGTTTTTTAAATTGATTTGGAACCAATTAAAGATTGAAAGAAAGAATATTGAAGATACGATGGAAATAGGGCTAGAGTAATACCAAAATAACGTGATTTAAGGGAGGATGAGTAATTATAGGATATGTTAATTAAAAATTGAAGTTAAAGTCCCTATAATACCCTTAATTTCCTTATTTAATCTCCCTACTTTTAGATTTAATTACCAAATTAACATTATACTTATGAACCATTGATTAAATCATTCAATGGTCTAGATGAGTTCTGCAAGTTCTGAAAATAAAAATAGTTCTGAAATGATCATGACCCTATATATATATATATATATATATAGGGTCAAGATCGACCAGCAATCGAAGAAGATGAACAGTAACACACACACAAATTATACACATGCGATTTCATCAAAATTACCACATGCGAAATTGTTACAAAAAAACAACATGCTATTTCATCAAAATTATCACATGCGAAATTGGTACAAAAAAACATGCGAATTCATAAAAAATTATCACATGCGAAATTGTTATAAAAAAACATGCTATTTCATCAAAATTATCACATGCGAAATTGGTACAAAAAAACAACATGCGAATTCATCAAAAATTATCACATGCGAAATTGTTATAAAAAAACAACATGCGATTTTAAAATCCGGGAAGATGATCTGACGGCTCAGATTGTAGCGTACGTAATGTACGATAAGCAATATTGTACAGTACTCTTTACCTATATATATATATATATATAAATAAAAGAAAACATTTTGAGACACTTGTCAACATTTTAGACCATCTATTTTTTTGTTTTTCTATCTCTCCTATTTAATTGTGGATAATTATTATTTAATTATTGATATAGTTATTATATTCATTAACAAGTGAACTTAATTTTGAAATTAATTATACATAAATTCTTGTAAAAAGTTTATTATTAAAACTCCAAATATCACTAAATTATAAATTATGTTTGTTAGAACATATTAAAAAAAGGAAGAATAAGGATAATAATTATTTTTTATGAGTGATTTTTAATTTTTTTTAGATATCTATTGTGGTTTTATGATTTGAATGGTAAAAATATGTCCTGTAATAAAAAAAATAGGTGTACTTAGTCCTTACTTTTTTTATACGCATTCGTATTCCTATATATTTATAATTGTAATTTAAATTAACTTAAATATGATAAAGTGATATTTAAAGGAGCAAGTATACTTTAGTTGAATTAAAATTCATAAATTACACAAAAAAGTTAATTACACAGTTGGAAAAAATGTTTTAAAAATTAAGTTAACAAAATTTATAAATATCACCTCAAAACTCACATTTTTAAAGATGTATCTTGACTATTGCATGTGTTGACATATAAAAACTCAACCCATGCAATAAGCAAGTTTTTTAAAGACACAACTTTTTTTATTATTAAATATATAATATTATATTTGTAGTAAACAATATTTAGTGGCATTGAAATGGATTTAAGTGCTGAGAACTCTCATATAATTCATAAAATAATTGAAGTTGCTACCTAAGGTTGGTAGTTGGTACTCATTGGTTTCTACTCCAAGGAATACAAAGTTTATAACATATACAGAATTACAATATACATATTTATGTTACGTGCTTACATATCAAACCAACAACTATGAGTCTTATAAGCATGCTCATGTACCCAAGCTTAATGTATAATTTCTCGGGGGACCATCATACTCAAGCTTAATGTATAAATTGCCTTAATCCCTTAAATAGTTTTTTTATTATTATTTTTATCTTAAATCATTATTATATGTCTTTTAATGTACGAGTCATGCCTCGAGTAATAAGTGGCCAACTCACTAGTAGTAGTCATGCCAATAAGTCCTAGTGAACCAAACCACCGGAGGTATTTACTTATGGGATTAAAAAGGCATGTACTTTCCGGTGCAATATATAGTTTGTTTTTCTATTTTAGACACGTACTTTGTTATCTTCTTTTTTTTTTTTTTTTTTTAATTTTTATTGTTTTATCAAAATATATGACAACAAATCTATTTTTAGAAGGATATACATGCAGCTAATTGATGTGTTGAGAGTGGACATAAAGATATATTCATGCGTTTTTCAAATAATCCGACTCTAACGGCTTCTGTTATGTTTAAAGGTATGGTTGCTTAATACTTTCTCACACCGTTCCTTTAAGGTGAAAACTTATTATCGGAAAATTCAAGGATACCCGTCAATACCCTGCTAACCAACGGGATTGGGCTAAATCATAACTTAAGCTGGCTAGATATTCTACCAGAGGGTCATGACCACTATCATAATAAAATCAAGTGTTTATCATTTTTAAGGTGAAACCACGAGAAGTAGGATCGGAATTTGATACCTCTATCATAGTAAAATCAAGTTGATGAAACACAGGCTAACACCAGGGTTAAACTGTTGGGTTATTTCGTCTGTGGGTTCAATCTCCTTCCTTACTCGTAGAAATGACCTGGATCCTGCAAAACAGCAACACCGTTAGTCTCGTTAAGAGGGGAATATGGGGGTTTCCCTCTTAACCAGGCTCCGGCGTGAGAATAAGTACTGTTCTGAGGGAGAATAAATAGCGTGTGTTGAGTGTGAGAGTATAGAGAGCAAGATGATGCAACCTGGATGATGAAGGGTCATATTTATAGCCGGAGGGTGAAGGAGGGAGGAGCAGCTGTGCCAGCTGTGGTTGTGCGCCAGCTGTCCGACCAAGGGGAATATCCTCTTGGTCTCCTCTGCCGTGGTCAGTGTAGTGGTACACGTGGCGCGCTTACATTTGCCTATTTTGGAGACGTCGTACTGGTGTTGTCGGACTGCTCCTTGATTCGTCGCAGGCCTACCTGGCGCTTGATGACTGGTGACACGTGTTGTCCTTTTTGTCGGATGAAGCATCTTTGGTGTCGCCTTGATGTTTTCCAGAAGCTTCTAGAAGCTTCTGGATGACATTGTTGATGTCAGCGCCACATAGGATTGAAAAGTGGTGTGGTCCCTGCCATGTGGGCAGGGAAATGGGACCATACCTCTTCAAGTCCCCCCAGTCCAGTGTGCCTTCTAGTTGAGTTGATCGTCTAGGAGGGATTCTGGACTTATGAAGGCAGTGGTTTCTATGGCGTGTACCTTGTGGAAAACTTGAGAAGTTGAGCCAAATGGGCGCATGGCGCGTGAGTTTTGGCAACCTGTAAAAGTTGAGCCAAATAGACGCATGACGCATGGGTTTTGGCCTCTTGTAAAAGTTGAACCAAATGGACGCATGGCGCATGGGTTTTGGCAACCTGTAAAAGTTGAGCCAAATGGACGCATGGCGCATGGGTTTTGGCCTCTTGTAAAAGTTGAGCCAAATGGACGCATGGCGCATGGGTTTTGGCCACCTGTAAAAGTTGAGCCAAATGGACGCATGGCGCATGGGTTTTGGCCTCTTGTAAAAGTTGAGCCAAATGGACGCATGGCGCATGCTGTTATCTTCTGGAGGAAGTTTTGTTGTCTTGGGAGGGAGTGACTGATGTGACTGTCACGTGTCTCCTGTCTTATCGAAGGTGAACAGACGCCTTTTCAGTCACTGTCAGTTACTTTTCGGCGAGGTGTCAGGCGTCTGTTCACCTGCTCCCGAAAAAGGAGGTGGCGTCTTCTCTCTATTCTGACGTGTCTCTCCCCCATTGATTGATTTTCTGGATTCTGACGGCCCACTACCCATCGCATTAAATGCGATGGGTATAAATATAAGGCGGTTTCCTCATCTTCTCTACTTTTCAAATTTTGAAATTTGATTCTCTCCCATTCCTTCATCTTTTTCCTTCCTTTTTCTTTGAGAGTTTCCGGCTAACTTCTGATTAGTTTCGTCATGTCTGGAGCGAATCCCTCATCGAGGAAGAAAAGGAACAAAGGTAAAACTCCGCCAGGTCCGGATCAGGCGATAATAGGGTGGAAGGAGGAGGATTTTCATAACTTGGTGAGGGACATGGGTTTCCTTCCCGAGTGGGGTGCTCAATTCCCTACCCCTGGTTCTACTGCCATGGACGCTCCTCCCGGTTATATTACTTTGTATGCTGCGTTCTTCCGGGAAGGCAACTTCAGGCTCCCGATGACTAGACTTACTGCTGATGTGTTGAGGAACTATGGGCTTCACATTTCTCAGATTAATGCTATCGGGCTTCCCCGTATTACTCATTTTGAGTTTGTTTGCATGGCTAACCGTTTGGATCCGACGTTTGCGATGTTCAACGTCTTCTATACCGTTTCGTATACAAGTGGTTTTTATTCTTTTAACTCTCGGACTGGTGTTGCTCCAGTTTGTTCTGTTCCTTTGAAGAGTCTTCACGACTGGAAACAAAATTTTTTCTATATTCGCCGAGGGGTTATTCCGGTAGATATGCATTACCGGGCCGGGAGTGAGGGAATCCCCAAGGTTGATGTGGTTGCGGATTTTTCTGAGCAAGCCTGGTACAAAAAGTTGATACATAAAGCTACTCCTATTCTTCAGCTTGAGGAGATGGCGTTGGTGGGCGCCGGGATGAGTATGCGGTGGGTTCCGAAGCATCCTTTGGGGGTCCCAGTTTATGGTTATGAAGGCAAACGTATATATAGTTCCATAACTTGTTGTCTCTCTTTTATATATATTTTGGTGTTGTTTTTGTCGTTATTCTTCATCCTCGTGTTTTTTGCAGTGGGTTACACCTTGTTGAATGTTCTGGACTCGAAGGCCGGTGGTGCCATGGTTGAGGGGATTCAGAAGGCTGGGAAACAACCTTGGTTGGATCAGATCCGTGGTCGTTTCCTGCATCCGACCAATGAGAGTTTTACTACTTATGCCAACACTGTCTTAGGTGAAGATAGTGAGGATGATGATGATGCTTTTGATTTTATTCGAGAGGAAGTTATCGTTCTCTCGAGTGATGGGTCTGGCAGATCTTTTGAAGACCTAACTTCTCGTTCCCCGCGTGCAGGTCCGGCGCAGGGGGTTGTGCATGAGCCGGTGAACGAGCCTGTTGATGATGTGGAGATTCCGGTTGAGACTGCTGGGCAATTGGAGACAAGGAGAAAAACAAAAACTGACCAACCAGAAGGGAGAGGTAAGAAGGCTAAGGAACATGCCACTGAAACTCCTCGTAAGCGACCTTCTACTCTTCCTGTCCTAGATTACGTTGTAGTTTCTGATACGTTGTCCGGTTTAGGGAGCGAAGAGAGACATCGTGGATCTGATCCGGACGACCGCGCTACTTTGACGGAACTGATGAAGAAAAAAGCTGTTGAGGACCACAAACGAAAACTTGACGAGCAGGCCGCTGCTCTTCTTGCTTCGAAAAGGGCCAACCTTCAGAAGGAGACTCCCCCAGCTCCTTCGGAATCGGAGGTTGATCTGGGCGTTTTCACTCAGAAACAAGGGAATTTGTTGGAGAAAATTTTTGAAGCTTCTGGTACTCGCTTTATCGGTTTTTTCGTTTGGCTTTTTCTGGTTGCTTATTTTCCATTCTTTTCTCTAAATGTCTTGTTCGTGCAGGTGCCAAGCCAGCCAAGACTTCACGCAATATTGATATTTCGCGAATTACTCCTCCCGCTTCTCCGCCGTCGAGGACATTTGGGTTGTCTCCTCCTCATGATACCCCTGGTGAGAAGAGGAAAGAAGGTGATGTGCGTACTGAAGAGGTGGGTGAAGGTGGTGGTGATACTGCTGGTGGCGATGGTGGGGGTGGTAAAGGTAAGGTTGCTGACCATGCGGAGGAGTCCAGTCAAACTGCTCCACATCAAACCATTTACACTAAACGCCCTCCGGGTGATGGTGGTGGGGCTACTTCGGGTGTTGTCCGCAGCCCTCAGTTTGAGAATGTTCGTGTTGATTCTTTTGATACACAGAACCCTGCTTGTGATGATCTCCCACATGTCCCTCGCTGGAATTTAACCCAAGGTTCCAGGATGAATGATCTGGGCAACTGTCATGATTTCTTCTCTTTGTCTCTCCCCCCAACGGAAAGGTTATTTCAGAAGAGGCGCCGCCGGTTAGAACTGTTAGATGATCATGTTCGAGCCGGGGTTAACTTCTTGTCCACTTCTCAGGAGATTGTCCGAGAGTGGAGACTGATGGGGGAGGACACTCTTGAGTTTGAAAATGAAAAGAAGCTATTTGTGGAAGAGAGAGAAAAATTTAATGCTGAGAAGAAGGGGTTGATGTGGAGGTTATCTGATGCAGAACAGAAACTTGCCCAAGAGAAGCAAGTCAATGTTGACAAGCAGAAAAATTGGGAAGATGCATGTGAGCGTACTAATGCCGAGCTGAAATCTCAACGTGACGCTATTGTACGTTTGTCTGGTGAAAAGACAGAGATTGCTGAGGAAGCTCAACAGGCGCGTGTTGCGTTTGAGAAGAAAGAAAAAGAGTATGTTGATCGTATTGCCAACCTGGAAAACCTTGCTAAGCAGAAGGTTGTTGTGTTAGTTACAACGTTTTATTCTGTCGTTTTATGTGCGCAGGTTGGTATGTGGGTACGAAGTGATCGAGTTACAGGTTATTGTGTTTACCCAGCTGTGCTCAGCTTTGGGGGTGTTTACAATGTTTATTTATCCTGTGATCGACGTTTTCGTGTTTATGTGGGCACGAAGTTTTGTTTTGGCGTTTTGTAGGCTTTAGTTGTGTTTCTGACCTGGCTGTGCACTTGGTGGTGACGAGCCTTGGAGGTCTACAACGTTTCCTATGGTCGAGCCATTGATGTTTTCGTCTACGCCCAAAGTAATATATGCAGTTGTGACAAGAAATTTGCATGATAGAAAGATAGCCAAACACTTCTTGTATTACTATGAATGTGTTGACGATTCAGCCATTGCGATTACATAATCTTTTTACAGGTAACACTTTCTCAGCTGTTGAGCGTTCCAAGTTCGTGGAACCTCCTTGTTGTCAATGGTGCGCAGCTTGTAGGCTCCCTTTCCGAGTACTGTGTCGATAACATATGGACCTTCCCACTTGGGGGCTAGCTTTCCTGGTTTTTCGGCGTTAGACGCCTCATTATCCCTTAGGACATAATCTCCCGGATTGAAGGTGCAGATGCGGACTTTGGAGTTGTAATACTTCTCCAGCTTTGTCTTGTACTTTGCTTCATTTATCGCCGCCATCTCTCTCCTTTCTTCAAGGAGATCGAGGTCTAACCTCCGTTCTTCCTCGTTATTGATCGTGTTCTTGGAAAGCATTCTAGGCGATGGCAGCCCGATCTCTCCTGGTATCACAGCCTCGGACCCATAGACTAAACTAAACGGTTGTCACACCCCAACCGATGGCGGAATCATCGGGGCATGGCACTGAGCGAAACAGATTGTCCAGAAGTTTCCATAACAACTATCATTACCATTTAATTTAAGTTAACATGTCCCATACCATGTCTCAAATAGTAAACAAATTATTACAGATAAACATCAAGACAAATATCCCGTTCCGACAACTCAGATTCAACAAAATAGTTTATTTATTGGTTTCTAGGACCCCATTTCCTAGCTTCGATTTCATCACAGCGCAGAGAGCATCCTAGACCTTTCCTAGCCTCAAGTTCACCGCATGCTAAGCATGTAAACTTCCTAAGCACCTGTCACATATGTTAAAATAAAGTCAATACATAAAATGTAAAGGGGAGCATACAAGTTTGATAATAGCATATAGAGTTCGAATTCGTTTACGCATAACCAGCACGTACACATAGTGAAATGAAGCACGTTAGCTATCGACATAGATCCATCGATACCAATGACTGCGGGTTGACTGCCCGAGGCAGTTCGCAATACATGATTACCACCGTAATCCATGCAAGTAAAAGATCCTTAACAACCCCCGTGTGAACGGGTGCTGAGTCCAAACTATAGTACTATCGTTGCTAAGGCAGGTAGACAGCATTCCATGTGTAAACATAACAAACAAGCATTCATAAGCCACGTATAACATGCATTTAACGGTTAGCGTTCAAATAGTTTGAGTAGTGTGATGGTTGTAGTTTGAATATTCATAACGAATGTAACATCCAAAAGTGCTAAAAGCAAAAAGGGGTCGAGTATACTCACAGTGATTTATGGATTGAAGGGAGCGCTTAGCGAATACGGTTAGCCTGAATAGATTCGGTAGCATAACGATAAGTGAAACGTAAAACAGGAAACAAGTATTGAGGAGTCGGACAGCTGGTCGATCGGACGGCAGTTCGATCGGACGGCTGACCGTTCGGCTGACAGTCCGTACGGTCTGCTGTTCGGTCGGTCGGTAGGCCGATCGGATGGCTGTACGAGTGGATTGTTTCTTCCTTTGAGAAGGATGTGTTTGTGTATGATGGCTTGACCTTTGAAGTTTTCGTTGTAGCATTTTGAAAACATTGAAGTACCTTTGCCTTTCAGGTCGGTCGATCGGACGGCTGTTCGATCGGCCGGCAGCCCGATCGGTTAGGCATTCAACAGAATTTCAAGGTTTAGCCTTTGAATCGGACAGGTGTTCGATCGGTTGGCAAGTCAACAATAGTCAACCACTTTAATGAATTGCAAGGTATTGTTCAGTGGATCGGATGGTTGATCGATCGAGCAGCATAACTGTTGTTCGATCGGTCAACAGGGCGTCACCTGATCGGACGGCAGTTCGATCGGGTAGCACTTCTAGTGCGTTGAACATGTTGAAAATTGATTAAGTATTGAAGCATAGTATCTCATGATCCGAAGAGTAATCCGATCGAACAGTAGTTCGATCGAACAACAGCTCGTTCAACACCATTCTTCAAAACATGTTGATTGTGTGGGACCATGTGCTAGCCGATCGGCTGGCCAGTCGATCGGCTGACTATCCGATCGGTTGGCCGTCCGTTCGGACAACAGTCCGATCGGTTAGCATCCTGACCTGATCAGCCTTGCGTCTAACACTTTGGTTATTCTGTTTGTTTGTCATTTTATCGAGGTATTTTTTGACAGCGAGTAAAAACCATAGATGCCTCGTTCTTACTTGGTTTCCCGGGTCGGACAGGAATCACCCAAATCCGGTCGGTGGTCTGTTCGGAACGAAGTTTAACATTTAACCCGGAGTCGGTTAACCTCGTGGATAGAATCCAGATCTTGAGCCGTATAACCACTGAAGTGATTTGTAAACCGGCTCAGGTTCCGTTCCTACTAGTTCGAGTGAAAAGAGTTGAAGAAAGGTGGGAAAATCCATCCTTCAATCCTTTTCACCATGTATATGTTCAGATCTATAAAAGATCCTTGTTTGTTTATGTGGAAATCGGCTAGATCCAAGTCATTCTTGGTGGATTGAGGCCAAAACATGAAGTTCTTCAAGAACCCATGATGACATCATCCTAGAACACTTGATTCTTGATGATTTCACGGTTAAAAGTTTAGATTTGAAAGATAGAAAGGTGTAGGAGTGTGTATAGATCAAGAAAGTACAAGATTTAGGACGAAAACTTACCGGAATTGAGAGAAATCTGAGGAAAGGCGAGTTGTGCGTGCTGGTCGAACAGAGGTTTCCAAAAGTGGAAAGAATGACAATGACAGGGGTATTTATAGGATGACAAAAGAGGAAAGGGCTGGCCGATCGGCTGGCAGCTCGATCGGACAGCCTGTCCGATCGGACAGCAGTCCGTTCGGCTGGCTGTTCGATCGGCTGGGAGCCTGATCGATCGGTTGCACCTTTTGAGTGATTTGCGCGACGATTTTCGATATTTCGATTATGATTGCGCGCGGCTCGATTCGATAGGGTTTCCTAGTCAAATTACTTTCAGTCTCAACCACTTCGTATCTAGCGTAATCTCTTTTCCACTATCTATCCTGGTTCGATTTGTGATTGGAGTTCGTGTTCGATTGCATTAGAGTTAGATTTCGAGTTCGATTGAGTTCGCTTGATTATCACAACATATCATAAATAAACATGCACAGTTAACACGTAAGGCACACACACACATATAATGATAAGTAAAAATACGTAGCTCGAGTTGCGAATTGATGTCGATTCGATTAGCATAGCTTGATCGTTAGTTGATTAACTTTATCGCATTGTTACTTCCTATAGTTCACAGTCGTGGGTCGATCGAAATATGATTAATACTCATCGATTATTGCAATTAACAACACTTACTCCACATAATATAAATAAAATAAAGACATTTCTACATGTCAAGTTGCGCGAAATCGGTCGTTGACTTTGACTTTCACTTACGAAAACACGGGGTGTTACAGCCTCCCCTTGTTTAGGGAATTTCGTCCCGAAATTAAGCTGGAAGCTGCTACAACCGCCATGAATCATGTGAGGACTTTCTCTATCTAGACTTTCTCCTGGAACAACTGCGGGTACTTTGCCTTCATGTCGCTTTCGAGTTCCCAAGTGAACTCTGCGCCTCGTTTGCCTTCCCATCGGACCTTCACAATAGGAATGCGTGAGCGCCTGAGCTGCTTGGTTTAGCGATCCATGATTTCGACAGGCTTTTTCACGAAGTGTAATGTTTCGTTCACCTGTAGATCGTCTAGAGAGACATGTAAGTCATGGTCGGCGATGCACTTTCGGAGGTTTGACACGTGGAAAGTTGGGCGGACGTTGCTAAGTTCCTCCGGTAGTTCGAGTCTTTAGGCGACTTTTCCGATCCTTTCCAGAATCTTAAAAGGTCCAACATATCGAGGCGCGAGTTTCCCTTTCTTGCCGAATCGGACCACACCCTTCCAAGGTGATACCTTTAGGAGTACGTAGTCACCAACGCCAAATTCACGGGGCTTGCGCTTTTTATCGGCGTAAACTTTCTGTCAATCCCGAGCTTTCACCAGGTTGTCTCGGATTTGGAAAATTTTGTCTGTCGTTTCTTGTAATAGCTCAGGACCGGTTAGTTGCGAATGACCGATCTCGTGCCACACAATAGGCGACCGGCATCTTCTTCCGTATAATGCCTCGAAAGGTGCCATCTCGATGCTAGAATGATAGCTGTTATTATACGAGAATTCGACCAATGGCAGGTATTTATCCCAATTACCACCGAAGTCCAAAACACACGATCGGAGCATGTCTTCAAGAGTACGAATCGTTCTTTCAGTCTGACCGTCGGTTTGTGGGTGGAAAGCAGTACTTAAATTAAGCGTTGTACCGAGTGCCGTTTGAAATGTTTCCCACAATCGTGAAGTGAACCGAGCATCACGATCAGAGATGATGTCACGAGGCGTCCAATGATTACAAATGATCTCGTCGGTGTAGATTCGGGCTAATCGTTCTACCTTGTAGTCTTCTCGTATGGGCAGAAAGTGAGCTGATTTAGTCAAACGGTCGACCACAACCCATATGCTGTCGTGACCTGATGACGTGGGTGGAAGCTTGGTTACGAAATCCATAGCTATGCTCTCCCACTTCCACATAGGAATTGGTGGTTGTTCGAGTAAGCCAGAGGGTCTTTGATGTTCAGCCTTGACTCTAGCACAAGTTAGGCATTTCCCGACATAGAGAGCGATATCCCTTTTCATACCCGGCCACTAGTACTTATAACGAAGGTCCTGGTACATCTTGTCAGCACCGGGATGAATAGAGTATCTGGACTTGTGGGCTTCGTCCATCAGAATCTGTCGCAAATCGGTTCGCTTGGGAATCCAAATTCGGTCTAAAAAGTGGAATATCCCGTTTGATTTGCTCACAAGTTGGGCTCCATCGTGGTAGATTCTTTCTTTCTTTCTTCAAGGTGAGTTCGTTGAAACATGCGTGTTGAGCGTCGCGGATGAGAGTTTCGAGGTTGTGCTGGGCTTGAACATTACGAGTGCTGAGCAGGTAGCTCCGTCTGCTAAGTGCGTCGGCAACAACATTTGCTTTGCCTGGGTGATAACGAATCTCACAGTCGTAATCGTTGAGAAGTTCTACCCATCGGCGTTGACGCATATTAAGTTCCTTCTGATTAAAGATATGCTGTAGGCTCCTATGATCGGTGAAGATCGTACACTTAGTACCATACAGGTAGTGTCGCCAAATCTTTAATGCAAAAACAACCGTGCCTAGCTCGAGATCATGGGTTGTATAGTTCTTCTCGTGGATTTTGAGCTGACGAGATGCGTAAGCTATGACCTTGTCCCGTTGCATGAGAACACAGCCGAGACCTAGGTTGGAAGCATCACAGTAGACAATGAAATCATTGTTTCCATCGGGCAATGTGAGAACAGGAGCATTGCAAAGCATGTGTTTAAGAGTTCGAAAGGCAGTCTCTTGTTTAGTTCCCCAAACAAAAGGCTTGTCTTTATGAGTAAGAGAGGTAAGCGGTACAGCGATCTTTGAGAATCCCTCGATAAATCGTCGATAATAGCCCGCTAGTCCGAGAAAGGAGCGGACTTTAGACGGGTTCTTAGGTGTAACCCAGCTCTTGACAGCTTCAATCTTCGCGGGGTCGACGTGGATGCCTTGACTATTAACAATGTGACCCAGAAACTGGACTTCCTCTAACCAAAATTCGCACTTGGAGAACTTGGCATAGAGTTGGTTCCCCTGGAGTAGCTCTAGGACCAAACGTAGATGTTGCGCATGTTCGGCCTTCGATTTGGAATAGATCAAGACGTCGTCGATAAATACGATGACGAAACGGCCGAGATATGGTTTACACACGCGATTCATCAGATCCATGAAGACTGCTGGTGCGTTGGTTAAACCAAAAGGCATGACAACGAATTCGTAATGGCCGTATCGAGTACGAAACGCGGTTTTGGGTATATCCTCTTCTTGTATACGCAGCTGGTGATATCCTGAACGTAGATCGATCTTCGAAAAACACGTAGCGCCTTGTAGTTGATCAAACAAATCGTCGATGCGAGGTAGGGGATAGCGGTTCTTGATAGTTAACTTATTCAATTCCCGATAGTCGATGCACATCCTGAACGACCCGTCCTTCTTTTTGACGAAGAGGACTGGCGCGCCCCAAGGAAAGGTGCTCGGGCGAATGAAGCCTTTCTCAAGTAATTCCTGGAGTTGGGTTGAGAGTTCACGCATTTCGGACGGCGCGAGTCGATAAGGTGCTTTGGCAATAGGATTGGCTCCAGGAATGAGATCGATACGAAAGTCGATATCACGTCTTGGAGGTAATCCGGGAAGATCCTCTAGAAAAACATTAGGAAATTCTCGAACCACGGGAATGTCTTTCACTTCCTTCTTCTCTTTCTTTTCCTTCTCCGCTACTACAATGTTCGCCAAGAAAGCCCTGTATTCCTTGCGGAGATACTTGCTGGCTTGGATACATGACTTAAGCTTGAGCCCCTTTGAAGTAGTATCGCCATATACACACAATAAGTCACCATTCGCGAGCGAAAATCGGATCATCTTGTCGAAGCATACAACTTCAGCATGGTTTTCTCGAAGAAAGTCCATGCCTATTATGACGTCAAAGCTTCCGAGTTGCATCGGAATAAGGTCGATCGAAAAGATGTGATTGTTGAGCTCAAGAGTACAATCACGGAGAACAGAATTGACAGTGACGGTTCTTCCGGTAGCGACTTCCACATCGAACATCGAGGAGAGTTGGGAACGTTTACGACTAAGGAGTTTCTCAAATTCGAGTGACACAAAGCAATTATCGGCTCTGGTATCAAACAAACATGAAGCATAAATACCATTCACAAGGAACGTACCATGGACCACGTTGTTGTCGGCCTAGGCTTGACGCGCGTTGAGGTTGAAAGTTCTGGCGCGTGCGGCCTGTTGTTGCTGCTGTGGCTGCTGTTGCTGAGGCTCTTGTTTCACAGCCCTGTTCGGGCACATGTTGGCGAAATGGTTCGGGTCGCCACATGCGAAGCAGGCTCTGGCTTTGACTGCGGGTGCCGGGGGAGCTTATTGACCCTGTGGGGCAGTGAGTAGAGCTTGGTTGGCAGGAGCTAGACGAATACGGCAGTTGGCAGTAAAGTGGCCGTACACATTGCAATGAGCACAGAAGCGGCATTGAATAGCAGTCGGGTGGTGGTAGGTGCAAGTAGGGCAGAGCGGATGTGGTCCCGTGTATGCACGCTTTGCAGGCGGTGCATTGGCCACAGGCGCCGCTACTTGACGCTGTTGGGCAGGTACAGCTTGAATCGGTGCAGCAGTGATCGCACAATTTTTGTTGGTGGAGCTGTTCTTTCTCTTGTTCTTCCTCTTGTTGCTTGATGAGGTGGGTTCAGCAGTTGGTGTGGCAGCGGTAGCTTGATGCAGATGCTTCGAAGTCTTATCCCAGACACCAGCCTTAACCCGCTTGTCATTGATCTCAGCGGCTAGCAGATAGGTTTCCTCGATCGTCGTAGTCTTAGCCGCTTGCACGAAATCAGCAACGTAGTCGGGCAAAGCTCGGATGTACTTCTTGATTGTCATGTCGGGAGTCTTGACTTGATCGGGACAGATAATGCTGTGCTGTTTGAAACGAGCAGTGAGACCAGCATTGTCACCATCCTTCTGCTGTATGTGCCAAAATTCATCTTCCAGCTTTTGACGTTCGTGAGGAGGGCATAATTCATCTAGCATAACTTCTTTGAGCTCGTCCCACGACAGACCGTAGGCTGCATCGTTCCCTCGCTTGTTCATCTCGGCCGTCCACCAGTCTAGTGCCCGGGACTGGAAAACGCCGGTAGCGTTCAGAGTTCGAAGGTCATCAGGGCAACCACTTTGTCGCAGAGTAACCTCAATGGAGTCGAACCAGTGGAATAGTGCAGTGGGACCTCCTTCGCCAGTGAATTCCTTTGGCCCACACGACTTGAATTGCTTGAAACTGAAGGGCCTTGCGGCAGTCTTAGGAGCTTCGGTTCTCGATTCCTCGGATGATTTGCTGGCATTCTCATAAACATCACTCACAGCCTTTGCTACACTTTTCGCGATGATGGAAGCAAGGCGTTTGTCCCTCTTTTCTTGACGAGAGAGTGCATGACGGGATCCAGACGACATGGTCTGCAACAGACATCGTCACGGAACTCAACACATTGTATTCGAATCTCACCTCACATGTCTACTACTTACTAAAGCTCAGTAACACGTACTATTTAAACACATAGACTTATAACTACGCAAGTCACAGAATCACTTAATCACGTATCCACATAAACACTTAGAGCACAAATCACGTAATCACGTAGAGCACATAATCACACAATTTCCTAATCACGTAGAACAAAGAAACAAGGAAACACATACGCATCTAGTCACTAGAGGCAGTTAGAAAACAGAAACCTAGGTCTGGAGAAAGAAGCTAGAGGGAGAAAGTGGTAAGGTGATTCATGGTTCTTGTATGATTTCAATTTTGTCAATGGAATCACTGATTATAGTACATTCTTGTGTGTTCGGTCACGCACGTTCACGGATTTCGCATGTCGAATGTGTCGTTACACGATCGTTTGGAGTCAAAATAAGCACAAAACCACAAGATGCAGTGTGTGTAGATCGAAGTAAAAACAAAATCGAGGAAATTCCAAAGTTTAAACACATAAACAGGAAAGCACATAAATAGGCACATAAAAGTGACGAAACATCAGAGTCTGCAGTTGCGGACTCAAAATCGAAATTCATAAAAATCGAGGAATAGATTGTCTGCGGCTAGTAGACTTCGACTACCCAAGGTGGTTCAACTATTCTCAAGGACTTGTCATTCTTGTCTGACCCACAGAACTGCGCCTTTGCCTCGATTCTTGGGCATTTAGCACCTTTTCCGTTAGCCATATCAAGATTTCAGGTCATTGGAGTCCGTCGAGGCCTTGGTGAGAGTTTTGTAAAATGTGTAGAACAAGTTGTCAAGGTTAGGGTTTCACCCCTGGCTTGACAACTTCGTTCTTGTTTTGATAAAATTGAGGAGATTATTCATCAAAATATGGATTTCACTCCTGATTTGGCATAATTCTCCTCGTTTGTAGTTAAAATGCGAGCTGAGTAAGAAACTTTAGTCGAGAGTTTGCGGTTTTCACACCTATTCTCGACCTTATTGCCCACTCTTAGTTGGAAATTCGAGTGCAGTGAGAGTGTAGAATAAGCGAAAATAACGAGAGGTAAGCTCGTACTTAACCCCTGCTGGTTATGCACAAGTCGGTCTGCTGGTTCTTAACTATAGTCTAGGTATCTAAGACTTCGACCCGGACTAGGTCGAGTCTTGCCTAATTCCCTATAGTTATGGCTCTGATACCAATCTGTCACACCCCAACCGATGGCGGAATCATCGGGGCATGGCACTGAGCGAAATAGATTGTCCAGAAGTTTCCATAACAGCTATCATTACCATTTAATTTAAGTTAACATGTCCCATACCATGTCTCAAATAGTAAACAAATTATTACAGATAAACATCAAGACAAATATCCTGTTCCGACAACTCAGATTCAACAAAATAGTTTATTTATTGGTTTCTAGGACCCCATTTCCTAGCTTCGATTTCATCACAGCGCAGAGAGCATCCTAGACCTTTCCTAGCCTCAAGTTCACCGCATGCTAAGCATGTAAACTTCCTAAGCACCTGTCACATACGTTAAAATAAAGTCAATACATAAAATGTAAAGGTGAGCATACAAGTTTGATAATAGCATATAGAGTTCGAATTCGTTTACGCATAACCAACACATACACATAGTGAAATGAAGCACGTTAGCTATCGACATAGATCCATCGATACCAATGACTGCGGGTTGACTGCCCGAGGCAGTTCGCAATACATGATTACCACCGTAATCCATGCAAGTAAAAGATCCTTAACAACCCCCGTGTGAACGGGTGCTGAGTCCAAACTATAATACTATCGTTGCTAAGGCAGGTAGACAGCATTCCATGTGTAAACATAACAAACAAGCATTCATAAGCCACGTATAACATGCATTTAACGGTTAGCGTTCAAATAGTTTGAGTAGTGTGATGGTTGTAGTTTGAATATTCATAACGTATGTAACACCCAAAAGTGCTAAAAGCAAAAAGGGGTCGAGTATACTCACAGTGATTTATGGATTGAAGGGAGCGCTTAGCGAATACGGTTAGCCTGAATAGATTCGGTAGCATAACGATAAGTGAAACGTAAAACAGGAAACAAGTATTGAGGAGTCGGACAGCTGGTCGATCGGACGGCAGTTCGATCGGACGGCTGACCGTTCGGCTGACAGTCCGTACGGTCTGCTGTTCGGTCGGTCGGTAGGCCGATCGGATGGCTGTACGAGTGGATTGTTTCTTCCTTTGAGAAGGATGTGTTTGTGTATGATGGCTTGACCTTTGAAGTTTTCGTTGTAGCATTTTGAAAACATTGAAGTACCTTTGCCTTTCAGGTCGGTCGATCGGACGGCTGTTCGATCGGCCGGCAGCCCGATCGGTTAGGCATTCAACAGAATTTCAAGGTTTAGCCTTTGAATCGGACAGGTGTTCGATCGGATAGGTGTTCGATCGGTTGGCAAGTCAACAATAGTCAACCAATTTAATGAATTGCAAGGTATTGTTCAGTGGATCGGATGGTTGATCGATCGAGCAGCATAACTGCTGTTCGATCGGACAACAGGGCGTCACCTGATCGGACGGCAGTTCGATCGGGTGGCACTTCTAGTGCGTTGAACATGTTGAAAATTGATTAAGTATTGAAGCATAGTATCTCATGATCCGAAGAGTAATCCGATCGAACAGTAGTTCGATCGAACAACAGCTCGTTCAACACCATTCTTCAAAACATGTTGATTGTGTGGGGCCATGTGCTAGCCGATCGGCTGGCCAGTCGATCGGCTGACTATCCGATCGGTTGGTCATCCGTTCGGACAGCAGTCCGATCGGTTAGCATCCTGACCTGATCAGCCTTGCGTCTAACACTTTGGTTGTTCTGTTTGTTTGTCGTTTTATCGAGGTATTTTTTTGACAGCGAGTAAAAACCATAGATGCCTCGTTCTTACTTGGTTTCCTGGGTCGGACAGGAATCACCCAAATCCGGTCGGTGGTCTGTTTGGAACGAAGTTTAACATTTAACCCGGAGTCGGTTAACCTCGTGGATAGAATCCAGATCTTGAGCCGTATAACCACTGAAGTGATTTGTAAACCGGCTCAGGTTCCGTTCCTACTGGTTCGAGTGAAAAGAGTTGAAGAAAGGTGGGAAAATCCATCCTTCAATCCTTTTCACCATGTATATGTTCAGATCTACAAAAGATCCTTGTTTGTTTATGGGTATTTATAGGATGACAAAAGAGGAAAGGGCTCGCCGATCGGCTGGCAGCTCGATCGGACAGCCTGTCCGATCGGACAGCAGTTCGTTCGGCTGGCTGTTCGATCGGCTGGGAGCCTGATCGATCGGTTGCACCTTTTGAGTGATTTGCGTAACGATTTTCGATATTTCGATTATGATTGCGCGCGCCTCGATTCGATAGGGTTTCCTAGTCAAATTACTTTCAGTCTCAACCACTTCGTATCTAGCGTAATCTCTTTTCCACTATCTATCCTGGTTCGATTTATGATTCGAGTTCGAGTTCGATTGCATTAGAGTTAGATTTCGAGTTCGATTGAGTTCGCTTGATTATCACAACATATCATAAATAAACATGCACAGTTAACACGTAAGGCACACACACACGTATAATGATAAGTAAAAATACGTAGCTCGAGTTGCGAATTGATGTCGATTCGATTAGCATAGCTTGATCGTTAGTTGATTAACTTTATCGCATTGTTACTTCCTATAGTTCACAGTCGTGGGTCGATCGAAATATGATTCATACTCATCGATTATTGCAATTAACAACACTTACTCCACATAATATAAATAAAATAAAGACATTTCTACAAGTCAAGTTGCGCGAAATCGGTCGTTGACTTTGACCTTGACTTTGACTTTCACTTACGAAAACACGGGGTGTTACAACGGTGTTTCCCCGTTACTTGTCTTGGGCATCGTCCTATGGGCCCATAAGATGCTGGGCAATTTATTGACCCAACCTCTTCTTTTGTCTCCCAATCTTGCTTTGATTCCATCGACAATACTCTTGTTAACGGCTTCCACTTGACCATTCCCCTGCGGGTGCGCGACCGAGGAGAAGGTGTGCTCAATGTGTAATTCTTTAAACCATTGTTGAAGATCATCTGCGGCAAAGTTCGTTCCGTTGTCGGTGATGATCCTGAGTGGTAGTCCGAAACGACATATGATTTGTTCCCATATGAATCTTTTGACGACAGTGGAGGTGGTTGATGCAAGTGCCTTTGCCTCTGCCCATTTTGTAAAATAGTCAACTGCGACTATTATGAATTTGACAGCACCTGGGGCTTCGGGAAAAGGGCCGACCATATCTATTCCCCACTGTTGAAAAGGCCACGCCGTTGTGACTGGTACTAATTCATTCTTGGGGCGCATCGTTTTTGGGGCGTGTCTTTGGCATCCACTGCATTTCCTCAATTCTCTTACTGCATCTAAATGCATTCCGGGCCAGTAGTACCCCGCATTCATCACCTTTGCCACCACCATTCTTGGCCCGGCGTGTATACAACAAATTCCTTCATGTACTTCTCTGATCAAATAGTTTGCGTCTTCGGGGTCTACGCATCGTAATAGTGGCCCAAGGTATGATTTTCGGTACAAAATTCCATCGGCCATCTGATAGTGTTCAGCTTTGTGCTGGATTTTTCTCGCTTCGGCTTTGTTCTCTGGGAGTATCCCGGATTGAAGGTACGCTATTATCGGAGTCATCCATGACGTTGTACCTACTTGAATAACGCTTACTTCTCTTAACGGCACTGACGGGTTGCTCAAAACTTCTATGCGCACATCCTTTGCCAGGTGTTGAAAACTTGTAGATGCGAGTTTACTCAGCGCGTCTGCTGGTTTGTTCTCGCTTCTGTTAATGTGGTGCACCTTGTAGGAATAGAAGGTTTGTAGCAACGTCTTTGCCTGACTCAGGTAGAGTGCCATTACGTCTCCTTTGGCTTCGTATTGCCCGTTGATTTTCCCGGCCACTAACATGGAATCCACATGCGCTTCGATGTGTCTAACTCCCATTTTGATTGCCAATCTCAAGCCAGCAAGGAAAGCTTCATATTCGGCTTCATTGTTCGTGCTCTTGAAATCTAAACGTATGGCGTAGGTGAATTCATGTTTGTCACGGCTCACCAGTCGGAGCCCTGCACCTGCGCCATCTTCGTTAGACGCGCCGTCTGTGTATAACAACCATGGTTCCTCTACTTGCTGTTTTTCGGCTTTTTCCATTGTTTTACATTCCCGATCCTTGTCGTCAGGCACTTCTGTCATGAAGTCTGCTAGCACTTGGCCCTTGATTGCCGGTCTTGGCCTGAAAACCACATTATGGCCCCCGAGTTCTATCGCCCACTTTGCTAGTCTTCCTGAAATTTCTGGCCTTGCGAGGATGTTGCCGATATTGTAGTTTGTTAGCACGTGAATGACGTGGTTGGCAAAGTATCTGCGCAGCCGCCTCGATGCATGGATCAATGCGAGTACTAACTTCTCCATGATGGCGTATCGGGTTTCTGGGTCGGTCAAGGTTCGTGATACATAGTAAACTGGTGTTTGGACACCTTGTCGATCAACAAGTAACACTGCTCCGACTGCTCTGTCGGAGGCTGATAAGTATAGTACCAAAGGTTCTCCCTTGACCGGCGCAGTTAATGTTGGCAATCTGATGAGGCAATCTTTCATCTCGCGGAATGTGCTTTCGGCTTCCGGAGTCCACTGAAATTGGCTTTTCTTCATGCAATTTTGGAGAGTTTTGATAAACGGGAAAGATTTGGCTGCGTGATTGGCCAGGAAACGGTTAAGTGCTGCTAACCGCCCTGCCAATTTTTGCATCTCCTTGATCGTCGAAGGTGAAGGCATGTGTTCGATTGCTTGTATTTTATCAGAATTCACCTTGAAGCCATCTTTTGTGACGATGAAACCCAGGAACTTTCCCTCTTCCATGCCGAAAGAGCAATTTGCTGGGTTAAGCTTGATGCTTACTCCGCGCAAGGTGTCAAACGTTTTTTGGATGTTCATCAGCATTGTATTCTCTTCTTTGCTCATAATGACTAGGTCGTCCATATACACTTCGATGTATTTGCCGATGGCATCATGGAAAGTCTCATTCATCAATCTCTGGTAGGTCGCGCCCGCATTCTTTAAACCGAACGGCATCTTGGTATAGCAGTATAGCCCTGTCGGGGTTCGGAATGCGGTTTTTCCTTCATCTTGCACGGCCATCTGCACCTGATGATACCCTTTGTAACAGTCCAGGAAACATTTCCATCTGAATGTTGCTAACGAATCAATCTTTTCGTCGATATCTGGTAAGGCGTAGCAGTCGCGTGGACATGCCTTGTTCAGATCCTTGTAATCTACGCACATTCTCCAACTGCCGTTGTTCTTTTGGACCATTACTGGGCTTGCTACCCATGTTTGGTATCTGACTTCTCTGATGATTCCCGCATGTAACAGCTCCATCACCTGCTCTTTCATAGCATCGTGTTTTATGTCTCCCAAGTGGCGTTTGGCATGTACCACCAGTTTTGCTTCTTCAGAGACGTTTAATCGATGTTCAGCTATGTGCCGTGGAACACCTACCATGTCTGCAGGTGTCCAGGTGAACACATCCATGTTTTGGAACAACTTTTTTAGCGCCGCGCGCGTTAGATCGGACATTGCAGGTCCTAAGGTTACTGTCTGTTCCGGGTATGCGCTGTTTAACACCCATTTTTCTGCCTCCTGGCGTGGTGCTGGTTTACTTGCCTTTGCGGGTCTGAGTTCATCTGTTGCTAAGACTTCCTTGCTTGCGTATATTATTGCTACTCCCGTTTCTGTTGGGAATCCCACAGCTGAATGCGGGCCGGAGCAGATCATGCTGAAGTCACCTTGGGATTCTCTTCCCAGCAGAATGTCGTGCCTTGAATGTGCTGGTAGCACCATGAATGTGACCTCTTCTGTTCTTGAGTTTCTTCCGTCCAAGAGCAATACTGGGAATGATATCTGTCCTAGAGGAAAAACGGCTTCGTTGCAGAAACCAGTCAGTGGGTAATCTACCGGTTCCAAGCGCGCTTTGTCCTCTTGGTCGAATTGGTTAAAACATTGTTCATAGATGATATCCGCAGTGCTCCCCGGGTCGATGAAAATGTAATCTGTCTGGTAGTGACCAATTACTCCAGGGATGACTATGGGTCTTCTTTCTCTTGGGCCTCCTCTTACAACCGGAAAAACAACCTGCTTTTCGCGCCACGAATCGTCCTGTGTGCGCTTGTTGTAGCTTTTCTTTGGTCTTCGCTGACCTCCTTGAATCATATGGGTTTCTAATTTCCGGAGTTTTTTGTTATCTGGTCCTTCGTCTCTTCTTTGTATTTGGCGGTAGTCGCGCTTTCCGCCCTTTACCAAATGAGTGAGTTGTCCATCTCTCAAGGCCCTTTCTATCTCTTGCTTTAGACTGAAGCAGTCGTCAGTTAAGTGACCCGTGTCTTTGTGAAACTCGCAGAAAAGATTCGGGTCTTGACCCCTCTTGTTCCGCATTTGTAAGGGTGGTTTGAACTGGTGATTTTCAGTGGCCAAGACCTCGGAAGGGGTTTTTGTTAGTGACGTCCACTGTTTCTCCCTGTTTTCTCTTTTCACCTCTTTTCGGTGAGCTATCTGATTGATTGTGTGGCGCGCATCCTCCCTTACTGGGCTTTTTTCTCTGTGACCGGATGTTTTCCATGGTTGGCTTCTGCCTTTCTTGTTATGCCGGTCGTTATGGTTGTATCCGTGCTGACGGTTGTCATCACCGGTCAACTGTCTATCAGACTGCGCAATGGTTTTTGCTGCTTCAATGAAGGTTTCCTAATCTTTGGGTCCTCCGTCTCTTCCCTTTACACGTTTGATTAGATCGTCGCACTTAACTGCCCTCATGAAGTGTGCGCGCATCATCTTTTCGCCTACGTCTCCTATTTCCAGACATTCTTTGTTGTACCTAGTGATGAAGTCTTCCACACTCTCGTGGTCTCTGCGCCATATGTTTAAACAATCAGCTGGGTCTCTCGTGTGTCTACGTTGCTGAGAGAAGTGTGCAAGGAACTTCTCTCGGAAATCGACCCATGATTTGATTTTTCCTGCTGGTAGGCTGTCAAACCAGACGCGCGCTGCGCCGACGAAGGTTTGAGCGAAGAGATGACACCAAGTTGGTAAATTCCATCCGCCTGTTGCTCCAGCACCGTTAAAAACTTGAAGGTGATCATCTGGGTCTGTCAACCCGTTGTATTTGCCCACGTTGTGTGGTAATTTCATTTTATCGATAGCAGCCGTGGCGATTTATCTAATGAATTTTGAATTCTCAGCCATGTCGTCTGGACGATAGCTTAAAGTGTAATCATGTTCTGCTTTTAGGTTATAACATGCGCGCTTGCGAGGTTTGTATGCTTCATGCTTTGGCGGCAACCTACTGAACACTGTACTTTCTTTGTATGTCTCGTATTCTTCTTCTTCATAGTTATCGAGCTCGTCGTTTATGTTGCGCGGACCTAAACGACTTTGTATTGGCTTCCTTGGTTGGTGAGAGTACTGCACATAATTGCTTTTTGTTTCGCCGTAAGTATCGCGCTTGTCGTGCGCGCTCGGCCTTCTGATTTGTGGTACAGGTACTGATTCTGGGCGTAAGTTGAATGCATTGGTCTGTTGAGGCATAAGAGCGCTCAAAGGCCTTTGCGGTGGGGTGACAAATGCGGACTGGTTGGCTTGTGCTTGAAGCAGAGCTTGCTGTGCGCTGAGCTGTGTATAAACAAGGTTTATAGACGCCATTTGCTCGGCATACCAGGAAGCCAGAGTTTTTCCTTCGGGTAGCCCTAGTAGTGCAGAGAAGTTCAGTTGTGTTTGGTCCGATGGAGCTGAGGGGCCAGATGGAGCTGAGGGGCCGGCTCCATGGTTCTGTGTTTGCACTGGTGGAGGTGTTTGTTGGACTACCCCTGACGGAGGTTGGAAAGTGGCTCCGTTTGTAGTTTGGGTGATGATCCTAGGTGGGGTTTGGAAAGTAGCACCAGTTGTATTTTGGCTAACAACCCTGGATGCACTCCCAAAGATGCTAGGAAAATCATTGGTCATTTGTCCTTCCTGGATAATCTCGTTCCTCTGGCCCCTTTGGACATGCACGGTGTCCGAAACGAGCTCAAAGGAAGAAACGTCTCCGTCCACTTGGTGGGAAGGGTTTGTTTCAGCCATTTTGACGAGTGTTTTTCGAAAAAGAAAAGAGATGAGGGTGGTTTTTGCTAAAAGCGGATGGCGCCAATGATGAAACACAGGCTAACACCAGGGTTAAACTGTGGGGTTATTTCGTCTGTGGGTTCAATCTCCTTCCTTACTCGTAGAAATGACCTGGATCCTGCAAAACAGCAACACCGTTAGTCTCGTTAAGAGGGGAATATGGGGGTTTCCCTCTTAACCAAGCTCCGGCGTGAGAATAAGTACTGTTATGAGGGTAATTACGTATTTATGTGAAACTCCACTAAGTGATTACGTAATTACGTAACAATAGTTTACTATGTATTATTACATGACTACATGATTTTAAATAGGCGAATTGGAAATAAATAATTCCATCTAACTCAATTTGGCCAATAATAATCCCAAGTCAGTTATTGGCCGATAATAATCTGAACTGGTCAATTTTTTTTGTGTGAAATAGTCCGTCGTTAAAATAGCTTAACGGAGTTAATTTTTTTCCGATTTACAAACCGATGTTTTAGGGCTTTTGATCAGAACGAGGATACGAGTCTATTGATGTAAAACTTACCTGGAAATTGTGCTCGAAATGGCTTGATTTTTGTTAATTGGAAGTTTAAACACCCGAATTGAAGCACCGTTTTCGTGGGTTGGGCAATATTTCGAGGTAAGTTTTACATCAATCGACTCATATCCTCGTTCCGATCAAAAGCCCTAAAACATCGGTTTGTAATTCAGAAAAAAACTTAACTCCGTTAAGCTATTTTAACTGCGGACTATTTTACAAAAAAAAAATTGACCAGTTCGGATTATTATCGGCCAATAACTGACTTGAGATTATTATCGGCCAAATTGAGTTATGTGTGATTATTTATGTGAAACCGTACTGAGTGATTACGTAATTACATATAAACAAAACATATAATACATAATATTTCATATGGAATACCTAATATTTCAGGTATCATCACGTATTAAGGATAAATTATATACAAAACATTAGTCAAACCAACCTATAATAGCAACATAATGTCGTATATAAGTTATTTAACCACGTAATAAAGCATAAACAATCAAGTTATTATTATTGAATGTGTAATCACGTAATGAATTTACATTGAATGCGTAATGATTTATGCTGAATGTGTAATCACGTAATGGGTATTGAAAAAATCACGTAGTCATGTACCGGGTATTCAAAATCACGTAATGAGTACTAGGTATTCAAAATCACGTAATCACGTAATGGATATTCAAAGTCCTGTAAATTATTTTTAAGAACACTATAGCAATAGGCTGCTCGAATTAAAGAGAATAAAATACTCGTTAATATGGTGTAATTTAAAAAAAATATATTAGCGTATAAAAAGTTATAGCCGTTTGAAAATCAAATAAGAAATTAGTAAAAGGGAAAAGACAATCATACCATTCCCTTCTTAAATTAAAAAAAAAAAAAAAATGTAATCAAGATTGTCTGCCACACTTCATACAAAATTTCTCTCTTCTACATGATTTCTTATCTAAGTTTAATATCAAAGTGCGGATGAAAAGAAAAAATAAGTATAGAAAATACCAAACTCTGAGAATATGATTCCTAGAAAAATAAGTATAGAAAATACCAAACTCTGAAAATATAATTCCTAGAAAAGTTTATACCTTCAGACCCAATACTTTTACTTCTACACGTATGGTTATCCTCCATCCTAAACCATCAATCCCAACGAACTTGAATGGCCTTTAGGCCGATTTGACCGATTAAACCTTTTAGTATAAATTCCATTAATTAGTTAAATTACTAAGAGGCTGTTTGTTTACCTTTTAATGAGGTTTTTAATGGTTCAGGTTTCATACCGGTTCAACATTTGATAGTTTAGACTGTTTGTTTCACGAGCAGATGTCTGAATGATTCAGACATTTGCCTCTGAATGGTTAAACAATATACCGAGTCTGAATGGTTAAGATCTCTAATATAAATTTGTCAGACATTTGCCTCTGAACGGTTAAGAATAATACTGGCTCTTAATGGTTCAGACCTCTTACTGGTTCAGCACTTAATGGTTCATACCTCTTACTGGTTCAGCACATAACTATTCAAAAGTTGCCAAACAGCCCCTAGGTAACACTCATAAAACTGGATTAGAATCAAATATAAAGAAAAAAAATAAGAAGAGTAAAAAGAATTTTTGTCCATTGATCTTAAATTTGGATGGTTGAGATTAGTTTTAGAGAAAAAAAAAATAGTGAAAGGGTATAAAATGAATCCTACATTTATTGACTTTCTATCTTCACCTGCAAGTCACATGTCAATTCTCCCGTCAATTTAAAACGTCCATAACTTTTTTACACGACATTTTAAAAAAAAAAATCACCATACCAATAAGCTTCTTTTTATCTTTAAGATTATAATATTGCTATATAAAAATAAAATAAAAAAATTCATTTTTATTGGATTTTCTTTGCATTGCATTAAATGTTCAGGTCATTGTGTCTTTTAATTGGGTTCTTGTCACACCCCAACCGATGGCAAACATCGGGGCGTGGCACTGAGCGAAATAGATTGTTCAAGAGAATCCACAACAACTATTAAATTACCAAATCTTTAATGTTAATATCCCACACTACTAACATATAAAGTAAAAATAGTTATTACAGATACTAGTCTCAAAAACAAGTAAACTGTCCTGACAACTCAGATTTATTTAATGAAGTTTCTAGACCTCCTACTCGTTTCACCAAGCAAAGCATCCTATCAACCTGTCACATACGTTAAAATAAAGTCAATACATAAAATGTAAAGGTGAGTACACAAGTTTATATAGCATATAGTATAGCGAAAGCGTTTACGCATAACCAGCATGTAACACGTAGAAATGTGAATCAAGTAAGCTATCGACAATGACGTATGCAACCGACATGACTGCGAGTGTAGAATGCGCAACACATTATCACCACTGTGACCATGTGAAGTAATACCCTTAACAATCCCTGTCCATGACAGGTGCTGAGTTCAAACTATAGTACTATCGTTGCTAAGGTGTCAGGAAACAATCACTATGTAAACATAACATACAAGCATTCATCGAGTCACGTATAACATGCGAGAGCGGTTAGCGCTTAAAAGTGTTTGCGTTGTGTGTTAATGTGTTTTGATAGAGAACGTATGTAACACCCAAAAGTGCGTTAAGCAAAAAAGGGTTTGAGTATACTCACAGTTCGTGTTTAAACAAGTAAACACAGTCTTGGATTGAAGGGAGCGCGTTGGGATTAGCCTGAGCATAGAATAGTAGCGTAAGCGTTGAACGGTGCGTAATAGGGTGTCGAATGGTGAGTCGAACAAATGGGAATAACCCATTCGATCGGATGGTCATCCGGACGGATGACCATTCGAACGGTTGATCATTCGAATGAGTGAGTGTGTTTGTAAATGGTTTTGAAATTTTGAAGTTTTCGTTGTATCATTTAAACAAGTCATCGGGTCGAATGGTTATCCGGACGGATGGCCATTCGATCGGATGGCTATTCGATCGAGAGTTTGATAGTTTGAAGTTTTGGTCAAATTGTTTTGAACAAGAGATAATACAAAGGACAAATCACCTGGTTGAATGGTCATTCGATTGGATGGTCATCCGATCGGATGGCCACTCGAGTAGGCGATCTGTTGGTTTAAAATTTTGTAAAATCTTCTAAGTTGAAAGTTTTTGAAGTTTGACGGAGACGGCGTGACGACGTGTCAAACAACAGGAATCCACACCAAGCCCAGCTCAGTCGATTGGATGGGAATCATCCCATTCGATCAGACTAACTTTCCCTGATGAGATTTCATGTTCAACCCGTGAATCGGTCGTCTCTCCGATGGAAGTCCGTTTTCAAGCCGGTTCTCAACTAGAGAATGAGTAGTATCTAGATTCCATCGATTTTGTGTGGAAAGTTGAAGAAAAGTAGAAATCAGTTGAAAAGTGTTGAATTCTTGTTGAGATTTGTGTTTGAATAGTGTAAAAATCCTTTAGATCTGAACCATCCTTGATGAGATGATGTCACACAACCGACTGCATAAGCAACTGAGATGATGTCACCTTCAAGGGTCCAAATCAGGTGATTTCAAGGTGAAAATCAGTGATTTTGATGGAGAAGATTATGGGGAAGTGTGTAGTGATGATGATTGTACAAGATTTAGGTGGAAATACTTACCAAAAAGCCTTGAATCGAGAGAAAAGTGCTTGAGAATGACTTGGGAGAGAGTTGGGTCGAATGGAGCTGTCACATCAGTGAACAGTGGAGTGTACGGGTATTTATAGGGTGAGAGAGTGAGTAAGGCGGTGGGAAGAAGTGTTCGGTCGAATGGATGTCCGGTCGGATGGCCATCTGATCGGATGGTCATCCGGACGGATGTCCATTCGATCGAATGGTCATTCGACCAGTCGAGTTGTGCGAGTTAGATTTCGAACATCCGTTTCGTGTGTTAAGCATTGCGTTGCGTTTAAGCGAGTTGCGAGTAAGCGTTGCGATGAGATAACCACATAACATTAAACAAGTAATCACACAAGTAACACACATAACAACTAAGATGCATAAAAGTAAATCTGTGTTTCGAGTTTGCGATGAGATTGCGATGTGATAGCATTGTGATAGCGTTTAGTATAAAATTGCGATGTAATATGCGATGAAATGCATTTAAATAGTAAGCGTTGTAAATAGTGATAACTGCGTTTTGATTAAGCGTTGTGAATGCGTTGTAAAACATAGTTTAAAATATCGTTAACCCATGGCGATAATCAGAATCTCGAGGGTACAAGTCAATTAAGCTATAAATGACAGATCTATGTAATGACCCGGAAAGTCGGGTTGTTACAGCCTCCCCTACTTTAGGGAATTTCGTCCCGAAATTAAGGCGCAGGCGTAACGAAGAGTTGCGGATATTTAGCTTTCATATCACTTTCGAGTTCCCAAGTGAACTCGGCGCCGTGTTTGCCTTCCCAGCGAACCCTCACTATAGGAATGCGAGAGCGTCGAAGTTTCTTGGTCTTTCGGTCCATGATTTCTACTGGATTTTCCACAAAGTGTAGGGTTTCGTTAACTTGCAAGTCGTTGAGAGGGACATGCAGATTCTCTGTAGGATCGTTTTCACGACCAAACTAGTCGTTCAGAAGAATTCTAATCAATTCAAAAGGCGGAAACAAATGAACTGACTTGAAAATAGCTTGATTCACTTCTAATTGTCTTGTTTATTGATTTAACAAGTTTACAGATCACTCGACACGTCGGCAGCACTTCGGTACCGGAATCTAATTTCGTTACAAATAAGATCACCTCGAGGGTATATATAGGCTTGGTAATTTCGCATGGAATTACACTTGCTATTTCGTGCGAAATAGCAACTTGCTATTTCGCATGAAATCGCAGATGCCATTTCATGCGAAATTAGCCTTTAACAACATAAACCCTAGATTTCTCGTACAACGTGCCCTGATCTAACAATTCTAGTACAATACAAGACTCGATACAAGACGAAGTCGACAGACGTATGCACCAACAGACTCCCCCTCAGATGTTGACGAAGTCTTCGGTGTCGAGTCTTCACAATCTTCAGTCTTTATCAGTCTTTGGGCTTTTTATCATTCACACTCCCCCTTGAATATTGATCTAACAATTCAAGCTTTTTTCAAATTAAGCATTCTTCGTCCACTTTTCGTCTCCAGAATCTCCTCCTGGCTTTTATCTCACTCTAACTCTTACATCTTCAGATTTCTCTTAACTAGCAGACTCCCCCTTGAATTGTGTTGGGATCGTAGTCTAGCTTTAACAGAATCACAGATTTAGGATCGATTCCTGGCTAACCTGCACAGTCTCTACCCAAAACATAAGATTCATAAAATATAGGATATAACAAATTTAGAAACTCTGCTTATCACTTGTAGAAACACTCATTCAAAATGATTTAACATTTAAAATCTCTAATGAACCACTTGTAAGAAAAACATCATTTTCTAACAAACTCTTCCCAAACCTATTCATCATGTTCAGCACTTGGGATTTTGAAAATCAGCTTTTCAACATCAGTTGTCAAAAATCTTTTTGAATTTTTCAAAATTTATGCTAAAACACTCTGAAAATCTTTTTTGAAATTTTTGTTTTGACAGAAATGCAGTAAAGAAATATTTACATACAATATTTTTGTGAGTTTGTGTAAGAGGATCATATCAGTTTCTGAGACCAATCACTAGCACCGTTAAGCTTTAAACATTTTAAGTTCTAAATGATTCACTTAGATTGTCAGTATAATGATCCACTTAAATTTTCACACAAAGTTCAACTGTTTCAAGATACGTTTTAGTGTTTTAAGTACTTAAACTTATTCGCGTGTTCCACCTCTTGAATATACTCCCGTATCCAGATCCCAATATTCAGTCTTACAGGTGAGTATACCAAGATGATATCTGTAAAGGGTTAAATGCGAGGGCCATGAGAGCTCAGGCTATTGCTTCCTCAAAATCAGAGAGATGATGGCTTCGACTTTTGGTGTGTTCCCTTTAGAGAATCTTTTCTTCAACAACACATGATTAGCATTTTTCAATGTTTCATCATTTTTTGTACTGAGGGTGGTGCTATATTTCAAGCATTCAGAAAGTATTATACGGGGACTAGGCCATTGCTTCCGCAAAATCAGAAGTCCCGGGATAATACCCCAGATATCACTGAGCATAAAGACCTAGTATCTCAGAAAGAGGGACCTTTCAAACAAGATTTTGGGGGTTACCCATATATCCTAGAGATGTTCCCCACGATATAAGCAAGTTTGAAATTTAGGTTTATATCTCGTCATAATCTACTAAATGTGTAAAAACCTACTGGCACATCATCAGTGAGACCGTTTATCAAATTTTATCTTTCCAATTCTTTAGCGTGCTGTGATAGTCCACTGATGTACTATCATTTCCTCTTTTCTCAACAAAACTCATTTTTGCTTTTATCATGTTTTTGGCTTTTTCAAATTTTCTAATGTTTTTGGATTTTCCGAAATTTCTTACTCCCCCTAAAAATCAAAATCATTTAAAAACTTTTGAAAACAAACTATACAACTAAAGTGACAACTGATATCGAATCGCTTCAATTCGCCATCCACTTGGCATAAACAATCAGAACTCCCCTTTACAACAAACTATTTTCCCATTAAGATTTCAAAACACTTAAATTTGTTTTAATCAAAATGGTTTTTCCGGAAAATAAGTTTTGTTGATTTTACCACTTGTAAGATCGGGGTTATAATCATCACTTTGTTTTCCAAACACTTTGTATGAAAGTTAAATCAAGTTCAATTTAATGACCTTGATCAACTACTTTTAAGTGAAAACCTTCTTCAACCACTTGTAGGTTCACTTAATAACCAATACCTATTGCAAGAATATAACAATTTCAAAGGTTACCACTTGTAGATCAAACCTGTAGGTCGAAATATCACAGAAATTAATTTCTCAAGAAAGATGCCGATTCCTGCTCCACGATTACCATCTTGGGAGCTCCGGCAAGTCAGATTTTTAAGTAGAAAAAGCATTCACCCAAGCCTAACCAGCCTTGGGTGATTTTGATTCAACTCTATCCCAACCTCCTTTTGATCTGTAAAAATCTTTTGCACTTTTCACTTTACCATCTACCATCTTTCCAAAAATATGTTTGACTTTCCCATTAAAAGCCTTTTCAGCATCAAATTCTTCTTTACCAGCAAAGAATTGATCTGAAATATCAACTTTACCAATTTTTAATTTTTAATTTTCTTTTGACAATTTCGGAAAGTTTTCATCGTTCATCTCCAGAACGGAATTCTCATTCTTTTTTTCAACAAATGACTCCTCTGATTTTATGGAATCAGATTCATTGTCAGAACTACTTTCTGATTTAACAACCCATCTCTGTTTGTTCAAATCAACTTTTCTTTTGTAAAAACGTTTTGAATCTTTACCAGTTTCGAAATTCGAATTTTCAAACATATTAGTTTTCTCAATTGATTGTTTCTTTTCATCAACATGTTTCTTAATTATTTCAGAGGTAAAAGAAACTCCCTGTTTTGTATTGTTGGAATTTGAACAATTCCAAGCAATATGCCCAATTTTTTGACATTTGAAACATGTTCTTCTACCAACTCTTGGAACCAAATTCTTCTTCTTTTCAGCAAGAAACTCCTGGTTTGATTGTCTCCAGAAAGATTTCTTCTGTTTTTCTTCCGAACTTCCACCTGCAACAAATTTTGTTTTTGGTTTATAATTTTTCTCATTTTTATAATTTTCTGGAACAATAAATCCTAAACCTTTCTTTTTGAAATTACTGTAATGGTTTGATTTCTTCTGAAAACCATAACCAGAACTGTAACTTTTTTTCTTGTTTAATCTCTGTTGAACTCTTGAAGTGTACTTTTTAGGTTTTTCATGAAGATTTAAATCTTTTATTTCAGAAAAATTAATTTCTGTCAATTTGAAAACCTTTTTAATCTGTTCAGTTTTGACACTTCTTATTGGAAATTCCTCATCAGAATATAATTTGTCTGAATCATTCAAAGTATATGCCACTTTGATTGGTCCGTCATTCAAATTAGATTTTGATAACATGAATTCTTTATTGTAAACCCGTTTAACCGGTGAACTCGAACTCTTTTCTGATGAACTCGAACTTTCAGATTTTGACTCTTCATCCATATCCAACACCTGATCAACCACTTTCTTTAACAATTCAGACTCATGATCAGTGTCAGACGCTGTGAATGTGACATCAATATTATCTGGTAACTCATCAATGATTTCAGACTTTAACTTGATGTTGAGAGCCTTATTTAAACGTTCCTCATTTGGTTTTCTGGGAGAATAACTTTCATAAATCGGGGGCGGACACTTGTTATACTTAGCACTTTGTTTCTTACCAGCATCCTCTTCCTTCTCTTTATCTTGAAAAGCTTCATGACCTGCAACAGTGTAACACCTCGAAAATTTACGTCCTATAATGTCTTGACACGTGTCATAACCTTTAAATGTGTGAAAGAATACTTTCAAGGGACTGAAGTTGACAAACAATGAAACTATGTAAATGTAAGGGTTCAAAGTGTCAACAATGAATAAATATACTTTACAATAACCCTACATGATGTTTATAACCTTAAACGAATGGATCATGGATCATACGAAGCGAATTGTGAAAGAAAGTGAGAGATTACAAACTACAGGGGTTAAATGTGTCAACATGTTAAGATATACCTCTGAGTGACCTTTTAGCAAACCCGAAGCCTTGTAACAATTAATTATGCTCACTAGAATGCACCATTAAAATATCACCAAGTTTCGTTACCGTATGAGAATGTTATGATAAAATTCGTGTGTGAGGGTTAGAATCGTCAACATTGAAAATTTGGGTTTTTCGGGTGATCACAAAGTTACCCGAGGACTTGACAAAGAGGGTATAAGTCTTAAAGCCCCTAAATGTCAATTTTAAAGGTTTAAAATGCAAGAATGAAAGTGAAAGCGACGTTTAGGAGGACCGGGGACTGAAATGCAATAAAAGGAAAGTTTGACACCTGAAGCCAGCCTCCATGCGGGCCGCGTAAGGATTGCCAATACCTTACGCGGGCCGCGTCAGGACCCCAGATGCAGTAAACAACAGCCAACTGCCTGTTGTGTCTTTAACCGACTCCAAATGCCATTTTTCAATACAATGGGCTTCCTAAAGTGGTTTATAGGCTATAGGGGGCACATGCATGCATCTTGTGTCAATTGTAGAGTTGCATGGCATCAATCTAAGTGAGTTTGACTCACTATATAAGTCTTACAAAGTTGCAACTTATGATCATTCCTTCCAACATCAACAACTGATCAAGTTCTGGAGCATAAAGACCTTCTTAATCATCCATTAGACACGTGTAAGTACCCTTGACCCTTCTTAATTAAGTTTTGATTAGTTTATAGCTTAAAAGTCAAACCGTCGTAACTACGGTTTGACTTAACGATAAAACACAAACGGTCCCGTGTTTTGTTGGTTTGAAAGTTGTTATAAGTTGGTAATTATGTGGGCTTTAAACCCTTAAAAGGGCACCCACTGATTTCCATCCTATCTAGGTCGTTTGTCGAGTCAACGGTAATTAGAAAAAGTCAACAGAATCATTAAACGTGTAATTAGCGATATAGAAGGTGTGTAACCTGTTTTATCATTCATATAACTTGGTAATAAGTGTACGGACTTGTCTAAACTTGTTTGATTCGACAACTTTCTGTTTTGAACCGATTCGGAGCCGAAAGTCGCATAGTTTGACTTTCTGCTTTGACCTCGATTCTGACCCGGTTTTGATAGGTTTAGACATGCCTTAAAGTTCCATTAGGACCTAGTTACATGTGTGTATAACCCTCTGCGTTTATACCACATAAATCCTTAATTGTCCGACGTTTCCGTTAATCGCCTAAATATTGACCGTAATGCCCTTATGACCATAAAACGAGAATTTTGGAAATGTGAAAGTACAATAATCTTAGTTACTGATTATTAAACATGTCTGTAAATTTTCACATAAGTTGGAGGTCTAGATTAGGAGTTATGCTTAATGACGTAATTAGAATGCTTCTTTGTAATTAAACGGCGTCATTAGCGTAAAGCCTATCTAAACCCAATTTTTGACACCAAACCTTTTACCCACTGATGTAATATAATATTTTGGGATTTTTGAAGATTTTTAATTATTTTTAAACTGATCATAAGCTAGGATTAGTGCCTTAATTCGGTAAATACCGAATATGCCCTTTTAAGCCATAAAATGAGTTTTACAAATCCTTTTGATGCCAATCCAATTGCTACTGATTTTAAATAATAAATGGAGTGTTTTGAACCTTTTTAACTAATCAGAACACTCAGAATCCTATTTTAACCCGTACGTCGCTTAAAACGGCTTTATACGCGTATTAAACGCATAGTTTAGGTTTAAAACTATTTTGGCATATAAGACTTATAACCAAATGTTATAACCTGTTAAAATAAGCTATTTTACTGATTTATTCAGACCCGGATCACAGAAGATAAATTAATTCCTCTTATAACCTTTAAAATGACCAAAATACCCCTACGGGGCTTAATATGAGATTAAACTCGTTATGGGCATAATGGAAGATATCCTACTGATATCACAACATATTTAAGGCATGTTAACTTAGGAAACCTGTTTAGGACTCTTATGGTTACCCGTTACGCTTCATACGCGTTCGGTTCGGTTTATGTAACTAGTTTACATAAATTAGCCGAAACGGGTCAAACCTTATCGGTTTTATCTCAAAATCCAGAATGTGTATAATATACCCATATTAAGCAAGTCTTCAAACTTGTCGGGTCTAAATCACATTCTATCCGGTCTTCGCTTAATCGTGCGTACGAACCGTATCTTTAAAACTAACCGGTCTAAGCTTAAGCTTAACTAAAGACCCGTTAGGATTCTAATAGGTTATTATAAACCTTCGTTCCAGATTAGGAGAACCGGTAAAAGATACTTGCACTCGCTGATTTTGATTTATACTTGCTCAGGTAAATACTTTTAACTTATTTCCCTATACGGGCTTGGGGTACGGTATATAAAATACCGCTTGGTCGGGCATTCGACCTTAATCGTTTTGGGGGTTAAGTATTATCGAGATGACCGTTTAAATTGTTTTGTTTGCTTAAAGCCTTTGGGGGGTTAATGACCATGTCCCGGATATCCCTGGCATCATTTTACGAAATGGCCACGACCTTAGCACACAGGTGTAGGCGTACACCTGTCAGTGTCTCATATACATAATGTGGTGTGTCTATTGATCTTTAACCCGGCACGAACCGGGCTACTGAACGCATAAGAAACATGTAAATCTTTTACGAGTATTATATTCAAATAAGTATCCCAAGTTATAAAATATTATTTGTGCCTTGTGCCTTAAATGCATTTTCTTAAACTCTTTTCAAAATGAGTCGGTTGATTGTATTTACCAGTGTAAACTGACGTATTTTCTCAAAAAAGGTTAAGTGCAGGTACTACGCGTAATAGGCTGGCTTTTCTCCTAGCATCCATAATAAGTCTCGCAAGCTTGGATGTCATAGACTGTTGAACATTGTTTCCTTTTATTTTGATCTACCTGTGGATTTATATTCGACTACTTGTGATACTTAATATTACAATATTGTTTCGTTGAATTAAATCTATTCTTTGCTTTCGCTGTGCATTTAAATATTGTGTTGTTTGACTATTATGTTGCCAACCACGTCACGATACTCCCCCACCGGGCCCACCGGTGACACGTGGAAATTCGGGGTGTGACAGGTTGGTATCAGAGCCAACACTGAGTGAATTAAACACTAGCCTTCTGTGTTTAATCTCAGCTACACAATTGCACATTCCTAAATCTTCGAGTCTAGACAAAGAACATAGGAATAATCCAAAATGTTTTTATTTTAATTTAAATTTTGTCCTTTATTTTTCCTTGTTATTACCTTGTTTATATTAACAGGTTTAGCAATGCCGCCAAGATTCAGACGAGGAGATCCAGGAAAAGGGCCAATCAGCGCCCCTAACGACCACGAGGCCGGGCCTTCGCGCCGGCGAACTCCTTCTTCTACAAGGAGTGCAGATCCGCAAGAACCTTGGAGGATTTATGAGGAGCCTTCCAGACGATCTACGTCGTATAGCTCAACGCCTCCATATCATCACTCCTATGGGCCTCAGTCCGAGAATGAGCCCAACAACCCGCAACCTTCATACATACCTTTACAACGATCATCATCGCACCGTTCCTTCGACGACCCTACTCCTGTCTTTCGGGGCCAGTTTAACCCGGCGGACTACCTACCAGAACAGGGGGGGCTTTAACCCGCTAGGACCGGAGGATCATTTCTCAGGTGATCAAGCGATGGACATGGACGAGGACACAGATCCCGTCGAGCCTGCAACCGGAACCCCGAACCATCCTGTTGAGGTCTCTCATGGTTCGTCTTTTCACGGAACACCATACCAAGGTCCGGATAGTCATCAGGCACGGTTCGAACGGTGTGAGTGGTACTATACACCATCTTACCATTCATCGCCTCAGCAGCAGCAGCAAGATCCCTCTGGGGATCCACGTTTCGAGGCAGTCACGCCACCTCCTCCACCGCCGCCAGTTAATCTAGCGCCTCCAGCACCACCAAGACGTAGGAGGACTGGCGCACGGATGTCAGCACGAGAAGGGGATTTTCATTTTAGCACCCCTCAACACTCTAGTGGCAGCCACTACCCGCCACTATATGAAGAGCCACAGGAGGATGGACCTTCAGTTCCAGTATCAGAGGTGAATTCGGCACCTATTGCACCGTCACCATCGGGTTTTGGCAACCCTATCCCAGCTTATACTGCTCCGGCAGCTTACAACCCATACGGACCGCCAGCATACCATAACTATAACTATGCTGAGGATCCTTACCAAGTGGCAGCAAACTACAATGCCTTTAACCCAGAAGGACCTTATGGAACCCCTTGGGGAATGGGACATCCAGCTCGTGGATATCAAGCACCTGCTCAGCCACCACTACAGCACCAGCCACCACGGTTTTCTCCACCAGAGCAGGAGGATCTCCGTGAAAGACTGGGAAAAGTTGAGCGAGATTTACAGAGGGAACGTAGGAAGAATCAGGGATTCATGAGTGGCTTAGCAAGTTTGCTGAAAGGAAAGAAGAAAAGGGATCGTTAAATCCCAATATGTATTATTGTATTTCCTTGTTTAAATTAAGTCCCTACGTGGACATTTATTTATGTGTGTATGTAGTCCCTGCGTGGACATCTATCTTTGTACTTAGTCCCTATGTGGACTTGTCTCTGTTAGTCCCTGCGTGGACATTTGTTTTTGTAACAGTCCCTGCGAGGACTAGTATTATTAGTATAGCTCCTGCGAGGGCAAGTGTTTATATGAAAAGTCCCGTTTAGGGCAAAGTGTACTACTTTTAAGTTTTAATGGAATGTAAGTTTATAAATTTTATCTTTGCTATGTTATGCATAATTAAATTATATATGAAATAAATAAATCGGAATCATTCCTTTTAAAAATCTATCTGCCTATTTTAATTTTTAATTAAGAATCTTAAGGTATAACCTAGCCTGCATGTCATTTTAAGACCTGGCCAAGACGGTAAAACCCGTTAAAAAGGTTCAAATCCCAGTTAACATCTGAAAACATGTTAACACTCCTGGCAGACATGATTCGTTAAAATCACACGTGTTATTATTATATAAGGATCTTTTCAAAGATTCCTAACCCAACTAAATGATCTCTGAATCATGGGTTAAATCATCAATAAATATGATTAGTTCTTTTTACCATCCATTGGTAATAGAATGCCTACGGGCCCTTCTCAATTTTCATATGAGACAAAGGACAGTAATAGTCTGTGACCCTGTTTGATAAAGGTGATGAACTATGTTCAAACTTTAAAAGCCTTGATTCTCTGAAATCATAGCTTATGATTTAATTTGTCCTTGTGACTAGGCCTTATGTGCTAATAAAACTGTTATTGTTTTATAATTAGGATAAATTATATTAGAAATCCTAAATAAATGTGAGTAATAAATTAACCATATATGGTCTATGTTTACCACGGTTAATAAAATTGCCATCAAAGACAATTCTATAATAAACTCACCAATAAATTATTGTTAATATGTAGCAGTTCAAGCTTCATGGCAGACTCAAACGAGATCAATAGTCACCCAGGGAGAGAGCATGATAATGCCCGAGTAAATTTAGCGGGTGCAGAATTACAGGCAATGATAGATAATGCCGTAAATCGAGCTATGGATAGACAGCTCCATGAATCCAGTGGTACCCGTGCAAGGACCCACTCTGCTCCACACTCTAGAACACCCTCCAGGACCCACACTGCCCACAACTGTAATTCTCACCACTCATCAAACCAGAGGAGTGCTCCATCCCAAAGAGTCGTACAGAATCAAGAACCCCGTAATAAGGGTTGCTCCTATAAGTACTTCATTTCGTGCAAACCCAGGGATTTCACTGGGGAAAAAGGAGCAGTAGATTGCATGACTTGGTTGGACGAGATGGATACTGTTGTGGATATCAGTGGTTGCAATAATAGGGATATTGTGAAATTCGTGTCACAATCTTTTAAGGGAGAAGCACTAGCTTGGTGGAGATCTTTGATCCAAGCTACGGGGAAAGTCCCGTTGTACAATATGACCTGGGAACAGTTCATGGCACTGATCAAGGAAAACTACTGCCCTCAACATGAGGTGGAGAAAATTGAAGCTGACTTCTTGTCGCTGGTCATGAGAAACCTAGACTGTCAGGCCTACCTTACCAGTTTCAACACTTTGTCAAGATTGGTTCCATATTTGGTAACTCCGGAACCCAAACGTATAGCCCGATTCATTGGGGGTTTGGCCCCGGAGATCAAGGCAAGTGTAAAGGCCTCCAGACCAGCTACTTTTTGGTCCGTAGCGGACATATCATTGTCTCTTACCTTGGATGCGGTCAGGCTGAAATCGCAGAGGAACACTGATACCGAAAAGAGGAAGCGTGAGGATGACAACTCACGACGATCAGACAAGAAGCTTAAGGGAAACCATGACCATAAGAAGGGGTCAGGATTTAGGAAGGATGGTCAGCAGTCGGGTGAAAAACCCAGATGTAAAATCTGCAAGAGACAGCACTTTGGGAAGTGCATGTATGAATCGAATTTGAATTCACAATCGAAAGCTTTTGCATGTGGGTTGTGCAAGTCCAAGGAACACAAGACCTTGGATTGCAAAAAGATGAAGGATGCGACCTTCTACGGTTGCAATGAAAAGGGGCACATCAAGACCAATTGCCCAAAATACGCCAAGAAGCCTGAAGAGGCTAAGAAGACCAATGCTAGGGTCTTCAGGATGGATGCTAAGGAAGCCGTCAAGGACGACAATGTGATAACAAGTACCTTTCTCGTAAATGATGTTTATGCGAGAGTGTTATTTGATTCAGGCGCTGATAAGTCGTTCGTAGATAATAAGTTTTGTGAATTGTTGAAATTACCTGTTAAGACCTTAAGTGTGAAGTATGAGGTGGAACTAGCAGATGGCACTTTAGAAACCGCCTCAACCTTATTAGATGGATGTTTCATATCCATTAAGAACCACTCTTTTCCTTTGTCCCTACTTCCTTTGAAACTAGCTGGTTTCGACATAGTTTTGGGTATGGACTGGTTATCTCATAACCAGGCCCAGATTATTTGCAATAAGAAGCAAGTGATGATCAAGACTCCGTCTGGTGAATCACTTACTATCCAGGGAGATTCCCAGTATGGGCTGCCCGAGAAAATGTCTATGCTCAAAGACTCTAAGTGTTTGAAGAAGGGTTGTGTCATCTACATGGCACAAGTGATAATTGATGAGCCGAAGCCCAAGATTGGGAATATCCCCGTCATTTCTGAATACCCTGAGGTTTTTCCTGAAGAACTACCTGGTTTGCCACCAGATAGACAAGTAGAATTCAGAATTGACATTATTCCTGGATCAGCACCGGTAGCAAGGGCGCCTTATAGGTTGGCACCAACAGAGATGAAGGAATTGAGAACGCAGTTAGATGATTTGCTAGCCAAAGGTTTCATCAAACCTAGTTCGTCTCCTTGGGGAGCACCAGTTTTATTTGTCAAGAAGAAGGATGGATCGATGTGTCTGTGCATCGACTACCGTGAGCTTAATAAGGTCACCATCAAGAATAGGTATCCTTTGCCCAGAATCGACGATCTGTTCGATCAACTTCAAGGGGCAAGTTTCTTCTCGAAGATTGACTTGAGGTCAGGCTACCATCAATTGAAGGATTAGAGATGAAGACGTGCACAAAACAGCATTTAGGACTCGTTATGGTCATTACGAGTTCCTAGTGATGCCTTTTGGGCTCACTAATGCACCGGCCGCGTTCATGGATCTCATGAATCGCGTTTGCAAGCCGCACTTAGATAAATTCGTCATCGTTTTCATCGATGATATCCTCATCTACTCGAAGAACCAAGCTGACCACGAGAAGCATCTTCACTGCATTTTGGAACTACTTCATAAAGAAAAGCTCTATGCCAAGTTCTCGAAGTGTGAATTCTGGCTTCGAGAAGTCCAATTTCTTGGACATGTTAGTGAGCGTGGTATCCAAGTAGATCCCGCTAAAGTTGAAGCTGTTATGAATTGGCATGAGCCAAAGACGCCTACAGAAATACGTAGCTTCCTAGGTTTGGCAGGATACTATAGGCGATTCATTGAAAACTTCTCAAGGATTGTTGCACCCCTGACTTCGCTGACGCGTAAGAAAATTAAGTTTGACCGGGGTCCTAAGCAGCAGGAATCCTTCGATATTCTAAAACAAAAGTTGAGCAATGCTCCAGTACTAACATTGCCTGATGGAATTGAGGAGTTTGTAGTTTATTGTGATGCATCACACACCGGGATGGGATGTGTGCTTATGCAGAAAGGCAAAGTCATTGCCAATGCTTCACGCCAGTTAAAGGTGCACGAAAAGAATTACACCACCCATGACTTGGAGTTGGGTGCCGTTGTATTCGCACTAAAACTTTGGAGACACTATTTATATGGAATCAAATGTGTGATCTATTCTGATCACAAAAGCCTTCAACATCTGTTCAATCAGAAGGACTTGAACATGAGGCAACGCCGTTGGATGAAAACTCTGAATGATTACGATTGTGAAATAAGATACCATCCCGGCAAGGCGAATGTAGTCGCCGATGCCTTGAGTCGAAAGGAGAAGGTGAAACCCATCCGAATCAATGCCAAGCGCATGGAAATAAAGAACAATTTGATTGAAAGGTTGTTAGCTGCACAGAAGGAAGCTGTGTTGGAAGCTAACTATCCTAACGAAAAGTTAGTGGTAACTGAGGAGCAGTTAACACTTAGCAAGGACGGAATACTAAGATTGAATGGACGAATATGGGTTCCAATTTATGGAGGACTTCGAGATGTTATCCTCCAGGAAGCCCATAGTTCCAAATACTCCGTTCATCCTGGAGCTGATAAGATGTACCAGGATCTAAGGGCGGATTATTGGTGGATAGGCTTGAAGAAGTCTGTAGCCACCTATGTAGCTAAATGCTTGACATGTGCGCAAGTCAAAGCCGAGCATCAGAAGCCGTCAGGTTTGCTACAACAGCCTGAACTTCCCACATGGAAGTGGGAAATGGTAACTATGGATTTTATCACCAAGTTACCCAAGACAAGGAAAGGAAATGACACAATATGGGTGATAGTTGATAGACTGACTAAGTCATCATATTTCCTACCCATTAAGGAGACGTATAGCTCCGACATGTTAGCCCAACTGTACGTAGATAAGATTGTAGCTTTACATGGCATACCTGTGTCTATTATCTCTGACAGAGATACTAGATACACGTCACATTTTTGGAAAAGCTTCCAACAATCTTTGGGCACGCGTTTGAATTTTAGTACGGCTTACCATCCTTAGACAGACGGTCAGAGTGAGCGTACTATTCAAACATTGGAAGACATGCTTCGTGCATGTGTGATTGATTTGGGTGGTAGTTGGGATAACCACCTGCCACTAATTGAATTCTCCTACAACAATAGCTACCACACCAGCATTAAGGCTGCGCCTTTCGAGGCCTTATACGGTAGAAAGTGTAGAACGCCCGTTTGTTGGGCGAAAGTTGGAGATGTCCAGTTATCGGGACCAGAGATAGTGTTCGAAACGATGGACAAGATTGTCCAGATTCGTGACCGTCTCAAAGTTGCCCGAGATAGGCAAAAGAGCTACGCTGATCCCAAGCGTAAATCTTTTCACTTTGAAGTAGGTGATAAAGTCTTACTTAAAGTATCACCCTGGAAGGGAGTGATGCGGTTTGGTAAGAAAGGCAAGCTAAGCCCGAGATACATAGGACCTTTCGAGGTTATCGAACGTGTCGGGTCAGTTTCCTATAAGTTAAACTTACCTGAAGAGCTCAGTAGTATACACAATGTGTTCCACATCTGCAATCTGAAGAAGTGTTTCGCTGACGAATCACTGGTCATACCACATACAGATGTGCATATAGATGAGAGCTTGAAATTTGTGGAAAAACCATTGTCGATCGAGGATCGACAGGTTAAGAAGCTTCGAAGGAAGCATGTACCGATTGTAAAGGTCAAATGGGATGCCCGTAGAGGTCCCGAGTATACGTGGGAGGTTGAGTCCATGATGAAAGAAAAGTACCCTTATCTATTTCAGTAAATCTCGAGGTCGAGATTTCTTTTAAGGGGGTGAGGATGTAACACCTCGAAGATTTACGTCCTATAATGTCTTGACACGTGTCATAACCTTTAAACGTGTGAAAGAATACTTTCAAGGGACTGAAGTTGACAAACAATGAAACTATGTAAATGTAAGGGTTCAAAGTGTCAACAATGAATAAATATACTTTACAATAACCCTACATGATGTTTATAACCTTAAACGAATGGATCATGGATCATACGAAGCGAATTGTGAAAGAAAGTGAGAGATTACAAACTACAGGGGTTAAATGTGTCAACATGTTAAGATATACCTCTGAGTGACCTTTTAGCAAACCCGAAGCCTTGTAACGATTAATTATGCTCACTAGAATGCACCATAAAAATATCACCAAGTTTCGTTAACGTATGAGAATGTTATGATAAAATTCGTGTGTGAGGGTTAGAATCGTCAACATTGAAAATTTGGGTTTTTCGGGTGATCACAAAGTTACCCGAGGACTTGACAAAGAGGGTATAAGTCTTAAAGCCCCTAAATGTCAATTTTAAAGGTTTAAAATGCAAGAATGAAAGTGAAAGCGACGTTTAGGAGGACCGGGGACTGAAATGCAATAAAAGGAAAGTTTGAAACCTGAAGCCAGCCTCCATGCGGGCCGCGTAAGGATTGCCAATACCTTACGCGGGCCGCGTCAGGACCCCAGATGCAGTAAACAACAGCCAACTGCCTGTTGTGTCTTTAACCGACTCCAAATGCCATTTTTCAATACAATGGGCTTCCTAAAGTGGTTTATAGGCTATAGGGGGCACATGCATGCATCTTGTGTCAATTGTAGAGTTGCATGGCATCAATCTAAGTGAGTTTGACTCACTATATAAGTCTTACAAAGTTGCAACTTATGATCATTCCTTCCAACATCAACAACTGATCAAGTTCTGGAGCATAAAGACCTTCTTAATCATCCATTAGACACGTGTAAGTACCCTTGACCCTTCTTAATTAAGTTTTGATTAGTTTATAGCTTAAAAGTCAAACCGTCGTAACTACGGTTTGACTTAACGATAAAACACAAACGGTCCCGTGTTTTGTTGGTTTGAAAGTTGTTATAAGTTGGTAATTATGTGGGCTTTAAACCCTTAAAAGGGCACCCACTGATTTCCATCCTATCTAGGTCGTTTGTCGAGTCAACGGTAATTAGAAAAAGTCAACAGAATCATTAAACGTGTAATTAGCGATATAGAAGGTGTGTAACCTGTTTTATCATTCATATAACTTGGTAATAAGTATACGGACTTGTCTAAACTTGTTTGATTCGACAACTTTCTGTTTTGAACCGATTCAGAGCCGAAAGTCGCATAGTTTGACTTTCTGCTTTGACCTCGATTCTGACCCGGTTTTGATAGGTTTAGACATGCCTTAAAGTTCCATTAGGACCTAGTTACATGTGTGTATAATCCACTGCGTTTATACCACATAAATCCTTAATTGTCCGACGTTTCCGTTAATCGCCTAAATATTGACCGTAATGCCCTTATGACCATAAAACGAGAATTTTGGAAATGTGAAAGTACAATAATCTTAGTTACTGATTATTAAACATGTCTGTAAATTTTCACATCAGTTGGAGGTCTAGATTAGGAGTTATGCTTAATGACGTAATTAGAATGCTTCTTTGTAATTAAACGGCGTCATTAGCGTATAGCCTATCTAAACCCAATTTTTGACACCACACCTTTTACCCACTGATGTAATATAATATTTTGGGATTTTTGAAGATTTTTAATTATTTTTAAACTGATCATAAGCTAGGATTAGTGCCTTAATTCGGTAAATACCGAATATGCCCTTTTAAGCCATAAAATGAGTTTTACAAATCCTTTTGATGCCAATCCAATTGCTACTGATTTTAAATAATAAATGGAGTGTTTTGAACCTGTTTAACTAATCAGAAAACTCAGAATCCTATTTTAACCCGTACGTCGCTTAAAACGGCTTTATACGCGTATTAAACGCATAGTTTAGGTTTAAAACTATTTTGGCATATAAGACTTATAACCAAATGTTATAACCTGTTAAAATAAGCTATTTTACTGATTTATTCAGACCCGGATCACAGAAGATAAATTAATTCCTCTTATAACCTTTAAAATGACCAAAATACCCCTACGGGGCTTAATATGAGATTAAACTCGTTATGGGCATAATGGAAGATATCCTACTGATATCACAACATATTTAAGTCATGTTAACTTAGGAAACCTGTTTAGGACTCTTATGGTTACCCGTTACGCTTCATACGCGTTCGGTTCGGTTTATGTAACTAGTTTACATAAATTAGCCGAAACGGGTCAAACCTTATCGGTTTTATCTCAAAATCCAGAATGTGTATAATATACCCATATTAAGCAAGTCTTCAAACTTGTCGGGTCTAAATCACATTCTATCCGGTCTTCGCTTAATCGTGCGTACGAACCGTATCTTTAAAACTAACCGGTCTAAGCTTAAGCTTAACTAAAGACCCGTTAGGATTCTAATAGGTTATTATAAAACTTTGTTCCAGATTAGGAGAACCGGTAAAAGATACTTGCACTCGCTGATTTTGATTTATACTTGCTCAGGTAAATACTTTTAACTTATTTTCCCTATACGGGCTTGGGGTACGGTATATAAAATACCGCTTGGTCGGGCATTCGACCTTAATCGTTTTGGGGGTTAAGTATTATCGAGATGACCGTTTAAATTGTTTTGTTTGCTTAAAGCCTTTGGGGGGTTAATGACCATGTCCCGGATATCCCTGGCATCATTTTACGAAATGGCCACGACCTTAGCACACAGGTGTAGGCGTACACCTGTCAGTGTCTCATATACATAATGTGGTGTGTCTATTGATCTTTAACCCGGCACGAACCGGGCTACTGAACGCATAAGAAACATGTAAATCTTTTACGAGTATTATATTCAAATAATTATCCCAAGTTATAAAATATTATTTGTGCCATGTGCCTTAAATGCATTTTCTTAAACTCTTTTCAAAATGAGTCGGTTGATTGTATTTACCAGTGTAAACTGACGTATTTTCTCAAAAAGGTTAAGTGCAGGTACTACGCGTAATAGGCTGGCTTTTCTCCTAGCATCCACAATAAGTCTCGCAAGCTTGGATGTCATAGACTGTTGAACATTGTTTCCTTTTATTTTGATCTACCTGTGGATTTATATTCGACTACTTGTGATACTTAATATTACAATATTGTTTGGTTGAATTAAATCTATACTTTGCTTCCGCTGTGCATTTAAATATTGTGTTGTTTGACTATTATGTTGCCAACCACGTCACGATACTCCCCCACCGGGCCCACCGATGACACGTGGAAATTCGGGGTGTGACAGGTTGGTATCAGAGCCAACACTGAGTGAATTAAATACTAGCCTTCTGTGTTTAATCTCAGTTACACAATTGCACATTCCTAAATCTTCGAGTCTAGACAAAGAACATAGGAATAATCCAAAATGTTTTTATTTTAATTTAAATTTTGTCCTTTATTTTTCCTTGTTATTACCTTGTTTATATTAACAGGTTTAGCAATGCCGCCAAGATTCAGACGAGGAGATCGAGGAAAAGGGCCAATCAGCGCCCCTAACGACCACGAGGCCGGGCCTTCGCCCCGACGAACTCCTTCTTCTACAAGGAGTGCAGATCCGCAAGAACCTTGGAGGATTTATGAGGAGCCTTCCAGACGATCTACGTCGTATAGCTCAACGCCTCCATATCATCACTCCTATGGGCCTCAGTCCGAGAATGAGCCCAATAACCCGCAACCTTCATACATACCTTTACAACGATCATCATCGCACCGTTCCTTCGACGACCCTACTCCTGTCTTTCGGGGCCAGTTTAACCCGGCGGACTACCTACCAGAACAGGGGGGCTTTAACCCGCTAGGACCGGAGGATCATTTTTCAGGTGATCAAGCAATGGACATGGACGAGGACACAGATCCCGTCGAGCCTGCAACCGGAACCCCGAACCATCCTGTTGAGATCTCTGATGGTTCGTCTTTTCACAGAACACCATACCAAGGTCCGGATAGTCATCAGGCACGGTTCGAACGGTGTGAGTGGTACTATACACCATCTTACCATTCATCGCCTCAGCAGCAGCAAGATCCCTCTGGGGATCCACGTTTCGAGGCAGTCACGCCACCGCCTCCACCGCCGCCAGTTAATCTAGCGCCTCCAGCACCACCAAGACGTAGGAGGACTGGCGCACGGATGTCAGCACGAGAAGGGGATTTTCATTTTAGCACCCCTCAACACTCTAGTGGCAGCCACTACCCGCCACTATATGAAGAGCCACAGGAGGATGGACCTTCAGTTCCAGTATCAGAGGTGAATTCGGCACCTATTGCACCGTCACCATCGGGTTTTGGCAACCCTATCCCTGCTTATACTGCTCCGGCAGCTTACAACCCATACGGACTGCCAACATACCATAAGTATAACTATGCTGAGGATCCTTACCAAGTGGCAGCAAACTACAATGCCTTTAACCCAGAAGGACCTTATGGAACCCCTTGGGGAATGGGACATCCAGTTCGTGGATATCAAGCACCTGCTCAGCCACCACTACAGCACCAGCCACCACGGTTTTCTCCACCAGAGCAGGAGGATCTCCGTGAAAGACTGGGAAAAGTTGAGCGAGATTTACAGAGGGAACGCAGGAAGAATCGGGGATTCATGAGTGGCTTAGCAAGTTTGCTGAAAGGAAAGAAGAAAAGGGATCATTAAATCCCAATATGTATTATTGTATTTCCTTGTTTAAATCAAGTCCCTACGGGGACATTTATTTATGTGTGTATGTAGTCCCTGCGTGGACATCTATCTTTGTACTTAGTCCCTATGTGGACTTGTCTCTGTTAGTCCCTGCGTGGACATTTGTTTTTGTAACAGTCCCTGCGAGGACTAGTATTATTAGTATAGCTCCTGCGAGGGCAAGTGTTTATATGAAAAGTCCCGTTTAGGGAAAAGTGTACTACTTTTAAGTTTTAATGGAATGTAAGTTTATAAATTTTATCTTTGCTATGTTATGCATAATTAAATTATATATGAAATAAATAAATCGGAATCATTCCTTTTAAAAATCTATCTGCCTATTTTAATTTTTAATTAAGAATCTTAAAGGTATAACCTAGCCTGCATGTCATTTTAAGACCTGGCCAAGACGGTAAAACCCGTTAAAAGGTTCAAATCCTAGTTAACATCTGAAAACATGTTAACACTCCTGGCAGACATGATTCGTTAAAATCACACGTGTTATTATTATATAAGGATCTTTTCAAAGATTCCTAACCCAACTAAATGATCTCTGAATCATGGGTTAAATCATCAATAAATATGATTAGTTCTTTTTACCATCCATTGGTAATAGAATGCCTACGGGCCCTTCTGAATTTTCATATGAGACAAAGGACAGTAATAGTCTGTGACCCTGTCTGATAAAGGTGATGAACTATGTCCAAACTTTAAAAGCCTTGATTCTCTGAAATCATAGCTTATGATTTAATTTGTCCTTGTGACTAGGCCTTATGTGCTAATAAAACTGTTATTGTTTTATAATTAGGATAAATTATATTAGAAATCCTAAATAAATGTGAGTAATAAATTAACCATATATGGTCTATGTTTACCACGGTTAATAAATTTGCCATCAAAGACAATTCTATAATAAACTCACCAATAAATTATTGTTAATATGTAGCAGTTCAAGCTTCATGGCAGACTCAAACGAGATCAATAGTCACCCAGGGAGAGAGCATGATAATGCCCGAGTAAATGTAGCGGGTGCAGAATTACAGGCAATGATAGATAATGCCGTAAATCGAGCTATGGATAGACAGCTCCATGAATCCAGTGGTACCCGTGCAAGGACCCACTCTGCACCACACTCTAGAACACCCTCCAGGACCCACACTGCCCACAACTGTAATTCTCACCACTCATCAAACCAGAGGAGTGCTCCATCCCAAAGAGTCGTACAGAATCAAGAACCCCGTAATAAGGGTTGCTCCTATAAGTACTTCGTTTCGTGCAAACCCAGGGATTTCACTGGGGAAAAGGAGCAAACCCAGGGTTGCTCCTAGTTCTGGAAAAATCGATATTCTTTTTTACTGAGATTTGACTGATTCTGCTCCCAAGATTTTAGCAATAAGAGCTGATTTCTTTAAAAATTCTTTATCTGGCACATATTTGTCCCAGCTAAAACCTTCTGCTACTTTTTCATCATCTTGATTAACAAGATATGCTTTCTTCTTCTCAACTTCAATGGCACGAGATGATGACGGTTGTTGTTGATCTAGTTGATGAAAGATTGACTTTTGATAACAATTGTTGTTTCCAGATGAGCTTTGTCTTTCAGTTGCTTCTTTATTTTTGCATTCTCTTTTAAAATGTCCTTTTTTTGCAACGAAAACACGTAACTTTTGATTTGTCAAAACCTATTGGAGAAGTTCCCATTTCACGAAAATCATCTCTACCAGTGATTTGCTAAAAATTTTCTGCTCTTCTAACTGCATTAGCCAAACACCACTTTATATCCATCAACTCAAGTTCCTCCGCATCAATCTGATCATAATCCTCTTTTGTGAGCATTGGATTTCCAATTCTACCAGCAACTAAACTTTCATATGACTCTAACATAGCAACAAGTGATGCCATGTGTTGCTTAGCTATTTCTGGAGAAAGATTTTGACCATTTTGAATGTTCAAAGTAACATTGCATTGCAGATTTGTTGAATTCTGCCTTTGAGAACTTGATGTTGTGAAATTTGGATCAAAATTTAAATATGAAGATGAATAACCTCCACTCTGAGTTGTAGTGCTAACATTTGAACCAGAAGAACCATCGGCACTAAAAGCAGTCTTGATCTTTGGACTTGGAGTGGTTTCAAATTTATTTCCTCTGTAATACAAACTAACATCTTGTTGTGCATTTGGATTAGACATGATAGCTGTTTTCTGAATATCCAATTCATGTTCTTAAATTTTCTGAATGAACTTTGCCAAATTCATATTTTCAGATTTTCTCATGTGCTTTAAGATCAACAAATAAGTTCCCCATTTTTGCTGTGGTAATGCATCGGCTAACTTATCAACCCACTCTTCATCATCTTTCTTTATTTCCAATCTTCCCATTTCTAAAACAAGATGACAATATCTATCAATGGTTGCTTTTGTTGACTCTCATTCAAATGCTACAAACATATCAAATGATTTCTTCAGTAAAGCCTTTTTGTTCTTAATCATATCTGCACTTCCTTTAAACTTTTGAATTAATGTTGTCCAAATTGATCTAGCAGTACCCTCATGTTGAAGCAAAACAAAAATATCTTCTTTAACTGCTTGTTGAAGAATACTGATCATCATTTTTTCACTTGTGTATTTCAATTTTTCATCATCTGAATAGTCACTAAAAGTTTTTTCAATCCCACGTTCATTTTTCGGTTTCTCATAATCTTTCTCTAATGAACACCATGCGTCAAATTTATAAGCTTGCACCCAATTCTCAAATCGATTTTGCCATCCTCTAAAATCTTCGATGTACATACGCTTTGGCGGCTTTTGATAAGTTCCTGTCTCATTCTCACTGTACAAAGTTTCAGCAGCCGTAACTGGAGCAATTAGTGTAGCAAACGCATTGTAAAATTCCTCTTCCATGTTTCAGTACAAACTTTTTCACAAATCAGTCAATTTCAAACGAAATCAGATTTCAAACGAAATTAATTTTGATGCGAAATTACAACCTGGTGCGAAATAACCTACAAGACAACTTCAAACGAAATAAGCTTTCACACGAAATAAGAATTCAAACGAAAACACTTGGTGCGAAATACCCTTCAAACGAAATCAGCTTTCACACGAAATACTGGTTTCAAACGAAATAATACCAACTCAAACGAAATATCCTTTTTGGTACGAAATCATTCACACGAAATACCAACTAGGAACAAAATAACCTAATTTCGTGTGAAATTAAGTATATTTTTCAAGCGAAAAAGCAATTTCAAGCGAAATCAATCGCCTATTTCATGCGAAATACTGCTGACGTCATTAGGAACGATCTGATTTTCAAGCGAAATAACCAATTTTACCAGTTTTATATCGAATTAAGGTCCAATTCTTTCAAGGATTCGTTGAAACACTGTTTCGCTTATTATATGTGAAATTCAAGTCATTTTGACCGTGAATTTTGTTAATTTTGAGAAAGAAGGTGTAGAAAACATATTTTCAAGCTGAAATTAGTAAGAACTCTTCCTCCTGAGCTCTGATACGACTTGTAGGATCGTTTTCACGACCAAACTAGTCGTTCAGAAGAATTCTAATCAATTCAAAAGGCGGAAACAGATGAAGTGACTTGAAAACAGCTTGATTCACTTCTAATTGTCTTGTTTATTGATTTAACAAGTTTACAGATCACTCGACACGTCGGCAGCACTTCGGTACCGGAATCTAATTTCATTACAAATAAGATCACCTCGAGGGTATATATAGGCTTGGTAATTTCGCATGGAATTACAGTTGCTATTTCGTGCGAAATAGCAACTTGCTATTTCGTATGAAATAGCAGATGCCATTTCATGCGAAATTAGCCTTTAACAACATAAACCCTAGATTTCTCGTACAACGTGCCCTGATCTAACAATTCTAGTACAATACAATACAAGACTCGATACAAGACGAAGTCGACAGACGTATGCACCAACTTTCTCTTCAGCTAGGCATTTCTTGAGGTTCGAGACGTGGAAAGTCGAATGTATGTTGCTGAGTTCCTCCGGTAATTCGAGTCGGTAGGCCACTTTGCCAACTCTTTCCAGAATCTTAAAGGGACCAACGTATCGTGGCGCTAGCTTTCATTTCTTGCCGAATTGGATCACCCCCTTTCAAGGTGAAACTTTTAGGAGTACGTGTCACCAACTTCGAACTCAAGGGGCTTGCGGCGTTTATCGGCGTAACTCTTTTGACGACTCCGAGCTTTCAAGAGATTGTCTTGTATCTAAAGGATCTTGTCAGTCGTTTCTTGTATTAACTCAGGACCGTTAATTTGTGCGTCTCCGATCTCGTGCCATACAATAGGCGATCGACATTTTCATCCATATAATGCCTCAAAGGGTGCCATTTGAATGCTAGAGTGATAACTGTTGTTGTACGAGAAGTCGACTAAAGGTAAATGCGAATCCCAATTACCACCAAAATCTATAACGCCCGAACGAAGCATGTCTTCAATGGTTCGAATCGTGCGTTCAGTCTCATCGTCGGTCTGGGGATGGAATGCGGTACTGAGATTAAGAGTAGTACCGAGGGCTGATTGAAAAGTCTCCCAGAGATGCGAAGTAAACCGACCATCGTGGTCAGAGATGATGTCACGAGGTGTCCCATGTCGACAAATGACTTCGTCTGTATAGATTCATGCTAATCGTTCAACCTTATAGTCTTCTCGTATCGGTAGAAAGTGGGCGCATTTCGTAACACGATCAATGATAACCCAAATGCTATCGTGACCTGAGGGCGTGCGAGGGAGTTTCGTAATGAAATCCATAGCTATACTCTCCCATTTCCATATAGGGATCTCGGGTTGTTAGAGTAAGCCAGAGGGTCTTTGATGTTCAGCCTTAACTTTCGAACAAGTCAGGCATTTCGAAATGTAGAGAGTGATATCCTTCTTCATTCCTGACCACCAATACCTGGCACAGAGGTCTTGGTACATCTTGACGGTCGTTCATGTTCAACCCACTGAGTCGGTTATCTCGTTGATAGAAATCACCACACAATCCGACACATCACTAGCGAACAAGTGGAAGGCCTAAATGAGTTCCGTTCTATCGGTTTTGAGTGCAAGAGTGTAAAAGAGTTGAAAGAAGTTATGAAAACATCTTTCAATCCTTTTGAATCTTGAAAATGTTTAGATTTATGCGAAATCAGTGTTTAAACATGTTGAAATCTCTTAGATCTGAGTTGTTCTTGGTGGAATGAGGTCAAATCTTGAAGTTCATAGGTACCCCATGATGACATCATCCTAGAACACCTCAAATCCGCTGATTTCATTGTTAAAAGTGAAGATTTGATGGTGAAAAAGATGAAGGAGTGTGTGTAGACGATAGAAGTACATGATTTGAGGTAGAAACTTACAAGAATCGCGAGGAATCGAGAGAAAAGAGGGCTGGAAGTCGAAGGGTCGCACCAGAGCTGTCACATCACTGTACAAGTGATGGGACAGGTGCTATTTATAGATGCCAAAAGAGGAAAGGCGGTGCAGTGACGGATCGGAGGGCAGTCCGATCGGATGGCCATCCGATCGGATGGTCTTCCGGACGGATGACCATTCGATCAAATGGTCATTCGATCGAACGTCTCCGACAGGTTGAGTTTTGATGTTTTGTTTCGTGTGTTGAGCGTTGCGAGTAAGCGATGCGATAGCATTAGACTATAGTCACACAAATAACCTAGCTAACATACAACAACACAAATAAACTTGCGTTTCCAGTTCGCGATGAGATTGCGTTGTGATAGAGTTGCGATTGTGTTTTCGATTAATCACCACAAACATATAAAAACATGCACAAGTAACACATAAATAGCACACACACGTAAAACAATAATCAAAACACGTAATTCGAGTTGCGATGCGATAGTGATGGGATAGCGATAAGTCGATTAGCGATGAATATCGATTAAACTGCGATTATTATAGGTATTCCACATAATACAACTAATGCAACCTAAAATAGAGTATCGATTACAAGTCAAAGGGTACAATCAATAATTAAGCAAGGAGTGACAGATCGCAATTAGCAATCTTTTCTTCCTTTGACTTTGACTTGTACTTTGACTTTGAAAACGCGGGTTGTTACAGCCTCCCCTGCTTTAGGGAATTTCGTCCCGAAATTAAGGCGCGGGTGTAACAAACAACTGTGGATACTTCGCCTTCATGTCACTTTCGAGTTTCCAAGTGAACTCCGCGTCGCGTTTGCCTTTCCAGCGAACCTTCACAATGGGAATGCGAGAGCGTCTGAGCTTCTTGGTTTCTCGATCCATGATCTCGACAGGCTTTTCCACGAAGTGTAATGTTTCGTCCACTTGTAGATCCTCAAGTGGCACTTGTAAATCCTGCTCGGCCAGGCACTTTCTGAGGTTTGAAACGTGGAAAGTCGGGTGGACGTTGCTAAGTTCCTCCGGTAGTTTGAGTCTGTTGGACACTTTGCCGATCCTTTCCAGAATCTTAAAGGGTCCAACATATCGAGGCGCGAGCTTTCTTTTCTTGCCGAATCTGATCACACCCTTCCAAGGTGAAACCTTTAGGAGTACGTGATCACCAACATCAAATTCAAGGGGCTTGCGGCGTCTGTCGGCGTAACTTTTCTGACGACTCCGAGCTTTCAGTAGATTGTCTCGAATCTGGAGGATTTTGTCAGTTGTTTCTTGCAACAGCTCCGGACCGGTAATTTGCGGGTCTCCAATCTCGTGCCATACAATAGGCGATCAACATTTTCCTCCGTATAATGTCTCAAACGGTGCCATTTGAATACTAGAATGATATCTGTTATTGTACGAGAATTCGACCAAACGTAAGTGCGCGTCCCAATTACCACTGAAATCTATGACACACAAGCGAAGCATGTCTTCAAGGGTACGAATTGTTCTTTCAGTCTGACCGTCGGTTTGGGGATGAAATGCGGTACTTAAATTGAGAGTAGTATCGAGAGCAGATTGAAACGTTTCCCAAAGGCGCGAGGTAAACCGACCATCGCGGTCAGAGATGATATCACGAGGGGTCCCGTGTTGACAAATAATTTCGTCGGTGTAGATCCGTGCTAATCGTTCTACCTTATAGTCCTCTCGTATCGGCAGAAAAATGAGCAAATTTAGTCAAACGGTCAACGCCAACCCAGATGCTATCGTGACGTGATGGCGTGCGCGGAAGTTTCGTTATGAAGATCATAACTTTACTCTCCCATTTCCACATAGGAATCTCGGGTTGGACGAGTAAGCCAGAGGGTCTTTGCTGTTCGGCCTTGACTTTCGAACAAGTCAGGCACTTCAAAACATAGATTGCGATATCCTTCTTCATTCCAGGCCACCAGTACCGTAGACGAATGTCATGGTAGATTTTGTCGGCACCAGAATGAATGGAGTATCGAGATTTGTGGGGTTCGTCCAACAGAATTTGTCGTAAGTTAGTGCGCTTAGGAATCCAAATTCGGTTTAGATAATGGAATGTAACATTCGATTTATTCACTAACTGTTCGCCATTATTGATAATCCTTTCCTTCTTCAAGGTACGTTCGGTAAAACAAGCATGTTGGGTGTCGCGTATAAGAGCTTCGAGATTGTGATGGGCGTGAATATTACGAACGCTATGCAAATAGCTTCGTCTGCTGAGGGCGTCGGCAATGACATTTGCTTTGCCAGGATGATAACGAATCTCACAGTCGTAATCATTAAGAAGTTTAACCCATCGGCGTTGGCGCATATTCAGTTCCTTTTGGGTTAAGATGTGCCGTAGGCTCTTATGGTTTATGAAGACCGTACACTTGGTACCGTAAAGGTAGTGTCGCCAAATCTTTAACGCAAAAAAAAAACTGCACCAAGCTCGAGATCGTTGGTTGTATAGTTCTTCTCGTGGATCTTGAGCTGACGATACGCGTAGGCGATAACCTGGTCCCGTTGCATGAGAACACAACCAAGACCAAGGTTCGAGGCATCACAGTAGACGACAAGGTCATCGTTTCCGTCGGGTAGAGCGAGTACGGGAGCATTGCAGAGCATATGCTTGAGAGTTTGAAAGGCAGTCTCTTATTCGGTTCCCCAAACAAAAGGATTGTCTTTATGCGTCAAAGAAGTAAGCGGAACAACGATTTTAGAAAAGTCAGCGATGAATCGACGGTAATAGCCCGCCAATCCGAGGAATGAACGAACTTCGGATGGTGATTTTGGAGTAACCCAACTCTTAACAGCTTCGATCTTCGCGGGGTCGACGTGGATACCTTGACTATTGATGATGTGACCGAGGAATTGAACCTCCTTTAGCCAAAATTCACACTTGGAGAACTTGGCATAGAGTCGATTCCCTTAGAGTAGTTCGAGAACCAAACGTAGATGCTGCGCATGTTCGGTTTTCGACTTCGAATAGATAAGGATGTCGTCGATGAACACGATGACGAAATGGTCAAGAAATGGTTTACACACGTGATTCATCAAATCCATGAAAACCGCGGGTGCGTTGGTTAAACCAAAGGGCATTACGAAGAATTCATAATGGCCGTATCGGGTTCGGAAAGCGGTTTTCGGTATATCTTCTTCCTGGAATCGTAACTGGTGATAGCCTGAGTGTAAATCAATCTTCGAGAAACACGTAGCACCTTGTAACTGATCAAACAAATCATCGATTCGAGGAAAGGGATAGCGATTCTTGATAGTCAGCTTATTCAATTCCCTGTAGTCGATGCACATCCGGAATGACCCGTCCTTCTTTTTGACGAAAAGAAGTGGTTCGCCCCACGGAGAGGTGCTAGGGAGAATGAAACCTTTGTCAAGCAATTCATGGAGTTGACTCGAGAGTTCGCGCATTTCGGACTGAGCGAGACGATAGGGAGCTTTAGCAACAGGATTTGCTCCAGGAATGAGATCAATACGAAAGTCGATATCACGACTCAGAGGTAAACTAGGTAAATCATCAGGAAAGACATTAGGAAAATCACGAACCACATGAACATCTTTCACTCGTGTTTTTCCTTCCTTTTCCTCCGCTACTACGATGTTTGCCAAGAAAGCTCTGTATTCCTTGCGGATATACTTGCTTGCTTGGATACACGACATAAGGTTGAGACCTTTCGAAGGAGTCTCGCCATACACACAAAGTTGATCACCATTAGGAAGCGAGAAACGAATCATTTTATCAAAACAAACGACTTCAGCACGATTCTCACGAAGAAAATCCGTGCCTACTATGATGTCAAAACTACCAAGCTGCATAGGAATAAGATCGATGGGGAAGACGTGATTGTTGAGTTCAAGCGTAGAATCACGTAGAACAAAATTGACAGCAACGGTTCTCCCAGTGGCAACTTCAACGTCGAACGTCGTAGGGAGATGGGCGCGTTTACGCTTTAGTAGCTTCTCGAATTCAAACGATACAAAACAGTTATCTGCTCCAGTATCAAACAAACACGAAGCATATATACCATTCACAAGGAATGTACCATTAACCACGTTGTTGTTTGCTTGAGCCTGGCAGGCATTGATGTTGAAAGCACGTCCGCGGGCTGCTGGCTGCTGCTGCTGTTGATGTTGTTGCGGCTGCTGTTGTGGCTCTTGCTTCACCACTCTGTTGGGGCACATGTTTGCAAAGTGGTTGGGATCACCACATGCAAAGCAAGCTCTAGCGTGAGCAGCGGGGGCAAGAGCTGTTTGTTGGCCCTGTGGAGCAGGAAGGAGAGCTTGTGGTGCAGGAGCTTGACCTTGAGCTGGAGCTTGGTGTGGACCAGTACGGCAATTGGCAGTAAAATGACCATACAGGTTGCACTGAACACAGAATCTGCAAGCGATCCCAGTAGGATGATGATAGGTACAGGTAGGGCAAAGCGGGTGAGGACCAGTATATGCACGCTTAGCTGACGGTGCATTGGTCACTGGGGCCGCTACTTGGCGGTTCTAGGGTTGCGGTTGAGCAGAGACAGCTTGAAGCGGAGCGGCGGTAACAGCACAATTCTTGCTACTGTTGTTGTTGTTCTTTCTCTTGCGGCGGGAAGACTTGGACGCTTGCGGTGCGGCGGCGGTTTCAACGGTGGGAGCTGCGGTAACTTGGTGAAGACTCTTTGAGGCTTTATCAAAGTAACCAGCCCTAACTCGCTCGTCGTTAATCTCGGCAGCGAGCAGGAAGGTTTCGCGGCTTGCACGAAATCAACCACACAATCCGGTAAAGCATGGATGTATTTCTTGATGGTGATCTTGGGGGTAGTAACTTGACCCGGACAAATGATACTCAGCTGCTTGAAGCGGGCAGTTAAACCAGCGTTGTCGCCACCCTCTTGCTTGATGTGACAGAACTCGTCCTCCAGCTTCTGAAGCTCATGGGGATGGCAGAACTCCTTCATCATGATGTCCTTCAACTCGTCCCACGTAAGCCTATAGGCTGCATCATTCCCACGCTTGTTTCTTTCGGCAGTCCACCAGTCCAGAGCCCTGAACTGGAAAACGCCTGTGGCATTAACAGTGCGTAGGTTTTCAGGACAACCGATTTGGCGCAGGGTGACTTCAATTGAATCGAACCATTGAAACATGGCAGTAGGTCCATCTTCTCCGGTGAATTCTTTGGGTCCGCAGGCTTTAAACTGCTTGAAGCTAAAAGTAGACTTAGGAGAATCAGTCCTAGATTCTTCAGAGGACTTGCTAGCATTTTCATTCAGCTCGCTGACTATTTGCGGAATGACCTTAGCCATCTGCTTTGTGACTAGTGCAGCGATATGTTTCGACGAGCGGAGCGCGCAGTGTGAGATTTGAATGACGACATTGTCTGCAACAGACATCGCCACAGGACTCAAACATAATTTCGATTAAGTCGAGTATAGTTTACTATCTCTCCATAAGCTACTTTACATAAAGCAAAAGAACACACCAATCACTTAGTTACGTAGCGGACGTGTCCGCGCATGTAGAACTTGATCGCGCATGTCAAACTTCCTCATGCGGCGGGACCGTACTCGCGCATGAAGAATTTGTTCATGCGGCGGGACCGTACCCGCGCATGAAGAATTTGCTCACGCGGCGGGACCGTACCCGCGCATGAAGAACTTCCATGACAGCATTTAGAGGAGAAGATTTAGGACTTACAAATGTCTCTTATTTGTATACGTTGTGCAGAAACTAGTTGGGCAGACTAACGAGACTTCATTTTGGTTGTCCGCGAGCAGATGGCAGAAATAGATGGTTGCGCGTGGTGGCGGAGTCATGTCTCACTGCGCATGGTGGCGGAGGCGTAAGGTGGTGTGACTAAGATGGTAGTCTACCGGAGACGTGCGGAGTAAGATTGGTCGCGCACAGCGGTTGGGGCATGACCAAATGTTGCGCATGGCTTCAGAGGTGTAAGGTCGAGTGCCCAGCTTGTAGTTTACACGCTTGTTAAAAAACGGTGGGTGTTGGTTTCTTGTTTTTGAGCCAGCCACGTTAAAATTGGATAAAAGAAAAGTTGGAAGGAGAGAATATATGATAAATGGTGGTCCCCTGATGTCCAACACCCCCTGACTTTACAACTGTATACATCCAATGTTGGATGTTTGTGATTCCCAAATGCAAAAAATGCTTGTACATCGCGCATCAATACTTGTACCTTTAGCTCGTAGGTACACCACGCATCATAACTTGTACCTTTAGCTAGCAGGTGTACAATTGTAATATCATGGTGGGATTTAGTGCTTCGAGGAGAAACAAAAGAGAACTGTGCAACCCACACTTGTACGTCACGCCTTACCACTTGTAAACTTGCTTTTACCACATGAGAGATGAATAATGTGAAATATGATTTAAAAACATAGTTGTTCACACTACAGATCTCGATGTAAAAAACCTCCTTTCCAGGTTTGAGATCTGGATTTGACGAAAAACTATGGTGGCCATGGATCTCATGTTTTATGATAAAAAAGATAACAACACCATCTCATCAGGTCTGAGTTTTATCGTGAATAAAACTTGAGTTTCAGATCCAGATTTCAGTTTTATTGCTAAAAGAAAAAAAAATAAAGTTTCAGATATGAAACAAATTCGAGTGCAGATTTCTCAAGAACACAGATCCTAGATTTTACCGTAGAACGAAAGATGTGATTGTTGTGGAGAGTTTAGATCGGTGGGAGCCAATGAAGAAACACGGAATCACCGCCGGGATGATTGGACCGCTTTCTCTGAGAGGGTAAAGAATCACACCTTGTTCTTCCTCTTGAACCTAGATCTGCAATGGAGAAAAGAAGAAAGTGGAGCTGTAGAGATGACCGGTAGGGGAAAGAATCCCTTGTTTCCAGTAACAAAAAGTGTGGCGGCTCCATATCTTCTGCCCTAATAATGAGGTGAACACCTCTTTATATAGGGGATACGGGCCTCCCCTAACCTCAATGGGCCAGGCCCAGTTAGGAGTTATCTCTACAAGCCCACAACCTAGTGTAGTGTAAAATACAACACGCTAGGCTTCGCGGGTTAGTACGCAATAATAATAATAAATTATAATAAAAGCAATAAGTAACGGGAATATCCGACCGCTCGGGTCGGGTCTAATACCATACCCCATCAGGATTGGAACTAGTCATTAAGATGCGGGTTTCACCCCTAGCCTAACAACTTCGTTCCTGAAGGTGTGGTAAACCAAGAGATAGAGATGGAGAATTTTGTCGAGATATGGATGTCACTCCTGACTCAACGAAGATTCTCGTGCTGTGAGTAAAAATTTCGCGTAGAGTGAGCGATTTCATCGAGAGTTCTTGGTTTTCACACCTAATCTCGACCAAATCGCTCGGTTGTGTTATGCGAGTGTTTTCGAAAACGTGTGTGTCGTGTCAGCCTTAGGAAAGGCTAAGTAGTTTATGGCCTTAGGAAAAGCCTTCTTCGCGCGAAGCTGTAGTATGCGGTGTTCGCACGAAGATGTAGTTTTCGAGTGAGAGTAACAAAAGTGAGTTCGTACGAAACCCCTACTCGGTTTGCGTGAACGGTCTGTTGGTACTTAGACTATAGACTAGGTCAATTCTAAGACATCAAAACCCGAATTAGGTCGTGTCTTTCCTAATTCCCTATAGTTATGGCTATGATACCAATCTGTCACAACCCAACTGATGGCGGAAACATCGGGGCGTGGCACTGAGCGAAACAGATTGTTCAAGAGAATCCACAACAACTATTAAATTACCAAATCTTTAACGTTAATATCCCATGCTACTAACAGATAAAGTAAAAATAGTTATTATAGATAATAGTCTCAAAAACAAGTAAACTGTCCCGACAGCTCAGATTTATTTAATGAAGTTTCTAGACCTCCTACTCGTTTCACCAAGCAAAGCATCCTATCAACCTGTCACATACGTTAAAATAAAGTCAATACATAAAATGTAAAGGTGAGTACACAAGTTTGTATAGCATATAGTATAGCGAAAGCGTTTACGCATAAGCAACATGTAACACGTGGAAATGTGAATCAAGTAAGCTATCGACAATGATGTATGCAACCGACATGACTGCGAGTGTAGAATACCCTTTACAACCCCTGTCCGCGACAGGTGCTGAGTCCAAACTATAGTACTATCGTTGCTAAGGTGCCAGGTAACAATCACTGTGTAAACATAACATACAAGAATTCATCGAGTCACGTATAACATGCGAGAGCGGTTAGCGTTTAAAAGTGTTTACGTTGTGTGTTGATGTGTTTTGATAGAGAACGAATGTAACACCCAAAAGTGCGTTAAGCGAAAAAGGGTTGGAGTATACTCACAGTTCATGTTTAAACAAGTAAACACAGTCTTGGATTGAAGGGAGCGCGTTGGGATTAGCCTGAGCATAGAACAGTAGCGTAACCGTTGAACGGTGCGTAACAGGGTGTCGAATGGTGAGTCGAACGAATGGGAATAACCCATTCGATCGGATGGACATCCGGACGAATGGCCATTCGAACGGTTGATCATTCGAATGAGTGAGTGTGTTTGTAAAATGTTTTGAAATTTTGAAGTTTTCTTTGTAGCATTTAAACAAGTCATCCGGACGGATGGCCATTCGATCAGATGGCTATTCGATCAAGAGTTTGATAGTTTGAAGTTTTGGTCAAATTGTTTTGAACAAGAGATAATACAAAGGACAAATCACCTGGTCGAATGGTCATCCGATCGGATGGCCACTCGAGTGGGCGATCTGTTGGTTTGAAATTTTGTAAAATCTTCTAAGTTGAAAGTTTTTGAAGTTTGACGGAGACGGCGTGATGACGTGTCAAACAACGGGAATCCACACCAAGTCCAGCTCAGTCGATCGGATGGGAATCACCCCATTCGATCAGACTAACTGTCCCTGATGAGATTTCATGTTCAACCCGTGAATCGGTCGTCTCTCCGATGGAAGTCCGTCTTCAAGCCGGTTCTCAACTAGAGAATGAGTAGAGAGCCTGAATGAGTCTAGATTCTATCGATTTTGTGTGGAAAGTTGAAGAAAGGTAGAAATCAATTTAAAAGTGTTGAATTCTTGTTGAGATTTGTATTTGAATAGTGTAAAAATCCTTTATATTTGAACCATCCTTGATGAGATGACGTCACACAACCGACTGCATAAGCAACTGAGATGATGTCACCTTCAATGGGTCCAAATCAGGTGATTTTAAGGTGAAAATCAGTGATTTTGATGGAGAAGATGATGGGGAAGTGTGTAGTGATGATGATTGTATAAGATTTAGGTGGAAATAATTACCAAAAAGTCTTGAATCGAGAGAAAAGTGCTTGAGAATGACTTGGGAGAGAGTTGGGTCGAATGGAGCTGTCACATCAGTGAACAGCGGAGTGTACGGGTATTTATAGGGTGAGAGAGTGAGTAAGGCGGTGGGAAGAAGTGTTCGGTCGAATGGATGTCCGGTCGGATGGCCATCCGATCTAATGGTCATCCGGATGGATGTCCATTCGATCGAATGGTCATTCGACCAGTCGAGTTGTGCGAGTTAGATTTCCAACTTCCGTTTCGTGCATTAAGTGTTGCGTTTAAGCGAGTTGCCAATAAGCATTGCGATGAGATAACCACATCACATTAAACAAGTAATCACACAAGTAACACACATAATAACTAAGATGCATCAAAGTAAATCTGCGTTTCGAGTTTGCGATGAGATTACGATCTGATAGCGTTGTGATAGCGTTTAGTATAAACTTGCGATGTAATATGCGATGAAATGCGTTTAAATAGTAAGCGTTGTAAATAGTGATAACTGCATTTTGATTAAGCGTTGTGAATGCGTTCTAAAACATAGTTTAAAATATCGTTAACCCATGGCGATAATCAGAATCTCGAGGGTACAAGTCAATTAAGCAATAAATGACAGATCTACGTAATGTCCCGGAAAGTCGGGTTGTTACAGTTCTGGTCATTACGTTTTTATTAGGTGTTTTTTATACATTGTGTTATTATCAAAACTTTTAACACAATGTTAATTTGGGTTCTGGCCACTACGTTTTTATCAAAACCTATGACACAATTTATGACACAATGAAGATGATGTTATATTTGAGTTTTTCTATACATTGTGTTATTGGTTATGATTATTGTGATTTAATATGTTGTTCATCGTGTTTTTGTTTTGTTATTCATTGTGTTTTATTTTGTTGTTCATTGTATTTTAGTTTGTTATTTATTGTGTTTTAGTCTGTTGTCCATTGTGTCTTTTATCTGTTATCAATTGTGTTTTTAGTCTACTTTTCATTATTTTTTTAGTTTCATACTCATTGTGTTTTACGTTATGTCTTTTGTGTTTTAGTTTGTTGTTCATTGTGTCTTTTATCTATTGACATCGATTGTGTTTTTGCTTTACTTTCCATTATGTTTTTTGTTATGTCCATTGTGTAATACGCAACTGTGTTTTCTATTTTTTTAATACTATAACAATAAGGTACTCATATTAAAGATAAAAATATGCTCGATTTTATTGTAATTTTTTTTTAAAACAAATGACGTATAAAAATATAACGAACATTTAAAAAATGAGAGGGAAATAACATATGACTTGCATGTGCATGTTCCTTTTATTCTCTTGGACAAAATTATATTTCCCACTTGATTACACTTTGTACACTTATCACTCTATGATGGCTTCTTATCATTCGTTTTTTAAATCATTTATATTATAACTCAACCCCATAAAACTCCAACTCGGGTAATATATGATTATATGAACTAAACGGCGGTTAAAATTTCTCTGACATGGGTAGACGGTAGACCATGTCATAAACACTCGTGTCAAGTGGCACTAACAAAAAAAAAATAGAGTAAACTTCTGTTTTGCTCACTGTGATTTGGTCATTTTACTCCCTGATCTATGAAGCTTATCTCTATTTCACTCCTCGCCCCCTAACGTCATCCAATTCAACTGTTAAAGACTGGTTCAGATCTGGGATGGGAAAAGACTAAAATGCCTCTCATGTGAGGGGCATGTGACTAGGATTTAACAGTTGAATTGGATGGCGTTAGGGGGGGAGTGAAATAGAGATAAGTTTCATAGATCAGGGAGTAAAATGACTATTTTTAAAGGATTAGGACAAAACCGTTAAAACGACCAAACTACAGGGAGGAAAACGAAAGTTTACTCAAAAATAGATTATAGTTTTTGCATAAAAAACTTACATTTTTTTGTGTTATTTACATATCTGAGCGTCAAATAACACTGATTTATCGAACATTTTTAAAGAGTGACGCAAATAAAAACCACGAGTGTCTTATTATCTACATAGCTAATAAATTAAATTCAACAACAAAGCTACTGTTTGTAGTTTAACGTTGGTGGTCACTGTATTAAGTACAACATGAAATTCTATTATTTTTTTTTTGGCAGAAGGAGGAAATTTCAATAGAAACTCAAGCAAGAAGCTCAAGGTAAACATAGTACATGCAATGAAAAGAAACAAGACAGAATGCAGAAATAACGAAAAGTAAAAGAAACGTAGAGTGAGCTAGACATCAATACTGAAACTCCTCCATTTCTCCCAGGATAATTCCAAGAGGCTCCCTCGTGTTTTAACCCATTGGAACGAAACCGCCTTTATGTCGCCAATTAGTCTTTCCATCTGTGGGCTCTTGTGTTTGAATATGCAGTCGTTCCTTGCACGCCAAATGTTCCAGCAGGTAGCTGCTAGGACTGCCCCCACTGCCCTCTTCACAACCTTCCCAGCTTTATATGCAGCAATGTGTTCCAGAAGTTGGACAACGTGTTAGAAAACTTTAACCACTGATCAGATCCACTGATCAGTTTAAACCAAACCACTGATCAGTTTAAACCAAACCACTGATCTGAAAAAACCACTGACCAGTGTAACAACCACTGATCAGTTTAACCAAACCACTGATCAAAGCACTGATAATCTGGAAAACCACTGATCAGTTTAACCACTGACCAGTTTAACCGAACCACTGATCAGTTTAAGTCTGTTCAAACAGTGGCACGTTTGAACAGAACCCACTGATCAGAACAGTGGTTAGAAAAAGCTGCAATAAGATGAAGAAAAGAAATAGTAAACGTTTGAACCGGGCTTGTGTTTAACACAATTCCCTTAAACAGATTCGTCGTCTGTTCCCAGGGTACGCCGGTTTGAAGCAGCACCGCGCACTGCCGGACTTGATCACTTGCCTGAAAAGAAAAGGAGAATGCTGTAGAGAGATCGAGAGAAGAGATGTTTTCTGGTATCTCTAAACTTAGCAGCTTACATATGGTTTTATAGTCACTAAACTATAACCGAAATCTGACCCATTATTGCATGAATTAAAACTGAATAATGGTCCTCATTGAGTCAGTTTCGAAACTGATATTCAAAACCGAAGACCGAATAATGATTATCATCAATGATAATAATCATCTTAATTTCAGTTTTAAAACTCATTAAAAAACGGTTACAATCTTGAGTGCAAAAACTCGCCTCGCGCGGGTCCGGGTTTTCGGAGCTGCATTCGTGTCCGCAGGACGTGCGGGCGCACACGAGTTCAACTAAATCCGGTTCCATTTTTTGCACCCCCCCCTGCGCGCACGCGCGAGGGACTTGTGGTAAAACATGTCATAAAGAGATATTTGTTAGGTAAGTGTTTTACCTTATAAATACCCTTTTTCTTTGTCTCCACACCAATGTGGGACAAGTGTTTTACCATATGAGACTACCATTCACACATACCCAAATTCCAACAATCCCCCACATGAATGGAGGTCGATCTCAGAACAACATTGTTCCCATTAGATTTCAGCAGTTGAGTTTTGCATACGATAGGTAGGTGTTACCCTTTGAACCTTCGCTCATGAAATGCACTTAGCCCACTAGCTCTGAGTAGAACTCGATGTCTTTGAACTCGTCTGCCGTTTGTGTAGACGACAATGCACTTCACACAAGAATCTCCCTGACAAAGTCAAGTCCTCATAGTTATGTTCGTTATGGTCATGAACATGATGCCTGGTTCTGCGAGAGCCATTAGGTATTGTGCCCCAACAATACCCTTCGAAGCGACCCCACTTCTCTCTCACATAGGTGATTCACTATGTATGTTTACTTTAGTCGAATCATTAAAAGCCATAGGCTTAGCCTCACACTTGTCACTTTTAGGAATGGACTAGGAAGTTTATAAATCTTTATAATAAACTACCTTATTAAACGCGTAGGGTTATTCCCCCACAGTGACCTCGCTTATTCATACAATTAGGTTTTCCTATTGAACTCAATTCTTGGGATCTCCAGTCTACTGAGTTAGGTTTCCATCATATGAACTTCATTTTTCAAGGGCTTCAGTCCCATTCCACAACTTGATCTCTAATAAACCCTCAGGTTGTTGGATCCATAACATTAGCAAATAACTTTGCGTATTTGAGATCAGTTGTCATGATGTGTTCTTAACTCGTAAGTTAATTTTGCCTATTGTTAACTTCTAAGACTATAACCTCAGTGGCCATCTGAATCTGGTTATAACATATGTCTTCGTAAGATACGTGTATCATTTAAGGCAAACACATCTCCATTATGCACTACGACCTTTGTGTCCTCCACTTAGTCGTCTATTTGCAATGTTAGATTGGATTACAAAATCCTTATTGCTAAAAACAAATGCAAGACACCCTCCACATTTAAGTGTTATTGGATAACATTTAGATGTGTTAATGAGAACCATTTCTACATACCCTTATAGGGTTGTTTCTTAAATGGTTCCTCCCCCACATTTCTTGCCATTTGATCAACATTTTTGTAACACCACTTATGGCGACATTTATACACATATGATTGAACAAGACCAACCTTATTGTATCAGTGAATTCAACTCATATTGCATTAGCTTACACAAGCTTCCGAGCTGACCAAAGCAACACATGCCATTGTCATAAGTTTGTCACCAACTTAGAATAATTCTAATTTAACATCTAGAATAAGCTTAGACAATGAACAAACTTTTAAAAATTACATGTCATTTCCTTATAATGAATGAAAATTCTCTCTCAACTTTGTCCATACACAAATTCTTTATACACATTTGAATGTTTAGAGTTAATTAGTCTCCCATCAAGACCCATAATTAACCAAGTACTAGTCTAGCATGCTTTAGACTACAATACTTTAGCTTGTGAACAGAAGATGCATCATTCTAATTCTTCACAGCCCTAAGGATATCATAATATCACTTTGCAACATTCATCCCTTGTTAAGACAAAATAATGAGACTTATTCATAATCCTAAAACATCAATATTTAGGAAGGTCTCACAAATTATTGTATATAGCACAAAGCTAAATTTCATCATTCATTTAAAGAACATAACTTGTTTACCTTTGATCTCCAACAATCTACCATTGACTCATAAGTACTTAAACATAAGCCTTAATCCAAGTCACTTGGTGAACACATTCATCACCAACAAGATGAATGTTTCTCATCTATAATCACTATTATGTGTGAGATAGAGTCAACTAGATTGACACTCAACAACATGGCATTCATAATTTTGCCATAAGTAATTTGTACACATCTATTGTTATTCATTAGGAGACATGTATATTTAGGATGCTCTCCCAAATGAAGGTAAAATCTGCATATAGATCTAACAATAATCAAGTGGTAGACGCATCTACTTATAAATCTCGCAAGATTTATTAAAGGTATACAATAACATATAGTACTTTTACTTTCATATGTTAGAATTCACACTTGTGAATTTTTCAATGACTTCCAATGAAGTATGCGACATGAATGTCGTTAGTGCATTTCATCTCAATACACTCACTACGTTCTTTCATTACTCATTCATGATGTGGTTATATATTTGATGTTTCGTCTTTGACTTTTAGTCAATGTAACAACTCTCAATTTGTTTATGTCCAAGTATTTTCATGTACTATCCGTTTAAAACCATATTCTTTTAAACCATGTATAACCGACGTTATAAATATTTTCCACAAAAATAATTTATACGTCACAACCTTTAGTGATTTATTTCTTTGTAAAAAATTGCATGTGTTATCCAAAGATATTGAACACAAAACAATAAAATACATTGGAAACTAAATTATAAGTGTCAATCACTTTTGAAATTTAAACGAAAGCATAGACAATATGTAGACATCAAATAGCAAAGTGCTTTTATCTTCAACACTTTATAATCTGACCGAAATCTTCTCAACAATATTGTCCCATGGCGTGTCTTGAGGTACTCCCTCAATAAGACTCCATGCACTTGTAAATACAAGTTTTCCATTTCATCTTGAAACTTTAAACTTGGACAATTATGCTCAAAACAACACCAAGTTGTTACAAATACTACATTTAAGTAGTAAACTTGAACAATTAAATTTGTTCACAACAACACCAAGTTGTTTTCACCAAATAACTTTTTTTTTTAACACACATGTTGGAAAAAAAATGTTATAACAAGCACATTATAGAATCGAACGTTTACATAAAACGTTTTCCAAAGATATAGTTTATAAAATAAACTGTTTCTCATCAGTTTTGATGTACACATAGGCAATTAAATGTATACATAAAACATTTATGTCCATTATGAACAATCTCTGACCTCGTATTCGTGATACACATTTTCTAACACACATGTTAGAAAACTTTAAGTCATTTTATATATATATATATATATATATATAACATGACCAAATTAAAACATCAAATGTCATCACTAAAACTCTACTCAAGAGTTTCACCATATGAAGAGTTAAGAGTCTCAATAATTATATATTTAAACTCTAATAAAACTCATCAAATGTCACCATTAAAACTCTTCTCAAGAGTTTCACCATATGAAGAGTTTAATTAGTAATTAAAATTTCACTCAAATTGATTTAGAAATCACAAATTAAAGTTGGTGATGAATCCCACACAACTACACTATCACTTTATGGTGATTTAATTCTTGAAGCCAATCAAACATCAACTTCAATGTATGACCTTTTATTTCTAAATCATAAAAAGAATTAAAATCAATGCTACAACAAATTACTTATATAAAATGTTTACATAAAACATTTCAAAGCATTTATATTTTAACCATTTTTAACAATCATGTTAAAATGTAAGAAATTCTAACGCGCACGTTAGAAATATTAACATTTTCACAAAATGTTAATTCGACTTGCTAAAAACACATATATGGTTCAAATAAGTCATTTCTAATACACACGTTAGAAACTAAACAATTAAAAATTGCTTCCAAACTAACGCGTTTCATGAACATTTCTAACACACATGTTAGAAGACAAATGATTATATAAATCATTATAAGACTTATTTGTTCATATCAATCCATGGGTGGATGAAGAGTCTACATTAAATAGAGACTTAATTAGAGACATAAAACTCTAATCAAGTAACATAAAAATCTTATTTAAGGCCATAAAAAACTCTACATAAGAGAATTTAACGTTTACAAAAAACGTATGGTTTACGCCAATATTTCCGGTCTAACACACATGCTAGAAAATTTAACGTTTACAAAAAAAACGTATGGTTTACACTAATAAACCCCATCTAACACAAAAGTTAGAAAAATTAACGATTCCCAAAATCGTTTCAAAAACCAAACGGTTGAACCAAAACCATTCGTTTTGTACCACGGTATAGGATTTAAGATTGTATCTCAATCTCAAGAAATCCAAACACAACAAGTTGTACCACATACATATTTCCCAAAAGAAAATATTTACAAGATCATAATCTTTAAAATATATTTTTTATTATAAATCCTTTTGTGAACCCAAAATCCTTATAAATAAGGTTTTAAAATTGCCAGTGGTTAAACTGATCAGTGGTTTTCCAGATTATCAGTGCTTTGATCAGTGGTTTGGTTAAACTGATCAGTGGTTGTTACACTGGTCAGTGGTTTTTTCAGATCAGTGGTTTGGTTTAAACTGATCAGTGGATCTGATCAGTGGTTAAAGTTTTCTAACAAACTTAAACAGATTCGTCGTCTGTTCCCAGGGTACGCCGGTTCGAAGCAGCACCGCGCACTGCCGGACTTGATCACTTGCCTGAAAAGAAAAGGAGAATGCTGTAGAGAGATCGAGAGAAGAGATGTTTTCTGGTATCTCTAAACTGAGCAGCTTACATCTGGTTTTATAGTCACTAAACTATAACCGAAATCTGACCCATTATTGCATGAATTAAAACTGAATAATGGTCATCATTGAGTCAGTTTCGAAACTGATATTCAAAACCGAAGACCAAATAATGATTATCATCAATGATAATAATCATCTTAATTTCAGTTTTAAAACTCATTAAAAAAATGGTTACAATCTTGAGTGCAAAAACTCGCCTCGCGCGGGTCCGGGTTTTCGGAGCTGCATTCGTGTCCGCAGGACGTGCGGGCGCACACGAGTTCAACTAAATCCGGTTCCATTTTTTGCACCCCCCCCCTGCGCGCACGCGCGAGGGACTTGTGGTAAAACATGGCATAAAGAGATATTTGTTAGGTAAGTGTTTTACCTTATAAATACCCTTTTTCTTTGTCTCCACACCAATGTGGGACAAGTGTTTTACCATATGAGACTACCATTCACACATACCCAAATTCCAACACAACCCTCAAGCTGAACCGAGGGAGTGGAATTTTTATCCATTGGAAAATAACTGACCATGCCCTCTGAGCAAGATCACAAGTGACTAGAAGGTGGTTCACCGATTCCAGTGTTCCCTCACACATTACACAAGCAGTGGAGGGGAGCACGATCCGACACAATAGGAGCGCTTCTCTCGTCGGAATCCGATCTTGCACCGCCCGCCATAAAAAACAGTTAACCTTCTTCGGGATCCAATGTAACCAGTTGATAAGTTTCGTTTCCGGGATGGCGTTGATGTGGTCCAATTCTTGACGCAGCTTACTAACTGTGAATAAGTCTGAACTCGAGCCTGTTTTCCACAGCCAGGTATCCGACCCTGCCCCAATACTAACTGTGTGTAGAAGATCCTTGCATACCGACCAGTCCGCGAGAAGCTCTGGTGTTGACAGATTCGTCCCACTACCCCATATCTAGATTATCGATTCATTACTAGCTTGATAGCGCTGCTTCACACTGCATCTCTTGTCCGATTCCTCTGCGTAAAGCCTAGGAAAAACCTCACATAGGGGTAAATTACATGCCCACGTGTCGAGCCAGAACAGAGTTTTGTCCCCCACCCCCAGTTTCGGAACCATTCGATCTTTGACATTTACAGCCGGATTGTTGCTAGCTCTTCCCAGGTTTACGATGGATTTCCAGGCCCCCCCTAGAGAACCTTTCAATGGGATATACGAGTCATTTCTTCCACCACAGTGTAGTGCCGTGATTAATCTCGCCCACAGCATGGAGCTTTCATTTTTATATCTAATACACCACTTTACCATCAGGGCCTTGTTGGTGGATTCAAGACTGCCAATGCCCAGACCCCCTACCTCCTTCGGTGCAACAACTCTAAACCAAGGGACCCAACTTACTTTATTTTTTTCCGAACAGCCACCCCATAAAAATTTTCGGCGTAGACGTTCCAATTGCTTGATCACTTGAACCGGTGCACAAAAGAGCGAGAAGAAGTAGGTCGGTAGATTACTTAAGACCGCTTCAATGAGAGTGACCCTCCCCCAAACGAAAGCGTCCTCGCCTTCCAAAGAGTTAGTTTGCTTTCGAGCCTTTCGATTACGGGCTTCCAATTCCGCACCAAACCCATGTTAGCCCCAACCGGGAGGCCTAGATAATGAAATTCTATTATTTAAGGTTATGCTTAATATAAATATGACATTATAGGTACGTGAACGGGCATGAAAAAGGAGGGACATTTATAGTATAATACTCAATGGAGAAAAAATAAAACGGAAAGCAATGATTGAAAGAGAATTAAGGGACGGTAACCATTACACATTTTTTAAAAAGTCATTATGACGCTGATATGACGGAAGATGCCTCTTGGGGGCATTAGCCATTGCGGATCAGTGGCGTAGCTTTCAAGGGGCCGGGGGCGCCCTACCCCCCAAACTTTTCGCTCAGTAGCGTTATGTATGTACGTTTTGGATATAATTTTTTAGGTTTATACGTTTTCGATCCCGTGGTTTTATAAATTTTTTTTTACTTATATTAGAATTTTTAGGTTTGATGACTTCCGACCCCCGGTGGAATTTTTCAAGCTTAGCCACTATTGTGGAGTAGGGCTGTTCATGAGCCGAGCCGAGCCGAGCCAGGCCAAGCTCGGGCTCGGCTCGATTATAAACCGAGCTGGCTCGGCTCGGCTCGGATTTGAAACCGAGCTGAAAATCTAAGCTCGGGCTCGGCTTGGTTTTAAACCGAGCTAGCTCGGCTCGGCTTAGTTTGGCTCGATTTTATAAAAAAAAACTAATATATACCTCTTAAAATTTAATAGCCTAAAATATTATTCAATAATTTAAAAGAATATATTCAAAATAAGTTCAACCTAATACAATTCAAACCAAAATCAAGTTTAACGACGCAAAATAAGTTTTAATTTCAATAAAATACAATATTAGTTCATTAATATGGTAATCAATCTTCAAATATGACATAAATATCAAATTACAAACCTATATACATGTAAATAATAATCAGTTTTTTTGTAATATATTATAATGTATATAAAATTAAAACTTATTATAAGTAAAATAATTCGAGCTAAACCGAGCCGAGCTACAAAGCGAGCCGAACCGAGCCAACTCGGCTCGTTACGAGCCGAGCCGAGCTAGGCTCACTTTCTAATCGAGCCGAGCCGGCTCGGCTCACTTTTAAACCGAGCCAAATCGAGCGAGCTTTTTCAGAGCTAAATCCGAGCGAGCTCCGAGCTGCGAGCTTTTTGAACAGCCCTATTGTGGAGGGTCTAAGAAATTATTGCCGAGTAACAAAATTATTTAATGCATTAAAGAATTTAATAAATATGGAATTCTGATAACCCCGTCCTTCTTATTGTTGCGACAGGGGATGTTATTATTGTACAACCACAAGTTATTGTGAGCAGGAGCAGTAGCTGGCTCCTTCAAATCATAACATACTTAGAGCTACATTAAAATCATATTTAGTAAACAGGAAAAAAAATGTATTTATATAAAATAAAGCTTTATAACGACATTAATTGTAGTATGCTTTACTTTAGTCAGGTTATAACGACATTAATTGCTACGTTTTTTCTTTGGGCGTGTAATTGGGCGAAGATTTCTTCTCCTATATGGGAAAAATGGATAAATTTCGATGTAGCGGACATTGTATAAGTCCCCGGGTCTCATTTTTCCTGTTCTTTTGTTTGTTTTCTTTAGATTCTTGCTGACCCTATATATATATACTATGTTAGAACCCCGTGTAATACACGGGTTGAATAAATGTAATTTTATATGCCAAATAATAAAAAAAAATATCTTTAAAAACCTTGTTTATTACACTTGTTGAATAAATGTAATTTTATATACCAAATAATAAAACAATATATCTTTAAAAATCTCGTTTATTACATGTGTTGAATAAATGTAATTTTATACATTAAATAATAAAAAAGTTATATCTTTAAAAACCTCGTGTATTGTGTATTGTATGGGTTGAGTAAATTTAATTTTATATATTAAATAATGAAAAAAGTTATATTTTTAAGAACCTCATGTATTATATGGGTTGAGCACATATAATTTTATATACCAATCAATAAAAAGTTATATCTTTAAAAACCCTATGTATTATAAAGCCTTTGGACTAAACTGACAAAATGGCTCAAAAAACAGGGACTAAAATAACATTTAACTCTTTACATTATATTTATTTATATTTAGTGTACACCCATTAGTTTTTTTTATTATATAGTATAGATATAGATTATTGAGTTAGTTACATAGTTAGTCCATGTGGTTTGCACAAAGTAACATATTTAGATACTAATAGTTTAAAATCACATTATAGGGTATTAACTTTTCATTTTGTAACGTTTGGAGGTATTAACGTTATTTGTAGTTTTAAAATCACATTCTATTAGTACCTTAACTCTAGATTATTTATATTATAAAATTAAATTATATTTATGAAATAGTTTACAAAATTATATTAAAAGTTAACAAATATATCGTATATCACTAATCTAATATGCATATTAATATGATAAGTGTACTATATTAATAAAGTGATAACGTAAAGAGATGTTATAAATATTATAAAAGGGAAAAATTAAAAGAAAAGCAAAAAGATTATAAGATTAAATTTTATATCTAGCGAAAAGTATATAAAAATTAATATATTAATGTAATAGCAACCAAAACACTTATAGTTATCTTTTAATTAATATTAATTATAATTAAGTAGGAGATAGAGATGAGAAAACTAAAAAATAGATTTTTTTTAAAAGATAAATAAAAAATAGATGGCTCCAATGAATGACATGTGTCCATTCATTGGTTTCTTTTATTATATAGTATAGATATAGAGAGAGAGAGAGAGTTGTTTGTCGTTAAAAAAAAACTTCTACCAGAATATTTATATTTATTATATAATAAAATAATTATTAAATCAGTATTCTCTTAAACAAAGTCAGTTTTCATTGATAAAATAATTATTAAAGACATGTGGTTTGGGTCAATTTGACAGTTTAGTCCAAATGTTTCATTTTTCGCCTGTGGCTCCAAAAGGGTTTCACTGTTGCCATTTTAGTCCCCTGGGTTAACTTCATTCATTATTTCTGTTAACGAGAAGGGCGATTCGGTCATTTTATATGGCCGAATTGTTTTTCTAGTTAACAGAATTACATATAAAATGGCCGAATTTTCCTTTTGGTTAACAGAAAAAATGGATAAAGTTAACCCAGTGGACTAAAATGACAACGGTGAAAATTTTTTGGACTCACAGGAGAAAAATAAAACCTTTGGATTAAACTGGGAAAATGGCCCAAACCATAGAGCCTAAAATGGCATTTAACTCTAAATTTTTTATATAATCTTTTAAAATATTAAATTTAAGAGTTAATTGCCAAAATCGTCCCTGAGGTTTGGGCACGTCTGCCATTTTCGTCCAAAATGACACTTTTGTACCAAATTGCCCTCAACGTTTGTAACTTTTTGCCATTTTCATCCAAACCACTAACTTAGTTTATTTTTTCTGTTAAGTTGAGGATATTTGGATGAAACTGGCAAATATAAAACCACAGGGACGATTTTGGCAATTTACTCAAACCCTTTTTAATTTCTTTTATTTAATTATTTTTGTTACATATATAATAAAAAAGAATATACATGGAGTTTTTAGAAAAAAATAATAATAGTTTTGTCACATAATTTTTTAAAATTTTCATCCAAATCACTAACTCGGTTTATTTTTTCTGTTAAGGTGAAGGATGTTTTAAATTTTATAAATTAAAACAGAAATTAATTTATAGTTTCTTTATATAAATCAGTTTTATAAAGAGAAAACGTCATTGGTGTGCAACACATGACAATCGATTACAACTTTTAGTATTTATCAGTTGTAAAAATAGAAAAAAATTGTAAAACGTTACATATTTCTTAAATGTGTTGAGCACCTACGAAATATGTTGGTAGAAATAAAATATTTAATTTAATTAAGATTATGAGGGTAACTAACTAATACTTATTCTGAGTGGCTTGAGTAAAGAAACTTTTGGTTTATAGCATTATAATTATAATTTTGCGGGTAATTTTAATGTTTGGTAACGATATGTTGTTTGATAGAGGGGGGGGGGGGCACTGGCTTCTGTTTTTCCTTAGGAGCGAATATAAAAGAGTAGAAGATGAATTACAAACTTGGTACATATGATAAGATTTTTTTATTTGACATTTTTCAATAAGGCCACCAGCATTTTAGTTTTATAAAATTTAGAGGTTTAAGTAAGTTTTATTTTTATAAAACTGATCTATATAAAAAATTAGAAATTAATTTCTGTCTTAGTTTATAAACATACTTCGCCTTAATAGAAAAATTAATTTAGTTAGTGGTTGGATGAAAATTTATAAAATTCATGTGACAAAGCTATTATTGGTTTCATATAATAATTGCATGTATATTCTTTTTTATTATATATGTAACAAAATTAGTTAAATAAAATAAATTTAATAGAGTTTGAGTAAATTGCCAAAATCGTCCTTGTGGTTTTATATTTGTCAGTTTCATCCAAATATCCTCAACTTAACAGAAAAAATAAACTAAGCTAGTGGTTTGGATGAAAATGGCAAAAAATTACAAACGTTGGGAGCAATTTGGTAAAAAATGTCATTTTAGATGAAAATGGCAAAACTGCCCAAACCTCAGGGATGATTTTTGCAGTTAACTCTCAATTTAAAGGATGTTGCTGGTTTAAGATTAGTGTTGGCAGTTGTATTTATTATAAAATTATAAAAATATTTATAAGATAGGTAATAGTAATAAATAAGAATAATGATAAATACTGAATTAAATAATCTTATACCAAACTGTAGAAAGGTAAGTACGAATATAAAGTTGTTAGATACAACATACAAATTTATATTTTACAGTGGTTCGGAACACATTCATTCTCCGAGGGAGGAATAGATAGTTGCATTAAAGGTATTCACAAATCACAAGTAATCTGACTTTGAGTTTTAACTAAAATACAACAGATGAAGCATTTTTTTTTTTAAAGTTAACCTTCATTCAACCAAGGAAAAAACGTCACTAGCGAATCCTCAAAACAAGCATATGCCTCAAACCGGACACAATATAGTTTAATATAAATTAAACTTTAATATGAAAATATATCCATTTTAGTTTATTTTTATTCTGGACATTTTACTTGAATTTAGTGTACATTGGACAATAAATTTATTATTGGTTTCTCTAAAATGAAGAAAAAAAATTGTGAAATAAGCAAAGTTAAAATAACCACTATAACGTTGACTTTTTTTAACGGCAAATTTTGATCACTGTCGGACTACTGAAGTATCATTGTGTCACCAGTGGATTCACCCGATCATATCCATCTCCACTAGGCAATAATGCTTATGCACCAATTCAGAAGGAAACTCAATAAATCTGGTTAAACCCCATTGTGAGATTCGAACCTAAAACCTAATAGTCCCTAAGCCTTATCTCACCTCTAAAATGTCACTAGGCTATAAAGTCATAGACCATTATAACGTTGACTTATCTATCAATACATACAACATAAATCAGAGTTTCAAGAATTAAGTTTGACCTTTTAATCTTTGTCACTAGTTTATACATTTTACTATTTATTTTGGCTCATCTTATTCTCACATTCCAAAAATCTTATTTACACATCTTTTTCACTTTATCTCTTTTTATATATATCTATGTATATATAGAGAGAGATAGAGAGGAGAGGTGTGTGAATATTAACAACCTTTATTTTTTTAACGTTTAACAAAGTCTAATCACATGTGTATATTCATAGGTAAAAGGTCATCTACACCAGCAATCGCAAACAACGCTAGTGACACGCCGTGTCACCAATTCCAAGGGTAGCCCACCACCAAAAGGTCTATTGTGGTAAACCCCTGGTTTGCGCATAACATTTATCACGAACGAGACTCTAACCACCGACCTTCTCTAAAGAAAGTAACCCGGAGACTGCTACAGCGCTACTAATCGTTATATTGCTGACAGACGACCAGACGCTCCAATACAATACATTAATACTTTCATAGATAAAAGTGTTATCATTGTACTTTTAAAACTTTCCACTACATAAACTCGTACTCTAGGGTAACATGTTATACTTTTATTTCAGTTTTGGTAGTATGTTATCAATTTTTTTAGTTAATAATTACAAATTACTAACTATTTTTTTAGTTTTCAGCTTAGCGGTATCTACGAGTGTATTTTCATTCCCAAGTGATTGAGGTATCTAGCCCCATTGCAGGCATTGCTGTTGATTTAAGAGTACGTTTAGTGGATATATAAGTTAACCGTTAAACAAAACGTTAGACACCGTAATGCAATGCTCAAATTTCATATTTATATTATTTTTAACAAAGAAGAATACGCTACTTATGTAACAATACTCATCTAGGACCTACACCTTTAATATTACATGATCTCCCACATTGAATTGTTCGATTTTCTTCAACTATCATTACATGCCTTTAATTATCTTAGGCCATTCTCAACCTACATTTTATTAAATTAATTTTCTTAGTGGTCTTTTGCGTTAACTCGATATCATTGAGTTCTCATCGTCGAATTTCACCCTAGTGAACTGCCGAATTGGAGCTCAACATATCATAAGAATTCTATCGGCGTTAGACAAGTATCTTCAAGTAGACTTTCACCATTTTTTACCCATGAATATGGTTTTTTTTTTCTGATCTACAATTTGTAAAAAAATTTAGGGTGTTACTTTCTACACCCCCCCTATCTACTTTTTTCACCCCCCTCCTCTCACATACTTACAGGTGGGGCCTGCGTGGGACCGACAGTTTTCCTCTCACAAGGGGGGGTGTAATCAGGAAGAGGGGGGTGTAATGAGCCAAAATTTATACTACTCTACCCACAAATGCACAATCATCCAAATAATATAAATAATGTGTCATTTTAATTTATAACATAAATAATGCCTTTAATTTACGTGTCTCATTTGCTAAGTTGCGCTTCTTTTAAATAGTCGTGAGCGGCACGCGTGACAGCTAGTCAAAGAATCAGAGTGACGGGGAAGGTACAAGTCGGACAAAACGAATTGCTTAATTCTACTTTAACCCTTTATCTTATTTTTATTTACAGATAGTATCCTTCAACTCAATAAAAATATCAATTCTACTTGTCCTCAATCTCAACTCTAGAATGGCAAACGAACTTACGAGGGTAAAACAGGAATCCGAAATTGTGCGACCGGGTATAGAATTAGCTTAAAATTTATTTACGGGTATGATAGTATGTGATCTGAGTATCCGAAACATAAATACTCATTTACTCGAACATACCCGTAAAGATTTCTTTTTATTTTTCTTTGTTTTTGGGCAACATTTTATTTTATATCTATAACTTTCATGCGAAATAAATTTATATAATTAAAATTGTAATTATGTACATGAGAATTTCGTTGAGTAATTTTTAAGAAATTTACGTATAGAGTTAATTACAGCGTTAGTTCTTATGGTTTTGTCAAAATAACCACATTGGTTACTAACTTTTTTTGTTGTATCTATGAATTGTTTAGTTATATGGTTTCATTTTTTTTAACAATGTTGGATATTATGGCAAACCTTAATTAAAAACTAACAATAAAGAAGTGATAGTTTTGTCATTAAGTAGTTAGTGTAGTGACGAAACTACCAGGGGCGGACCTACATATAGTGGGTCAGGGTTTCCAGACCCCAATGTTTTTTAAAATATTAGTAGATCCGGTATATTAAAATTCCAAAAGACCCCATAAAATTAATTAGATGGACACCATAACATCAAGAGTCAAACTGGTATAGTGATAAGCCCCTTTGCTTGGTGAGAAGAAGTCACAAGTTTGAATCTTCTACTTCTCTTTTTTTGTGTTCTGTTTTTTTCCTAGTCTAAATTTAAAACTATGCTGTAGGTTTTTATTTTTATTGCCTAGCACCCTGACATTCTATTAATAAGATTTAGGGGTGTTCATCGAATCGAATAACGAATTTTCGAATTATTCGAATCGAATTTTTTGAATTTTTATTATTTTTATCTGAATTCGTATTCGATTCGATTCGATTAATATTTGAAACTCGAATTCGAATAAATTCGATTTAATTCAAATTCACCTTAAACAATAAATTATTTTACTTTCATATTTTAAAACACCACAAACTAATTATATTCAACATAAAATATAATATTCTGCAAAATTAATTAACTATCAATATGTCAAAATACCAAAAATTAGAAGATAGGTTGGTTACTGGTAGCGATTTAAGTTAGGTAAAAATTTAGAAATAAGTAGCATGAACTATTTGTCAGTAGGTTTGATAATGTTATGAATAATAAACTTATCACTTATGGGTAGTTCGTATTTTGGCCATGTTTAGAAGTTATATGTGTGTATATATGTTTGTGTGTGTCTATACATATATCAAAAAATTATATATAAGTTGAATTCGAATTTCGAATCGAATCGAATTCAAAATCACAAATTCGTATTCGATTACTGGATTCGAATACGAATCAACTCGAATTCGAACCTTTTTAATCGAATTCGAATCGAGCCGAATTTCGAATTTTTCGAATTCGAATCGAATTCTGAACACCCCTAATAAGATTTGTTGGCCTTAAAAAAAACTTACTTTCTTAAAACTTCAATTCTAGGGCCAATGATGTAAGGATCAAAAACTTGTATGCTATGAATTTTAACATTAAAAATTTGCAATGTTTTTTTCGTTTCGAATGAAATCGTATTCTTATTGTGTGTTTTCTAATGAGTAAAGAATATATATCTTTTGTTATGTGTTCCTCGCTTTGACCCGACCCAAACGATGATCGACCCGAAAATTTTAACGTTGGGTTGTGAAATGTTAAAACACCGAAAAATTGGACCCCATTGGAAAAAAATACTGGGTCCGCCACTGAAAACTACCCATGTTTTACCGTTAGTTTTTGACTGAGTTTCCCTTAATACCCAACTTTGTTACAAAAGTGAAACCATAGAACTCAATGTTCCAACAAAAATAAGTTAGTACCTGATGTTGTTATTTTGATAACAAGCGCTAGAACTAAAGATGTAATTAACTCTTATGGGCGTATCCGATACCTGACGGATAATAAGCAACCGGGTTCCTATCATATATGGAACACAATTTTACAATTACATATAAGACTGAGATTAACAATAGCGTCCCATTGCAATATAGAAACGACATTATGTAAACAATAATGAAAATCAAATAAATATATGTATGTAGTGTTGGTGATAGGGTAAGGTTATTGTAAAAAAGGTTAAAAGTGTGAGAAGTGTGAGAAATATTGTGGAGATGACACGTGTCCTCGTTCTAAATTAATTCAAAAGGGTAAACAAATAATTTTATCATTGATTTAATTAATTGATAACCTTCCATAACCGTCACCCTTATTTATAGGAACAATATTTTTTTTAAAGATCTCTAACAAATACTACGAATAACACTGCAACCACTATTCAGCACATATATAACACCATTCAATAATTATATAAGACCATTCAATAAGTATATAACACCATTTTAAAGATCTCTATAAAAACACTACGAATAACACTCCAACCATCATTCAGCACAATACATCATTCAATAATTATATAACACCATTCAATAAGTATATAACACCATTCAATAATTTTATAACACCATTCAATAAGTATATAACATCTTTCAATAAGTATATAACACTATTAAAGAGACTACAAAACACCATTCAATAGTTTATAACACTGTAATAAGTACATAACACTACAAAACAAAATATAACACTACAAATCACTATAAAACACTATGAATAGTAGATAACACCATATTACCCTATTATAACTCTGTATAACACTACAACCTTGTCGTTCCACTGTCGGCACCACCACTGCCGCCCGCCGTCGTGGGGAGGTGGCCGGCGCCGCCTCTCTACGGTCTCTCTTCTCTTTCTCTCGCTCGAACCCAACCACCCGACACCATCTTGCCGGATAACTTTCTCTCGCTCGAACCCAACCACCCGACACCCACCTGAGAGAGACGAACCTGATGTGTTGGTCGATACTTAATACTTCAAAATCTTACCCGTTTGTGTGGGTATATATATATATATATATATATATATATATATATATAATAAATTCAAAAAACTAACATATATACATATAACTCTTAGCTCCCTCTCCCTCTCCCCCCTCTCTCTCTCTCTATATATATATATACACACACAAACGGGATCAGGAGAAAACAGTTGAAAGTGTGAAAATGGTCAGAACGATTTTCAGCCACAAGATCTTTGTGTTTGTGGCTGAGATTGATGCGATGGCGTTTTTGTAAATATTGAGAACCTTACAACTACTAGGAGGGGTAAATTAGGAAGATTTAAACAAGGATGAACATGCTAATCACATGTCATTTTCCCATCATATTTAAACGCCAATAACTTTTTTATACGTGATTATTTTTCAAAAAAAATTACACCATAAAACTTGGCATTTTTTATCTTTCCAACGAGTATACTATCGATATATTTTTTGAAAAAAAATAAACTGGGTTTTTTATGGCGTTTTGAACTTTTTTCTTTATAGCGTTTTCAACTGGGTTTTTATGGCTTTTTTTGAATTGGCTGTTTCATGGCGTTTTTAACTAAGTATTTTCATGGCGTTTTTTCTGAACTGCGTGCTTTTATGGTGTTTTTAACTAGATATTTTCATGGCGTTTTTCTAAACTGGGTGTTTTTATGGCGTTTTCAACTAAGTTTTCATTATGTTTTTATGAACTGTGTGTTTTATGGCGTTTTTAACTAGGTATTTTCCAAGGCCGGCTAAAAGCATGTGCAGGGTGCGCTTGCGATCAGGGCCCAAATCAATATAGGGCCCGAAAAAATTTTAGATTATATATATATATAAATCTGGATGTTTTTATAAATAAGGGCCTTTGGATAACAAGTTTAAAACCCAATTAAAAGTTTTATAAATAAAGGCCTGCTTAAAAGGCCCAATGGTCAATCTTAAAAAATCTGGATGTTTTTATAAATAAGGGCATGTGTATAACAATTTTAAAACCATATTAAAAGTTTTATAAATAAGGGCCTGCTTAAAAGACCCAAAGTTTTATAAACCCAATTAACAAGCCTAGCCCCAAGACCCAAGTGACTAATAAACAACAGTTTTTCAAAATTATAACCCAAATGTGGGAAAACAGAACGTCGACTGTCGACATTCACGTTCAGTCGTTCATCATCATCATACATTAGACAACGGCCCTGACTTGGGGGATTCATCATCATCGCAGCAGATGAGGGGATTTATAGGTCGAAATCGAGTGAGAAATCAAGGATATCATCATCATCGACGCAGGAGGTGTTTCAAAGGGCGAATCTAGGGTTTTGTGGGGTGGATAATCTTGAGATTGAGGTATAAAATTCTTATAATTCTTTTTTTTAGAACCTTTAGTCTTATTGTGTGATTCTGATTTCATATGTTTAGGGCCCTAAATACTAATGTTTAGTAACTTTGTTTGATGTTTAATACTTTAAATGTATTATGTATGTTTAGACTTCGTGTGATTGAATGAATGTTTTTGTTTAATATTTAGAAATTATGCGTCCCGTTCCTAAATACAAACACCTATCCGGCCATATCTATTGAAAGTGAAATATTAGATACTATGGATTACAAGGAGTTGATCGAGAGCTTTGCTTCAAAAAACGCTAGGAGAACCACACTGTTCGATTAGTAAGTAGGTTCTATACTTGATCATTTTTTTACACTATTTTTGTTAATTTGTTTTATCAATTTCATTGTAACAACCCGCACTTTCGCGCTTGTTACTCTCGTTACTCTCGTTACTCTCATTACGCCTAGCACCAGAGATTCGGATCATAATGTAAACTATATCGCAAACTACGCTACTTCGCATATTTTCACACTACATCGCTTATTACACACGCTATATCGCACATCACAACGCATACGCTTATAACGCTAACGCTTACACGATAACATCACGTGAGTATCTAAACTACTCGCACATCACAACGGAAACTCAACGCAAACTCGAAACGCAGTTACTCGTGCTATGACCTATCTTGTTATATTATTAGATAGATATAAATATCTAAGTATTAAAACTTGTTTAAACGCTCAAACGCCCACACGCAACTCGATTTATCACGATAAAACGCAACGCAACACATAAGGATAGTAGTTGGTAATTTGCCAAGGTTTGTCCGAATGGCCATCCGCCCGAATGGCCATCCCCCCGAATGGCCATCCGCTCGAATGGCCATCCACCGAATGGCCATCCACCCGAATGGCCATCCAGACACAGCCATGTGCGCACCGCCTTAACTCACACCCTCGCCTATAAATAGGGGACTTGCGTCTCCATTTCAACCTTTTAAGCTCTCCCATCTGCTCTCAAGGTTCCAACCGTGAGTCAAGACTTTTTGTAAGCTTTTCTCTCAAATCTTCTTCAATCTTCATTCTATTCCACTTCTACATCATCTTCTTCATCAAAATCACACACACACCTTAACTATTTCTCAAAATCACTGGTTTTAGACCTCTCGAAGGTGGTTTCCACTCGTTTTGCTCAGGAAAACTGTTGTGGAGCATCATTCAATCAAGATTGGTCCAAGATCTAAAGGATTTTCACATTTTACAACTTATCTATGAACTCTCTATGAACTCTCCTTCGATTTTATGCAATATTGGTGGAATCACGAACCCGTCAGACTCCCGACTCGTTCCATAGTCGAGGGGCCGACTCTATGATTGATTTCCACCAAGGAGATGGTCCGATCTACGGGTCAGACAAGGATTCCGTCAAGAATGACACTCCGGCCGAATGGGCTACGCCCATCCGCCCGAATGGGTTACGCCCATCCGCCCGAATGGGTTTGACTCAGTATTCACTGTTGTGTTGCTCCGTTATCGTACCCGTCTCCATTGATTAAAGACATTTTGAACAAAACTTCATAATTTTAACGGTTCACAAACGACCACAGACTATCCACCCGAATGACCATCCGTCCGAATGTCCATCCGCCCGAATGGCCATCCGTCCGGATGGAACCCATCCGTCCGGATGGACTGGACCCATCCGTTCGGGTAGACTGTTGAACACCTAACTCACTTTTTACTCCACTCGACACTCTGATTTCGACTGTGTCAGTACTTGGAAGACTTATGCTACTATTCCTGTACACAGGCTGACCCGACACCCCCTTCAATCCAACCAGATAGTGTCTTCTGTTAAGCACGCACTGTGAGTATACTCGAACCCATTTTCGTTTAACACACTTTTGGGTGTAACATACGTTCTCTATAAAAAACACAACACTTAAACGCATTACAAATGCTAACCGCACTCGCACGTTATACGTGATTAGTTGAATTACTTGTTGCTATGCTCGTACAGTGTTACACTAGACCGCCTTTAGCAACGATAGTACTATAGTTTGGACTCAGCACCTGTTGTGAACAGGGGTTGCTAAGGATCACATACTCTACTTCACGTGTTCGCTTCGGTGAACATGTGTCGTGCATACTCTACATCGCAGTCACATGGTTAGGTTGTAGCATTGTTGATAGCTTACTTGATTCGCCTATTATGTGTTACATGCTGGTTATGCGTAAATGTCACACCCCAATCGATGGCGGAATCATCGGGGCGCGGCACTGAGCGAAACAGATTGTTCACGAGTATCCATAACAACTATTAATTACCGAATACTTAAAATGTCATGTCCCATACCATAACATATTCAAATAAAACAGTTATTACAAATAATTGTCTCACAAACAAGTGCTGATCCGACAACTAAGATTTCAAAATAGACAATTTGTTTATTTGCTTCTAGACTCTTTCCTAGCTTCGATTTCACAGCAAGCCAAGCATTTTAACATCTTAAGCACCCGCCACATACGTTAAAGTAAAAGTCAATACACATAGTGTAAAGGTGAGCATACAAGTTTAATAGATATAATAGAGTTCGAAATCGTTTACGCATAACCAGCACGTACACCGTGTGAAATGAAGCACGTAAGTTATCGACATGATCCTATCAATACCAATGACTGCGGGTTGACTGCGCAAGGCAGTTCGTAACACATATTCACCACTGCGAATCATGTGATTAATAGTCCTTAACAACCCCTGAGTGAACAGGTGATGAGTCCAAACTATAGTACTATCGTTGCTAAGGCAGGTAGACGGCAATATATGTGAAAACATAACAAACAAGCATTCATCGAGTCACGTATAACATGCAGTAGCGGGCAGCGTTAAAGTATTGCGTAGTGTGTTCGATGTGATTTAGAATAAGTAACGTATGTAACACCCAAAAGTGCGTAAAGCAAAACGGGTTCGAGTATACTCACAGCGATGATGGATTGAAGGAAGCGCTAGAGTGAGTTTAGCCTGATCAGAACGATAGCAAAAACGATAAGCGACGCGTAAAATGATGCAAGTGTACCAAGGATCGGACGGCAGTCCGATCGGATGGCCAGTCGATCGGGTGGCAATCCGTTCGGATGGTCATCCGATCGGATGACCATTCGATTGGATTGTCACCTCGTTTGGTAAGGATGTGTTTGTGTATGATGGTTTGCCTTTTGAAGTTTTAGTTGTAGCATTTTGAAAATAGAGAAGTATCTCTACCATTCTGGTCGGTCGATCAAACGATCGTTCGATCAGACGGCAATCCGATTGGCGACTATTCTTAGTTAAGAACAAGTTCACAGCAGGACGGTTACTCGATCGGATGGCTATCCGATCGAGTGGCAATCCGTATGTATTGAACATGTTGAAAATTGTTTAAGTCCCAAACATCACATGGTTAGATGGTCGCTCGATCGGGTGGCAACCCGATCGGACGGTAATCCGTTCGACGTTCAGTTCTTCAAAAGTATTAAGTGTGGGACCAAGGTGTAAGCTGATCGGATGGTTGTCCGATTGGATGGCAATCTGATCGAACGGCAATCCGTTCCGATGGCCTGATCATCTTGACACTTGGTTGTTTTTGGTAGTTTGAAGTTTTGATCGAGACGTTTTGATATCTTGCTTGAACAGCAGAACCCTTATCTCGGCCCAAGTGACCCGACCGAACAGGAATCACCCTAGTATGACCGGTTCACAGTTCGAGTCGGTAGTTCATGTTCAAACCCGAAATCAATATCTCTCCCGGATAGAATTCAGATCTGGAACTAATGCATCACTAAGAATGAGTAGAAGATCAGAACAAGCTCCGATTCTATCGGGTTTAAGTGCATTGAGTGTAAAAGAGTTGAAAGAAAGTTGGAAAACCTTCCCTCAATCCTTTTATACATGAATTCGTGTAGATCTAAGTGAAAACATTGATAAATGTTGTGGAAATCCTTCAGAACTAAGTTGTTCTTGGTGGAATGAAGCCAAACATTGAAGTTCATGAGATCTCCATGATGACATCATCCTAGAACACCTCAAATCCAGTGATTTCACGGTTAAAAGTTAAGGTTCAAAAGATAGAAAGGTGTGGGAGTGCGTGTAGATTAAGAAAGTACAAGATTTAGGTTGGAAACTTACAAGAATTGAGAGAAATCGAGCGAAATAGAGCTTGAGTGCGGCTGGGTCGAGTAGAGGGCTGTCACATCAAGTGATGTGACATGTGGGGGTATTTATAGGGTTTCCTAAAAAGGAAAGTGAGGAAAAAGGCTGGTCGATCGGGTGGCAGTCCGATCGGGTGGCAACTCAATCGGATGGCAACCCGATCGGATGGCAATCCGATCGGATGGCCACTCGGTCGGTTGGCCACTCGATCCGTGAGTTCGGCGTGATGAGTTTTGTCATTTCGATTCGCGTGTTGAGTGTTGCGAGGCTATTTGAGCGAGCGATGCGATAGTATTACCCATTAGTTACACAAATATCATAACTACTATATCTAACATACAATCACTATAATTAACTTGCGTTTAGCGTGCGCGATCTCGATTACGATAGAGTTGCGATTGCGTTTCGATTAACCACCTTATCATAACATGCACAAGTAACACGTAAATAGCACACACACGTAAAACAATGTCCAGAACACATAATTCGAGTTTCGATTTCGATAGCGATTAGCGATAAATCGATTAAACATGCGATTAAATAGCGATCAAACCTCGATTATTAATAGATACTCCACATAATACAACTAATGCGATAACATAAATAGACTATCTACAAGTCAAAGAAATCAAAACAGGAGTTGAGCAAGGAGTGACAGATCGCAATTAGCAACCTTGTCTTCCTTTGACTTCAATTTTGACTTTGACTTTGACTTTCGAAACACGGGGTGTTACAGCCTCCCCTACTTAAGGGAATTTCGTCCCGAAATTAGGCTTTAACCGTAACAAACAACTGCGGGTACTTCGCCTTCATGTCGCTTTCGAGTTCCCAAGTGAACTCGGCGCCTCGTTTGCCTTCCCATCGGACTTTCACAATGGGAATGCGTAAGCGTCGGAGCTGCTTGGTTTGGCGGTCCATGATTTCGACAGGCTTTTCCACGAAGTGTAGTGTTTCGTTTACTTAGAGATCCTCGAGTGGTACATATAAATCATGCTCAGCCAGGCACTTTCTGAGGTTCGAGACGTGGAAAGTCGGGTGGACGTTGTTGAGTTCCTCCGGTAGTTTGAGTCTGTAAGCCACTTTTCCGATCCTTTCCAGAATCTTAAAGGGTCCCGCGTATCGAGGCGCGAGCTTTCCTCTCTTTCCGAATCTGACCACACCCTTCCAAGGTGACACCTTTAGGAGTACATGGTCGCCAACGTCAAATTCGAGGGGCTTGCGTCGTCTATCGGCGTAACTTTGCTGACGACTCCGAGCTTTCAGTAGATTGTCTCGAATTTGGAGGATTTTGTCAGTCGTTTCTTGCAATAACTCAGGACCGGTTACTTGCGAGTGCCCGATCTCGTGCCATACAATAGGCGATCAACATCTTCTTCCATACAATGCCTCAAATGGTGCCATTTGAATGCTGGAATGATAAATGTTATTGTACGAGAATTCGACTAAAGGTAAGCATGCGTCCCAAATACCACCGAAATCTATGACACACGAACGGGGCATGTCTTCAAGGGTACGAATCGTTCTTTCAGTCTGACCGTCGGTTTGGGGATGGAATGCGGTACTTAGATTAAGCACAGTACCGAGAGCTGTTGGTGCACTTGTGTCTGTACTTTGTCTGTATCTTGTCATTATATCAAACGATGTCTTTGTTAGTCTTGTAAGTTTGACCAAGTCAACCATCCTCCTGGTTTGACTTGGCCAAACAGTCAACACAATGGTTGTAAGATGTTTGGGTCGAAGGATGTGTCATCGAAGGATAGTTTAGATCCTTCGATGAGCTCGAAAGATAAACCTCCGATAGATATGGATGGACTTCGAAGGATATCATCCTTCGAGGTATTTATGGATCCTTCGAGTTGTTTCAGATCGACAGATGATCTTTCGATCAGTCTGTCTGATCCTTCGACCAGACGAGCTGTGTTGGGTATAAATACCCATGTGTAGTGTTCACTTTCTAGTTGGACAGACAAGAGTGAGACAGGGAACACACACACACTGAGAGAGTTTGCAAAACAGATTTGTAAACATTGCTTTGTAACAGACCTTTCATACGTTTTAATACAAGAGGTGTTAATCGTTGAAGATTGTGTGTTGTGTTTGTGCTTGTTCTATCTCGGTTTGCATGCTAGCTTGGATTCCGCACTTGCTAGTGTGTTTGACATAACAAGGAATAGGTTTAACCTCAACCTCCGAGGGACCTACAAGTGGTAGTTCATGGTACTTCAGAAGGTACACCTCCAGTGGATGTCCCTAGAACAGCTGAAGCTACTGCATCATCCTCTTCGTCAATTCCAGGCATTGAATTGATTGTTGATCTCAATCTCAACAATCTGGGTACAAATATTCCAGTTCAAGATAATCCAGAGACAAGGATTCACAATACCCATCCTCAACAAAACATCATCGGAAATGTACAGAGTGGCGTTCAAACAAGAAACATGTTGCGAAACAACAACAATGCAGGCTTGTATGCAACTATTAGAGAATCTGGTCAACAAAATGATTGGTCTTTCGCGTGCTATGTCTCACAAGAAGAGCCAAGAACTTGGAAAGAAGCTTTAAAAGATAGCTCTTGGGTTGAAGCGATGCAGGAAGAGCTGCAACAATTCCAGAAGCTTGGTGTCTGGAAACTCGTAGAGAAACCTGCTGGTTACAAGAAGATTGGTACCCGTTGGGTGTTTAAATGCAAAAAGGATGACCGTGGAATCGTTATTCGAAACAAAGCAAGGCTAGTCGTTCAAGGTTTTCGTCAGATAGAAGGGATCGACTACAACGAAGTGTATGCACCTGTTGCACGTCTAGAAGCAATTCGGATCTTTCTGGCTTATGCCTCATTCAAAGGTTTCAAGGTATACCAGATGGACGTCAAAAGTGCATTCTTACATGGTGTGGTGGACGAAGAGGTGTACGTCGAACAGCCTCCAGGTTTTGAAGATCCTATCCATCCCGATCGGGTTTGGTTGCTCAACAAAGCTCTATATGGTCTACATCAAGCACCACGAGCTTGGTATGCAACCTTATCTAATTATCTGCTGGAGAATGGATTTCGCAGAGGTCTTATCGACTGTACTCTTTTCGTCAAAGAACAAGATGGAGATCTTCTACTGGTACAGGTATACGTTGATGATATTATTTTTGGTTCTACTAATGATGTTTTGTGTAGGAATTTCGAGCGCATTATGCAGGATAAATTCGAGATGAGTGCTATGGGGGAAATGACTTTCTTTTTGGGCCTACAAGTACAACAAACCGAGTCTGGGATATTCATCCATCAGACTAAATATGTTGGTGACATCTTGAGCCGGTTCCAGATGTCTGATGCTACGCCCATCGGTACCCCATTGCCGCAAAATCACGGAATTACTCCAGACTTGAAGGGTGAAGCTGTTAGTCCCTCATACTACCGCGCGATGATCGGATCTCTTATGTACCTCACAGCATCAAGACCAGATATAATGTACCCAACGTGCCTGCTTGCCAGATATCAAGTGAACCCGAAGGCCTCACATCTTGCAGCTGTAAAAAGGATTTTTCGTTATTTGAAGGGTTACCCTGACACCGGTCTATGGTACCCTAGGGATAATAACTTTGACTTGATCGCATTCAGTGATTCTGATTTTGGCGGATGCAAAATCGACGGCAAATCCACAACGGCTGGATGTCAGTTTTTGGGAAATCGCCTAGTCACATGGCAGTGCAAGAAGCAGACATGTGTCGCTACATCAACATGCGAAGCTGAATACATTGCTGCCTCAAGTTGTTGCTCCCAAGTCCTATGGATCCAACAACAAATGCATGACTATGGTTTTGAATTCCTAACTACTCCTATTTACGTTGATAATTCTGCTGCCTTACATATCACTAAAAATCCTGTGCAGCATTCAAAGACTAAGCACATCGAAATTAAGTATCACTTCATACGTGATTGCTTTGAGAAAAGGCTAATCGATGTTGCTTACGTCCACACCGATGACCAACGTGCCGACCTTTTTACCAAAGCATTTGACAAATCAAGATTTGACTATTTATTATTGGTAAACGGCATTAAGGTCAAGCAAGAGTAATCCACATCGGAAAATCATTTTTGTAAATAACTTTGTGTTTTAAATTTGTCTTAGTTTATTTATTTTAGGGGGAGTAAATCCAAAATTTGAAAATCCAAAAACATCGAAAAATTTCAAAAACACAAAAACAATAGAAAAACAAAAATGAGTTTCCTGGCGAGCAAAAGAGAAAATGATAGTACATCAATGGTCTGTCTAAACCTCTTTTAACCTAAAATGAAAAACGATAAGCAGTTCTATATAAGATGTATCGGTAGGCTCACAATCATTTTAAAGTGTGCAGGGTGATATAAACCTAAATCGACTGAAGACCAGGTGGGAACCATTCATTGGCATATGGTCTTAGTACCGAAATTTCGTTTGATAGATTGCCGAGGTTCTGAGATATTCGGTCTTTATGCTGCTTATCATCTGGGTATCATGGTTGTATCTTTTACCGAAAAATAACGGGGACGCAAGTCTAGATCTTCCATGATACCATACATACGTGTACATATTGCATTCGACCTCAATAAGTGATAAACAATCACATGTCCCTCAAAATAAGTGATAATATATCACAGATTCTTTCCGGGAGTCAAGTTCGTCTCTCTGCTGTACGAAAGTACTGACCTGTTCACGGACTTGCTCCTGTGCCCTCATGCATATGAAAATCAAGTTCCTCATCAATAAGTGATTCTATCACATAGGGCTTGTTTTCAAATCAAAATAAGTGAGAATCTCACATCATATACGGTCAAACAGATGATAATCGGTATACTCACCGGTAAGACGAACCCTCGTGCATACCTTGATACGGGAATGTGTCGTGATGTGGATGAACACCGGTCGGTAAGTATAAATCATACCTTAACGTATCCCCTAGCCATGATTACATCTGATAAGTTGAGCTTAAGTGGACAACAATACCGATAATTGTTATAGGATGCTTATCTTAATGTTAACTAATTGAACAAAGAGAGCGTTTTGGCATGACCGTACACTGATATGATTCTCTTACCCTCGAAACTCGCAAAAAGATTGTTTGTATATATTTATTTACTGCTTTCTGTCTTTACATTTGAAATATTCAAAAAGTCCAAAAAGATTTTAGGTGTGTTTTAATATAAACTTTCTAAAAGCCAAAAAGATTTTATTTCTATTTTATTTTCGATCGTACGATGTTGGATCTTGAGTCTTCGTTACCTGAAACCTGAACGAAAACCAAAACGACTATATCTTCATAAACGATCGAAATTTGCAAGTTTTGAAAGTTAAGAACTGAAATTGACAAATTTATTAAACTTTCAAACTGTCGGACGGTAGTTGATTGAAATATGGTCATACGTGTGTCGTTTGCTTATGATATTCCAAGCAATTGTTCTCATTACGCGTTTAGATTTCTTGCATGTGCAGATTCTAAAGGCAAGGAGAACATGGTCGATGACAAGCTTTGGAATGAAGACACGACGTGAAGGCACTCAAGTGATGAAGATGATCGAGTTGCCACTGACCATCATCAACACCACAAGGATCTCAATTCTTAAAGATCAAGATATTCACGAGCATAACTCAAGGGGGAGCTTATGTTAAGGGGGAGTTTGTCAACACACTTCCTACATGAAACGGGGAGTTTGTTGATACACTTTCTGCTTTCAAGACGTGAAGACTTTAAAGATCCTCCGACATTGAAGACTTGAAAGGACGTGAAAGACTTGAAGACACGAGGGACCTACAAGATTTAAGATCAAGACATGTCAAGATCGAGACAAAGCTACAGCCAAGGGGGAGTTTGTTGGTGCACTTGTGTCTGTACTTTGTCTGTATCTTGTCATTATATCAAACGATGTCTTTGTTAGTCTTGTAAGTTTGACCAAGTCAACCATCCTCCTGGTTTGACTTAGCCAAACAGTCAACACAATGGTTGTAAGATGTTTGGGTCGAAGGATGTGTCATCGAAGGATAGTTTAGATCCTTCGATGAGCTCGAAAGATAAACCTCCGATAGATATGGATGGACTTCGAAGGATATCATCCTTCGAGGTATTTATGGATCCTTCGAGTTGTTTCAGATCGACAGATGATCTTTCGATCAGTCTGTCTGATCCTTCGACCAGACGAGCTGTGTTGGGTATAAATACCCATGTGTAGTGTTCACTTTCTAGTTGGACAGACAAGAGTGAGACAGGGAACACACACACACTGAGAGAGTTTGCAAAACAGATTTGTAAACATTGCTTTGTAACAGACCTTTCATACGTTTTAATACAAGATGTGTTAATCGTTGAAGATTGTGTGTTGTGTTTGTGCTTGTTCTATCTCGGTTTGCATGCTAGCTTGGATTCCGCACTTGCTAGTGTGTTTGACATAACAAGGAATAGGTTTAACCTCAACCTCCGAGGGACCTACAAGAGCAGATTGAAATGTCTCCCAAAGACGCGAGGTAAATCGAGCATCGCGGTCAGAAATGATGTCGCGAGGCGTCCCATGTCGACAAATGATCTCTTTGGTGTAGATTCGGGCTAATTTTTCTACCCTGTAGTCTTCCCGTATCGGCAGAAAGTGAGCAGATTTAGTCAATCAGTCAACGACAACCCAGATGTTGTCGTGACCTGTGGGCGTTCGCGGAAGTTTTGTTATGAAGTCCATAGCTATACTCTCCCACTTCCACACAAGGATCTCGGGTTGAACGAGTAAGCCAGAGGGTCTTTGGTGCTCAGCCTTGACTTTCGAGCAAGTCAGGCACTTCGAAACATAGAAGGCGATGTCTCTCTTCATGCCCGACCACCAGTACCTGTAGCGCAGGTCCTGGTACATCTTGTCGGCACCGGGATGAATAGAATATCGGGATTTGTGGGCTTCGTCCATCAAAATTTGTCTTAAATTAGTCCGTTTAGGGATCCAAATTTGGTCCAGATAATGGAATATCCCATTCGACTTATTCACTAGCTGGGCTCCATCGTTGAGAATCCTTTCCTTCTTTAAAGTGCGTTCGGTAAAGCAGGCATGTTGAGCTTCACAGATGAGGGTTTCAAGATCATATTGGGCTTGAAAATTACGGGCGCTGTGCAAATAACTCCGTCTGCTGAGAGCGTCGGCAACGACATTTGCTTTGCCAGGATGATAACAAATCTCACAGTCATAATCGTTGAGAAGTTCTACCCACCGGCGTTGACGCATATTTAGCTCCTTTTGGTCAAAGATATGTTATAGGCTCCTATGATCGGTGAAGATCGTACACTTGGTACCATAAAGGTAGTGTCGCCAGATCTTTAACGCAAAAACAATCGTGCCAAGCTCGAGGTCGTGCGTGGTGTAGTTCTTCTCGTGGATCTTGAGCTGTCGAGAAGCGTACGCGATAACCTTGTCTCGTTGCATAAGAACACAACCAAGACCAAGGTTCAAGGCATCGCAGTAAACCATGAAATTGTCGTTTCCGTCGGGCAATGAGAGCACGGGAGCATTGGAAAGCATGGTTTTGAGGGTTTGAAAGGCCTCCTCCTGTTTGGCTCCCCAAACAAAAGGTTTATCCTTATGAGTAAGAGAGGTAAGCGGTGTGGCGATCTTGGAGAAGCCTTCGATAAAATGGCGATAATAACCTGCCAGTCCGAGAAAAGAACGGACTTCAGACGGATTCTTGGGTGTAACCCAACTCTTAACGGCTTCAATCTTTGCAGGGTCAACGTGGAGACCTTGACTATTGACAATGTGACCCAAGAATTGGACCTCCTCCAGCCAAAATTCACACTTGGAGAATTTGGCGTAGAGACGGTTTCCCTGGAGTAACTCAAGAACCAAACGTAGATGCTGCGAGTGTTCGGCTTTTGACTTGGAATAGATCAGGATATCGTCGATGAATACGATCACGAAGCGATCAAGGAAGGGTTTGCACACTCGATTCATCAAGTCCATGAAGACTGCAGGAGCGTTGGTCAAACCAAAAGGCATGACAACGAACTCATAGTGGCCATAGCGGGTTCGAAAAGCGGTTTTGGGTATATCCTCCTCTTGAATGCGTAATTGATGATAGCCTGAGCGTAGATCGATCTTGGAGAAACACGTAGCACCTTGTAACTGGTCAAACAAATCGTCAATGTGAGGTAGGGGATATCGATTCTTGATTGTCAACTTATTCAACTCCCTATAGTCGATGCAAATCCGGAACGACCCATCCTTCTTTTTGACGAAAAGGACTGGCGCGCCCCAAGGAGAGGTGCTAGGGCGAATAAAGCCTTTATCAAGTAGTTCCTGGAGCTGACTGGAGAGTTCGCGCATTTCAGAAGGAGCGTGATGGTAAGGCGCTTTCGCAACAGGGTTGGCTCCAGGAATGAGGTCGATTCGAAAATCGATATCACGAGCGGGAGGTAATCCTGGTAAATCATCAGGAAACACGTTAGGGAATTCACAAACCACGGGGACATCATTCACTCCCTTAACTTCCTTTTTCTCCGCTACTACAATGTGCGCCAAGAAAGCTCGGTATTCCTTGCGGAGATACTTGCTAGCCTGGACACATGACATGAGTTGGAGTTTCTTCGACACGACTTCACCATAAACACATAATTGATCACCATTAGCGAGTGAGAATCGAATCATCTTATCAAAGCAAACAACTTCAGCATGGTATTCACGAAGAAAGTCCATGCCTACTATGACGTCAAAACTTCCGAACTGCATCGGAATAAGGTCGATAGGAAAGATGTGATTGTTGAGTTCGAGAGTACAATCACGAAGAACAGAGTTGACGACGACAGTTCTTCCGGTGGCAACTTCAACATCGAACGTCGAGGGGAGATAGGCCCGCTTATGATTAAGGAGCTTTTCGAATTCAAACGATACAAAACAGTTATCTGCTCCAGTATCAAATAAACACGTAGCATATATACCATTCACGAGAAACGTACCATTGACCACATTGTTATCGGTTTGGGCCTGGCGGGCGTTAATGTTGAACGCACGTTCGCGGGCTGCTGTTTGTTGCTGCTGTTGCTGAGGCTGCTGCTGGGGTTGCTGCTGCTGTTGTGGCTCTTGCTTGACCACTCGGTTCGGGCACATGTTGGCGAAGTGGTTGGGATCACCACACGCATAGCAAGCTCTAGCATTGACCGCGGGTGCCTGAGCCGCTTGATGGCCTTGAGGAACAGCAAGGAGAGCTTGATGAGCAGGAGTTTGACCTTGGGTTGGAGCAGGGTTTTGACGTGGACCTGTACGGCAGTTGGCGGTGAAGTGGTCGTACATGTTGCAATGAACGCAATATCTGCAGGCGATTCCCACTGTGTGGTGATAAGTACAAGTAGGACAGACCGGATGAGGACCAGTATACGCACGCTTTGCCGGCGGTGCGTTGGTAACCGGGGCCGCTACTTGGTGGTGTTGATGTTGCTGAGGTGCTGGAACAGCTTGAAGTGGGGCAGCATTGGTTACAGCACAATTCTTGTTGCTGGAAATGCTATTGTTCTTTCTCTTGCGTCTCGAGAGCTTGGAAGACTGAGGAGCGGCGGCGGTTTCAGCGGTTGGTGCGGTGGTAGCTTGATGTAGATTCTTCGAGACTTTATCCCAGACACCACCCTTCTCTTGTCGTTTATTTCAGCGGTAAGCAGGTAAGTTTCCTCGATTGTTGCTGGCTTTGAAGCTTGCACAAAATCTGTGACACAATCAGGCAGATCTCGAATATACTTCTCGATTGCTACATCTGGAGTCTTGACTTGATCAGGACAGATTATGCTAAGCTGCTTGAACCGAGTAGTTAAAGCAGCATCGTCACCATCCTTCTGCTTGATATGCCAGAATTCATCCTCCAACTTTTGGCGCTCGTGGGGAGGGCAGAACTCTTCCAACATGACGTCCTTCAACTCATCCCACGTCAGACCATAAGCTGAATCGTTTCCGCGCTTGTTTCTCTCAGCCGTCTACCAATCTAGCGCTCGGGATTGGAAGACGCCGGTAGCATTCAGAGTGCGGAGATCATCAAGACAGCCACTCTGGCGCAGGGTGACCTCGATCGAATCAAACCATTGGAATAAGGCCGTAGGACCATCTTCGCCAGTGAATTCTTTCGGTCCACAAGCTTTGAACTGCTTGAAGCTAAAAGCAGCCTTAGGGGTTTCAGTCCTAAACTCTTCAGAAGATTTGCTCACATTTTCATACAGTTCATTGACGATTTGAGGAACAACTTTCGCCATTTGCTTAGCAACCATAGCGGCGAGGCGTTTATCTGGTTGCTTTCGGCGAGCAGCTCGAGTAGCGCGAGATCCAGATGACGACATTGTCTGCAACATACATCACCACATGACTCAACACAAATATCGATTATTCCTAGTATAGTCTAGCGATTTACCATAAAGCTCAGGAACACGTATCCACATAAACACAGAATCACATAGGCACATAAACACGTAAGCACATAATCACGTAGAGCACAGGAACACATAAGTACGTAAGGCACAGAAGCACACGAGGCAGTCAGAATACAGAAACCTATCTATATGCTGCACGTATTCCCTATCCTTCACAGCGCGTATAGCGATTAATTATAGCGATTGCGAGTATCAAGCAGCGATTGCGAATGATGTCCAGTGATTTGTTAGCGATGGTGTAGTGTGTTGTGTGATAAGCGGAGCAAGAAGCGTTAGATCAAAACTAATAATATCTAAAAAAACTAACAAATAAGCATAAAACCATATAAAACACATAAAATCCCACATAAAACGTCGAATAAATCAGCGATTGCGAGCTTGAAATCGATCATAGATTTTCTTAGGCTGGATAGACATCGACTGCCCAAAGTGATTCGACTATTCACAAGTACTGTAAGTGCACACTTTGGCCTTCGGAACTATGCTCTCGCTTTGATTCGAGCGATCGGCACGCATCCTTCCAGTTACAGTGTGACTTCAAGTCGTTGGAGTTCGTCGAGACTTTGGTGAGAGTTTTGTAAAACCACATTAGAGAGTAGAACGAGTCATCAAGGTTCGGGTTTCACCCCTAACTTAGCGACTATGTTCCTGCTTGTGATAAAATCACGAGATTGATAAGGCGATTTGCGTCAAAGTGTGGATTTCACTCCTAATTCAACGCAAACTCTCTTGTTTTATAGTAAAAATAGCAATTTGAACGAGTAATCTGGTCGAGAGTTTGCGGTTTTCACACTTAATCTTAACCAGACCATTCGTTTGTGTGTGTAATCAACCTTAGGAAAGGCTGATCTTGCGCGGAACTGTAGTATGCGATGTTCGCGCAAGTGTGTAGTGTACAATGAGTTCGAGCGAGAAGTAGAGAGTAAACTCGTACAAAACCCTACTAGGCATGCACAAGTCGGTCTGTTGGTACTTAGACTATAGACTAGGTCATTCTAAGACATCGACCCGGACTAGGTCGAGTCTTGCCTGATTCCCTATAGTTATGGCTCTAATACCAATCTGTCACACCCCAACCGATGGCGGAATCATCGGGGCGCGACACTGAGCGAAACAGATTGTTCATGAGTATCCATAACAACTATTAATTACCGAATACTTAAAATGTCATGTCCCATACCATACCATAACATATTCAAATAAAACAGTTATTACAAATAATTGTCTCACAAACAAGTGCTGATCCGACAACTCAGATTTCAAAATAGACAATTTGTTTATTTGTTTCTAGACTCTTTCCTAGCCTCGATTTCACAACAAGCCAAGCATATTAACATCTTAAGCGCCTGCCACATACGTTAAAGTAAAAGTCAATACACATAGTGTAAAGGTAAGCATACAAGTTTAATAGATATAATAGAGTTCGAAATCGTTTACGCATAACCAGTACCTACAACGTGTGAAATGAAGCACGTAAGTTATCGACATGATCCTATCAATACCAATGACTGCGGGTTGACCGCGCGAGGCAGTTCGTAACACATATTCACCACTGCTAATCATGTGATTAATAGTCCTTCACAACCCCTGAGTGAACAGGTGCTGAGTCCAAACTATAGTACTATCGTTGTTAAGGCAGGTAGACAACAATCTATGTGTAAACATAACAAACAAGCATTCATCGAGTCACGTATAACATGCAGTAGCGGTTAGCGTTAAAGTATTGCGTAGTGTGTTCGATGTGATTTAGAATAAGTAACGTATGTAATACCCAAAAGTGCGTGAAGCAAAAAGGGTTCGAGTATACTCACAGCGATGATGGATTGAAGGGAGCGCTAGAGTGAGTTTAGCCTGATCAAGACGATAGCATAAACGATAAGCGGCGCGTAAAACGATGTAAGTGTACCAAGGATCGGATGGCAGTCCGATCGGATGGCAGTCCGATCGGATGGCAGTCCGATCGGATGGCAGTCCGATCGGATGGCCAGTCGATCAGGTGGCAATCCGTTCGGATGGTCATCCGATCGGATGGCCATTCGATTGGATTGTCACCTCGTTTGGTGAGGATGTGTTTGTGTATGATGGTTTGCCTTTTGAAGTTTTCGTTGTAGCATTTTCAAAATAGAGAAGTATCTCTACCCTTCAGGTCGGTCGATCGAACGGTCGTTCGATCGGACGGCAATCCGATTGGCGAGTCTTCTTAGTTGAGAACAAGTTCACAGCAGGACGGTCACTCGATCGGATGGCTATCCGATCTGGTGGCAATCCGTATGTATATGTTGAAAATTGTTTAAGTCCCAAACATCACATGGTCAGATGGTCGCACGATCGGGTGGCAACCCGATCGGATGGTAATCCGTTCGACGTTCAGTTCATCAAACGTTTTAAGTGTGGGACCAAGGTGAAAGCCGATCGGATGGCTGTCCAATCGGATGGCAATCCGATCGAACGGTAATCCGTTCCGATGGCCTGATCGCCTTGAAACTTGGTTGTTTTTGGTAGTTTGAAGTTTTGATCGAGACGTTTTGATATCTTGCTTGAACAACAGAACCCTTATCTCGGCCCAAGTGACCCGACTGAACAGGAATCACCCTAGTCCGACCGGTTCACGGTTCGAGTCGGTAGTTCATGTTCAAACCCGAAATCAATATCTCTCCTGGATAGAATTCAGATCTGGAACTAATGCACCACTAAGAATGAGTAGAAGACCAGAACAAGCTCCGATTCTATCGGGTTTGAGTGCATTGAGTGTAAAAGAGTTGAAAGAAAGTTGGAAAACCTTCTCTCAATCCTTTTATCCATGAATTCGTGTAGATCTAAGTGAAAACATTGATAAATGTTGTGGAAATCCTTCAGATCTAAGTTTTTCTTGGTGGAATGAAGCCAAACATTGAAGTTCATGAGATCTCCATGATGACATCATCCTAGAACACCTCAAATCCGATGATTTCACAGTTAAAAGTTAATGTTCAAAAGATAGAAAGGTGTGAGAGTGCGTGTAGATTAAGAAAGTACAAGATTTAGGTTGGAAACTTACAAGAATTGAGAGAAATCGAGAGAAATAGAGCTTGAGTGCGGCTGGGCCGAGTAGAGAGCTGTCACATCAAGTGATGTGACATGTGTGGGTATTTATAGGGTTTCCTAAAAAGGAAAGTGAGGAAAAAGGCTGGTCGATCGGGTGGCAGTCCGATTGGGTGGCAACCCGATCGGGTGGCAACTCGATCGGATGGCAACCCGATCGGATGGCAATCCGATCGGATGGCCACTCGGTCGGTTGGCCACTCGATCCGTGAGTTCGGCGTGATGAGTTTTGTCGTTTCGATTCGCGTGTTGAGCGTTGCGAGGCGATTTGAGCGAGCGATGCGATCTCGATTGCGGTAGAGTTGCGATTGCGTTTCGATTAACCACCTTAATATACAATCACTATAATTAACTACTATATCTAACATACAATCACTATAATTAACTTGAGTTTAGCGTGCGCGATCTCGATTGTGGTAGAGTTGCGATTGCGTTTCGATTAACCACCTTAACATAACATGCACAAGTAACACGAAAATAGCACACACATGTAAAACAATGTCCAGAACACATAATTCGAGTTGCGATTTCGATACCGATTAGCGATAAATCGATTAAACATGCGATTAAACAGCGATCAAACCTCGATTATTAATAGATACTCCACATAATACAACTAAAGCGATAACATAAATAGACTATGTACAAGTCAAAGAAATCAAAACAGGAGTTGAGCAAGGAGTGACAGATCGCAATTAGCAACCTTGTCTTCCTTTGACTTCAATCTTCACTTTGACTTTGACTTTCGAAACACGGGGTGTTACAGTAAACACTTTTTATACTATACTTATGCAAACTTGTATACTCGCCAATACATTTTTGTATTGGCTTTATTTTAACGTATGTTGCAGGTTAATCGCAGATTATCTCGAATCAAGATTAGGAAGTCTAGAAACTCACATAAAATCTAGGTTGTCGGATTTGTATTGTTTGAGAGACATGAAATATGTATGACTGTTTGCTGAAATATTGTTTATTAGTATGGGATAATGAACGCAATAAATATTGTCACTAAATAGTTGTTATGGATTCTCTTGAGCAATCTGATTCGCCTAGTGCCGCGCCCCGATGATTCCGCCATCGGTTAGGGTGTGACATTCATAACAATTATCATTGTATTTATATATTTGATTGACAATATTGCCCTTAGTGTAATTTAGCATCAAGACCACATGTTAACACCAAAATCGTTCTCACCGTTTTCACACTTTTAAGCGTTTTCTCCAGATCCTGCCCCTATATATATATAACGCCACCACCACCAACCACCACCGCCCACCACTATTAACACCTCCACCGAACACCACTCATCCTCACCACCTGCACACAACCAAATCACCATCGTTGTTCACCAAATCACGCCATTTGTAACCTAACAACACAATCATATTTCAAAAACTTCATCTCTTTAAAGTCTGCAGATCCTGAACCCCTGAAATCACGCCGGTTGTTCACTAAATCACATTGTTTCTAGTGTCGGCGGCGCTAAGTATCACCACCATTGAAACCAACAACTAAATCATGAAATCGGGTCCTACAGATCTTGGCATCTAGAAATCACACCAACTGCTACATCAAATTAAGTGGTTAAGGTACTTCGTTTTTAACCTGGTTCATATAATCGGGTCTTGTTGGTCGATCTAATGGGGGTGGGGGGAGATGAACGAAGGTAGTGCTTTCGGGAAAATAAACAAAGTGGTTGCCAAAGGGTAAGGGGTTTGCCATTGTGGAAGGTCATTGGAGAATGACTGGAGTTTGGCCTGAATCTCCTGACCGTTCTCCCTCTCTCTCGTTGTGTGTGTGTATATATATATATATATATATATATATATATATATATATATATATGGTCTACTTTAACAAAAATATTTAACTGAGTTAGCGTCAAAAAATATTATGTGTAAGATTTTGAAACATTAGGTACAAAAGCCGTTAATTTTAAAGGCAAATGACAATATTTGAAATAAACATAAAAGACATTTTTGTGATTTACCCATAACAACAGCAACAACAACTAGGGATGAGCATTTGGTACTGGGTACCGGTACCGAATTTCCCGTACCGAATTTTTTCGGTACCGGTACCCACTTTTTGTCATTTTCGATATCAGTACCGGTTTTGTACGGTACCGGTAAAATACCGAATTTTATCTTCAAATACCGGTAACGTATCATACCATACCGAATATTTCGGTACGGTACCAATACCACACTCATCCCTAACAGCAACAACTGACAAAAACGGTCCAAAAAGTAGAAACCAGATAAATGAAAAAAAAACGATCGCACTATTAAAAAGAAATATAATAAAACAAAATAAATTATCGCTCACAAATTCGATCATAAATTTTAATACAAAACATAGAACAAATTATTTAAAATCCTAATAGGGCACTTATGACCGTTTTAACACTTGCAAATGCTCGTTATTGTAATAGTGGCATAAGTTTGAATTTTGTTTGGGTGTACCTATTGGCACACCCAAATGCCTATATGCAGACCAAAAAGGACTTTTTTGTCCTATATGCACACCCTACAGTGTCGAGCTGTGTCCAAAGCGTGGCGTTTTGGTACGGTCAACCAGACAAAAGACTGACGAGCGTCTGACGGGTCTGTTGACCGGACTAAAACGCCGAGCTTTGGCCGCGTTTTGGTACTATCAACCAGAAAAAAGACTGACCGGGTGTCTGGTTGACAGGACCAAAACGCGGCCAAAGCTCGGCGTTTTGGTCCGGTCAACAGACCCGTCAGACACCCGTCAGTCTTTGTCTGGTTGACCGGACCAAAACACCGCACTTTGACCACAGCTCGACATTACAGGGTGTGCATATAGGACAAAAAAACCATTTTTGGGTTGACTATCTACACACCAAGTGTGCAAATAGTCTCCCCTTTTGTTTTTACCTATTTTTTATATATAATATATGGATATAAGAAACAAGTATTTAATCAACCAGCTTGTACTTATATTTTATATAGTATAGATTAGTAATCATATTTGTTGAACTAGTGGATGGTTCAAATGAAAACCACTTTTAACTCGAAAACTAACTAATATTTAAATTATAATCATGTATGCTTATCTTGTTATTTATATTAACTTAAACCTTTGTTGTACATTCTCCATATATTTTAATTGGCTCTTCATGATACATTACAACTTCAATTATACTCTGTAAATTTATTGGCAGTCATGGATACTTAAAAGGCTTCAACAAATTTATGGACAGTCATCGACACTTAAAACGCTTTTCTTAAAAGGCTTCAACAAATTTATGGGCAGTCATCGACACTTAAAAGGCTTCAACAAATTTCTGGGTGATCATTGTCATAACTTCACTTGAATTAGCCTCTGACTACAAACAAATTTATGCACTCAACCTCTATTTAGATAAAGCTCTGTCAAACAGAAAATCTGTTCAAGAAAAGTCTGTTGTTCCAAATAACCTCTGCTGATAAACACAAAGACTGTTATAGCAAATAGCCTCTGCTGATAAACACAACCTCTGCTGCTGAATATGAATATAAAAACATCATAAAGCTAACATCTGCTGTTACTTAACAGATGATACCATCTTTAAACATTTTGACATCTGCTGTTGAAACCAAGGTCTGCCAAACATAACATCTGCTGATCATTCCACAGAATAGATTGCTAACATCTGATGTGCCTTAACAGATGATGCAGTTCAACAGAGGATTTCAAACATCTGTTTACACACGCATCATGATGAACATCTGCTGATAAACACCCAAATCTCCTTCAAGCAAAGGTCTGCCAAAGAGAACCTCTGCTATGGACTAACAGATGATATAGTTCAACAGAGAATGTTTAACAACAGTACTTTAACAGACCATGATCAACAGATGATAATATAATAACAATAATATTCAAACGGTAGCAATTACATAACATAACATTAATCGAATCAACATACCATTAATCGAATCAACATGGGGAGATTGTATATACATAAACTCTAGAGTTTGTCTCGAGAGATTGTATATAACTAAACACTGATACACTAAACACTGTTACATAAATACTGATGTTGAATCCGCTGTAGATGCTGAACCACTGTTGTTACTGAGCAGTGGTTTTCCTTCGGTTGATCAGGCCTTAAGTACATAAGTGCCTGTCTTTAACAGGGCTTTGTCTTCAACAGTGGATAGGTCTCATCAGTCTTTACGTCCATTAGTCTTTATAAGGAGCATTGGTTAGTTATAACAGTCCTTAGCATGATCATCTGTTATAACCACTCCATAAGTGCCTTCGGTTGATCAGGCCTGAGGTACATAAGTGCCTGTCTTTAACAGGGCTTTGTCTTCAACAGTGGATAGGTCTCATCAGTCTTTACGCCCATCAGTCTTTATAAGGAGCAGTGGTTAGTTATAACAGTCCTTAGCATGATCAGTTGTTATAACCACTCCATAATCATTTGAGAGGAAGCAAGTGTCCGTCTATTCAATTGAGAGGAATCATTGCATTACATCTCCGTTGAAAAACATAATCAATAAATTTAGGGAAAATGAGTTTGAAAGATGATAACCCGACAGTGGAGGATCTCATTCGACAGCTTCGATAAATTCAATGGTATTCTGAAATAATGCTTCCTTGATTTTTGAAGACCGACAAATGTCCACAGTGATGCTTATTTGGACATTTGTCGGTCTTCAAAAATCTAGGAAGCATTATTTCAGAATGCCCTTGAATTTATCGAAGCTGTAGAATGAGATCCTCAACTGTTGGGTTATCATCTTTCAACCCCATTTTCCCTAAATTGATCAATTCTGTTTTTCAGACCTCCCAAAGCCACCTATCCGCCTCCAAAGAGATCGAGACAGCTTGAAGCATAACCTGGACTTGCTGTCATTCCACCAATATACCAACTGAAAATCAATCTACTCGTAATCATATGGTACAACAATGCAAGCATCTGAATAAACAATAACAAATCAAAGACAAAATCAAAAGCTACAAACATATCAAACAAATTTGATAGAATCATGATTTATTTTAAACACATATACATCTATTTTTAAACATAAACAGACATTACCTCTTCATCAATAAAGTTGAGATACATTTTATAACCTTGATTACATTTCGAAGATCGGCCAACGAACTCAAGACTTCCACACCAAGTAACAAATCTAGCAAGATCTACCTGAATAACATTTAGCATACAAACCTTCAGTTATCTATTTTTATGTCATCATGATCAAAAGCTACAAACATATCAAACAAATTTCATGTCATCATGATTTATTTTAAACACATATAAATCTATTTTTAAACACAAACAGACATTACCTCTTCATCAATAAAGTTGAGATCCATTTTATAACCTTGATTACATTCGGAAGTTTGGCCAACGAACTCAAGACTTCCACACCAAATAACAAATCCAGCAAGATCTACCTGAAGAACATTTAGCATACAAACATTCAGTTTGTGATAAAAAGAAAAAATCAAAAAAATATCTATTTTTAAACTACCGTTGGTCTGTATAATATTCAAATCGATGTTAAACATGCCAAACATAAACAGACATCACCAGCTTTTCTTATGTCATTGGGATTTCTCCTTTTACAAGCATCTGAATAAATAATAACAAATCAAAGACAAACTCAAAAGCTACAAACATATCAAAAAAAATTCATAGAATCATGAAAGAAATTAGGTCACGGATTGTTACCAGATTTAGCGAGAGAATAATTGATGGAAGCATTGGAGAAGATGACGATTTGAAGAAACTTCAGTATGGAAAACATGTAACAAAGCTCAAGAAACCACGAAGAAGAAGAAGAGCTGATTACATAGTGTATTAACAATTACCAAAAAAAATAACAATTACCAGATTTACATCATCTTCCCTGTATCTACAGTTTTAGAGATAGAGAGTTGAGAAAGAGTAGACAGAGAGATTGAACTGAGTTTTTGAAATTATGATCGGGTTTGGATTTGGGTTTGAATCTATATTTGAGAGAGAGAAGAATTGAAGCTCTGACGACATTAAATGCAAATTACATATCCCTATAAGTTTTAAATTTCAAATTACCCTTCCATGTTAATGAAACGGCAGTGGTTTGAATTTTGAATGAACATCAGTGGTTTCATAATTTTGAATGAACATCAGTGGTTTCATAATTGAATGTGGGCCAGAACTTTGAAATTTGAAAGTGGGGCAGTGGTTTGATGACAGATCTTTGAATTATGATGTCACTATGCTCCCTCTATGGCTGCCACCTCATAGTCGATGACATAAGAAAAGCATTGTTGGACAGTCTCTCCTGCTGACACATCAGCTTTTCTTATGTCATTGTGTAGGATCGATTTGGGACCCAAACAAGTCGTTCAGAAGAGATCTTCACCAATACAAAAGGCGGAAACAAGTGTATCGGTGTTATTTCAACTGATTTGCATGAGAAATCACTTTAAACTATCTTTATATTGAAACCAGATCGATTACAATGTTGTAGACACTTCGGCAGAGCTTCGCTACTGGAATTAGAATCGTTACAAATAACTAGGCACTTCAGGTATTTATAGGCTTGGTAATTCCGCTTGAAACTGCCCAAGCGGAATCTAATTCCGCACGAAATGGCACAAGCGAAATCAACATCTGATTTCAAGCGGAATTAACCATTTGATTTCGTTTGAAATGACACTATGTCATTTCAAGCGAAATTACCTATAAACACATTTTCTCGTTTTTCGTGCCCTGATCTATCTATTACAAATACAAGACTCGATACAAGACGAAGTCGACAGACGTATGCACCAACAGACTCCCCCTCGAATGTTGACGAGTCTTCAGTGTCGAGTCTTCGGTTGTCAAACCTTCAGCCTTTATCAGTCTTCACGTTCTCTCCAGAGATTCTCCATTGTAAGCATCCTCAATCAATCTCTTTCTCTTTCTCTTAGAATCTCAACCTTGCTCTATACTCCTCTTGATCAGGTCTCTTGATTCCTTAAGTTCATCAGCATTATCAGATTGTATGAACATCAGGTCCAGGATCAGAACTTGGCTCTATACAACTTCAGACTCCCCCTTAAATTGTGCTTGGGATCGCAGTCTGGCTTCCACAAGTTCAAGATTATGACCTGGCTCACTTCTTGCTCAGGATCAAAACCTGGTTAACCTGCACAATCTCTACCTCACAATAAATTTCTCAAATTTAAAATTTTGTCAAATTTAGAAATCTCATGCAGATATCAATCAATCAATAAATGTTTTTACAATGTTGATCTCTGATGAACCACTTGTAAAAATATCATTTTTCTTTTCAAATATCTTTTTCATCTAAAACATCTCAAACAAACTTTCCCAAACCTTTTGTTCATCATGTTTAGCACTTGGAATTTTGAGAATCAGCTTTCCAATATCAGTTGTCGAAAATCTTTTTGGATTTTTCAAAAATTATGCTAAAACACACTAAAATCTTTTTGGATTTTTGAATTTAGAATGAAATGTAATAAAGAAATATTTACAAACAATATTTTTGTGAGTTTATGTAAGAGGATCATATCAGTTTTTGAGACAAATCACCAACACCATTAAGCTTTAAACATTTTAAGTTCTAAACGATTCACATAGATTGTCAGTATACTGATCCACTTAAATTTTCACACAAAGTTCAACTATTTTGAGATACGAGATTAATGTTTTAAGAACTTAAACTTATTCGAGTGTCCCACCTCAGAATATACTCCCGTATCCAGATCCCAATATTCAGTCTTACAGGTGAGTATACCACAGATGATATCTGTAAAGGGTTAAATGTGAGGGCCGTGAGAGCTCAGGCTATTGCTTCCGCAAAATCAGAGAGATGACGGCTTCGACTTTTGGTGTGTTCCCTTTAGAGAATCTTTTCTTCAACAACACATGATTAGCATTTTGCAATGTTTCGTCATTTTTTTATGCTGAGGGCGGTGCTATATTTCAAGCAAGCGGAAAGTATTATACGGGGACTAGGCCATTGCTTCCGCAAAATCAGAAGTCCCGGGATAATACCCCAGATATCACTGAGTATAAAGACCTAGTATCTCAGAAAGAGGGACCTTTCAAACAAGATTTCGGGGGTTACCTATATATCCGAGAGATGTTCCCCACGATACAAGTAAGTTTGAAATTTAGGTTTATATCTCGTCACAATCTACTAAATGTGTAAAAACCTACTGGCACATCATCAGTGAGACCGTTTATCACATTTGACTTTCCAATTTTTAGCATGATGTGATCGTCCACTGATGTACTATTATTTCCTCTTTTCTACAACAAAACTCATTTTTGCTTTTATCATGTTTTTGGCTTTTTCAAATTTACAAATGTTTTTGGATTTTCTGAAAAATTCTTACTCCCCCTAAAATTCAAAATCATTAAAAGAAATTTGAAAACAAACTGTACAAGTAAAGTGACAACTGATATTAAATCACTTCAATTCGCCATTCACTTGGCACAAACAATCAGAACTCCCCCTGACAACAAACTATTTTCCCATTGTGATTTCAAAACACTTAAGTTTGTTTTAATCAAATGGTTTTTCCGGAAAATAAGTTTTGTTGATTTCATAAGACCACTTGTGGGTTAGGGGATTCATTCATCACTTTGTTTTTCAAAATACCACTTGTAGGAAATCAAGTACAACTTAATGTCCCTGATTCATCACTTGAAGATAAAACCTCTCTTTCAACCACTTGTCGATTTGCTTACCAACAATTACCAACCTGTAGGTTGAAATCTCAAAATGCCGATTCCTACTCCACACTTACCAACCTGGGAGTTCCGGCAAGTCATACTTCTACAAAAACAATTTTCATAAACAAAGAATGATGCCGATTCATTCTCCGCGATTACCAACTTAGGAGCTCCGGCAAGTCAGGTTTTATCAGTTAGAGAGTTTCTCCCAAGCCTGACAGTCCTTGGGAGATTCCGAGTTACCAACACTCGTTTGCTTACCTTCCATCTTTTTCTCATAGAATTCTTTAACCCCATTGGCTTTACCATCAATCATTTTACGAAAAATGTTTTGCACTATAGGGTTAAAAGTCTTTTCAACATCAAATTCTTTCTTTTCAGAAAAGAATTGATTTGAAATTTCAACTTTACCAATTTTTTTCTTAAAATTCTCAGCCCGCAATGGTGGAAAATTTGAATCATCCAAAGGCGGAACAAACTTCTCATCTTTCACAACTACTTTTGGCTCCTCTGATATTGTGGAATCAGATTCATCACCAGAATGTTCACTTGAATTCTTAACAACCCATTTTTGGTTGTTAAGTTTCTCCTTTCTTTTGTAAACATCTTTCGAACATTCACCAATCTCAAAAATTGAATTTTTGAAAATTTTAGATCTGTCAATTGGTGGTTCAAAGTCAACCATTTTTTCTTTGAGTTTACCAGAGACTTCCTGTTTCATTTGTATTGCCTTTGGACAATTCCTGGCAATGTGACCAACTGTTTTACATTGAAAACACGTTCTCGTCTCTATCTTCTTCTGAACAACACTTTTCTTCATTTCCTCTTGCTTCTTGGCAAGGAATTCTTTGTTAGATTGCTTTATGAAAACTTGCTCTTTTTCTTCTTCAGATGTTTTTCCTGAAACAAACACAGTTTTTGATTTATAAATTTTCTCATTTTCTTTTTGTAATTACCATTATGGTTTGGTCTCTTTTGAAAACCAGAACCAGAATTGTAACCCTTTTTCTTGTTTAATCTTTGTTGAACTCTTGAGGTGTAAGGATTAGGTTTTTTAGAAGAATTTTCATCTTTTATTTCAGAAATATTAATTTCAGTTAGTTTGAAAACTTTTTTATCATTTCTGATTTAACACCTCTGATTGGAAAAATCTCATCAGAATATAATTTATCAGAATCATTCAAAGTATATGCTACTTTGATAGGTTCGTCATTCAAATTAGATTTTGATAACAAACATTCTTTATCATAAACCCGTTTGTCCTTTTTGACTGTTGACTTTGATGGTTTGGACTCAGACTTTGACTCGGATTTGAACTCCTCTGTTTCATCCTTATCTAACACCTGATCAACCACTTTCTTTATTAACTCGGACTCATGATCAGTGTCGGACGATGTGAATGTGACATCAATGTTTTTTGGCAAATTATCTGAAGACTCAGACTCCCACTGTAAATTTGTTGCCTTTTTGACTCTTTCTGAATTTGGATTTCGAGGAGAATATCCATTTTCGACCGGGGGTGGACATTTGTTATAGACAACACTTGGTTTCTTACCAGAAATTTTCACTTCATCATCTTCTTTTGTTTCAGACTTTTTCTCTTCCGAAGTCTTCTTTTCTTCAAACGTCTTCAATTCTTCCACCATGGGGTAAATCCTGTCAACAACAAAAGTAGAACATGAGTAACATTTTAACAATCTATTAACTCTCTCCGTTTCAATTCTCTGTGTTTCTAGCTTTAATTCAAGTTCAACACACTTCTCAGTAAAATAATTGACATCGTCAAGCTGTCTCATATATGCTCCTTTAAGTGTATTCATTGCTAAAGCTTGTTCACTGCTTGTTTCGTTGTATTGATTCATGGCTTTGTTCAAGACATCATATGATTCTTTCAGCCTTTTTATGTTGTGTAGCAATTCATTGTTTTGCTTTATCAGAGAATCACAATTCATACACTTCTCAGAAACCTTGACTGCATCAGCATCTGTTTTAATTTCAAATGCTGGAACTTCTTTGACTTTTCTTATTTGAATTTCTTATTCAACTTCCTTCTTTTTCTCAGTTTCACCATATAGACGTTTTCTGACTTTTTCTGCCCAATAGTCATCAGTATAATCATTGATAACCTGAGCAACAACAGCTTTAGCTTTTAAAATCTCTTTGTCAGGACAAAACTTATCTCAGCTAAAATTTTCCCAGCTAAAACTTTCTGGTAATCTTTCATCATCTTGATTTATCAGACATGCTTTATTATCAGCTGGAATATATTTATCCCAACTGAAATCTTTTGATGAACTTCCATCATTTTGATTGACCAGACACGCTTTCTTTGAATCTTCAATCACTTTCCTAGCATGAGCAGTTTGTGGTTGTTCTTGTTGATACGGCTGTTGAGCAACTTGATGATAAATCGCCTTTCGATAGTAGTCGTTGTTTCCAAAAGGATTTTGAGCTCCATTTGCTTCGCGATTTGTGCACTCTCTTTTGAAATGCCCCTTTTCCCTGCAACAAAAACAAGTGACTTTAGATTTATCAAATCCTAAAGTTGAAACATTTGCATCACGGAAATCATCTCTTCCTGTAATTTGTTTAAACTTTTCAGCTCGTCTCAACACGCTCGCCAAGCACCACTTTATATCCATCAATTCCATCTCCTCAGCATCAACTTGATCGTAATCCTCTTTTGTAAGCATTGGATTCCCGATCCTCCCTGCAACCAAATTACCATAAGATTCAAGCACAATTACTAACAAAGACATATGGCTCTTAGCTACTTCCTCTGAATAATTTTGATCATTTTCCAGATTTAATGCAATGTTGCATTGAAGAACTTTGCCACTCTTTGTTGCTGTAAAATGTGGATCAAACGATGGAAATGAAGTAAATCCTGTTTTGCTGCTTGATCCCTGAGATGAACTTTCAGAAGAACTTTTTGCATTGAAAGCCGTTTCAATCTTTGGTGAAATGTTGGTCTTCTCACTAACTCCACCTTTGTAATACAACCCAATGTCTTGTTCTCCATCATAGTTCTTCATCCTAGCAATTTTCCTTTGTTCCATCTCTTGAGCTTCAAGATGTTTAATAAACTCACTTAGCGTGATATTGTTAAAATCTGGTTTATTTTTCAACATCATCAAATACGTTCCCCAAATATCATGTGGCAACGCATCAGCTAGCTTCTCAATCAATTCATCTTTATCTTTGTTGATACCCAATCTGTTCATGTTTTTCACCAAGTTGCAATATCTTTCGATAATCTGCTTGGTGTTCTCCGTTCTCAACCCACGAAATAGATCAAATTCTTTTTTCAGAAGCGACTTTTTGTTCTTGAGCATGTCATCACTACCAAGAAACTTAGCTTCTAACTCTGTCCAAATTGAATATGCACTTCCATTATGTTGAAGTAAGATCAAAATGTCTTCTTTAATCGCTTGCTGCAACAAACTAACCATCAACTTCTCATCTTTGTATTTCTTTTACTCATCAGCACTCAATTCTCTAATTGGTATTTTCACATTATTGTTCCCGACTGGTCTAGCATATTGAACTTCAGTATGTTCCCATGCATCTAAATGATATGCCTCAACCCAATTAGCAAAACGTTCGGACCATCCACTAAAATCATCAATGTCCATAAGCTTCGGTGGTTTTTGTGTTGTTCCTGTCTCATTTTCAAGTAACGTACTCTGAGCAATAGTCATCGGACTAGCAAAGGCATTATAAAACTCATTCTCCATGTTTCGATTTTCAAACATTCACAAACTGTCAGATTCAAACGAAATCAAGTCTCACACGGAATCAGTTTTCAAATGGAATTACGTTTCAAACGAAATTAATCTTCTTTCAAGCGGAATCAACTTTTGGTGCGAAATCACCTGCACAACAATCTCAAGCGAAATACCAACTCACACGGAATCACTTTTCACGCAGAATCAACCTTTGGTGCGAAATCACCTTCAAACGGAATAGCTGATTTCGAGTGAAATCAACTGTTATTTCGTGCGGAATTACACTATGATGCACACTCTCAAGCGGAATCACCTTTGAAACGAAATTACGATCTGATTTCGAGCGAAATCACACTTTCGGACAGTTTTTTCAAAAATTGATCATGTTATACTTCGAATTAGAGTCTGATTCTTTCTAGGGTTTGTTAAAACACTGTTTCACATATAATGTGAGAAAATCAAGTCATTTTAACCGTGAAAATTTGTTTAATTTTGAAAAGAAGGTGTAGAAAACAGATTTTGCAGCTGAAATGGTAAGAACTCTTCCTCCTGAGCTCTGATACCACTTGTAGGATCGATTTGGGACCCAAACGAGTCGTTCAGAAGAGGTCTTCACCAATACAAAAGGCGGAAACAAGTGTATCAATGTTATTTCAGCTGATTTGCACGAGAAATCACTTTAAACTGTCTTTATATTGAAACCAGATCGATTACAATGCTGTAGACACTTCGGCAGAGCTTCGCTACCGGAATCAGAATCGTTACAAATAACTAGGCACTTCAGGTATTTATAGGGTTGGTAATTCCGATTGAAACTGCCCAAGCGGAATCTAATTCCGCACGAAATGGCACAAGCGAAATCAACATCTGATTTCAAGCGGAATTAACCACTTGATTTCGTTTGAAATGACACTGTGTCATTTCAAGCGAAATTACCTATAAACACATTTTCTCGTTTTTCGTGCCCTGGTCTATCTATTACAAATACAAGACGAAGTCGACAGACGTATGCACCAACACATTGGCATTTCTCCTTTTATAGAAAGTATAGATAGATTATGAATATATAAAAATGCATAAAAGTCAAACTCAAATTTATACGTATAGGTTTTTAACGAGACAATTTCGACCTTGAACACCTTAAACCGTTTCTAACGGGAGGCCATTGAGATATCTTTGGACTAATATGGAAGAGGCGTAGGTTAGAAAGGGGGCGCCCAACCCCTCGAACTTTTCGCTCAGTAGTGTTATGTATGTATCTTTCGTATAGAAATTTTTAGGTATATACGTTTTCGACCCCCGATTCTACAAAAATTTCTGGGTATATACGTTTTCGAACCCCCGTCAGAAATCTCAAGCTTCGCCAATACGTGGAAGAAGGAAGGAGTGCCGCTTGTTCACAAGGGCAACATATGTAAGACCTATGAAAGAGGAATGAGAAAGAACCATCAAAGTTCGTAAACGAGATGATGATCTTAGCAAAATAGATAGAATATGCCAAGAGAAAGAGAAGACATGAGTTTGCGTAAAATAACTTATAGGGTGTAATTTGTAAACAATGTGAAATCTATGGGTGTAAAGCGAAAAATGTCACGAAAATCGAAAAGCAAAAAGCCTCGAAAGTCGCGATCCCTGAAAAAAGCATATTGAAAGAAGCCCTTTTACATTTCCTCGTAACCCACGTGCTAAATTGCGCCGTATGTTGCCAGTTTCCCCTTCCCATCAACTATCTCTTTCTCCTCAAATACACCAATTTATATCCAAATCATATTATTCCTTTTTATCTTTTTCTTTATTAATTAATTAAATATGCTTTAACAAATCTAAATCTTTTTGACAAAGTTTTCACAAAAAGTTAAAAGTTAATTGTTTTATTTTTATTATATCTATGGGATTAGGATCAAATACAAAGGATCCTAATTGTAAGAAGTGTAAGAAGGATTTATAGAGTGACAAGTGTCCAATAACCTAAAAAAACCCACTACACAAAAAAACCCACTAAAAAAAAAAAAAAACTTAAACATCCACCACCACCAAAAACACCCCCCCACCCCCACCCCTTGAAATGTTAAAAGACTTGTTAGTTCATTTAGGCTCAAGCCCATGACTTTATAGCCTAGTGGCATCTTGGGGGTGAGATAAGGCTTTGGACTAATAGGTCCTGAGTTCGGTTCTCACAAAGGGGTTTTTTCCATATTTATTGGGTTTCCTCCTGAATTGGTGTATATGCATTATGCCTAGTGGAGATGGATATGATCGGGTGGTTCCGCTAGTGGCACGATGATACTCCAGTGGTCCGTCAGTGATCCAAATTTGCCGTTCAAAAAAAAAAGTTCATTTAGGCTCAAACTATCTACACACCAAGTGTGTAGATAGCCAATCCAAAAAGGTGTTTTTTGTCCTATGTGCATACCCTGCAGTGTTGAGCTGTGGCCAAAGCGCGGCGTTTTGGTCCTGTCAACCAGACAAAGACTGACGGGTGTCTGACGGGTCTGTTGACCGGATCAAAACGCCGAGCTTTGGCCGCGTTTTGGTCCTGTCAACCAGACCGGGTGTCAGTCTTTTGTCTGGTTGACAGGACCAAAACACGCCCAAAGCTCGGCGTTTTGGTCCGGTCAACAGACCCGTCAGACACCCGTCAGTCTTTGTCTGGTTGACCGGACCAAAACGCTGCGCTCTGGCCACAGCTCAACACTGCAGGCAGTGGCGGATCTAGGATTCCGACCAAGCGGTAACATTTTATAAATAAGCGGTAACGAAATCGAAAAAACGTCAAATTTTTTCAATATTTACACTAAAAACATCAAAAATTTTCCGACCAAGCGGTAGCGGAGGCTACCCCTTGTTCCTCTTTACATCCGCCCCTGACTGCAGGATGTGCATATAAGACAAAAAACACCTTTTTGGTGTGCCAATAGACAAATGGGTGTGCAAATAGGTACACCCTATCATGTTTATATTGGAAACCAAACAGGTTAAAAACTGAACTATTTATGTTATTGTGCTCATGATAATTCTTTTCCATCATAAAGTTACTAAAGATTATAATATCTCAAAGAATATTAAATATTTTGTCATATAGGAAAACATATAATAAGAAATAGAGTTAAATGCCGCTGTGGTGTTTGTGTTTTTGGTCATTTTATCAGTTTAGTTCAAAGGTTTAAAACATTGTCATTTTAGTACAAATAGTTTAAAACATACTTCATCTATTTTTTTTCTGTTAACAAGAAGAGGAATTCAGTCATTTTATATGTAATACTGTTAACTAGAAGGGCAATTCAACCATATAAAATGACCGAATTGTCTTTCTATTAACAGAAAAAATAGATGAAGTTAACTCAGTGACTAAAATGACAACGTTTGAAACTTTTTGGACTATAAACAAAACGTTTCTAAACTCATAAATACATACATGCACAAATGAACAATCAACCCTACATCCTTATTTTTCTTTAGTTAAATATACTTTTTAATAATAATAGTGATAATATAACTAACTCATTACATATTACTACATTATTACTATGAATTATAAATTAACTCCAACGTCATATATTCTCTAATACGTATACCTTAATAAAAAAGTAAAAAGTATTAAAATAATGTATGCCAGTTTCCGTATATTCAATCTATAGTAGATTGGAAATTTTGTCTTTCCTACAGAGATGATGTATAAACGTTAACTACCAATTTTTAAATACTCTCTCTCTCTCCTGAAAGTGTGAGTTCGTTTTCGTGCATCTATACTCCTCCTTTCTCTGTTCCTGCAGAGCTTTTCTGGTGGAAATATTAATTTAATTTAAAAAAATCTTGAAATCTCAGAGTTTAAAGCAGCAAATGTAATACACAAAGTGTTAATAAGATCTTAGCAAGCACTCTCAATTCTTTCTTTCTTTCTGGTTTATAATTTATATAATTTTTTATTTTATATATATAATAATTATATTATATCCAAAGGTGTTTTTATTTTGTATTTTTGTGGAGTGAAAATCAGTATTATGACCACTTTCACAGAAAGGTGATTGCTTTTCCATGGAGGTCCCTATGAACACTCAAAGACAGAGCACTCCTCATGCTTTGGTAGGTGTGCTTTGATGCAAAAAAAAAACAGAACTTTTTCTTCTTCTTTTTTTTTTTTTGGTTTTTTGATTGCAAGTTAGCCCCACTTAGATTTTGCAGGTTTTATGTTTGTTGGTTGTGTGTTTTTGGGGGCATTCTCTGTGTTTATTTGGATTTGATTTTAGATTCCTCTGTGTGTGCCCCCTAATTTAGATATCATATTCCTTTCATTCATTTCTTCCTGAGAAATGTGAGAATATTTGCTTCTTTTTTGTTGTGGTGGGGTTTCTTTGGTCAAAACTTGATTCAAGATTGAATTTTTGGAATCTTTATGACATGGGTTATGAAGCTATGATGTGATTTTGGCTAAAACTTGAACCAAGATTGAGTCTTTATGATCTTTTTGACATGGGTTATGAAGATGTGATGTTATTTTGGTCAAAATTTGAGTAAAGGTTGGATTTTTATGATCTTTATGACATGGGTTATGAAGATGTAATGTGATTTTGGTCAAAACTTGAATAAAGATTGAATCTTTATGATTTTTATGACATGGGTTATGAAGATGTGATGTGATTTTGGTCAAAATTTGAATAAAGGTTGGATTTTTATGCAATGGGTTATGAAGTTGTGATGTGATTTTGGTTAAAATTTGAGTCAAGATTGGATTTTTTTATTCTATTTTTATGATGTTTATTTCATGGGTTATGAAGATAACCTTATTTTGTTCTTCTTAAAGTTGTTGATGTAGAAAGGAACTGGAGTATGACCACCATTCAAGAGAAGCTGAATACAACAAGTGTCAACACTGGGACACACAGTTTAGTTGAGGAAATGAAATTGTTGAAGGAAATGCAAGACCATTCTGGTAAATTTTTATTTTTAATTTTCCAACAAATATTGTTATTGCTCATATATATAAATATATATACTTTCATTGTAGGAATAAAGAAACCAATAAATTCTGAACTATGGCATGCATGTGCTGGACCATTGGTCACCCTCCCACAGGTGGGAAGCCTTGTTTATTACTTCCCACAAGGACACAGTGAACAGGTTTGATTTCCATTATTTGTTCGTATAATCTGTTGCTAAGTTTAGTTTTTTAATACATCTTAGTGTACTTTGCAAATTTCTTGATTTTTTATATAAATCTTTATTTTAACAGTTTTGCTTGAATTAAAATCTTGGCTTTATCATCCTTTACTTCAACCATTTTGCTTATATTGCAATCTTGTTTTGTATACTTTGCTGTTAATGCATCTTTGATTTTTGTACATTATCTTGTGTCTATCATGTTTCGGTCGTAGGATATGTCTATAGGGGTGTGGACGGTTCAGTTCGATTCGGTTTTATGGCAAAGCCAAAAACTGAAACCGAAATTTCGGTTTTTGAAAACCGTTTGGTTTCGGTTTTTTTGGTTTCAGTTATTTCGGTTTTAGCAATGGTTTGGTTCGGTTTTCCGGTTTTTTGAACGAAATTTCGGTTTTTTGGTTTCGGTTTTTCGTTCCCCTTATTTATAGTTGCATGAAAAGTGGTCCCTTTGAATTTGGATTTTGATGGATCCAATATTTTTTTTTGACTAGATTATGTACCACCATAACCATTTTTTTTAATAAATTGTTAAGGTGCACTTCATTTAGTATTTTTTGGAAGTTATAATCATTGGTTAGGGGCTTGGCTAACAAAAAATGTCTTTACCAGGTTGCGGTTTCAACAAATAGAACTGCGACATCGCAAGTTCCAAACTATCCAAATCTTCCTTCTCAACTGTTATGCCAAGTTTTAAATGCTACCTTACATGTATGTCCCCTATATTCTCATCAAACACTGTATACATTTTCACCTTTTATAATGCTCTCCCTTTAAATCATTTTGTTTATTTGATGGTTTACATAGGCGGATAAAGATACCGATGAGATCTACGCCCAAATGAGTCTTCGACCCGTAAATTCGGTGAGTTATGTAGATACAATCACCCATAAAGAAAAGTCAAAGTACTTTGACTTTTCAAGTGTCAACTTTATCTTAAAATTTAAAGAAGTCCATATTTTTTGTGCAAAAGGTTTTAAGTCTGTGGTAAATATTAAGAGAGCTAAAACACTTTCTTTTTCTTGATTTAATTAAGTGACTGAATATTGGTTGAATTTACTTGACAATTAGGAAAAAGATGTTCTTCCGATACCGGACTTCGGGATCAAACCAAGTAGACATCCAAACGAGTTCTTCTGCAAGACTTTGACCCCGAGTGACACAAGCACTCATGGTGGATTTTCTGTACCTCGTAGAGCCGCAGAAAAACTTTTTCCGCAGTTGGTAATATTTCTATTTCTTGATAAAAAATATATAAAATCATTATTTGAACAATGCTTTAAATGATCATAAATTTTTGTGATGGTTTAATTTTCTTTAGGACTTTTCAATGCAACCTCCAACTCAAGAGCTTATCGTTCGAGATTTGCATGATAACACATGGACTTTCCGTCACATATACCGCGGTAAGCATTTAATATAGTTTTTATTTTGTGTGCCTTGAGTTGAAAAGCAAGTTTAAGTGTTTTAATTATTTTTATTTTGGTTCTAATTTGGATAAGAAGTGAAACAAAGCTAACAATTTGGTTAATTTTGCATCAAGGGTAGTCTTGTGATTTTTTTTTAATTTATAAAGCTTCATTTGAGAGAGAAGTTTTTAAAATGGTGCAAACGAGCCGAACCGAAGTCGAGCTTAAACTTGGCCTTGTTTAACTTAAGAGAGCTCGAGTCGGCTTGTTTTGAGCTCTAGCTCTATATCTTGAAACACGACTCATGAGCAATTTTTCAAACTCGAGCTCAACTTAACTCCTTTATTATTTGTTAATTATTGGCAAATTGGAAAATAATAATCCTATCTTTCTGAAATTGGCCGATAAGAATTCCAAGTCAGTTATTAGCCAACAATAATCCGACCTCGTCCAATTTTTTTGTAAAATAGTCCGCCAGTAAAATAGCTTAACGGAGTTAAGTGTTTTTCCGAATTACAAACCGATGTTTTAGGGCTTTTGATCAGAACGAGAATACGAGTCGATTGATGTAAAATTACCTCAAAATACTGCCCCCAACCCACGAAAACGGTGCTTCAATTCGGGTGTTTAACTTCCAATTAACAAAATTCAAGCCATTTCGATCACAATTTCGAGGTAAGTTTTACATCAATCGACTCGTATCCTCGTTCTGATCAAAAGCCCTAAAACATCGGTTTGTAATTCGGAAAAACACTTAACTCCGTTAAGCTTATTTTAACGGCAGACTATTTTACAAAAAAATTGGACGAGGTTGGATATTATTGGCTAATAACTGACTTGGGATTATTATCGGCCAATTTCAGAAAGATGGGATTATTATTTTCCAATTTGCCTTAATTATTTATTTATATATAAATATAATTATTTTTTTATTTTTATAAGAATTTAAATATAAACATATAATATGTTTAGATATTTTTATCATAATTATATATAAAATAATAATATTTATTGTGTAGTTATATATTTATTATATAGAAACAATAAGTATCATATTTATATAAACAATAGGCCTGTTTAGGCTGGCGAGTTTAATCAAACTCAGTATATGAAGCTCGGTTGATTTCCAAATGAGTTTCCAATCTAAAAACGTGTCGGGCTTGGGCTTGTTTACGCTCGGCTGATATTTCCATTCCGATTTGTGTTTTAACTTTAGATCTTGTATTCTAATGCAGGGCAGCCAAAACGACACCTACTTACTACGGGTTGGAGCATGTTTGTTGGTGCTAAAAGACTTAAAGCTGGTGATGCTGTTCTATTTATCAGGTATAATTTCCTAAAGATCAATAAATCCAAATTAACAACCATTTGGAAAGAGGGAGTATGTCAATTCCCGATTTTGACCTTAAAGTTTAACGGACTTAACACCCCTGTGGTAATACAATTACTTGAAGCAAACAACAAAAAGGACATGGCCATTGGCCAGTCCACATGATGATTACAAGGGATATTTTCGTCTTTAATCTTGTTTTGCTGAAATGGGTATGTAAATTGACTGTGGCAAAACAAACATTTAAAGTCACCAAACATTTCCCCTCAAAAACTTTTCTTTCGTAACGGTCAATAAACTTATACAGACTAGGGTGGTTTGTTTTTTGAATTAGACTCGAAAATTATGATATTCGAACTGAATGGGATTACATTATATATAATTTTTCTTTAATTAAATACCTATGAGTATTTATTTATTTATTTATCATCTATCATAATTCGTGTTATTCGAATCAACCTGATTTCAAATCGTCATTTTGAGTTGCAGTTTGGTTCGAATTTGAATAAACAATAACCTAAAAACCGACCCGACGAACACCCCTAAATTATAAACTTATGTTTTATTATTTTTGTTTTGTAGGGATGAGAAGTCACAGTTACTATTGGGAGTACGACGGGCAAATCGTCAAAATTCATCTTTGCCATCATCGGTTCTATCTGCTGATAGCATGCACATTGGAGTCCTTGCTGCTGCGGCTCATGCTGCTGCTAACCGAACCCCCTTTACAATATTCTACAACCCGAGGTAACCGTGGTGGCAAAATGAGCGGGTCAAACTGGCCCACATTGGAGTCCTTTTAATTCGGTTCACAAACACTTTTCTAAGTCCATTTTTATAATAATGTCAATGTTCGATACAAGTACAAAAGCTAAACCATTACAATAATAATCTTCATTTCTTAATAAAATACTTTTGATCCTTTCCCTTCTAGCTTATTTTGTTACTAATTTGACCCGTTTGAGATAAAACATTACCAAGACAACCCGTTCATAATTGTTTTTTGAAATTATTTTCTTTATTAGGGCATGTCCTTCGGAATTCGTGATTCCATTGGCGAGGTATAGGAAAGCGGTCTACGGTACACAACTTTCAGTTGGCATGAGATTTGGAATGATGTTTGAAACCGAGGAATCCGGAAAACGCAGGTATGCATATCTACATCTATATATACATATATTACAATGAATGTAGAATTGTGTGATGTTGGATATTTTAGTGTAATTTGAGATTGCGTGTGACATACAAATAAGAGTGCACGCTTATTTGAATGTCACCGGGACTAACGGGGGATCCAAGGGGGCAGCGCCCCCTTGGCGGGGGTTCGGGGGCAGCGCCCCAGAGAGAAGCGGGGTCCAAGGGGCAGAGCCCCTGGCTGGGGTCGAGCTAAATATGCACTTTTGGAACATGAGGGACTAAAGGGGTTTTTTGTTCAAAATTTAAAACTGCAGCAGTTGTGGAAAACTGGATATACGCTCTCAAACGGTTTTTGGGAAAACCCTAGACGAATTTACAGTTCGTCAAAAATCCCTCAAAATTCTCTCAACCAAATTCATACAGAAATCTAGAATCAATCTGATTTTATCCGATCAAAGATTGGTAGCCACTCCAATTGTTTGATCTGAAAGTGATTACACGACTTCAGATTTATCCAAGCAATTTTCGAATTTCCCCATCATCTTGTTGTTGGATGCAGATACATGGGCACAATTGTTGGCATTAGCGATGTGGATCCATTAAGATGGCCCGGATCTAAGTGGCACAATCTTCAGGTTGAGTGGGATGAGCCCGGTTGTGGTGATAAGCAAAGTAGAGTTAGCCCGTGGGATATCGAGGCTCCGGAGAGTCTCTTCATATTTCCTTCACTCACTTCGAGTCTTAAACGACCATTTAATTCGGCTTTTCTAGGTGAGTTCCGTCTTCTTATTTATGCAACGAATATGAAACCGATCCGTTAGTGACGTTTTTGTAATAATTAATCATTAGGAGCACAACCAGAATGGGACATGATAAGCCGACCGTTCATGCGGGCCCCGGATAACATAAACGGAAACTTTTCAAACCAGTCGATGCCTAACCTATGGCCGGAACAACTCATCAAGATGTTAATGAAACCTCAAATCGCTAACAACTCCACAACCGTTGGAACTAACATTCAAGAAACTTTTCCTGCCAATAGAAATCAGTTACAACTCGAAAACATGCTAAACCGGCCCCAGTTTCAACTTATTCAAACTAACGCCGCCATAACCACCACCAACGTCGCCACGGCCACCACCACCGTAGTGTCAAGCACGCCACCACAATCCAGCCCAAATCCTTCTGGAGTCCAACAGTCTCAACAATCGGAAACCGTGAAATCGGAATCGAAACCAATCAACTCTCCTCCGAGTCTTGCACAAGAGCTTCCGTTTCTTAATCAGCTGTCTCCGTTTGATTCGAGCATACTTCACGGTCAACAATTCGATTCGCCTCAGATTGATTCTTCTAGTCTTAATGGGCTATTCCCGTATGCGGATACTAATGTACTGAACTCGTATCCGACTCTTGGGCAGGAAACGTGGGACCCACAAGTGAATAACAACCCCAAATGTTTTGTACAACAGAACACATGTCCCTCAAACGCGTACGGTTTCAAAGACTTATCAGATGAGAGCCACAGTAATCCTCAAAATGGCAACGTATACAACTGTCTCAATTTCGAAGGTAGTAATGCTGGTAGTACCGTGGTCGATCCTTCGGTTTCTAGTACAGTTTTGGACGATTTTTGCAACTTGAAAGATATTGAGTTCCAAAACCCTTCTAGTTATTTAGTGAGTAACAATTTCAGCTCGAGCCAAGATGTTCAGTCGCAAATCACGTCGGTTAGCCTTGTCGATTCTCAAGCTTATTCCATGCAAGAACTGCCCGATAACTCGGGTGGGGCCTCTTCTAGCAACGGGGAGTTTGATGATAGCGCTCTTTTGAACAACAACACGTGGCAACAAGTTGCTCCTCCTCCCCGTGTACGAACCTACACGAAGGTCAAAGCTCGAAACTTTCTTTGAATTTACGTTAAAGATTAAGTTTTTGAAACTCGGGTTTGTATTTAAAACTTGTCTTTTGTTGGTGGTATTGCAGATTCAAAAGGCGGGATCGGTTGGGAGGTCTATCGATGTGTCGAGCTTCAAGAACTATGATGAACTTTGTAGTGAAATTGAAAAGATGTTTGGGCTGGAAGGATTGCTTAACGATTCAAGAGGATCGGGTTGGAAGTTGGTGTATGTAGATTTCGAGAATGATGTTCTTCTAGTCGGAGACGACCCATGGGAGTAAGTTCGATGTCTATTAAGGGTGTTCATAAACCGTTAAAACATACCCAACCGTCCAAACTGAAGCACACCGGCCAGTTTTAGATCCTAACAGTTTGGCTCACGGTTCGGTTATGGCAGCGGTTCAGTTGAAAGTTAATGCCAGCCGTTTAACTTTTTATTATATGTATCTGTATATATGTGTGTATATTAGAGGTGTCTAGATAGTTTCTTTACAAGCTGAACTGACTTTTTAATCGAACCGGTTTTTTGAGTGGTAAAGAAACCGTTTTTTTTTTAAACCGGTTTCAAAGGATCAAACCCCAAACCTATTAAACTGATTCGGGCTGCGGGTTATAAACTGTTTTTAACCGTTTTTAGAACCGGTTTGGTTTATAAACCGATTTCAAAGATCGAGAGTACGAACCGGTATCCAAATCGCCAGGCCGAGTCAGGATGAAACCGGTTTTTTTTTTTTTTTTTTTTTCCGGTTCAGACCGCTTTTACATGTCTAGTGTATACACACATAAATTATTTCTAAAACGTATATCTATTTATATGCATTACAACCATGAAGCATATAATATGTTTGGTTTTTTTAATACAAATTGATATTTTTGAGAAAAAAAAAATCAGTTCAAAGCACTAAAACCTAATCGTGAAACCGGTCTGACCGACCAAGCCAACCTAGCCGGTTTGGTTTGTCGTTCAGCAATAATTTGCGTCAAAATTGTATGAACCGGACCATGAACACCCCTACACTGTCTAATATTATAATAAATAAGTAATCTAACTATAACAAATGATCAAAATGCAGGGAATTCGTAGGGTGTGTGCGATGTATCAGGATACTCTCACCTTCTGAAGTTCAGCAGATGGGTGAAGAAGGAATGCAGCTTCTCAACAGCAATGCAGCATTGCAGGCCGAGATGAACGGTGGCTCGGTATCAGACAATGGGCCCCGCACTTGGGTTGGCCCCACATGAACTAACTGCTCTTAACCATCATGGACCGGAACTAGCCGCTGTTAGTGAGGAAACGACCCATTATTGTAGCTTTATTAACATTTGAAGCACTATATTAATCCCAGTCTCTTGAACAAGTATTTTCTAATATTATCATAGATTTATGAAAACTGAGTGACTCGAAAGTCGAAATGCTGCTTGAAAAAATGAATAGCCATTATCGTCTTCGTTTGCTTGCTCGACAAGTTATTGTTCGAAAGTTAAGCATAACTTGGCTTCTACGTTAAGACAAGACTGTCTTAATTTGCTGGAGTGGGTCGGGTTGGCGGATTGGACTAGACAAGAACTTGAAAATGTTACACGGACACATGACTTGTGTATATTCATGGGTTGATACAGACACGTATTAAATGCTTTAAAAGTTATTTTCAAACAATTTATTTTTCAACTTTTAAGCTTTGGCATAAGAAAACCTAAATTGTTTAAGCTTTTACATCAATTACAACGTAAAAAAAAAAGAACAAGTAACCAAACGGATTTAAGAGCAAAACCGCCAAGTTAACACAAACATAACCGATTTAGCTAAACGTATCCATAAACAGTTACCTTCAATCCAAGGCGTTATGGTTTTATAGTCCACACTCCATCATTAACACATTATATATTGTTAGACTAGGTTAATGCCCGCGTAATACGCGAGCTTCAACCAAAACAATATTATTTACTTTGAAATGAAATGTTCTGTACAAACGCATACATTGGAAAAAATAAACAGAAAATTATTCAATCTCGGATAAAACTTCCTTGTATACTACATATGAAGATTGTCAATGCTTACAAAACTACCTAAGAGTGATCACATCTTTCAAATAAAATAACAAAATTTTATTGCGAAAATATGAAGATTGTGAATGGTTAGAAGAATCGATACCTAATTTATACAAAAGAATATCATATAACTATTGTATAAATCAAGAACGTAACGTTATAAACATAAGAAAACGTTAACCTAGCCGGAAGTTAAAAATGACCATATGAGAAAAACAAAAGTACTTGATAAACTATTGTAAACATATATAAAGACAATGATAAGACAATGATAATAACATCAAACAGTAACACCATTCAACCACATATTTAACTAAGTTATTTGTACCATTACAAAACATCAACATAAACTAAACTATAATAAAGTAAGCAAAGTTTTCATGTCCATCAACCCAACATCCAAAATGTACATATCAAATATACTAACCAACAACTTAACAAGCCATAGCTGTTATAAACAAAATGCATACCAGTCTTGCTTAGATCGAGGTTACATCATTCAACACAACCTTCTTCTGGGATGTTACATAAGTGAAGTGTAACATATGACCAAACTCCAACTGATTATCTGCCATGAACTTTCTCCAACCATCAACGGCGTAACGTAATGTACCACCGTTTAACTCCGTCTTCGTCTCATAAACCTCCACATCCCCAGTCATGTTTTGAACATATAAAGGTTCCAAGTTATCAGACAGGCCTGCTCTGTTTACAACTTCAACAGGAAGACGCTAAATGCGTTTAAAGAAAAACAAATAAAAGTCAATAGAAAAAATGAAATAAATATGATGGTAAATGATGTAAAAAAAACATACCAGCCGATAGTCTCCTTTACGACTAAAGTTGAAGAATTCAGGATCCGTGCCAACACCAGAAACTTTGCGTGCATTCCTTGTACTCTTCTTACAATGCTTCACTTTTTGAACATCATTTAACCGTTTCTTTCCCTTGTTTATGAAAAAAATATATATATAAACATGGTTAACAGAAAATATAGTATATACTGTACAATTAAAGTTTTCTTGTATAAAGAGTATTTATGAAATTGAATAAAACACTGCTTTGGCTTAAATTCAATTTTATTGTTAATGTTAATGTATGTATAAACTATTATATTAGGGAAACAATTGTATATTAACTAATAATCAATAATCTGAAATCTTTTAATAAAAAATCACTTAAAGAATTTTACGCATACTATTTAGACTTTGTATGACTTATAAACCATTTACACCATTGAATCTAAACCTATTCACTTTTTACTAATTAAGACTCGTTTCATTCTACTTGAAAATGAATCTCAACAGATTCAACTTGACCACCAAAAAATAAATAATGAAATATTCTAGAATTTGAATTTTAAACATGTTATTCAGCAAGAATTATCAAATTTCTATGAAACCTTATGAATATGACTAACCAGACAATGACAATAAAAAACGGATATTAGTGACATAAATAAAAATATATTAAATATTTAATACCTTGACGTAATCAGCAGACGGACGATACGGGATCGAATTAGATTTTTGACTACATTGTCGGCCTTTGCATTCTTTCTTCAAATTCTCGACTGTCTCGGATATGTCAGCAAAAACTTTAGCTTTTCCTTTTCCTTTAACCTGTTGTGAAATAATAATATTAGTACATTCATTATTTTAATCTTAAATGTTTTTAGAAATCTATAAATAAAACAATACCGCATCATATTTCATATACAAAAGGTAATCGATTAAGTAGCATCTATTCATCAATAACACATATTTTCAGATTAATATCAAAAAACCAAAGATGTTACAAATCCAGTACATACTTAAACATCGCAATGAACATAATCGAAATAGTAATCAAGAGTAAAACAGAAAGAAACATAGGGCAAAAAACCAACCCAGACCTACTTTCAATACGTTCTTATCGAGCTGCAAATTTACTTAAACAACTAATATACTAAAGTTATTAAATTTATTGTATAATCTCATCAGTACTTGGAAAACTATTTGACTGGTAAACCTCCGAAATGAACAGTCTGGTTGTTAAACATCTAATACAACCAATGTGATTATTGAACCTATTTCATATACCTTATGTATCCATCACATTGATTTAACAATGTGTTTGTAGAACCAAACGACCAAAAAGAGACTATAACACTAAGGATCTAGATGCAAGCTCAGGTTTCAACTCAGTACTCAACTTAGTATCGTTTCATTCAAGCTTGAGTTTCTAAACATGACTTTTAATAAACATTAATCATAAATAAATTAATATAAATATATGTTAGTAGTGGTAAACTTACATCTTGAATTGTCTTGAAATGCGAAGCATCACCTTTCTTCAACGTCTCTTGAACATGAACCTTCTTCGGTGTAGGTGACCGGACTGTTCCTGCTGGTAGGCTTGTTGATTTCTTATACAAAGTAAGAAAATCATTAACAACATGAATTTTAAAAATCAAAAAATTTAATGCAATTTAAAAAGCACTATTGTTTGGATATAATTAATTAACTACCTTACTGAAAGATGGATTTTCTTCAGTAATATTAATGTTATCATCCTCCTCTATGTCCTGGAAAACATCATTATGAAAACAAATAAAAGACGGGTAAAATGGATACAAAATGTAATAGTTAATAGATATGCACCTTCAAAAGCGTTTCCAAGTAATCAGCCTTAGAGACCTCCAACAAATCATCATCATCAGATTCAACCTTCTTGCTCAACCTCATTTCTATCTCGTCTCGAGACATCATGAAAAAACCTAACGTAAATGGTTCAGAAATCAAGAATTTCTATAATCGTACAGTTAGTATAACTAAGTTTAATGGTTCGGAATCTAACTGTTCTTATAACGGTGTTTAACAAATTTTAACTGAATCATTTAATATCAAATCGTCATTGTCCGTTTATGACTACATTACGATCAGCAAATACACACATGTTGAACAGAGCATAAGAAAAATAAACTCAAAAGACTAAATTTTTAACCTTTAAACAGTCAATATTAGTAACACATTAGTATAACTGGATCATCTCTCAAATACATCAATGTAGTGTTAAATCAACGATTGGAAGTGATTAACTCAAAGATAATGTTAAAACTAAAGGAAGATTACGGTTATTACTTGCAAATAAGGATTTCAACATCAACGATTGTAACTGATTAAATCCAAATTCATGATAAAAGTAAAGAACGAAGACTATCGCAAACCTGTTAGTGACAATTCCGACAACAAAATCGGCGCTGACTGTTGTTCCGACGAAGCTTCCGGCGAAATTTTGGAGCCCTAGATACTGTTTTCGAAGAGTTAGAATGATGATTTGAGAGATGATATGATATAATAGCATGTATGTAATGATACAATCTATTGAATCAACCGTCATTTTAGAATTTTACATTTACACCCCCTTTAATTTCAAATATGACAAAATTGACAATAATCTAACCATCACTTACAACAACACCATTCTATTTACTAAATATTTATATAATTTTAACCAAGTGTGAAATTATAAATACATATTTAAGAGAAGTTGTAAACTGTTAAATGTTTTTTAATTAACCCAAAGTTTTCTGTAACATCTCAACTGATTTCCAACTTATCAACCGTGAATACTTACGGGTTGTCAATGTATCTTTATATAGAAAAAAATATATACATATATATTTATAATCTAACTTTGCATGATGAATAAGGATGATTAGTAAACGATAAGAACGTGTGTATGAGTAATACTAAGAAAAAACAAAGTTTTTTTTTATTCTTTTTATATCATATGATAAAAAAATGGTAAACAATTTAAGCAACATCTTCTTCTTTAACCTCTACTTTAACACGTGCAAGACGTCCTTCAGGAATATGAACCAAATCTTCTGTGCCTCTAAAAACCATCATATCAAATTTTGACTCCGAAATCTTGTCAAATATAATATAGTGTTCGTCTTGAATTTTCATGTCTTCTTTAATTTGATTCCATCCAGTAGTCATATACAAATTTTGACCATGTTTCTCCATAAAAACCAACCATGTACGGTTAGGATAAGCAGTTATAGTAACATGGTTGGTAGGTATTATGTTCTTCAACTTATGATGAACAAAAACTCTATCAATAAGCTGCAAGTAAAAAAAATTATCTTAAAAAAAGTTTTATAAACTTAGTAAAACACTAATATAGTACAAACATAAAAAAAATGAATTACCAAATGATCTTTATATTCAGATAACTGTGATGTTTGGCAATATAAGAAATCATTTTGAGCAAGTGCCAAATCTTGATAGAAGTATATCAGGCGAAAACTAAGACGACCTTTGTACTGAAATAAAAGCAATGACTTATTTGGTAATAGAAGTGATTGTATCATGTTGAACCATCCGTCGGGAAAAAAATATGAAGAGCCTGCTTTCCTAACTCTGACAGTAAAAACTCTTCGATCAGTGGTAATGATTTTAACCATCCCATCAGGAGCTAACTTGAAATCAGCTACCCAATTGTGGTAATTCCTTGGTAAAATCTGTATACAAAGTAAAAAATAAAAACAACATATTATAAAAAAAAGAAACTTGAAGATAACATCAACATACACGAGACTTCATCTTGTTGTCTGATAGATAAACTAAAAAACAATTTAACAACTCCATTGATATATGAAATTTGAAGAGGATGAAGATGATTATGTATTATGTATATTTATAAGATAAGGTTATTTAAGATTATAGTAATAGTCTGAATTATGGAAACATTATTTGTCTATTTTGTGCAAAAATATATTATGATTATATAAAAAAAAGATATAATAGTAAAGTTTATTGCTTACAAAGTGGATTATAGAAAAATAAAAATATAAAGACATTTATTGACAACATTAAAAGAGTATATTTAAAGATAAAAATAAAAAAAACGGAAATACTTTTTTTTATTTTTTAAAAAATGAAAACATTAAGAATTATTTAAAATTAGTATTTAATATTTGCTATATATTGATATATATATATATATATATAGATTTATAAACAATCTTAGTAAATATATAAAATAAAATTTGATTATGTATTACATAATTTCCATAACAATAATTATAGTAAAACCGATTAGATCTATAGTTTGATTGTATTTTAGTAACTAATTTTTATATGATTTTGAGTTTCCAAAGTTAGATTATGTCTTTCCGTTTTAGTAACGTTTTAAAATATAAAGAAATTTATTGACAAAATTAAAAGAGTATATTTAAATTTAGAAATAAAAAAACGGAATATGTTTTTTTTTTGAAACAAAAATTCAATAAAAGAACCAAATTAGCAAAAAAACAATTGTTATTCGAATAAAAACCTGAACCACAAAATCTAGATGTTCGGATAAAGCATCCACACACGTCAAAACAATTGTCAATTAAAAATAAAAACACAAATATCCAAAGACAGAAAAAATATTCGATGATATCAACAGTTTGTACTAAAGCTGAACTACTCTTCGATCTTTGGATTTTGAAGCAATGTATCGACAGCATCATTGTCTTCATGCCCAATATGAAGCTGAACTTGCAATTTTTATGACGACAGGAAAGAAACATAATCAACATCATAAACGGTGGTGTAAAATTGCGCTTCAAGCCAACTTCGCACATCGTATCGGAATTAGTATCCTTCGGATCAAACGATGTTGTAAAACAAATTTTAAAAACTATACATCAGGGGGTTACATCGTCTCTCATTTTGGATATAGAAACCTAAAAAATATTAAAAAATAATTATTTATAAATATACATTTAACAAATCATGAATAAAACTTAAATCATATATTAACTAAATTGGTAGTAAACCTTAACGGGACAATAGACATTACGATTGGAATCTGATAGTTAAAAATTGACGGCTTCCTCATCAGAGTGACAATGCCGATAAAGTTCTGGACACGTATAGCAAGATTAATCCTGCGTAGTAGATTAATCAGATTTAATAAGGCATGGTCAACAAAATGTTCACCTTTTAGATTATCGAAGAAATCACATATCTAAAAAGGCATCAAGCATCTATTGAAGAAATGAATAGGCATTTAAAGAATCTCCAAACCTTGCATTTTTGATGTTATAATCCATTAAAGATTCTCGAAACCTTGCAAACCTGCAATGTTTAGACCACAATGTTAACCAACTGACGGAATAGACCATATGAGCTTCAAGGAAATAGATAAAATAACCTTCCGAACAGTCTGATCCTATGAGACGACAGTAAATAGTAATTATATTCCTAGCCTAGTTACAACATATGTTACCACAAGCGCAACGATATCGACAAATTATGTTAAGGAAACGAATCTATAGCTTCAAGTAAATAAATAAACAAACCCTCCGAACGATCTGTGAGATAGCGACTGCTACATAAGTAGGCCAAACAGCAATTGAGATTGAATTCAAGAAGGCAGAGAATGGTGCAATGCAAAGAGCTATAGTGGTCCAGGCAACCGTAAGAATCCGACCCTGAATTTAAATAAAAGTAGTTGAAACGTTAAATGCCTCTTCCGAGTCTTGAAAACAATAACAAAATCAACATTAAATGCAGTTAACATGAATTTAGCATACCACTCAAACAGTATAAAGTCCAATAAAAGCATATTATGATCATAGCAATATAAGATTACAGTAACTTTATCAAATGAACTACTGAGCATCTAATCAACAGATATTTCCTACATACTACTATGCTACAGAATCCAAAATCACAAAATCCATATTAATTTCACACTCGAAACACATTAGATTTAACAATTAACAGTCTCAATTAAAGTCAATTAATAGGTTAATCCAGATCAAACAACAGGCAACAGGTTAATGTAAAATCAATGTGTAAGATAATCAGTATCAAACGCATAAACAAATGAATGAAGGAATTAACTAAAAAAAATACACAATCAAATTAACTCAACAAAGTACATAACAAACATACAAAACTTTTATAACAACCATAGAAACAAAAATCGCTAAAATAAAATGAAATCGAAATTCGCAGTTTTCCGGTTACCTATGCTGGATGCTTCAACAACAAAGCCGGCCCAAATGGTTTGTCCAATACCAAAAACAAACCCATCCAATTTCACTTTAATGAGCGCCTCGAAACCCGACCGGGACCAAGGCCGACGTGACACACTGCTCCATGTTTTTTCTCAAAAATAACTGCAACATAAAACAACAAACAATCGAACATTCATTCAGCTAAAGGATGTGATGAGGGCATGCCACCCGATCCTATAAGCCGCTTAGGGTCCCATCGGTGTTCCCTATACCTGCAATTCTACCAAATGATAATAAGTCTCTTAAGATGTATCACTAATACTAACCATCAATCAATTTCAAACATGTGCCAAAAGGAGGCATTTGGATCTCTATTCTAATCGTTTATTTGTAATTAACAAACAGTTTAGACAATATGCCAGAAACAAATGATTGTTGGGATTATCATTTAGACAATATGCCAAAAACAAATGATTGTTGGGATTATCAATGAAGATAAAACTGAAAGCTATATGAACTGAAGATTCGTGGACTTACATATGGCATTAGAAGGGGATTTGTGAGAATGGTGAAGAAGGAGATCGATAGATTCATATTTTCGGTGTTTTTTGATTCTCAAGGTTGTCTTTGTTATGGGCAATGAGATGATCCATGCTTACACATTCATCCCAGCTATCAAACCATAAAAACTATTTAAAATCACATATAAATCACTAAAAATAATTAAATGGGGTAAATCGCGCAACCCACGAACTTGCCAAATTAAAACGAACACAATCCAATTAGCTAAACATGTTCACGGGTTCGACTCAAAGTTGATCTGAACCTATTTATGAAAAAACCCAAACCCGTAAATTTCGTGTTGGGTTCGTGCCATGTCATAAATTCACACCCCATTGTTGGTGGCCCCCCACATACCTTTTGACTCATTTCAGTTAATTTTCTATTTGTCACTGAAAAAAAAGATACCTTTCACATAGTAAAAGGTTAAGCTCATCCAAATGAGAAGATCCATCATAAACTCGTGCCTAAATGAGAAGATCCATCATAAACTCGTGCCTGTATATGTTATGAATTATGTTAGTAATACAAAAGATTAAGAGGCATTTAAACAAAAAGCTGGATAATAAGTCTTTCTTGGCAGCCTAAGCCGATTTAAACAAATTCCATCATTTTCTCAGTTACCCATTCCACCCATTTTGCACCTCTAATACTTACAGGGCCAAGATACTTGATGCATTGCTGAAGAAGCTTTGTTCTTAGTATCTTTCACGATCCACCTCTTTCCCTTCCCCTATGTCAAGCCTGAGAAAATATAATGTGAATCCATTTGGCATAACAATAGAAAAAGCTTGTCCTTTTTAAATAAATTATAATATGTAACAATATCATTCACTCGTCTATTTTCAAATTTAAAAATGTTACTGCATTTCACATTCAAATTTATAACTCGAATATATTATTTCTTCTTAAAAGTAGGTTCCGGTCATATGTTTTCTTATTTTATATGCCTCAAGTGTATCATAGAGTTGTAATCTTTAACACACTATTATACATCATATTCATTCTCCTCACAATCAGATTGCTGATTAAAGTGATTCATCCTCTATTTCATATTCCATATTTTATTTATCTAAACTTTAGTTATACAAAACTATATATTAATTTAAATCTTTGCTTTAAATCACAAAACCACAGTAAGTGTTGAAGCTTACCAATAGAAAAAGCTTGTCTACTCTAACAGTGAATCCATTTGGCATAACAAAATTGAAGATTTTGACTATAGCCTTGTCGAGGATCAATCTGTTTCAATGTAAAAAAAGAGGATAAATCATTCATAAAATAAACTACCCAATAATTAGAAACACATTAAAATCAATCCTCTTACCTAGTTTTCTCTCAATGGAATCGAAATACCCTAACTTCAATAGGTCTTTCCCTGAATCTGCCGCCGCGAGTGTTTCATGATGGAACCCTAGCCGACGGAAGACGGCTACGGCCCTTTGATGACCGATAGAGTCAAAGACGATTCCAAAAAACAGAAATCAAGAATACAAATTTCAGAAATGATTCTATATTTCAAGCAATAAACACATTAACATATATAAAAAAATATCAAATATGATTCAATATTTTAGATTTCAGATGAACATCAATGTTTAACATGATATCGAGCAACCAACATTAAAACAAAGCAAAGAACTTGCAATATAAACTCAATTTTGACAGAGACAAATGAAAAGAATACCGAGGAAAATCGACCGGTTTGATCTGACCCGAATTTTGAAAGAACAATAGCCATACACCTGAATGAACAATACACCTCAAATAAGAAGAAACAAAATCGTATAAACACGATTGATAGAGAAGAGGAAGACAAATCGAATATATTTAATAAGAAGATCAACGAATCAAACATTACCTTCGATTTTAGAGTCTTGGGTCTTGAAGATGGATTGAAGGTTGTCGCACAGGGTTGATTCAGATATGGAGGCAGATGATTTTTGTTTTAGGGTTTTAGGAAGAAGGCAATTGATAATTGAGAGAGATGGTCAACAATTTGATTTAGGAAAGAAACCAATTACACGGTCATCGAGAGAGAGAGTAAGTGGGTTTTGAATAAGAAAAGGAAAGATGATTGAAAAATTGAGAGGGATGGAGTAATTGAAGCGTACATAATAAGCCTCTCCAATACTCTCACCACAGCTATGCCACATGTCCTCTCATTTGAGTTTTGCCACCTCATTGCCCATGTGGATGCTTAGTTGGCTTGCACCATTGGGTGACATGTGTCCCCCAATGGTTTGCTTTATTAGAGATATAGATTAAGGCTTAGGTTTTATAAATGAGATAATGGATTAATGGGTTAGACGTTTATTAAGTTTAATTAGTTTGTGTCACACCCCGATTTCCACGTGTCACCGGTGGGGAGTATCGTGACGTGGTTGGTAACATAATAGTCAAACAACACATTATTTAACATGCACAGCGGAAGCAAATTGTAAGATATAATACAACCGAATTTAATATTGTAATATCAAATGTCACAATATTCGGAAGTTTATCCACAGAAGGATCGAAAACAAAATGGAAACAATAGTTCAACAGACTTCAGGCATCTTAAGCTTGCGAGACTTCTAATGATGCTAAGGAGAAATCCCAGCCAATTACGCTTAGTACCTGCATTTAATCTTTTTGGGAAAATACGTCAGTTTACACTGGTAAATACAATCAACAGACTCATTTTAGAAAATGATTGAAAATTGATTTGGATGCACGTGGCATAAACATTTTATTTAACTTGGGAGAATTATTTAAATATATAATCTTGTGAACGAATTACATGTTCCTTGTGCGTTCAGTAGCCCGGATCTTGTCCGGGTTAAAGATCAATAGACACACCACAATATTCTTTTGTGCACTGACGGGTGTACGCCTACACCCCGCGCTTAAGTCGTGGCCATTTCGTAAAATGATGCCAAGGATATCCGGGACATAGTCATTAACCCCCCAAAGGCTTTAAGTAACAAGACTGTTTAAACGAGCCGATCAAATTATTCAATTAACCACCCAACGATGGAAGATTTGATGCCCGATCAAGCGGTATGCTATATACCGTAACCCAAGCCCGTATAGGGAAAATAAGTTAAAAGTATTTACCTGAGCAATGTATAATTCACAATAAGCAAAATGCGAGTAGCTTTTACTGGTACTCCTAATCTGGAATGAAGGTTTATAATAACCTATCAGAATCCTAACGGGTCTTTAGTTAAGCTTAAGCTTAGACCGGTTAGTTTCAAAGACACGGTTCGTACGCACGATTAAGCGAAGACCGGATAGAATGTGATTTAGACCCGACAAGTTCAGAGACTTGCTTAATATGGCTATTTCATACACATTCTGGATTTTGAGATAAAACCGTTAAGGTTTGACCCGTGGCTAGTTTATGTAAACTAGTTACATAAACCGAACCGAACGCGTAATAAGCGTAACAGGTAGTAATGAGAGCTATTTACAGGTTTCCTAAGTTAATATGCTTCATATATGTTGTGACATCAGTAAGATGTCTTTTATTATGCCCGAATTGAATTTAAACACAAACTATGCCCCGTAGGGGTAATTTGGTCATTTTAAAGGTTGTAAAAGAGTTTAAGTATGTATCTGAGTTACAGGTCTGATGAAATCAGTAAAAATACTTAGTTTACTGATTTATAACAGTAAAGTATTGTAGGTATGTGAAATTTATCAATTTTAACCAAACTATGCCCCGTAGGGGTATTTTGGTAATTTCACATAAGCCGAAAAGCTCAAAACTGAAGTCTGAGTTTATCAGCCTTTGCTTACTGTTAAAATATTATAATTTGCCTCTAATATCAGTAGGTATCACCCTTGGTATGTTTAAAATACTTTTAGTACATACTATGCGTTAAAAACGCTTAAAAGGCGATTAAAGGCCATTTCTGGGTTCGATACTTAAATCTGATATTTTTATATTTCCAGAAGGCTTAAAATAATTTATTTATCATATGTGATCAGTAGAAAAAGGTTTGGAGTCGTTTAGATATGTAAAACTCATTTTATAGCCCGTAAGGGCAAAACCGACAATTACCGGATTAAGCCTACAACTATGAGTTATGCTCAGCCTAAAATTAATTAAAAATATTCAAAATTCCCAAAATAATATATTACATCAGTGGGTAAAAGATTTGATATCAAAAAGTATGTTTAAATAGGCTATACGCTAATTACGCCATTTAATTAACATAAAGCTTCTAATTTGCGCTAATGAGCATAACTCTTATTCTACACCTCAAACTGATGTCAAACTTTGCATACAAGTATATATATCAGTAATTAAGGTTTCTACTCTTTTACATTTCCAAAAATCACGTTTTAAGGTAATAAGGGCATAATGGTCAACATATGAGCAATTAACGGAAATATGCATATTAATTGGATAACTAATGAACCAAGGTGTATAATCACAGAGGGTTATACTAACATGTAACCTAGTCCAATTAAAGCTCTGAGGAATTTCTAAAACATGCCTACACGGGCCAGAACTGAAAGTCAAAGTGAAAGTCAAACTATGTGACTTTCGGTTCCGAACCGGGTATTTACAGGAAATTGTCGAGTTGAACATATTTAGACATGTTCTTACACTTATTACTAAGTTATAACAATGATCAAACAGGTTGTATATGATCTACATTGCTAATTATGCATAAATTGTAATTTAAGTATCCTGTTGACTTTTTCTTAGCAAGTTTGACCCGACTTTTGACCTGTTTAGAGTGGTAATCAGGGGGAACCCTTTTAAGGGTTTATTACCCACATAATTACCAACTTATAACTACTTTTGATTCGAGATTTGACTGAGCCATTATTAATTAATCTCGAAGTCAAACCGTAATTACGATGGTTTGACTTTTAGCTAAATAACTAAGCTAAACTTAATTTAGAAAGGCCAAGCAGACTTACAAGTGTTTAATGACTGATTAGGAAGGCTTGGAAGGTGCTCTGGTGCTCCACAATTTATCAGAAGATGTTGAGGAATGAATGATCAAAGTGTTGCACTTTGAGAGCTTTATATAGTGATCCAAGACACCACAAAGTGTTGACAACTATGTCTACTACTGACCATAAGTTACCAACATGTGTCCTATATGTTTAGGGATTGTTTAGGGGCCAAGGGATATGAGGAAAACCGTTTAAAGGGCAGTTACACGCGCAAAACAGCAAACAACAAGTTTTCTGGTCGCTGGCACCCCCTTACGGACCGTAAGGGGGTGGCTTACGGTCCGTAAGCCTATGGTCAGACACAAAAACTTTGTTCTTTCAGGATTTCGAAAGGGCAACCATCTTTTCCGACTTTGAGGCCTCAATTATCAGTTAGGGACCCGCAAAATGGCCTTGAACAGTTACATACCCTACCATTTTGAATTGTTTGCTTGGATCCTTTTCAAAAGTGCCGAACAATAAGGTTTACCGTAAAAATTTCCTATCATGCACTTTGAATCAAATTATTGTCAACACATTTATGGATTTACAAATATATTAGATGTTTAATATACATATACTTGGGTCTTGGGATTTATAAATGAGGTCGTTCAGAGGTAAAAATTAACATGACGCCACTTTTAAATCCTGCCAAAACATCTTTATTAAATCCGAGTTAACAACGCTTTTTGTCTTACATGACACGTGTCGTTATATTATTGAACACGAAATTTTCGAGGTGTTACAGTTTGCTTGAATGTTGGGTTGGATTGTTCAACTTTAGTTGACTAGTTTTTTTTTGAACGGCAGTTGACTAGTAATTTTTTTAGTTTATAATGCTTTTATTTGTGTATATTTTTAAAATTGGAAATCATTTTTCCTTGAGACTTGATGTCAAAATTTATCATGGTCGATTTCAAAAGAGTAAATTATGTTTTTGGCCTTTATGGTTATATCACTTTTACTATATTAGCCCAAAATAAGAATTCTTAACATATCTGCCCCCCATGATCTCTATAACTAACCATTTTGGCCCATAAGTCTAACCATTTTGGCCCCCATGGTCTCAATAACTAACCATTTTGGCCCCCATGATCTCTAGACTTAAGGGCCAAAATGGTTAGTTATAGAGACCATGGGGGCAGATATGTTAAAAATTCTTATTTTAGGTTAATATAGTAAAAGTGATATAACCACATGGACCAAAAATGTAATTTACTCATTTCAAAATTTCATGGGGTTGGTTTTAAAGTTTCACAAAGTCGGTGTCAAAATTTTATTAGGATCGCTAGAGGTGTACAAATCGTTTTTTAAACCGGTCCGGTTTTTAACCGAACCAGTTTTTTTCATCCAAAACAAAAACCCTTTTTTATATAACCGGTTTCGGTTGATAACCCTAAGAGTCAATCTGACCCTGATCTGTAGAGTCTGAACTTTCTATGATCACAAAATCATGAATCCAGATCTTATGTATCCCTAGACAATCTGAATTTCTGAAGTCGGAACCACCCAAATGCTGTTGCATCATCACGAATTTTAAATGCTGGAATTTCAATATGAAATTTTTATTCCCCATCCTTTTTGCAAATTTTGACGTCTTATCACTGAATTCCCCCTCAAATTAGGCAATTCGGTTCTCTTTTATCTCTGAAAAACTTAACTATACCAAAAATATGACATTTTGTCCCAAAACGTAAGTTTTTCATCATTGCGGATTTTTTCGTTACGGCCCATTAATAGTCAGATAACCCAGATGATAATCATTCTGCACTAGTATCATGACTACCCCACAAATTTCCACAATCTGTGATCCCATCATCAAATCTGTTCGCTGAAGCCCCGGACGGTGTCCCCGAACAACCCAGCTTGGTCGTTAAAAACTCGAAAAAAATTTCAATCACCAATTTTTTTTCTGGAGACTCACCTCGTCATTGCGATCAAAAAATGCCTTTCTTTAGGCATTTGTTCATCCATGCGAATGGAGTAGGTCCATCCGTCCAGATGAACTAATTTGGAATGAATGGACATTTTGAACGGCTGGGATTCGATCCGTCCGAATGGAGACTGTCCATCCGTGTGAATCTGTGCATCCGGTCGAACAAGCCTGATATTCTTAAGAACAATCCAATCACATTTTTTGATCCAAAATCTTTATTTCTGCGAATTTTATGATGAAACTTCACTGGATTGTGCGAAAATTAATCACGAACATAACAAGGTCTTCAATTTCAAATTCCATCTGTGAATTGACCTTCAATTTGATGTTTATTTGATTTTTAATGTCAAAACCTTCAAAAACTCCAAAATTTATGAGCGTAGGTGATTCAATCAACTGTTAGATCAATTGAATCTTACCGTAGCTCTGATACCTATTGAGATTCCAGGATCCAGCAGGTTTGACGTAGTTTTGGTCCCGAGATAACCGGATCGGCGAAGTACTATTGATAAGAAATGAGTAGAAGTAGAATCGACACCGAACAAGTTAATTTAATCTGGTTTCTATTCAGTGATTTGAAGTTACATACCCGTGAAACCAGTTGGACAACATCTTCCTTCAGGGAACCAAAAACTTGTCCAAATGAGGAACCCCTCATCCCTATATATAGGCATTGTCCCATCCGTCCGATACACCACATGTCCATCCGTCCGGATGAACTTATAACAATAATGAACCTATAGGGACGAATGAGCTGTTAACGGACTGACCTGATGTCCATTCGTCCGGATAGACTCCATCCGTCCGAATGGACTTTGTTACATACAAAACGTTGTCCGTTTTCACACTATTCTATACAATATTCAACACATGCTCTATCTAGCCTATTCGCACAGTTGCGAACATACAAAATATGCACCAATAGGAACACTAAAAAAACGGGGAACCAGGGAACACTCTTTAGCAATTTAACTTAACATGTTAAAAATCAATTTTTTTAAATAAAATTTTTGGCACTTTTGTTTATATATACTTTTAGAATCATTTTTAATAAAAAAATCAAAAACTAAAAATATAAAGAAAACAGTTAAAAAAGGCTTAATTTTTTTTTACAATTTTTTTTTATTGGAATAGTTTCTACCCATTTTTATAAGGAAAAGCGCTGAAAAAAAATTTAAAAAATTGATTTTTAACATGTTAAGTTAATTTTATAAGATATATTTTTTAAATTGTTTTTAAACATTGTTTTTATTTTTTATTAAAAATGTTTCTACATGTATTTATAAGGAAAAGCGCCGATTTTTTTTTTGTAAAAGTTGACTTTTAAAAGTGTTACCCGGTTCCCCGCTTTTTCAGTGTTCCCCAATGAGCTTATAAATATATATAGGGCAAGGTTCATTGGGGAACACTAAAAAAGTGGCGAACAGCGGGGAACCGGCTCAAACGAACTCCGATTGGACTCATTCCAGCAGCGTTGGAACCGGCTCGTCGAACCCTAACTAAGATCTCTTAACCCTAAACCCTAAATCCTATCTTCTAAACTCTAAACCCTAAAGCTAAAAAATAAGGTTAAAACCTAAGTTAAACCGTAAAATGTAAACTATAAACCCTAAAAACTAAACCCTAAAGGCTAAACCTAAAGCTAAACCGTATAGCTAAACCCTAAAGCTAAACCCTAAACCCTAAAGCTAAACTCCAAACCCTAAAGCTAAACCCTAAGGCTAAACCCTAAAGCTAAACCCTAAAAGCCAAACCCTAATATATTTAGGGTTTAGGGGTTATGATTTAGGTTTTAGGGTTAAGAGATCCTAGTTAGGGTTCGACGAGACGGTTCCAACGCCGCTGGAATGAGTCCAATCGGAGTTCGTTTGAGTCGGTTCCCCACTGTTCCCCGCTTTTTTAGTGTTCCCCAATGAACCTCACACTATATATATATATATATATATATATATATAATGTATAGTTCAAACGCAATTTTTTTGTAAGAACAAAAAGAAGAACTTTTAACCAATAAGAATGCTTCATTTTACTTCAATTAATATTTGTATTAAATGTTATTGTAATGTTATATTGGTAAAGTTACATAGATGATTAATTTGTAGTTTTCATCTTTAATAACTAACTACATTAAATCTGTAACTTATTTTTAAAAAAATGTCTATATAGTTTAAAAAAAAAATAATTTAGAGTGTAGGATAAGTTACGAGGTGTATAGGATAAATTACGAGTTATGTAAGTTAAATTTTAAATATTTGTAGGTTAAATTTTAAAATGTGTAAGATAACTTTTGATGTGTGTATGCAAAAAAACATTAATGTGAAGCATTATAATCTTTATGACTAATTAATTAGTTAAAAATAATAAAAAATAAGATGAGAGAAAAACTATTTAATTTTTACTATTGTACTCTTTATTCTTTTTCTTCTCAATTAAATTTTCTCCTCAAATAATCCCCCATATATATATATATATAGGGAGAAGATCATGCGAGAACCACCTCTTATTGCGAGAACCAATGTGAACACAACCAAAAATGCATAAAAATAGCTAAAAATCACACAAAAATTGTTTTTTTTGATTTTTTTTAATATTTTTTAGGTTAAAATCGCTACTTTTCGAAGCAAAAAAAAAATGGGTTTAGTTTTTTTAGGGGGGGGGGGGTTAGGTTTTTTTTAGGTTTTTTGGGGGTTTTAGTTTTTAGCATTTAGCTTGGGGGGGGGGGGGGGGGTTTAGGTTTTTTTTTTTGGGGAGGGGGGGGGGGGTTAGGTTTTTTTTAGCTATTTTAGGTTGTGTTTACATTGGTTCTCATGGTTCTCACAATAAATGGAGTTCTCGCATGAGCCCCTCCCTATATATATATATATATATATATATATATATATATATATATATATATAGCGGGCTGCTAAAATGAAAACCACCCTCAATTAAGAGAACCACGAGAACCACTTTCCAACCATTGATCTTTGAAGATGGATGTATTAGATTAAAAATTATAAAAATAAGATTAAATTCTTTTTGTCTTATTATGTTTTTAATATTTTAATGTCAAAATGGCAGTTTAGTAAATTTGCTTGTTTTGTCTTATTGTATATATTGTTTTTTATTACTTTTTTTGTCTTATTAAATTAATTGTTTATTATTAAAATCATATTTTTTTTAATTAAAAAACATTTTAAAATCTGATTGTTTTACAAAAAACAATGTTTGTCAGGATGTTTTAACAAAAAACGTTTTTACGCGCCGTTTTTTACGTGCTGTTTTTTACGCGCCGTTTACACGTCCGTTTTTACGCTCGGTTTTACGCGCCGTTTTTTAACACACCATTTTTACGCCCCATTTTTATGTGCCGTTTTACGCCCACGTATTTATGTCCCGTATTTACGCGTCGTTTTATCACTCGGTTTTTTTACGAGCCGTACGTGCCGTTTTACACTTCGTTTTTTACGTGCTGCTTTTTTACGCGCCGTATTTACGCGCCGTTTTTTACACACACGTTTTTAAACTTTTTTTTACGGTTTTAAACTTTCTTTTTTCAAAAAACTTTTTTACAAAAAAACTTTTTTACAATTTTTTTGACAAAAACTTTTTAACAAAGAACAAAAATTTATACGAATTTTATTTACGATTGTAACATATTTTATACAAAATCTTTTTTTTACAGACACGTTTTTAAAAAATTTTTACATTTTTTTACGAAAACGTTTTTTACGATTTTCAGCTTTTTTTTACAAAAACTTTTTTACCAAATATTTTTTACAATTTTTTTTTTCATAAAAACTTTTTTTACGAAAGACAAAAATTTATACGAATTTTTTTTACGGTTTTAATTTTTTTTTTTACAAAAACCTTTTTTTTACACACATGTTTTTAAGAAAATAACAAAAAGAGGAGAGTGAAATGTGAAAAGAGAGAAATTGAAGAGAGCGAAATTGAAAAGATTTTAAAAAGAGACTTTAATGATGATAGAGATGATTTGATGGTTTTGATTAAATGACTATATTACCCTTTTGGTTGTCATTATCTGATTGGTGGAGAGTGGTTCACGCGGTTCTCGCAACTAGGGGTGATTTTCATTTTATCGGCCCCTACATATATATAAATTCGAATATTCTACTATATAAATGCACGACCTTGTTAAAATAATAAATAACTAGGTTGTTTCCTCGCGCGTTGCAGCGGCACGTTGTCGCGGACATTCGATCAGTATCGGTTAGGTTTGTTATAGTTCCGGTATCGGTATAGAACCAATACATGTTTTACATAAATTGAAAATGAAAAAAAATGAACACCGGTATCGACAACGATGTTGTCCAAATGGTATCGATCAGCTCAGATCGTTACGGTACTGGTAATGATATTCGTTGATCATAGCAGACAGAGTTGTATAAATGGAAATTATCGAAACTGGTAATCACAAAAATGAACATAAGTACATATAACAATGTTGTTTGGTAGGATACGTCAGTTTATCGAAAGTAAAAACAATAAAAATAAGTACCGGTACAATACCGATGTTGTGCCTTCGGTTTCGGTTCGGTTGACTATGGTTACGACACAAAATTCATTACCAAACATAAACCATACAAATGAGTACAGGTACAGGTATCGATGTTGTTCGGCACGGTATAGTTGCGATACGATATCAGTTTATCGAAAGCAAAAAAAATATAAATAAATACTGGTATCGATACATATAATATACGGTCGGTTTTGGTTCTTTTTTTGGTATGATAGCAGTGCAATATCCGTTTTCAATAAAATTTATATTGTAATGTTGAAAAAAAGCAATCGGTTTTGGTTAAGTTTTGCCCGATAGCAGCACAGTATCCGTTTCCAATAAATTTACATCGTAATGTTGAAAATATAAACATAGAATGCAGGTTATTTGAAAAATAAACAAAATATATAACAAATAAAATATTATTAAAAAATTGAAACAATAATTTAAAAAATCAAAATCACTATTCATGAAGACTTTTTGTTAATATATATAATTGTAAGGGTGAGCGGGGCACTCCCCTAAGAGGGGAGTCCCCTCTCTTACGCACACCCAATCCGTTTATGCCACGTCAACTCCCCTCTTAAACTCCCCTCGCACCCCAATTTGATGGCGGCACTCCCCTCTTAGAGGAATTGTTTTTTTATTAAAAAAAAAAAAAAGCTTTTGATTGGTTGAAACATAGGCTGGCCCCACCACCATCTCTCCCCCTCTTCGGTGTCTCCCCACCGCTCACCCTCCCCGATTCGGGTCCCCGCTTGGATGGCGGCGGTGTTCCCGATCGGTGGATAGGGTCCCCGCTCTTGGTCACCGCATACGCCCCGATCACCCTAAAAGCTGCATTTTTAATTATTACGGTTTGGATCTGGGTTTCAAAATGAGTTGATATTTTTTCAAGGATCTGTTATTTGTGGATGTTACAGCTCTAGCCCTAACATATATTAATCCAATCAAAACATCTATGTGTATGTAAGTGAATAAATAAATAAATAGATACTAAATTAATTTTATCAAACTATAACAATCTATATAAATTCAAAATTAATCGGTGTGAGAAGTATGTTATAAACTAGTTAAAACCAATTTAAAACTTCCCATCGAAGTGAACACTTTTCTAAAGCAAAACAAATAGACAGAGTTGATTCACTAATGTTTTTCTCTTCTTTAAATTCTAAAAAAATCATATTAAATTGACTGATTCCATAATTTTGTGTGGATTTGTGTGTTATACAGATTCAATTAGGATACCCACTTCAACTCGTATTTTTAAACAATGAAAAATGTTTAATAATTCATGAACAATTTCTTTTGTTTATTTAGTTAAATAGATGAACATAAACATAAGTTTCATTTGTTCAATTACATAAATATATGTTTCATTTGTTCATTAACGTTCGTAAACGTTCTTTATGTTCGTTTATTTATATTCGTTAATATTAATTCATTAATATTCGTTAGTGTTTTGAATTGTTCATTCAGAATGTTATTGAATAAACATGAATGAACATGTTATATTTATAAACGAATAATCATGAATACATAAAATAACCATTTTTATTTACTAACAAATGATATGATTTTTTATATAAAGAAAAAACACTTTCTATTAAGAGTAAAACGATTTTTAGAAAAGAAAGTTTTTCAAATATGAAAAAAACTTTATTGGAAAAACACTAAAGATAATAAAAGATTTAAATAAAAGTTTTAAAGAAGTTGAATGAAGTATTTTATTTAAATAAAAAAGGTTTTAAAAGAATGTTTTTTAAATATTTAAGAAAGTCTAAAAAAATGATAATAAAAGATGACAAAATGACAGCATAAACACAAAGGATTGAATTGTAGGGTGATGATCAAATCAGAAGTTTATTTTGGCTAGGAAAAGCAATAGGATTATGACATGTGGTAACATTTAAAATAAAGAGCAATGGTATTTTAGTCAATCGTATCCTTTCTTCTTCATTCTTCTCCCCATTAACTTCAAAACCCACCATTTTCAAAACTCACCATCTTCAACCTTTTCTTCACTTTATATCTCAATAATCACTACATTATAGTGCGATTTTCGTCAACAATCAATGATTCAAACACCCGATCAACGTCTTCTTCAGCTTTTTTTTTGAAGAAAACACAGTTTAATTTCATACAAAATCTCGTTTTTCTCATGATTTTGAAGATAATCATTCGATCCGTTCGATTCGATCACTGATAAGTGTTTCTATCATTCAAATTTCGTCAATCGTTGAAGAAATCAGCTTCGATCCATGTAAGAAATTCTTTAATTTTAGTTTTACGATCTGGGTTTTTGATTTAGTCTTGGCGTTTTACGATCTTGGCGGGGGTACGGGGGCAGCTCCCCTGGTAGAAGGTTCCAAGGGGTGGCAGCCCCTGGCGGGGTCCAAGGGGCAGAGCCCCTGGCTGGTTTTTTTTCCCGATTAAACTGCTTTAATAAAAATGCATCAGAAAATTTAATTTCCTGTAAATTGTCTCTGGAAAACTGCATTCGTAGACATTTTTTTATCTCCTGCTTTCTGGTTCAGACAATTCACTTACAAAACTATTGTCCTGGTTCAATGCGTTTTAGAGAGAACACTTTCTTTGGTGTTTTTAGGCCATTGCATTTTAGAACTAAGACATTTTTATGTGTTTTCTGGCCATTCGTTTTAGAAAAACACATTTTTGAAATGTTTTTAGTCATTGCATTTTAGGTAAAACACATTTTTAGGTGTTTTCAGTCCATTGCGTTTTAGAGTGAACACTTTCTTTTGTTTTTTTAGGCCATTGCATTTTAGAAAGGAGACATTTTTAAGTGTTTTCTGCCCATTGCGTTTTATAAATATGACATTTCTTTGTGTTTTTGTGCATTGCGCTTTATAGATAACACTTTCTTTTGTTTTTTTTAGGCCATTGCGTTTTAGAAAGGTGACATTTTTAAGTGTTTTCTGGCCATTGCGTTTTATAAATAAGACATTTCTTTGTGTTTTTGGTGCATTGCGTTTTATAGAGAACACTTTCTTTTGTTTTTTAGGCCATTGCGTTTTAGAAAGGAGACATTTTTAAGTGTTTTCTGGCCATTGCGTTTTAGGTAAAACACATTTTTATGTGTTTTCAGTCCATTGCGTTTTAGAAAGTACACTTTCTTTTGTGTTTTTAAGCTATTGCGTTTTAGAAATAAGACATATCTTTATGTTTTCTGGCAATTGCGTTTTACAAATAAGACATTTCTTTGTGTTTTTTGTGCATTGCGTTTTAGAAAAATGTCATTTTTATGTTTTATTTTTCTATTGCGTTTTACGCAAATGGGTTTTTTTCCATTGCGTTTTACGCAACTGGGTTTTCAATTTTTTTTCGAAAATATAGCAATAGTATACTCATTTTAAAGATAAAAAAACGCTCGCTTTTTTAGTGCAATTTTTATAAAAAAATGTCGTATGAAAGAGTTATTAACGTTTAAAAAATGAGGGGGGGGGGGGGAATTGGAGGAGCGAGAAACTATTGCCTTGACTAGAATGTCCCTGAACAAACCCACGCGCCTCCTTTTTTTTCCTTTCAATTTCACCCATATAATATTTGCCCTTGATTAAGTAAATGGATGATCAAGATTACTTTCTAGCATTCCTACCCAAATAAACTTACTATTATATCCTAGGGTGGAGATACAATAGGAAGTTTATTTGGCTAGGAAGGCTAGGAAGTGATCTTGACCATCCATTTAGTTAATCAATGGCTAAGATTAAATTAATGAAATTGAAGCAAAAAAAAGAGGCGCGTGGGTTTGTTAGGGGCATTCTAGTCAATCCAGCACAATAGTTTCTATTTCCTCCAATTCCCCCCCAATTTTTAAACGTTAATAACTTTTTCATACGACATTATTTTTTTATAAAAATTGCACCAAAAAAACGAGCGTTTTTTATCTTTAAAACGAGTATACTATTGCTATATTTAAAAAAAAAAATTAAAAACCCAGTTGCGTAAAACGCAATAGAAAAACCCCCAGTTACGTAAAACGCAATGAAAAAAAAAACCTAAAAAATGACATTTTTCTAAAACGCAATGCACAAAAAACACAAAGAAATGTCTTATTTGTAAAACGCAATGGCCAGAAAACACTTAAAAATGACTCATTCTAAAACGCAATTGACTAAAAAACAAAATAAATTGTTCTCTGTAAAACGCAATGGACTGAAAACACATAAAAATGTGTTTTTACCTAAAACGCAATGCACAAAAAACCCAAAAAAAATGTCTTATTTATAAAACGCAATGGCCAGAAAACACTTAAAAACGTCTCATTTCTAAAACACAATGGCCTAAAAAAACAAAAGAAAGTGTTATCTGTAAAACGCAATGGACTGAAAACACCTAAAAATGTGTTTTACCTAAAACGCAATGACCAAAAACACTTCAAAAATGTGTTTTACCTAAAACTCAATGACTAAAGACACTTAAAAATGTTTTTTTTTTCTAAAACGCAATAGCAGAAAACATATAAAACTCTCTTATTTCTAAAACGCAATGGACACATAAAACTGTCTGTGAACTGTTTGTGAACTGTCTGAATTGTCTACGAATTACTGTCTTCGAAATGAGCCAATTTCTGGAAAATTAATTTTTCTGATACATTTTTAGCTCAACCCCAGCCAGGGGCTCTGCCCTTGGTGTCACACCCCAACCGATGGCGGAATCATCGGGGCGCGGCACTGAGCGAAACAGATTGTCCAGAAGTTTCCATAACAACCATCATTACCATTCAATTTAAGTTAACATGTCCCATACCATGTCTCAAATAGTAAAACAAGTTATTACAGACAAAAACTAAACAAATATTCTGTTCCGACGACTCAGATTTAAACATAACGATTTATTTATTGGTTTCTAAGACTCCAGTTCCTAGCTTCGATTTCATCACAGCCCGAGAAGCATATAAACAACCTAGGCACCTGTCACATATGTTAAAATAATGTCAATACATAAAATGTAAAGGTGAGCATACAAGTTTGGTAATAGCATATAGAGTTCTAATTCGTTTACGCATAACCAGCACGTACACATAGTGAAATGAAGCACGTTAGTTATCGACATAGATCCATCGATACCAATGACTGCGGGTTGACTGCCCGAGGCGGTTCGCAATACACGATTACCACTGTAATCCATGCAAGTAAAAAGATCCTTAACAACCCCCGTGGAAACGGGTGCTGAGTCCAAACTATAGTACTATCGTTGCTAAGGCAGGTAGACAGCATTCCATGTGTAAACATAACAAACAAGCATTCATAATCCACGTATAACATGCGATAATGGTTAAGCGTTAAAATAGCTTGAGTAGTGTGATCGTTGTAGTTTGAATAGTTGTAACGTATGTAACACCCAAAAGTGCTAAAGCAAAAAGGGTTCGAGTATACTCACAGCGATATGGATTGAAGGGAGCGCTTTACAGCGAGTACGATTAGCCTGAATAGATTCGATAACGTTACGATAAGTGACGCGTAAAACAGTACAAGTGAGTGCGGGTAGAGTGACTGATCGTGCGGATCAGTTGTCCGTGAATAGAGGTCATCCGTGCGCATGACCTATCCGTACGGATGGTGATGCGTGCGGATGGTGATGCGTGCGGACGGTGTTCCATCCGGATAGGTCATCCGTGCGTGTGACTGTCCGTGCGGGTAGCAACCCGTGCGGACGAGTTACACGTGCGGACGGCTTACCCGTACGGTTAGATTGTTTGTGTGGATAAACGTCCAAGTGGATTGTTTCTTCCTAAGATGTGTTTGTGTATGATGGCTTGTGCTTTGGAGTTTTCGTTGTAGCATTTAGAAAACACCAAAGTGTTTCTACCTTTCAAGCCGGCCGCGCGGACGGTAGTCCGTGCGTATGGTAGTCCGTGCGGACAGCCTGTGCGCGCGGGCAGAGTCAATCCGTCCGGATAGCCCGTCCGTGCGCACGGCTTGGCCGTGCGGGTGGGGTTTGTTCGATTTTCATTTAAGGCCTTAGTATCTCATGATCCGATGAGTAATCCATTCAGAGGTCGTCTGTCCGGATTGCTCGTTCGTCGATACTCAAACCTCGCTTGGAGAGTGGGTCCCAAGGGTAGTCCGTGCGGGTGGCAACCCGTGCGTATGACCTGTACGTGCGGATGGTAACCCGTGCGCACAGCTTGTCCGTGCGGATGGCTAGTCCGAGCGGGTAGCCTGTCCGTGCGGACAACAGCTCTGGTTGTTCCGTTCGTCTACACTTGGTTTCTGTTGTCGCTTATTGAGACGTTCTGATCACGTGGCAACCACTTGGAGTTGTGTTCTCACCCGCGTGACTAGACCGGTTAGGAACCACCCTAACTCGGCCTGCCGGCGACTTAGAACGGTCGTCCCGGTTAACCCCGAAATCAGTTGTCTAGGGTACAACTCCAGATCTGGAACTAGGGTATTACTATTGACGAGCAAAACACTAGGACTGATCGGGTTTGTACCGGTTTTAAGGGTAAAAGAAGGAGAGAACATTAGATTTATTCCTTTCAACTCTTTTATCCTTAGAAAAGTTTAGATCTAGGTGGAATTATTGTAAAAACTTGTAGAAATCGTTTAGATCTGAGATATTCTTGGTGGAATGAGGCCAAGCATGAAGTTCTTACGAACTTCGTGATGACGTCACCCATGATTACCCCAAATCCGGATGATTTCATGGTTAGAATTGAAGATTCGAAAGATAGAAGCGTGTAGAATCATGTAGTGATCAAAGATTTACAAGAATTAGTGCAAGATCTTACCTGGATTGAGAGAAATCTGAGAAAAGGTGAAGAATGCGTGTGGTTCGGACGTCACTTGCCAAAAGTGGAAAAAGTGGAGAGTGACCCGTGTATTTATAGTATGCCAAAAAGGGAAAGGAGGTGAGCCGTGCACATGGCACGCACCCGGGTAGGCTATCCGCGCGGACTGGCCATCCGTGCGGACTGGCAATCCGTGCGGATTGGCCATCCGTGCGGATGGGCCATCCGTGCGGATGCCGCCTCCTAGGGTGAGCTCGGCGCGATGTTGATTTGGTTCGATTTGCGAGCGATTCGATAGGGTTTCCTAAACAAATTACTTTCAGTCCCAACTACTTCTTATACGGTTTTATTCGGGATTCGAGTTCGGGTTCGGTAACATTCGAGTTAGACTTCGAGTTCGATTGAGTTTGCTTGATTATCACCACACAACATAAAATAAACACGCACAAGTAACATGTAAGGCACACACACACGTATAACTGACAAATAAAATACAAACTTTCGAGTTACGATCTGGTGTCGAGTCGATTAGCTTGCTTGATTATCTTTATCGCATTGTTACTTCCTATCGTTCACAGTCGTAGATCGATCGAAATATGATTGGTGAGGCTTGATTATTGTAATGTACGACACTTACTCCACATAATCTAAATATAATAGAAACAATTCTACAATTCACGTTGCGCGAATTCGGTCGTTGACTTTGACCTTGACTTTGACTTTCACTCGTGAAAACACGGGGTGTTACACTTGGACCCCGCCAGGGGCTGCCGCTGCCGCCCCTGGGACCCCGCTACCAGGGGCTGCCGCCCCCGGACCCCCGCCAAGATCGTAAAACGCAATGACTAAATCAAAAACCCAGATCGTGAAAATGAAATTAAAGAATTTCTTACATGGATCGAAGCCGATTTCTTTATCAATTGACGAAATTTGAATGATAGAAACACTTATCAACGCTCGAATCGAACGAATCGAGTGATTATCTCCAAAATCACCCGAAAAAAACGAGATTTTTTAATGAAATTAAACTGGGTTTTCTTCAAAAAAAGCTGAAGAACACATTGATCGGGTGTTTGAATCATTGATTGGTGATGAAAATCGCACTATAATGTAGTGATTATTGAGATAGAAAGTGAAGAAATGGTTGAAGATGGTGGGTTTTGAAAATGGTGGGTTTTGAAGTTACTGGGTTTTGAAAAGGAAGAAGAAAGGGTTGGATTGACTAAAATACCCTTTTTTCTTTATTTTAAGTGTTGCCACATGTCCTAATCCTATTGCTTCCTACACTTCCTAGCCAAAATAAACTTCATATTTGATCTTTACCCTTATATCCTAACCCAAAGTATTAGTGCAAAACTTAAAGTAGGAGTACGTTTAATAAAAATAATGAAAATGAAGGTATATTTAGCAGCCCCAATCTACGGATAAACACATTAATTCAACCTATATATTTTCATCTTTTGTAAAAAAGGCTAACATCTTGATACTAGATTAAACAAGATCAAGGCTCATGATTGTTTTTCTTAAAAAAGAGAGTATTTTTTTTACGAACCTACCACCATACACATTTCGTGATTAATTACAAAACACTAGATTATTTTAGGAGAAAAAAAAAAAAAAAACTAAATCAGTTTTTTATTTTAATAAATGGTTCATATTTATTAGTATTATTACTTATATATAAATGCATATATTATGTACATAAAACACCATTAAACTAATTCGTTGATATGTCTTTTTTATTGATTTTTAAATGTTTACACACAGATATGTATGTTGTATGTACATAAAACACCATTAAACTAATTCGTTGATATGTCTTTGTTTATTGATTTTTAATTGCTTACACACAGATATGTATGTTGTTTGTTGGTGATATAACCATTAAATCTACATATATGTAGCTTCTATTGATAAACGAAATATGTTTACTTTTTATTTTTTTTCTTAATATTTTAGGAGTGATGATTAAATAATAAATTTCAACCATTTTGTTATATACTAAAATTAATAAGATTAAAATTGAACAATTTATTTTGTTATTACCGTTCTTGCAAAAAAATAAAAAATAAAAAAAAATCGTATTCTGATCAGAACTCTCCCACCCACCCACCCACCCACCATACACACATATACATATATATGATGTATATGGAGACATAGGATTCGGTTCAATTAAGAACCAACACGAGTTGTGATAACTATGAGAACTCCTACTTTCCACGTAATTTGGGCCACTATTTTTTTTTGCACAAACGTAAATTCAAATGTTATAAACTTATCTGTAAAAAATAAAAACAAAATTTCCATACGGCATTTTTTTTTATTTTTTTGCTGAAACAAGTGATTTTTGTTGAGATTTTAATTTTTTCTTTTCTTTTGAAACACCTTTTGAAAGGCCTAGTTCTCATGGTTTTCACAACTCAAGGTGGTTTTCATTTTACCCTTTCCCATGAAGACATAGACACACGCACACACACACATGTGTGTGTGTGTTTCTAGAGTGAACACTAGTAGGGCTGCAAACGAACCGAACGAACACGAACAAGAGCTTGTTCGTGTTCGTTTGTTAAGAAATTTATGTGTTCACGAACACTTATCGAACGAGATTTTATGTTCGTGTTCGTTTGTTAAGGAAATGAACTTGTTCGTGCTCGTTTGTGTTTGTTTGTTAATTTTAGGCAACGACCAAAAATGAACGTTGACGAACACAAATGAGCACAAACTAATGTTCATGAACATAAATGGAAACAAACAAACACAAACAATCATTCATGAACATAATGTATAATACACTAACACTTATTAGACATTTAATTTGTCAGAATTTTGAAATATTTAAATAAATATAAAAATTAAAAACACTAATGAACTATCGAATACAAACGAACACGTTATCGAACGTTCACGGACATAAACGAACGAACACGACCTATGTTCATGTTTGTTCATTTAACTAAACAAACGAAAGATCTTGTTCGTGTTCGTTTGTTTAATAAACGAACGAACACAAACGAACTTCCCGCCGAACGGTTCACGAACTGTTCGCCGAACGTTTGGTTCGTTTACAGCCCTAAGCACTAGTGTGTTTGTGAACTAAGTGAACAAAATCTGACCATTGATTTACATCATCAAATTGTAAAATAAACTAGTGTATTTTCATCATCAAATCTTGGTCATTGATTTACACTAGTGTATTGATAATTAAGGGCTATGATTAGTTCACTAGTGTTCACAATCAAGGGGGTTATTCACTAATGAACCTAACCCTATATGGGAAGGATAGAAAGAAAACTTATATTAGTTAAGAAATCTAAGAAACCCAAATGAATGGACATCCCTTTGCCACGTCTTACACCTTTTTACAGACTGTGTTACGTGTAACACCCAGAGGCTGCCACGTGTTACGTGTAACAACTTTTTCTGAAAAAGTAAAAGATGTTACGTAACACGTAATAGCATCAAGTTGTTACACGTAACACGTCTGCAAAAAGGTGTACCATGTGGAAAAAGAGATACATTAATTTGGGTTTCTTAGTTTTCTTAACTAATGTGAGATATATTCCTATAATTGCTCTATATATCATCATCATCATACTCAGTAAATCCCACCAATAGCAAAGCTAAGGTAGGGTCTCAGGAGGGTAAGATGTAGACAGACTTACCTCTACCTCGTAGGAATAGAGAGACTGCTTCCAGTGAATTGCCCTACGTGTGTGTGTGTGTATATATATATATATATATAAAGAGAGAGAGAGAGAAAGAAAACCTAGCTAAGCTAAGAAACCTCAAGAAAACCTTATGTAACAAACTTTTTTTTTTCTTAAAAAATAGGAATGTAAGTTACATGTTAGCGAACGTTTTGAGCAAAAAAAAAAAGCGCCGAGTTGGTTTATATATATATATATATATATATATATATATATATATATATATATATATATATATATATATATATATATATATATATATATATAGGGGACCGCTAAAATGAGAACCACCTCCAGTTGTAAGAACCACGTGAACCACTTTCTAGCCATTAGATCAAGATGATGGATGGATGAGATTAAAAGTATTTAAAAATAATATTAAGTATTTTTTGTCTTATTATGTCTTTAATATTTTAATACAAAAGGGTATTTAGGTAAAATTACTTTTTTTGTCTTTTTATATATATTATATTTAATTGTATTTTTTTGTCCTATTCATTTATTACCTTTTGTCTTAATTTATTTTTTATTAAGAAATAGATTTTTTTGTTAAATAATTTTTTGAAATCAGATTTTTATGATAATTATTTTTAAGATTTGTTTACAAAAACGTTTTGAAGAGTCGTTTTTTTACGCCCGGTTTTTACATTAACGTTATTTACGTTTTACGCGCCGTTTTTTTATGTTTTACGCGCCGGTTTTTACGCGCCCGGTTTTTTTTACGTTAACGTTTTTTTACGTTTTACGCGCCCGGTTTTTACGTTAACTTTTTTAACGCCGTTTTTACATTAACGTCGTTTACGTTTTACGCGCCGGTTATTTACGTTAACGTTTTTTTACGTTTTACGCGCCGATTTTTTGCGTTAACGTTTTTTTACGTTTTACGCGCCGGTTTTTTACGTTTTACATAAAACTTTTTACGTTTTACTAAAAATATTTTACGATTTTTCGTTTTACCTAAAACTTTTTACGATTTACGAAAAACTTTTTACGTTTTGCCTAAAACTTTTTATGTTTTGAGTTTTACGTCTTACGGTTTTACGTTAAAAAGTTTACGGTTTAACTTTTTTTTTACAAAGTCACTTTTACGCAAAACCGAACGCACCCAAAAAATCGCACACTCGGGAGGTGTCTCAGATAGTTTGCTATCATCATCGACCCTCAAAAAAAAAAAAAAAAAAAAAAAACCCAAACAAACAAAAATCAAAAGAACGAGCGGATTCTTGAAAAAACGAAGTTTTGGCTCAGATTTTTCGATAATCAGAGGCTGCAAAAGTTTACGTTTTACATATGTAGAACTTTTTACGTTTTACGTACGTAGAACTTTTTACGTTTTACGTAGAACTTTTTACGTTTTACGTAAAAATTTTAATGTTTTACGTTTTACCTTTTTACGTTAAAAAACGTTTACGTTTAACGTTAAAAAAGTTTACGTTTTACGTTAAAAAAGTTTACGGTTTAACTTTTTTTTAACAAAAACTTTTTTACGCAAAAACGAACGCACCCAGAAATCGCAAACTCGGGAGGTGTCTCAGATATATTGTTATCATCATCGACGAGGGGGGAAAAATAAAAAACCAACACCATCAAAACAAAGTGTATCTCGAAAAAAAAAACAGGGTTTGGCTCAGATTATCCGATAATCAAAAGGCTGCAATAGTGGGGTTGCAGGTTCAAAAAACCTACCATCCGCCGACCTTGCCGCGCCATCGTCATAAAAATCTACGTTTTTTTTTGCATCATCATCGCCGCCCAACCCAAACAGATCAAAACCCAGGAGAATCAAACAACCTGCATCATTCAACAAACATTCAAACTATATACAGCAAATTTCAGCATCATTTCACACTATATACAACAGATTTCAGCATCATTTCACAGCTAAAATATATACATCAAAACAAATACCCCCAAATTTCAGCAAAACAATACCCCCAATTTTTAGCAAAGTACACCAATTTCAGCAAACTTGACAACAAGTTATAACACTTTTTAAAGCAAATTTCAGCATCATTACACAGCAAATTATAGGACTATTATACAGCAAAACATACCACACAATTTACATGAAACTGTACATCATTAAACTAGATCTAACTTTAACCCCTCAACGGAACCCAGACCATGAAAAACCTAGGCTAAAAACTTGTGGAAAACATATAAAATTCAAAACTTTAAGTCAAAAAAAAAAAAAATCACAAAACTCAGATCAAGATTGAAAAAACCCATATGAAATCAAGTAACTTTAGTTAAATCTAAAGAGGATTTTTATGAACTCGTAACTATTTTGCTAAACAACAAGAAATTCAGAAGAAAACAAACCATTCGCCCCCCATTGTGTCAAACACTGTCGCCGGAGAAAGAACGTGCCGGCTCAGTCGCCACCACCGCAAACCGCACCACCACAAAACTGCGCTTCACCGGTCGTCTCCGAATCGGTTGCAGCCACCATCTCTTTTTACAGATCTGAGATAGGATGTAGATCGGAGGGGTTTGGAGGTGATGAGAGATGGGTTGCAGATCGGAGGAGCGCCGGAGAAACGAGGGGGACGCCGGAAAACGAGAGGGCAGCCGGAGGGGTGTGGTGTTTGGGGCCGCCGGTGTGGGGGTGTGGTGGCAGATGAGAGGCTTCAACAATGGAGAGGATGAGGGGTTTCAAATGAGTTATAGAGATAAGTTGAAAGAAAACAAAAAAGATGATCTGACATTATATATTAATTGTGGAGAGAGGGGATGATTTGATATTTAGAGTAAAAGACCAAATTACCCTTTTGGTTGGCAGAATATGATTGGTGGAGAGTGGTTCTCATGGTTCTTACAACTGGAGGTGGTTCTTATTTTAGCGGCTCCCTATATATATATATATAAACACTGAAAAAAGTTTTTATAAAAAAACCCACTCCGCGCCTTTTGTTTTTTTTTTTTGGCTCAAAACGTTTGATAACATGTAACTTACATTCCCTTGTTTTTTTAGAAAAATAGTTTTTTACATAAGGTTTCCTTGAGTTTTCTTAACTTAAGTGGGTTTTCTTTCTATCCCTCCCATGTATATATATATAGAAAATGTGTATTGTACAAAATGACTTAACGTACGCTACGTACGCGATGTGAAATCGCATGTGATAATTGTAATGAAATCGCATGTTGGTTTTTGTAACAATTTCTCATGTGATAATTTTGATGAAATCGTATGTTGGTTTTTTTTTTTGTAACAATTTCGCATGTGGTAATTTTGATGAAATCACATGTTAAAAACCAATATGCGAAATTGTTATAAAAAACCAACATGCGATTTCAATGTGGGATGAAGATCTGACGGCTGCGATGATTGCGTACGTAATGTAGGATAAGGGCTCTTGTACGTTAACGTAACTCTCTCTATATATAGGGGTTAGTTAACGTACAATTGGCCTTAATGTACGATGCGTACGCGATTAGAAATCCACACATTATAAACCTCAAAAGACTGTATTTATGAAACCCGTACTTCACAAACTCGGAAGCTAAAAAATACAAAATCCGCATGTTATATTTATCAAAACCCGCATGTTATAATTACCAAACCCGGAATTCACAAACTCGGATATGTTCATCTACTCGGACTTCACAAACTAGGAAGCCAAATTGTACAAAATCCGCATGTTATATCACTCAATCCACATGTTATATATTAACCGTGTACACATCGCACGTTAAAGGATATTGTAAAATACACTTTCTATATATATATATAGAGGCCGGTTAACGTACAATACCTCTTATCCTACATTATGTACGCGATGCCCTCAGCCGTACGATCTTCAATCGATCAAACGCGGGCGAAACTAATTTAAATGATTAAATTAATCATTTTAATATATCTAAATCATACCAGGAAGGTTAAACGTCATTGCGAGGTCATAAATCTCTGTAATTGACCGATGATAGTTCAAAATCAAATTCAAAAACCTGAAAATCTTCTTCCCCAACCTCCCTTCGTTCCTTTTAGTGCGATATTGATAATAAGAACTACTAATTTGTGAGTTGTAAGGGTCAAACGGAAGAAGACTGACAATGATCGACCAACAATCGAAGAAGATGAACAGTAACACACACACAGATTTTTCACATGCGATATTCAATTTTCCACATGCGATTCTACACACCCCATGCCATTTTTCACATTACCCAATGCTAGCCATTTTTTCACATGCGATATTCAATTTTCCACATGCGATTCTACACACCCCATGCCATTTTTCACATTACCCTATGCCATTTTTTCACATGCGATATTCAATTTTCCACATGCGATTCTACACACCCCATGCTATTTTTCACATTACCCCATGCTAGCCATTTTTTCACATGCGATATTCAATCTTCCACATGCGATTCTACACACCCCATGCCATTTTTCACATTACCCCATGCCATTTTTTTCACATGCGATATTCAAATCTTCCACATGCGATTTTGTCCATCTACACACCCCATGCCATTTTTCACACTACCCCATGCTAACCATTTTTTCACATGCGATATGTATTGAATTCGCACCAGATCTGCACCTGATCGAACGGCTGGGATGATCGCGTACGTATCGTACGATAAGCGCATTTGTATTTTACTCTTTACCTATATATATATATTGTTCTATAGCGAACACTTGTCTATTTGCAAACCGAACGAACTAATCCTGGCCATACATGTGTGTAAATCAATGGCCATGATTTAATGATGAAATACACTAGTGTATTTTACGATTTGATGATGAAATTCTAGCCATACACATGTGTAAATCAATGGTTAGGATTTGTTCATTCAGTTCGTAAATACACTAGTGTTCACTCTAGAACCCCACCATCTATATATATATATATATAGGGATCGGTTCAAATGAGAACCGCCACGAGTTGTGAAAACCGTGAGACCTCCTTATTCCCGCGCGAGTTGGGCCAAATTTTTTTTGCACAAATGTAGATGAAAATATTATAAACACATCTGTAAAAAAAATAGAAAAAAATCTCGACTCGGTAGTTTTGGCTGATGCAAGTTTTTTTTACGCACTGATGTAAATTTGTACGAAAATAAATATTTTTTTACGCCTCATGTAAATGTGTGTATGCGGTATTTTATTTTTCCTGAAACAAGCGATTTTTATGACTTTTAAGAAAAAAAATTTTGAAAAAACTTTTGGATGACCTAGTTTTCACGGTTCTCACAACTAAAGGTGGTTCTCATTTTAACCCATCTCTCTCTCTCTCTCTCTTTCTCTCTCTCTCTCTCTATATATATATATATATATATATATATAGGGGATGGATCATGAAAAACTAGTTTAAATGAGAAAACAAAAAAACTAACTAAAAAAAGCGGAAAAAAACATAGCAATTTTTATTGAATTTTTTTATTAAAATTCGCTATACTTAATATATAAAAAGACTTTGTTTTTTGAAAAAAAAAGTTGTACTACACATGTGCAATAATACGAAAAAGCCGAAACCAACTAACCCACTCTCCACCGACACCCCCAAAAACCTAAACCCCCCCCCCCACCCACAAAAACCTAAACGCCCTCACCCTACCAAAACTAAACCCTAGAAAAACCTAAACCCCCCGCCCGCACCCCTCAAAAAACCTAAACCCCCCACCCGCACTCCCCAAAAACCTAACCCTCCCCCCCCCACCCCCACCCAAAAACATAATTCTAAAACCTTCAAAAAATCTAGAGTTAACTGCCATTTTCGTCCCTGTGGTTTGGTCAGTTTGGCCATTTCAGTCCATTTTTCAAAAATGCGCCATTTTCGTCCCCCACGTTCTGGAAAGGTGCCATTTCAGTCCAAAAATCATAACCCAGTTAAGTCAGTTAGTAAATAAGGACTGATTGTGTAAATTTGTAACATAAAGGACTGATTGTGTAAATTTGTAACACCACCACCACTAGCCCTGCCACCACCACCACTCCGCTGCCACCACCACCTCCACCGCCACCACCACAGCCACTGCCACCGCCACCACCGCCACCACCGCCACCACCGCCACCACAAACAACCATGGCAGCCATTGTAAACAACCATCTAGATGAACATCCCTGCATAGACGGGATTTGATGATCCAACTCAGCATTAGAATCATCAACCAATTTAGATTTCAATATCTCCATCAAATGATTGCTTTCATCCCTGCATTATAATTCAACATTTAGAAGAAAAACACGTTCAAAAAGAAATCTTGAGTTGTACAGAACTACAGATCATAAATTCATGAACTAAACATAACAATTTACCGAGTCAACTGTTTCCCTTTTAGCATATTCACAATTTGATCGATGTCACCACTAGATTTATCTAGTTGAATATTGGCATTATCTGAGATCCCCTTCAATTTATCCCTTTCATTACTAGGGCCTGTATCTCTACTTGAACTGGCTACTACAAGCTGCATAAAACAGACAATCATCATTCAACAAATTTTTAAAGTAAAGTAATCAATTTCCTTCCAAGATACACCTTTTAAGTATTCACCTTCTAGGATGTGTCAACATGGTCAAACATAAAAACGAATAAGGTTCGAACAGTAAAAATTCAATCATGATGACGTAGATTTGTTTCATTGAAAAGGCAGAGTAGACATCAAATCAAGTGTAAGAATTTCTGTAATTCCTTTTTAAGATGAATAATGGGATATTATGTAGCATTTCCATTCTGGAAAATATATGAAGTAAAATTACCTCCTGTTCATCGGTGCCATCATGAAAACAAGTTAGTATCCATTTTGATACACATGATTTAACTGTAATATGTATATAGAATATATTTTGCAAAGTAAAGCAACAACTTTTGTCAATTATGTTTATGCATATGCTCCAACAATTCAATTATTCAACAGATGGAGTATTCACAATTTTCCATCAAATTTTCAATCCTCTTCATCAATGAACATTTCAAATTCCAAATCTTGTATATGACATTTAACACTTCTTATCTACTAATATTGTTCATCTAGACGAAGCTTTTCGGAGTTCATCGGAGAAGACGGCCTGAGAAGACGACCGGAGAAGACGAAGACGTCCCCGTAACCCGCAAGCTTTTCGTTTCGGTATACCGTTCTCGTTCCTTTGTTTTGCTCGTCTGAAAATACAATAAATTCTGACTTTATATTACATACAAACGTCTGAAAATATGGGTCTTGCCATGACGTTGATGGTGGTGGTTCCGGTGGTGGCGGTGGTGGCGGTGGTGGTGGCAGTGGCTGTGGTGGCGGTGGTGGCTGCGGTGGTTGCGGTGGCTGTGGTGGCGGTGGTGGCGGTGGTGGTGGTGGCAGCGGAGTGGTGGTGGTGGCAGGGCTAGTGGTGGTGGTGTTAACTGCCATTTCAGTCCATTTTTCAAATTTACACAATCAGTCCTTTATGTTACAAATTTACACAATCAGTCCTTATTTACAAACTGACTTAACTGGGTTATGATTTTTGGACTGAAATGGCACATTTCCAGAACGTGGGGGACGAAAATGGCGCATTTTTGAAAAATGGACTGAAATGGCCAAAGTGACCAAACCACAGGGACGAAAATGGCAGTTAACTCAAAAATCTAACCCTAAAAGCTAAACTAAACTTAAAGCTAATTTTAAGCATATAATGCACATGTGCAACATATACATATAATGCATATGTGTAGTACAATTTTTTTTTTTTTTGAAAAAACAGTTTTTTTATACGTTAAAAGTATCGATTTTTTATAAAAAAATTGTCATGTTTTTTTAGTTAGTTTTTTAATTTTCTCATTTATACCTAGTTTTATTCTATCTCTACTATCAAATATCAAATATAAAGTGGAATTATTATATAAAGTGTGTGAAGTCACATGAGACCATTGACCGAAAAGGCAAAGACGGAAAAAGCCTTTTTGGTTGACTTATTTATTTGGTTTAAACCTAGTTCCATACTTCTTTTTAAAATCAATAACTTTAGTATACAATATTATTTTTTCTTATAAACATTATATCATAAAATGAAGAATTTTTATCTTTATATGAGTATAATACTTTAGTACAATTACTATAAAAATGGCTTTTTTTTTTTTTTGCTAAAACATTGATTTACCGTGCTATAACGTTGTTACTTTTATATACATAACTGTACATAATTATATACATGTTTAACTATTTATATACGTAGCGTTATTATTTATACATGTTGCGTAATCATATAGGTAGCAAGATATTATGCATAATTATTTATAAACCTTTGTGTAATTAGTTATATGTTGGCGTAATTTGTGCATAATTAGTTATATGTTGGTTGTCGCATATATTTTCACCCTCGGATACATGTCGAATGCTAATGTCATTCTACAAATGCTAAGATGACCTTATACAATAGCCTCTTTACTTATAAACACTTCTAATAATTTTTATTTTCGTTTTTAGGTCAAGTTAAGGAATATAACATTACAGGATCCTATAAAAGTAATTTTTTTTAATACTTTTTCTTGACTTGTTACCATTTTTTAACATTCTCATATGATAATATCATCTGTCTACTATACTAATAATGTAATTTTAACGTCACTAATTGAAATGGTTAGGCGATTTACACACAGATATGTGTATACATACCCCTTTGTTTATAATAGTCCAACATTAGTAAATTTGATATCTTTATATACTAAAAAGATATAAATACATGTTTTTTTATAACAAAGTTTCAAAAGTTTATTGAATTACCACAAACAACTAGAGAATAATGCGGAAGCGACATTATGCTATTAAGAATAATTAGCTATATATATAAAGTGTTTTGTCGTTCAGAAAAACGCTATATGTATTCTTATCGTTTTTTAGCATTAAATAGCTTTAAATTCAAGAAAGAAATATGATAATTAGTTTCTTTTTTATTTAATTATTGCTTCACATCATAGTTTCATTTGTAACATACCTTTGTTCTCCTATCTTGCTCTCTCCTCTCTGTCTAGAACTGCAACATATCCTTGTTCTCCTACTTCGCCGTCTCCTCTTTGTGTGTTCAAAATGTTTAAGTTCGGTGGTTCTTTTCCAAACGCTCAAAACACCAGGAGAGACGGCATCTTAACGTCAATCAAAGTTTTAGTTGTCGACTACAATAAGGACTTGCTCGCATATGCTGCTGATGTGCTACATTCTTGTTCATTTGAAGGTACATTCCCCCACCATACACATAACAATACATCTTATGTATGTTTTTATGAAAGAAAAACAATTCATCTCGATCTGTTGCATAGCTTCCATTTATTGTTATTCTTACAACAGATCTGTTCATTAGTTACAATCAACTTTAGGGGTTTTTTAATTCTTAACTTTGTTTTTTCTATAAAAAATAACTATTTTTGTACGTCTCCATCTTTTTAATCTTAACAAAATCTAAACCTCATGACACCTATGCCTATTTGAATTTATATGTTTCATGATGGGTTAAACAAGGAGCTTTTCAGTATTAAGAAGATGTCGATAGCCACCGTATTATGAAGTTGGACTTGGTTCCTAGTTCCTATACATGAAGTAGTTTTCGCCATGAATGTGGGGCATGCCTATTTTATTTTTGTTGTTTTTTGTTTGTTGTTATTTTTCAATTAATTTTGTTTTTTAAATGCAATTAGTTTTTTTTAGTTATTAATTTGTTATATAACTCTTGATTTTTGGAATTGTCTAATCTTAGTCAAATATTTGTAGTCAAAAAGCAAAAGGACAATTAATATTTGGGAATAATATATAATGTTGCAACTCTAATTTTTTTTTTTTTTATCAAATAAATTACACTTTTTCACCATTTATGTGAGATATCATTTTTCTGATATTTGTATATGTTGGTTCCAAAATTTGTCAGAAAGTTTAATCATGTAGAAATATTACTAAAAATATAAGATTTAAACTTTTGGTGGAATTTTGAAGTCACACTTATTTTTGTGTAAGAAATTTTAATCTTTTTAGTACAATCTTTTAATCTTTTTATTACAATCGACTTTGGCTCACAGTGGTGCAAGGATCGTTTCTCCTCTAAGAATATACTATATTTGTCTTTGTCTAGTGGTTATAAAAAATGAAAATTCGGAAAATTAAATGGTATCTATCCATTTCTTCGATCTAAAAATAAAATAAAATTACTGTTGGCTCAAATTTGGTTTTTACCGACATCATTTTTCAATTCTCCTCTCCCAATACTACTTAATCTCTTCCCTTTTATCATGCTTTACAGTTTACACATGTATATCCAACACTCCCGAGTCCTGATTAATATGCGAGTATTGACTCAAAATACATCAAATCTTAATAGTTCAATAACTATTAAAAATCCATTGGCACTTCTCATTGTGTTAAAGTGTTTATAATTTTTATTCAAAAGGGTTTTATACGAAGATAAACAAAAATCATTCTACTAATTATTGTTGACTTTTAAACCAAATACCTTACAATTTTAAATGGTCATAACTTTTTTCATACGTTAATATTATTTAAATTAAATTACACAATAAAAATGAGCATTTTGTTCACTTTCATTTAACTATAGTATTGCTATAGTTTTTTTTTTAAATACATAAAATGTTACGTAATTATTAGTGTTTGTACGTACATATATGTACGTTGAAGAAATCTGATAGTTTTGAAAATGATTTGATATAATACATGTATGTACATTTGAATAAGCTGATTGATATAATACATATATATATATATATATATAATTGTTCTGAATATGGGTTTGATAATGTCTATATTAACAATTTTGAGGAAAAAAAAATGATAATATACATATATGTACAAATTAACATATTATTTTACTAGAGAGAGAAAACACAAAAGAAAATGTAATTAAATAATTAGTTGAAGAGAAAAACAATGTAGACTTTATCATTACGTTCTTTATATTTAACTTTTAAGAACAAAACAAGAATAAGTGGTCAACATCGATTCTTAAATAATCCTTGGCTATTTTAGAATACCCCCCCCCCCCACATATATATATATATATAGGGAATATTTAATTAAAAACTTTTTTTATCGCAAGAACTCGAAAACTAACTAAAAAAATCCTAAAAAAACATATCAATTTTTTTAATCAATTTTCCCTAGTTTTTGTGTATAAGAAAACTTTTTTTTAAAAAAAAATTTGTAGTGCACATGTGTATGTGTACTACACATGTGTATTATTACACATGTGCTTTATATTTTTTTTTGAATAAAAGTTTTTTTATATATAAAAAATAGCGATTTTTAATAAAAAAAATTGTAAAAAAAAATTTGGTATGTTTTCTAGGATTTTTTAGTTAGTTTTGAGTTCTCTCGATAAAAGAAGTTTTCACTTGAACCCTCCATATATATATATATATATATATAAAGTATAACGTACAATAGGGCTTATCGTACGCTCGTATGCGATTGTGAAATCGCATGTTATAAAAAAATATGTTGGAAATCGCATGTTGGTAATTTTGATGAAATCGCATGTTGGTTTTTTATAGCAATTTCGCATGCTGGTAAATATGATGAAATCGCATGTTGGTATATAAAGCATTTTCGCATGTTGTTTTTTCAGCAAAAATCGCATGTTAAAAAACAAAGTCGCACGTTGAAAAAACAGTCACATACAGTTTGTACGTTAAGCCCTATTGTACAATAACCAACCCCTTTCACTCTCTCTCTTTATATATATATATATATATATATATATATATATATATATATATATTGATGACGGGGGTAGCCCAAATCTCAATAAAATGACTAATATACATAACAGCTTAAAAGGTTAAAAGGTTGAGAGGTTCAATACGCGCAAACTCAGGAGAACAGTAAAAAGGACAAGCACAGTGTCCGGTCACATCAACACTTAACGTCTGAACCATTTCTGCACAGACAGAACATGTGCACAGAGAACACCCTTTTGTCCGCAGGTCTAAACCCTTCAACCCCCAAATGGGCAAGTCCCTCACTGTAGCCACGGATCACTGGTCAAAGGCTTCCTCTTATAGAAGATTCTTTCCCTATAAATAACAGCCTCTTGCCATCCATTCCAGCCATTCCAGATCAACCCAGATCACCCTTGATCTCTGATCTTACTTCTCCTCTCTAGAACTTGCTCCATGCTTGTTCTATTCTCGGCTCACTACAATATTATCTCACTTAACATAGACATTCTGGGTTGAACCCTTCAATCCAGGATTCAAAGTGAATAATAACAAGGTGATCCGCCTCCACGTGCTACAAACGTGGGGGGACCCCACGACCTGCGTTAGGCTAATCGAAACCTTGAACCCTTTTACCCCGGAGATATCGCTACTATCTTTGGTCTATTATTTGTTGCATCAACAAGTTGGCGCCCACCGTGGGGCCACGCCGCTTACTTTATCTTAAAGACCAGTTGTGTAGCTCCATTTTCTCTTTACATCATGTCTGAAAGCGAGTCTCTCGGTCAGGTAAATCAGGTGCCTAACAACACCGATTTAACACCAAATTCGGGTCGGATCTCACCGGTCCTATCTACACCTCTTTCTACTCCCGGAAGTACTCCACCGGGATATGTTCCCGGAGTTCACTTCTTTTCAAACACCAACCCCATCTCGGTCAGGGGTTACACATACTCAAATCGATGTAATGCATACACCGGAACACATAGATCTAACACCCGAGTGACTAGCTAGAAATTTCTTACAACTGAGATTTCTTCTCAACTAGCATGCGAGCTTAGAAAGGGAAAAAGGGTGAGAATAAGGCTAAATTATGAGGAGTCTAAACCCTCATTATCACCTGTCCGTCCATCTCTTCCTTTTAGCAGCTCACGTTCAGCCACATCTTACCTTGAAGCTGGTCCTAGTGTGACAGACCAACCACTCAAGCCCTTTAGCTTTTGGGGAGGCCAAGTCCAACCGTTTTCCCTTATTTACCTCCTAACCCGTTACAACCGGCGCACCTATGGGGCATAAAACCACTCTTGATCAATTATGGCAGTCACCAGCTTCAAGTGTTCCCCCTCCCATTGCTACTTCGTGAAAACAAGCTATGGCCACCCTACCTTTGGCTCGAAGGTGCGGTCATGAGCACATCCATGGGAATGCCTTATACAGTAAGCCTTTAAGGCTTTAACCTTATGACACAGATAATGACTTCAGAAAGCCTTTAAGGATTTAACCTTATGCCCTAGCCGATGACACAGATGATGGCACAATTTCCTTTGCAGCACGTGAAAGCTGGATGATGACACAGAAAGCCTTCAAGGCTTTAACCTTAATTTCATCAACCAAGTGCCAAACACTCACCAGGGTACCTCAAGCGGTAACCCAGCTTCAAGGGTAGTAAAATACCTCTCAAAACCTTACAAGCCCAACAACTTGTCTTGCTTCTCTCAACAAATTGTTGAGTACGAGTTTCAAACCCAGATAAAGATGCTATCACGATACTGAAGACTACCTCCAAATCTTCGTCGGGACTGCAAGAGTTGAAAAATGACCCAACTCCGAATGTTGTCTCATGTTCAGGTAAACCCTTGAAGGGTCTTCGCGCATATGGTTCAATGACCTTCCTGGACGAAGCGTTCAGACCTTTGACTATCTTAGCAAAAGTTCCTATAAAAACATGGGTATGTTAAGGACGCCACGATAATCTTCCAGATCAAACAACGTGATGATGAAAGTCTCAGAGACTTCATCGAAAGTTACAAGAAGGAAGGTTTAACTTACACCGATGAGAAGATTAGGGTTGCAGGGTTCATGAATGCTATAAATTTCAAATATCTCACAGAAGACTTCAATAAATGCCTGCCCAAAACCCTTGAAGAAACACTCGAAAGGGCTGAAGCCCACATTCGAGGAGAATAAGCTGTAGACATCAAAGAACAAAATAAAAGTCTCTTAACCGGAGCTTCCAGTATGGCTCTTATGACAAACAGTTCAAAGGTTCGGATTCCAGAAGGCCTGAAGGCCGGAACCCTCCAAGCCAAGAAAAAACCATAAACTTTACAGCCTTAACCAAGGCTACATAAGAGATCTTGGCAACCGAAGAGGTAAAACACAGCTTCCGCCCTCCTCAACCTTTGCCAAAAAACAAAAGATTGGAAAAAACAAGCCAGTATTGTGAGTTTCACGAATAGAAAGGTCACCATACCAATAATTGCTTCCAACCCAAAAAGAGGATCGAAAAAGCCGTCAAGTCCGAACTGGCTCACTTGGTTAAAGGGGTCAAGGACAAAATGGTTGAAGAATAAAAGTAGGAAGTGAACATGGTCGACCTTGAAAACAAAGCTTTAACCCTCTCAGCTGATAAAAAGCTTGAAACGCTTTAACCCTCTCAGCGACGATGAGCGTTCAAAGCTTCAACAGTCTTAATCCTCCAAAATCATGCTTAAGAAATGCTTTAACCCTCTCAGCTGATGAAAAGCTTGAAACGCTTTAACCCTCTCAGCGATGATGAGCATTCAAAGCTTCAACAGTCTAAATCCTCCAAAATTATGCTTGAGAAATGCTTTAACCCTCTCAGCTGACGAAAAACTTGAAACGCTTTAACCCTCTCAGCGACGATGAGCGTTCAAAGCTTCAACAGTCTTAATCCTCCAAAATCATGCTTAAGAAATGCTTTAACCCTCTCAGCTGATGAAAAGCTTGAAATGCTTTAATCCTCTCAGTGACGATGAGCGTTCAAAGCTTCAACAGTCTGAAGGTATCGCAGACATACCTATCAAGCCTTTAGGCCAAATAACCCATTATGTTTGTCCAACGAGAGAACAAAGTGACGAACCGAACAACTCACTTTTGCGGTGATCAATATCCCTTCCAACTATGATATCATCATAGGAAGGCCAGGGCAAGGTGTGTTCGGAATGGCAGTTTTAGCTGGTCAAGGCACTGTGAAGTTTCCCACTGAAAAAGGGATCGCAACCCTTCAATCTACCCAAGAAGCTTTTGTGGTTGAAGGGGAAAGCTCAAGAAAGGACGAAGACGATGAACAAGGGTTGAACATAAACCCAAAATATCGTCAACAAGGGATAAGGGTAAACACTAACCTTTACAATGAAACCCTCTCATACCTTGAAAAGCTGCTCTTGCACTATGTATTCGCTTGATGCCCCAAAGATATGACCGGCATCCCTCGTAGCATTGTTGAAACATGAGTTATGGATCCCCACCTGATGTTAAGCCCATTATACAAAAGAAACGGAGTCAAGCCCCTAAAAGAAGCCTTGCAGAATGCCAAAAGATGGAAAAGCTTGTTCTAGCCGGAACCCTTCGAGAGGCCAAGTATCAATCATGGGTGGCCAATCCGATAATGGTTTAAAAACCCGACAAGTCTTGGAGGATGTATATCGATTTTAAAGACTTGAACAAAGCACGCCCAAAGGATTGCTACCTGCTGCCCTGGATAGACCTCAAGGTTAACTCACTCACGGGCTTCTCGTGTTTTCTTGACACCTAAAAGGGTTACCATCAGATCCTAATGAAAGAAGAAGACGAATAAAAAACCGCATTACACACTGATAAAGGTATATTTTTCTACCAAAAAATGACTTTTGTTTTAAGAAACGCAAGAGCCACTTATCAACGCCTGGTTGACAAAGCGTTTACCAAACAAACTGGCAAGAACATAGAAGCTTATGTTGAAGATTTGATGATCAAGAGCAAAACGGAATACCAAATGCTCAATGACATACAAGAAACCTTCCAAACCTCAAGAAAGATAAACATGAAAGCTTAATCTAGTCAAGTGCTCGTTTCTAGGGCACATCATGGGGAAACAAAGCATAAAAGCCAACCCTCAAAGGATGTGCTAACAAGAAAGACTTTCAAGGGAAAGCTTACAGCTTTGAAGCGTTTTACCTCAAAAGGAAGCCTTCAACCAAATGAAGCAACACTTAGCTTCACTCCCAGCCATTTCGGCTCCAGAAACAGGAGAAACGGCCTCTATCTACCTTTCGATTGCTGAAAATACCATAAGTACGTCTCTAATCATTGAACAAAACAAAGTTCAGATACCCGTTTACTTTTTCAAAACTTCAAAATTAGCAGAAATCAAATATTCTTCTTTGAAAAAAAAAAAAAACCTTGCTTTAGCCCTAGCCCAAACGGCTAGAAGGCTTCGAAGGTATCTTCAGGCACACCTAATACAAGTAGTCATTGATCAACCTATCAGGAATGTGCTTGAAAAACCAGAAATATTTGGACGGCTAGCCAAATGGGCTATTGAACTAGGTGAACATAAAATCACTTATGTTCCAAGAAAAGCTCTCAAAGCTCAAATCTTGGCTGACTCACCTTGTAAGTCCCTAAAGAAGCCATAACAGAAGTTAATACAACCACCGCTGAACCCTTCAACCCTGATACCTGGAAGCTTTTTACCAACAAGGCTTCCAGTATCGAAGGTTCAGGGGCTGGTCTAGTTTTAATCAACCCTGATGGGTTAGAATTTACATATGCTTTTCGACTTGAATTTCATACCACCAACAATGAAGCCGAGTACGAAGCATTTATCACTGGGCTAAAACTAGCCAAAGAAACGGGGGCCCAAAAGCTCCAAGCCATCACAGACTCCTTACTTGTCTCAAGTCAAGCAAATGACAGCCACGTAACAAAAGAGCCAAACATGAAGAAATACCATGAGAAATCAAAGGAATTGATGAACACATTTCAAACATTTTCCATCAAAAAAGTTCCAAGATCTCAAAACAAGAGAACTAATGCACTAAGCAAACTTGTATCTCCTACGTTTGCCCACCTCACCAAGAAGGTACTAATTGAGGTGTTAAAAACCTCATCCATCCAAAGACTTGAGGTTCAAGATGTGATCACTAAAAAAGGGCCAAATTGGATGACTCCCATTGAAAGGTTCCTCAAAATGGTGAATTACCTAATGACCAGACTAAGGCTAAAAGGGTTCGTATCAAGTCAAGGCAGTATGTGTTACAAGGAGATATCCTTTACAAAAAGGATACCTTGCACCACTACTTCAATGCGTTGGCCCAGAACAAAGCCAATATCTGATCAAAGAGGTTCACGAAGGGATATGTGGAGCTCATTGTGGCCCAAAATCGGTAGTGTCAAAGTTTATGAACCTTGAACACTTTTGGCCTTCCATGCATCGAGATACCTCCGAACAATTGCGAAAGTATGAAGCTTGTCAGTTACATGCTCCGGTACCCAAAAGCCTCAAACATGACCCCGTTCCCATCTCCTCGGCTTGGCTATTTCACAAGTAAAGAATCAACATCGTTGGTCCATCCCCACTAGCCAAATGAGGAGTCAAGCTCTTATTGGTAGCCGTGAACTACTTCACCAAGTGGCCAAAAGTAAAACTATTGGCAAAAATCTCAGGGAAACAGTTCATTGATTTCGTTTACGAAAACATAATCTGTCGTTTTGGGCTCCAGGGGTACTAGTCACGAATAACGGGAAGTAGTTTGCCGAGAAGCCTTCTAGCTCCTGGTGTAAGGAGTTCAAAATAACCCAAGTATTCAGCTCGGCAGCTCACCCACAATCGAACGACCAAGTTAATAGGACAAACAACAACATTGTTGAAAGGATTAAATCTCGATTGGAAAGATACAACAACAACTGGCTCGAATAGCTTCCCAATGTGCTATTGGAAATTCGAACAACCAAGAAAACGAGCCACAAGAAAACACCCTACAGCCTAGTGTTTAGATCAGAGGTTGTATTCCTAGCCGAAATCGGAGTAACAATACAAAGAACACTCGACATCGACCTCGAATCAAATAAGAAAGAGACAATGTTGAATTTGGAACTCCTCGAAGAGGCTCGTGATCAAGCAGCCATACAAAAAACGAGGTACAAGCAAAACATGGAATTGTATTACAATACACGGGTGAAGCATGAACGTTTCAAGCCTGAGAACCTTGTGCTACGAAATAATGAGGCCTACAAGAAAGAAAGCCAAGAAAGCTTGGCCCTAAGTAGGAAGGGCCATACAATATCCTTAAAGCCCACAAAAGGGGATCATACAAGCTGGCAGGTCCGCAAGGCAAAAAGCTTCCCCGCCATTGGAATGGCAAAAACCTTAAAAGGTTCCACGTTTAACCAAAACGTGTTACAAATAGTTCCCAAAAGTTGTTCTATTCCCCTAGTAATCGAATTACTTTGAAATAAATGAACGACGAATCAAAATTTGTCTTTCTATCCTATAATCAGGTTGAGAACCTAGCAAGAAACTCCATGGCAAGGGCCATGTAAGGGGATGAGCTCCCAGGCCACATCGCTCAATAGGTTCAAGGGTTGAATGAACCTATATAAGGGGTGAGTTCCTAAATCAATACAACTCCATGAGACACATAGAAATCTTAAAAAGCATGTCTCATAGACGGGTTTGAACAGCCTACACCAAATGTTCCTTAAGCCCTAACATTGGCTTACGAACCAAAAATACTCTAAGTGAATATCATACATAGGATAGAGGTTGTATCTTCTTGTTAAAAATATCCTAAGGCTAAGTGACTGCAGCACTGAACCCTTTAAGGTATAAATAACATAAGATGCACCACCCAAAACAAAGACAACATGCAAAATCAATAAAAACGCAAGGGAATAAATAGAACAACATAGCAAGATAAGTTAAAGATAGCAAGGGCCATACTGGCCATCAAACATAAAGCATTGTCCACAAGCCTCCAAGGCTTTAACCACCAAGGGATCTAGACGGTTCCTTTAAAATAAAAGGATGTTCAAACAAACAACCCATAACATTGTTCGACAAGCTAAGAAAGCTATGAATTAAGGCCTCTTATTCACTTAGCAACGTCAGGGATGGTAGACTTTGCTGCATCATCCTTCTTCGAACCTCCATCATCTGGGGTCTTTTTAGCCTTCCTCTTTTTCCTCCCTGCTGCACCCGTTGCCTCGGAGGCTTCAAGGCTTGAACCCTTTGAACCCTCACCACCTTCAGAACACGTTTCCTCGCTATCTCCGAAGCAAGGACGTTTCTTCGAGAGGGACTTCAACACTTCGTTACAAACAGCCTCATTAAGGCCCTTGGCTTTTAGCTCCTGCAAGACAGGCAAAGGTTTACCAAAACACTCGGAGACTTCACCCACATAAGAGTAAATCAAATGCTCTATCTTAAAAACTGTTCCCATAATACTTTGAAGGCTTTGTGTTGAAAAAGAGAAGATTTTTTCTAAGGCTTCCTAGGTTCACAAATATTTGTAACCAGCAAACAAACCTTGGTGTCTCCCATGAACAAGAAGCTCGATGAACACATCACCCAAGACTTTTTTGAACTTTGACGAATGGAGAAGATAAGTAACCACTTGCTGGAATCCATCCTCAATGAGCCATTTATTATCACTAGTTTCCTGGGTAAATGAAGCCTTTAACCCTTCTTTCTCCTCTAAGAAGGCTCTTTTTCTAAACCTCCAAGGCAGCCTTATCGACCCTGACTTAAACCTTGTCAGCCTCCAAGCGTTTTTCCAACTCAACCATATCAGTCTTGTGCTGGGAAGAAAGCTCATCAATCCTCAACATCAGCTTTTCTCCCTCCCAGCATAACCCTCTGCCTCCTTCTTTAGAGTAGCTAGTGAAGCCTTCATCTCATCCCTCTTCTTCGAGAAGACATCATATTCTCGCATCCTCTTGCGAAATCGGGATACACCATCTGGAAGCAAGGCAACAAGGTTACAAGCACCCATTACCATTTTTCGAAATCATCAGGTCATCATCCATAGATGAGCAAGAACCTCGAACAACAGGAGAATCAAAGTGGGTAAGAACATCCTCACAAACGGATGAAGGCTTGAAGCTGTCACCAACTGTGACCTTCCAATCCGGCACATAAACCTCCCATGGATTAACATTGGTGGAACCTTTACCACCCTTCCCGGAACCCTTCAACTTCACAGCCTTTTTACCCGCCAAACCACCAAGGGCCGTTCCTTGTCCTTTTTTGATTTTCCCCAACCCCAACTTCTAAATCATCTGAAGCCTCTATGTCATCACTTAGTTCCACCGGCTCAGAAGCCGATGGTTGGTCAGCAGTCTTTATCAAACAACAGCTCGAACGCCGAGTAGAGACTGTAGAAGCAACAACTTTGGTGAAACCCTTGACATTGGGAACGTTCACATAGCCTGAACCCTCGAACCTATGTTCAGTGCCCCTAACCACAACATCTTCGTCGGATGTAGCCTCGGCATCTCCAAACACAACATCAGATGTGTCATCGCTCTTGATAAAGTCTAAGGCAAACATAACCGCAACAAATAAAATATAACATAAGCAGAAAATAGAAAATATCATACCTTGATCATCTCTCACGAGCACAGGGTCACGATCCGGCTTGTCCCACAACTTGCTAACATCCATCAGCACTAAAAGATGTTCGGGAAAGGGACAAAAGCCTGGAAGGACACCCCCTAATAAACTTCAACAACCATCTATCTCGTGTTTGAAATGTTCAAGCTCATTCAAAACAACATAAGGATGCCTCCAAACAAGCCTGAAAGGAACAATGGACTCAGAAATCCAGGAAAATCGGTCCTTCCAAGAACCAAGGGTAGTAACCATAGACGAAATTAAACACACATCAACCTGAGATGTTTCAAAGGTAAAACAATCGCCGTTCTTGGCTAACTAGAAGAAATGGCGGAACAACAACAACGATGGGTCATACCCTATCGCTGGACACAAAACATCAAAGTGTAAAACCCTAGCAAGACCTTAAGGGTGTAACTGACCAAACGACACACGATAATACTCTAAAACATTCAGAACAAAGACCGAAAACGGATGACGCAAGTTGGAAAACTCAGCAATAAAGAGCAATCGAACCAACGGGACACTAATCGATCGATTTGCCAAAACCCAGAGCCACCGGATTAAACTTTAGATCGATCCCCCATTCTTTACAAAAAGCCTCAACTTCCTCTTGAGTGAGACAAGATGAAGCCTTTAAGCCTTTAAGCCTTCAAGCCTTAAAACCTTGAAGCCTATCACATCTACTGTCATTCTGAAATTCAAATCTCAAAACTCAAACGCCTTAAAGCCTTGAAGCCTTTAAGCAATAAAAAATAATGTGTAAAAGTCAGAAGCATTTGAGCTTACATCCCAAACACCTCTGACTTGGGGGGCTGATGACGGGGGTAGCCCAAATCTCAATAAAATGACTAATATACATAACAGCTTAAAAGGTTAAAAGGTTGAGAGGTTCAATACGCGCAAACTCAGGAGAACAGTAAAAAGGACAAGCACAGTGTCCGGTCACATCAACACTTAACGTCTGAACCATTTCTGCACAGACAGAACATGTGCACAGAGAACACCCTTTTGTCCGCAGGTCTAAACCCTTCAACCCCCAAATGGGCAAGTCCCTCACTGTAGCCACGGATCACTGGTCAAAGGCTTCCTCTTATAGAAGATTCTTTCCCTATAAATAACAGCCTCTTGCCATCCATTCCAGCCATTCCAGATCAACCCAGATCACCCTTGATCTCTGATCTTACTTCTCCTCTCTAGAACTTGCTCCATGCTTGTTCTATTCTCGGCTCACTACAATATTATCTCACTTAACATAGACATTCTGGGTTGAACCCTTCAATCCAGGATTCAAAGTGAATAATAACAAGGTGATCCGCCTCCACGTGCTACAAACGTGGGGGGACCCCACGACCTGCGTTAGGCTAATCGAAACCTTGAACCCTTTTACCCCGGAGATATCGCTACTATCTTTGGTCTATTATTTGTTGCATCAACATATATATATATATATATATATATATATAAATAAAGGACAATTTAAATAAGAATAAAAATATGTAAAAAGTAAGAACAATATTAAACCAAACAAATTTTTGCTTTTAAATTCTTATTTAATAATATTACAAGGGGATAAAAGTAACTTAAATTAATACTTAAATTAGTTGACTCCACCTTTTAAGCATCTAAGTTAAACAATAACCCTTTCATTATTTTTTTAATTCAAATAAATTTTTTAATGTGTCCATATATAAAAAAAAACTATAAAATTTTCATGAGTTACATCAAAAAATAAAAAAAAATATTTTCAATTTTAATCATATATCGATAATGTAGGATTAAATTTCGATCCAAAATAACATTTTGACTTTAAAAATAAAGTTAAAATGGTTACATTATTTGCAAAAATTGTCACCATTATTTATAACACTTGATCTTATTAATGTAGGGTAGAGATTACTTCTTCTTTTTTCTTATATTAAAAAGTCTTTTTAAAAAAATCTCTCTCCCCACCTCTCTTTCTCTATATATATGGTGAGTTAATTGGGTAACCACAAAAAATGAAAAATCGAAGAACCACTAATATTACATGTAAAAAAATCATTAAAAAGACATTTTTACATAATTTCTTTAGAGCTTTTTTTTATACAAACACATGTAAAAGGAGTTCAAACAAAAAGGTAACTTTTGTAATTACTTTTTTTGAACCGGTTTTAAACATTTTTATTTTTTAATTTTTTATTAAAACGGCTTTTACATGTATTTATATGCAAAAGCTCCATAAATATTAGGTAAATATTATTTTTTTACGTGTCAGAATGAACTTTTATGGGTGTGTATATATATATATAATGTAAGGATTCTAAGAAAAACACATGATAATTGAGAACCAATAGAATGATTTTGGACCACTTATTTTCTCTAAGTAAAAAAAAGTTTTTTTTTTGCTAATTGTCCATTTTTCAGGTTCTTTAGTTGTACATATGTGTACATTATAAAACATATATTCACGATACTTATTTTTAGTTTTAAACATGTAGGTACATAAGAAAAAATATGTTAAGAACCATAATCTTTCTTTATATACATATATGTACAATCATTTATACACATTTGTACGTATGCGTAGATTATCAAACATATAAGTACAATACTTATTTTTCAATTATAAACACGCATGTACACATGTGTATAATTAAAAAAAAAACATTGTAAAAGTGGCAAATATAACAAACTCAAAAAAAGAATTAACTTAGGAAAAATGAAAGGTGCAGAATTGTTCTCATGGTTTTCAATTACCTAAGTGATTCTTACATGATTCTAACATTATATATATATATATATATATATATATATATATATATATGATTAGGTTCAAGAGAAACACTAGTGTAGTTTGCGAACTGAGCCAACTAATCCTGGCCATACATGTGTGTAGATCAATGGTCAGGATTTGATGATGAAATACACTAGTGTATTTTACGATTTGATGATGAAATCCTAGCCATCCACGTGTGTAAATCAATGGCCAAGATTTGTTCACTCAGTTTACAAATACACTAGCGTTCACTCTAGAACCCCACCATATATAAATATATATACACAGGGTTGGGCTATAATGAAAACCCATTTGAGTTGAAAAAACAAGTGAAAGTCTTGTGTAACAATGCATTTTCAAGCGTTTTGAGCAAAAAAATAAATAAATAAAATAAATTAAAACAAGCACCAAAGGAACTTTTTTTCAAGAATAAGTTCAGTTGTTATACATGTAATAGCGTTTTTGTTTAGTGTTACAATTGTTAGGTAGGAAAATTTATTTAAAAAAAATTCCTTCGATGTATTTTTTTTCTTTTTTTCTCAAAACGCTTGAAAATACATATATTAATTACATGCCTTGAAATTTTTATAAAAGTAAAGTTTGTTACATAACGTTTCATAGGATTTTTTTTTCAAATTAAGTGGTTATTCCTTTTATTCAGTATACACACACACGCGCACACACCTCTATATAGGGGAAGGTTAACGTACAATATTCCGTAGCGTACCATATGAAATTACGCATGTTATAAAACTCAAAACCCTAATCACGCATGTTGAAAACCCATAGATCATGCATGTTGAAAAAAACATAATCACACATGGTTATGGTCTTTCAACATGTGTGATTATGGTTTTCAACATGCGTGATTAGGGTTTTGAGTTTTATAACGTGCGTAATGTCACATCGTACGTATCGTAGGCTAAGGAATATTGTATTTTACACTTTCACTATATATATATATATATATATATATAGGGTAAGGTTCATGCGAGAACCACCTTTATTGCGAGAACCGCGAGAACCAATGTGAACACAACCTAAAATAGCTAAAAAAACCTAACCCCCCCACCCCCCCCCCCCCCCCAAAAAAAAACCTAACCCCCCCCCCCCCCCAAGCTAAATGCTAAAAACTAAACCCCCCAAAAAACCTAAAAAAAACCTAACCCCCCCCACCCCCCCCCCCCCCCAACCCCAAAAACCTAAACCCCCCTCCCCCTCCCCCCAAAAACCTAAACCCCCCCCCAGCTAAAAAGCTAAAAACTAAACCCCAAAAAAACCTAAAAAAATCTAAAAAAAATCTAAAATTTTTTTTTTGATTTTTTTAATATTTTTTATGTTAAAATCGCTACTTTTAGAAGCCAAATTTTTTTTTTTTTTAAAAAAATTTTTAAATTTTTTTTTTTTTTTTTTTTTTTGCTACGAAAAGTAGCGATTTTGTTATAAAAAATATTAAAAAAAAAAAAAAAAATTTGTGTGATTTTTAGCTATTTTTAGGCATTTTTGGTTGCGTTCACATTGGTTCTCGCGGTTCTCGCAATAAGAGGTGGTTCCTAACGGATCTTTGTCCTATATATATATATATATATATATATATATGTTAACTAATCATACTAACTCTGATAATCTGAGGACGACTGTTATCATTACTTGTCTCTAAACTTAAACTTCACACTTAAAGATGTGGATTAAAATGTGTATGATATGCTATTTGTCAAGTTACCAAATATTAGCATCTAATCTTTAGATCTTTGTTCGTTATCATCTATTTATTATATAGATGTATAGATGCATAATCTTTTTTTTTTTAATTTTATTATTATTTACATGTAAATATGGAATTTATTTGAACTATTTTCACAGTTACAAGTGCAAACTAAAAATTTTAATTATGTTTTCACATAAATATGTGAATAGTTGCCAACATGTATGTTCAGATATTTAACTCTTATGTTGGTCTTATTAGTTACATGTGTGGATCATGCTGCTGTGGCTTTGAGAATGCTGTCCGAAAAGAGCAACCAATTCGACCTTGTCCTGATAGATAGCGACATGAGTGATGTGGATACTCACACATTTCTTAGATTAACAAAGAATATGGATATACTATCCATTGGTGAGTCTTAATCACTCTATTGATTCAATTTGAGCGTTATTTTAGTTTAATTAACTGTTATGTAAGTTTCATGTTTCCGCAATAAAATATCCATTCATTCTTAATTTGTTCTACACTGAAGTGATGTCTGAGCAAGAGAATGACGCTTTCATACATGAAGTTTTCAAGAGTGGTGCTTTTCTTGTCATCAAGAGGCCACTTACTATTGATGCAGTGAGGCATATACGTCAAGATGTCATCAGGCAGAGAATGCATACACATGAACAATGTGAAAACAAAAATGTGATTATTATGAGTGCAACAAAAGATACAGAGAAACAAGATAATGGAAGCACTGGTTATAGAAAGAAGGGCAAGTGTGAGCTAAGGAAGAGAGTATATCCATCGTCAGATGAAGACGACGATGATGATGATTATAGTGATGATAGCGGAATGAAGAGGAAGATATGTGTAGAGTGGACAGAAGAACTTCATCAGAAATTTCTCATTGCTGTTCGTCAGCTTGGTGAAGGAAGTAAAAATTCATCTTTCAACATTTTTATTTAAAATGGATTTACTTGAAATTTTGGAATGTGTTATCTCCTAGTTATTATATATTTCTAAACACATTGTGTTTTGATCTTAGGTTGTTTTCCAAAGAAGATACTTGACCTAATGGGTGTCCCTGGTCTTACAAGAATGCAGGTTGCTAGTCATCTTCAGGTTAGCTTTTTCAACCTGACGTTATACTAGACGGGTGTCCGCGTGATGCAGCGAACAACGTTGACATTGATAATCACGTAACATGTTAAATTTTTTAAAATTAAAAAACGTATAATACCATACTCAAACTAAAGAGAATATAATGCTCGTTATTATAGTGTAGATTTTTTTCTTCTAAATATTAACTTATGAAAATGTTATGACTGTTTAAAAGTCGTGGGGGCCAGTTGATTTAAAAATCAACAATATGTTTTAAAAGATTATGATATGATTCAAAAGTTATATTTAGTTAAAGTACTAAAATCATTTAAAATTAGTCTTTTGTTCTCCTTATATCTATATTATATTACTATACAGTGCCCAAGCGATGCGATGGAGAACATAAATACTTGTAATTATGTAACTTGTTACTTTTAAATTTTAAAAACTGTAACAATACCATGCTCAATTTAAGGAAAACAAAATGTTCATTTTTATAACGTATATTTTTAGATGTTAATGTATGGAAAAGTTAAGACTGTTTAGAAATCATAGTGTTAAGTTGGCTTAATTTTCAACAATATGTTTTAAAGGAATATATCATATATTTTAATTGTTGTAATTACTTAAAGCCTTAAAACTATGTAAAATTACCTTTTTGTCTCTCTCTCTTATATATATATATATATATATAGGTGGGAGTTGGCTACAAAGTCCATTTTTCCTACAAAGTGTAAAAAGTTATAAAACACCATGATATCAACCATAAAACACACTCAAAACCCACAAATAACATAGTGAAGATTACTAAAACACCATATTTTGTGGGTTTTGTGATGTGTTTTGGATGATAAGGCTTTGATTATCGAATGACTAACATTAGTGTGTTTTATGTTGATTATCGTGTTGTGTTTTATATTCATAGTTGTACGATGGTGTGTTTGAAGTTTTTAAGGACTATTAGGGTTTAGATATTGTGTTTTAGTGATATTCACTATGTTATTTGTGGGTTTGAGTGTGTTTTATGACTAAAATTGTGGTGTTTTATTACTTTGTACACTTTGTAGGAAAAATGGACTTTGTAGCCGAACCCCACCCTATATATATATATATATATATATATATATATATATATTATACAATCCTATAAAACATAGTGTTGACTTTTAAACAAATGTCCCAATGGTTTTTTAAAGAGTCATAACTTTTTTCATATATTAATATTTAAAAAAAAAGTTATACCCTAAAACGAACATTTTATTCACATTAATTTGAGTACGATATTGCTATATATATATATATATTTTTTTTTTCATATAGTAATTTCGAATGTCTATGTTTCGCCTACTCGTATGGACACCCCTCAAGAGTATTATACTATATAGATTAGCCTATATTTTCTTAGGTTAATAATTTAAAATTTGAAAATACTTTACCTATTCTACCAATCATAGTAAAGTAGTATCATGGTTGTATCAAACTTAAATTTTGTTACCAATCATAATTATTCAGTAAAATTAACATGCCTTCACTTTTTATGAACCATAGAAATTAACATGCTTTTATTTCAATGTATCCTGTTATCATTAGTAAAGGGACAACATATTAGTTTTATAAGCAATTTGACACATGTTTTGTCTATCCTTTGAAGAACAAAACATGTTGAAGATTCAAACACTCCTTTACCTTTCCCGTCAATAAATTATATAAATGATTACATAATCAAGTGTTTTTTTTTACAATTCTACAAGGCACATGCTCAGTTATATAATTATCTTATATTAAAATAGTTATATAATTAACTCATACTAAAATAGTTATATCCTTCATGGCATCTTAAAACATTTGTCTGCAATGGCCACAATAGTTGTATGGTTGCTAATGTCACAATTTCACTGTATGTTTTCACTTTTTTTAATAATGTTCTTGTGTACCAGAAATGCCGCAAGGAGAAATTAATAAATCAAAAGAAAACAACTCAGATTCATGCATTGCCTGGTAATCTCTCAACACAAGCACTCCCTGAAAGAAAGTTTGGGAGTATGCCAAACTTACCAAAAGATCATGAAGAAAGCAATACGCTTATTGGCATCAACTTGTCAATCAATGGATGGCAGACAGAAGTAAATCACACGAGGAACCAAACTTACAAAGGTTCTTCAATTCTTCAAAAGAACATTGCACAACGGATCGAGTATACCCAAATCCCATTTGGAAGTGAACTTGAGATAAATCAGGATGACAAATTTGGTAGTAGAATCACTAAAGCAACAAACAACATTCTTCAACAAACAATAACAACTTTACATGATGCTGGCCAAGGTGCTAATGATCAGAACTTGTTATCTTTTCGAAGACAAGCATCTGAAGAATTCCCTGAGTTCCTGAAAGATATGGATGGTAATGGCCCAAATGATATCTAGGTATCTGCAATCATGTCATGACCAATAAGGTTAGTTATTAGATACATATTTTTATTTACTAGCATTAATCACTAATGGAATGGTGTTGTTTAATGTACAATTACATGATGTAAGTGTTATGTATGACAGGATACTAAAGGGGGCAAGAAACACATCTAATGATGGAGTCTAGGCGTTTAATTTTTTCAGTATCGTGTTATGAACATTCTCTTATTAGCATCAGTCAAAAAGTGAGTTGATACATCTGTATGCAAGTATACTAATATACTAGCATAAACCAAATGTGTTTGAATAACTTGCATGAATGATGGAATGTTTTTTTTTCCTTTTTTTGTTATGAGTTAATTTTGGATCCTAATGGTTTAGTATTTAAAATTCTACAAACTATTTATAAATGAACTACATATTTATGTTTTTTTGAAGTTTCTTCCATGCAGTTGTGTATATTTGAATTTTATAGGCATATCCTAACACAAATAGGAACATTACTGTTTTGTCACGTTACATGTTAGCATCGTTGTAGAAGTTACTAGACGCTTCCAGGTTGGTCGATTAGAGATCAGTTGCGAGTACTCGGCCTAGGCGGAGAGTACTCGGACATGTTAAATTATAAAGAAATTAGTTTCCAGGAAATTATATATATATAGGTACGAGATCAGGAGAAAACATCCTAATGTGTGAGAACTGTGAGAACGCATCCTGATGGAACACGTGGCGCGGATGTAATTAGGGTCTGAGGGTTTTTTTTTGTCTTTTCAATATTCTTTTTTTTCCCGAGTTCGTGCGTCACATGCTGCTTCAGTTTTGGCGTCTAAGATAATTTTGGCGTTAACTAGCTTCATTATTTAGTTGGCGTTTTACTGTTTTTTGATCTGTCTCGTTGAATTAATTCTTTTTGTGTCACATAGTTAATTTTTTTGGCGTTATGGAGTTTTCCAGGTCATTTTTTTGGCGTTCGTGGCGTTTGTTAATAATTGATTACCATTGATTAATATTTTATAAGATTACAATAATACGAAATTAAAATAAACTAATAGTCTTCTGTGGATGTTGGTGCATACATCTGTCGACGTCGTCTTATATCGAGTCTCGGGTTCGTTGCGGTTCGGAACAAGAATTATGTCATCATCATTGATGATGACATCTCATACATGACATCACAAGTCTACACATCACGTGAAAACAACATGCTAACATGAAACAATTTTGTATTACATTTTGAAAGTCAAAGCATGACCGTTTGTAGAGGCATGACCGTTTGTAGAGGCATGACCGTTTGAAGATGTCATGTTAGTTTCAAACGGTCAGGTCCTTCCCTATAAATAGGCTTCAAACGTTCATCATTTGTAACGATTCAAGATTTGACACCGAGGTGATGCCGGTTTATTCTCTGATTGTAAACATTGTTAATTGAATATACAAGAGATTTAGAGTGTATTTCAAGCTGTTGTCAAGTCCGTTTCTTAGTTTCCGCCTCTGAAACGTACGAGAGCTCTTTCGAACGACTCATTCAGGTCGAAACACGATCCTACAAGTGGTATCAGAGCTCAGGACGAGGAGTTCTTGCCATATTCAGCTTGAAAATCTGATTTTCTACACCTTCTTTCATAAAATTGACACTTTTTACGGTTAAAATCGGCTAAAACTTTCACAATGTGTGCGTAATTGTGTTTTAACAAACCCTTGAGAATATCAGTTCAAAACTCAAAGTAAAACTGGTAAAAATGGCTTGAAAATTGGTGACCGTTTGAACGAAGTCTGACTGACCGTTTGAAAATGCACATGACCGTTTGAAAAATGCACCTTACCGTTTGAAAATGCACATGACCGTTTGAAAAATGCACCTTACCGTTTGAAAATGCACATGACCGTTTGAGAGTGGTTGACCGTTTGAAACATGAACATCGTTTGACCGCTTGAAGGTGCATCGAGTTGTGTGAAACAAAAAACGAGGTTGTCAGGATACATGTGAATATATCAGTTTTTGTGAGCATGTGAAATATGTCGGTTCATTAAAATCTTCATGTGATAACAGTTCACTACATATCATCGGCCCAATTAAAGATGTCGGGAATAGTTTCAGGTCACGAGAAAGTGCATTGAGTTGTGATGTGACAACTCGTATTTCCGAACTTATTTATGTGCTTAGTGTAACGTACGTGAACACTTTGTGATTATGTGAACTTGATAATTAATGGAATGATATATGTTTATGTGTAATGTATGTATGTATCGAATGAACCGATCGCACAATACAAGCCCATTTGGGCCACCACTTGTATCCGGATCATGGGCGGCCATTGAGGGTTCGACCCACTTTCCCCCATATCGCATAACACAAAGGAGTTAGGGTAAACTTATCATTTGTTGCAACTCTCATAATACACAAACCCTAGTTCTTTTCTCTCTCTCCCTCACGAACTTGAAAGGCAGCCAAGCATCTCCTTCACCAAAGATTTTTGTGTTCGGATCAATCCCCTACCCTCTTCTTAAATTGGTTAGTGTTTATGATTATGTTTAGTTACTCGATCGTTATGATTTCATGATGTGGATTAAATGATTGTGGATGTATGTATGATGAACAATGGTATTATGTATTGATGTTTAAACAAGTTGATTTGTATGATTATGATCTAGAACCGAATGCTTGCTAAAAATCGGCTGATATGTGTATACTTCGGATTATTAATCATATGATGTTGGTAGATGATCGTTAACCGTGTGATGTTGTTAATCAGTTACAATGATCGGTTGTGATATAAGGTTAGAATGATAGTTGAGTTGTTAAGATGTATGTTAGTAATCAAGAACATTAATCGTTTATATGATTATGATTGATAATTATGTTTTGATTACACTTAGGGTTCATATGATCTAGATGTTGAAAACCCTTGTTTGATCTAATAAGGATTATGTATAAAACTGTTAGAGTTGATTGTGTCAATAAAGGAATGTAACTGAATTCCTTAAAATTAGAGATTTCCTTATCTAATCACACTATAGCAACCGCACAACACTCCTGATCGCACAAGGAGTCCATTCACACAAGCTGATCAGGTCGCACAAGAGGACCTGATCGTACAAGCTGTCCACAATCGCACAAGATAGTCTGTTGTGGTTACTGGGCCGTAGATATATATGTGGGCCGTAGATATTGGGCTGGGAATTAAAGTTGATCGCACAATATGATCTGAGTCGCACAAGTTGTTATTTGATTATTTGTTGGGCCGGTTACTTGCTAAACTAATCATGCTTATTTGGGCTTCTTATTACTTGGGCCGGACATCAAAGGGAATCGCACAAGATAACATGGATCGCACAAGGCTTAATGTTTAATTGTTTGGACCGTGTTATGCTTACGGATTTATTTGGGTTACATGCTATTGGGCCGTGTAGTAATGGGCTTCGACGAATGACTCGCACAAGGTCATTAGACTCGTGCAAGCCCAATCACTTAAAGTCAATATGTCTTATCTGTTGAACGTGATGTTGCATGATGCTATGAGCCGTATGTGTTTCTTATATATGCAATCTATGTGATACCTATGTGCATTACTTGAGTCAAAACCTGACTTGTATGGTAACCCTATTAGGACGCGGTTGACCACTCATAGTTCAAGAAACCCTTTTTGTGTATCTGCCGAGCAAACCAAGGTGAGTTCACACTCTTACCAAGGCATGGGATTCCCCAGTTGGGTTGGGAATGGGATTGAATGATTACCTGTACTTACATTAACACTAGACTATTTACCACGGTCCTCGGATTGGGAAGGACGCCAGTGCTAAACCTACGTACTACCGTCCTCGGATTGGGAAGGACGCCAGTGCTAAACCTACGTACTACCGTCCTCGGATTGGGAAGGACGCCAGCGCTAAACCTACGTACCCGCTACGTACTGTCCTCGGTTGGGAAGGGCACTTACATAAAACCTGCGTAAACCTATACTTACTACTATCCTCGGATTGGGAAGGATACTTATGATTTCGAATAGTCTAGGGGATATATAACATGGGAAGCCCCCACCAGTAGAGCCGCATGTTACATACGAACTTACTATTACGCATTTACTTTCTGTGAACTCGCTCAACTAGTTGTTGATCCTCTGTTACATGCCTTGCAGGACCTTAGGTACTTATGGAGCTTGCACAGGGAGGAGCAGGTCGTTGTGGGACATGGATCGATGATGTCATGTTAACTATCTAAACATTTGAATTTATGATTTACTTTGGGTTTACATACTTATGCTTCCGCTACACACTTATTGATGTTTGGTTTTGAAAACACCTTTCGTATTGATGAATGACTTTTACTAATTACTTACATGTTCAATATGATTGGTGGCTTGATCCTGGTCAGTCACGCCTCCAAGCGGTGATATTCCGCGTGTGGATTTTGGGGGTGTGACAGATTGGTATCAGAGCCATTGGTTATAGAGAACTCGGTTTTAATAAGGGTAAAACGATTTTGTTAAAACCAGACTATAACCAGAACAGTGCTCTCAACGATCCACAACGACGCTTCGCTCCACGTGCAAGACTCAACCTTCTAGGTAATATGGTATATGTTTTATTGCCTACTTGCTAGAATTACATAGAACTTTGCTCATGGTATGCTTAGATACACATAACTCCTATTGCTTGAGAATACTTGTGTGCTCACTCTCTTCTATGATCGCACTATTCGCAAACCTCTCTCACTCATGTTCTCCTTGATATCAAGATCATGAGTGGACGCGTTATCCTAACTCAAGCCCAGTTGGCGGCTTCGATCATTGAACAAGTTACTGCAGCACTCGCAGCTGCTCAGGCAGGAGGTGTAACCTGCCATCACCACTCACTCTAGGATCTTTAGATCCTACTCTCGTAAACCAACACTCGTGCTCAAGTATGTTTACTCTTACGCACACGACAGGTCAGAACGCTCAGCCACCTGTATGCACATACAAGACTTTTATGGACTGTCGTCCTACTACTTTCAGCAACACTGAAGGAGCTGTTGGACTCTTCCATTAGTTCGAGGAACTCGAATCGGTCTTCGAGCGTGTGAATGACCCGAGGCTCGTAAGGTGAAATATGCCACTGATACTCTCGAAGGCACTGCGTTAACTTGGTGGAATGCGCAAGTTCAGATGCTGGGGCTGGCGGCTGCTAATGCCACCCCATGGAATGATTTTAAGGAACTGATCAAACGTGAATACTGTAGTTATGATGACATCCACAAGCTGGAAGTGGAGTCCTTTAACATGAAGATGACGGGGTCAGAGATAGATGCGTACACGAAACGATCCAACAAACTGGCAAATTTTGTGTCCAACTATGGTGGATCCTCCCATCAAGAGCATTGAGCTGTACCTCAAAGGCTTAGTACCAGAAATTCAAAGCCATGTGATGACTGCTAATCTTGCTACTATTCAAGATGTTACTCATCTTGCTCATCGTCTCACAGACCAGGCAGTGGAACAGAACAAGCTGCCTAGACGTATCGGTGCTACTACTACTACTTCTGCTATTCCCAGTGACAACAAATGAAAGTGGGATGGAACCTCTAGTAAGGGTTCGACTACGATTCCGTCCCAGGCACAGCAGTGAAAGATCGATGACAACCAAAGTCCTGGTCAGCAACCTTTTAGTAGTCAAGGGCAGGGTGGATACAGGGGAAACCACCCAAAGTGCAAACGATGTAACTTGCACCACAGCGGGCAGTGCAACCAAAATCATTGTCAATGATGCGAAAAGCTTGGTCATGGAGCCAAAGATGGTAGAAACTCACGTCCTGCAAGCCAGAACCAACAACAACAGACACAAGATCTATAGAATCAGCAGCAACAGCAGGGTAACAAGGGATGTTATCAGTGTAGTGCTGAAGGTCACTTCAAGAGACACTGCCCACGGCTGAACCAGAACCAGAATCAGAACCACAACCAAGGAAACAGGAACAATAATGGAGGCAACAATGGAGGTAATAACGACGGCAATGGTGCCAGGGGTCGAGTGTTCGTGACTGGTCAGGGTGATACTAGGAATGACCCCAACGTTGTGATGGTTTCGACATCGATATTGGTATGGATTGGCTACCTCAACATCGAGCAAAGACTCTCTGCAAAGAAAAGATCATCCGCATTCCTCGTGCTGGTTAAGAACCTTTGGTAACTCATAGTAACAAGCTCCAGGAGCAGCACCCATAGCTCGAGCACCTTATCGCTTAGCTCCAACCGAACTGGAAGAACTGTCTAAGCAACTGCAAGAACTCTTGGAAAAGGGCTTCAGACGTCCTAGCTCTTCGCCTTGGGGAGCTCCAGTACTATTTGTAAAGAAGAAGGACGGTACCTTCCGCATGTGTATAGACTACCGCGAATTGAACAAGGTGACTGCGAAGAATCGTTATCCTCTTCCACGCATTGACGATTTATTCGACCAGTTGCAAGGGTCGAGCTATTACTCGAAGATTGATCTAAGGTCAGGTTATCACCAACTGAGAGTCCGGGATGAGGATGTCTCCAAAACAGCGTTCAGAACACGCTACGGCCACTACGAGTTTCTGGTCATGCCTTTCGGGCTAACGAACGCGCCCGCGGTTTTCATGGATCTTATGAACAGGGTGTGTAAGCCTTATCTCGACAAGTTCGTCATTGTTTTCATCGACGACATCCGGATCTACTCGAAGAGTCGAGAGGAACACGAGCAGCACTTACGACTTATTTTGGAACTTCTTCGAACGGAACAACTATACGCTAAGTTTTCAAAATGCGACTTCTGGCTCCGTGAAGTCCACTTCTTAGGCCACGTGGTAAACAAGGATGGGATTCATGTCGATCCATCCAAGGTGGATTCGATCAAGAACTGGCCTGCACCTCGCACACCAACAGAAATACGCCAATTCTTGGGTTTGGCGGGTTATCACAGAAGATTCATCAAAGACTTCTCAAAGATTGCTCAGCCACTTACACTACTGACGCAGAAGGATGTTGTTTTTCGTTGGGGTAATACACAGGAAACAACGTTCCAACACTTAAAGGATAGACTCTGTAGCGCACCTATACTCTCATTGCCTGAAGGCACGGACGATTTTGTAGTCTACTGTGATGCATCTATCCAAGGTCTTGGATGTGTGTTGATGCAACGGGATAAAGTCATTGCTTATGCTTCGCGCCAACTTAAGATTCACGAACGGAATTACACTACGCATGATTTAGAGCTGGGAGCCGTTGTTTTTGCACTCAAGATATGGAGACACTACCTGTACGGTACTAAGTGCACTATATACACTGATCATAGAAGTCTCGAACATATTTTCAAGCAGAAAGAATTGAACATGCGTCAGCGTCGATGGGTCGAGCTATTGAACGATTACGAATGTGCTATAAAGTACCATCCGGGTAAGGCCAATGTGGTGGCCGACGACCTCAGTCGAAAAGATACTACGCCTAGGCGTGTACGAGCATTGCAACTTACTATCCAGTCTAGTCTTCCTTCTCAGATACGAGATGCTCAGGTAGAAGCATTGAAACCAGAAGACGTCAGGGCTGAAGCCCTACGCGGCTCAAGGCAACGATTAGAACAGAAGGAAGATGGTGCTTACTACGTCACGGGACGCATTTGGGTCCCACTTTATGGCAGCTTACGAGAGCTTGTGATGGATGAGGCACACAAGTCTCGCTACTCGGTACATCCAGGTTCGGATAAAATGTACCACGATATCAAAACTACATACCGGTGGCCTAGCATGAAAGCCCACATAGCCACATACGTTAGCAAATGCTTGACTTGTGCGAGAGTCAAGGCAGAATATCAGAAACCGTCAGGACCACTCCAACAACCTGAGATACCACAATGGAAATGGGAGGAAATTTCCATGGATTTTGTTACTGGCTTACCTAGATCCCAGCGCGGAAATGACACTATTTGGGTGATCGTGGATCGACTCACTAAGTCTGCTCACTTCCTGGCAATCAAAGAAACGGATAAGTTCTCCACACTAGCAGACGTATATCTTAGGGAAGTTGTTTCGAGGCACGGTGTGCCCACCTCTATCATCTCTGATCGTGACGCACGTTTTACTTCAGAATTGTGGCAAGCTATGCATAAATCTTTTGGCTCTCGTTTAGACATGAGCACAGCGTATCATCCTCAGACCGACGGGCAGTCTGAGCGCACTATTCAAACTCTAGAAGACATGCTTCGGGCGTGCGTAATTGACTTTGGCAATGGTTGGGAAAAACATCTGCCACTTGTGGAATTTTCATACAATAATAGCTACCACACCAGCATTAAAGCTGCTCCATTCGAGGCATTGTACGGGCGTAAATGCTGGTCACCTCTCTGTTGGGCAGAGGTGGGAGATAGTCAAATCACAGGTCCAGAAATGGTAGTTGATACTACAGAAAAGATTGCTCAGATACGACAACGCATGGCGGCAGCTCGTGACCGTACTCGAACTCCAGGTTGGAGATAGAGCGCTACTCAAAGTTTCACCCTGGAAGGGTGTGGTCCGTTTTGGCAAACGCGGCAAACTCAATCCACGATACGTCGGACCTTTCGAAGTTATTGAGAAGATAGGCAGGGTAGCCTACAGGTTGAACCTACCAGCTGAACTCAGTGCAGTTCACAACGTCTTTCACGTGTCGAATCTGAAGAAGTGTATGTCAGATGAGACCCACGTAGTTCCCTTAAAGGAACTCACTATCGACGAGCGGTTGCACTTTGTCGAAGAACCAGTTGAAATCACGGACCGGGATGTTAAGGTCCTCAAGAACACGAGAATCCCTCTTGTTCGAGTTCGTTGGAACTCCCGCCGCGGCCCAGAGTTCACCTGGGAGCGTGAAGATCAAATGGAACTCAAATATCCCCAGTTATTCGGAACCAATGCAACCACTACTGAGGCTGAAGCTACTACTTCGGAATTTCGGGACGAAATTCCAGATCAACGGGGGGAGGATGTGACACCCCAGGAAAACCAGTGAACGATACAACTTACCTAGCTTCCTCAGTGAGTGCGTACCAAATTTCGGGACGAAATTTCTTTTTAGTTGGGGATAATGTGACAACTCGTATTTCCGAACTTATTTATGTGCTTAGTGTAACGTACGTGAACACTTTGTGATTATGTGAACTTGATAATTAATGGAATGATATATGTTTATGTGTAATGTATGTATGTATCGAATGAACCGATCGCACAATACAAGCCCATTTGGGCCACCACTTGTATCCGGATCATGGGCGGCCATTGAGGGTTCGGCCCACTTTCCCCCATATCGCATAACACAAAGGAGTTAGGGTAAACTTATCATTTGTTGCAACTCTCATAATACACAAACCCTAGTTCTTTTCTCTCTCTCCCTCACGAACTTGAAAGGCAGCCAAGCATCTCCTTCACCAAAGATTTTTGTGTTCGGATCAATCCCCTACCCTCTTCTTAAATTGGTTAGTGTTTATGATTATGTTTAGTTACTCGATCGTTATGATTTCATGATGTGGATTAAATGATTGTGGATGTATGTATGATGAACAATGGTATTATGTATTGATGTTTAAACAAGTTGATTTGTATGATTATGATCTAGAACCGAATGCTTGCTAAAAATCGGCTGATATGTGTATACTTCGGATTATTAATCATATGATGTTGGTAGATGATCGTTAACCGTGTGATGTTGTTAATCAGTTACAATGATCGGTTGTGATATAAGGTTAGAATGATAGTTGAGTTGTTAAGATGTATGTTAGTAATCAAGAACATTAATCGTTTATATGATTATGATTGATAATTATGTTTTGATTACACTTAGGGTTCATATGATCTAGATGTTGAAAACCCTTGTTTGATCTAATAAGGATTATGTATAAAACTGTTAGAGTTGATTGTGTCAATAAAGGAATGTAACTGAATTCCTTAAAATTAGAGATTTCCTTATCTAATCACACTATAGCAACCGCACAACACTCCTGATCGCACAAGGAGTCCATTCACACAAGCTGATCAGGTCGCACAAGTGGACCTGATCGTACAAGCTATCCACAATCGCACAAGATAGTCTGTTGTGGTTACTGGGCCGTAGATATATATGTGGGCCGTAGATATTGGGCTGGGAATTAAAGTTGATCGCACAATATGATCTGAGTCGCACAAGTTGTTATTTGATTATTTGTTGGGCCGGTTACTTGCTAAACTAATCATGCTTATTTGGGCTTCTTATTACTTGGGCCGGACATCAAAGGGAATCGCACAAGATAACATGGATCGCACAAGGCTTAATGTTTAATTGTTTGGACCGTGTTATGCTTACGGATTTATTTGGGTTACATGCTATTGGGCCGGGTAGTAATGGGCTTCGACGAATGACTCGCACAAGGTCATTAGACTCGTGCAAGCCCAATCACTTAAAGTCAATATGTCTTATCTGTTGAACGTGATGTTGCATGATGCTATGAGCCGTATGTGTTTCTTATATATGCAATCTATGTGATACCTATGTGCATTACTTGAGTCAAAACCTGACTTGTATGGTAACCCTATTAGGACGCGGTTGACCACTCATAGTTCAAGAAACCCTTTTTGTGTATCTGCCGAGCAAACCAAGGTGAGTTCACACTCTTACCAAGGCATGGGATTCCCCAGTTGGGTTGGGAATGGGATTGAATGATTACCTGTACTTACATTAACACTAGACTATTTACCACGGTCCTCGGATTGGGAAGGACGCCAGTGCTAAACCTACGTACTACCGTCCTCGGATTGGGAAGGACGCCAGTGCTAAACCTACGTACTACCGTCCTCGGATTGGGAAGGACGCCAGCGCTAAACCTACGTACCCGCTACGTACTGTCCTCGGTTGGGAAGGGCACTTACATAAAACCTGCGTAAACCTATACTTACTACTATCCTCGGATTGGGAAGGATACTTATGATTTCGAATAGTCTAGGGGATATATAACATGGGAAGCCCCCACCAGTAGAGCCGCATGTTACATACGAACTTACTATTACGCATTTACTTTCTGTGAACTCGCTCAACTAGTTGTTGATCCTCTGTTACATGCCTTGCAGGACCTTAGGTACTTATGGAGCTTGCACAGGGAGGAGCAGGTCGTTGTGGGACATGGATCGATGATGTCATGTTAACTATCTAAACATTTGAATTTATGATTTACTTTGGGTTTACATACTTATGCTTCCGCTACACACTTATTGATGTTTGGTTTTGAAAACACCTTTCGTATTGATGAATGACTTTTACTAATTACTTACATGTTCAATATGATTGGTGGCTTGATCCTGGTCAGTCACGCCTCCAAGCGGTGATATTCCGCGTGTGGATTTTGGGGGTGTGACATGTGAGTTGTGTAATTGGTGGCCTTTGTTGGAAATTGAAGTGTCAGCTCACTATAGTATATAGGTCCAATCAGTTTGAGATATGAATTAGTCTTGTCGGCCAATGTTTTCCAATATTAAAGTTTGTATGTGTTTGGATAAAAGATGTCAGACTAGTGGTCACGTGATTTCTTGAGTCCATATATTACATTAAAAGTTTGTTGCTTAGTGGGTTTACTGTCCAATTTGTTGATTATCAAGAGTGCATATATCGGCCCAATCATATCGATTTGGCTATTGATATTTGAGGCCCAATCACCTGATTCAATTGGACAGTTGTTTTGTTCTAAAAAGTCTTGGTTCAATTAACAAACAGTTTGTTTGTGGATTTGAAACCCGAACAACATTGGAACGAGTCCGCAAATTTTCAACACGAGTTCTAGATCAATTCAACCATTACACGCGTTCACATTTTCTCAGTTCGTTTAAACTGATTAGTTGTTTTTGTTTTCAGTCAGGTGTTTTTTACAAGAGGTGTTTTCCCGAAGTATATCAAATTTTCGAAGACATGGACGAGGAATTCTACAACGCGTTTGCTACACCTGTTGCTCCCGTTACTGCTGCTGAAACGTTGTACAGTGAGAATGAGACGGGTACACATCAGAAACCGCCAAAGCTCATGTACATTGAAGATTTTCAGGGATGGAAAAATCGATTTGAGAACTGGGTGCAAGCTTACAAGTTTGATGCATGGTGTTCGTTGGAGAAAGACTATGAGAAACCGAAAAACGAACGTGGACTTGAAAAGGGTTTTAGTGACTTTACGGAAGTTGACAAATTGAAGTATACTAGTGAGAAAATGATGATCAGTATTCTTCAACAGGCAATTACAGAAGATATATTTGTTTTGCTTCAACATGGTAATACAGCTAAGTCAATTTGGGAAGCATTGATTCAGAAATTCAAAGGAAGCGCAGATATGATTAAAAACAAAAAGGCGTTATTGAAGAAGTCCTTTGATATGTTTTCAGCTTTCGACCATGAAACTACAAAGCATACCATTGATAGATATTGTCATCTCGTCTTGGAAATGAAAAGATTTAACATTGAGAAAGATGATGATGAGTGGGTCGATAAACTAGCTGAAGCACTACCACAACAAAAATGGGGAACTTATTTGATGATTTTAAAACACACAAGAAAGTCTGAGAATATGAATCTGGCACAATTCATTCAAAAGATTGAAGAGCAGGAGCTGGATATTCAGAAAACTGCTATAATGACGAATCCGAATGCCAAATAAGATGTCAGTCTGTATTACAGAGGGAACAAGTTTGAGGCTACCCCCAGCCCTAGTCCAAAGATTCAAACTGGTTTTAGTGCTGATAGTTCGTCTGGAACAAAGAGTAGTAATGTGACTCAAAGTGGTGGATATTCTTCATCATTCTCAAGTTTTGATCCAAACAGCACAACATCAAGTTCTCAACGACAAAACTCAGCAAATCTCTAGTGCAATGTTACTTTAAACATTCAAAATGGTCAGAATCTGTCTCCGGAAGTTGCCAAGCAACACATGGCATCACTGGTTGCTATGTTAGAATCTTACGAAAGTTTGATCGGTGGGAAGATTGGGAATCCGATGCTTACCAAAGAGGATTACGACCAAATTGATGCTGAGGAACTTGAGCTGATGGATATAAAATGGTGCTTAGCGAGTGCTTGGAGAAGAGCTGAAAAGTTTCAAGAAATTACTGGTAGAGATGAATTTTGAGGAATGGCTACTTCTCAACTGGGTTTTGACAAATCGAAAGTTACCTGTTTCCGTTGCAAAGGAAAAGGACACTTTAAAAGAGAGTGCAAAAGCAAAGAAGCAACCGGGAATCAAGAAAAGAACAACTATTATCAGAAATCAATTTTCCATCAGATTGCTCAACAACCACAAACTGCACATGGTCATGCTATTGAAGATGGAAAGAAGAAAGCTTTACTTATCCATCAAGATGATGAATTTGTTGCTGAAGGATTTAGCTGGGATAAATACATTCCAACCGATTAAGCTCTTGTTGCTAGAATTCAGGGTGAAGATGAGACTAATCAGAAAAGAATTCCGATTTTTCCAGATCTTGGTAGTGATGTGGATACCGATGATGAGGAAGAACATCTCAACAGAGCTAGAAAAGGCATTGATCCTACTAGTTTTAATTTGTTTTTTGCAGATAAAATGGAGATGCTGTATGAGAAGAAGCTTGCCAGATTGAAGAAAGAGTTGGAAGCAACAAGAAGGCTAGCTGATGAAAAGACAAAGACAGAAGCTGGAGAAGAAAATGTTGATCCAGTAACTGAGAAAGTAATAGAGAAACTCGTCGAGGTAGAAAAAGTCATTGAAGTTGAAAAGACTGCCGAGGTTGAAAAGATAGTTGAAAAAATGGTTGAAGTTGAAAAACCATGTTCGAAGTGTTCAGAATCTTGCAAAGTTTGTGAGGAGAAAGATAAGAAGGTTGCTGAATTAGAGAAGATTAAAGAAGATTTATTGTCTGATGTGAAGTATGTGAAAGAGTCATATGATGTGCTCAACAACACAGTTGATCGTCTGAAAAAGACAAATACAGAAATTGAAAAAGCAATGGAAAAAATGAGCGCAACATTAATGACAAAGCAGAGCGTCATAAATGATTACATCGAAGACTGTGCTAATCTGAAGAAGGAGTTGGAGCTTGAAAAGATCGAAAGTGAAAGGATTAAACGATTACTGTTGAGTTATACTACTTGTAATTATTTGATTGATCGTGTTTATCCTACTGTTCCAAGTCTGGAAGCGTTCATGGATAAAAAGACTGAAGATACTGATACTGGTAAGAAACCAAGTGTCAAGTATAACAGATGTCCGCCCCCGATCCATGAAACTTATTCTCCAAGGAATCCTAACGAGGAGCGTCTAAAAAAGGCAGTCAACATCAAGTTAAAGTCTGAAATCATTGATGAATTACCAGACAATATTGATGTTACATTCACAGCGTCTGACACTGATCATGAGTCTGAGTTATTAAAGAAAGTTGTCGATCAGGTGTTGGATACGGATGAAGAGTCAAAACCGGAGTCTAAGTCTGAAAGTCCGAGTTCATCAGAAAAGAGTCCGAGTTCACCGGTTAACAGGGTTTACAATAGAGAATTCCTGTTATCAAAATCTAATTTGAATGACGGGTCAATCAAAGTGGCTTATACTTTGTATGATTCAGACAAATTATATTCTGATGAGGAATTTCCAATAAGAAGTGTCAAAACTGAAATGATCAAACAGGTTTTCAAATTAACAGAAATTAATATTTCTGAAATAAAAGATTTAAATCTTGCTGATAAACCTAAAAAGTACACTTCAAGGGTTCAACAGAGATTGAACAAGAAAAAGGGTTACGGTTATGGTTCAGGTTATCGAAAGAAATCAAACCATAATGGTAATCTCAAAAGGAAAGGTCTTGGTTTCAATTCTTCAGAAAATTATAAAAATCAGAAAACTTATAAACCAAAAACAAAATTTGTTTCAGGAGGAAGTTCAGAGGATGAACAGAAGAAACCGTTCTGGAAGCAGTCGAATCAAGAGTTTCTTGCTGAAGTAAAGAAGAATGTGAGGAAGTTTGCTTCGAGAGTTGATAGAAGAATCTTTTTCAAGTGTCAAAAAGTTGGACACATTGCTTGGAACTGCCAAGAGTCCATTTATTCAAAACAGGGAGTGCCTTCTAACTATGATTTGAAAAAGAAATGTGTTGATAAATCGACTTTGGAAGTTGGTGAAACTTCAAAATGTTTTTACAAAAGACAAGTCGATTTGAGTAAACAAAAATGGGTTGTTAAAAGTTCTCAGAGTAGTTCTGACAAAGAATCTAATTCCATAAAATCAGAGGAGTCTTTGGTTGAGAAAAAGGTTGTGAATTCCGTTCCTGTGATGAACGATGAGGATTTTCCTCCATTGTCAAAGGAAAATTTGATGAAGAAAGTGGGAAAGGTAGAGATCTCAAATCAATTCTTCGCTGATAAGGGAGAATTTGATGTTGAGAAGACTTTCAATGGAAAGGTCAAACATATTTTCGGGAAGATGGTTGATGGGAAGGTTAAAACTGCAAAAGATTTTTATAAATCAAAATGTTGGTGGGATAGATGTGTCCCAGAATCTCCCAATGTTGGTCAGGCTTGGGGGAAAGTTTTTCCAAACTAAAAATCCTGACTTGCCGGAGCTCCCAGGTTGGTAAGAGTGGAGCAGGTATCGGCATCTTTCTTAGCAAATTATCCTACAAGTGGTACAGTTGGTAAAGTACAGGTGGTATATTTTAATTGTTAGATTTTGATTTACAAGTGATTATGGTTGGTGAGTAAACCTGTAAGTGATTGAAAGAGGTTTTCATTGACAAGTGGTTAATCAAGGTCATTAAGTTGAACTTGATTGGACCATACTTACAAGTGGTATTTTGGAGAACAATGTGATGAACCCCTAACCTACAAATGATTTCTTAAAATCAACAAAACTAATTTTCCGGAAAAATCATTTGATTAAAACAAACTTAAGTGTTTTGAAATCACAATGGGAAAATATTTTGTTGAAAGGGGGAGTTCTGATTGTTTATGCCAAGTGGATGGCGAATTGAAGTGATTTGATATCGGTTGTCACTTTATTGTACAATTTATTTTCAAATTTCCTAAAATGTGTTTGCATTTTAGGGGGAGTAAAAATTTTCAGAAAATCCAAAAACATTTGAATATTTGAAAGAGCCAAAAACATGATAAATTGAAAAATGAGTTTTGTTGTATAAAAGAGGAAATGATAGTACATCAGTGGACTATCACAGCATGCTAAAGAATTGGAAAGTAAAATGTGATAAACGGTCTCACTGATGATATGCCAGTAGATTTTTGCACATTTAGTAGATTGTGACGAGATATAAACCTAAATTCAAACTTGCTTATATCGTGGGTAACATCTCTCGGATATATGGGTAACCCCCGAAATCTTGTTTGAAAGGTCCCTCTTTCTGAGAAACTAGGTCTTTATGCTTAGTGATATCTGGGGTATTATCCCGGGACTTCTGATTTTGCGGAAGCAATGGCCTAGTCCCAGGAGAATACTTTACGCTTGCTTGAAATATAGCGCCGCCCTCAGCAAAAATAGACAATAAAATTGCTAATTAATGCTGTTGTAAAAAAGATCCTCTAAAGGGGACCCACCAAAAGTCGAGCCGTCATCTCTCTGCTGAACGGAAGTTCTGACCTGAGCTCTCACGGTTTCGCAATTTAACCCCTTACAGATATCATCTAGGTATACTCACCTGTAAGACTGAATATTGGGATCTGGATACGGGAGTATATTCAGAGGTGGGAACACTCGATTAAGTTTAAGTCTCTAAGACACTAATCTCGTATCTCGAAACAGTTGAACTTTGTGTGAAAATTTAAGTGGATCAGTATACTGACAATCTAAGTGAATCGTTTAGAACTTAAAATGTATAAAGTTTAACGGTGTTGGTGATGTGTCTCATAAACTGATATGATCCTCTTACGCAAACTCACAAAAATATTATATGTAAATATTTCTTTACTGTTTTTCTGTTATTTCTAAAATCCAAAAAGATTTTCGGTGTGTTTTAGCATAAATTTTGAAAAATTCAAAAAGATTTTAGACGACTGATGTTGAAAAGCTGATTTTCAAAATTCCGAGTGCTGAACATGACGAACAGGTTTGGGAAAGTGTGTTTGAAGATGTGTGAAATGAAAATGATATATATTCAAGTGGTTCATCAGAAATTGACATGATAAATCATTTTGTTTGATATTTGAAAATGATGTATTCAGGGTTATGTCTTCAAGTGATTAACAAAGTTTCTAAATTTGTTATATTTTATCTTTTATGAAACTTATGTTTTGGGTAGAGAATTTGCAGGTGAATCAGGTTATGAAACCTGAACCTGTGAAAGTCAGACTACGATTCCAGCACAAGTTGAAGGGGAGTCTATTAGAGAAAGAAAGTCTGAAGTTGCTAGAGCCAGCTGCTGATCCTGAAGAATACAAGAGAAAGTTAGAGTGAAGGAAGCCCAAAGACTGATAAAGACTGAAGATTGAAAAGACTCGACACTTAAGACTCGTCAACATCTGAGGGGGAGTCTGTTGGTGCACACATCTGTCGACGTCGTCTTATATCGAGTCTCGGGTTCGTTGCGGTTCGGAACAAGAATTATGTCATCATCATTGATGATGACATCTCATACATGACATCACAAGTCAACACATCACGTGAAAACAACATGCTAACATGAAACAATTTTGTATTACATTTTGAAAGTCAAAGCATGACCGTTTGTAGAGGCATGACCGTTTGAGGGTGACCGTTTGAAGATGTCATGTTAGTTTCAAACGGTCAGGTCCTTCCCTATAAATAGGCTTCAAACGTTCATCATTTGTAACGATTCAAGATTTGACACCGAGGTGCTGCCGGTTTATTCTCTGATTGTAAACATTGTTAATTGAATATACAAGAGATTTAGAGTGTATTTCAAGCTGTTGTCAAGTCCGTTTCTTAGTTTCCGCCTCTGAAACGTACGAGAGCTCTTCCGAACGACTCATTCAGGTCGAAACACGATCCTACAGTGGATGGTATTACATCAGAGTTGTACCCTTCGCTTTGTTCCTCACTTTCTTCAGATTCATCATCATCAAGTTTTAGATTGGCGTATAATGTGACAACTCGAGTTTCCGACTTTCACTTTCGCATTAAATGCACGTTGACTGTCTAGATAATTGCTTACATGAATGATTTACCTTGTAATGGTGCATACTGAATGATAAGTTGAGATGATTATTTTTACTTTTGGGGTGATAATGTGTAAGTACTTGACTGCATGAATATTGTAAACTGTTTAAGACTTGTGCAACTCGACGAAACACAAGTTGTGTTTCGCCAATAACAACTCGACAAAACAAAGATTTGTTTCGCCATTTCACTTTTGACGAAACAAGTGTTTCGCCGGCCCAACTGTTACGCCGAAGCCCAGTTACGGGCCCAACCTTGTTACGTGAGTTATATCTCACAGAACTGTTTCATTCGTGACACTCATCACCACAACCGAAACCCTAGAGCTCCCTTCTCTCTGTGACGGCAATTACGTGTCCTTGAATCTCCCCGTAATCGATCTAGCTATTATTCCGTTCATCTCGGTGAGTGCGTATTCGTTAACTCGGTTTCTTTAATGTCTTGTTTTCCTCGTTATATATCTATGTATATGCTTATTTGATTTCTGGATTGGATGTGAATATGTGACTATCATGATGCTTGTAAATCGTTTGGTATAGAATAGGGTTTATCGGCAATGATTAATGATGGATGTTTGTGATCATAACGACTTGTTTAGTGATTAATCAGGATGATTGTTGTTGTTGTTATCAATTGCATGATCTGAATTAGAAACCCGTTATGTGATGTTATTAGGATAATATAAATAATGGTCCACTACATAAATGTTATATAAATTGGTCCAATAGTATCATGAGGTGCTAGTAGGTGGTCGGCCATTGTGGATTTATTCTATGATGATGATAGATAAGGATTGTTATTATTATATGATGGTGATCTCATTTTTTGATATAATCGGGTGGTTATATGACATAGCATACATGTAAACAGAAATCAAAACATGATGTGATGCTCGATCATATGTTCGTATTGTATTAGTGACTAGGGTTTCTTAATGTTCCGATATCATGAAGTCCGTGGATTTATGTTAAACTGTTTAGGATCTGCTATACATGATCTGCTATACATGAGCCTGTATGATCAAACGATAAACGTAACATGTAAGACGGCAATTAGGGTTTATGTGTTGATACTGTAACTGATTGGCATGATTGACGTAATTGATTTTTGACGTAACTGATGTTGTTCGACGTATCAAACTGGTTGATGAAATAGGAGTTTGGCGAAACAGAATGTGTTTCGCCAACCTGTGTTTCGCCAACTTTTGTGTTTCGCCGATATGTGTAATCAGCACAGTAACTTGAGTTAATTATGTTAAGTGTTAACTGGAATATTTAACTGCTGTTAAGTGTAACCATCTTGTATATGATTGTGAATACGTGCTACATGTTTATACGTGAACAACTTGAACACAAACTGATTATGTATACGTGCGTACTCTAGGACGTGATTGACTTATTTGCGAGCACATAACCTAGCATACCGAGCAAACCAAGGTGAGTTCATACAGCCAAGGCATGGGGTTCCCGGGTGGGAATGGGATTTGTTGAATTATTGTGTATACTCAGACGGTAGAACCTAACGATAAGATACGACTAGACTAGTAACACTTATTGAACTGATCTTCGCACACCTGCCAAGGGTTGGCCGCGATATTATGACTGACTTCGCACACCTGCCATAGGAAGGCCGCGAACTAAATTCACAAATCTTCGCACACCTGCCTGGGAGGCCGCGATACAAATAAACCTAGTCTAGAATACTTGGGAAAAACATCCCCTAATATCTTCGCATACCTGCCTGGGAGGCCGCGATGGAAACTAATACGATACATGACGTAACGAACGAACATACTACTACTCACACTATACTATTACTGAACTGTTATCTGTGAACTCGCTCAACTAGTTGTTGACTCTCTGCTGCATGCCTTGCAGGACCATAGGTACATTCGGAGCTTGCACAGGGAGGAGCAGGTCGTTGTGGGACATGGATCGATGATGCCATGTTAACTATCTAAACATTTGAATTTATGATTTACTATGGGTTTACATACTTATGCTTCCGCTACATACTTGTTGACGTTTGGTTTTGAAAACACCTTTCGTATTGATGAATGATTTTACTACTTACTTATATGTTCAATATGATTGGTGGCTTGATCCTGGTCAGTCACGCCTCCAAGCGGTGATACTCCGCGTGTGGATTTTGGGGGTGTGACAGATTGGTATCAGAGCCATTGGTTATAGAGAACTCAGTTTTAATATGGGAAAAAACGTTTTTATTAAAACCAGACTATAACCAGAATAGTGCTCTCAACGATCCACAACGACGCCTCGCTCCACGTGCAAGACTCAACATCCTAGGTAATATGGTACATGTTTTATTGCCTACTTGCTAGAATTGCATAGAACTTTGCTCAGGGTATGCTTAGATTAACGTAACATTATTGCATGAGAACACTTATGTGCTTACTCTCTTCTGTCATCGCACTTTTGTGAACCTCTCTCACTCATGTTCTCCTTGATGTCAAGATCATGAGTGGACGCGTTAACCTAACTCAAGCCCAGTTGGCGGCTTCGATCACTGAACAAGTTACTGCAGCACTCGCAGCTGCCCAGGCAGGAGGTGTAACCTGCCATCACCACTTACTCTAGGATCTTTAGATCCTACTCTCGTAAACCAACACTCGTGCTCAAGTATGTTTACTCTTACGCACACGACAGGTCAACACGCTCAGCCACCTGTGTGCACCTTCAAGAATTTTATGGACTGTTGTCCTACTACTTTCAGTGGCACTGAAGGGGGCCGTTGGACTCCTCCATTGGTTTGAAAAGCTCGAATCGGTCTTCGAAATGTGTGAATGCCCTGAGGCTCGTAGGGTGAAGTATGCCACTAGTACTCTCGAAGGCACTGCGCTAACTTGGTGGAACGCGCAAGTCCAGATGCTGGGGCTGGCGGCTGCTAATGCCACCCCATGGAATGATTTTAGGGAACTGATCAAACGTGAATACTGTAGTCGTGATGACATCCACAAGTTGGAAGTCGAGTCCTTTAACCTGAAGAGGACGGGGTCAGAAATAGAAGCGTACACGAAACGATCCAACGAACTGGCAGTGTTGTGTCCAACTATGGTGGATCCTCCCATCAAGCGCATTGAGCTGTACCTCAAAGGCTTAGTACCAGAGATTCAGAGTCATGTGACTTCTGCTAACCCTGCTACCATCCAGGATGTTACTCGTCTTGCGCATCGTCTCACAGACCAGGCAGTGGAACAGAACAAGCTGCCTAAACGTATTAGTGCTACTACTACTGCTATGACTACTGCTACTCCTAGTGACAACAAGCGAAAATGGGATGGAACCTCCAACAAGGGTTCAACTTCGGTTCAATCCCAGGCACAGCAGCGAAAGACAGATAACTACCAGAGCCCAGTCAGCAGTCGTCTGGTAGTCAAGGGCAGGGTGGATATCGAGGAAATCGCCCAAAGTGCAATAGATGCAACAGACACCATAGTGGTCAGTGCAACAGGGGTCGTTGCCAGAGGTGTCTCAAGATGGGTCATGAAGCTAAGGATTTCAGGAGCTCACGACCTGCAAATCAGAACCAACAACAACAATAATCAGGGCAACGGGAGTAACAACGGGAGTAATAACGACGGCAATGGTGCCAGGGGTCGAATGTTCGTGATTGGTCAGGGTGATGCTAGGAATGAACCCAACGTTGTGATGGTTTCGACATCGATATTGGTATGGATTGGTTATCTCAACAACAAGCAGAGATCCTATGCAAGGAGAAGGTTATTCGTATTCCCCGTACTGGCAAAGAACCTCTCGAAGTTCAAGGCGACAAGAGTGGTGTCGTGAGTGGCATCATCTCCTTCTTGAAAGCTCAGAAGTGTTTGCGAAAGGGGCACACAACTATTTTAGCACTCGTTACAGATACATCGACGAAAGAGAAGAAGTTAGAGGATATTCCAGTTTTACGCGACTTTCCTTAAGTGTTTCCCGAAGAGTTACCTGGGCTACCGCCTCATCGCCAGGTCGAATTTCAGATCGAGCTAGCTCCAGGAGCAGCACCTATAGTTCGAGCACCTTATCATTTAGCTCCAACCAAACTGGAAGAACTATCTAAGCAATTGCAAGAACTCTTGGAAAAGGGTTTCATACGTCCTAGCTCTTCGCCCTGGGGAGCTCCAGTATTATTTGTGAAGAAGAAAGACGGTACCTTCCGCATGTGTATTGATTACCGCGAACTGAACAAGGTGACCGTGAAGAATCGCTATCCTCTTCCACGCATCGACGACTTACTCGACCAGTTGCAAGGGTCGAGCTATTACTCGAAGATTGACCTGAGGTCAGGTTATCATCAACTGAGAGTCCGGGATGAGGACGTCTCCAAAACAGCATTCAGAACTCGCTACGGCCATTACGAGTTTTTAGTCATGCCATTCGGGCTAACAAACGCGCCTGCGGTTTTCATAGATCTTATGAACAGGGTGTGCAAACCTTATCTTGACAAGTTTGTTATTGTTTTCATCGATGACATCCTGATCTACTCGAAGAGTCAGGAGGAACACGAGCATCATTTACGACTTAATTTGGAACTCCTTCGAACGGAACAGCTGTACGCCAAGTTTTCAAAGTGTGGCTTCTGGCTTCGCGAAGTCCACTTCCTAGGCCACGTAGTAAACAAGGATGGGATTCATGTTGATCCATCCAAGGTAGATCCGATCAAGAACTGGCCTGCACCTCGCACACCAACCGAAATACGTCAATTCTTGGGTTTGGCGGGTTATTACAGACAGTTCATCAAAGACTTCTCAAAGATTGCACAGCCGTTTACACTACTGACACAGAAAGGTGTTGTTTATCGTTGGGGTAATACACAGGAAACAGCGTTTCAGCACTTAAAGGATAGACTTTGTAGCGCACCTATCCTCTCATTGCCTGAAGGCACGGACGATTTTGTAGTCTACTGCGACGCATCCATCCAGGGTCTTGGATGTGTGTTGATGCAGCGGGATAAAGTCATTGCCTATGCTTCGCGCCAACTTAAGATTCACAAACGGAATTACACTACGCACGATTTAGAGCTGGGAGCTGTTGTTTTTGCGTTCAAGATATGGCGACACTACCTGTACGGTACCAAATGCACCATCTACACCGATCACAGGAGTCTCGAGCACATATTCAAGCAGAAAGAACTGAACATGCGACAACGTAGATGGGTCGAACTACTGAACGATTACGAATGTGCTATAAAGTACCATCCGGGCAAAGCCAATGTGGTGGCCGACGCCCTCAGTCGAAAGGATACTACACCTAGGCGTGTACGAGCGTTGCAACTCACTATTCAGTCTAGTCTTCCTTCACAGATACGAGATGCTCAGGTAGAAGCATTGAAACCAGAAAACGTCAGGGCTGAAGCCCTACGTGGCTCAAGGCAACAGTTAGAACAAAAGACAGACGGAGCCTACTATGTAACAGGACGCATCTGGGTCCCACTCTATGGCAACTTACGCGAGCTTGTAATGGAAGAAGCTCATAAGTCTCGCTACTTAGTACATCCTGGTTCGGATAAGATGTACCACGACCCCAGAACTACATACTGGTGGCCTAGCATGAAAGCTCACATAGCCACTTACGTTAGCAAGTGCTTGACTTGTGCGAGAGTCAAGACGGAATATCAGAAACCATCAGGCCTACTTCAGCAACCAAAGATACCACAATGGAAATGGGAGGAAATTTCCATGGATTTTGTTATTGGCCTACCTAGATCCCAGCGTGGGAACGATACTATTTGGGTGATCATGGATCTACTCACAAAGTCTGCACACTTCTTGGTTATCAAGGAAACGGACAAGTTCTCCACACTAGCAGACGTATACTTGAAGGAAGTGGTCTCAAGGCACGGGGTGCCCACCTCTATTATCTCTGATCGTGATGCACGTTTTACTTCAGAACCGTGGCAAGCAATGCACAAATCTTTTGGCTCTCGTTTAGACATGAGCACAGCTTATCATCCTCAGACAGATGGGCAGTCTGATCGCACTATTCAAACTCTAGAAGACATGCTTCGGGCGTGCGTAATTGACTTTGGCAATGGCTGGGAAAAACATCTGCCACTTGTAGAATTTTCGTATAACAACAGCTACCACACCAGCGTTAAAGCTGCACCATTCGAGGCATTGTACGGGCGTAAATGCCGGTCACCTCTCTGTTAGGCAGAGGTGGGAGATAGTCAAATCACAGGTCCAGAAATGGTAGTTGATACTACTGAAAAGATTACTCAAATACGACAACGCATGGCGGCAGCTCGTGACCGTCAGAAAGCATACGCCGATAAAGATAGAAAACGACTCGAATTCCAAGTTGGGGATCGAGCGCTACTCAAAGTTTCGCCCTGGAAGGGTGTGGTTCGTTTTGGCAAACGCGGCAAACTCAATCCACGATACGTCGGACCTTTCGAAGTTATTGAAAAGATAGGCAGGGTAGCCTACAGATTGAACCTACCAGCTGAACTCAGTGCAGTTCACGACGTCTTTCACGTGTCAAATCTGAAGAAGTGTATGTCAGATGAGACCCACATAGTTCCCTTGAAGGAACTCACTATCGACGAGCGGTTGCACTTCATCGAGGAACCTGTTGAAATCATGGACCGGGATGTTAAGGTCCTCAAGAACACGAGAATCCCTCTTGTACGAGTTCGTTGGAACTCCCGCTGCGGCCCAGAGTTCACCTGGGAGCGTGAAGATCAAATGGAACTCAAATATCCCCAGTTATTCGGAAACGATGCAACCACTACTGAGGCTGAAGCTACCAATACAGAATTTCGGGACGAAATTCCAAATCAACGGGGGGATGATGTGACACCCCAAGAAAAACCAGTAATCTTCGCAAACCTGCTCGGGGAGCCGCGATACGATACAGGTAAACAACGTCACACCACTAGCTTCCTCAGTAACCGCATGCTAAATTTCGGGATGAAATTTCTTTCAAGTTGGGGATAATGTGACAACTCGAGTTTCCGACTTTCACTTTCGCATTAAATGCACGTTGACTGTCTAGATAATTGCTTACATGAATGATTTACCTTGTAATGGTGCATACTGAATGATAAGTTGAGATGATTATTTTTACTTTTGGGTGATAATGTGTAAGTACTTGACTGCATGAATATTGTAAACTGTTTAAGACTTGTGCAACTCGATGAAACACAAGTTGTGTTTCGCCAATAACAACTCGACAAAACAAAGATTTGTTTCGCCATTTCACTTTTGACGAAACAAGTGTTTCGCCGGCCCAACTGTTACGCCGAAGCCCAGTTACGGGCCCAACCTTGTTACGTGAGTTATATCTCACAGAACTATTTCATTCGTGACACTCATCACCACAACCGAAACCCTAGAGCTCCCTTCTCTCTGTGACGGCAATTACGTGTCCTCGAATCTCCCCGTAATCGATCTAGCTATTATTCCGTTCATCTCGGTGAGTGCGTATTCGTTAACTCGGTTTCTTTGATGTCTTGTTTTCCTCGTTATATGTCTGTGTATATGCTTATTTGATTTCTGGATTGGATGTGAATATGTGACTATCATGATGCTTGTAAATCGTTTGGTATAGAATAGGGTTTATCGGCAATGATTAATGATGGATGTTTGTGATCATAACGACTTGTTTAGTGATTAATCAGGATGATTGTTGTTGTTGTTATCAATTGCATGATCTGAATGAGAAACCCGTTATGTGATGTTATTAGGATAATATAAATAATGGTCCACTACATAAATGTTATATAAATTGGTCCAATAGTATCATGAGGTGCTAGTAGGTGGTCGGCCATTGTGGATTTATTCTATGATGATGATAGATAAGGATTGTTATTATTATATGATGGTGATCTCATTTTTTGATATAATCGGGTGGTTATATGACATAGCATACATGTAAACAGAAATCAAAACATGATGTGATGCTCGATCATATGTTCGTATTGTATTAGTGACTAGGGTTTCTTAATGTTCCGATATCATGAAGTCCGTGGATTTATGTTAAACTGTTTAGGATCTGCTATACATGATCTGCTATACATGAGCCTGTATGATCAAACGATAAACGTAACATGTAAGACGGCAATTAGGGTTTCTGTGTTGATACTGTAACTGATTGGCATGATTGACGTAATTGATTTTTGACGTAACTGATGTTGTTCGACGTATCAAACTGGTTGACGAAATAGGAGTTTGGCGAAACAGAATGTGTTTCGCCAACCTGTGTTTCGCCAACTGTTGTGTTTCGCCGATATGTGTAATCAGCACAGTAACTTGAGTTAATTCTGTTAAGTGTTAACTGGAATATTTAACTGCTGTTAAGTGTAACCATCTTGTATATGATTGTGAATACGTGCTACATGTTTATACGTGAACAACTTGAACACAAACTGATTATGTATACGTGCGTACTCTAGGACGTGATTGACTTATTTGCGAGCACATAACCTAGCATACCGAGCAAACCAAGGTGAGTTCATACAGCCAAGGCATGGGGTTCCCGGGTGGGAATGGGATTTGTTGAATTATTGTGTATACTCAGACGGTAGAACCTAACGATAAGATACGACTAGACTAGTAACACTTATTGAACTGATCGTCGCACACCTGCCAAGGGTTGGCCGTGATATTATGACTGACTTCGCACACCTGCCATAGGAAGGCCGCGAACTAAATTCACAAATCTTCGCACACCTGCCTGGGAGGCCGCGATACAAATAAACCTAGTCTAGAATACTTGGGAAAAACATCCCCTAATATCTTCGCATACCTGCCTGGGAGGCCGCGATGGAAACTAATACGATACATGACGTAACGAACGAACATACTACTACTCACGCTATACTATTACTGAACTGTTATCTGTGAACTCGCTCAACTAGTTGTTGACTCTCTGCTGCATGCCTTGCAGGACCATAGGTACATTCGGAGCTTGCACAGGGAGGAGCAGGTCGTTGTGGGACATGGATCGATGATGCCATGTTAACTATCTAAACATTTGAATTTATGATTTACTGTGGGTTTACATACTTATGCTTCCGCTACATACTTGTTGACGTTTGGTTTTGAAAACACCTTTCGTATTGATGAATGATTTTACTACTTACTTATATGTTCAATATGATTGGTGGCTTGATCCTGGTCAGTCACGCCTCCAAGCGGTGATACTCCGCGTGTGGATTTTGGGGGTGTGACATATAACGCCATCATTTCGTCTCTTCTTTGCCGTAACCTATACTTGAATATCATTGCAACCCTGGACTTTGCATCGTTCGAAGGTGCTAAATCACAGAGTTGTTCAAGCAGATGTAGCCTCTCTGTCTTCAGCATTTCCTCCATCGACAATGAATATTTCACCCCGTGTTGATAAATCACTTCAACCGTTCCTGGTTCTTGATGCACCACCGAACTGCTAACTGTTGGTAGAGGAATATCGTCAATATCATCATCATCATCATCATCATTTTCTGCTTGAAATTTTCTCTCCAATCTTCTTATTACTGTTCGAGTTCTTTCACAATCGTTGGCCCTTGGAACCCCAAGGGCCATAATATCCCTCTGAACCCCTTCAGACATACCAAGTATGGCTTTGATTGTCCTTATCTTCACCCTTCTCCTATTAGAGAACTTTAGGATGAATCGTCTCTCCGACCTTTCAAACCTCCATGCAATAACCTTAGCCATTGTTTTTAAGTTTTTGGCGTTTTGGACAATATGTAGCTTTTTAGACAATGTTTGGCGTGTTTGAGTTGTGTTCTCATGGTCTACTTTTATAATGACTTTTTTTTCCGCGCAGTAACAGGTAATTATGGCGTTTTGAAAAAGATAAATAAATTCAATTCCCCAAGTATTTGGCTTTCAATATAATAAATGCTAGTAATTATGTTTCCGTCGTTTCATTTTACTGTTTGCAGTTACTGTGTTTTTATTTTAAGATTCATCTGTTTTATGGTGTAACACATCCCATCTTGACGGCTGTAATTATGACGTTTTGTTTTCCAATGGCATTTAGATAAAGATGGCACGTTTTGTTTTATTTTCTTTGCACATTGTTTTAACCTTTTTTTTAGATTTATTATAATAGTACTTGTCCAAAGTAATTTTATTATAGTTTGGTAGTTTTGGGGCGTTTTATGGCATGATGGCGTCTCACAAACATTTGCTCGTTTGGCGTTTTATTATATTTTTCATTACAGCATTAATGTATTGTTGTTCTTAGCTGAAAATTACATTATAAACAACAGAAAAAGAAAATTAAAAAAATAGAAGCAATTTACGATCTAAATCTTCAGTGTCATCAGTCTCTTTCTTCTTTTGAAACTACAAGAACTGTCCCAAATAAATGGCATTTTGGGTTTGGCGTGGTTTTTTTTCTTGTTCGTGTGTTGAAGTGGGTTTATGGATGTTGGAGACATAGATCGACTCCGTGTGGGTGGATGCTATCTGCCCGTCATCTTCATTATAATCATCGAGGCCAAAGTAACATTTACACTGGGATAGGTCTCTTCTCCTCATCCAAACCTTCTTTAAGAACTGTTGGGATTGAACCCTATCAGAGGAACAGATAATTAAAGCCAAAACTGGATCAGAACAGTGGATCCAGAATAAGCAGACGATTACAGTTAGTTCATGCAAATCTCTCCCCTTGAATGTGATTTCATATCTGCTGACCTCCTATCTGCTGATCTTGCAAAGTGCTGATCTACAACTGCTGCCTTGGGTCTACTGCCCAAAGTCAAAGACTGATGGAAGACCAAATCTCTGCTGATTCAATCTACTGCCTTGAGTCAAGTACTGCTGATCCGGACAAGCACTGCTGGGTTCACAGTAGTGGAAGGATGCAGCAGCTGTTTAAAGTGTCTTTTATGTAATGTAATAGCAGTAGTTTAGTACATCAGTGTTTATAGATCAGAGGTTAGAGTTTGTTAGGAGGTTAGATGTCACTTTCATGGTGACGTCAGCTAAAGATGCTCAGTGGTTTGCAAGTGCCTATAAATAGTTCAGTACTTTGTACTGTTCGATTAGCTCTTGCAATACCGTCTTCTTTGCACGAAGAAACTACTGAGCTCTGGCTGAGGGGGAGTTTGCATTCATTCATCAATCATTGTAATCGTTGTTGAAACAAATTCAATCTTTCGATTCATTGTGTAAAGATGTTTGATTAAAGTATTACTCTCGTTTGATTGTATGCAAAGTTTGTTTTCATTTAATTCCGCTGCACAACTCTTTCATTTCCATCTTAATTTCAAACGAAAATACAATAAAAAAGAAACTCAGATCCAACAATTGGTATCAGAGCCTGGACAGTCAAATTTGATTTAACAATCATTTTGACGTAAAAAGTTCAGCTCATAACAGTTGATACTGATCGTTTATTCGTCCGTTGAAAAACAGAGCAAGGATTAATCACCATTAAAGTTGATTTCTCAGTGTCTGTAAAACAACAAGAATGACGTCACAAGCTCAGGATGATAAAAACAACATCGGCTCACTTTTTAAACCACCTATGCTAAAAAGAAATGAGTACAACATCTGGCAGAGGAGGATGGGTCACATCCTCGCTCAACAAAGCACAGGTTGTTGGAAGTCTGTCATTTATGGTCCCCATGTTCCTTCAGTGCCAAGTGCTGAAGATGCTAAAAAGTTCGTTCCAAAACCAGTTGAAAATTATACCGAAACCGATTTTCAAAAGATCGAACTAGATGCTAAAGCGTTTAGCATCGTAGCATCAGCGCTGCCCAATGAGATATATGCTGGACTGTTACATTGTAACAGTGCCAAAGAGTTATGGGACGCACTTAAGGAACAGTTTGGGGGAACTGAAGAAGTCATAGAAAACAATAGGGAAATCCTGAACCAACAGTATGAAACATTTTTCTACGTTAAAGGCGAATCACTAGCGCAACAATTTGAGCGTTTCAGTTGTCTCATCAGTGAACTGAGGCTTGTTAACACCACTTTTACAAACTCAACTCAAAATAGCAGGTTCCTCAGGTCACTGCCAGAAAAATGGGACACCATAGCTTTTGTCACCCGAAACTCACCTGAATTCAAGGATCTGACCTTGACCCAACTCCACGGTCGACTCCTGACCTACGAAAGGGAGTTGAACCAGAAAAGGAGGTTACAAGAGTCAGGAAAAGTTACCGATGATTACACTTTCGGTAATACTGCTCTTCTGGGTCAAGAAGAATCTGGGAGCAGCAGTAAGGATCAGGGTTATGATCACTTCATTGACATAACTGCTGGTGCAAATTTCAACAACCCTGATCCTCACTCTGCAAGTTATGCATTCACTGCGAACGAAAACCAGATGTCAGATAATCTAAGCTTTGAACTCAATGATTTACAACATTTCGACCCCACTGACTTAGAGGAAATGGACATACTACATCAACTGGCTTTGCTAAGTGTTAGAACTAGCAAATTTTACAAAAGAACAGGGCGAAAATTCCCAGGTTTGCATGGGAATCTGAGGGTTGGGTTGGATAAATCGAAAATCAAGTGCTACAAGTGTAATAGGTTGGGACATTTTGCTAGGGAATGTAGGAGTCAAACTACTGGTCCCATAATTACTCATCCTAGCTCAAATCCTAGACCTCAAAACCAAACCACTATGCACTATGCCCAGTATACCCCAGCGGCTCAAGTGAACACTGCTCACTATGCTGCTGCCCCTGTGCCAGTACACTATGTCCAAACTACTGTTCCACAAATCCAATATGTTCAAACCCCTGCTCCACAGGTACAAGTGCAACCTGTTGCACCTCAAACCACTGCTCCAGCAGCAGTACAACCAGATCAACAAAGTTTTTTCACTAAAGGGTTTGTTGACTGGAGCAGTATGCCTGAAGATCTTAGTGATGAAAATTTTGCACTCTATGCTTCTAATGATTCTTCTCTTGATGAGTTTTGTTTGATGGCTTTAGAGTCAATACAGGAGGGGGTTGAAACTGAGGAGGAACAGCAGAGCTTTGAAACAGTGGAAGAGGTGACTGAAGCAGTGGTTACTGCTGTAGCTGGTGAACTACTGTTGGGAGAAAGTTCAGGTACCCTGATTGAACCAATGACAGATCCATGGTCCGTTGAGGACAAAGAAGAAGAGAAGGAAGAAAAGGCTGGTGAAAAGAAGGAAGAAAATGCTGATGTTGATGAAGATCATCAATGTGATTGTGCAATGATGGCAGCTGCCAAGGTATCTCCTCAAGTTCTTGAAAAACTGTGTTCTGACAATTGCATAATTGCTTTTGCTAACATCAAAGAGGTGAATAAAAACCTTTGGAATAAAATCTTGACTGATGAGGTTAAATTTGAAAAGTCTTTAAAAGAACTTAAAAACAAATTGACCGAAAAGGAAAAAGAGATCAGCTGTCTAAAAGAAGAGCAAAGCATTACCAAAACCCAACTTCAAACTATGGTAGAAAAATACCAAGTTTGCAAAAAGGAGTTGGAGTCCGCCCAGATTACTTGTGAAAGATGGGTGGAATCCTGCAAAGGATATGAGGTGATGCTTGCTAAACAGATTGAAAGTAATGTGAAATTTGGGGTTGGGTATAGAAAATATGATGATGAATGCATTACTTATGAAAAATCTGTTGAAAACACTGATGTAACCACTGAGTTCATCCCCACAAACAAGAATGGCCAAGAAGTGAAAATCACTGACAAACTTGGTAACAAAATCACACTTGGCAGAACAAGGAGTTCCTCAACTTTTGAAGAACTTGAAAAATATCAGTTTAAACCTACTTGGTCTGACGAGTGTGATATTCTTGAAAATTTCAAACCAATGGACTTTACATCAACTGATGGTGTTAAAGCTCCAAAAGCTAAAGTCATACCTCTCAAGGACATCCCAGCAGTGGTTAAAACCTCTGCTGCAAAAGAGTCCGAAAAGAGAAAGAAGAAAGAAAAAATTGATAACTTGTTTTGTGAATTCTGTGAGAAAAGGAATCATCTAACAAAAGATTGTTTCCACTTAAAAGCTTATGATCTAAACAGAACAAGTGTCATTGTCCCAGCAGAAAGCTGCATTGTTTGTGGTAAGACAAACCACAAAACTCAAGCATGTGTGTATCTCAAAAACTTTGATGTGAAAAAGAATGAGTACATGGCTAAAACATCCTTGAGTCCACCATCATCATCAACATCTGTCAAATTCACCAAGAAACAACCACTGTTTGTGCCAGTTCAAACAACTGTTACAAAACAGCTGAACCAAACATCTGTCAAAAGAGATGTTCAGGTTACTGATGCACCCCCTACCAATCAGTTCAGAAAAGGCAGAGAAAAACAGTCTTACCAAAGGATTCCTCACGTTTATGAGGCCTACAAAAGGCCCTCTAAACCCAAAGTGAACAAGCATCCTTTTGGTTACTAGCAGATGATTGGTCAGGACCCACAACAGTGGTTAGAGAAACACTGTCCTAAAACAGTTCAAACTCCTGACCTAACCACTGTCCATCATTCTGCATCCATCCCAGATACTGTTGAGACCCCATCCAAAGCCTTGTTGGCTTTGGAGACCTTAATGAACTAATCCTTTTACTTCATGTGCAGGGAGCTTCTGCATGCTTTGATAGTCTTTGGTATGTAGATAGTGGAGGCTCCAGGCACATGACAGGATGTAAAGCCCTCCTCAAAGACTTTAAAATCCATGGTGGGGGTGATATATCCTTTGGGAATAATAGTAAAGGGAAGGTTCTGGGGTCTGGTACAGTGCAATCTGGAAATGTAAAATTTGAAAATGTCAATCTAATAGACAATCTAAAATTCAACCTTCTGAGTGTGTCCCAAATGAGTGACAAGGGATTTGGGTCATTCTTCACAAAAGACTGTTGTAGGATTGTTGGACCAGAAATGGTCAAAAAGATTGAAGCAATAATCAACTCTGGTCAAACTAAACTTGTTGCTCAAAGAAGTGGCAATGTTTATGTTGTTGACATGTCAAAAGAGTGTCCCAGAGCTGATGCCTGTCTGTTCTCAGCTGCCTCTAACAAAGAGACAGAACTTTGGCACAGAAGGCTGGGACACACAAATCTTAAGACAATCACAGAAATTTCAAAAAATGGTTTGGTGAGAGGCCTACCACAAAAATTGTTTTCATGTCCTGAACATTGCATTTCCTGTTTAAAAGGAAAACAGCATAAAAGTTCTTACAAGTCCATTGAAGAGTCCAAAACAACCCAGTGTTTGCAAATGCTACACATGGATTTGTTTGGCCCAGTTCAAGTCATGAGCCTCAAAAAGAAAAGATATTGTTTGGTTATTGTTGATGACTTTTCTAGGTTCACATGGACTTTCTTTTTGCACTCAAAAGATGAAACTGCAGGCATTTTGCAAGACTTTGTAATACAGGTTGAAAAGCAATTTGACCTTCCAGTGAAAAGCTTCAGGAGTGACAATGGCACAGAATTCAAAAATAGGGAGTTGGATGCCTTCTGTGTGAAGAAAGGGATTGTAAGGCAGTACAGCATCCCAAGAACACCAGAGCAGAATGGGGTAGTGGAAAGGAAGAATAGAACTCTGATTGAGGCTGCCAGAACCATGCTTGCAGATTCAGGTTTGCCATTAACTTTCTGGGCAGAGGCAGTAAACACTGCTTGCTATGTTCAGAACAGAGTTTTAATAAACCCCAGGCACAAAAAGACTGCCTATGAAATTCTGTATAAAATTAAACCACTGATCTCATATTTCAAAGTGTTTGGCTGCCCATGCTTTATTTTGAACTTAAAAGATTCCATTTCAAAATTTGCAGCCAAAATTGATTGTGGTTATCATTTGGGATACTCAACCACTGCCAAGGCCTACAAAGTGTTCAATACACGGACCAAGGCAGTGGAGGAGACTTTGAATGTAAAGTTCAATGAACTTTCATCAATGAAAATCCCAGCAAACCCTGTAGATCTGTTTGATCTTGAAAAATTCACTTTTGAAAATACTGCTTTCAAGACTAACAGTGCAGGTCCATCAGAGGATACAACACCAGACTATGGGTATGAAATCATCATCCCTCAAAGGTCTGCCACAAAGGGAAAAGCACCAGCTGTTCAAAACAGTTGTCAAAGCTCAACCACTGCTACCTCAACAGTTGTTGACCAAAGTAGCCCATCAACCACTGCTTCCACATCCTCATTCACTGCTGACAAAAGTCCTCAAACAGTGGATAAAAGTCAGCAGCTGTCCACTTCATTACCTCCTATACCACCACCTTTTGAAGCCACTGCTGGATCATCAAAGTCCCCAGCAGTGGTTAGCTCAGATGATACACATTTGCAGCCTTCACCAACAAATGCCATCATACCATACCAAGGAGATTTAATCTTCTTGAGATCCCATCCACCTGATCAAATCATTGGCAACATAAATGAAGGGGTGCTCACAAGAAGCCAAACCCAAAACATTTGTCTTTTTGCTGGTTTTCTATCACTCCATCAGCCAGTCAAGTACCAAGAGGCACTGAAAGACAACAGCTGGGTAGAAGCCATGCAAGAAGAGCTCCAACAGTTTAAAAGACAACAAGTATGGGAGCTTGTACCACTGCCAGAAGAGGTTAGTCCCATTGGCACAAAGTGGGTCTTCAAGAACAAAACTGATGAAAGGGGTATTGTTGTCAAGAATAAAGCCAGGCTTGTGGTTCAAGGTTACAGACAGGAAGAGGGGATTGATTATGATGAAACATTTGCCCCTGTTGCAAGATTGGAAGCCATTAGACTGTTCCTGGCCTTTGCTGTCAACCACAATATGAAGGTGTTTCAAATGGATATCAAAAGTGCTTTCCTCTATGGTACAATTCAAGAAGAGGTATATGTTTGTCAACCTCCAGGTTTTGAGGATCCATTTTATCCAGATCATGTCTACAGGCTAAACAAAGCCTTGTATGGCTTGAAACAAGCACCAAGGGCCTGGTATGAAACTCTTTCCAATTTCCTACTCTCAAATGGTTTCAAAAGAGGTACCATTGATAAGACATTGTTTTTAAAATGGAGAGGGAAGGATTTAATGATTGTCCAGATTTATGTGGATGACATTATTTTTGGAAGCACATGTAACTCAATGTGTGAAGAGTTTAGAGAACTCATGACAGCTGAGTTTGAAATGAGTGCTATGGGTGAGCTGCAATGCTTTCTTGGTCTCCAAGTCCAGCAATTGCAAAATAGAACTTTCATTCATCAAAGCAAATATGCTAAAGAACTTTTAACCAAATTTGATATGAATGATTGTAAACCATGCAGCACACCCATGGCAACAAATAAGCTGGTCATGTCTGATGAAAAGGATGAGCTGATTGACCAAACACTTTATAGAAGCATGATTGGGTCTTTATTGTACCTAACTGCATCTAGACCAGACATCATGTTTGCAACATGTGTCTGTGCAAGAAGTCAATTAGCTCCCAGAAAATCAAATCTCATTGCTGTAAAAAGGATCATGAAAATCCTGTTGAGAAAAAGAAGAAGCCTACTAGAAAAGTAAGGCAACCCAAATCCATTCCAACCAGACATTCAAAGTCTGTTCAAAAATTAAGGAGTGGAAAAAGAAGGGTATAGAGGATGGTCTCTATCTCGAACCAGAAAATTCAAACATGACCAAAAAGATCCCTTTGCCAGATGGCAGCAAGAAAATTGATGTGACAACAAATGCACTAGCAGAAGCAGTTGCAAGTGTAAAAAGGGATAGAGAGGCCAAAAGGAAAGCCAGGGTGGACAGAATGGATCATCCAGATCAGGGTACTTCTGGGTCAAAGGATCATGAAAATCCTGTTGAGAAAAAGAAGAAGCCTACTAGAAAAGTAAGGCAACCCAAATCCATTCCAACCAGACATTCAAAGTCTGTTAAAAAACCACCATACAAAACAGCTGATGCAACAGGAGTTACAAAAACTACTGCTTGCCAAACAGTTGTTCCATCAACACACACCACTTCAACACACACAACATCCACTACTTTACCATCATCACCACCAAAAACAACACCTGCTGACATACAGCAGAAGACAGCAGATGTTATAACATCTGTTGTAATGACAACAGTGGTTGAAACACCAGTTGTTTCAACAGCTGTCAGTCAATCACAATCCACTGCCATTACATCTACCACCACTGCTCCATCCAAAACATCATCAGTCCCTCCTACAAAAAGGAGAAGACTAATTCTCAAAGATGATGACAATTCACCACCACAAACATCTTCAAAATCTTTAGCACTTGTCATGATTCCAAAACCTGTTCCTCTCTCTTCAGTTAAAATGTACAAGCCCTTACCTCCTGCAGGTGTTCAATTTCCTCTTGAATTAGCAGCTGTTAGAGAAGAAATAAAATCTTTTTACTTTGAGGATGACCCTGCCAAAAGGAGTTTGCCATCAATAAAAGGATATCCCTGGCCTAAAAATGTTGATGAATATTTGGAAATCAAGGCCAAGCAAGCAGAGGATATCTCAAAGAAAAACACACAAGGGAAATCTGATAAAGAAATTGCACAGAGAAGTCAATATTTGTTCACACAAGTCAGATCCCTAGAGCAATTTGCAAAAAATGTTAGTCAACAAATTTCTGAAAGAGCAGTTGAAACTCTGAAGAAAGACTACATTGAAAGCATCATGGCTCACAAGAAGTACAAAGGAGAGAGTTACATGTACAAAGAGTGGACTATTCCTGAACTTGAAAATGAAGCAGCAAGAATTCAAGACATGATAAAAAGGAAAGTCATTCACACTCCTAACTGGGCAAAGTTTAGAAAGAATGTACCTGACAAACAGGAAGAGCTGAGGAGAATGAAAGAGGAACTGGTAGCAGCTGATTATGGAAACAAAAGACAAGTTGCTAGATGGAAAGAAGATGTGGTCAGGGCTACTTACAAAAAGTTGGAACAATTAAGAAAGAAAGATCCCACAGTTCCTCAAAAGCCTGACTATCCTGAAGCAGCGGTTTCAAAAAGACCATCAAAGCTGCAAATCAGGAGATCCACAGCTCCAGTTGGTGCTGCCATCTACAAAAGAAGGCCACACAAACAGCTGATTGCTAAAACCATCAAAGAGTTAATGGAAGGTGAAGACCTTGGAAAAGAGGGTATAAAGAAAATGATCATGGAAACTCTTGGTTTAGATCAAACTGCAAGTACTGCTCAGCCAGTCATGAATAGGCCAGCCTCACCAAATACTTCTGCAAATAAACATCTCCCAAGAAACCCACCAGGCTCAAAAATACAAAAGTGGGAAACTGACAAACAGACCTACGTATTGACTTTGCTCAGGTCTGGTGGAGAAGTGGAGAAAATATCAAGGGAACAAGCTCTTGGCCTAAGACTTGAAGATTTGCAGGATCTCCTTGATCTTCCACTTAGCAGGGATGATGAAGATACAGATGCCCTAGACTTTGAATTACAATTTAAAGGTCAGATAAGGGAGCTGTTGATGAGGCAATAAAGTTTTCCACAAATAATGAAGAGTTTTGGCATTATCTGTTCCAGGGGGAGATTGTTGGGATTGAACCCTATCAGAGGAACAGATAATTAAAGCCAAAACTGGATCAGAACAGTGGATCCAGAATAAGCAGACGATTACAGTTAGTTCATGCAAATCTCTCCCCTTGAATGTGATTTCATATCTGCTGATCTTGCAAAGTGCTGATCTACAACTGCTGCCTTGGGTCTACTGCCCAAAGTCAAAGACTGATGGAAGACCAAAGCTCTGCTGATTCAATCTACTGCCTTGAGTCAAGTACTGCTGATTCGGACAAGCACTGCTGGGTTCACAGTAGTGGAAGGATGCAGCAGCTGTTTAAAGTGTCTTTTATGTAATGTAATAGCAGTAGTTTAGTACATCAGTGTTTATAGATCAGAGGTTAGAGTTTGTTAGGAGGTTAGATGTCACTTTCATGGTGACGTCAGCTAAAGATGCTCAGTGGTTTGCAAGTGCCTATAAATAGTTCAGTACTTTGTACTGTTCGATTAGCTCTTGCAATACCGTCTTCTTTGCACGAACAAACTACTGAGCTCTGGCTGAGGGGGAGTTTGCATTCATTCATCAATCATTGTAATCGTTGTTGAAACAAATTCAATCTTTCGATTCATTGTGTAAAGATGTTTGATTAAAGTATTACTCTCGTTTGATTGTATGCAAAGTTTGTTTTCATCTTAATTCCGCTGCACAACTCTTTCATTTCCATCTTAATTTCAAACGAAAATACAATCAAAAAGAAACTCAGATCCAACAAGAACAAAGAAAACAAAATGACATATGGGTGTCATTAGTCTCTCTTTCTTGAAATTTGTCCATCTCATGCAGCAAAATCTTACTCCCCTCACCTAACAAACCATTCAGCGAAACTTCATGCAGAACATTACTGAGTATCAAAGAAAAGATGTTTGCCATCGTTGATTTCTCTCAACTTTTGGCGTTTTACAGTGAGTGGTATTTTAGGAACCATTGTGTTATTTTATAACAATAAATGCAATTAACATTTTGCACCTTGGTCTTATTCTGGCCAAAGTTGACCACGTTTGTTCGATTATGAGTAATTAGGTGGAGTTAAATAAAGTCGCCTCGATAACCTACCTTATAACGATTACTTAACAAGTACTCGACCTCCGAGACTATGTTTTACAACATTGCATGTTAGTGGATTGATGAGAAGTGAAACTTAATTGACACTCTTAAGTCGTAGTGGATTAAGCAAGTAACCAACTAGTTATGGATTAGTGGGATTATACAAAACATAGGGGGAACTTACCAAGTATTAAATGAAAGCATGAAAAATTAGGGAAAATGATTGAACCAAAAAGGTATATAAAGGTATGTATGGGCGTCGTATTGAATACTCAAAGAGACTCGAAAAAGATACTTTATTCAATGATCAGAGGACACTTTAAATAGCGATTATATGACAACTAACTGAAATGTAAACAATCCTGTTTGATTGAGGTGTTTGATTTGGATAGGTTATAACTAAAGCAGAGTTACTTGTTTGATTTCAGCACTCCCTAGCAAAGTGACCTAGCATATTACACTTAAAACACTTTATCTTGGATTTATCCAACCTTACCATTGACCTCCCATTATGTCCTGGATATTTCCTACCAGTTCTTTTATAAAAATTGTTTGCTCTAAGACTTAGTAAGGCCACTTGGTGCAGAATATCCATTTTCTCCAAATTAGTGGGGTCAATATGTTTTAAATCAACAAGAACAAATGACAAATTATCAGGATTATGATTGTCATGTTTTGCTGTGAAGGCACAGATTGAGGAATATCGATCATAATTGGTTCAAGTTGATATATCAATGTAGTGATCAAAACTCTGATCATTTGATATTCTTGATGATGATCCTTCCTGACTCAAAAGTATCGTGTTTCCCAAAACATAATCGTCGGACACTTTTCCAGTTTCCTTGAGCTTCTTTTTCTGGACAAGCTCTCTTTCAAATGTCAAGAGCTTTCCATGAAGCTGAGTCAGGGTCATATCCTTGAAATCGGGGGTTGTTCTCATTACAATGGTTATTGTGTCCCACTTCTCAGGAAGTGATCTTAAAAATCAGTTACATAAAGTTGGTTTTAAAAACTCTTTGTTTACCAAATTTAATCCACTGATTAAACAAGAAAATCTCTCAAACTGTTGTGTAGGGGTTTCTCCCTTAACATGTGTGAAGGTATCATATTATTACTTAAGGATTTCTTAAGTGTTCTCGATCACATCCTCTGTTCCACCAAACTTCTCTTTCAATGCATCCCACAACTCTTTAGCACTGTTGAAATGTACAGGCTGACGTAGATTTAATTTGACAGAGCTATGGCCACAATGCTAAAGGCCTTTGCATCTATCTCATATATTTGATTCTTGCTCTGAGTAATTTTCCGGCTTCTTTGGCTCTTAAGCATTCAGGTTTTTAGCACTATGTACCATTGGAATGTGAGGGCCGAATATAACGAACTTCCAACACCCTGTGTTCTTTTGAGCAAGTACGTGAGCCATCGTACGTTGCAAGATATTATACTCAGACCTAAAAAGCATTGAAGGCTTTTGCCAAAGCCGGTATTTTGGGGATCGTTTTGTGCCATTTTCTTTTGTTCGTTTGAATAAAAACAGAGTATGTGTGAAATACTTTTTGAATTCTACACTCTACAACTCTGAGTTATGGACATATTAGTTATGTATGCGAGCTGATCTTTGTATATTAAATTGATTATAAAATCGAGTTTAATATGACCAAGCTCAGATACTAATTAGAGGATCTAAGTTTGACGTGTGCGTGTGAGGGTATATTTTTTGATATATTTTGGCTCTTTTTATTCGCAAATTCAAGTTTTAAATTTATAAAACACGATATAATACTATCACTCTACACACACGTTAGGGCAAGTGCACCCATCGCGGACGTAGTATAGTGATGGCAATATACTGAGGTCGTCCAAGGACACAAGAGCTTTTAATACCGGCTTATCGTTAATGTCTAATCTAACCAAATTTTGATGAAATATTTTAAAGCTATGAAAAGATAAACTAAAAAGTAAAAATAAAATACAAGGAAAAACAAATAGATAAGAAGGAATCACTTGGTTCCAACTCCTCTTTTATGTATCCTTTAATGATTTCCGCACTTTGGGCATTTTAAGAGATTTTTTAAGTTGTAGTAGTAGGCCCCCTCCCAGGCAGCGTTATCCTCAACTTATTGGTCTAAGTCAGCAGGGATACAGTCCCGCAAGGTCGGATTATTGAAAGATAATTAAGTAAGTTATTAATGTGAAAAGTGGTAGCCCCCATTCCAGGCAGCGTTACCATCAACCCTTTGGTCTGAGTCAGCAGGGATACAGTCCTCGCAGGGTTGGTTTAAAGTTTTAATAGTAGTTTATAAATAATGGATTCAAGCGGTTTCTTACTTTTTTTCTGGGGCGAACAGTACCTCCCAAACCGTGAAGTAATACTAAGCTTGAACCAGGTTCTCGCAGGATCTATACACTGAACGAGACATAGAATTACCCAACCACCCTTCTAACCCCCTTCCAAGTAGTTAACGTGCTTTATATAGGTCGTAAATACATAAATATGTGAATCAACAACATATGAAGAATGGTTAGATAAATTCGCATTCAATATAAAAAACTAGTTATTAAAGTCATTAATACATACCCAAATAAAAAGGAGCCAAATATTGGAAATCAAAAAGTAAAACATAAAAAATTTATCTTCACCAAGTGATGTAGGACTTTAACCAACCATGGCCTTTGTTTGACAAGAACTCTTACGGTCGATCTTGGACCCCGAGATTACTACACACTCTAAATGATGGAAGATGGATGATGGTGGTGGATGATGGTGTTGTAGTGGTGGCAAGTGATAGAGAAGTTGTTTGCCAAGGGATGAATTGGAATGAAACCAAGCACCCCTATTTATAGCTGAATTCAGACGTTCATCATGGCCCGTGCCCGCCTGGCACGGCCCTGTGGCCATCTTTCTCTCTCTTTCTCATTAACTACACTGTCAGGTCCTATACTAACACGACTCCGTGTGTCAACGGCACGACCCGTGGCCATTGGAGATTCTACGAATCTTAAAGTTGACCACGTCCCGTGTTGCCTTAGCACGACCCCGTGTTGGTTGTCTAGTTTGTCCTTTGCTGTTTTCTTTCTTCTGCAGAGAATCTTGCCTTGGGCACGGCCCGTGCCTGGAGGGCACGGCCGTGCCAGATCTTCTGATCTTGCTATTTTGTTGGTTTGGATGTGGATGGGGGCCTGACGAGTTGCGTCAATCCTCCTTCTTTGTATTTATGTTGGTTTTTGCTGTTATTTTGGTCCTTTTGTCCGTTTAAGCTCTTTTGACCTTGTAAATTAAAAAGGAACAAAGAAACAAGCTTTTTCCAAAATTAGTACCGAAAAAGGGTTGTTTTTACGCCGTATTTGATATAATTTATATGTTGTATTTTATGCACATCAAATACCCCCACACTTGAAGCTTTGCTTCTCCTCAAGCAAAACCCTATAATGTGGCTTATACACCCAAACGAAATAGGTAGAAGAGAAGGTTTTGGACTTATCTTTAGAGTGTCGGGAATCCAAGTTCTAATTTTATTTTGTTTTTATTTTATTTACAATCTTATTCGTCATGATTGATTTAAAACAAAAATTAAGAAAAATTATTTGTTTTAGGCATAACATGCCTTTATAAAGTTCTATTTAGTTATATACAAATTTACACACCTCACAAGTGGTCACTCAACACTCGGCCTAAGTTGTGTAAGTGAGAACGCTCGTGCCTGGTTTGGAACTTACTCTTACCATATGCTTGACAAACAATCAAAACTCCTCCTTTTTGTCGTTTGATCCTTGCAAATATCATGAGGACTTTAAAGGGTAGGTTGTGGTTCGGGTAGGTGTGTTTTATTGAAATGGAAAAAGGCGTAAAAAGTATCGGTTTTTCCATTGCTTTGTGGCTTAGCAAAAAATACTTTGGTTTTTTTTTTGCCAAAGTTGAAACTGAGCCATAATTGTAATTTTATAGTCGATATCTTTACAAAAAGAAAAGATGAAAACAAAAGGTTTACGGATGTGGGTATTTTTGTGGGTTTAGAAATGAAAAGGTTAAGGCTCAAAGGGTTTATCTAGGGGATGTTTTTGGTAAAGAAAGGAAAAATAAAGGTTTTGAAGTGAAAAATGCTTTGATCATAATGCCTCCATCATTTACTTACTTGGATCTATGTCGGTAAGGACTTGGGATGTATCGTACTGGAAAGTTCTAGATTCATAAGAACCAAACGGGCTATTCACACAAGAAACGAAAATTGAGCAATTAGTACAGATGTGCATTTATTTGCGTTTAGAAAGTTACAAAACGCAGTTTTCCAAAAGCAGCCCCCCACTACAACAAAACGTAGTTTTCCAAAAATTGATTATTTACGTTTAGAACTTGTTTATTTTTTTTAAATTTATATTTGCTAAACACTCAAATAGTTGATTATCTGATTATTGTGATATCAAGCAACATAATCAAAGCCAAACACCATCTTTCAACATCACGTTTTGTTACAGTTAATTATCTGATTCTGATTATTCAAAAGCATAATCTATTTTCAAAACTCAACCCCAAACACCCTCTTAATCTCTCTTGATCAAGGTTTACAAATTGATCTAACTCTCCTGATTGCTCAGTCATGGACTCATGATCGTCGGAACACAAACAACCAAACTTGACCAAATTTTATGAACTCAACAAATTAACCCTTAACCGTATACATTGTCCTTTTAATAAATCATAGAAAACAAAAACTAACAAAATATGGAGATATTGTTACATACTTAGGCCATAGGGTGTGGTCATGACCCTCATGACCACCATGACCCTCCACGTCAGCACCATTTCACTCATCTCTAATCTATCATCCAAAACCACTACTCTAAAGGGTGTTGTCATGACCCAAACCACTATGCTTTTATTTATTTTAATTTATCTTTGTCTAAAGAAAAAGGAAATGATTTATTGAAAAATGGAAAGGAGGACCATGGTTGCCATGGTTTAATCCATGCAAACCATGGTGGATTAGGCAAGCGGGTGGTGTACCATTCCAGTCATGTTCCTACGTGGCGAATCATGTTCCAACAATGACCCCACACCTTTAGCCTTATTGCTGAATATACACAATAGTTATCTGAATTTCCTATTTTTTCTTGATTGACCAAATCTTCCTACATCAAATTGCGTGTGTATATGTTATTTGACATATGAACCAGGTTGTGATGCGTTACATCGAAAATATTGAATAGATTAGTCCCAATATTATGTGATGCGTTAACCATATGAAAACGCATGTTTCGAAGTATCTGATTAGATTCAATGTGACCTGTATAAGCATTGAGATTGGATCAACATGTAAGGTAAATCAAGTTTATATCGTATAATCATAACGTATTATATATGACCCAACTCATACATAGAAAACATCAACGGGTATAAAGGAAAAACCGACACGTCTAATCAAAAGCGATTAATTACAGCTTTTGGAAAAAGGGGGAAAGCACAATTTGACTCCACTCGGTTCAAAGAAAAATTTACGAAACATACATATAAAGACGAAAAAATGTATTATATTTGACCTGACCCGTTTTCCAAAAAAAAAACTTTACGTTGTATGTAGACCAACTCGAATTTATATCGAAACGTAATGGGTTTTTAACGAAAACATATTATATCTGACCTTACTCGTTTCCAGAAAAAGTTTAGGTCGAAACGTAGAGCAAATCGAATTTATACCGACATCTACATAAAAACAAGTGTTTTGGGCAAAAATTACCAAAGCAATTTAGTGATGAAATTAGTTAAGTGAGGTAGTGTGCTAACAATGTGTGTTGAAAATACTCTGATTATGTTGTTAATAAAAATAGTTTTCAGGATATAGCTCAGGATACCGAGCTATATCAACAATCAAACAATGAGCAGAAAAGTAAAGGGTGGCATGAGATGTACGAGGAAAGCCCTTGATCAATCTAGACCGCCGGCATAAAACCTCGGGAGCTAACAATCGCAACTGCCTTGTTCTTCTTATTACTTCAAACTTCAGGATACAGTGCAGGATATGATACGGATCAACTAAGTGTTACAATGAGATTCGAGTGTAAGTGTTGGTGATTACGAGTGATTGCAGCTAGTAGAAAGCAGAAGTGTGTGTGAAAATTGTGTGTACTTATCGATCCGTACATTCCTTTATATAGTAAAAAAGAAATAACTAACTATCCTAAAAATAAGGGATGCTTCGAATATTCCCTTTTGAACGTTGGAGACCCTTCTTTGCGGCTTCAACTTTCTCTTCTCAACCGTTTAGTCCGAGTCTTCAGGAGAAGCAGTCCACTTGAACGTTATGGGCATGCCTTGCTAATCTGCACATGAACAATTAGTCATCACCAGGATACTACATCAGGATGTTACCAATATCCTGATCCGGTATCCTGGTCACAAACATAAGTATTATAGTCAAGATATAATTCAGGATATATGTTCAGAAAACCACCCATAACAATTGTCCCCAAAATATGTCTGTTGGAATTCTAAATTCAAACATATATATTTTAGAACTTATCCCTTTGATCGAGGCAATTAAGTTGATTAGACGCTTGAAGTGACAATGTGCAACTCCCCATGCGATAATTACTCAATGCCTATATTCGAAGCCGCTATATCTTCTCTCTTCTTGTTTGAAAATCAGCCATCTTCAACAGAATTTCCAGGTAATCACTTATCCTTTCTTTTTCTCTCGTGACTTTCCTTGTTTCTCTCTCAATGGCTACCAGAACTCGTTCCCAAACTGGTGAATCGACTGAGACCTTTGTCCAACAGATTCTTCTCAAGAATCCCGAGAAGTAGATCTGTGCCTTCGATAACGCGGACATCGCAGCGTTGAGAGCCTCCGATGCCTTCCCTGATAAGGCAATTATCAGGCCGTTCGACCGAACAGTCCGATCAGATGTATCGTCCGGCGAATGGATCTGTTTTCCGGCATATCCTTTTTCTCTAGGCCTTCGGTACCCCTTCCCTGAATTTATGATGCAGTTCTTTCGCAAAACCGGCCTTAGCTTCTCTCAAACAATGCCTATGGTTTGGAGGGTGTTGATCGTTCTTAATCAGATCAAAGCCCTTCATGTTCCTGACCTCTGCATTGAAGATATCCCAATTGCTTACCGTCTTCGATCTCACGGTTCTAGCCGATTTTTACTCTTCTCCACATCCAGTAACCCCCTCGTCCTCAAGGCGACCAAAAATGAGGACGGGTGGCAAAGAAAGTTTTTCTTTGTCAAGCGAGATTCCATCGCCGAGGGTAATAGTCTTCCGGTTAAATGGTTAACCACCAGTAGGGTTTAGGGTTTTAGGAATATCTCCAAACGTATCTTGAGTCTATATCCTGTATTGACATTCTCTTATTTATCCTGCAGCGAATTTCAGAGAGCTAGCTCCCCCTACCGAAGAATCCGAAGGAAGAATCCAAGCGGTCTACCAGTTACCGGAAAGTGACAGAAGCTTTTCCACACACCTTCCGAGTTCCAGTCAATACTCTTCATCCGACATGTCTGGTAAGGGTTATTTAATTCTGCATGTGTTTGATTAGTTTATTATAATGAAAGAGTAAAAAGAGTTTAGAGTTTTTCCCTTTGTTCAGCACCAGTCAAAACCCCGGAAGTCTTTGACCTTGAAGAACTGGACAGTTACTCCGGTACTGTTCAGGTCAAAAAAGAGCCAAGTCCCAAGCCAGCTATTACATCCAAGCCTACCAGCTCCAAGGCCGCTGCCATTCCCAAGCCTTCACCAAATACTAAGACCCGGGCCTCCAGTGCCCGAAAGAGTAAGGAAACTGACTCTCATGCCAGCCCCGAAACGTTTCCTTACGAGAATCACGGGTTCGCTGAGGCAATCGGGTTTATGACCTCTTTCCTCAACCAGGTACAGATCCCTATCCCGTATCCTGCACATATATGCTGAACTAATATTTCGACCAGTATATATTAATACCTGTGCGTTTTATTGTAGGGTCTTGAACGTCTGATGCACTTATACGAGGAATCCTACGGGCTCAACAAAATGCTGGAGGTCAAGCTGAAGAAGGCCGAAGTCACTGTTATCGGTCATTTTCTGAGCATATATATCCTGGCTAATATTCTTCTTTTGATTGTGATCAGGATACCAGATCAGGATATTGGTAACATCCTGATTCGATATCCTGGTATTAACTGAATTGATCACGTGCAGATTAAGAGTTACAAGTCTCCAACGTTCAAGAAGACTTCTTCCCCCAAGACTCGGGCAAATCAGTTGGAATAAAGACGTTGATCCCGAAAGACCAGGACTACAACGGTTACTTGGGAATATTAGGGGCATCTTGGTTTATTAGGAAAGTTAGTTGTTTTCGATTAGCTATAAATAGTATGATTGGATCAAGTTAAGGCACTCACTTCATTCGCACACTTTACTCTCTAGCTACTAGCAATCACTACACACAAACACTTGTACTCGAATTACCTTGTAACACCTAGTTGATCCGCATCATATCCTGCACTGTATCCTGAAATTTGAAGTAATAGAAGAACAAGGCAGCTGCGATTGTCAGCTCCTGAGGTTTTGTGCCGACGATCTAGATTGATCAAGGGCTTTCCTCGTATATCTCGTGTCACCCCTTACATTTTTTGCTCATTGTTTGATCATAGATACAACTCTATATCCTGAGCCGTATCCTGAAAACTGTTTTTACAAACAACTTAATTAGCATATTTTTGACACATATTTCTAGCACACTACCTCACTTAACTAATTTGATCACTTAATTTCTTCGGTAATTTTTGACCAAAACAATTTGGCGCCCACCGTGGGGCAAGTGGTGCTATTTTTACTAAAAACTTTAGTAAAATCCTTACTTGGTTTTCTATTGTCAAAACTTTTTGCTACATTGTTTTCAATGGCCTCGAGATCAAACATGAGCTCTTCCACCATGTCTGCTACAACCTCTGCAACAATTGGTTCGGTGCTTCCACCTCCTCCTCCAAGAATGCAAGCCTCTTCACAAGGAGCTGAAAGTCATGTGGCTCGGGATGTTATCCCCGCTCCCAGTGCCCAGGGATCTGGTCCTATTTTGGCTTCTAATGACGAAATTCTGAATTTGTTTGGTAGTGTACAGGCACAGATGAGGCAGTAACAGGAAACTAATCGGATGCTGATGAGAGAGATACAACTCTTGAAATCCGGCCCAAGTAGGCCTGCTGAAGAAACTGTCACTCCCTTGCAACCCAGGGCTTTGAACTTCAGTTCTGCAGTTTACACTGAGGATAACCGGGGGAATATCGTGCCAAGTCATTCCCAGAATCATACTCCTGAGATACCCTCTTCAATAAGAGTATCAACCGTGAGAAGCTCAGGATATGGCTAGAATCCCCAGACTGGTAATGTATCTAATAATAATAACACTCTTGCTACTAAAGGTGTTGGATCTTTGCACGATGCAGGTATGACATCGGCATTTTCCAGAGAACTCCAAAAGCTGAAAGACATGATATCCAGTGTGCCTGGGGTGGTCCAGCCGATTCCAGAAGTGTCCCAAGACAGTCACAGGATATCCCGGTTTGCGCATCCTATCTGTGATGCTGAAATCCCAAAAAGATTTCAAACCCCCAATATGAAACTCTATGACGGAACCACGGATCCTGAAGAGCATATTGCCCAGTATAGGGAAAGGATGGAGATCAACCCTATCCCTCCAGATCTCAAGGAAGCATGTCTCTGCAAGGGTTTTGGTTCTACCTTGACAGGATCAGCCTTAAAATGGCTGTTAAATGTTCACTCAATTACTTCGTTTGCTCATTTGGTTAATTTATTTAATAGTCAGTTTCTTGCAACCGGAGTTTTGAGAAACTAACCAGTGATCTTTACAGGATAACTCAAGGGCCTCAGGAATCCTTGAGGGATTATGTGAACAAGTTTAGTCGGGAGTCTTTGGGTATCCCACATCTTGATGTTGCAACAGCTGTGCAGGCTTTTAAGATGGGATTACAAAAAGATTCTCAGTTTTATCAGGATCTTGTAATGAATCCCTGCAGGAATCTCGACGAAGCTCGTAACAGGGCCTTGAGATATATTCGCTTGGAGGATGATAAGAAGATGCAAGAGAGGATGAATTCCACCTCAATCTATGAATCAACCAATAGGAAATCAGAATCCTCGTATAAACCGTATCGCTCTAAGCCATATGGCAGAAATGACAACAAGAAAGTGAATGCTGTTGAAGACGAAGATCCTGAAGAATATCCTGAGTTGTCTAAATATTGTTTTTCCGTTAATATACCTGAATTAATGTATGCTATGTAGGGTTTAGGAGACAAAGCCAGGTGGCCTCGCAAAAATCAACAAAAAGCTGATTGGAAGGATAAGTCCAAATGGTGTGCCTTTCACGAGGATTTCGAGCATATTACCGAGGATTGTATTGCTCTATGGAAAGAAATAAGCTACCTACTGAGCAAGGGATATCTGAAGGATCTGCTGGGAAGAAAAAAGAATAAAGGGCAGGATCCTGAGAAGGATCCTGAATGAGCAGCATCACCCCCAGCAGATGCCAAAATAATCAACTTTATTTCAGGAGGGTTCGATATTTGCGGGACCTCATATTCCGCAGCCAAGAGACATGCAAAGGAAGCTAAGACCGAGAGGGGAGATAAACCAGCCAGGATGACTACCCTCACAACAGATAAAGTGATCACTTTCGATAGTGACGACAGGGATACTGTCCAGGATCCTCACCATGTTGCTCTTGTAATAACATTATACGTGGCTAACCATTTTGTTCGCAGGATATTGGTGGATAATGGCAGCTCCGTCAACATAATCCAACTAGAAACTTTGAAAAGAATGAATGTATCTCCAATGGATATTACTTCAAAATCCACCGTGCTTGTTGGGTTCAGTGGAGAGGCCAGGAACACAGTGGGAGAGATAAAGTTACAGTATATGTTGAAGGGGTCAACTCGATACAACGTTTCTATGTGATGGACTCCCTATCCTGCTATAACATCATACTAGGCAGGCCATGGATCCTGATATGAAGGCTGTGCCATCGACTTATCATCAGTGCATCAAGATCCCTACCCCTTGGGGGGTTGTCAAGGTTGATAGTGATCAGCAGGAGGCGAAGGAATGTTACTCATCCTCAATGAAATCCTCAACCAAGCCTAATGCAGCATAACAATTAAAGATGCGGGCCCGGGATATCATGGAGGCTTCGGAGCAGGATGTAAAGAAAGTTATCCTGGATCAGGATAATCCGGATATCTCGGTGCTCGTAGGAACCAATATCCCTCAGGATATTGAAAATCAATTGACTAATTTTTTAAAATGCAGGATGTCGACGTTCGCGTGGAAACACGAGGATATGACAGGTATTTCCAAGGATATTATAACTCACAAGCTTGGAATTGACAGGTCTTTTAAGCCTATCCAGCAAAAGAGAAGGAAGTTTGCTCCAGAATGAAACATAATTATTCAAGAAGAGGTTGAAAGACTATTGAAGTCCAAGATGATTAGGGAAGTCAAATTTCCCAAGTGGCTAGCAAATGTGGTCGTGGTTCAAAAGAAGAATGGGAAATGGAGAGTTTGTGTAGATTACACAGACTTGAACAAAGCATGTCCTAAAGACCCATTCCCTCTGCCTCATATATACTCGATGGTGGATGCCACTGCCGGTCATGAGATGTTAACCTTCATGGATGCATCCTCAGGATTCCAGCAGATCCAAATGGAACCTTCAGACCAGGAGGATACTGCTTTCATGACGCCAACAGGTATTTACTGTTATACTGCTATGCCTTTTGGTTTGAAAAATGCAGGTGCAACGTACCAGAGATTGGTGAACATGATGTTTAAAGATAAACTGGGGGACACCATGGAGGTGTACATTGACGATATGGTAGTCAAATCCAAGAAGGCTGAGGATCATCTCCAGGATATTAAAGGAGCATTTGATATCCTGGACCAGTACAATATGAAACTAAATCCTACCAAGTGCCATTTTGGAGTGGGGGCAGGAAAGTTTCTAGGATATATGGTGACTAAAAGAGGAATAGAGGCTAGCCCGGAGCAGATTAAAGCTATCTTGGATATCAAATCACCTTCAAATATGAAGGATGTTCAACGGTTAACAGGGCGAGTAGCAGCATTGAACATATTTATCTCAAGATCCTCCGAGAAATGCAAGGAATTTTATGATATCCTGAAGAAAAACAAGAAGTTCGAATGGAAAGAGAAGCATGAAGCAGCCCTGCAGGATTTGAAGCAATATCTCTCAACTGCACCTCTATTGATGAAGCCTGAAAATGGTGAACCACTGTCCCTATACCTCGCAGTATCAGGGAATGCTGTAAGTGCCGTTCTTATAAAGGACCATGAAGGTCAGCAATATCCTGTCTATTATGTTAGTAAAAGTTTATTAGATGCTGAAACTAGGTATTCTCATCTAAAAAAATTGATATTAGCCCTAGTTATGGCATCAACAAAACTTAGACATTATTTTGAGATACATAGGATTCATGTTAAAACTAATTATCCTGTTAAGAACGTGCTTAGGAAACCCGAGATGTCGGGTAGGATGGCTAAGTGGTCAGTAAAATTAAGTGCCTATGATTTAGTTTATGAGCCTAGAAATGCTATAAAGTCTCAGGCTTTAGCTGACTTTGTGGCTGATTTCAGTAGTGACATTCAAAATGAAGTAGACTTAGAAGTACAGCAGCTAGGAGAAAACTTTGAATCCTGGACATTATATACTGATGGTGCATCTAATGTAAGAGGTGTAGGTTTAGGTATACTAATAAAATCGCCACAGGGGGACATATTACCCCAGGCTATTAGATGTGAATTCCCTGCTACTAATAATGAAGCAGAATATGAGGCTTTAATTACAGGATTAGAGTGAGATACATAGGATTCATGTTAAAACTAATTATCCTGTTAAGAACGTGCTTAGGAAACCCGAGATGTCGGGTATGATGGCTAAGTGGTCAGTAAAATTAAGTGCCTATGATTTAGTTTATGAGCCTAGAAATGCTATAAAGTCTCAGGCTTTAGCTGACTTTGTGGCTGATTTCAGTAGTGACATTCAAAATGAAGTAGACTTAGAAGTACAGCAGCTAGGAGAAAACTTTGAATCCTGGACATTATATAATGATGGTGCATCTAATGTAAGAGGTGTAGGTTTAGGTATACTACTAAAATCGTCACAGGGGGACATATTACCCCAGGCTATTAGATGTGAATTCTCTGCTACTAATAATGAAGCAGAATATGAGGCTTTAATTGCAGGATTAGAGTTGGCTAAAAATATGGGTATCAAGAATTTGCAAGTATATGTTGACTCCTTGTTAATCACTAACCATTTTAATGGATCATATGCAGTTAAAGGTGAGAAGTTAATCGAGTATCTCGAAATTCTCAAAAAATTAGCAAGATATTTCGATATTTTCACACTTGAACAGGTACCAAGAGAGGATAATGCTGAAGCTGATGCCTTGGCGAATCTAGGATCATCAGTCAGGATACCGGAAGGAACCCGAATACCAATGTTACATATCTTATATCCTGTGACGAATCCTCAGGATAGGGAAGTACTAAGTATTCAGGATCCTGATGAGTATCCTGAGAAGGATCCCAAGTCCTGGATGGTTCTAATTTTAAGATATCTCAAGGAAGGACACATCCAAAAGAATGAGAATCCTAAGGACTTTAGAATGAAGGTATCACGATTCACTATTATAAATAATGTCTTGTATAAGAAATCTCTTGCAGGACCATATCTGAGGTGCTTAGAGGATCCCGAAACTAAGGAAGTGCTTCAGGATATACACGAAGGGGATTGTGGTAACCATACTGGGGGCAGGTAATTGTTCTCAAAAGTATTAAGAACAGGATATTATTGGCCGACGATGAGGAAAGATGCTGCAGTATATGCTCGAAGATGTGATGCATGTCAAAGACACAGTAACATATTACATCAGCCGGCCAAACCACTTTATCCTGTAGCTTCCCCTTGGCCATTCATGAAATGGGGAATGGACATAGTAGGAAAATTGCCAAAGGCTCCAGGAGGAAAGGTCTTCATGCTGGCAATGACCGATTATTTCTCTAAGTGGGTCGAAGCTGAAGCATTTGTTCAGGTTAGAGATCAAGAAGTGGTATCCTTCATAAAAAGGAATATCCTGACCAGGTTTGGAGTACCAGCTGAGATAATTTGTGACAATGGATCTCAATTTATAAGTAAAAGGACTACTGACTTTTGCAAGAGTTGGGGAATCAAAATGATCACGTCTACTCCGGTACATCCTCAAGCAAATGGACAAGCAGAATCCTCAAACAAGATAATTGTCAACAACTTGAAAAAGAGACTAGGGGATAAGAAAGGAAGATGGGCAGAAGAATTACCCTTTGTTTTGTGGGCTGATAGGACGACAGTGAAGAATGCTACTGGGCAAACCCCATTTTCCTTAGTATTTGGAGCAGAGGCAGTAATCCCGACAGAGATGGTGATACCTACAGCAAGATCCAACCTCCAGGATCCTGAGCAGAATCCTGAAGTCCTATGCCAGGAACTGGATACTATTGATGAGACAAGAGACGAAGCAAGGCTAAGGATGGCAGCATATCAACAGAGGATATCTAAAGCATATAACAAGAATATAAGGACTAGAAGATTTCAAGTTGGAGATTGGGTATTGAGAAAGGCTTTTCAGAATACTACTAATCTTGCTGATGGAAAGTTGGCTCCAAAATGGGAAGGACCTTATGAGGTTGAATCAGAATCAGGAAAAGGAGCATACCGACTCAAGAATATGGAGGGGGATATGCTACCGAGATCCTGGAATGCTATACATCTAAAACTCTATTTCAAGTGAGTATGGAATTTAGATTCTAACTCAAGATGGTATAGATTCTGTCTCTTTTATTAAATTTTAATATTATTTTCTATTTTGAACCCATTACTGACTTAAGCATCGGAGGGGTGTTAGCCAGGCTAACACCCACCTTAGCTTACAGTTGTTTTGCAGTATATGCTTCGAGATATAGCTCCAGGATATACATTCAGGATACTTCAGAAGATTTGAGGATTGGCCCCCTCTCTCACGTCTAAGGGATCCTGATCCCTTCACAGGTTTAAAGGTATTCACCTTTCTTCCGAATTGGGTTTAAACACCCCGCCTGGAGCGCAAGTTATTCGGGAATAGTTCAAGGTGGCGGGACCAGTTCATGTAAAAGTGGCTGACAATTTCGTTACTATTGGCTATATCCTGAATCCTGAAGGTATATGAGGATTGATCACCCTCTCTCACGAAAGGGTATTTTCATACTCTCTAAGGTTTAAAGGTTATCACCTTTCTAAGTCTTGGAGTTTATACACTCCCGCCTGTAGCGCATGAAAATTTGGGATTTTCCCCAGGATACTAAGGATTTATCTCCAGCATATTTTTGGGTTTAACCCCTGTAACACAAGAATTGTCTAAACAGTTGGAACTGATATTCAAAAATTTTCTAAGTGTTTATAGACTTCATGCACAGGGGACATTCCTTCTAAAGCAATTGTGTGAAGCTCAAAAGATCAAAATTGGGCTAAGTGTATTGGACTGGGGACATCTTAGTGGGAGAAGTCGCAAAAGGGGTTGGAGTTTAATACTAGGGTTACACTCAATTCCTGGTATGATCTTTCCTTTGTGAACCTTACATGAATTGTTTAACTCTGTTTAAGGCTCAAAGCATCCTGATTAGGATATATCATTAAGATATATTCTCGGAATACGATTCAGGATATCCGGTTAGAATATATGGGATACAATACTTGAATTTAAAAAATCAGAGTTAAAAATGCTATCAAAGCAAGGTTTATAAGTTCTAAGCAAACCATATTTTACCCTATTGTTCGAGATTTTGCAGAATAAACTGTTTTAAAGATATTGGTTGAGTATCCTGGTCAAGATATTTTGCAAAATTGAAATTCGAACTAAGCAACAAAAAATTAAAAGGAGACAACAAATAATCCAGAAGATGGTATTATTTAAAAATAAACGATGCCAGCCGATAACCAAAGGCTTCGTCCTAAAACCTAGGACCCATCCACCCTTGGTTATCAAATTGTTCTAATACAGGAAATAAAATGGTTCAAAGCAAAAAGAAAATAAAATTGTTCAAATACAGGAAATAAAATGGTTCAAAGCAAAAAGAAAATAAAATTGTTCAAATAAGCATAACTCTCAAATTTAAGGGAAATAAGTTTTAGGAGGCAGCGCCTTCTTCGTTCGTGACATTTTCAGCAGCATCCGTCTCGGGATCAACCTGAGCATCCATCTCAGCATCAGTTGGTTTTTCGACTGCCTTTGAAGATCCTTCAGCTGCAGGTTTAGCAGAAGTGCCGCCGAGACTCCTTAGCTTTGTTTCCCAAGCATTGATGTCCCAAGAAGGACATTCAAAGCCCAGTGCTTTGGCTTCGTGGGCCATCTTTAGCCTGGCCTGGAGAAGGGAAGTGATGACGGAACTTTTAAGGCTTTCCCGGTAGCTGATCATATCCTGTTTGTGTTGAGCATGGGCAACATCAAGATCGGCTTGGGCCTGGAGAGCAGCTTTGTTGAGGGCGGCCTGGTGTTCTTGAGTCGTAGCCTTGAACTTGTCCTCATAATGCCGAGATTTGGCAGCTGCAATCATACCCTGATCAGAGATGGTAACCTCGGCTTTCTTCAACTGGGATTCAAGCGTCTTGTTGAGCCCACAGGATTCTTGATATAGATGAACCAGACGTTCGAGACCCTGCAAAGTAAGAGGACATATATTGGTTTTAATAAATACTTATAAGCGGTATAAGGTGCAGGATATGGCTCGAGGATATTAACCTGGTTGAGAAAAGAAGTCATGAATCCGCTTGCCTCAATGAACCCGTGATTCTCATAGGGGAATGTATCAGAGATAACAGGAGAATCAGGCTCTTTCCTTTTACGAGAACTTGAACTCCGGGGCTTAGTAGCTGGCGAAGGTTTGGGAATGATGATGGCCTTGGAACTGCTGGGCTTGGATGAGGTCGTGGCCTTGGGACTAGGTTCCTTCTTGATCTGGACCTGATCAGAATAACTGTCCAGCTCATCAAGGTCGAAAACTTCAGGGATCTTGGCTGGTGCTGCATAAAGGGAAAAGTCCTCCATCCTTATTACTATTCATTATATTATTACATTAATTAGTCATTTCAAAAGTAACTCTTACCAGACATTTCGGATGATGAATATTGGCTGGAACTCGGGATATGTGTGGTAAAACTCCTGTCACTTGCGGGCAATTGGTAAACTGCTTTGATTCTTTTTTCTGATTCCGCAGTAGGGGGAGCTACTTCCTTAAAATTCACTGCGAAAAGATCAAATAAGAAGATATTAGCACAAGATAGAAGTTTAGAAGTACATGGGGACATTCATGATCCTACCGGTGGTTAACCACTCCACCGGAAGACTAGCACCCTCATGAATGGAGTCTCGTTTGACGAAGAAGAACTTGAGTTGCCATCCATCTTCGTTTTTGGTGGTTTTAAGAATAAGCGGTTTGCTGGAAGTTGAAAAGAGCAGGAACCAACAGGAACCGTGGGATCGGAGGCGGTAAGCGATTGGCATATCTTCGATGCAGAGGTCGGGATAGTGAAGGTTTTTAATTTGGTTAAGCACGATTAATACTCTCCAGACCATGGGCATGGTTTGGGCAAAGAAAATACCGGTAGTCCGGAAGAATTGCATCATGAATTCAGGAAACGGGTACCGAAGACCTAGCGAGAAAGGGTATGCTGGGAAGCAGACCCAATCAGCAGAAGAAACGTCCGATCGAATTGATCGATCAAATGGTCTGAAGACCGTGCCATCGGGGAAAGCACCGGAGGCTCTCAACGCTGCAATGTCCGCGTTATCAAAAGCAAATATCTCCTTCTCAGGATTTTTAAGAAGATTTTGCTGGATAAAGGTCTCAGACGATTCGCCGGTTTGAGAAAAAGTTCTAGTAGCCATTGCAAGTAAAGGAAAAGAGATTGACAGGAAATGAATAAGAAGTAAGGAATTACCTGGAGACTCCATTGATGATATCTGGTTTTAAAACAAGAAGAGAGAAGATATAGGAGCATTGTAGATGTCCATCGAGTTAAAAGCGCGTTGGAAGTTGTATAGTGCAATCTTGACCGTCATCTCGATTTAATTGCCTTGATTCGCGAAACAGGGTTTTTGAAATATACCCGTTGGATTGGTATACCAACAAATATATTTGGGGACAATTGTTATGGGTCATTTTCTGAGCATATATATCCTGGCTAATATTCTGCTTTTGATTGTGATCAGGATACCGGATCAGGATATTGGTAACATCCTGATTCGATATCCTGGTATTAACTGAATTGATCACGTGCAGATTAAGAGTTACAAGTCTCCAACGTTCAAGAAGACTTCTTCCCCCAAGACTCGGGTAAATCAGTTGGAATAAAGACGTTGATCCCGAAAGACCAGGACTACAACGGTTACTTGGGAATATTCGGGGCATCTCGTTTTATTAGGAAAGTTAGTTGTTTTCGGTTAGCTATAAATAGTATGATCGGATCAAGTTAAGGCACTCACTTCATTCACACACTTTACTCTCTAGCTACTAGCAATCACTACACACAAACACTTGTACTCGAATTACCTTGTAACACCTAGTTGATCCGCATCATATCCTGCACTGTATCCTGATATTTGAAGTAATAGAAGAACAAGGCAGCTGCGATTGTCAGCTCCCGAGGTTTTGTGCCGGTGATCTAGATTGATCAAGGGCTTTCCTCGTATATCTCGTGTCACCCCTTACATTTGTTGCTCATTGTTTGATCATAGATACAACTCTATATCCTGAGCCGTATCCTGAAAACTGTTTTTACAAACAACTTAATTAGCATATTTTCGACACATATTTCTAGCACACTACCTCACTTAACTAATTTGATCACTTAATTGCTTCGGTAATTTTTGACCAAAACAGTCACCATCACCGATCAGGGAATGATTGCCGCCACCAAATCCCAGCACTATGAAGACAAATTCAAGGCAATGACCCAGGAACATCAAGCTGCTATGAAGAAGGATACCCACGAGGCTCAAGCCAAATTTGACGCTGCTCAGGTCCAACATGTGAAGGATATGGTTTTTTACCAGGAAGGCCTAAAGAGCTGTGTCGTCATCTCCCTCCTCCAGGCTAGGCTAAAAATGGCTTATGAAGCCAAGGCCATGGGCTTTGAATGCCCTTCTTGGAATGTTGATGCTTGGGCGGCAAAGCTAAGAGATCTCAGCGGCAATCCTGTGGAACATCCTGCAAAACCTGTGGCCGAAGAGCCTTCTCAAGTAGCTGAAAAGACTGCTGATGCTGGTGGCGATGCTGAGAAGAATGTTGGCGGTGATGCTGGTGCAGATGCTGTGGAAGCCATGGTTGAAGAGGGTGCTGCCCCTTGAAAGCAGCGAAGTGGGCGATGGTGGATGTTTGTGCCTAGGCCGGAGCCCACTTTTTTAACCTTTGATGGTTGTGGTTGATAAACAATTTACTTTTTCTGTCTTTCAAACAATTTAAATTCCTGCACTTAGAACAATTTGATGGCCAAAGGTGGAGGGATCCTGAGTTTCAGGACGAAGCCCTTGGTCATCAATCCTTAGTACGCTTTATTTTGAACAATTCAACAATTGAAGGTGGAGGTATATTGGGTTTCAAGACGAAGCCTTCAATTGTTTAAGTAAATATGGTTAAGACTAATTGTGTTTTTGGTGGATGGATCTCGGTTTGAGATGAAGCCAAAAATACAATCTTTTGCTATGTTAATAATAAACTAACCTTTTTTTGGCCTTATCCATTGTTGTCCATTTTTACTTTGTGAATCTTGTTATACGTTGTTTAATTTGAATATAGTTCCAACTTTTAATCTTAGTATAACATTTCAAATATTCTGACCAAATATCCTGAGAATATATCCTGGTCAGGATACTCTTAATATTTTAATCATAAATATTCAATCAAGATTTTTGTCAAACATAATTCCAAAAACTTAGATAATTTAGATAAGGCTTTTAAAAGATAAAAAAGAGAGATCATACCAAAGACACTTAGAGAATAGATTCCAACTTCCAACCTTTGAACCCTTTGCAACATTTCCATAATGGATGTCCCCTGTCCAAAACACTTAGGAAATCGAGTTCAATTTCATTCTTCAATGTATCAAGATGGATGTCCCCTGTGTACAGCATACTTGAATACTTAGGAACTTCTTGATCTAGACAAGAATGTGCGTAAACACAATCATAGTTGATGTCGCATTTGTAAGCAACTTTAGTATTACAGGGGATAAACCCTAAATATCCTGGAGATAGATCCTTAACATTCTGGGGATAAACCCTAAGTATCCTGGGGATAAACCCACGTTTTCGTGCGCTACAGGCGGGAGTGTATAAACTCCAAGACTTAGAAAGGTGAATACCTTTAAACCTTAGAGAGTATGAAAATACCCTTTCGTGAGAGAGGGTGATCAATCCTTATATACCTTAAGGATCCAGGATATAGCTAATAATAACGAAATTGTTAGCCACATTTACATGAACTGGTCCCACTATCTTGAACTATTCCTGGATAACTTGCACTCCGGGCGGGGTGTTTAAACCCAATTCGAGAGAAAGGTGAATACATTTAAACCTTTGAAGGGATAAGGATCCCTTAAACGTGAGAGAGGGGGCCAATCCTCTAATCTTTCGATTTATCTTGTATATATCCTGGAGTAACATCCTGAAGCATATTCTGCAAAACACCGTTAAACTAAGGTGGGTGTTAGCTTGGCTAACACCCCTCTGATGCTTAAGTCAGTATTGGGTTTCAAAGAATAACGAATTAAATAAACATATTTAAAAGAAATAGAATCCATACCATCCTGAGTTAGAAATTAAATTCTAAACTCACTTGAAATAGGCTTTAAGATGTATAGCATTCCAGGATCTTGGTAACATATCCCCATCCATATTCCTGAGTCGATATGCTCCTTTCCCAGATTCTGATTCAACATCATATGGTCCTTCCCATTTTGGAGCACTTTCCATCAGCAGGATTTGTAGTGTTCTGAAAAGGCTTCCTTAATACCCAATCTCCAACTTGAAACCTTCTAGTCCTTAGGTTTTTGTTATATGCTCTGGATATCCTCTGTTGGTATGCTGCCATCCTTAACTTCGCCGCATCCCTTATCTCATCGACAGTATCCAATTCTTGGCATAAGGCTTCAGGATTCTTCTCAGGAACCTAGAGGTTCGATCTTGCTGTAGGTATCACCATTTCTGTCGCGATCACTGCTTCTGCTCCAAACACTACAGAAAATGGGGTTTGCCCAGTTGCACTTTTTTCCGTTGTTCTATCAGCCCATAAGACAAAGGATAGTTCTTCTGCCCATCTTCCTTTCTTAGCTCCTAGTCTTTTCTTCAAATTGTTGACAATTATCTTGTTCGAGGATTCTGCCTGTCCATTTGCTTGAGGATGTACCGGAGTGGATGTGATCATTTTGATTCCCCAACTCTTGCAAAAATCGGTAGTCCTCTTACTGATAAACTGAGAGCCATTATCACTAATTATCTCAGCCGGTACCCCAAACCTAGTCAGGATATTCCTCTTTATGAAAGACACTACTTCTTGATCTCTGACTTGAACAAATGCCCCAGCTTCAACCCATTTGGAGAAATAATCCGTCATTGCCAACATAAAAACTTTTCCTCCTGGAGCTAATGGCAATTTCCCCACTATGTCCATACCCCATTTCATGAATGGCCAAGGGGAAGCAATATGATATAGTGGCTCAGCAGGCTGATGCTGTATATTGCTATGCCTTTGACACACATCACATCTTCAAGCATATTCTGTAGCATCTTTCCTCATCGTCGGCCAATAGTATCCTGTTCTTAGCACCTTTGAGAATAACGATATGCCCCCAGTATGGTTGCCACAATCTCCTTCGTGTATATCCTGAAGTACCTCCTTAGTTTCGGGATCCTCCAAGCTCCTCAGGTGTGGTCCTGTAAGAGACTTCTTATACAAAACATTATTTATAATAGTGAATCGAGATACCTTCATCCTGAAAGCCTTAGGATTCTCATCCTTTGGGATGTGTCCTTGTTTGAGATATTTCACGATTTGGGCCGTCCAGGACTTAGGATCCTCCTCAGGATACTCATCATCAGGATCCTGGATACTTGCTATTTCCTTATCCTGAGACTTCAAGAGATCCACTGTAGGATATAGGATATGTAGTATTGGTATTTGGGTTCCTTCTGGTATCTTGACTGATGATCCTAAGTTTTCCAAATCATCTGCCTCAGCATTATCCTCCCTTGGTACCTGTTCAAGTGTAAAAACATCAAAATATCCTGCTAACTTTTTGAGAATTTCAAGATACTCGATTAACCTTTCACCTTTGACTGCATAGAATCCATTAAAATGGTTAGTAATTAACAAGGGATCAACATATACTTGCAAACTTTTAATATTCATACTCATGGCCAACTCTAATCCTGCAATCAAAGCTTCATATTCTGCTTCATTATTAGTGGCAGGAAATTCACATCTAATAGCCTGGGGTAATATGTCCCCCTGTGGAGATTTTAGTAGTATACCCAATCCTACACCTCCCACATTAGATGCACCATAAGTATATAATGTCCAGGATTCTAAGGTTTCTCCTAGTTGTACTTCTAGGTCTACTTTATTTTGAATATCACTACTGAAATCAGCCACAAAGTCTGCTAGAGCCTGAGACTTTATAGCATTTCTAGGTTCATATACTAGATCATAGGCACTTAATTTTACTGACCACTTAGCCATTCTACCCGACATCTCAGGTTTCCTAAGCTCATTTTTAACGGGATAATTAGTTTTAACATGAATCCTATGTGTCTCAAAATAATGTCTAAGCTTAGTTGGTGCCATAACTAGGGCTAATATCAATTTCTCTAAGTGTGAATATCTAGTCTCAGCATCTAATAAACTTTTACTAACATAATAGACAAGATACTGCTGACCTTCGTGATCCTTTACTAGGACAACACTTACTGCATTCCCTGATACTGCAAGATACAGGGATAATGGTTCACCATCCTCGGGCTTCATCAATAAAGGTGCAGTTGAAAGATATTGCTTCAATTCCAGTAAGGCTGCTTCATGCTTCTCTCCCCATTCGAATTTTTTATTTTTCTTCAGGATATCGTAGAATTCCTTGCATTTCTCTGAGGATCTTGATATAAACCTGTCTAATGCCGCTACTCGTCCTGTTAATCTTTGCACATCTTTCATGTTGGATGGTAACTTGATATCCAGGATAGCTTTCATCTGTTACGGGCTTGCTTCTATCCCCCTTTTAGTCACCATATATCCTAAAAACTTTCCTACCCCCACTCCAAAATGGCACTTGGCAGGATTTAATTTCATATTATAGTGATCCAGGATATCAAATGCTCCCTCAATGTGTGACAACCCGAGATTTCAAGGTCTATCTTTTACACATCACTGACTGCACAATTATGCTTTACAATTTGGTTTATGTGGTATCTGTGCAGTTTATCTGAATGATTGTTACATGTGTAGTGTTAATATAGTTTAATAACAATGTTCTGCTGCCACAAACTAATCTCAACGAAGAGTAGGTGTTTCGCAAACCCATCTCGACGAAAGACGGGTCCTTCGTCGAAGAAGGTTCTTCGTCGGGTAAAGGGGCCTCGGCCCAATCTATTCAGCGGCCCAACTGTTCATGTTATGTAATCGTATAACCTTTGCAACCACAAAACACATCAAACCCTAAAACACTTCTCCTCCTTCTCTTGCAAACCATCGGATGCCCCCCCTTTTGTGACGACAACTTCTCTTCATTTGGGAGCATCATTTATCTTAGTTGCCATCATCCTACTTCCACCGATCGGTATGTTTTGATCAGTTTTGTGATTCATGTTTGTAGTTAGCCTTAATTTTGTAGCGTGAACCTGATTGTGATTAATGAACTTGTTGATCTTGTGGAATTTTATCAACATGTATAATTAGAACGTGATCTAGGGTTTTGTTGTAAACTGAATCTAATACAGATGATCATTAGTATGCGTTACATGGTTTATAGGAGCGATAGACAAGGACTGTACAATGACTAGTTATGATAATGATGATAATGTTAACTGTGAATCAATGATTAGTGTTGATTATTATGAATTATGAATGGTTAATGATGTGCAATCCATGATTTCGGCTTGTATAATAACGTGTACCCACTGGAATGTTTGGAGTTTTTGAATTGATTGAATGATCATGATTATTAGCTGTTAGACAATGATCAAGAATCGCGATTTGATTGTGTAACTGTCGAATGATCCGATAAACATGCCAATAGGTTGTTAACTGTTGCTGTGAAATACATAGGTTGTAACTGTTTTTGGTGCGACAAAGAATGGGATTCTGATGTTTAATGCTCGACGAAACATAGGGATACTTTGTCAAATCCATTATCGACGAAAGATGGGTATTTTGCCGAACGTTAGTATCGACAAAAGATGGGTATTTCGTCGGGGTAGTTTATGACGAAGAATAGGGGTTCTTCGTCGGGCGGGTTTTTCGCCGAAGGGTAATCTGTTTGGGCTTGGGTTTGGTTAAGTAGCCCAGTTAACTGTTGTGGGGTTATTGTGTATTATACATGAGATGTGAACTGAGTATGTGCTATATAATATACGGTGATCTTTGTGATAAATGCATTCCGGAATAATACGTGTTACTTATGAACCTGATGTTATTGGCAACTACTGTTGGAACATGAACTTGTGTTGCGAATGTGTATGAAATCTAAATGTTTGCTATGTGATACGTGATATGGATACGTGATTGTGATACTGACTACTCTTGGTAACCACGGTAGGGTTTGGTTGACCAACTGGGAACGGGTAATGTAACGTAACATACCGAGCAAATCTAAGGTGAGTTCACTGCTCTTTTTCCAAGCATGCGTCCTGGGGAGGGACATCTGGTAAACGTTTCGGGGAGGAATGTCGGGTAATTGGGTTTGACTGGAATGTTAAACCTGGGATGTTGGTTAAAACACTCATATCTATCATTCAAGTCCCTTCTACCGATTTGTTGCTGGGGAGGCAATGGGGTATTAGTTAATAGCGCTATTTAGGTTTGGCACCCTCACACCGCACCGGGGAGGTCGGGAGTGAACTAATGACCCCAGTCAAGACCATTGCTTTGATAGAGGCTTTGGGGAATAGGGCAAATAATCTGGAGCCATAAGCGGTAATCGAGTTATTAACAACATCAAATCATTGAAATGTTTTATACAACTATCTAGTAACTAAAACGTGTTAACAAACTTTGAACTCACCAGCGTTGTCTGATACACTTCTCTGCATGCTTGCAGGTCTATAGAATTATAGCATTGGAACCTGCTGTCTGGGAGGCTGTAGTGTTCATAGGTCGAGATACATGGGATCGCAAGACAAGTCTAATGGTTTTCGTACATTTGGTTTATGAAACACTGAACAAATGATTTATGCTTCCGCTGTATATGTTGAAATACATTTAACGTTTTGTAATACTTTATTTTAATGAATGAAAGTTTTTATTTAAAATCTTGTTATGGGTTCAATGTGATTGGTGGCTAGATCCTGGTACGTCACACGTCCCGCGGGGTTTCCGCATGTGGTATTTTTAGGGGTGTGACAGTTTGGTATCAGAACCACTGGTTATAGTGAACTTGGTTTTAAAAACGTTTTTATAAAACCAGACTATAACCGAACAGTTCTGAAAACGAGAATACGACCATGACACTCAGCTCCAGATAGCAAGGTTCGTCTTTTCACATGTCGTATACATTGCATGGCTAGTGTACACTTGTTTATGATGTAGCATACGGACACACACTCATTACCATAGTATAATTTCAGGAATTGCTTGTTTACTTTATGATTCATAGTTGGTGTGTCGTAGTCCATAGATTCTTGTGACCTTATCATTTTGATAACCTCTGTTTGGCATTCGAGTTTGAGGAACCATTTGACATGAGTTAGGAGGAACTGAGATGAGCATGCAAATCACAATATTATTGTGGGTGCACACATAATAATAATGTGGGGTGCATGTGAGTCCTAATGAGGCTTAACAAGTGAAAAAGGGGTTCTGTTCCGTTATTCGATCAACGAGAAACATAACAAACCTATAGGGGTTGTAGCAGTGATTGTCTCCTACTCGAACGTGATATTTCCACTCCTCTCTGAATCCTTACGAATCTCGATGCTATTGAGTATTACTTCAACACCCATCTGAACGCCTAGCGAACTATGTAGAATGTTAGGTGCTTGTACGAACGTCCCTGAGTTGGATGTTGCAGCGTCGATGATTGGTCTATACCTCTCTCACTCCTCTCTGTTTGCGGGAACTCAATGTACTGACGCCTTAGATCCCGAAGTGCGATCACTTCTGCAACACTTTAGCAACATACCGTGTATTACTCAATCAACCTGCAGGATCGATGGACAAGAGGATGAGCGTAATGTCTTACCGACCTCCGTATTAGAACGGACCTGATTATCGGCAATGAACACCAGCAAATTGGCAACAATCGAGTTCTTAACCCTAGTCAGCGACTTATGAGAGCCAACTCTTACGAATCAATCGGGACAGGAGCGATGGCAATTGGCTATAATGTGGAATGTGAAACTGCCAGCACGATGAATAACGCCTTTGGACATGACACAAAATGTAACATAATGAACCCTGTAGGTGAAAGATTGTAGGGATCCGTTTCACGCAACGACATTAGAGGCAACAGACACAGCGACATCAAGGTACTCGTAATCGTTACCTACAGTATGGAAACGAAGGTGACTTCGACAAGGATTGACTGTTGTTAAGTCGGGATGCCAACAACCAAGGGAACAATGACAGTATCGAAAATCCTCATAATGAAAACAACAACACTGGAAGTGATGCTCGTGGAAGGACATTTAGGATTGGCGTGGGAGACGCCAGGATTATAGCAACATGGTGTCCTGCACGTTCTTGGTAACTAATCATTTCGTCTCTGCTCTGTATAACCCTGATGCTTCTTGAAACCAAACCTGTTGAGGAATCGGCTGATGGCAAGTCAAATGAAACCTCACGTGTGTGACAACCGGTAATTTATGGCTCTTAAGTACGTGATTAACAGGTGATTAACGCGACAATAAATAATGTTTACAACACGAATAAACTTAATTAGGCCTTTGGAGTGCCTAGGAATGCCTGATCGACTTTACAGTACGCGCATGACGGTCCACAGAGAACCTGCTAAACGATAAACGATAACGATCTGAAACTATACGAAATACTGACGACACCGACAAATATGGATGTTACACGAATATTTTATGCTTATGGAGTATGGGTCGCGATATCGGGTCTCGTAGGAATTACGGACCACTTACACATGAGATGGGCTTGTGGGCCCTGGGCCCAAGCCCAAAACCCACAAGCCTAAACCTACACCTAATATATATATCAACCAACTACCCACAGTATTTGTCACTCGATCATCCATTGGTAACCTCATTGTCCAATGGTGTCTGTGACTATGGTCATATCACCCCTTGGCTACCCCGTTGTCCAATGGTGACGGTTATTAAGTAATGTATATAAAACCCCACATACCGGCTGTAATTTGGTGATTACAAAGACTTAATCCCTGTAATTATAACTTTGAAAACATTTAAGAATTTATAAAGTACTTTGATAAAAAGAGAATGACTCACATTGCAGATTTAACACGAGCAGAGTCTAGTCTACAGATTAGCCTTGTAACCTAAATTAATAACATGCACACGAACAAGGTCAGTAACTAATACAACATTTACGATAACTCACGAGATTAAACCCTCACAACGAATGACAAAGTGCGATACTTAAACATCCATCGTATTTACGATGAATGACAAAGCATAACCCTAATGTGGGCAGCACTTAAACATCCATTGGATTGTTTAATCGATCGGACATTGAATCGTAGCAGCGATCGAGTTAATACCCGGTATCGTAGCAGCACCCCACTAAAATTGAAAGTAATTTCGACTTTGGAGCAGCCTAACTTCGTTTTTTGATATTTGATTTCGACAACAGTGGACTGCTCAGGTGCCTAGCTATTTATAGCTGAAATTGAGGCCTCACGCGGCCCGCGTAAACCATAACCCAAATCTTACGCGGCCCACGAGGTCGCCTAGTCTATGTATAGGTTTGCATGGTCATGCATAGGTTGGCCAGGTGGGTGATACGTGGATCCGGATACTTATCCGGTCAAACCAAGGGTTGACGCGGCCCGCGTAAAGTATGCTTAATATTTACGCAGCCCGCCTGATGACCATATTTCTTGTTTTCTTGATTTTTAGTGCACAGTATGGTTTCAGGGGTCAGGGTTTTCACTTGTAGGTCAGTTTAGGATATTTTTGAGAGTCCTTACATCCTCCCCACCTTATTTAAAATCTCGTCCTCGAGATTTACTGAAATAAGTGAGGATATTTTTGCTTCATCTCCGATTCCAGCTCCCAAGTGTATTCAGATCCTCTTTTCGAATCCCACTTAACTTTGACCAGTATTAGCCGCTTGTGCTTGAGAAACTTGATATTTCTGTCTTCTATCTGCAGTGGTTTCTCCACAAATTTTAACTTTTCATTTACCTCTATATCTTGAAGAGGTACTACCAGGGATTCGTCAGATAGACATTTCTTGAGGTTGGATACATGAAACACATCATGTATTCCAGCTAACTCTTCTGGGAGTTGTAAACGATAGGCAACTGGTCCAATACGTTGGATCACTGGAAAAGGTCCTACGTACCTTGGACTTAGCTTTCCTTTCTTACCGAATCTAACAACTCCTTTCTAAGGAGAAACTTTTAAGAGTACTTTGTCTCCCACTTGAAATTCCAACGGCTTCCTTCTATTGTCTGCATAACTCTTCTGGCGATCTCGAGCCGTCTTTAACCTTTCCTTGATTTGAGTGATCTTATCAGTGGTTTCTTGTACTATTTCAGGACCTGATAATTGACTTTCTCCTATTTCTGCCCAGCAAACTGGAGTTCTACACTTTCTTCCATATAGTGCTTCAAATGGGGCAGTTTCGATGCTTGAGTGATAACTATTGTTATAGGAGAATTCAATTAAAGGTAAGTGGTCGTCCCAATTTCCACCAAAATCTATCACACATGCTCGGAGCATGTCTTCCAGGGTTTGTATCGTCCTTTCACTTTGCCCATCTGTTTGTGGATGATATGCAGTACTCAGATTTAGTCGAGTTCCCATTGCTTGTTGGAAACTTGTCCAGAAATGAGAAGTGAAACGACTATCTCGATCCGATACAATGGAGAGTGGAACTCCATGTAAGGATACTACTTCATCTACATACAGCTTGGCTAACCTTTCCATGCTAAAGGTTTCCTTCATGGGTAGAAAATGAGCTGACTTGGTTAATCGATCCACAATTACCCAAATTGCATCATTACCCTTTCTGGTTTTGGGTAACTTAGTAACAAAGTCCATTGTTATAAGTTCCCATTTCCATACAGGCATTTCTAGTTGTTGAAGTAACCCTGAAGGTTTCTGGTGTTCTGCCTTAACTTGTGAACAAGTAAGACACTTAGAAACATATCTAGCTATGTCCTTTTTCATTCCTATCCACCAGAAATTATTTCTTAAATCTTGGTACATTTTATTGTTTCCTGGGTGCATGGTATACCTAGATTTATGAGCTTCTTCTAAAATCTTATCTCTTAAATCTCCTTGTTTAGGTACCCAAATCCTTTTCTTATGGAATCTCCAAAATCCATCATTTCCTTGCTCTAATTCTTTTATTCGTCCCTTCATTCCTTCAGCATCATCCTTGACTGCTGTTTCTTGAATATTCTTTAGTTGTTCCATTAAATCTAACTGTATATTTAATCTAAGAGCACGAACCCGTCGTTGTTTCTCATGATACTTACGACTTAAGGCATCTGCAACTACATTTGCCTTTCCTTCGTGATATTGGATATCACAGTCATAGTCGCTTAGAATTTCCATCCATCTCCTTTGTCTCATGTTTAACTCTTTTTGTCCAAATATGTACCTTAAACTTTTATGATCCGTATAGACAGTAAACTTACTTCCATACAGATAATGTCTCCAAATTTTAAGGGCAAAAATTATGGCTCCTAATTCTAAATCATGAGTCGTATAGTTTTCTTCGTGCTTTTTCAATTGCCTTGAAGCATACGCAATTACCTTCTTGCGTTGCATTAGCACACATCCTAATCCTAGCCTAGAAGCATCACAATATACTTCAAAATCTTCAGTTCCTTCTGGTAAAGCTAGAATTGGGGCTTTGGTTAACTTTTGTTTTAAAATTCTAAAAGCTTCTTCTTGCCTAGGTCCCCATTCAAACTTAACCGCTTTACAGGTTAGTTTAGTTAATGGTACTGCCATTTTGGAAAAAATCCTTAATAAACCGTCTATAATATCCGGCTAACCCTAGAAAACTTCTAATTTCCATGGCTGTTTGTGGAACCCTCCATTTGACAATTGCTTCTATCTTAGCAGGATCTACATGAATACCCTCGTGATTCACCATATGTCCTAAGAATTGCACTTCTTGTAGCCAAAATTCACACTTTGAAAATTTTGCGTAAAGCTTTTCTTTTCTTAACAAAGTTAAGAGTGCATGCAAGTGCTGACAATGTTCTTCCTGACTTTTGGAATAAATAAGTATATCGTCGATGAAGACAATTACAAATTTATCCAAGTACGGTTTACAGATTCTATTCATCATGTCCAAGAATGCGGCAGGTGCATTCGTTAGTCCGAATGGCATGACTGTAAACTCGTAATGACCATACTTAGTTCTGAAAGAAGTTTTAGGTATGTCTTCTTCTTGTACCTTCAATTGATGATATCCGGAGCGTAAATCTATCTTAGAAAAATATCTAGCTCCTTGAAGTTGATCAAATAGATCATCAATCCTAGGTAATGGGTATCGATTCTTAATTGTTACCTTGTTCAGTTCTCTATAATTAATACACATTCTCATCGAACCATCCTTCTTCTTTACGAACAACACTGGTGCTCCCCAAGGGGATGAACTAGGTTGTATAAATCCTTTACTTAGTAATTCATCTAATTGCTTTTCAGTTCTAATATTTCGGTGGGTGCTAACCGATAAGGTGCCTTAGCTACAGGTGTAGTTCCAGGAATTAAATGAATTCTAAATTCTACTTCCCTATCTGGTGGTAATCCTGGTAACTCTTCTGGGAATACATCTGGGTATTCTGAGACTACAGGAATATCCTTAAGTTCCTTACCCTTAGTGCTAATGATTACAGAAATCATATACACTATTCCTTGCTTTCGTTCATAACTAGCAACTTTCATTACTGAAATGAACTTCATGGGTTTACGTGGCTTATCTCCTGTAATCATGATTACTTCTCCGGTGGGTGCCTGAATTTCTATGGAATTCTTATCACAAATAATTCGAGCATGGTTGGCTACTAACCAATCCATTCCTAACACAACATCGAATTCGGCTAATTTCATAGGTAGTAGGTTTGCAGAGAATTTATGACCTGAAAGTTCTATATTTCTTTCCTGTAAAACTTTATTTATTTTAACAGAATTCCCATCTGCCGTTTCGACTGTACAAATTTGCCTAAGGTTGGTCAAAGGTAATTTAAGAGCTTGGCAGAATGAAGTATTGATAAAACTTTGGTTTGCACCAGAGTCAAATAATACTTTTGCATACACGTTGTGAACTAAGAACGTACCAGCTATCACATCGGGAATGAGTTCTGCTTCTTGAGTGGTCAGCTGGAATGCTCTGGCATTCTTTTTAGTAGCTCCGTCGGCCGTCTTGGCTTTATTGTCTGTTGGTTTGACTAATTTAGGACATTCTGTTTTGAAATGTCCTGCTTATCCACAGTTAAAGCGGATTCTTGTTTTCTTTCTGCAGTCTTCTTCACGATGTCCTACCATTTTGCAAAAGTTGCAGGTTATATTACATCTTCCATAATGTTTCTTTCTGCAATTCCTGCAGAATGGCAGAGTTGAAGATTGCCCTGTTCCTCTTCTCTTGAAGCTGCTATTATTACTCGTACGAAATCCTTGAATAATTTTTTGAGCTAGTTCTTTTTTCCTATTTTCATCTCTTGTGCGTACCAGCTCATCAGTTAGGGTGTTAGCTAATTCTACCGCATCGTCAATAGTGCGAGGTCTCGCTGCTTTAACGATATTACGGATTTCTCCAATTAATCCCTAAATATAGCGAGAAATGAGTACCGGTTCTGGCTAAGCCAGCGTTGGTACCACTCTAGCATATTCGAAGAATGTCGAAGTATATCCTCGACAGTCTACACCCATCATCCGATGGTTCAGAAACTTATTCACGATTTGTTCCTTTTCATACTCGAGATAGAATTTTCTTTCTATTAACTGATTAAATTCTTCCCAACTCATGGCATAGGCCATATTTCTTCCTTTGGCTTGAAGTACTGTATTCCACCATTCTAGCGCCCCTTCTTTGAAAAGATTCGACGCGTATATGACTTTGTCGTTTTTGGCACATTTACTTATTATGATTACTGCCTCAGTTTTCTCTAACCAACGTAGTGCCGCAGTTGCTCCCTCGTTTCCTGCAAACTCAACTGGTTTACAGGCAAGAAATTCTTTGTAAGTGCAACCAGGTGTTACAGCTTTCATTTTCTTAGGGAACGGGGCCTGCCGTGGATCGTTATTGTTATTAGTATGATTACCGCCTCCGTTTACGCTACTACTGCAGTTATCTTCAGAAGTACGTTTGCTAGGAACGATTTGTTGAGGTTCAACAGGTTTCTGGGCAGCAGCAAGTATTGCTGGAATAGCATTGGCTATCCCTTGAGTAACAATATTTTCTATATCTTGTCTAGTCATAAATTGCTCTTCCTGGTGATGCTCAGACTGGTTAACCTCGTTAACTGGTTCATTATTAGCGTTTTCCATCTGATAATTAATATATATAATTTATTAGTATAAAATAAATAACAATTATACACAAGAACAATCATCCACATTTCACCACAAATATATATCCAAAATTTATCGATTTCTCGATTCCCTTTTTATATATATATATTATGCCTCCTTACACACTGATTATTTTACACAAGTTTTATTTTTTATTTTACACGTTTTATTTTGATTATTATAGTATTATACAAGCATAACTTCATAACCACATTATCCCTAATCCTTTGGCATTTCAAAAGCGATGTTCCCTCTCATCGTATTTCCAGGAGATTTGTCCTCCTATTTCCCGGATCCTATTCCCAGCATCCATCAGCTCTTCACCAAAATGGCGGAGTTCAGCCATATTCTCATTACTCATCGGTGGATTTGGTATAGGTTCTGGGTCAAACTGAGGGAAAACGTATAAGGGTTATTAAGTATGTTTTGAAACTGCCAATCATTAGTCCACCACTCGTCCATTCCTAAAGGTTGGGTATGGATTAAAGGTTCTGGGATGACTGGTTCCAAATTTATTGGAATTTGAGTTTCGGCAGGATAAGGGTAAAGGTTGGTATTAATAGGTCTAACGATATCACAGCTCGCCAATATCTGATCCAACTCTTCTTGTAATGGCAACTCCTCGACTTGCCTCGAACTTTCCCCAATTTCCCTCTCTACTTGCCTAGTATTTTCCTCAACCTCAATCCCTTTTCCTTTATCCATGGGATTTTCTATTTTGGGAACTCTCCTAGTTGCTGGTTTCCTCCTGCGTACACGTCTCCAGCCTACAAGTCTTCTCCTTTTCTTAGGCTTTGGTTTCTCTAGAGGTGGAGCACAAAATTCCATAGGTTGTTCGACATCAGCAAAGTAACCAGTAAAATCTTTGGAAAGTTCTATGTTTACAGGGTAGAGGTTGAGATTCTCTAGGGCTCCAGATAACTCATTCATGCTATTTAGCATATATGCAAAAATATTAAGTTAAAATTTTATAACAAAATTTTCACAGATAATTTTTTCAAATATTATTGCATATCGTGTGGCTAATTTAATACAAAAGACAACTGACAAGTAAAACACACTTGGGTTTATTGTAATTTATTTATTTACTGGGTAAAGTTTATGGCTTATACCTGGTAAGGGTGCTAATACTGAGTTAAAGTATTTTAAAGATTTGCATTTACTACTACAGTGGCTAGCATATAGAGATCTGCCCATTTTTCATCTAACTTGTCTTCCCATGGTGGGTTACTACCGTGTTTCTGAATTTCCTGATTAACTTTCATTTCTTTAGATTGAGATTTCTTTATTTTCTCTTGAATTTTCCTAATAATCAAACTTCTTTTATTAGGAGAAAGTGGTTCCTCATAATGAGCTTTACGAACAAATATTCCCTCCTCAGTATCTACTGAGTATCTTGAGGATTTTGATTGGGATGAACTTCCCTTCTCTTTTTGCGAACTATCTAATTTAAGATAGATATTCGAAAGCTTTTGCTTACCCATACTGTAACTAACAAATAGTCAGTTAATAAAACACATAATCACAAATGATAATCAGGAAAATTAAGTATTTCTAAATACTTAATTAGCTTAACTCAGTGGCTCTGATACCATCTTTTTCTGTCACGACCCCAGCCCCGGTTTGACCCGGTTTAGGAGCCGCGGGACAGAAAATCCCGTGGTATTTATTTAATTGAGTTGACAGCGGAAGATTTTAACAGGATCTTTTAAAAACTGAAAATTTTCCTTATTATTTTATTTCATAAATTGGGATAAAACCCATGATAATTTACAATAAGATGATTTCACTGGGAAATCTTTATTTTACAAAACATGTTTCTTTATTTATATTGAGCCACTTCCTTAAGCTTGTAGTGCTTTACTGCACTTTTCCTGGATTACAACAGATCTCCTGAAACATGTTTGAAAAAGGTTTTGTCAGCGGGAAATACTGGTGAATCATTCTTTTTACTAAAACGACACATTGTTATAATTTAAAGTATTAAGAGCGATTACAATGTTTCCATATATCAACCAACTACCCACAGTATTTGTCACTCGATCATCCATTGGTAACCTCATTGTCCAATGGTGTCTGTGACTATGGTCATATCACCCCTTGGCTACCTCGTTGTCCAATGGTGACGGTTATCAAGTAATGTATATAAAACCCCACATACCGGCTGTAATTTGGTGATTACAAAGACTTAATCCTTGTAATTATAACTTTGAAAACATTTAAGAATTTATAAAGTACTTTGATAAAAAGAGAATGACTCACATTGCAGATTTAACACGAGCAGAGTCTAGTCTACAGATTAGCCTTGTAACCTAAATTAATAACATGCACACGAACTAGGTCAGTAACTAATACATCATTCACGATAACTCACGAGATTAAACCCTCACAACGAATGACAAAGTGCGATACTTAAACATCCATTGTATTTACGACGAATGACAAAGCATAACCCTAATGTGGGCAGCACTTAAACATCCATTGGATAGTTTAATCGATCGGACATTGAATCGTAGCAGCGATCGAGTTAATACCCGGTATCGTAGCAGCACCCCACTAAAATTGAAAGTAATTTCGACTTTGGAGCAGCCTAACTTCGTTTTTTGATATTTGATTTCGACAACAGTGGACTTCTCAGGTGCCTAGCTATTTATAGCAGAAATTGAGGCCTCACGCGGCCCGCGTAAACCATAACCCAAATCTTACGCGGCCCGCGAGGTCGCCTAGTCTAAGTATAGGTTTGCATGGTCATGCATAGGTTGGCCAGGTGGGTGATACGTGGATCCGGATACTTATCCGGTCAAACCAATGGTTGACGCGGCCCGCGTAAAGTATGCTTAATCTTTACGCGGCCCGCCTGAAGACCATATTTCTTGTTTTCTTGATTTTTAGTGCACAGTATGGTTTCAGGGGTCAGGGTTTTCACTTGTGGGTCAGTTTAGGATATTTTTGAGAGTCCTTACACTAGCGAGTCTCGTCTTGGAAACGACATCAAGAAGTCGTATATAGCTAGCTTTGCACAGGAATATTCAGGTGAGTACATAACCCCACCTTTTATGGTTTTACATTTTTCTAAATGTTTTCGGGGTGGAAAGACATGCACTTTTTGCAAAGCATACAAGAGTTACATATTTCTAAACCATTTTACAAGCAAGTTTTAACTGACACAGATGGTTTACGAAAAGCTTATGTTTAATACCGGTTTTTCAAACAAGCGTATTTTTCGAAATATGCATACACACGAATTCTAGTTTTCTAAACTACGGGAAAATACAAATACAAGAGTTTACAAGATACAAATGTTACAATGTTTACAAATGGTATGATACAAAAACAAGAAGCACTCTTGGTGAGAACGAGTACCAAGTATGATGCGTTTTGAGAAATGATACGAGAAATCGTGTCACGAATAGGGTACCATAAGCACCATTAATCGTGTACATACTTAGACCGCATAACAAAAGGTTAGATCTAACGGGTGTCAGGGCAGCCACACTCTTGGTGAAAACTAGTACCGAGCAGTGCTTTTGTGTCTCCGTCGTGAATCGACAACTAGAAAAATGCCTATGGTTTGGTGACTTCCTATGTCGTGTCACATGTTAATGGCCTTGCAACCCATTAACTACACAAGAATACTTGATTTATACAAGAAAACATGATACATACAAGAATACTTGATTTACATAAGAAATACTTGATTTATACAAGATACATACAGAAAGACTTGATTTATACAAGATACATACCATGTTTTCATACAAAGTTTCCACATAACATGACAAGAAAATAATTTCAAATTCGTTTTCTCGACAATACTTCAAAAACCGGTTATTCAAAAAGATTTATTTCAAATCTTTTACAAACAAACTATGAACTCGCTCAACTTTATGTTGATTTTTCGCATGTTTCTTTCTCAGGTTGCATTACTAAGACAAGGCACGGTTGGAATAGGAAAACCATTGGAGATACGAGTACTTAGTGGGCGTTCAAATTTCTAAAACACTTAGATTATTTGCTTCCGCTGTGCAATGAAGATACCAGTCCAGTCACGCCAATCTCTGATAATTTCGGGGTGTGACAACGTGTTCGTTAGGATGCAAATTCGACCTTGTGGGGCAAGTGTTCGACATCGACGTTTCTTCTACTATCCATGATGGTTTCGATGCAGTAGTTAGTGTGGATTGGTTATCCAGTGATCGCGCAGATATATACCCTGTGAGAAGAAAATTTTGCGTATCCTTCTCCCTAGTGGAGAATTGTTATCTGTTCTAAAGCGTCAGAGTGGTGCAAAGGTTAGTGCCATTTCAGCTATGAAGGCCCAGGAGCGTCTACGTAGGGATTACCACACTATGTTAGTAACTGTTACTGATGTTAAGGCTAAGGAAAAGAGGATCGAGGATCCACCAATTGTTCGTGATTCCTCTCGGTGTGCTACCCGAGGAACTTTCAGGTTTACTCCCACAACTGTTAGGCAGAATCTCAGTTTGATCTCACACCAGAGGCAGCCCTGATTATTCGTACTCCTTACCGTCTTGCACCAGGAGGGTTGCAAGAACTGCCTAATCAACTACAGAAACTGTTGGACAGGGGATTTATCAGACCTAGTTTTTCGCTCTGGGGAGCCCCAGTTATATCCGTGAAGATAAGTTTTAGCGTTGGACATGGTACTGATTATCAAAACTCATCAAGGTGACAGTCAAGAATCGTTTGTCTCGACCATGTATTGACAACCGGTTGACCAGTTATGAGGGTCGAACTTCTATTTCGAGGGTTAACTAACGAACGAACCATCATCAGATGGAAGTCCAAGGGGAAAATGTTCCTAAAACGGCATATCAAACGCAGTACCGCCATACGACCTTGTATTCCATGACCTTTGGGGTAACCAACACACCAGCAGCTTTACGGATCACATGAATCGACCGTGTTTTTGTTGACGTTTGAATCATTTCCAGGAGAAAGGAACACCATGGGCGGTATTTGTATCTCATCTTAAAGCTCCTGAGGGAGGAGCCACTCCACGCGAAGTCTTGTTAAGTGTAACTTCTAGAATCGAGGGGTACATTTTTTTTCTTGGTCACGTAGTCAACGAAGTGGGGATACACGTGGATCTCGCTGAGGTCCGTCTCATTAGAATTGGTCGGCACCAAGGAGTCTTTCAGGGATATAACAATTACTTGGCCTCGCTAGATACTATCGCAGATTCATCGAGGGATTCTTGAAGATTGAACAACTTTAATCTCTTTAGCACAGTAGGGTGCTGTGTATTCATGAGTGACAGAACAGGAGGGCATCTTTTCAGCTTTTGGGAATCCCAACTCATCAATGCACTGAGCATCGTCTTTACCTGGGGGTACGGGTGATTTAGTGGTATACCATGATAGTTCGAATCAGAGTCCCAGTTACACGCCGATGCAACACGAGAAGGTGATAGCTTACGTAGTAGACTTACAAGAAGAATTGCATGAGTCACAACCTGCGGAGGAAGCCATAGTCTTTGGATTTAAATTGGAGGCATTACTTGGATGATACCAAATGCACTACTTAGATCGATCACAAGAGCCTCCCGTGTACCCTGGTTTTGAAAGAGCTAAACATGTGATGGCATCACTGGATGGAACCTTTGAATGACTTTGACTACGAAACCTAAACGCGTATGATCTTGCAGCTCCCTATCGACTCTAGCCTACCCGATCAGATTTGCCCTGTTCAACCCGAAGCACTGAAGTAAGAAATTTTTAAGTGGGTCCATGCGGGGCATGGAAGAGCAACTTTTGGCAAGTCGGACAATATTCGCTACTTCATGGAACGAATATGAATCCCACTATACGGCTATCGTAGGGAATTTGTGTTGAGCAAAGCACACCAGCCTCGACATTCTAGACGTCTGTGTTTGGATAGGAGATATTAGGACTTAAAAGTCTTGTACTGGTGATCGAGCATGAAGGCCCACCTGGCAATGTATGTTAATGATGTTTGACTTGTGGGAAAGTCAAGGTGGAGTATCAGCAACCAGGAACACCCATATGGAAATGAGAACAAACTGCCATGGATTTTGTCGCTAGTCTACTTACAACTCAAAACGGAAACAATATCACCTGGGTGATCGTTGAATGTCTCACGTATCCAGCACACTCTATTACAATCAAGGAAATTGACGAGTCGTCACAGCTTGTGAATATTCCTCTGAGAGAGGCGGCTTTTAGGCACGAGGTGCCAACTCCTGTTACCTCTGATTTTGAACTATACTTGATTTATGACAGGCAACACACAATACCCTTGGCTCACGTCTAGGCATGAGCATTACTTGTCACCATAGGACATATGGTCAGAGTAAATGAACCATCCAGACACTCAAGGACATGCTGCGAGCATGTGTGTGATCGACTTTAGTAAGAATTGGAAGGATACTTACCTTGGTTAAGTTCTACCGCAGCAGTTACCATTCTAGCAATCAGACAGCTTTGTTTGAGGCATTGTATGGACGATGATGCCGATCTCCTTGTTGGACTAAGGTGGGTGACAACCTAATCACAGGTCCAGTGGGAGTTCGCTGTAGGCGAACGTATTATAATCGAAAGTCTCACCCTGGGAGGGTGCGGTACGCCTTGGGAAGCGTGATGAGCTTACCTTACGTATGTTGGACCATTCAAAATTCTGGAACGTGTTGGAAAAGTGGCGTACAAGCTTGAGTTACCTATCGAGTTGGGTAACGTCCATGATGTTTTTCATGTTTCACAACTAAAGAAGTGTTTGTCCGACGAAACACTTGTGGTACCACTCCAAGAATTAAAGATCGGCGACAAATTGCAGTTTGTTAAGGAACCAATCGAGATCATGGACCGGGAAGTGAAGGTTCGTAAGCATAGTCGAATTCCAATCGTGAGAGTCCGTTGGAACTCAAGACGTGGACCGGAGTTCACGTGGGAGCGCGAAGATCAGATGAAGCTCAACTATCCTCATTTATTTCCAACTGACCAATCTAAGTCTGAGGCAACTGGCGAATTTCAGGGCGAAATTCCTTTCAAGTTGGGGATGATGTGGTACCCGCGGAAAACCCACAGTCATCCTGAGCTAACATTTTGCTGTTTTGGATTACTTATCAAATTTCGGGATGAAATTTCTTTCAAGTTGGGGATGAAGTGACAACCCGAGATTTCAAGGTCTATATTTTACACATCACTGACTGCACAATTCTGTTTTACAATTTGGTTTATGTGGTGTCTGTGTAGTTTATCTGAATGATTAGTGTTTATGTGTAATGATTGATTGTTACATGTGTTGTGTTAATATAGTTTAATAACAATGTTCTGCTGCCACAAACTAATCTCGACGAAGAGTAGGTGTTTCGCCAACCCATCTCGACGAAAGACGGGTCCTTCGTCGAAGAAGGTTCTTCGTCGGGTAAAGGGGCCTCAGCCCAATCTATTCAGTGGCCCAACTGTTCATGTTATGTAATCGTATAACCTTTGCAACCGCAAAACACATCAAACCCTAAAACACTTCTCCTCCTCCTCTTGCAAACCGTCGGCTGCCCCCCCTTTTATGACGGCATCTTCTCTTCATTTGGGAGCATCATTTATCTTAGTTGTCATCATCCTACTTCCACCGATCGGTATGTTTTGATTAGTTTTGTGATTCATGTTTGTAGTTAGCCATAATTTTGTAGCGTGAACCTGATTGTGATTAATGAACTTGGTGATCTTGTGGAATGTTATCAACATGTATAATTAGAACGTGATCTAGGGTTTTGTTGTAAACTGAATCTAATACGGTTGATCATTAGTATGCGTTACACGGTTTATAGGAGCGATAGACAAGGACTGTACAGTGACTAGTTATGATAATGATGATGATGTTAACTGTGAATCAATGATTAGTGTTGATTATTACGAATTATGAATGGTTAATGATGTGCAATCCATGATTTCGGCTTGTATAATAACATGTACCCACTGGAATGTTTGGAGTTTTTGAATTGATTGAATGATCATGATTATTAGCTGTTAGACAATGATCAAGAATCGCGATTTGATTGTGTAACTGTCGAATGATCCGATAAACATGCCAATAGGTTGTTAACTGTTGCTGTGAAATACATAGGTTGTAACTGTTGTTGGTGCGACAAAGAATGGGTTTCTGATGTTTAATGCTCGACGAAACATAGGGATACTTTGTCAAATCTATTATCGATGAAAGATGGGTATTTTTCCGAACGTCAGTATCGACGAAAGATGGGTATTTCGTCGGGGTAGTTTATGACGAAGAATAGGGGTTCTTCGTCGGGCGGGTTTTTCGCCGAAGGGTAATCTGTTTGGGCTTGGGTTTGGTTAAGTAGCCCAGTTAACTGTTGTGGGGTTATTGTGTATTATACATGGGATGTGAACTGAGTATGTGCTATATAATATACGGTGATCTTTGTGATAAATGCAATCCGGAATAATACGTGTTACTTAAGAACCTGATGTTATTGGCAACTACTGTTGGAACATGAACTTGTGTTGTGAATGTGTATGAAATCTAAATGTTTGCTATGTGATACGTGATTGTGATACTGACTACTCTTGGTAACCACGGTAGGGTTTGGTTGACCAACTGAGAACGGGTAATGTAACGTAACATACCGAGCAAATCTAAGGTGAGTTCACTCCTCTTTTTCCAAGCATGCGTCCCGGGGAGGGACATCTGGTAAACATTCCGGGGAGGAATGTCGGGTAATTGGGTTTGACTGGAATGTGAAACCTGGGATGTTGGTTAATACACTCATATCTATCATTCAAGTCCCTCCTACCGAATTGTTGCCGGGGTGGCAACGTGGTATTAGTTAATAGCACAGCGGGGAGGTCGGGAGTGAACTAATGACCCCAGTCTTGACCATTGCTTTGATAGAGGCTTTGGGGAATAGGGCAAATAATCTGGAGCCATCAGCGGTAATCGAGTTATTAACAACATCAAATCATTGAAATGTTTTATACGAATATCTGGTAACTAAAACGTGTTAACAAACTTTGAACTCACCAGCGTTGTCTGATACACTTCTCTGCATGCTTACAGGTCTATAGAATTATAGCATTGGAACTTGCTGTCTGGGAGGCTGGAGTGGTCATGGGTCGAGATACATGGGATCGCAAGACAAGTCTAATGGTTTTTGTACATATGGTTTATGAAACACTTAACAAATGATTTATGCTTCCGCTGTATATGTTGAAATACATTTAACGTTTTGTAATACTTTATGTTAATGAATGAAAGTTTTTATTTAAAATCTTGTTATAGGTTCAATGTGATTGGTGGCTAGATCCTGGTACGTCACACGTCCCGCGGGGTTTCCGCATGTGGTATTTTTGGGGGTGTGACACAATATCCCGAAGATGATCCTCAGCCTTCTTGGATTTTACCACCATATCATCAATGTACACCTCCATGGTGTCCCCTAGTTTGTGTTTAAACATCATGTTCACCAATCTCTGGTATGTTGCACCTGCAATTTTCAAACCAAAAGGCATAGCAGTATAACAATAAATACTTGTTGGTGTCATGAAAACAGTATCCTCCTGGTCCGAAGGTTCCATTTGGATCTGCTGGAATCCTGAGGATGCATCCATAAAGCTTTACATTTCATGACCGACAGTTGCATCCACCATCAAGTCTATATGAGGCAGAGAGAATGGATCTTTAGGACATGCTTTGTTCAAGTCTATGTAATCTACACAAACTCTCCATTTCCCATTCTTCTTTTGAACCACGACCACATTTGCTAGCCACTTGGGAAATTTGACTTCCCTAATCATCTTGGACTTCAATAATCTTTCAACCTCTTCCTGAATAATTGTGTTTCGTTCAGGAGAAAACTTCCTTCTCTTTTGCTGAACAGGCTTGAAAGACCTGTCAATTCCAAGCTTGTGAGTTATAATATCCTTGGAAATGTTAGGCACACAATCTAGATCTGTTCTAGCAGAAGAACATAGCGGCATCAATCAGTGGCAAGGTGCGGAATCCCTCGACACCGCCTGAGAATCACATACAACAATCTCAACGCTTAACATGTCCAATTTCATTGATAGAATGTGAAAATACAAGAGTTCCAGCTGATAATCAGACAGAGCTTCGCTATGACAATTCAGCAAAAGGTTCTAGACAAATGGCACTAACCTACTATTTATAGGCAACACAGGGAGGTGAGGATGTCACCCGATCAGATGGTCATCCGATCGGATGGCCATCCGTACGAATGACGCTAGTCATCCGTTCAGACCACATCTGACAGTTTACGTTCCGTTCCCTCTTTTGTCTAGATACAAAGTACATACATATACATACATATACAAAAACACACATACATGACAAAATACATAAGACTCGATACAGACGGAAGCTACATACATAATGCACTAACAGACTCCCCCTTGGATGTAGCTGTAGTCTTCCTTCCTGCATAGTCTTCAAGTCATCTTCCTGCTGCGTCTCCTAGCTTTAGCTTTCTGTCTTCTTTTTTCATCTCTCTCTGCAAGCATTTTTCGCCTTAGAGGCCTACCAACTTCATTCCAATACTTTCTATATACATGATCACCATCGCGCTTTCTATCCCACCTTGGGAACTTGTTTTCTTCCTTTTTGATTGGCATTTGGTCGGTTGGTGGAGGTCTCATAAGTTTTCGTCTTCCAAGTTGTGCAGCTCTATCAGCTATCTCCTTGAACTTTTTAGCTCGCTTCTCTCTCTTTAAGAACTCTTCCAGCTCTAAGTCTCTGAACTTAGACTTCTAATATCTTCCAGAATTGATATCCTTTGCATAACATAAGTTCACCAACTTCTGATACTACTAAGCTTGAACTTTGTCTGGCTTTTCATACACAATCTTGTTGTAGAACAGGCATTCGATATCTTTCTTTGAGCAATTTACCAACCACATCAGGTTTAACACACTGATACGCCTTGATTCTCCCTTAGATTTGTCGTATAGTGAAATCACTGCTTCCGCTGTGCTCTGGTTATACATCCATCCCTGAAAATCTTCATAGAAATCCTGTTCCATTGCATGAAGCGGCATATTCTTTAAACTTCTAGGAGGTTTGATTATCAACGTGATGTCTTTCTCCCCCGTGACTAGATCAATCTTTATGTCTTGCTTCGGATATTGTGGCTTCCAGTCAGGAAATTGATTCTTTGCTTGCCACTTAATGTAGTTCCACAACCTTTGATCGTGCTGCTTCACATCTAAGCCATAGTAGAACTGTTTTATATTCTTCGTCTGAACAAGCTCTTCAACATCCCACCAAGGAAGTGTTTGAATGTCTGACAAGAATTCAAAGTACTGAACACCTTGTTCTCTTCTGATGGCATACACTTTCAAATCTTCAAGATATCCCCAAGATAAAATATCTCCCAGAGATATATCAGCATGATGCGTGAAATACTGAAGAGGTCTCTTGAACTTCCTTTCTTTGGGCATCACCTTGAACCAGTTCTTTCTGCCCTCTATCAAAGTCTCCTGTGGAATAACTTTTGGAATACCTTCTGTACTTATTTTTTCCACAACTTTCCTCCTAATTTCATCTTCATTTTGTTCTTTGAACATCTCAGCAAGAGTTGGGAAAGTATCATCAATACCAGAATAATGAAACGGTGTATCTTCTTCAGAGATATCTGAACCCTCTTCAATCTCAACATGATGAAAATTGTCATCTTCATTGGCAAACTTGAATTCATACTCTTTCTCTGGTAACGAAGGAATTTCATCTTCAATATCAAATTTCAGATTACCATCCTCCAAACCCAGTTCCTCTAACATCTCAGCCCTGGTCCTTGGTACCTCTAACTCCCCCTCAAATGTATAATTCAAATAAATGACTTTGGGTTATGTGAGGAATACCTGATCAGTATGTTGCTTTCTAGAAGAAGAAGACTCCTGATGTTGATCCTCATGCTATTCATTGATTTCATCATTTAGAAAATCATCCAACGATTGTTGGACAGAAGGCTTCACAATCAGCAACCCCGTTGCTCCTTGATCTTCATCATCATCATTACCTTCAGGATAGTTATCAATATTTTCAAGAATACGCTCTAACTCCTCATCTTTTTCTTCTTCCTCTTCTTCATTAACCTCCTTATCTTCTTTATAACACAAAAGCTTCACATCAGCTGCTCTAACATTTCCTTTCCTCTGTTCAACTTTCACCATTCGAATAACATCATTCAAGTTGTAAGGACGTGAGAGAGCTTCACCAACAAGTAGAAAGCTTTGTTGTGGATCTACATCCATATGTTTTTCTTCATTCATCACAGCATCTACCATTTCAACATCTCCTTTAGGCTGACTCGAAGAACCACCAGCTTCTTGAGTTTCAACAATTAAATCTTTCTTTTCCTGAGTTGCTGCCTCAGCCAACTCTTTCTCCCTCTGAGCTCTTCTTTCTTCAACCCTTTGAATCTCTAAATCATTGTATACAGCTTGAACATTGATACCAAGATGATGTTCCATTACTGTGTATAACATGTTCAGCTGCTCATCTTTCACAGCTTTGTCTGCTCTTAGAGTTTCAATCTCCAGCTTTAACACTTTGTTTTCATTGGAAGACACTTCATGAAGATCATCTAACATTTGATGCAGTGTCTGGTTCGTTTCTCCCAGGTTCTCATACTCTGCATTCACTTCAGCAAGCTCTGAAGTGAGTTGATCAATGAGTTTAGCATTATCAGCCAGATCTTCTGTCAGTGCATCAATTCTTTCAGCATGATCATTTACGACTGACTTCATTTCTTCATTTACTTCCACAGTCTTCTCAAGCTGCTTTTTCAACTCGTCACGCTCAGCTTCTGCTTTGGCCTTTTCTTTCTCCAGAAGACTTACTTTCTTTGTTAGATCCTTGATCGTTGCATCATGAAACATATCATAGTCTTCATCTGGAAGAATGTCATCAGTGAATTCTCCATGAACATTTGGAAATCCTTCAAATAAACCAGGAGGAGTAGTTTTCTTTGGCTTTGACGTCTCTGCATCATCTAGAATATGAATGGTTAGATTTTCTGGTGGTGGTGGTGGTGTAGATATTCTTTCTCATGTGAACACAACCTCATCCTCATCATCATCATCACCCTTCCTTTCAACCTCAGGCTTATCAACCTTTTCAACTTCAACCTCTGGAGTACTTTGAATCTGTTGAACTTCAGAAGCTTCAACATTTTGATCTTTATCAGCTTCAGGACCCTTTGAAGTTTTAATATGCTTCTCACTTTTGCCACTTTGAATCTCAGGAACTGATGCAGATCCCTTTCTTGTTCTGACCCTTCTAGAAATAACACCTTGAGGGTTTGCCTTTCGTTTCAGAACACCTTTCTTTTTCTCTGCTTGTGGTGTAGGAATATATGTCTCATCCTCTTCATCAGAATCCTTCTTATTCTTCTGAGGCTTCTTTTTCAACGTAATCTTTCCAACACCAATCTTTGACTTATCAATCTCAGACTCTGTATCAGTTGATTCATCATTAGCATCACTTGAATCTGTGTGAGCAACGCCTTCAGCATCATTCTCTTTAATACTTTTTGTTTGAAATTCTTTGCAGATTCAGCAATCTTTTCAACACTTGAACTTTGAACCATTGCAGCTGTAGCTTCTTCATTATTCTTTAAGAAGCTTTCCAGTGACTCCTTCATCAGACCAACGCCTTGTTGAATAACATCTGCTGGATTGAGTACTGGTTCATCCATAAGTCTTGGTGGAGATTTCTTTGAAGGCCCTGCAAAACAAGTATTAAACATTCATTAGAATAATATAACATTTTATATTCTAACTTTTCTTTTTGACTCCCCCTTTCACTTTACCCTTAACAACAATCTTCGGTGTCACTTTAGGTGCAGCCACAGCTGGGGAAACCTTCGGTGTTCTCTTCCTCTTTCCATCCTTTAAAAACCAATATCTCAACTTCTTTTCATGCATTCCACTTAGCCTTTCTATTTCATCCTCTGATTTACTGTTCTCGTGCCTCCAAGCATCATTCTCAGGAGCTACATAATTTTGGTTTTCAATCTTACAAATCATTCTCTTAGCCCTTGGCTCTGGTTCATCTTTCTTCAGACCTTTATATTGATTCAATCTGCTCAAGGTCTCGCTTTTCATGTGATGTAGATTCAATTCATCAGCAGGATCCTTTGGAAGGTCTCTCACTTGATCATCTATCAACATTTGTATGAACCTTGGATACAGTATGTACTTCTCACCCCTGATATTATCCACCATATGATCAAACAACACTTGTGAAATGATCTAAGGCCTATTCAGAATTAGACATGTGATAATACTCATGATGTAATATGACGGCTCGTCATAAGCTCCTTTTCGGTGTGATAGAGCATGCAAGACACAATGAACTTGAAACTTATATGGTCGACTAAACATAGACTTGAGATATTTATCGTTTATATTAGGGATGAGCATATGCCACCGAATACCGATCCCATACCGATCCCGATCCCGAAATACCGATACCGAAGCATTTTCGGTATCCCGATCCGTATCCACCTTTTGGCGTTTTCGGTATCGGTACGGTACGGTATCGGTATAATACCGATACCGACCCTCAAAATACCGTTACCGTACCATACCGATTCCGAACCGACATGTTTCGGTACCGGTACCTAGTTTGGGTGAAAATCGGGATCGGTATTAGGCGGTATCGGTACCGGTTCGGTATCGGATACCGCTTTGCTCATCCCTAGTTTATATGTCCCGTAAAACCCATTCTAAGCCATAAACCTTTGCATAATCTTTCAGGAACGATAGTAGGATCATCATCACTATCTCCTAAGTCCAACACTCTTCTCACGTCTCCCACGTTGAAATTAACCTCAACATCTATATCCTGATCATTTTCATCCTTCTTCTGTACCACTGAATATATCATCTTTTCACTCTCTTCATACCTCACCGAACTCCAGAACATTCTAACATGTGACTCATATACCTTCGTCCTATCAGTCAACGCCTTGGCAATCTTACTCTCCCTTAAAAACTTCACCATATCTTTGAATGGTTCCATGTTTGCAAAGTTTTCATCTAATATACAATAAATGTTGTGAGAATGATGCCAATCTGATGCTCTTGCCTGCAAGAATTATCATTGTTAAAGTCTGCACAAAGTTCAAGATACAAGGTGACAAATGACAAAAATTTTGAAACACTAAAAAATTTTCTAACACTGGAATCTTCACTCTATGTAGTACTGATGGATCGGATGGCCATCCGATCGGATGAGACATCACTTTTACAATATCAGAACAAAACAGGTCATGAGCATTTGGATCGGATGGCTATCCGATTGGATTGTCATTCGTTCCAAGTGAATAACAATTCAGCACCTTTGACAAGTCAAACAAAGAATGAGTGATTTGGATCGGATGGCTATCCGATTGGATTGTCATCCGATCGAATTGCCATTCAATCAATGACAGAGAAGCACAATGATGAACTAGTTTTGACATAATGTGTTTTGGATCAGATTGACATCCGATTGGATTGCCATTCGATCAAAATGACAAACATAGGTAAGCACATGAAACAATCAATCAGTTGAGTATGTGTTTTGGATCGGATGGCACTTCGATCGGATTGCAATCTGATCGAATTGCCATTCGATCAACTGACATGAGTTAATCAATCAAATGAATGTGTTTTGGATCGGATGACCATCCGATCGGATTGCCATCCGATCGATTTGTCATTTTATCCAAAACAACTTGTTAACAAATAAAGCATGTAATGTCACACCCCGACCACGTAAAACAACAAAACGTGGCGGAAACGTCGGGGAGTGTTGTAACAGAATCATTGTTTCATAACACATGGAAATTGAAATATTGTTTTATTGATTAAAAGAGTTAAAATGTCTTGACAATCAAAGAAATATAACATAAATAACTAGTCTTGCATCTTTTATTGTCACTAAGGCCCAAGTCCGCCTAAGTGTATCTTGATAAATCCTATGCATCATATCCTGAAACACATGTGAAAATAGGTACGTCAGCATAAAAATGCCTGTGAGATACATAGGTTTTGTGAAAATAGAATTCATGACTTATGTTTAAGAAAATGTTTAGTCATGAACCTTGTAATTTGCTTTGTTTTGTAAATCATTTGAAAAGCAATAAGATCAGATGATATGTATAAATAAGAGAATAATGTATGGTTAAATGAATAACCAAGTAAAATGAGTTTGTATAAGATAAGTTGTTTTGTAAAACAATGTCTCGTGAAAAGTATGTTATTTGTATAAAATGTTATATGTCTTAAATTGAAATGATTCAAATAACGCTACGATATGTAATACCATACAAGCACTTATATATAGGAAGTACCAGCGGCGTATCCACCATGCTTGTATCTTATTACACACGCCTCGTTACTTAAATCACTTACTCAAACCAAACCACCATTGTAAAATGTTTATGTATAATCAAATATCAAAATGTTTATGTCTAATGTAAATCATGAATTGTGGATATCAATGTCAAAGTGTTTATGTCTAATGTAAATCATGTAATGTGTATCCAAAATATCATGTATGGTAAGTGAAATATATCAACTAAACCATATGTAAAATGCACAAAACAAGGTATTGAAGTAAAACATGGTTTAAATCAAAGTTATGTTTTGTGGAACAAAATGCATGCTATACTGATATAAACATCTATGAGGTATTGTGAAAATTCATACATCCAAGCTTTAAGACAGTCGGATAACCCTTTTAGTCAAGGTTATCAAAAGAAATGTTTTCGGATTCGGTCATTCCTTCCAATCCAAACAAACCCTGGATTTCAGGAATGGGAGTTGTCAAGTCCTATGGTACCACTACCTACTACCGAGCGGCATGATCGGTGTTAATGAATGTACATTGTCCCATTTAAACAAACCAAATGTCATACCAAAATGTAAGCATGTGATGAATAATAAATGTACTAAGTATGCACACAATGTGCATACATAGCATAAGATGTAATGTAAAACAATGTACTAAGTATGCACACAATGGACATACATAGCATAACATGTAATGTAAAACGATGTACTAAGTATGCACACAATGGGCATACATAGCATAAAATGTAATGTAAAACAATGTACTAAGTATGCACACAATGGACATACATAGCATAAAATGTAATGTAAAACAATGTACTAAGTATGCACACAATGGGCATACATAGCATAAAATGTAATGTAAAACAATGTACTAAGTATGCACACAATGGGCATACATAGCGTAAAATGTAATGTAAAACAATGTACTAAGTATGCACACAATGGACATACATAGCATAAAATGTAATGTAAAACGATGTACTAGGTATGCAACAAAGGACATACATAGCAAAAACACAATGAAATCATGTACTCTAAGTGTACTATTGAACATAACAAGCATATGATATGAAAACATGAAAATCACGAAAGTAACAAGTAGGCACATGTGTTTCACCCCAAAATGTTTGGAAAACAGTAAAAGAGGGGTCTATGTACTCACTTGAGATTGCTTAGTAGGCCTTGAGTAACAACCAAACAATGCTAGAGATCACGGATATCAAACGGCACCTAATATAGGTACCTATGTTAATATACCAGACCTAAAATTGGAGGATTGGATAGAATGAGGGTTCGTAAGCCAAATGAGTATAGGAACTCATGTAATATGGTTTAACAAAGCCCACATACTAAAATGAAACCTAACCTAAGTGCTTACGACCCATTACGACCCGTTTAGGTAGCTTATGCTACTTTAACGCGTCGTTCGCGTAAAACGCGTTCGGAACGCCTAACTAGTCCTATGATAAGTAAAATATGCCTTAACATGTCTAATATTGTTGCCAAATCAGTTTAGATACCAAAAGTTATGTTACATATGCTTAAAATGAATTTTGGCGTAAAAAGGGCATTTTGGTCATTTACCTAAGACATATAAACTACCTATCATACAACTAACTAAACGCCGTGACCATAAGGTATAACCTCGGAAGGTTATTCCCCATATACTATGGTCACCTAATGTGTTTGGTCGGATCCTAATGATCGACCAAACGGGTCGGGTTTGAAAGTATAAGCGATTGTTTTGATCGCTTACCTTACGACCCTATATAAGCACTAAACTAAACGTGACGAGCGAAGCATGTTAAAACATGCTTAACTAAGTTTAGAAAACAGGTTTGGTATCAAAACAAACGGTTTTGATACCTAAAAGTAGTTTGGTTACAAAATACGCAATAACACGCATTTTGGCCGAAACTACGACTCGTCACTGAGCCTAGATAACGTGGTAATCAGTAGGTATAGTCACTAGGGACTATAACCATCGTGATCATGCTCACGTTATGAAGTTTAAACAAACTTCGCGTTGACCATAAACTGGTCAATGTAGAAAGTCAAACATAGTTTGACTTTCGGACTCGAAAAGCGATAAAAGAATGAAGGAACACTTACAAAGGGTCCCCGCTAGTAAAACTTGATCGAATGGCTCAGGTATGAAGCAATGACTTCAACTTAGAGCTTTTAGATCAGATTTGTGGGTTTTTGGAGTTGGGATGGATGGGTATTTATAGTGTTTGGACCACCGTTAGGATCGTTCCTCGAATACCGAGCTTTGATCACATCCCTACACTTGTTGCAAACTTGTGGAAACTCAAAATGGCCCCCAAAATCAGGGATTGACATGTGGCATTGGCCTTTGGAGTGCATAAGAGCTGTTAACTGCTGTTAAAATGGGTTTTGCTGATCTGAAGGGGCCTCGCGTGATGTGACACCTGGGTCACTGCGACCATCAAACAAATGCCAAGCCAATGAAATATTGTATTTCATACTTGGGATCTGTATAAATATGTGTATCTTTTGCACATATCAATTCTTGTTCGATTTCAAGCTCTAAATCGCTTTCTGGAAGGTTATACGCGCACTGATGCGTAAATATAACCAGTTTAATGCAACGAACACTCCGGAATAGTGAAATAGGCTTAACATACCTTAGATAACCCTTACATAACTTAGAAATAAGTTTTGAAGGCTTTGGTATGGCAAAATCAAGTTAAATCGCTTACAGGGACTAAAGTTGACAAACTATGAAAGTATGCCAATTTGAACTGTAACAGACATTCCGGAACATGGCCATAAGTTAAACATACCATAAATATCCTTTACATAGCTTAGAAATAGGCTTTGAGGGGTTCGGTGTGCTAAAATAAACTTTTGGGCCATTCAGGGACTAAAAGCGTCAAAAATTGCACAAGTTTGCATTTTCGCGCATAACTTACGTTCTGACTACATCCGGACATCCAAAAATTTATGTAAGCACTAAAACATTTTATCTTAGTGTTTGGCATAAGAAAAATCCATTCGTCACGTCATTTGGATCGTTTTTCGCGCTTGTGCGCATTCCGTCGTAATTAAGCGAACATCGCGATCGTACGACCAAACGAACCAACATCCGACATATTTTTGAGCATATTTCATGTCCACAATGTTTAGGCATCATTTTAGGGCCTTAAAGTTGGCTTTACGGGCCTTAGAAGTTTCGGGAATGGCCTTAAAACACAACAGGGACCAAAACTGTCATTTCTGAAAGTTGTTTGCTGATCAGACAGGCCAGGCGGCCCGCGTAAACCCAAGGTGATACCTTACGCGGCCCGCGTCAGTCTACCAGACCAGATTCAATGTTTTTAAATAGCTGTTAACAGCCTTTCAAACCCCCAAAGGCCAATGCCACTTGTCAAACTCCTGTGGTGGGGGCAAAATGAGCTACCATAACATTCCTACAAGTGTACGGCTGAGATCAAGGCACGTTATTCGATAAACGATCCTAACGGTTGTCCATTTACTATAAATACCCACCTCAACTTCACTCATTCCTCACAAATCTGATCAAAAGTGCTCTAAGTTGAAGCAAATCACTTCATACCTTAGCTACTCGATCAAGATTTTCTAGCGGGGACCCTTTGTAAGTGTTCCTTCGTTCTTTTATCGCTTTTCTAGTCTGAAAGTCGAACTATGTTTGACTTTCTGCATTGACCAGTTTATGGTCGATGCGAAGTTCGTTTGAACTTCATAACTTGAGCGTGATCACGATGGTTATAGTCCTTAGTGACTATACCTACTGATTACCATGATATCTAGGCTCAGTGACGAGTCGTAGTTTCGGCCAAAATGCGTGTTATTGCGTATTTTGTAACCAAACTACTCTTAGGTATCAAAACCGTTTGTTTTGATACCAAACCTGTTTTCTAAACATAGTTAAGCATGTTTTAACATGCTTAGCTCGTCACTTTTAGTTTAGTGCTTATATAGGGTCGTAAGGTAAGCGATCTAATCAATCGCTTATACTTTCGAACCCGACCCGTTTGGTCGATCATTAGGATCTGACCAAGCACATTAGGTGACCATAGTATATAGGGAATAACCTTCCGAGGTTATACCTTATGGTCGCTTCGTTTAAGTAGTTGTATGATAGGTAGTTATATGCCTTAGGTAAATTACCAAAATGCCCTTTTTACGCCAAAATTCATTTTAAGCATATGTAACATAACTTTTGGTATCTAAACTGATTTAGTAACAATATTAGATATGTTAAGGCATATTTTACTTGTCATAGGACTAGTTAGGCGTTCCGAACGCGTTTTACGCAATCGACGCGTTAAAGTAGCATAAGCTACCTAAACGGGTCGTAATGGGTCGTAAGCACTTAGGCTAGGTTTCATTTAGTATGTAGGCTTTGTTAAACCATACTACATGAGTTCCCATACTCATTTGGTTTACGAGCCCTCATTCTATCCGATCCTCCGATATAGGTCCGGTTTATTAACATAGTTACCTATATTAGGTGTCGTTTGATATCCGTGATCTCTAGCATTGTTTGGTTGTCACTCAAGGACTACTTGGAAAATCTCAAGTGAGTACATAGACCCCTCTTTTACTGTTTTCAAACTGTTTTGGGGTGAAACACATGTGCCTACTTGTTACTTTCATGCTTTCCTGTTTTCACATCATATACTTGCTATGTTTATTAGTACATTTATAGTACACGATTTCAATACATTTTATGCTATGTATGCCCATTGTGTGCATACTTAGTACATCACTTTACAATACGTTTCATGCTATGTACGCCCATTGTGTGCATACTTAGTACATTGTTTTACATTACACTTATGCTATGTATGTCCATTACGTGCATACTTAGTACATTGTTTTACATTACACTTATGCTATGTATGTCCATTACGTGCATACTTAGTACATTGTTTTACATTGCATTTCTGTTGCATATGCTCATCCAGCATATGAACACATTATACTACATTTTGAACCGTTGTAACCATTTGACTATGTGAACCGTCGTAACCATGTGATTATATGAACCATTTGTAACTATTGAACTGTGTGAACCATTTGTATCTGTTGACATGATTTACATTTGACAATAGACATTTGACTATACATAAACATTTCTACAATTGTTAAACATTACATCTTGGTGGTTTGATTTGAGTAAGTGATTTAAGTAACGAGGCGTGTGTAATATGATACAAGCATGGTGGATACGCCGCTAGCACTTCCTATATATAAGTGTTTGTATGGTATTACATATCGTAGCATTATTTGAATCATTTTAAATTGAGACATATAACATTTTGTACAAATAACATACTTTTCACAAGACATTGTTTTACAAACAACTTATCTTATACAAACTCATCTTACATGGTTATTCATTTAACCTTACATTTATTTATACATATCATCTGATCTTATCGTTTTTCCAATGATTTACAAGACAAAGCAAATTACAAGGTTCATGACTAAACATTTTGTCAAACATAAGTCATGAATTCTATTTTCACAAAACCTATGTATCTCACAGGCATTTTTATGCTGACGTACCTATTTTCACATGTGTTTTCAGGAGATGATGCATAGGACTTATCAAGACATACTTAGGCGGACCTGTGCCTTAGTGACTTAAAACAAGACAAGAACTAGTTAATTTATGTTATGTACTCTTTTTTTCTTGTTTAAAACGATGTAAACTCTCTTGTTTGATTAATAAAACGAAACTTCAATTGCCATGGATTTGAAACAATTAATTTTGTTACAACACTCCCCGACGTTTCCGCCGCGTTTCGTTGTCTCACGTGGTCGGGGTGTGACAGAAAAGTTGGTATCAGAGCCAATGGTTATAGGGAATTAGGTTATTAGTAATACTTTGACCTAGTCTATAACCTTCTTAGGACCCTAACGCGAGTTTACTTGCGTTTAGTCATAAAACGATACCTTCACCTATCCTTAGGTGATAACCACAACAAGAACATAAATTTCAAAACCTCTTTGAAAACTAATCATCTGTTCTAGGATGATTGATTACTAGGTTTTGAACCCTCTATTGTAAGGTTTTGAACCCTCTATTGTAAGGTTTTGAACCCTCTGTTGTAAGGTTTTGAACCCCTTTGAATTCAAAACTCTCGTCAAAGTTTTGGGTCCTAAATAGTGTGAACACGTGCAAACTGGAAGAGTGAATGCCTGTACCTTGGGTTTTCTGTCTAAGGCTAGAGTGTTCGTACAAATCCACATAATCGGACCAGTCACTCTTACCTGGGAACTCTTGGGGTGAGTGTCCACTTATAGGCGAGCATGTCTTCGCGATACACTATGAGGATCTATTTGCTTTGATTCAGCCTTTGTGTTGTTTGTTTGCTTCGTGGTTCAAACAAATGACCATCAACCATGATTATGGTCGGTAATTGTAACATCCTATTCTTACCCAATGCCATTTCATTTGTTTTCTTTCTTGTTTCCCCTTTTAGAATGCCTACACGACGCGAAAATCCAGTATCTATTGAAGAGCTGGCAGCTGTTATTACACAGCAAATGACTGCTGCATTCCCGAACATCATTGCTCAATGTAACCAAGCCCTCAACAACAATAATGCCTCCTGCAACTTCAAGACGTTCAACTCGGCTAATCCATCAAAGTTTTTTGGGTCTCAAGGAGCGACTGCACTTCTGCAATGGTTCGAGAGTTTAGAGAGCACCTTCAGGCATGTTCAATGCTCAAATGAGCGAAAGGTAGAATTCGCATCCAGCGTCTTTGAGAAACGAGCTTTGACATGGTGGAATGGTGTGATGAGAGATAGCGGTGCCGATGTGGCACTGGCTCAAACGTGGGTCCTCGTCACGAGATCAGGGCCTTAGAAAGGGAATTCGAAGATCTTAAGTAAGACAGCGGTGAACATCGAGCATACACTGATCGATATGAGGAGCTGAGCCTGTTGTGTCCTACCATGGTTACGCCTTTGGATAAGGCAATCGAAAAGTACATTGATGGCCTCCCTGACTCAATACAAGACGTTGTGACTGGTAGCAACCCTACTACAGTTAGACAGGCCATTGAGCTATCTGCAACCTTGACTGAATCTCAAATCAGGAAAGGTAAACTTTTTCGAAAGAGTGACAAGAAACCGGTCGAGGAATCGAAACCAATCGAGGAATCAAAGACCATGGATGAACAGACTGGATCCCCTAAGAGGTCAAAGAAGCGAAAGGCTTCTCAGAACTTCGCCGTGGTCGCTCACAATGATCAAGCCGTCCCCAACCAACCAGCTCAACCCCCTGCTAGGAAGCCATACAATGGAACTGCACCCTTGTGCAACCAATGTAGCCTCCATCATCATACCAATGTAAAGTGCCGCAAATGCCAAACTTGTGGACTTATAGGCCATACAGCAAGAGTCTGCCCAGCTGCAGCTGCACCAAACCAAGCTGGCAACAATCCCGCTCAAGGTTGTTTTCTACCAGGTTCTTGTTTCAACTGTGGCTTGATGGGTCATTTCCGAAGAAATTGCCCAAAGCTTACTAATGCAAATCCAGCACAGGGATGAGCATCTGACTGACTAGAAGGCAACATCGTTTAGAAATAATCACGTCTTATGTATTATTTTCTTTTGTTGTCAAGGTCCAAGAAACAGTTGTTATCGTTGTTTATAAATAAATCTTTTATATACATTGCAATGTATTTATGTGGTTGCATGTATTTATGTGGTTGCATGTATAAACAACATATCCCTTTCAATACCGACAATCAAGGAACCGTATTCCTTGAAGAACAAACTACCCCCAAAATTTTCCCATTCTATGATCTCTTGCGTTTTCCACGAAATTCCTAAGTACCCGTTTCATCCAAGGATACGAAGTACAAGGCGCAAGTTACAACACTAGACGAATACCCAAAGTACCACTATAAATCCTTAATAGGGTACCTAAGGGTATTTCCGTAAGTCCTTAATTGTTGTATACCTTAATTCGAATGTGGTGATTCCTTGTAATCAGAAATCAAATTTTTGGAAAATCATTCTATCTTTTCAAATAGATGTTTAAGGATGTTGAAGTCCATCGACTGGTTTCCATATCCATTTTCAATCGATAACAAGATAATAACAAATTAATAACTGAGTTAAGCAACTATGTGATTATGTGCTTATGTGTTCCCTTTCATGTTTTTGGTGTAATCCAAGTTTTTGTTATCTAAAATCCTTAATGGACTTCTACGTTGTAGTTAAGTCCCTTGGGTTATAAAGTACTACTCCATAATTAGACCCCTTAAGTGGTCTAGTTAAACAGATTGATCCAAAAATCTGGTTAGGAACATCATGTGATGATATAGCTGAAAGGACTCCTTGGTGGCCTAATTAATAAGATCATCTGTCGATCTAATTAAAAGGACCCTATGGTAGTCTAGTCACCCTCATCACAGGTTTGATTTTCCTCCCCTAAACATTACAAGACAAACTGTGCGGACTGTGCAAGGAATTACGTAATTATGGATGCATACATAATTATGGAATTTAGTGCACAGAAACCACAGCGAGTTTTGTCATGTGTCTAGAATTAGCCCTATTCAATTCCATTTCTGAGGAAGCACCCGTTGAAAATGACTCCGTTTGTTCATTTTCGTTTCTGAAGATTTGTCCGTTGAGGAAATGAAAATCCGTTTGAATATCCTTTTTCATTTCCGTTTCTGAGGAAGCACCCGTTGAAAATGACTCCGTCAGTTCATTTTTCGTTTCTGAAGATTGTCCGTTGAGGAAATGAATATCCGTTTGTCTATCATTTTCATTTCCATTTCTGATGAAGCACCCGTTGAAAATGACTCCGTCAGTTCATTTTTCGTTTCTGAAGATTGTCCGTTGAGGAAATGAATATCCGTTTGTCTATCATTTTCATTTCCATTTCTGATGAAGCACCCATTGAAAATGACTCCGTTTGTTCATTTTCGTTTCTAAAGATTGTCCGTTGAGGAAATGAATATCCGTTTGATTATCCTTTTCATTTCCATTTCTGATGAAGCACCCGTTGAAAATGACTCCGTAAGTTCATTTTACGTTTCTGAAGATTGTCCGTTGAGGAAATGAATCCCCGTTTGTTTATTCCTTCATTTTCGTTTCTGAAGAATACTCGTTGAGGAAAATGACCCCGTCTGTTCATTTTTGTTTCTGAAGATTGTCCGTTAAGGAAATGACAGGATTATGCCTTGTATATCTGGTGGTTACTTGACACAAAGTTACAGCTGGACTCCTACGAATAAATTTCGGGACAAAATTTCCTAAAGTAGGGGAGACTGTGACACCTGGGTCACTGCGACCATCAAACAAATGCCAAGCCAATGAAATATTGTATTTCATACTTGGGATCTGTATAAATATGTGTATCTTTTGCACATATCAATTCTTGTTCGATTTCAAGCTCTAAATCGCTTTCTGGAAGGTTATACGCGCACTGATGTGTAAATATAACCAGTTTAATGCAACGAACACTCCGGAATAGTGAAATAGGCTTAACATACCTTAAATAACCCTTACATAACTTAGAAATAAGTTTTGAAGGCTTTGGTATGGCAAAATCAAGTTAAATTGCTTACAGGGACTAAAGTTGACAAACTGCGAAAGTATGCCAATTTGAACTATAACAGACATTCCGGAACATGGCCATAAGTTAAACATACCATAAATATCCTTTACATATCTTAGAAATAGGCTTTGAGGGGTTCGGTGTGCTAAAATAAACTTTTGGGCCATTCAGGGACTAAAAGCGTCAAAAAGTGCACAAGTTTGCATTTTCGCGCATAACTTACGTTCTGACTACATCCGGACATCCAAAAATTTATGTAAGCACTAAAACATTTTATTTTAGTGTTTGGCATAAGAAAAATCCGTTCGTCACGTCATTTGGATCGTTTTTCGCGCTTGTGCGCATTCCGTCATAATTAAGCGAACATCGCGATCGTACGACCAAACGAACCAACATCCGACATATTTTTGAGCATGTTTCATGTACACAATGTTTAGGCATCATTTTAGGGCCTTAAAGTTGGCTTTACGGGCCTTAGAAGTGTCGGGAATGGCCTTAAAACACAACAGGGACCAAAACTGTCATTTCTGAAAGTTGTTTGCTGATCAGACAGGCCAGGCGGCCCGCGTAAACCCAAGGTGATACCTTACGCGGCCCGCGTCAGTCTACCAGACCAGATTCAATGTTTTTAAACAGCTGTTAACAGCCTTTCAAACCCCCAAAGGCCAATGCCACTTGTCAAACTCCTGTGGTGGGGGCAAAATGAGCTACCATAACATTCCTACAAGTGTACGGCTGAGATCAAGGCACGTTATTCGATAAACGATCCTAACGGTTGTCCATTTACTATAAATACCCACCTCAACTTCACTCATTCCTCACAAATCTGATGAAAAGTGCTCTAAGTTGAAGCAAATCACTTCATACCTGAGCTACTCGATCAAGATTTTCTAGCGGGGACCCTTTGTAAGTGTTCCTTCGTTCTTTTATCGCTTTTCTAGTCCGAAAGTCGAACTATGTTTGACTTTCTGCATTGACCAGTTTATGGTCGATGCGAAGTTCGTTTGAACTTCATAACATGAGCGTGATCACGATGGTTATAGTCCTTAGTGACTATACCTACTGATTACCACGATATCTAGGCTCAGTGACGAGTCGTAGTTTCGGCCAAAATGCGTGTTATTGCGTATTTTGTAACCAAACTACTCTTAGGTATCAAAACCGTTTGTTTTGATACCAAACCTGTTTTCTAAACATAGTTAAGCATGTTTTAACATGCTTAGCTCGTCACTTTTAGTTTAGTGCTTATATAGGGTCGTAAGGTAAGCGATCTAAACAATCGCTTATACTTTCGAACCCGACCCGTTTGGTCGATCATTAGGATCCGACCAAGCACATTAGGTGACCATAGTATATAGGGAATAACCTTCCGAGGTTATACCTTATGGTCGCTTCGTTTAAGTAGTTGTATGATAGGTAGTTATATGCCTTAGGTAAATTACCAAAATGCCCTTTTTACGCCAAAATTCATTTTAAGCGTATGTAACATAACTTTTGGTATCTAAACTGATTTAGTAACAATATTAGATATGTTAAGGCATATTTTACTTGTCATAGGACTAGTTAGGCGTTGCGAACGCGTTTTACGCAATCGACGCGTTAAAGTAGCATAAGCTACCTAAACGGGTCGTAATGGGTCGTAAGCACTTAGGCTAGGTTTCATTTAGTATGTAGGCTTTGTTAAACCATACTACATGAGTTCCCATACTCATTTGGTTTACGAGCCCTCATTCTATCCGATCCTCCGATATAGGTCCGGTTTATTAACATAGTTACCTATATTAGGTGCCGTTTGATATCCGTGATCTCTAGCATTGTTTGGTTGTCACTCAAGGACTACTGAGCAAATCTCAAGTGAGTACATAGACCCCTCTTTTACTGTTTTCAAACTGTTTTGGGGTGAAACACATGTGCCTACTTGTTACTTTCATGCTTTCCTGTTTTCACATCATATACTTGCTATGTTTATTAGTACATTTATAGTACATGATTTCAATACATTTTATGCTATGTATGCCCATTGTGTGCATACTTAGTACATCACTTTACAATACATTTAATGCTATGTACGCCCATTGTGTGCATACTTAGTACATTGTTTTACATTACACTTATGTTATGTATGTCCATTACGTGCATACTTAGTACATTGTTTTACATTACACATATGCTATGTGTGACACCTGTGTCACTCCAACCATCAAACAAATTCCAAACCAATGAAATATTGTATTTCATACTTGGGATTTGTAAAAATATGTGTATCGTTTGCACATATCAACTCTTGTTCGATTTCAAGCTCTAAATCGCCCTCTGGAAGGTTATACGCGCACTGATGCGTAGATATAACCAGTTTAATGCAACGAACACTCCGGAATAGTGAAATAGGCTTAACATACCTTAAATAACCTTTACATAACTTAGAAATAAGTTTTGGATGGTTTGGTATGCTGAAAAAAAAGTTAATTCGCTTACAGGGACTAAACTTGACAAACTGTGAAAGTATGCCAATTTGAACTGTAACAGACATTCCGGAACATGACCATAAGTTAAACACACCTTAAATATCCTTTATATACCTTAGAAATAGGCTTTGAGGGGTTCGGTGTGCTAAAATAAACTTTTGGGTCATTCAGGGACTAAAAGTGTCAAAAAATGCACAAGTTTGCATTTTCGCGCATAACTTACGTTCTGAATACATCCGGACATCCAAAAATTTATGTAAGCACTAAAATATTTTATTTTAGTGTTTGGCATAAGAAAAATCCATTCGTTACGTCATTTGGATCGTTTTTCGCGCTTGTGCGCATTTCGTCGTAATTAATCGAACATCGCGTTCGTACGGCCAAACGAACCAACATCCGACATATTTTTGTACATGTTTCAAGTCCACAATGTTTAGACATCATTTTAGGGCCTTAAAGTTGGCTTTACGGGCCTTAGAAGTGTCGGAAATGGGCTTAAACACGTGCATGGGCTGAAACTGTCATTCGGCAAACATGTTTCTGATCTGCAACTCCCAGGCGGCCCGCCTGAGTTTTAGTAGATCCTGAAGCGGGCTGCGTCCGCCTCCCTGATCAGATTAGATCGAACAGTCAGCAGTTTCCATCTGTTTGATCCTCACCCACACATTCTCAACTGCACATTCAGCTCATTTAGACCCATTTTTAGTCACCATGAGTTTCCGACAAGTGTACGCATGGGATTCGAGCACGGTTTCCATGAAACGATCCTAACGGTTCGGGTATTCCTATAAATACCCATCCACCCCAACCTCATTTCTCACAAGAATCTGGATTTGAGAGCTCTAAGTTGAAACCATTGTTTCATACCTGAGTTCTTGGATCGAGATTAGCATTCGGGGACCCTTCGTAAGTATTCTTTCGTTCTTTTATTGCTTTTCGAGTCTTTTCGAGTCTGAAAGTCAAACTTTGTTTGACTTTCTGCGTTGACCAGTTTATGGTCAATGCGAAGTTCGTTTGAACTTCTCAACGTGAGTGTAATCACGTTGGTTATAGTCCCTTGGGACTATGCCTACTGATTACCACGTTGTCTAGGGTCGTAGGGTAGGCGATCTGATAAATCGCCTATACCTTCGAACCCAACCCATTTGGTTGATCATTAGGATCCGACCAAACACATTAGGTGACCATAGTAGGTAGGGAATAACCTTCCGAGGTTATACCTTATGGTCGCTTCGTTAAGTAGTTGTATGATAGGTAGTTTATATGCCTTAGGTAAATTATCAGAATACCCTTTTCATGTATAATTGGTAATTAAGCATATGTAACCTAAACTTTTGTCACATAACTGATTATGTAACATGTTTAGGCATATAACACTTGTCATAGGACTAGTTAGACGTTCCGAACGCGTTTCACGCGAACGACGCGTTAAAGTAGCATAAGCTACCTTAATGGGTCGCGATGGGTCGAAAGCACTTATGTTAGGTTTCATTTAGTATGTAGGCTTTGTTAAACCATATTACACGAGTCTCCACACTCGTTTGGTTTACGAACCCTCATTCTATCCGATCCTCCGATTTAGGTCCGGTTTATTAACATAGTTACCTATATTAGGTGCCGTTTGATATCCGTGATCTCTAGCATTGTTTGGTTGTCACTCAAGGACTACTGAGCATTCTCAAGTGAGTACATAGACCCCTCTTTTACTGTTTTCCAAACTGTTTTGGGGTGGAACACATGTGCCTACTTGTTACTTTCAAGCTTTCCTGTTTTCATATCATATACTGGCTATGTTTATTAGTACATTTATAGTACATGATTTCATTACATTTTATGCTAGGTGTGCCCATTGTGTGCATTACTTAGTACATCGTTTTACATTACATTTCATGCTAGGTGTGCCCATTGTGTGCATTACTTAGTACATCGTTTTACATTACATTTCATGCTACGTATGTCTATTGTTGCATACTTAGTACAGGTCACCTGCTACGTATGTCTATTTGTTGCATACTTAGTACATTTGTTATTCATCACATGCTTACATTTTGGATACATATTACATGATTTACATTAGACATGAACATTTTACTTTGGTAGTTTGGTTTGAGTAAGTGATTAAGTAACGAGGCGTGTGTAATATGATACAAGCATGGTGGATACGCCGCTGGTACTTCCTATATATAAGTGTTTGTATGGTATTACATATCGTAGCGTTATTTGAATCATTTCAGTTTGAGACATAGAACATTTTATACAAATAACATACTTTTCACAAGACATTGATTTATAAACAACTTATCTTATACAAATACATTTTACATGGTTATTCATTTAACCATACATTATTCACTTATTTATACATATCATCTGATCTTATTGTTTTTCAAATGATTTACAAGACAAAGCAAATTACAAGGTTCATGACTAAACATTTTCTCAAACATAAGTCATGAAACCTATTTTCACAAAACCTATGTATCTCACAGGCATTTTTATGCTGACGTACCTATTTTCACATGTGTTTTTCAGGAGATGATGCATAGCACTTATCAAGACATACTTAGGCGGACCTGTGCCTTAGTGACTTAAAACGAGACAAGAACTAGTTAAATTTTGTTATGTACTCTTTATTTCTTGTTTAAAGACAATGTAACTCGCTTGTTTAATGAATAAAACGAAACTTAATTTCCATAGTTGTGAAACATTAATTCTGTTACAACACTCCCCGACGTTTCCGCCACGTTTTGTATGTTCCACGTGGTCGGGGTGTGACAGAAAAGATGGTATCAGAGCCAATGGTTATAGGGAATTAGGTTATTAGTAATGCTTTGACCTAGTCTATAACCTTCTTAGGACCCTAACGCGAGTTTACTTGCGTTTAGTCATAAAACGATACCGTCACCTATCCTTAGGCGACGACCACAACAAGAACATAAATTTCAAAACCGCTTCGAAAACTAATCATTTGTTCTAGGATGATTGATTACTAGGTTTTGAACCCTCTATTGTAAGGTTTTGAACCCTCTGTTATAAGGTTTTGAACCCCTTTGAATTTTCAAAACTCTCGTCAAGGTTTTGGGTTTTAAATAATGTGAACACGTGCAAACTGGAAGGGTGAATGCCTGTATTCTAGGTTTTATGTCTAGGCAAGCACTTCGTATACATCTCATCAGACGCGAGACCAGTTGTGCTTACCTGGGAATTCTTGGGATGAGCGTTCACTTATAGGCGAGCATGTCTTCGCGATACATTATTTTTGACCTATTTACTTTGATTTTTCACTGTGTGTCGTTTGTTGCTTTGTAGTAACAAACAAATGACCACTATCCTTGCTTTCATCAGATTTGTTTCATCTCATTCTTTTCGTCTAATTCTCTCACTCGTTTCCTTTCATGTTCTTCTCTTTTAGAATGCCTCCACGACGCGAAAATCCGGTATCTATTGACGATCTGGCAGCTGTCATTACACAGCAAATAACTGCTGTAATCCCAACCATCGTTGCCCAATGTCACCAAGCTATCAACAACAATAATGCTCTCTGCAGCTTCAAGACGTTCAACTCGGCCAAGCCATCAAAGTTTTCTGGGTCTCAAGGAGCGACTGCACTTCTGCAATGGTTCGAGAGTCTAGAGAGCACTTTCAGGCATGTTCAATGTCCAAACGAGCGAAAGGTAGATTTCGCATCTAGTGTCTTTGAGAAACGAGCTTTGACGTGGTGGAACGGTGTGGTGAGAGATAGGGGTGCCGATGTGGCACTGGCTCAAACATGGGAAGAACTTAGAGCACTGATGATGAAGGAATTCTGTCCTCGTCACGAGATCAGGGCCTTGGAAAGGGAATTTGACGATCTTAAGCAAGACAGCGGTGAACATCGAGCATACACTGATCGATATGAGGAGCTGAGCCTGTTGTGTCCTACCATGGTTACGCCTTTGGATAAGGCGATCGAAAAATACATTGATGGTCTCCCTGACTCAGTTCAGGACATTGTTACCGGTAGTAACCCCACTACGGTTAGGCAGGCCATTGAGCTATCTGCAACGTTGACTGAATCTCAGATCAGGAAACGTAAGCTTTTCCGAAAGGGTGACAAGAAACCGATCGAGGAATCAAAGACCATGGATGAACAGACTGGATCCCTTGAGAGGTCAAAGAAGCGAAAGGCTTCTCAGAACTTCGCCATGGTCGCTCACAGTGGTCAAGCCATCCCCAAACAACCAGCTCAACCCCGTGCTAGGAAGCCATACAATGGAACTTCACCTTTGTGCAACCGATGTAACCTTTATCATCATGTTAATGTGAAGTGCCACGAATGCCAAATTTGTGGACGTAAAGGTCATACAGCAAAAGTTTGCGTAGCAGCAGTTGCACCAAATCAAGCTGACAACAAACCTGCTCGAGCTCGCTTTCCACCAGGTTCTTGCTACAAGTGTGGCGAGATGGGACATTTCCGAAGAAATTTCCCAAAGCGTGCTAATGCTAATCCAGCACAGAGATGAGCATCTGACCGACTAGAAGACAACACTCTTTAGAAATAATCACATCTTATGTATTATTTTCTTTTGTTGTCAAGGTCCATGAAACAGTTGTTAACATTGTTTATAAATAAATCTTTTATTTACATTACAATGTATTTATGTGGTTGTATGCATAAACAACATATCCCCTACAATACCGACAATCAAGGAATCGTATTCCTTGAAAAGCAAACTACCCCCAAAATTCTTCCATTTTACAATTTCTTGCGTTTTCCACAAAGATCCTAAGTACCCGTCTCTTGCAAAGAAACGAAGTACAAGGTGCAAGTTATAACTCTGTACGAATACCCCAAGTACCACTATAAATTCTTAATAGGGTACCTAAGGGTATTTCCGTATGTCCTAAATTATTGTGTACCTTAATTCGAACATTACGTTTTCTTGAAAACGAAAATCGAATTTTTGGTAGATCATCCTATCTTCATGGATGGATTCTTGAAATGATTAAAGTGCCAAATGAAATTCACGAATTGGATTCCTGGTGTGCTTTAAGTATCCGCGTCCAAAGATAACGAATTAATAACCAAGTTAAACAACTATGTGATTATGTGCTTATGTGTTTTCTTTTATGTTTTTGTGTAATCCAAGTTTTTGTTATCCAAATCCTCGTAGAATCTTTCATATCTTCGTATAAGGGATTCATAGTAGGATATCCAAAGGTGCTATATTAAATCCTCAATGGGCTTGTATGTAATAGTAAAGACCCTTGGATTATATTGTACCATTCCATAATTAGACCCCTGAGTGGTCTAGGTAAACAGATTGATCCAAAAATCTGGTTAGGAATATCATGTGATGATATAGCTGAAAGGACTCCTTGGTGGCCTAATTAAAAAGGATCCTTTGTCGATCTAATTAAAAGGACCCTATGGTAGTCTAGTCACACACATCACAGGTTTGATTTTTCCTCCCCTTCACATTACAAACAAACTGTGCGGACTATGCAAGGAATTGCGTAATTATGGATGCATACATAATTATGAAATTCAGTGCACGGAAACCACAACGAGTTTTGTCATGTGTCTAGAGTTCATTTCGTCCATTTTCAGTTCTGAAGAAGTGTTGGAAAATGACTCATTTTGTTCATTTTCGGTTCTGAAGAAGTGGTGGAAAATGACTCATTTCGTTCATTTTCGGTTCTGAAGAAGTGGTGGAAAATGACTCATTTCGTTCATTTTCGGTTCTGAAGAAGTGGTGGAAAATGACTCATTTCGTTCATTTTCGGTTCTGAAGAAGTGGTGGAAAATGACTCATTTCGTTCATTTTCGGTTCTGAAGAAGTGGTGGAAAATGACTCATTTCGTTCATTTTCGGTTCTGAAGAAGTGGTGGAAAATGACTCATTTTGTTCATTTTCGGTCATGAAGAAGTGGTGGAAAATGACTCATTTCGTTCATTTTCGGTTCTGAAGAAGTGGTGGAAAATGACTAATTTCGTTCATTTTCATTTCTAAAGAATGCCTGTTGAAAATAACTCCGTTCATTTTTCATTTTTGAAAAATGTCCGTTAAAGAGAAATAACAGGATTATGCCTTGCTTATCTTTGATGGTTATTTAACACAAAGCCACAGATAGACTCCTACGAATGAATTTCGGGACGAAATTTCCTAAAGTAGGGGAGACTGTGACACCTGTGTCACTCCAACCATCAAACAAATGCCAAACCAATGAAATATTGTATTTCATACTTGGGATTTGTAAAAATATGTGTATCGTTTGCACATATCAACTCTTGTTCGATTTCAAGCTCTAAATCGCCCTCTGGAAGGTTATACGCGCACTGATGCGTAGATATAACCAGTTTAATGCAACGAACACTCCGGAATAGTGAAATAGGCTTAACATACCTGAAATAACCTTTACATAACTTAGAAATAAGTTTTGGATGGTTTGGTATGCTGAAAAACAAGTTAATTCGCTTACAGGGACTAAACTTGACAAACTGCGAAAGTATGCCAATTTGAACTGTAACAGACATTCCGGAACATGACCATAAGTTAAACACACCTTAAATATCCTTTATATACCTTAGAAATAGGCTTTGAGGGGTTCGGTGTGCTAAAATAAACTTTTGGGTCATTCAGGGACTAAAAGTGTCAAAAAATGCACAAGTTTGCATTTTCGCGCATAACTTACGTTCTGAATACATCCGGACATCCAAAAATTTATGTAAGCACTAAAATATTTTACTTTAGTGTTTGGCATAAGAAAAATCCTTTCGTTACGTCATTTGGATCGTTTTTCGCGCTTGTGCGCATTTCGTCGTAATTAATCGAACATCGCGTTCGTACGGCAAAACGAACCAACATCCGACATATTTTTGAACATGTTTCAAGTCCACAATGTTTAGACATCATTTTAGGGCCTTAAAGTTGGCTTTACGGGCCTTAGAAGTGTCGGAAATGGGCTTAAACACGTGCAGGGGCTGAAACTGTCATTCTGCAAACATGTTTCTGATCTGCAACTCCCAGGCGGCCCGCCTGAGTTTTAGTAGATCCTGAAGCGGGCCGCGTCCGCCTCCCTGATCAGATTAGATCGAACAGTCAGCAGTTTCCAGCTGTTTGATCCTCACCCACACATTCTCAATTGCACATTCAGCTCATTTAGACCCATTTTTAGTCACCATGAGTTTCCGACAAGTGTACGCATGGGATTCGAGCACGGTTTCCATGAAACGATCCTAACGGTTCGGGTATTCCTGTAAATACCCATCCACCCCAACCTCATTTCTCACAAGAATCTAGATTTGAGAGCTCTAAGTTGAAACCATTGTTTCATACCTGAGTTCTTGGATCGAGATTAGCATTCGGGGACCCTTCGTAAGTATTCTTTCGTTCTTTTATTGCTTTTCGAGTCTGAAAGTCAAACTTTGTTTGACTTTCTGCGTTGACCAGTTTATGGTCAATGCGAAGTTCGTTTGAACTTCGCAACGTGAGTGTAATCACGTTGGTTATAGTCCCTTGGGACTATGCCTACTGATTACCACGTTGTCTAGGGTCGTAGGGTAGGCGATCTGATAAATCGCCTATACCTTCGAACCCGACCCATTTGGTCGATCATTAGGATCCGACCAAACACATTAGGTGACCATAGTAGGTAGGGAATAACCTTCCGAGGTTATACCTTATGGTCGCTTCGTTAAGTAGTTGTATGATAGGTAGTTTATATGCCTTAGGTAAATTACCAGAATACCCTTTTCATGTATAATTGGTAATTAAGCATATGTAACCTAAACTTTTGTCACATAACTGATTATGTAACATGTTTAGGCATATAACACTTGTCATAGGACTAGTTAGACGTTCTGAACGCGTTTCACGCGAACGACGCGTTAAAGTAGCATAAGCTACCTTAATGGGTCGCGATGGGTCGAAAGCACTTATGTTAGGTTTCATTTAGTATGTAGGCTTTGTTAAACCATATTACACGAGTCTCCACACTCGTTTGGTTTACGAACCCTCATTCTATCCGATCCTCCGATTTAGGTCCGGTTTATTAACATAGTTACCTATATTAGGTGCCGTTTGATATCCGTGATCTCTAGCATTGTTTGGTTGTCACTCAAGGACTACTGAGCATTCTCAAGTGAGTACATAGACCCCTCTTTTACTGTTTTCCAAACTGTTTTGGGGTGGAACACATGTGCCTACTTGTTACTTTCAAGCTTTCCTGTTTTCATATCATATACTGGCTATGTTTATTAGTACATTTATAGTACATGATTTCATTACATTTTATGCTAGGTGTGCCCATTGTGTGCATTACTTAGTACATCATTTTACATTACATTTCATGCTAGGTGTGCCCATTGTGTGCATTACTTAGTACATCGTTTTACATTACATTTCATGCTACGTATGTCTATTGTTGCATACTTAGTACAGGTCACCTGCTACGTATGTCTATTTGTTGCATACTTAGTACATTTGTTATTCATCACATGCTTACATTTTGGATACATATTACATGATTTACATTAGACATGAACATTTTACTTTGGTAGTTTGGTTTGAGTAAGTGATTAAGTAACGAGGCGTGTGTAATATGATACAAGCATGGTGGATACGCCGCTGGTACTTCCTATATATAAGTGTTTGTATGGTATTACATATCGTAGCGTTATTTGAATCATTTCAGTTTGAGACATAGAACATTTTATACAAATAACATACTTTTCACAAGACATTGATTTATAAACAACTTATCTTATACAAATACATTTTACATGGTTATTCATTTAACCATACATTATTCACTTATTTATACATATCATCTGATCTTATTGTTTTTCAAATGATTTACAAGACAAAGCAAATTACAAGGTTCATGACTAAACATTTTCTCAAACATAAGTCATGAAACCTATTTTCACAAAACCTATGTATCTCACAGGCATTTTTATGCCGACGTACCTATTTTCACATGTGTTTTTCAGGAGATGATGCATAGCACTTATCAAGACATACTTAGGCGGACCTGTGCCTTAGTGACTTAAAACGAGACAAGAACTAGTTAAATTTTGTTATGTACTCTTTATTTCTTGTTTAAAGACAATGTAACTCGCTTGTTTAATGAATAAAACGAAACTTAATTTCCATGGTTGTGAAACATTAATTCTGTTACAACACTCCCCGACGTTTTCGCCACGTTTTGTATGTTCCACGTGGTCGGGGTGTGACACTATGTATGTCCATTACGTGCATACTTAGTACATTGTTTTACATTGCATTTCTGTTGCATATGCTCATCCAGCATATGAACACATTATACTACATTTTGAACTGTTGTAACCATTTGACTATGTGAACCGTCGTAACCATGTGATTATATGAACCATTTGTAACTATTGAACCGTGTGAACCATTTGTATCTGTTGACATGATTTACATTTGACAATAGACATTTGACTATACATAAACATTTCTGCAATTGTTAAACATTACATCTTGATGGTTTGATTTGAGTAAGTGATTTAAGTAACGAGGCGTGTGTAATATGATACAAGCATGGTGGATACGCCGCTGGTACTTCCTATATATAAGTGTTTGTATGGTATTACATATCGTAGCGTTATTTGAATCATTTTAAATTGAGACATATAACATTTTATACAAATAACATACTTTTCACAAGACATTGTTTTACAAACAACTTATCTTATACAAACTCATCTAACATGGTTATTCATTTAACCTTACATTTATTTATACATATCATCTGATCTTATCGTTTTTCCAATGGTTTACAAGACAAAGCAAATTACAAAGTTCATGACTAAACATTTTCTCAAACATAAGTCATGAATTTTATTTTCACAAAACCTATGTATCTCACAGGCATTTTTATGCTGACGTACCTATTTTCACATGTGTTTTCAGGAGATGATGCATAGGACTTATCAAGACATACTTAGGCGGACCTGTGCCTTAGTGACTTAAAACAAGACAAGAACTAGTTAATTTATGTTATGTACTCTTTGTTTCTTGTTTAAAACGATGTAAACTCTCTTGTTTGATTAATAAAACGAAACTTCAATTGCCATGGATTTGAAACAATTAATTCTGTTACAACACTCCCCGATGTTTCCGCCACGTTTCGTTGTCTCACGTGGTCGGGGTGTGAGACGTGACGCCTAGGGGGCTAGGTGTCACGCCTAGGTCCTTCTGATCAGCAACCAGTTTCCAAAGTTTCCAATTCAGTCCCCGTTGTGTATTAAGGCCATTTCCGACATGTTTAAGGCTCGTTAAGCCATTTTCAAGGCCCTAAAATGATTTCTAAACATTGTGGACATGAAACATGCTCAAAAATATCCCGGATGTCGGTTTGTTTGGTCGTACGATCGCGATGTTTGCTTAATTACGACGAAATGCGCATAAGCGCGAAAAACGATCCAAATTGCGCGACGAATGGATTTTTCTCATGCCAAACACTAAAATAAAATATTTTAGTGCTTACATAAATTTTTGGATGTCCGGATGTATTCAGAATGCAAGATATGCGCGAAAGTGCAAACTTGTGCACTTTTTGACGCTTTTAGTCCCTGAATGACCCAAAAGTTTATTTTAGCACACCGAACCCCTCAAAGCCTATTTCTAAGCTATGTAAAGGATATTTATGGTATGTTTAACTTATGGTCATGTTCCAGAATGTCTGTTACAGTTCAGATTGGCATACTTTCGCAGTTTGTCAAATTTAGTCACTGTAAGCGAATTAACTTGATTTTGCCATACCAAAGCCTTCAAAACTTATTTCTAAGTTATGTAAAGGTTATTTAGGGTATGTTAAGCCTATTTCACTATTCTGGAGTGTTCGTTGCATTAAACTGGTTATATTTACGCATCAGTGCGCGTATAACCTTCCAGAAAGCGATTTAGAGCCCGAAATCGAACAAGAATTGATATGTGCAAATGATACACATATTTATTGTGACAACCCGAACCCCTGATCCTGATCGTCGAGAAACGAGCATTTTATTAATGCTCGTAGTCACTATTATTTATTTATTTATTATTGATGTTATCGTCATCATTTCATAAAATGATAATAATCTGCAACGGGAGTTTCAATTACTTATGAATAAGTTAATATAACCGGGCCAATCGGTTTGAGCGACGCATAGTCGTTTAAACGGGTTCGCACTTGGGCTAGGCCCAAGCCAACTAACCTAAAAACCCTACCCTTTAAATTTAAGCTTAAACCTCCCACCTCCTTCATTTTTGCAAAAGCCCAAAACCTTAATAGTAGCAAACAGCCGACACCATATATCTATCCTGTTTCCCTCCCATCTCTTCTCTGCATTTTGTTTTGGAGAAACCCTAAAACACCTCCTCTCGATCACTCTACCTGTAGACACAAGGAGAAATGACAAACACTCTCTCACATATTACTCTCACACCTCTCGATCTCCCTCATCTTTCTCTCTATGATCAATGACCGGAAACCCTGGGGACTCTGGCAGCTGTCGGCGGTTCGTCTTGTCAGGCGAGACCCCCCCTGCTTCTTCCTTTCTCCGGTGAAACGACAACTACCCCCACCCCTTCGTCGACGAAACAGACCACCCCACAACCTTCCAGTGGTGGTGAGCAGCGAGCGACAACAAGATCAGAAGAGCCGACGGAGAGAGAGAACGAGAAAGGAGATTGACGACGACGAACGCCGTTTTCCGGCGACTCATGCCGATGGCAGCGCCGCCGTGGCGGCGGCGGTGGTGCTCTGATTCGACAAGAAATTCCAGTAAACCCGTTTCCTTTTTATTTTCATGAAGCTTGAAGATGATGATGTTTAGCTCAGATCTGAGATATGTTCGGTTCACCAGATTCGTCTCGGTCAGTTTTATACCACTGCTTGTTCTTGTGTTTTGGTCTTGTATAATGGTTGGCAGTTTGTTCGATTCATGTATTTGATGATTTTAGATGTGTGATTTTGAGATGATGATGGTTGTACTAGAATACGTCGTGACCAACTGCTTGTTTATAATTTCATCCTCTTGTACTATGTGTTGGTTTAAAATCAATATGTGTCTGTTTGTTTTGATTTGGTATAAAGAATAGTGTAAAGAATAGTGTGCACATAACTGATGGTAAACTGTTGGTTTAGATACACTAGTGTATGTTTAATTGTTAAATTAGGGCCTAAATAGAAATGTTAATTTATGATTCTTATGGGTAACTAAAAATAGGGGCAGTCCTTGTAAACATGTTATCGAACAATTGATCCCGATAGACGGTGCGCATGCTTATGTGATGATGATGATGATTATAGGAGTTCTCATAGGTGAAATAAATGAGGGTATTATGTTGATAAAATAGTGTTAAAAATTATTTAGAATAGATTTGTTTGCACTAGTGTGAATAAATTAAATGAAGAACATGACGAACTATTTGAAGGTGCTATGAATATTTGAATTTTGCTGTTTTGATCCAAATTGGTAATGTACGGTATAGGGAACATGTTAATAAAATCTGATTGGGCAGTACTGTTAAGGAAATTTGATTGGGTAGCACCATTCTGAGCATTCTAGAAAGATTCCTCAATGGTCTCGACTCAATAGATGTTTTATCCCAGTTGCGACTCGAGACCATTGAACGACGACTCGAGATCAAGCATGCACATTAGGGGCTCGATACCAACTTGGTTGCGACTCGAGATCTCCTAGTCTCGATTCGAGACATGACTCGAGACCCCGAGGTCCCGACTCATGCATGAACTACTCGAGATCATCTACTTGATACTCGAAACCTCTTGGTTACGACTCGAGACCTCATGATCTCGAGTCGAGACCACCCGGCTCCGACTGAACTGGTTTTGTGGGCCAGTTTGGTTATTGGGCCGCACACAGTTAGATGATATGTTTTGGACTATGTGTTATTGTTACCATTACTGTACAGTTATCCAAACTATGTGTGCTACGTGATGTGTGTTTAACTTTACTACATGCCACTACTAGGTGACTGTTTATACGATTTGGACAGGCCCAATAACATTAGTGGGCCTTATGCACTACGTGTTAACTGATGTTTTGGACTGTGTGTTAGTATTAATGTCTAACTGTTACTATTCAACTGTTTACATGCTAGAATAGGCCCAATAACGTATATGCTAGTGTGACTTACGTGCTATGTGTTAGATACGTGTAGTTGTACGTGATATTACTTGCACGCGAACCTAATAAATATTTATAAACCATAATAGGGTATGGTTGACCAACATAACACTAGTAAATTGTCAACCGAGCAAAACAAGGTGAGTTCACTACTTTTTACTTAAAGCATGCGTTCCCGGTGGTTGGGAAACGGAACGAAACACTTTTCCTGGTTTGGGATTGCTTACTATCTCCTTGTGCGGGATACGGTATTTCTTTCTCCTTGTGTGGGATACGGGTAACAACGCTATCTCCTTGTGAGGGATACAAAACTACTTTTCTCCCCTTATGCGGGACTCTTAGTTAATTACTGTTTGTACGGAAATGCAACGAGCAACACTAAACGAAACTCTATCACTCAAGTCCCTACTACTTAATACCGATTAGTTGCCGGGGCCAGGCGAACGGATTATTAGTTGATAGCGCTATTTAGGTGTAACCAGCCTCACACCAACCCTTGTTACTGGGAACGGGAGTGAACTAATAGACTCAGGCAAACCGTCAATGATGATAGAACATTGACAAACGGGGCACTGCGGAAACGTACTGTTAAGTAAGTATTCGGTATTGGAAAAACAGTTTAGTCGCTCACTTATGGGGTAGCTCCCCATGGCATGTATAAACGGATAAATTAACTGGTTAAAGCAAGTTTTTGGAATTAAAAACTGAAAAACTACAAACACGTGAACTCGCCAACGTTATGTTGACACTCTACTGCATGCTTTGCAGGTTGCTCGATACAGCTCTGGACGGACGTTGCAATCGGATGGAGTGCGTGGTTCGTAAGTTCCATATGAACAACTTGTGGTTTTAAATTACGATGTGTTCTTTCCTTTCCGCTGCAAAGTCAACTATGTTTTGAAAAATTTAAAATTGGTCGCTAATTATGCCATTATTTGTAATAATAACTAAACGGTTCAAAATAATTAGTGGCTAAGATCCTGGTCGTCACACGCCTCGCGGTAATACCCCGCATGTGGATTTTGAGGGTGTGACAGATTGGTATCAGAGCCATTGGTTATAGCGAACTAGGTTTTAAATATAAAATATTTTTGGTTTGGGAAATAAAATATTTTTATATGAAAACCAGACTATAACCGTTCTTTAGTGAAAACCACAACGATACCACACTCCGGATTGCAAGGTTCGTCAACCTCAGATGCTCACCTGGTAATGGTATGCTAACGGCATTTACTTGTGCATAACTTATGTGTGTGAACACGCATGAGTGTATGTGTATAATTAGCATATATGTGTTAGTATGTATGCGTATATTTAGTAATTAACACAGTGGATCATACGAAGACTAGGCTAGCGTGTTACGTGTTAAACAGGAGCGAGTCCTCCTAGAACCGGTTCGAAACCACGATACGCTAAGAGCAAGGAACTAGTTATTTCGAGCCCTCGTCCATGTATTTCCTGATATCACCCAGGGATTAGAACGAATCGACGCGGTGAACGATTACTCGATATACCTGCTCAGGAAAGGTCTGCTACGGACCACATAGAAAAGTTACGTGATCGAATCGACGAAGGGGAGCCACCCCTATATCAGGTAACGTTAGAAGGAACGACGACGCCATTCACCTCCTTCCTACTCACACGTTTCTTCTTCCCAACTCAAGCAGTGTGGCTTGTTCCCTCATCCGACTGATCACCTGGATTCTTGAAGCGTTCTAGTAAGAGTACACCGTTCAGATTTCTGTTTTGTACGTCTCGAACACGAGAAGCATGCGCGGTGTATGTTTCTCATAGCTGTGCCAACAATCGTATCACCCTTCCATCGACCACAAAGTTAATTCCCCTAATTCCTTGTTACATGGTAAATCCTTATTCAAGTTCAACCTTATACCTTAGCACGCCCCAAAACCCAGCAAAGTGATATCTTTCCCTCAAACCGACGTATTTGAAGACGTGACGACACGAATATACGAGCCATTCAACCCACCGACGAGTACGGTGACCTAGATGCTTACCTTATCCTTCATTCGCCAGAACCGCTATTCTTTGACAACTTTTCTGATTTCCGTGGATCCTTTCGCTAGCTTTTGTACGAATTCGCGCTACTTGCTCAAGATGGTATCCCCGCTTCTATCATTTCTTTATCACGACAACCACGTTTCTTCGTGTAGAAACTATGACCAGATCTCTCTTCAGTTTGGTGAATTCAACAAACTCGACCTTTAGTCAACAAACTTTTTATCCCCTGAAATTCAACAATGTGTTACCTCAATCGTACTTTCCTGAAAACCTGTTTTCACAGTTTCACATCGAAACCCCCCTCCTCATACTGAGACCTTGACCAGATTTCCCTCTAGTTTGGGGAAATTCAGCAAACTCGACTGCTAGTCAATAAACTTCTTGAATCTTAAAAATTGTGACGTGTAATCCAAACGTATCCTTTCAGACATGTTTTTATTACCTTACATGGAAGCCTTTCGACGACACAAGCACTACTTCGGACTCGTCCTCACGACTTCGGTAGCCTATTCAAATTTGGTTACTTACCGGTTTGGGAGATCACAAACTCGTTTTTCGCATACGGCTCACCTCAGAACATCTTGTTAGACGTTTTAGTGAACCTAAACCCCCCCGACCCATACGACGACCGTCCTTCTCTATCATTGGTTCTTGTTGTGCCATTCATACTGACGTAACAACTCTTATCGGCAAAACGACGTTCTTTATCCTAATCGCCCACGGCTTGTGTACGACCAGCTACCTCGTCGACATCAGATGAATCCTTAATTGCCGATTCCAAAGCCCTCATGTTTTGCCTCAAGTTTGAACGCATCGATTGCGACTATCCTTCTTTCAAATTCTCGCTACTTGCATTATGTTTCACGGATTCCATGATCCTTATCCTACTCTACCCTGCACAAATCTCCGTTTGGATGAATTACTTCCTACGAATGTTACTCGTTGGGGTAACGAGCCAAGGACACCCCGGGGGTAACGGGTATCGCAAGCACTGTTCTTCGAACTCGGTACAATCAACACTCAGTTACGACGCTCGAATCTATTCCATCCTGTAAAAAATTCGACGCCTGTTTCTTTCGACGACATCTGAAACTACTACGAAAACCAGAGGTAGTCCGAACGACTCCTCCGCTTTACCATGGTACTTCTACGACTCAAACCGCCTGCGTTAAGTTTTCAACGCGTGACTTTTAACGTCGCAAAGCCCGCTCTTCTCGATCGCATACGCAACCCCTCACGATTTAGACTCGAAAGAGTATCACCTGACATTAGAGAGATGCTCAGCGACCCGCAACTCCAGCAATTGGAAGGAAATCTATGAGGTGCTTCTATTTTATTCTATCCTGTCCAAGGCATTGATGAAATGTCTGCCAGTAACGGTACGCGACCAAAGAAACCAACAAGTTTTCGAACTTGCAACCATCTACTTGATAGAAGTAGATATTAGGCACGGGATACCGACTCCTCTTATATCTTATCGTAACCCACGTTTTGCATCCGATCCGTCGCAAGGCTGTGCACAAAAGACTTTTGGCTCACTGTTAAGCATGAACACCGCTTATCGCCCGCAAACTGATGGTCGGGCCAAACGCACCATCCAAACACTCAAAGGCATGCTAAGAACATGTGTTATCGACCGTGGATACGAGTAACACTTCCCTTTTGTAGAATTCCCTTCCAACAACTGCTACCGCACTAGCATTCAGACAGCACCATTTGAGGCATTGCACGAACGCAAATGCCAGTCACCTCTATGTTGGGCGGAAGCCAAATTACCGGCCCAGAACTTGTACTTGACACAACGGGTAGGATTGCCCAGAACAGACAATGCATGGCGGCAGCTCTAGGCCGTCAGAAAGGCTACGCGGATAAGCATAGGAAACCTCTAGAATTCCTAATCGGTGACTGGGTTCTACTTAAAGTTTCACCCTGCAAGGGTGTGGTACGCTTTGGCAAACATGGCAAGCTTAATCCGCGAGGAATTGGACCATTCGAAATTATCGAGAGGATCGGTAAAGTTGCTTACAGACTAAACCTGCCTAAAAAGCTGAATGCGGTGCACAACGTCCTTCACATGCCTAATCTGAAGAAGTGTCTGTCCGACGAAACTTTCATTGTACCTTTTTGGGAACTCGTGATCAGCAACCGGCTACGCTTCATTGAGAAACCGGTTGAGAACAGGGATCAAGAAATCAAAACCCTCGAGCGTAGTGTAACCAACAGACCGAGTTCGTTGGAACTCACGCCATGGCCTAGAGTTTACCTGGGAATGAGAAAACCAGATGATGCGCACGTATCCCCAGTTGTCTGCAAACATTACTTCCAGCACTGAAGCTACAACTGAAATTTCTAGAAGAAATTTCAAGCCAACAAGGGGATTATGTGACACCCCACGAAAACGTTTAAACAAACTAGCTTGTCAGTGGCTGCGCGCTAAATTTCGGGATGAAATTTCTTGAACTTGGGGATAATGTGACACTTCGGGTTTTCCTGTACGTTTCTTGGATGCTATAATTAAATTTGTGAAATTCTATACTATGTGAAATACGTACAAACTCTTGGAATCTTATGCTACTTGACCGTCTATGCGATGTGACCTTATGTGTTATGTGGCTTACATGTTTATTTTGTGATCTTTTGTGAACTACGTGTATGTACGTATGACACTAGGTTATCAGCGAGTCTATAATTAGAGCGAATCGTGTGTCTTAGCTTAAATTTCGAGGACGAAATTCCTGTAACATGGGGAGAATGTGACAACCCGAACCCCTGATCCTGATCGTCGAGAAACGAGCATTTTATTAATGCTCGTAGTCACTTTTATTTATTTATTTATTATTGATGTTATCGTCATCATTTCATAAAATGATAATAATCTGCAACGGGAGTTTCAATTACTTATGAATAAGTTAATATAACCGGGCCAATCGGTTTGAGCGACGCATAGTCGTTTAAACGGGTTCACACTTGGGCTAGGCCCAAGCCAACTAACCTAAAAACCCTACCCTTTAAATTTAAGCTTAAACCTCCCACCTCCTTCATTTTTGCAAAAGCCCAAAACCCTAATAGTAGCAAACAGCCGACACCATCTATCTATCCTGTTTCCCTCCCATCTCTTCTCTGCATTTTGTTTTGGAGAAACCCTAAAAAACCTCCTCTCGATCACTCTACCTGTAGACACAAGGAGAAATGACAAACACTCTCTCACATATTACTCTCACACCTCTCGATCTCCCTCATCTTTCTCTCTATGATCAATGACCGGAAACCCTGGGGACTCTGGCGGCTGTCGGCGGTTTGTCTTGTCAGGCGAGACCCCCCCCTGCTTCTTCCTTTCTCCGGTGAAATGACAACTACCCCCACCCCTTCGTCGACGAAACAGACCACCCCACAATCTTCCGGTGGTGGCGAGCAACGAGCGACAACAAGATCAGAAGAGCCGACAGAGAGAGAGAGAACGAGAAAGGAGATTGACGGCGACGAACGCCGTTTTCCGGCGACTCATGCCGATGGCAGCGCCGCCGTGGTGGCGGCGGTGGTACTCTGATTCGACATGAAATTCCAGTAAACCCGTTTCCTTTTTATTTTCATGAAGCTTGAAGATGATGATGTTTAGCTCAGATCTGAGATATGTTCGGTTCACCAGATTCGTCTCGGTCAGTTTTATACCACTGCTTGTTCTTGTGTTTTGGTCTTGTATAATGGTTGGCAGTTTGTTCGATTCATGTATTTGATGATTTTAGATGTGTGATTTTAAGATGATGATGGTTGTACTAGAATACATCGTGACCAGCTGCTTGTTTATAATTTCATCCTCTTGTGCTATGTGTTGGTTTAAAATCAATATGTGTCTGTTTGTTTTGATTTGGTATAAAGAATAGTGTAAAGAATAGTGTGCACATAACTGATGGTAAACTGTTGGTTTAGATACACTAGTGTATGTTTAATTGTTAGATTAGGGCCTAAATAGAAATGTTAATTTATGATTCTTATGGGTAACTAAAAATAGGGGCAGTCCTTGTAAACATGTTATCGAACAATTGATCCCGATAGACGGTGCGCATGCTTATGTGATGATGATGATGATTATAGGAGTTCTCATAGGTGAAATAAATGAGGGTATTATGTTGATAAAATAGTGTTAAAAATTATTTAGAATAGATTTGTGTGCACTAGTGTGAATAAATTAAATGAAGAACATGACGAACTATTTGAAGGTGCTATGAATATTTGAATTTTGCTGTTTTGATCCAAATTGGTAATGTACGGTATATGGAACATGTTAATAAAATCTGATTGGGCAGTACTGTTATGGAAATTTGATTGGGTAGCACCATTCTGAGCATTCTAGAAAGATTCCTCAATGGTCTCGACTCAATAGATGTTTCATCCCAGTTGCGACTCGAGACCATTGAACGACGACGCGAGATCAAGCATGCACATTAAGGGCTCGAGACCAACTTGGTTGCGACTCGAGATCTCCTAGTCTCGATTCGAGACATGACTCGAGACCCCGAGGTCCCGACTCATGCATGAACTACTCGAGATCATCTACTTGATACTCGAAACCTCTTGGTTATGACTCGAGACCTCATGATCTCGAGTCGAGACCACCCGGCTCCGACTGAACTGGTTTTGTGGGCCAGTTTGGTTATTGGGCCGCACACAATTAGATGATACGTTTTGGACTATGTGTTATTGTTACCATTACTGTACAGTTATCCAAACTATGTGTGCTACGTGATGTGTGTTTAACTTTACTACATGCCACTACTAGGTGACTGTTTATACGATTTGGACAGGCCCAATAACATTAGTGGGCCTTATGCACTACGTGTTAACTGATGTTTTGGACTGTGTGTTAGTATTAATGTCTAACTGTTACTATTCAACTGTTTACATGCTAGAATAGGCCCAATAACGTATATGCTAGTGTGACTTACGTGCTATGTGTTAGATACGTGTAGTTGTACGTGATATTACTTGCACGCGAACCTAATAAATATTTATAAACCATAATAGGGTATGGTTGACCAACATAACACAAGTAAATTGTCAACCAAGCAAAACAAGGTGAGTTCACTACTTTTTACTTAAAGCATGCGTTCCCGGTGGTTGGGAAACGGAACGAAACACTTTTCCTGGTTTGGGATTGCTTACTATCTCCTTGTGCGGGATACGGTATTTCTATCTCCTTGTGTGGGATACGGGTAACAACGCTATCTCCTTGTGAGGGATACAAAACTACTTTTCTCCCCTTATGCGGGACTCTTAGTTAATTACTGTTTGTACGGAAATGCAACGAGCAACACTAAACGAAACTCTATCACTCAAGTCCCTACTACTTAATACCGATTAGTCGCCGGGGCCAGGCGAACGGGTTATTAGTTGATAGCGCTATTTAGGTGTAACCAGCCTCACACCGACCCTTGTTACTGGCAACGGGAGTGAACTAATAGACTCAGGCAAACCGTCAATGATGATAGAACATTGACAAACGGGGCACTGCGGAAACGTACTATTAAGTAAGTATTCAGTATTGGAAAAACAGTTTAGTCGCTCACTTATGGGGTAGCTCCCCATGGCATGTATAAACGGATAAATTAACTGGTTAAAGCAAGTTTTTGGAATTAAAAACTGAAAAACTACAAACACGTGAACTCGCCAACGTTATGTTGACACTCTACTGCATGCTTTGCAGGTTGCTCGATACAGCTCTGGACGGACGTTGCAATCAGATGGAGTGCGTGGTTCGTAAGTTCCATATGAACAACTTGTGGTTTTAAATTACGATGTGTTCTTTCCTTTCCGCTGCAAAGTCAACTATGTTTTGAAAAATTTAAAATTGGTCGCTAATTATACCATTATTTGTAATAATAACTAAACGGTTCAAAATAATTAGTGGCTAAGATCCTGGTCGTCACACGCCTCGCGGTAATACCCCGCATGTGGATTTTGAGGGTGTGACATTTATACAAATCCTAAGTATGAAATACAATATTCCATTGATACAGTATTTGTTTGATGGCCGTGGAGGCACAGGTGTCACAGTCTCCCCTACTTTAGGAAATTTCGTCCCGAAATTTTATTTAGAGGAAACTTGTGAGGTCTTGAAACATGAATTTGAAAGATTGAACAACACTGGTTAGAGTTCTTGAACTTCTAGTAACTTTAAATAACATTATGCTTACAATGTAGGAGGGACACTTATATAATAGTCTATTAAGCGTTATTGGTGCGTCCACCGTACCTCCATTACATCGTTCACATTTTGTTAGTGTGGTCGCTATCGGTTCTTACACATAATAAGTTTTACTGGGTTTCTGTGCACTGAATTTTATAATTACGTACGCGTCCATAATTACACAATTCCTTGCATAGTCCACATAGTCTATTTTATAATGTGTAGGGGAAAACCAAATGAACAAACTTGTGATGAGTGTGACTAGACCACCATAGGGTCCCTTTTATTAAATCAATAAATGATTTTAATAGACAACCAAGGAGTCTTTTCAGCTTATATCATCACATGTCATTCTTAACCAAATTTTTGAATCAATCTTTTTGACTAGACCCCTAAAAGGGTCTCTTATGAATCATGGAATAGTACTATATAATCCAAGGGTCTTAACTATTACATAGAAGCCCATTTAGGATTTAAGATAGTACCTTTGGATATCCTACTACGAATCCCGCATATGAAAATATGAAAGATTCTGCGAGGAGTTGGATAACGAATATCCAGAGTATACAAAAACACAAAAAAAATGCATAAAAGAAAACACAAGATGCATAAACACATAGTCATATAACCACAAAGATTGTTTATCTAGATCTTTAATTTGTTAAATTGTTTTGCTAACAGAGCACATGTATTTAAAGCACACTAGGAATCCATCTCATGGATTTCATTTGGTACTTTAAACATTATCAAGAATCTAACTATAAAGATAGAAAGATTTTTAAAAGAAAAATTCGATTTCGATTATAAGGAACCGAAATGTTCGAATTCAGGTACATAAGGAATCCAATTAAGGACCCTGATTTGAATGATAATCATCCACAAGGTCTAAATGTGAAGATAAAATGATCCCATATGGATTTTAGAAGTTGAAGATGTTTTCAAACCTTGCACTGGATGTGTTTATGTCAAAACATGAAGTAAAAATGCTTATGAAGTTGAGATGCTAGATATGCCAAGGTGACATATGAAGCAGAATTTGAAGGTTAAGTCAATGTATGAGGAGAATATTTTTGGAAAACTATGCATGGGGTTCTAAAAAATGTGTTCAATGTTTTTGAAACCTTATATATAATACCTTTGAAATCATAAAGTAGGTGTATTAGGTAGGTATATATTAAAAAAAAATTGTTTTAAAATCATGCGAGATAAATTTTGAAATTATGTATAAGGTTTTTGAAAAACATGAATGATGCTTTTCGAAATCATGCACTTGATAAGAAAATGTACTGTGTTAATATTGTTTTCAGACTATATGAAACATTTTGAAATTATGAAGGTTGTTTTTGAAAATATAGCCAATGTTTTTGAAATAACATAGACAATGCATTTGAAAAAAATTGTTTTCAAACTATATGAAATGTTTTGAGATCATGAAGATTGTTTTTGAAATACTCTTACTATGTATGTTGAAAAAATCAAAACGTAATGGGTATGAGATTTGAAAATACCCTTAGTTATCTAACCAAGGATTCAAAGGCACAGATGTGCAGAAGCATGATTACTCATAATGTCACTTTATTTTCTGTACTTCGTATCTTAGAATGAAATGAGAGCTTAGAATTTTCTATGGGAATCATGAGTAAACACAAGAATGGGAAAATTCGCAAGAGTAGTTTGTAAGGAATATAGTTCCTTGATGTAGGTATCATAGGAAAAGTCATACACACATGTAACTATACTTGTATATCAGAATTGTGAACAACGATTTATTTATAAACAAAACAGATTGTTTCAGGGTTCAACAAAAGATACAAAAAGCAACAGATACAAACTATTAAAGTAGCAACATCTCCTAATCAGTCAACTATTTCATTCGTGGGCCAGATTTGCAACAGCTAGCTTTGGGCAATTTCTTCGGAAATGGCCCATCTCGCCACAGTTGTAACAGGACCCTGGTGAGAAACGAGCTTGAGCAGGATTGTCGCCAGCTTGATTTGGTGCAGCTGTAGTTGGGCAAACCCTTGCTGTATGACCTATAAGTCCACAAATTTGGCATTTGCGGAACTTAACACTAGCATGATGATGAAGGCTACATTGGTTGCACAAGGGTGCAGTTCCGTTGTATGGCTTCCTAGCAGGGGGTTGAGTTGGTTGGTTGGGGAAGGCTTTACCATTGTGAGCGACCACGGCGAATTTCTGAGAAGCTTGTTGTTTCTTTGACTTCTTAGGGGATCCAGTCTGTTCATCCATGGTCTTTGATTCCTTGATTGGTTTCTTGGCTGGTGGTGCTGGCTTGACTTCTGCTTCCTTTGGTGGCTCTTGAGTGGCTTCATTGTTGAGACGAGATATGGCAATGCCTAAATCCACAGTCTTCAGAATCACTTCGCCTATTCGCTGGGCAAATTTGGCTATTTGCTCGGACATTTGACCGTTGCTGAGAGGAAGAGACATTCTAGAAGAAAATGAAAGATATAGGAAGAAACAAGTGAAACGTCATCGGATAAACAATGCAGAATGGCAATGCATAAGAATTTGCGATCATTTGTTTGTTACATAAGGCAAACAAATGAGACGGTGACAAATCAAAGTAAACGGATCATATTAATGTATCACTGAAGACATGCTCGCCTATAAGTGAACACTCACCCCAAGAGTTCCCAGGTAAGAGTGACTGGTCCGATACTGCGGATTTGTACGAACACTCTAGCCTTAGACAGAAAACTCAAAGTACAGGCATTCACTCTTCCAGTTTGCATGTGTTCACATTATTTAGACCAAACTTTGACGAGATTTTGAAAACTTAGAAGGTTCAAAACCTTACAATAAATCATCCTAGAACAGATGATTGCTTTTCAAAGCGGTTTTGAAAATTATGTTCTTGCTGTGGTCGTCGCCTAAGGATAGGTGACAGTATTGTTTTATTACTAAACGCAAGTAAACTCGCGTTAGGGTCCTAGGAAGGTTATAGACTAGGTCAAAGCATTACTAATAACCTAATTCCCTATAACCATGAGCTCTGATACCAACTTTTCTGTCACACCCCGACCACGTAAAACAACAAAACGTGGCGGAAACGTCAGGGAGTGTTGTAACATAATCATTGTTTCATAACACATGGAAATTGAAATATTGTTTTATTGATTAAAAGAGTTAAAATGTCTTGACAATCAAAGAAATATAACATAAATAACTAGTCTTGCATCTTTTATTGTCACTAAGGCCCAAGTCCGCCTAAGTGTATCTTGATAAATCTTATGCATCATATCCTGAAACACATGTGAAAATAGGTACGTCAGCATAAAAATGCCTGTGAGATACATAGGTTTTGTGAAAATAGAATTCATGACTTATGTTTAAGAAAATGTTTAGTCATGAACCTTGTAATTTGCTTTGTTTTGTAAATCATTTGAAAAGCAATAAGATCAGATGATATGTATAAATAAGAGAATAATGTATGGTTAAATGAATAACCAAGTAAAATGAGTTTGTATAAGATAAGTTGTTTTGTAAAACAATGTCTCGTGAAAAGTATGTTATTTGTATAAAATGTTATACGTCTTAAATTGAAATGATTCAAATAACGCTACGATATGTAATACCATACAAGCACTTATATATAGGAAGTACCAGCGGCGTATCCACGATGCTTGTATCATATTACACACGCCTCGTTACTTAAATCACTTACTCAAACCAAACCACCATTGTAAAATGTTTATGTATAATCAAATGTCAAAATGTTTATGTCTAATGTAAATCATGAATTGTGGATATCAATGTCAAAGTGTTTATGTCTAATGTAAATCATGTAATGTGTATCCAAAATATCATGTATGGTAAGTGAAATATATCAACTAAACCATATGTAAAATGCACAAAACAAGGTATTGAAGTAAAACATGGTTTAAATCAAAGTTATGTTTTGTGGAACAAAATGCATGCTATACTGATATAAACATCTATACGGTATTGTGAAAATTCATACATCCAAGCCTTGAGACAGTCGGATAACCCTTTTAGTCAAGGTTATCAAAAGAAATGTTTTCGGATTCAGTCATTCCTTCCAATCCAAACAAACCCGGGATTTCAGGAATGGGAGTTGTCAAGTCCTATGGTACCACTACCTACTACCGAGCGGCATGATCGGTGTTAATGAATGTACATTGTCCCATTTAAACAAGCCAAATGTCATACCAAAATGTAAGCATGTGATGAATAATAAATGTACTAAGTATGCACAAAATGGGCATACATAGCATAAGATGTAATGTAAAACAATGTACTAAGTATGCACACAATGGACATACATAGCATAACATGTAATGTAAAACGATGTACTAAGTATGCACACAATGGGCATACATAGCATAAAATGTAATGTAAAACAATGTACTAAGTATGCACACAATGGACATACATAGCATAACATGTAATGTAAAACAATGTACTAAGTATGCACACAATGGGCATACATAGCATAAAATGTAATGTAAAACAATGTACTAAGTATGCACACAATGGGCATACATAGCATAAAATGTAATGTAAAACAATGTACTAAGTATGCACACAATGGACATACATAGCATAAAATGTAATGTAAAACGATGTACTAGGTATGCAACAAAGGACATACATAGCAAAAACACAATGAAATCATGTACTCTAAGTGTACTATTGAACATAACAAGCATATGATATGAAAACATGAAAATCATGAAAGTAACAAGTAGGCACATGTGTTTCACCCCAAAATGTTTGGAAAACAGTAAAAGAGGGGTCTATGTACTCACTTGAGATTACTTAGTAGTCCTTGAGTAACAACCAAACAATGCTAGAGATCACGGATATCAAACGGCACCTAATATAGGTAACTATGTTAATATACCGGACCTAAAATCGGAGGATTGGATAGAATGAGGGTTCGTAAACCAAATGAGTATGGGAACTCATGTAATATGGTTTAACAAAGCCCACATACTAAAATGAAACCTAACCTAAGTGCTTACGACCCATTACGACCCGTTTAGGTAGCTTATGCTACTTTAACGCGTCGTTCGTGTAAAACGCGTTCGGAACGCCTAACTAGTCCTATGATAAGTAAAATATGCCTTAACATGTCTAATATTGTTGCCAAATCAGTTTAGATACCAAAAGTTATGTTACATATGCTTAAAATGAATTTTGGCGTAAAAAGGGCATTTTGGTCATTTACCTAAGGCATATAAACTACCTATCATACAACTAACTAAACGTCGTGACCATAAGGTATAACCTCGGAAGGTTATTCCCCATATACTATGGTCACCTAATGTCTTTGGTCGGATCCTAATGATCGACCAAACGGGTCGGGTTCGAAAGTATAAGCGATTGTTTAGATCGCTTACCTTACGACCCTATATAAGCACTAAACTAAAAGTGACGAGCTAAGTATGTTAAAACATGCTTAACTAAGTTTAGAAAACAGGTTTGGTATCAAAACAAACGGTTTTGATACCTAAAAGTAGTTTGGTTACAAAATACGCAATAACACGCATTTTGGCTGAAACTACGACTCGTCACTGAGCCTAGATAACGTGGTAATCAGTAGGTATAGTCACTAGGGACTATAACCATCGTGATCACGCTCACGTTATGAAGTTCAAACAAACTTCGCGTTGACCATAAACTGGTCAATGCAGAAAGTCTAACATAGTTTGACTTTCGGACTCGAAAAGCGATAAAAGAACGAATGAACACTTACAAAGGGTCCCCGCTAGTAAAACTTGATCGAATGGTTCAGGTATGAAGCAATGACTTCAACTTAGAGCTTTTAGATCAGATTTGTGGGTTTTTGGAGTTGGGATGGATGGGTATTTATAGTGTTTGGACCACCGTTAGGATCGTTCCTCGAATACCGAGCTTTGATCACATCCCTACACGTGTTGCAAACTTGTGGTAACTCAAAATGGCCCCCAACATCAGGGATTGACATGTGGCATTGGCCTTTGGAGTGCATAAGAGCTGTTAACAGCTGTTAAAATGGCTTTTGCTGATCTGAAGGGGCCTCGCATGACGCCTAGGGGGCTAGGTGTCACGCCTAGGTCGTTCTGATCAGCAACCAGTTTCCAAAGTTTCCAATTCAGTCCCCGTTGTGTATTAAGGCCATTTCCGACATGTTTAAGGCTCGTTAAGCCATTTTCAAGGCCCTAAAATGATGCCTAAACATTGTGGACATGAAACATGCTTAAAAATATCCCGGATGTCGGTTCGTTTGGTCGTACGATCGCGATGTTCGCTTAATTACGACGGAATGCGCATAAGCGTGAAAAACGATCCAAATTGCGCGACGAATGGATTTTTCTCATGCCAAACACTAAAATAAAATATTTTAGTGCTTACATAAATTTTTGGATGTCCGGATGTATTCAGAATGCAAGATATGCGCGAAAGTGCAAACTTGTGCACTTTTTGACGCTTTTAGTCCCTGAATGACCCAAAACTTTATTTTAGCACACCGAACCCCTCAAAGCCTATTTCTAAGCTATGTAAAAGATATTTATGGTATGTTTAACTTATGGTAATGTTCCGGAATGTCTGTTACAGTCCAAATTGGCATACTTTCGCAGTTTGTCAAATTTAGTCCCTGTAAGCGAATTAACTTGATTTTGCCATACCAAAGCCTTCAAAACTTATTTCTAAGTTATGTAAAGGTTATTTAGGGTATGTTAAGCCTATTTCACTATTCCGGAATGTTCGTTGCATTAAACTGGTTATATTTACGCATCAGTGCGCGTATAACCTTCCAGAAAGCGATTTAGAGCCCGAAATCGAACAAGAATTGATATGTGCAAATGATACACATATTTATACAAATCCTAAGTATGAAATACAATATTCCATTGATACAGTATTTGTTTGATGGCCGTGGAGGCACATGTGTCACATGTAAGATCAATCCAATACTTAGAATTTTTTTTCAAACATTAGGAATGTGCATTGGATCGGATGGACATCCGATCGGATTTCCATCCGATCGAACTGCCATTCGATCAATAGACATGAAGAACATTTTGAATGACATATGAACACCAAAAATTTTCTAACAATTTCATAAAATTGAACACATTTTCACGTAGAGAATTCGTCGATTAACAAAACCCTAAGTTCAGATTTCTCTAAAACAGCCTAGTTTGGGTTTACTTTGACAAAATGTGCTCCGACTGCTGATACCCTTCAATCATCAAATCATCAAATCTAACATGTTTTTGTACAAATTGAGATGGTAAACCTATAGATCTAAGGCCGATCTACAAAACCCTATGTGTGGATTGAATCAAAATAGCCTAAATAAGCCTAGATCTAGGTTTTCTCCTATACATCCGCCGACTTCACTAAAACTATCAAAATCTTTAAATCTAAGCGGTGAAATTTAGTAATCTTACCTTTCCCATTGTGAAGGTTGAGTGTGCCAACAATCCAATGAATCTTGGAAAGCAAGAGTGTGAGAATCAAACAAGAACAGTTAAGAGTGTTTGGCTGTGGGACGAGAGGTACTTCAATCGAACGAGTTTGACCAGAAGACCTTTGACCCTCTATTTATACCACTTACCACCAATCGGATGGCCATCCGATCGGTTTACCATTCGATCCAAACACCTCTTTGACTTTTGACAGTTTGACCTTTTGACGTTTTAATCTGGTTTGATCAGTTTTAGAAATCCACTTAAGTATCTAGGTCCAAATTAATGACCCTAGGCACTTAATTTGTCTACCAAGTCCAAGTTAATGACCTTGGTTGACCCGAAACGAAACAATTGACATTTTGTTCAAACTTTTCAATCACTTTCTCTGAAAATTTTTTACAAGTGTCAACTTAATGAACTTGTTTTGACTTTGAATTTTCAAACCTTTCAAGATTAGCTCCCAACCCTGTTGTCTAGTCCAGAAACTTCCTGCTCTGCTTCATAACTAAGAGTCTGAAGATCAGCTTTCTTCCTTGGTTTGTTGAAAAACTAAAGCAGAAATGTAAAATCTTTTTGAGATTTTTAACGAAAGTTTTAACTAGAACATAATGAAATCTTTTTGGGTTTTTGACTAAAAAATGAAATGAAAAGCAATAAAGTAAACTATTTACAAACATATTTTTGATGAGCGTGTTAGGGGATCATATCAGCTACTGACTAGTTACAAGTACCGTTGAGCTTGATTACACACTAAGTATTAAACAATTCACTTAGATTGCCGATATACTGATCCTTTTAAATTCTTACACAGATTTCAACTTATTCAGGATACGATTTAATGTCTTAAATGCTTAACTTATTCGCGTGTCCCACCTCAGAATATACTCTCATATCCAGACTTCTATATTCAGTCTTACAGGTGAATATACAAAAATGATATCTATAAAGGGTAGTGCGAGGCCATGAAAGCTCAGGTTAGAACTTCTGTTCAGAAAAAAAGATGATGGCTCGACTTTCGGTGTGTCCCTCTTGGGGATCTTTTCTTCAACAGCACATAATTAGCATTTTGCAATATTTATCATTTTTTATGCTGAGGGGTGGCTTTAATGATTAAAGCAGTGCAGAGTATTATACGAGGACTAGGCTATTGCTTCCACAAAATCAGAAGTCCTGGTATAATACCCCAGATATCATTAAGTACATAGACCTAGTATGTCAGAAATAGAAAATCTTTCAAACAAGATTTCAGGGGTTACCTATATATCCGAGAGATGTCCCCCACGAAATAAGCAAGAAATGATTTTAGGTTTGTATCCCGAACAAATCTACTAAACGTATAAAAACCTATCGGCATATCATCAGCGAGACTGTTTAATGCTTTTAAACATTACAAATCTTTAGCATACTGTAACTGTCTAGCTGATGTACTATCATTTCCCCTTTTTACACAAACGCTTTTTCGGTTTTCTATTGTTTTTAGATTTAAATTTTTTTTTCATGTTTTTGGATTTTTTCATTTTTTATTGTTTTTGTATTTTCTGAAAATATATCTATCTCCCCCTAAAGACGAAAACAACTAAAAAGACGACAAACCAACGCAGTCTGCTTTTCAACATCGTATGCAGTGGTTTTCTCATCAACGCCAAGTAACTTCTCCGCATCCGACAACAGCTTCATACCATTCAATTTTAATAGATATTGAAAACGAGATTTATCAAAAGCATTGGTATGTAAGTCTGCCTTTTGTTCGTTGGTGTGGATTTTGTCTATTTGTATCAACTTCTTCTCGAAACAATCTCGGATGAAGTGATGACGAATTTCTCTATGTTTAGTTTTAGCGTGATGTACCGGATTTTTCGTTATGTTGATTGCAGCCTCATTATCAACAAAAATAGGAGAAGTAAGAAATTGCAAACCATAATCGCGCATCTGTTGCTGAATCCACAGGATCCGAGAGCAGCTGCTGGCAGATACGTACTCAGCTTCACATGTAGAAAGAGCAACAGAGGTTTGCTTCTTACATTGCCAAGTGACCAATCGGGGTCTGAAGAATTGGCATCCTGCAGTTGTTGATTTTGCGTTGATCTTGCAGCAACCGAAGTCAGAGTCTGAATATACTTCGAGCGTGAAGTCACCATCTTTGGGATACCACAACCCTAAGCTTGGGGTTCCTTTCAGGTAGCGTAGGATCCTCTTGACGATAGACATGTGTGAGGCTGTAGGACTCGACTGATATCGGGCCGCGAGGCAAATTGGGTACATTATATCAGGCCTTGATGCTGTCAAGTACATTAGCGAACCAATCATTGAGCGGTATAGCGTCTCGTCGACCTTTTCTCCGGTGAGATTAGGGTTGATACCATGATTCGTTGCTAATGGGGTGGACATTGGTGCCATCTCGGACATCCCAAATTTCTCCAGAACATCGTAAACGTACTTTCTTTGATGTATGAAGGTTCCCTCAAGAATTTGATCGACCTGTAGTCCTAGGAAGAACTTCATCTCACCCATTGACGACATTTTGAACTTCCGCTTCATCACTTTCTCGAAATCTTTGCAGAGTTCATTGCTAGTTGACCCGAAAATAATGTCATCAACATATATCTAGACGATCAGAAGATGACCAGCGACTTCCTTCGTGAAGAGGGTAGCATCCACCTTTCCTTGGATAAAACCGTTGGCAAGCAATTGTTGAGAGAGCGTCTCGTACCAGTCTCTCGGGGCCTGATGCAAACCATACAGCGCTTTGTCCAAGAGGTAGACCTTGTCTTTGTGTATCGGGTCGGTAAAGCCCGGTGGCTGACCGACGTAGACCTCCTCTTTCACTTTTCCGTATAGGAACGCCGACTTGACATCTAGCTGGTATACTTTTAAACCTTTCCATGAAGCAAAAGCAAGAAAAATTCTAATGGCTTCAAGTCGAGCAACTGGAGCATAAACCTCTGTGAAGTCTATCCCTTCTTGCTGACTAAAACCCTGGACCACGAGTCGAGCTTTATTTCTGACAATCACTCCTCGGTCGTCTCTCTTGCATTTAAACACCCATTTCGTGTTTATTTTTCCGTGCCCGTCAGGCAGATCCACAAGCTTCCAAACTCCTAGCTTTTCGAATTGACTCAGCTCCTCTTGCATAGCAATTACCCACGACTCCTCCGTCAGTGCCTCTTTGTATGTCCGCGGTTCGATCTGTGAAATAAAGCAACTGAGTGAGAGTTCAGTTTGTAATGGAGCAATCTTAGTATAAAAACAAGTAAGGCCATGGTCAATCTGGCTTCTTGTGTGAACTCCTGACTGCAGCTCTCCTATTATCAACTCTTCAGGGTGTTATGAAAGAGTCCTCGGCATAACTTCACCAGGAACGTCCACTTCGCCTTCCAAATTAGTAATATTCTGATCCACAACTTGTTCATTGTCAAGAACTGTCTGATCTGAAGATTGGATCTGCTCCCCCTCAGATTCTGAATCACCACGATCAAAGGTAGGATTATCATCAGATTCTGAATTATCATCATTCACTGCCGTCTGATTTTCAGGAGCAGGCTCGCGTTCCGAAGTAGTCAGAGTTTGCTGAACTTCATCATTCTCTCCAGTGTTACTGGGACTAGCTTCATCATCGTTGGAAGTTTGTTGTTGACGTTTAGAAGACCTTGTTGGGAATCTTCCCTGAGATCCTTCATATTCTCATAAAATATCTAAATCATCAAAGTACTCTGGCTCTTCTTCTAACTCAAATAAATCCTATTAGGTATCATAGTTGAATCGCCATGAGTCTACGGGTTTATGTGGAGGACTGGAACAAAGACGCGTCTGAGAGGACTGGAATAGCCCACAAAGATACCTTCTATGCTCTTTGAACCAAACTTGCCATCGGGATCTAGAACAGTGCAGGGAGACCCGAACGGCTCTAGATATTCAAGATTTGGCTTGCGATTGTTGATCAACTCGAAACATGTTTTGTTATGCTTCTTCACAGTAAGTACCCTATTGAGTGTATAGCAAGCGGCTGATACAGCTTCTGCCTAGAAATTAATTGGTAACTTTGAATCAGCTAGCATCGTTCTTGCCGTTTCGATCAGCGTTCTGTTCTTTCTTTCTGCAACTCCATTCTGTTGCGGAGTGTATGGTGCGCTGAAATCTTGCAATATACCTCGTCGATCACAGAATTCCTCCATTCTATTGTTTTTGAATTCCGTACCATTATCACTTCTTAGTCTTCGAATGCGAGTTTGGTACAAATTCTCTATTTTCTTGAATATCCTCAGCAAACTCTCAAATGTCTCGTCTTTCGACTTCAGGAACATCAGCCACGAGAATCTCGAATAGTCATCAGTGACTACTAAACAATAAAGATCACCCGTAATGCTCTTGACATTCACAGGACCGAAAAGATCCATGTGAAGTCTTTCTAGTGGCTTCGAAACTAAGTTCATCTTTTTGCACGGATGGGATTTCTTTCGTTGCTTTCCTTTTATACAACTTATACACTCTCCCTCCAAATGAAAACTCTTCAAATGAACACCTTTTACTAGATCATTATGCACCAGGTAGTTCATCTTGCGTAGGTGAATGTGGCTCATCTTTCGGTGCCAAAGCACTAACTCCTTTTCAGTGGCTTTTGATACGAAGCACTGGGATTGACCCGTGGTAGTCGTAGCAACGCTCATATTCAACACGGATATATCATTAACCCTTGGTGCTCGCATGATGATCCACTCCTCGGGGATGACAAACCCCGGCTTTAGAATCAGACATTCCTTGTCTGTAAAGTGAGTTGAGTACATTCTGTCACAGATTTGAGAAATGCTAAGTAAGTTGTTCTCCAGCTCTGCTATGTAGTTGATTCTCTCAAATGTAACGACTCTGTTTGACAACGTTCCCTCCCCGATAATACGTCCTCCTTGATTTCCAACAAAACCGACAAATCCACCGTTGAAACCTCTAACATCATATAACAGGGTTTTTCTCCCTGTCATGTGCCCCCATGCTCCACTATCCATAATCCACATTGAGATAGATCTCGGGAGCTCCTGCACATTTCAAAAACATTTAGTTAGAAGTTGAAGTAACCCAAGCCTCCTTTTACTCGGGTAGCTTCATGTGGGTTGTTGTTGCTGTGTAAATGGGTGGGAAGTTTTTGTCGTTCATTTTAAGACTTTCTTCGTATCCAACCTCAACCTCTTTGTACAATAAGAATTCGTCTTTCGGAGGTTGACTAGATGGTTGACCCTTTTTTGGAACATACTTCTTCCTTGGTGGGGTCGAAGTTTGTTTCTCAAGTTTTTCGAAAAAATCCAAAGGTACATTCATCTTAACCGTTTTGGTTGAAGATGATTGTTTTGCAGCATCAGAAACCTTTGGTTTTGGAACATTTGATGTCTTAGCTTCAGATTTAGGCTTCCAAGTTTGTTGTGGAGATGCGACCCGTTTGTAAAATTGATCAGTTTTCTTTACCGACTTTTTTATAGGTTCAGTTTTGACTTTGATGTTTTCATTTTTCAAAATCTTCTTCTCAACAAACATTGGTGCTTTCCCTTTGAAATCATTTTTCTTTCTCGGATTCTCAACAACCACAGACTTAGGTTTTGAGTTGGTGCACTTCCATGAAATGTGTCCAACTTCGTTGAATTTGAAGCAAGTGCGGGTGTCAACTTCCTGAATTTTCCCTTCAGTCTGAGGCTGTGAGGCCTTCTTTGCAAAAAAATCTTCATTTGTTTTCGAAAAGATTTCCGACTCTTGCTCGGAAATTGAACTTGAACTTTTAACAAACACTTTCTTTTCGACAAACTTTTTGTTTTGGAAGTTCCTTTTTGGATAGTTCTTACCACCCTGATAACCACCCGACCATCTGTTTTGGTTGTTCTTGTTAAAACGTGGTGGTACAACAGGTTTCTTATAGTAAGATTTATCTCGTTCAAAGTTCAACAATCTTTTGGAACTTTTTAACCCTTCAATCTCATAAATCTCAATTTCAACAAGTTTGAAAACTTGCTTCAACTTGTCGTCATTCACATTCTCAATTGGAAACTCAATATCCGAGTACAACTTATCTGAACCACACATCTTGTACATGACAAAAGTAGGTTCGTCATTTGAGTTGTTATTGGATTTTGGTTTCGGAATGTAGTTGTTCAGAAAACATTCTTCATCTTCAGTGGAATCACTGTCTGATTTTATACATTTTCAACCACATTCTTTACCACTTCAGATTGGACACTATCTTCATCAGATGATGAATTGAATGTGACATCAATTGTTTCTGGCAATTTTACAGCATCTGTTTTCTCACTTGTTTCAAACTCATTAGCCAACCCGGATTGTTTCTTTGAGAAATTGTTGAACACATGTGGTGGAACTTGATGATAACCCACCCTCGTTCCATTCGAGTAGACATCTTCACCAGCTTTGTTCTTCCCGATTGGTTTGGGAACAATGTGTTGAAGAACAAAGCTCGCAGAGTTGTAACTGGTCAATTTCAGATTGATTTTTTCATTTTCAATCTTAGCTTCCTGGAACTGAAGCTTAAGACTTGCTATCTCATCCAATTGCTGATTGATTTGTTTTTCTTTTGCCTGAAGGACTCCAGACAAATGGATGTTTTCTTTGTAAGTTTTACCATTTCGTTCGTCAGAATCCTTAACTGTTCTTTTCAACTTCTCAAAATTTTCAGAAATTTGTCTGTTATCAAGAGTTAACTTTTCATTTTCTTTCTTAAAACGTTCAACATCATTTTTATCTTTTTCAATCTTTTCGGTTAATTCTTTTATTCTCTCATTTGAAGCCTAACCAATTTATCTCGATTTAAAACTTGTTTTTCAACCATATTGACTTTTTCAACCAGCTCTTGGATTCTTTTGTTTGTGAGATACGCATGTGTGCTGCAGACTTTGCATTCTTTCATGCAATTTCTGCAATCACTTTCTGTTTTTGTACTATCATTCTTACCTGATCCGGTTTCCGAGTCACTACTACTGACCTTTCCTTCAGAACTAGACGCAAATTTGGAATCTACCTCGAGTTCTTTTGTCATAAGAACTTTGTCGGCCATATTCTTCATATTTTCTGCATTCATTTCCTTTGTAGTGTCAATGATTCCATCATCTATCTTCTTTGACTCTTGCCTCTTTTTTTGGCTTTCTTTGCATCATCGATCTTTCTTTGTTCTTCAGTTTCAGTTATTGATTTTATGAGAGTTTCGACATCAACTGATGATGGTTCCACACAGATGTTGCCTTTTGGATCTAAATAACATTCTCGATCTGGATCCCATATCTTGTCTTTTTGCCTTCTTTCCAAGCATTGTAGATCCTTGTCTTTATAGTTTGAGCCATAAGCTTTCGACGGATGTATGTTAACCCTTCATTTGGTTGTGTTTGTTGTTGAATTTGTGCCATGAATGCAAAGCCAACTGCATCATCTTCCAGCAAGAACTCACTCCAATCGAAACCTTCATCGTCCTGAATCACAACTAAAGCTCTCAACTTCTCCTTTGGAGTCTCCTCGATCTGTTTGATTCTGGGTGGCTTTTCACGGTTTCGGTGATAAACAGCTTTCTTGTAGTAATCATCATGAAAAGGGTTAGATGTTTCATCTGCTGCTGAGTTTCTGCATTCACGCTTGAAGTGCCCCTTCTTTCTTACACCTAAAGCAGGTCACCTTGGATTTATCAAAACCGAGTTTTGTCGAAGGACCTCCAATGAAATTTCTTCCTGTGATCTCCATGAACCGTTGTGCTTTGCGGATTACACTCTCCATGCACCAACGTATATCGATCAACTCCATTTCCTCAGGATCTATCTGGTCGTAGTCCTCTTTTGTAAGATTTGTGTTTCCGATCTTTCCGGCTACCAGACTTTCATACGACTCTAAGATAGAAGCAAGGAACACCATTTGTTGTTTAGTTGTCTCCTCGTTGAAGTTTTTAGCGTTGTTCAGGTTAACAGCGATGTTGCATTGAAAAAAATTCTTCGGAACATTTTGTTGTTGCTGATTGCTTGGAACAGACGAAGAAGAACCACTTCCATGATAACCACTGCTAGGTGATGACCTGCTGCTTTTCTTTTCTTGAGTCACCGTGTTTGAGCTTTCAGCAGTAAATGCGGTTCTTGGTGATGTGGTTTTTGGAATCATACTTCCCCTATAGTAGAGATCAACATTCTGTTGATATGGGGTGCTGTTTACTTTGTTCATCTTCTTGATTTCCAATTCATGACTTTCGAATCTCTCGATCAACCAATCAACTGTCATTTCTGCCATCGGTTTGGTATTTTTCAGCACCAGACCATAGTATTGCCAATCTTTATCATCTGGCAAAGATTCAAACAACTTTTCAACCATCTCATCTTCGGCTATTGTGATCCTGTATCTGACGAGTTCTACCTTCAGATGGAAAAATCTTTCAATCATCTGCAATACATTCTCATTTTTCATACAAGTGAATAAATCGAATTCCTTTTTTAACAATCTTTTCTTGTTTCTCACAATTTCCTCTCCCCCGATACACTTCTTTTCTAATTTAGCCCATAAATCTTTTGAGTTGGTATAGTTAATCAAAGATATAATGTCATCACGGATTGATTGATGAAGTAGGGCTATACACTTTTGTTCAGCAATAAAATTTTCTTGTTCAATGTCGGCTAAGTTTTCATAATCTTGTCTTGAAAGCTCGAAACCATTTTTCAAACACCTCCAGCTTTCATACGCAAAAGCCTTCAACCATCCATCAAACCTGTTAGACCAACGATTGTAGTCTTCAATTGCCATCAACTTCGGTGGCTTGTTATATGTTCCATAGGCATTGTTGACGCTAAGAGAATCTGCATTCACCTTTTTTGGGTTTGTGTTGGAATTGGTGTTTGTGTTTGTCGATGTATCTCTAGTGTTGTATGCGAAGATGTCACTAAATGGGTTCAAAAAGTCGTCTCCCATCTTGAAACACCTGAAAAAGTCAAACACTTAGAAAAATTTCACAACTTTCAAAAACTTCAAACTTTTGCACTTGGATCGAATGGTCTTCCGATCAAATGGCGATTTGATCGGATGACACAAATGAGCAATGAACCAAGTTCCAAGTGTCGGTTGGCACAAGTGTCGAATGGCTATCCGATTGGATGGGATGGTCGTTCGATCGAAGTGACTTGTGCTTTGAAGACTTTAAATCTCAAAACCAATCCGATCGGATGTCAATCCGATCGAATGGGTTATGACGTCAGCAAAAATATGTGAACAAGACTTGTCCAATCCGATCGGATGAATGACGTCAGCATGCATGAAGAATAGTCCATAGTTTTTGATCGATTTGACGATGTTTTAGTCCGAAATTTTTAATGAAACTTTGTAGGATTGTTCTGTTATGAATTCCGATCAGTTTGATACCAAATTTACTCAATTTCATCCGTAAAATCTAGCTTAATTTTGAGGTTTTCTTATTTTAAGGTGTGAAAATGTGAAAACTGCAAGAAATGTAGAAGAAGATGAAGAAATTGTCAGAATCTCCAGTGAGATTTGACTGAAATCTGCAGAATATGGTTGAAATCTCGGTGAAATGTTGTTGCTATCTTCGATCCGGCTTACTGTGGCTTTGATACCACTTGTTAGGTGTTATGGATGGTTTTCTGCTCACATATCCTGGATAATATTCTGACTGTGATATTTTTTATTGTGATCAGGATACGGATCAGGATATTCGTAACATCCTGATACAGTATCCTGATAATAACTAATTAGTTCACGTGCAGATTAACATGGCAGGCTTATAACATTCGAGTGGACCTGTTCTCCCAAAGACTCGGATTAATCAGTTGAAATGGGGACGTTGAAGCCGGAAGAAGTGGTCTACAACGTTCACAAAGGGAATATTCGCCGTATCCCGGTTTTATAGGCTAGTTTGTTATTTCCTTTGCTATATATAGGATTGATCGGACCAGATAGAACACACACACAATTTTTTCACACTCTTGCTCTCTACTAGCTACAATCACTCACAAACACTTACACCTGTACTCGAATATCATTGTAACACTTAGTTGATCCGCATCATATCCTGCATTGTATCCTGATATTTGAAGTAATAAGAAGAAAAAGATAGCTGCGATTGTCAGCTCCCGAGGTTTTTTGCCGGCGATCTAGATTGATCAAGGGCTTTCCTCGTATATCTCGTATATCCCATTTCACCCTTCACCTCTGCAACAATTGGTTCGGTGCTTCCGCTACCTCCGAGAACGCAAGCCTCTTCACAGCCTCAGGATCTTCCAAGAAGAACTGAAACTCATGTGGCTCGGGATATTATCCCCACTTAGAATGTTCAAGGATCTGCTGCCTCAGGGAGAACTCCTATTTTGGCTCCTAATGATGAAATTCTAACTTTGTTTGGTAGTATACAGGATCAGATGAAGCAACAGCAGGAGACCAACCAAATGTTGATAAGAGAGATACAACTCTTGAAATCCAGCTCAAGCAGACCTGCTGAGGATACCGTCACTCCCTTGCAGCCCAGGGCTTTGAACTTCAGTTCGACAGTATATACTGAGGACAACAGGGGCAATATTGTGCCCAGTCATTCCCAGAGTCATACTCCTGAGATACCCTCTTCGGTTAGGGTGTCAACTATGAGAAGTTCAGGATATGCTCCAGGATATGGCCAGAATCCTCAGGCTGGTAATGTGTCTAATAATACTAATACTCTTGCTACTAATGGTCTTGGATCTTTGCAGGATGCAGGTATGACATCAGCATTCTCTAGGGAGCTTCAGAAGTTGAAGGATATGATATCCAGTGTACCTGGGGTGGTCCAACCAATTCCAGAAGTGTCCCAGGGTAGCCACAGGATATCCCGGTTTGCATATCCTATTTGTGATGCTGAAATCCCGAAAAGATTTCAAGCCCCTAACATGAAGCTCTATGACAGAACCACGGATCCTGAAGAGCATATTGCTCAGTATAGGGAAAGGATGGAAATTAACCCTATCCCTACGGATCTCAAGGAAGCATGCCTCTGCCAGGGTTTTGGCTCTACTCTAACAGGAACAGCCTTAAAATGGCTCCTAAACGTTCCACCTCATTCAATTACATCATTTGCTCACTTAGTCAATTTATTTAACAGTTAATTTTCTTGTAGTCGAAGTTTTGAGAAACTGACCCGTGATATCTACAGGATAACTTAAGGACCTCAGGAATCCTTAAGGGATTATGTGAACAAGTTTAGCAGGGAATCTCTGGATATCCCACATCTTGATTTTGCAACAGCTGTGCAGGCATTTAAAATGGGATTGCAAAAAGATTCCCAATTTTATCAGGATCTTGTAATGAACCCTTGCAGGAACCTGGATGAGGCTCGAAACAGGGCCTTGAGATACATTCGACTGGAAGATGATAAAAAGATGCAAGAGAAGATGAATTCATCCTCAACTTATGAATCAACTAACAGGAAGTCAGAATCCTCATACAAACCATATCGCTCTAAGCCATATGGTAGGAATGACAGCAAGAAAGTGAATGCTGTTGAAGACGAGGATCCTGAGGAGTATCCTGAACTGTCAGAATATTGTTTTTCTTTTAATATACTTGAACTAATGTATGCTATGCAGGGTTTAGGAGACAAAGAGAGGTGGCCTAGGAAGAACTAACAAAAAGCTGATTGGAAGGATAAATCCAAGTGGTGTGCCTTCCATGAGGATTTTGGACATGTTACAAAAGATTGCATTGCTCTGAGGAAGGAAATAAGCTATCTGTTGAGCAAAGGATATTTGAAGGATCTTCTAGGAAGAAAGAAGAATAAGGGTCAGGATACTGAGAAGGATCCTGAACGAGCAGCATCACCTCCTGCAGATGCCAAAATAATTAACTTTATTTCAGGAGGATCCGACATTTGTGGAACCTCTTATTCTGCGGCAAAAAGACATGCAAAGGAGGCTAAGGCAGAAAGGGGAGATAAGCCAACCAAGATGACGACCCTCACAACCGATAAAGTGATAACGTTTGACAGTGATGACAGGGATATTGTCCAAGATCCCCATCACGATGGTTTGGTAATAACTTTAAATGTTGCTAATCACTTTGTGCGCAGGATACTGGTGGATAATGGCAGCTCTGTCAACATTATTCAGCTAGAAACGCTGAAAAGGATGAATGTTTCCCCGATGGACATCACTTCAAAATCCACTGTACTTGTCGGGTTCAGTGGAGAGGCCGAGAATACTGTTGATGAAGCCCGAGGATGGTAAACCATTATCCCTGTATCTTGCAGTATCAGGGAATGCAGTAAGTGCCGTTTTGGTAAAGGATCATGAAGGTCAGCAGTATACGGTCTATTATGTTAGTAAGAGTTTATTAGATGCTGAAACTAGATATTCTCATCTAGAAAAATTGATATTGGCCCTAGTTATGGCATCAACAAAGCTTAGACATTATTTTGAGACACATAGGATTCATGTTAAAACTAATTATCCTGTTAAAAATGTGCTTAGGAAACCCGAGATGTCAGGTAGGATGGCTAAGTGGTCAGTAAAATTAAGTGCCTATGATCTAGTATATGAACCTAGAAATGCCATAAAGTCTCTGGCTCTAGCTGACTTTGTGGCTGATTTCAAAAGTAATATGGAAAATGAAGTAGACTTAGAAGTGAAACAGCTTGGAGAAAACTTAGAATCCTGGATATTGTATACTGATGGTGCATCTAATGTGAGAGGTGTATGATTGGTTATACTACTAAAATCGCCACAGGGGGACATATTACCCCAGTCTATTAGGTGTGAATTTCCTGCTACTAATAATGAAGCAGAATATGAAGCTTTAATTGCAGGATTAGAGTTGGTCAGGAATATGAATATTAAGAGTTTGCAAGTATTTGTTGATTCCTTGTTAATTACTAATCATTTTAATGGATCCTATGCAGTCAAAGGTGAAAGGTTAATCGAGTATCTTGAAAATCTCAATACATTAGCAGGATATTTCGATGTTTTTACACTTGAACAGGTACCGAGAGAGGATAATGCTGAAGCAGATGCCTTGGTGAACTTAGGATCATCAGTCAGAATACCAAAAGGAACTCAGATAATAATACTACATATCCTATATCCTGTAGTGGATCTTTTCAAATCTCAGGATAAGGAAGTAGCAAGTATTCAGGATCCTGATGATGAGTATCCTGAGGAGGATCCTAAATCCTGGACGGCTCCAATCGTGAGATATCTCAAGGAAGGACATATCCCAAAGGATGAGAATCCTAAGGATTTTAGGATGAAGGTATCCCGATTCACTATTATAAATAATGTTTTGTATAAGAAATCTCTTGCAGGACCATACCTGAGGTGCTTGGTGTTAGGGGAGGATTTTCCAATCCTAAGGATCACGGATCCTCAAGTGCTGCCAAGATCATGGATCCTTAATTCTGTTTGAATTAAGGATCCTCAGCAGGTGTTGCAGGATCAGGATTCAGGATCCTTATTGTTATCCTTATACTAACAATTGTCTACCTTGTACGTAAGCTTGTTTTGCAGGAGCAAAGGCATGGACCAAGTTTCACCGATATTCCTGGAGCATATTCCCTCAATATTCCGCACGTGCTTGGCCATTGTGAACGTTATGGAGATCGTGGGGAGCTTGCACAAATTGCGGATAGTTAGTTAGTATAATTTTTTCTAATTTAAAATGGGGATAGCAAGCTTGAGTAGGACACTTAGCAAATTTAGCAAATACACACACTCTCGTAACAGCTCTCAATCAGCTCTCGAACACTACTTGGCGATTTCATACATTTTTTGCACATTACACACTAGTGATCCTTGTAACAAGCTTGTTATCATCCCGAGTTGTAAACTTCTTTTGATTAATCTTAGTTGGTGATCGGTAGTTTCCATCACCCGAGGTTTTTTATGCCGGAGATCAACTCTTGATCAAGGGCTTTTTCCTCGTATAAATCCTTGTGTCACTCGTTCATTACATTTCTGAGTGATCCTTAATATTTTTCATTGATTCAAGCATCACACCTCACAACAAAATATTTGGTTGTATTATCTTTGCTTGATTTTTGACCAAAACAGTTTGGCGCCCACCGTGGGGCAATTGGTGCTTCATTCCTAAGAAATTATTGTTCTTGTGATCATTTCGGTTCATTACAACCAAGCAGATGGCTTCTTCAGCAAAGAACACATCAAGCTCTATGCCGGCAATCGGTTCTTCACAGGGCGTTCCACCTTTTCCTCCACCACCTTTTGGATCCTAGAAGAATGCTGAAAATGCCGCGAAGAAACAAAGCCCAATTTTTCCAAAGCCACCAACTTCTTCTGTTGCCACTAATCCTACTAATAGTGATTTTTTTACTTTGATTTTGCAGATGAAGGATCGCATACAAGAGCCGGACAAAACCAATGAAAGGATCCTTCGGGAGATTGGTGATATTAAGAAACAGAAGAAATCAGTGGAGGACCAATCTCCTCCGATACCAAGGTCATTGGATTTCGATACTCCAGCTATAACCGCCTTGCAAACTGCAGCTCCGGACATCCAGTATCAGAGTGGACCATTGGGAAGGCATTATGGAACAACAACTATGAGTCAGGCCTTAGGGTCTCACTTCCAGCCTCAAGGATCCTGTTTTCAGTCTTCAGGACCCTCCTTCCAGCATCAGGGATCCTTCGTCAGCTCAGGAGGATATTTGGGAATGCACACAGTCCAAGGATCCTCCATGGTTCAAGGATCCTCTCAGGTCCAAGGATCCTCCATGGTTCAAGGATCCTCTCAGGTTCAAGGATCCTCCTTTCAGGTTCAAGGATCCTCTCAGCATCAAGGATCCAACATCTTTCAGGATCAAGGATTCTTAAGAAGTATGCAGCCTCCAAGTTCGGATGTTCATCAAGGAGACTTCATACCAATGCAGACCATTGCTTCCTCTGGTCCTTCAATCATACCAGAATCCCGTCAATATGGATTCACATCTGCAATTCCAAACTTGAATCCCGTGGGAGGTAACACTTTTAATAATTCTTATAACACTAACTATGGCTCTATGCAGGATACATGTATCAATCAGGCTATAGCTAGGGAGTTACAGAAGCTTAAGGATATGATATACAACGTACCAGGAGTGGTTAAACCCATTCCTAAAATTGCAGATGGTAGCCATAGGATATCTCGTTTTGCACCACCTATTTGTGATGCTGAGATACCCAAAAGGTTCCAGATACCAACTATGAAGCTATATGATGGTTCAACGGATCCAGAGGAGCATGTAGCTCAATACAGGGAGAGGATGGAGATCAATCCAATTCCTGAGAGGCTAAAGGAAGTATGTCTATGCAAGGGTTTCGGATCCACACTCACGGGATCAGCTCTTAAATGGCTGCTAAGTCTTCCCCCTTACTCTATTACTTCATTTGCTAATCTAGTTAACCTGTTTAATAGTCAATTCTCTTGTAGTAGAAAATTTGAACGTTTAACTAGTGATCTATATAGGGTAACACAAGGTCAAAATGAGTCACTCAGAGATTACATCACTAAGTTTAGTAAAGAATCCTTAGACATTCCTAATCTGGATATAGCTACGGCTGTGGAAGCCTTTAAAATGGGATTGCTTAGGGATTCATTATTCTATGATGATCTTGTTATGACCCCATGCAGGAATCTTGATGAAGTAAGAACCAGGGCCCTTAGGTTCATCCGCTTAGAGGATGACAAAAGGATCCAGGAAAGACTGGCAGGATCCTCGAAGCAGGAAAAGCAAGGATCCTACTTCAAGAATAACAAGTTCAAGTCCTACAACAAGTCTGATAACCAGAATGTGCATGCAGTAGAACAAGAAGAGGATGACGAGGACTATCCTCCAATTTTTGAATACTGTTTTTCTGTTGATAACAATGAACTAATTCTTGCAATGCAGAATCTAGGTGAGAAAGCTAGGTGGCCAAGAAAAAATGATAAAGCAGTTGCTACTAAAGTCAAATCCAAATGGTGTGCATATCACGAGGATTTCGGGCATCTCACTGAAGAATGTATTGCACTTAGAAAGGAAATTGGTTACTTGTTAAGCAAGGGGCACTTGAAGGAGCTTTTGGGACGAAAGAAGTCAAGGATCCAGGATCCTGAAAGGATCCCAGAAAAGGCTCCTGCTCCTCCAGCAGACGCACAAGTTATAAACTTCATATCCGGTGGATCAGAAATTTGTGGTACTTCCTTCTCAGCAGCCAAAAGACATGCCAAGGAAACCAAGATGGATAACGGAGACAGACCCATCCGGACCTCCACTGTTACCAAGGATAAAATTATAACTTTTGATGAGGATGATCGTGTTGATGTCCAGGATCCTCATCATGATGGTCTTGTTATTACTTTGTTTATATCTAACCACTTTGTTCTCAGTAAACATCATTCAACTTGATGTCCACAAGAAGATGAACATCCCTGAATCGGATATTGTACCAAGATCCTCAGTTCTTGTGGGATTCAGTGGAGAAACCAAGAATACATTGGGGGACATCAAACTCCCCATCTATATCGAAGGACTCCATTCTTATAAAAAATTTTGTGTTATAGATTGCTTATCTTGTTGTAATGTTATCCTTGGCAGGCCATGGATACATGACATGAAGGTAGTCCCATCTACCTATCATCAATGTGCAAAGCTTCCTAGTCCGTGGGGAGTGGTGAAAATTGAGAGTGATCAACAAGAAGCTAAGAATTGCTACACGTCATCAATGAAGCCAGCCTCAAGACCAAGGGAGCAATAGCAACTAAAGTATCCTCCAAGGGACGTCTTGGAGGCAAGAGAATAGGATGTGAAAGAAATCCTTATGGATCCTCATGATCCTGAATCCAAAGTCTACATAGGATCAGGGATCCTTAGCAACATTGAAGAGGATCTAGTATCTTTCCTTAAGAGAAGGAAAACTACATTTGCCTGGAAGCATGAGGATATGACAGGTATATCTAAAGATATAATTACTCATAAGCTTGGCATTGACAGGTTATTCAAGCATATACATCAGAAAAGGAGGAAGTTTGCACCTGAAAGGAATGCTATTAGCCAGGAAGAGGTAGATAAACTACTCCGGGCAGGTATTGTTAGGGGAGGATTTTCCAATGATCAGTGATCCTCAATTACTGTTGGGCTTAGTGATCCTCACTTCTGTTTGAATTAGTGATCCTCAGAAGTATTGCAGGATTAGGATCATGGATCATCGTAAGGATCCTTATACTAACAATTGTCTGCTTTGAATATGATGTTGTTTTGCAGGAGTACGAGCTTGGACTTGGTCTTGGCGATATTCCTGGAGCATATTCCATATTTATTCCGCACGTGCATGGCTGAAATGGACGTTATGGAGGTCGTGGAGGACTTGCACCAAATGCGGAATGTTTGTTAGCTTAGATATTTTCCATTTTTAAAAGGGATAGCGAGCTAAATAGAAAACACTTGGCTATTTTTAGCTTAACACACACACTCGCAACTGCTCTCACCAGCTCTTGACGATTCACTTGGCGATTACACACTTTTTTGCACATTACACTATAGTGATCCTTGTAATTAGCTCGCTATCATCCGAAGTTGTGATGCATTTCTTGTTTAATCTGAGTTGGTGATCGGTAGTTTCCATCACCCGAGGTTTTTTATGCCGGAGATCATTCATTGATCAAGGGCTTTTTCCTCGTATAAATCTTTGTGTCACTTATTCATTTCATTTCTGAGTGATCCTTAGTGTTGTTCATTGATTCAAGCATCATACCTCACAACAGAAAGTTTGGTTGCATTATCATTGCTTGATTTTTGACCAAAATAGTTTGGCGCCCACCGTGGGGCAATTGGTGCTTCATTCCTAAGAAGATTCGTATTTTCGTGGTCATTTCGGTTCGCTACAACCAAGCAGATGGCTTCCTCAGTGAAGAACACTTCAAGTTTAATGCCATCATTCAGTTCTTCACAAGGCGTTCCTCCTTTGCCTCCACCACCTTCTGGATCCCAGAAGAATGCTGATAATGCTGCGAAGAGACAAACCCCCATTTTCCAAAAACCACAAACTTCTTCTGTTTCCACTAATCCTACTACTAATGATCTTTTTAATCTGATTTTGCAGATGAGGGATCGTATGCAAGAGCAGGATAAAACCAATGAAATGATCCTCAGGGAGATAGGTGATATCAATAAACAGAAGAAATCGGTGGAGGATTATTCCCCATTGATGCCCAGGTCGCTGAACTTCGACACTCCAGTCATAACTTCCCAGCACTCAGCAGCTCCGGACGTGCAATACTTGGGTGAATTACCAGGAAGACGTTATGGAACAACAACAATGACTAAGGCTCCAGGATCTAACCTTCAACCTTCCGGAGCCTCTGTGCAGCATCAGGGATCCTTCGTCAGCTCAGGAGGATATTTGGGAATGCACTCGGTTCAAGGATCCTCCATGGTTCAAGGATCCTCCTCTCAGCCTCAAGGATCCTCCCAGGTCCAAGGATCCTTCCCGGTCCAAGGATCCTCCCAGATTCAAGGATCCTCCCAGGTCCAAGGATCCTCCCAGGTTCAAGGATCCTCCCAGGTCCAAGGATCCTCCCAGGTCCGAGGATCCTTCCCGGTCCAAGGATCCTCTCTGGTTCCAGGATCCTCTCAGGTTCAAGGATCCAACATCTTTCAGGATCGAGGATCCTTAAGGAGTATGCAGCCTCCAAGTTTAGATGTTCATCAAGGATACTTCATACCAATGCAGACCATTGCTTCATCTGGTCCTTCGATCATACCGGAATCCCATCAATATAGATTCACATCTGGAATTCCAAACATGAATCCTCTGGGAGGTAATACTTTTAATAATTCTTATAACACTAACCATGGCTCCATGCAGGATACATGAATCAATCAAGCTATGGCTAGGGAACTACAGAAGCTTAAGGATATGATATCCAGTGTACCAGGAGTGGTTAAACCCATTCCTGAGATTGCAGATGGTAGCCATAGGATATCTCGTTTGCACGACCCTTATGTGATGCTGAGATACCCAAAAGATTCCAGATACCATCCATGAAGTTGTATGATGGCTCAACGGATCCAGAGGAGCATGTAGCTCAATAGAGGGAGAGGATGGAGATCAATCCAATTCCTGAGAGGTTAAAAGAAGCATGTCTATGCAAGGGATTTGGATCCACACTCACAGGATATGCTCTTAAATGGCTGCTAAGTCTTCCCCCTTACTCTATTACTTCATTTGCTAATCTAGTTAATTTGTTTAATAGTCAATTCTCTTGTAGTAAAAAATTTGAACGATTAACTAGTGATCTATATAGGGTAACACAAGGTCAAAATGAATCACTTAGAGATTACATCACTAATTTAGTAAAGAATCCTTAGATATTCCCAACTTGGATATTGCTACGGCTGTAGAAGCCTTTAAAATGGGATTGCTTAGGGATTCATTATTCTATGATGATCTTGTTATGACACCTTGCAGGAATCTTGATGAAGTAAGAACCAGGGCCCTTAGGTTCATCCGCCTAGAGGATGACAAAAGGATCCAGGATAGATTGACAGGATCCTCAAAACAGGAGAAACAAGGATCCTACTTCAGGAACAACAAATCAAAATCCTACAATAGATCTGATAACCAGAACGTGAATGCAGTGGAACAAGAAGAGGATGATGAGGATTATCCTCCTATTTCTGAATACTGTTTTTCTGTTGATAACAATGAACTAATCCTTGCAATGCAGAATCTAGGTGAGAAAGCTAGGTGGCCAAGAAAAAGTGATAAGCCAGCTGCTACAAAGGATAAGTCCAAGTGGTGTGCATATCATGAGGATTTCGGGCATCTCACTGAAGAGTGTATTGCATTAAGAAAGGAAATTGGTTACTTGTTGAGCAAGGGGCATTTGAAGGAACTTTTGGGACGAAAAAAGTCAAGGATCCAGGATCCTGAAAGGATCCCGGAAAGGGCTCCTGCTCCTCCAGCAGATGCACAAGTTATAAACTTCATATCCGGTGGATCAGACATTTGTGGTACCTCCTTTTCAGCAGCAAAAAGACATGCTAAGGAAACCAAGATGGATAATGGAGACAGGCCTGTCCGGACCTCCGTTGTTACCCAGGATAAAGTCATAACGTTTGATGAGGATGATCGTGTTGATGTCCAGGATCCTCATCATGATGGTCTTGTAATTACACTGTTTCTTTCTAACCACTTTGTTCGCAGGATCCTTATAGATGGAGGAAGCTCTGTGAACATCATTCAGCTTGATGCCCTCAAGAAGATGAATATACCAGAGTCTGATATTGTCCCAAGATCCTCAGTACTTGTGGGATTTAGTGGGGAGACCAAGAACACATTGGGGGACATCAAACTCCCAATCTATATTGAAGGATTGCATTCTTATAAAAAATTTTGTGTTATAGATTGCTTATCTTGTTGCAATGTTATCCTTGGCAGGCCATGGATACATGATATGAAGGCAGTTCCATCCACCTATCATCAGTGTGTAAAGCTTCTAAGTCCATGGGGAGTGGTGAAAATTGAGAGTGATCAACAAGAAGCTAAGAATTGCTATACCTAATCAATGAAGCCAGCCTCAAGACCAAGGGAGCAATAGCAATTAAATTATCCTTCAAGAGATGTCTTGGAGGCAAGAGAGCAGGAAGTAAAAGAAATCCTCATGGATCCCCATGATCCTGAATCCAAGATCTTCATAGGATCAGGGATCCATAGCAACATTGAACAGGATCTAGTATCCTTCCTTAAAAGAAGGAAAACTACCTTTGCCTGGAAGCATGAGGATATAACAGGTATATCTAAGGATATAATTACTCATAAGCTTGGCATTGACAGGTCATTCAAGCCTATACATCAGAAGAGGAGGAAATTTGCACCTAAAAGGAATGCTATTATCCAGGAGGAGGTAGACAAACTACTTCGGGCATGTATGATTAGAGAGGTTAAGTATCCAAGATGGTTAGCCAATGTGGTTGTTGTTCAAAAGAAAAACGGAAAGTGGAGGGTATGTGTCGATTTTACTGATTTAAACAAGGCATGTCCCAAGGATCCTTTCCCATTACCCCACATTGACTCCATGGTGGATGCTACCGCGGGTCATGAGTTGTTGAGTTTTATGGATGCTTCATCTGGATTTCAACAAATTCAGATGGAACCATCTGATCAAGAGGATACGACCTTTATGACCCCAACTGGTATATATTGTTATATTGCTATGCCATTTGGACTAAGGAATGCAGGTGCTACTTATCAATGGCTAGTCAATATGATGTTCAAGGAACAAATTGGACACACTATGGAAGTCTATATAGATGACATGGTGGTTAAGTCCAAGAGAGCTGAGGATCACCTTAAAGACTTGGAGGAAGCATTCAATATCCTTGATAAATTTAATATGAAACTAAATCCTTCCAAGTGTCATTTTGGTGTCAAAGCAGGTAAATTCTTAGGCTATATGGTGACAAAGAGGGGCATTGAAGCAAGTCCAGAGCAGATTAAGGCTATTGTGAATATCAAATCTCCTGCCAATGCCAAGGATGTGCAAATATTGACAGGCAGGATCGCAGCCTTGAACAGGTTCATATCAAAATCCTCAGAAAAGTGCAAGGAATTCTATGACATCCTGAGGAAGAACAAGAAATTTGAATGGACTCAGAAACATGAAAGTGCCCTCAAAGCTCTCAAGGATTACCTATCCTCAGCCCCCGCCTTGATGAAACCAGAGAAGGGTGATATATTATCCTTATACTTAGCACTATCCTCAAAAGCAGTAAGTGCGGTCCTTGTTAAGGATCACCAAGGTACACAACATCCAGTTTATTATGTAGGTAAGAGTTTACTTGATGCTAAATCCAGGTATTCACACTTAGAGAAACTTATCCTTGCATTAATTATGGCATCGTAAGGATCCTTATACTAACAATTGTCTGCTTTGAATATGATGTTGTTTTGCAGGAGTACGAGCTTGGACTTAGTCTTGGCGATATTCCTGGAGCATATTCCATATTTATTCCGCACGTGCATGGCTGAAATGGACGTTATGGAGGTCGTGGAGGACTTGCACCAAATGCGGAATGTTTGTTAGCTTAGATATTATCCATTTTTAAAAGGGATAGCGAGCTAAATAGAAAACACTTGGCTATTTTTAGCTTAACACACACACTCGCAACTGCTCTCACAAGCTCTTGACGATTCACTTGGCGATTACACACTTTTTTGCACATTACACTATAGTGATCCTTGTAATTAGCTCGCTATCATCCGAAGTTGTAACACATTTCTTGTTTAATCTGAGTTGGTGATCGGTAGTTTCCATCACCCGAGGTTTTTTTATGCCGGAGATTATTCATTGATCAAGGGCTTTTTCCTCGTATAAATCTTTGTTTTACTTATTCATTTCATTTCTGAGTGATCCTTAGTGTTGTTCATTGATTCAAGCATCATACCTCACAACATAAAGTTTGGTTGCATTATCATTGCTTGATTTTTGACCAAAACATGTATGATAAGAGAGGTCAAGTATCCAAGGTGGTTAGCCAATGTGGTTGTTGTTCAAAATAAAAATGGAAAGTGGAGGGTATGTGTCGATTTTACTGATTTAAACAAGGCATGTCCCAAGGATCCTTTCCCATTACCCCACATTGACTCCATGGTGGATGCTACCGCGGGTCATGAGTTGTTGACTTTTATGGATGCTTCATCTGGATTCCAACAAATTCAGATGGAACCATCTGATCAAGAGGATACAGCCTTTATGACCCCAACTGGTATATATTGTTATATCGCTATGTCATTTGGACTAAGGAATGCAGGTGCTACTTATCAAAGGCTAGTCAATATGATGTTCAAGGAACAAATTGGACACACTATGGAGGTTTATATAGATGACATGGTGGTTAAGTCCAAGAAAGCTGAGGATCACCTTAGAGACTTGGAAGAAGCATTCAATATCCTTGACAAATTTAATATGAAACTAAATCCTTCAAGTGTCACTTTGGTGTTAAAGCAGGTAAATTCCTAGGCTATATGGTGACAAAAAGAGGCATTGAAGCAAGTCCAGAGCAAATCAAGGCTATTGTAAATATCAAATCTCCTGCCAATGCCAAGGATGTGCAAAGATTGATAGGCAGGATCGCAGCATTGAACAGATTCATATCCAAATCCTCAGAAAAATGCAAAGAATTCTATGACATTTTGAGGAAGAACAAGAAATTTGAGTAGACTGAAAAGCATGAAAACTGTGACAACCCGAATAACCAAGGTCAGCACTACTCGAATTCCACAATCGTTAGCGTGTATCTCTGTGGTTGCTTACCTGTCGCGTGCATTATTAAATGTCTTTGTGTGTATAGTGTTTTCAAGAAATCAAGTTGTGAGTAATTGGGTAAATTAATATATTGGGAAATTAATATATTGGGACACTAACCGACTCAGACCGCGGAATTTACGTGACACTTGTGGGCCTATAGTTGTGTCGAGTGTATGATTGGGCCGCACCCCAAAACCTTTGAAGCCCGAGGCTTTGCTAAATCGCTTTGACAGCCCAAGTGTATGGGCTTAAGCCCAATTCGGTTAGATTGAAACCGGCCCCTAAACCCTTATCATTTGTAATACACGTATCATGTTCCTGTTAGCTAATAACTCTAAAATAAAACCCTAGCATTCTTTGTTTCCTTCCTCCTGAGATCATCGGCAGTCACCTTCATTCTGCGAAATGGTGTCTCTCAACCGAACATAACCCCTTCGCCCTACATCACAAGGTCAGTGCTTATTATTATTTTGTTTCGGGTTCTTTGGTTATGTATGGTTTGTGTCAATTGGGGTTAATTGATGTGAATATTGTGATTTGCCAATAATACGATCCATCTTCTTGGTTTAACTGTTACTACATATTAGTGATTATAATGAGAGTAGTTGAGTTGGAGCTCGTGATGTTATGTGATTTTATTGTAAATAATGATTATTGGAAATCTCATGAACCTTAATCTCTTAAATGAAGCATATGCATTAAGATCTTCATGACTGATTATTGGTTCTATTGGACACTCGATGATATACATATGGATGCATACATGCTAGTTTTGAATTGTTAGAGTTATAACCATGCGTATGAACATTAGTAATTAACTGATGATGTGATTATATTATGGTTATATATATATATTAGTGCATGAGATTTAAGAACATCATAGGGTTTGGATGCAAGCTAACACGGACCCACTAATCATTGAAATATTTGACATCTAGTAATATGTGAATGCAATTGATTTTAACGCACCATCTGACAACAAGGATGTCTAATTGGACCAAACCTATTAAACCCTTATCTCTTGAATTAATTGTCATCACATGCAACCTTGATTCAAATCATATGCACCGAGAACTGAACTCACATGTTCACATGGACCTCTGTTTGAACAATTAATACCAACAAACACCTGTCAACCATTCATTTGATTAATGGCCGATCAAATGTATGTGTTCCGTTAAGGGCGATGTACTGAATTTCGGGCTGGGTACTAGTTGATTGGGCCATGATTTGATTTTGAACGAGTATACTTAAAACATAAGTCGTACAATTTTCGGTGGACCACCTGCACGCACACAGACAATTATTAGATAACATGTCACATTGGGCCTCATGTGTAAACAAGTAAGTAGTTGGGCCATGTGAGCGAGTGGGCTGCACTCATGGCCGCGGGTCATCTGTGCCGGGCCGCACGCGTATTCGGGCTGATACTGGGCCACATAGTTTGATACAAAGCTGATTTGGGCTTCGGGTTACTGGGTCGCAAAATATACCCGGTCTACTAGTTGGACTGCATTAGTTGATTTAAAACACACCACTAAAAATACATGTGTCTTGGGCCTTAGTAGTGAACGGGTTAATATGGCATGATGGGTCGCACACTTTGTGTCACGACAGGTGCATGATTGGATGTGTGACATGAGTACTTGATTTTGTGTGAATTAGTGTATTGTGTTATGATATGATTTGTTATTGTGACTTGCATGATAAAAAGTGAAATACATGTGCGCTACTTGTGTAATGTGAGTAAGAAACTATGTGGCCTGGACCCATGTGAACTGATTGGCTTTGATAATCATGCTAGGACTTGATTGATCAACGTGAATACATAAATAGACATACCGAGCAAACCAAAGGTGAGTTCATTACTTTTGAGCATGCGTCCCGGTGGTTGGGACAGTCAGTGGGTATCCCGGGGAGGGATAGGTCTTTTGGGTAAAACTGGGATATTGGATAATATTCTCACCCTATCATTCTTAAGTCCCATCTTTTGTTACCGGGGAGGTAACGGGGTATTAGTTGGTAGCGCTACTTAGGTTTGGCACCCTCACACCGTACCGAGGAGGATGGTTGTGAACTAATTACCCAGTCGGGCCCAGTGCTTTGATAGGAGCACTGGGGAAAGGGCAAAACATACATCAGGAGCCGTCTTGTTCAGTATCGAGATATTATCAACATTACTTTCGGATTTAAATTCAATGGATTAACTAAACACTTGGTAATCAACGTTTTCGTAAAACTATGAACTCACCAGCGTAGTCTGATACACTTGTTGCATGCTCGCAGGTTGTTAGATTTCTTGGATTGGAACTTGCCGCCTGGAGTGGCTGGAGTGGTCATGGGTCGAACTGGATGGATACATGCATTGGAATTATTGATATGAAACGTTGGTTTTGAAACAGTTAAACTATGATTTCTTGTATGTGCTTCCGCTGAACATGTTGGGTTTATTTAAACTTGTTGTTGATACTTTCGTTAATAATTGGCAATTTCATTTTTAAACTTGTTATGAGATCAACATGATTAGTGGCTCGTTATTGGTTTGTCACACGCCTAGCAGGGTTTCCATGGGTGGTATTTTTGGGGGTGTGACAAAAACGCCCTCAAAGCTCTTAAGGATTACCTATCCTCAGCCCCTGCCTTAATGAAACCAGAAAAAGGGGACATATTATCCTTGTATTTGGCGGTATCCTCTAAAGCAGTAAGTGCGGTCCTTGTTAAGGATCACGAAGGTACACAACATCCTGTCTATTATGTAAGTAAGAGTTTGCTTGATGCTGAATCCAGGTATTCACATTTAGAAAAACTTATCCTCGCATTAATTATGGCATCTACTAAATTAAGACATTATTTTGAAACTCATGCCATTATTGTTAAGACTAATTTTCCAATTAAGAATGTTCTCAAGAAACCTGAAATGTCAGGAAGGATGGCTAAGTGGGTAGTGAAGCTTAGTGCTTATGATATAAGATATGAACCAAGGACTGCCATCAAATCCCAAGCCTTAGCTGACTTTGTGGCAGATTTTAGTAGTGACTTGCAAAAGGAAGCTGAGTTAGAAGTCCAACAGCTAGAAGAAACTAAGGATCCTTGGATACTCTTCACTAATGGAGCCTCCAATGTCAAAGGAACAGGACTTGGAATACTACTAAAATTTCCACAGGGGGACATAATACCCCACTCCATAGCTTGTGAGTTTCAAACTACTAATAATGAGGCTGAATATGAAGCCTTGATAGCTGGTTTGCAAATTGCCAAACATATGAGGATCAGGTATCTTGAGGTACATGTGGATTCATTGTTAATTACTAATCACTTTAATGGATCCTATGCTGTTAAAGGTGAAAAGCTAATCAAATATTTAGAGATAGTCAAAGAATTGGCACTCTCTTTTGTTTCCTTTAGTTTAACACAGGTACCAAGGGAAGAGAACGCAGAGGCTGATGCATTGGCCAATCTAGGATCATCCTTGAAGATCCCAGAGGATATCAGGATCCCTATTATCCACATCCTAACCCCCGCTATTGAGGATCATGTAGCCATGGAGATAGGAGAGGATTCTGCAATCATCCCTAGTGATGACGCACAATCTCATTCGGGATCATGGATCCTCCCAATCAAAAGATATATCCAACATGGAGAGATTCCTACAGGAGAAAACCCCAGGCTTTCAAGATTAAGGTATCTCAATTTACAATATTGAATAACATATTATATAAACGATCTCTTGCAGGACCATATCTAAGATGCATTGAGGATCCTGAAATCCAAGAAGTCCTAAAGGATTTTCATGAAGGAGATTGTGGAAACCACACTGGGGGCAGAGCATTATTCTCAAGGATCCTGAGGACAGGATATTATTGGCCTACTATGAAGAAGGATGTTGTGAATTATGCTAAGAAGTGTGATCCTTGTCAGAGACATAGTAACATTCTTCACCAACCAGCAGAGCTCTTGCATCCTATACCCTCTTCTTGTCCATTCATGAGATGGGGGATGGATATAGTGGGTAAACTTCCCAAGGCACCTGGTGGAAGAGTATTCATGCTTGCTATGACTGATTACTTCTCCAAGTGGATAGAGGCTGAAGCCTTTGCTCAAGTCAGAGAAAAAGAAGTGATATCCTTTATCAAAAGAAATATTATTACTAGATTTGGTATCCCTTCTGAAATTGTTTGTGATAATGGATCCCAATTTATTGGGAGTAGAACTACTAACTTTTGTGACAGCTGGGGGATTAAGATGATAACATCAACACCAGTCCACCCACAAGCTAATGGCCAGGCAGAATCATCCAACAAGATCATCATCAACAATTTGAAAAAGAAGCTTGGATCCAAGAAAGGAAAGTGGGCAGAAGAACTACCTTATGTACTTTGAGCTGATAGGACAACTCCCAAGAATGCTACTGGCCAAACTCCATTCTCTTTGGTATTTGGAGCAGAATCAGTGATCCCTACAGGCCAAACTCCATTCTCTTTGGTATTTGGAGCAGAATCAGTGATCCCTACAGAGATGGTGGTTCCTACTGCAAGAACAAGCACCCGTGATCCTGAAGGAAATGCTGAAAACTTGGTTCAAGACTTGGATACTATAGAAGAACTCAGGGATTTGGCAAGGATAAGGATGGCTAGTTATCAACAAAGGATGGCTGGAGCCTACAACAAAAAATGTCAGGATCAGGAAATTCCAAGTTGGTTATATGCTGTTAAGGAAAGCATTTCAGAATACCACCAATCCTGCTGATGGAAAGTTAGCACCAAAGTGGGAAGGCCCCTATTTGATTGAAGTTGAAGCAGGAAAGGGGGCATATCGATTGCTAACAATGGAAGGTGATTTGCTACCAAGAGCTTGGAATGCTATCCACTTGAAGAAATACTTCATGTGATAAGGATCCATGATCCTTACTTGACAAGTATCCTTGAAGGATCCTTACAGGACAGAGGATCCTCATTTTGGTAATGATCTAATCTCTAACTATTTCATTCTTTAATTATCCTATATACAAGGGTAAGGATCCTGGATCCTTTATCCTTCTTTCACTTGATTCTGAGTTTTGCAGAAGGTCCATATATCCTTAGCTAAGGATTGAGTATCCACAGAAGTCTTCAGTTATTTGGGCTTGACCCCCGTTATTTGGGCTTGACCCCAGTTATTTGGGCTTGACCCCAGTTATTTGGGCTAGTCCCCAGTTTTTGGGCCTGTCCCCAGTATCGCCAGCAGCGCACGATGATCCTGGTACAGTTCATGGCAATGGGACCAGTACTCGCTTTAGGGGCTGACAATTTCATTGTACTGGCTGTATCCGGGATCCTACGTTTAATGGTAGACGTACCATACATCCGTTCCTAAGGTTTCTAACGTTTTCACATTAGCTAAGGTTTTGGCATTTTCATGTCATAAGTTTGGATAGTCGCCAGTGAGGGCCATACTCCAGTTTACACAAGATCCTTTGGGTTTGTCCCCAGTTATCCTTTGGGCTTGTCCCCAGTTATCATTTGGGCTTGTCCCCAGTATATTGAGCTTGTCCCCAGAATTGTTGGGCTTGTCCCCAGTTACTAACTCTTCTCTTATATTGGCTTGGCCCCAAGTTATGCTCTGTTTCAGGTTTTTGAAGTTAAACAGCTAAGGATCCTTTATCCTTACCTTCTACTAAGGTTTGTCTTTTGGTTATCCTGATTATAAGGGTTAGGATCCTAACTTGGATTCTCAGGTATGATCCTTGATCACTTTTATTTTATTCATTATTTATATAAGTGACCCTTATCCTTTGACAACAGAACTAATGATCCTTAAATTACATAATTTTTCTGAATTTACCGACTATAGGATATTTGATCCTTGATCATATCCTAAAACGTTTAAACATGATTTATTAAACCTTTGTTCTTTACTCACAAATTCAAACAAAGTACACAACAACAGTTGAAAAATAAAGAATTCATAAGGATAACAACACGAGAAGTAGCCAAAAAGTTAAAGTTTTATTTATTCACAAAAGTTAAACCCTTTTAAGGTTGTCAAAATTGCTAACCCAAGTTTATACCAGCAATACGTGGCCCGTCCACTTGGGTTGGCAAAGGGTGTCCATTGTTAACAGGTCTTAAAAGTGCAGGAAATAAAAGTTGGCAGGATAACAAGTGGTTTCATCCCCCAAACAGAGGATCCCTCCACCACCTATTATCCTACCTATTGTCTAAGGATCCTTGATCCATAATCCTAAAAACTATTGTTCAAATTACAACCCAACATTGTTTCAAAACATCACAACCAAAAAACATCCAAATCCTAAAAAAAATGGGCTCCGGCCACGTCTAGAAATATCCATCATCGCCCATTTCTGCAGCTCACACCTTGACTGCATCACCACCGGCATCATCACCACCAGCCTGATACTTCCCGCTGCCACTTGCCTCAATCGCCAAGACCTCGGTAGCATCCTCCTCATCCTCAAGCTCAGCTAGCTTTGCCTTCCAGCCCTCCTTGTCCCAAATGGTCCTGTCGAAGTCAGGATCCTCAGCCTCCTGAGCCATTTGCAACTTGATCTTATACATGGTGATGGCAGCAGAGACTTTAGCATCCTCCAGCAGGTCGTGCTTCTCATGATCAGCATTTATCTGGGCCATGACCACCTGCTGCTTTGCCAGAGCAAGATCCTTCTCAAGGCGAGAGATAGTTTCATCCTTAGCCAGGAAGAATTTTTGATACTCCAGATGCTTTTGCTCCGCCTCCTCAACATATGCATCAAACAGCATTTCGACCTCAGCGAATTTCTGCAAAAAAGACAAGGTAAAGTTTAGGATCCATGATCCTCAAGTGGGCAGGATCAGTGATCCTTACATCAGCAAAGTATTCTTGGAACTGGTGGCGGATAAGAGGCAAGCCTTCAAGATTGTCAGCTTCAGAGGCCTTCCTCTTCTTTCCCCCCTTGGAGGTGACAGGCTTTGGAACCACGGCACTCGGGCTAGCAGCAGTTTTCTTCTTCCCAGACCTGGGAGCAACAACAGTAAGATCGGTAACACTGAAGTGGGTGGCAGACCTTGAGGATTTTCCGGCACCTATCAATCCAAAACAATAGATAAGTATTCTTGTTTTATTTACATTTTAAAATTTAATTACATACAAACATGGATACTTACTTGACATTGTGACTGAGCCTGAGGATACTTCTTGAGAATCCTTGGTGTTTGCTTGAAATGTTCTTACTGCAGGATCAAGATTCCGGAAGGCGTCGATCCTTTCTTTGGTTGCAGGTGATGAAATGATATGTAAAACAGAAATAGCTGCAAAAAAAAAAAACAAACAGATGTTAGTGATCCTCAGCAGAAACAGGGTATCCCATGATCCTTCCATAAGGATCCTCTATCCTACCATGAGTGGCCCATTTTCTAGGGAGATCATTCCCATCTGGGATAGAATCCCTCCTGACGAAGAAAAAACGTTTCTTCCACTTAGTGTCATTTTTGGTGGTCTTCAGGATCGGGTGTGCCTCACCGGGTTTGTGTTTGAATAGAAAGCGGTGTGAACCGTGGCTCACAAGGATGTACAGTTCGGCAAGTTCAGACATTCCTAACTCTATATCCTCCTGCTCAATGATCCTCTCAAGGGTAAATAAAACCCTCCTCATCATAGGCATTTCCAGGATATAGGATATGCCGGTAAGGGAGAAGAAAGATTGGGTAAAAGAAGGAAAAGTATAAGAGTATCCTATCAGAAATGGGGTGACTGGAAATGCAACCCAGGTTTCAGAGATAAAATCACTCAGGACGGTAGGGTCAAAGGGTTTGAAAACAGTGCTCGCCGGAAAGCAATGGAGAATCCTGTCGATCTCAGGATCAGTGAAGCAGCAACGTTCCTTCGGAGAGTCTTCGATGATCCCTTGGCTTTTTAAAGGACTCTCTTTCTGATGATCCTTAGCAGGGGATGATCTTAGCTTCATTGTGATTCGGAGATTTTGAGAAAGAAGAAGAACAGAGTAAGAAAGAGAAAAGAGAAAGGGGAGAGAAGTACCTGCTTGATCTTCGAATGAGGATTTAAAGGATGTAACGCACGAATTTAAATGCTTCATAACCCTTATCTCTAACTTGAATTTATAATCATGATTTTGCAGGGATGTCGCTTCAAGTGACGTAGGATCTGCAACGGATAGTTCGATCCTAACGGCTATATATCCGTTAGTTTGTTGCGGATAAGATCAAGAAAATATAACTCGCTATTTTACACTTTACTCCTTATATTTTGGGGGCAATTTTTAGGGGAGGATTTTCCAATCCTAAGGATCACGGATCCTCAAGTGCTGCCAGGATCATGGATCCTCAATTCAGTTTGAATTAAGGATCCTTAGCAGTTTTGCAGGAGCAGGATTCAGGATCCTTATTGTTATCCTTATACTAACAATTGTCTACCTTGTACGTAAGCTAGTTTTGCAGGAGCAAAGGCATGGACCAAGTTTCACCGATATTCCTGGAGCATATTCCCTCAATATTCCGCACGTGCTTGGCCATTGTGAACGTTATGGAGATCGTGGGGAGCTTGCACAAATTGCGGATAGTTAGTTAGTATAATTATTTCTAATTTAAAATGGGGATAGCAAGCTTGAGTAGGACACTTAGCAAATTTAGCAAATACACACACTCTCGTAACAGCTCTCAATCAGCTCTCAAACACTACTTGGCGATTTCATACATTTTTGCACATTACACACTAGTGATCCTTGTAACAAGCTTGTTATCATCCCGAGTTGTAAACTTCTTTTGATTAATCTTAGTTGGTGATCGGTAGTTTCCATCACCCGAGGTTTTTTATGCCGGAGATCAACTCTTGATCAAGGGCTTTTTCCTCGTATAAATCCTTGTGTCACTCGTTCATTACATTTCTGAGTGATCCTTAATGTTGTTCATTGATTCAAGCATCACACCTCACAACAAAAGATTTGGTTGTATTATCTTTGCTTGATTTTTGACCAAAACACTTGGAGGATCCCGAAACTAAAGAAGTGCTTCGGGATATACACGAAGGGGATTGTGGTAACTATACTGGGGCAGATCATTATTCTCAAAGGTGTTAAGAACAGGATACTATTGGCTGACGATGAGGAAATATGCTGCAGAATATGCTCGAAGGTGTGATGCGTGTCAAAGGCACAACAATATACTACATCAACCTGCTAAACCACTGTATCCTATTGCTTCCCCTTGGCCGTTCATGAAGTGGGGTATGGATATAGTGGGAAAGTTGCCAAAAGCTCCAGGAGGAAAAGTCTTTATGCTGGCAATGACGGATTATTTCTCTAGATGGGTTGAAGCTGAGGCATTTGTTCAAGTCAGAGACCAAGAAGTAGTATCCTTCATAAAAAGGAATATCCTGACTAGGTTTGGGGTACCAGCTGAGATAATCTGTGACAATGGCTCTCAGTTTATCAGGAAGAGGACTAGCAATTTTTGCAAGAGTTGGGGAATCAAAATGATCACATCCACACCGGCACATCCTCAAGCAAATGGACAAGCATAATCCTCGAACAAGATAATTGTCAACAATTTGAAGAAAAGGCTAGGAGCTAAGAAAGGAAGATGGGCATAAGAGTTACCCTTTGTTTTATGGGCCGATATGTAACACCCTTGCTTGTTAAATACAATATTTTATATAAGTTTCGTAAAAATACATGTTTATACGATTACACGTAAGTATGACAATACGAGTTTACTAAAACTTTTACAGTTTAAAAAAAACAATATAGAACAACTTAATGTAATTGAATTCGTCGTTTAAAAGATACGACGAAACGCCACGCGGAAGCTTTTAACTTTATCGTGTTCGGTTCTTCTTCGAGCTTGATCTTCATCCGGGCACTCTTGGCAATCACCTATGATCAAAACCAACTTAAAAGTTAGTTTTGATAGTTAAATAACAAGTTTAAACAAGTTATATGGGTCAAACAAACAAAATTAAACATTTTTCAAGTTCAGGGGGGGCTAGGCGTCACGCCTAGGGGCTAGACGCCCCACCTAGCCCCCTTTTTGGCAGAATGTTGTTATTATGTTGCTGTACATACCCAGCAGGACTCGATTTCACGGAAACGAGCATAACTCTCTCGTTTTTAATCCGTTTTACCCGATTCTTTTTCCTACGCGTCCGTAATTTAATTCTCCATCATATGGAGTTAAAATCCAACATCCAACATAATAAATTTTGCAACTTCACGAATCATCAAATTTTTACATACCTTATGATCCCCACGACTAGGTGATCACGAATTTGTAATCATGCAGACGATTCGGGCTTGATTTGAGCTTCAATTTGGAGGATTTGTTGAACTAGGGTTTTTAACCCCTTTCTTTCTTCTCCTGGCGATTACACGCACACACCCACCAAGTGTGTTGTGTTTTTTTTGTTTTAATAAAACAAGTTTCCCACTTGTCCATATTAGTCCCTCATGTTTTATTTTGATCAAATGAAGCTATATCTCACCATTAGTTACTTAATCACATGCTACTAACTAGGTTAATTACTCCTAGTTACTTTAACGGGTTCGGGAAGTTATAACCCGTTATGTTTTAAGTCCCGTTAATTTGGCCTTTTTATATACTTTGTTTTCTCAAAGTATTTATTCCCCTTTTTAATTAATATTAGGTTTATTTATTTGAGTCCTAATATTTACCGGGTTAATTTTTACCACTAACGGTATTTTACCCGTCTTTACTATTAACGTGGTTTGATTACCAAACCCGTTTTTGGGATGTTACAAGTCTACCCCCCTTAAAGAGGTTTCGTCCCCGAAACCTTATTTACATAGTTCATCGAGTTCTAAACTCAATGCGTTTGACCTGAGTAATCTTTTAAGCATTACTCATACTTTAACCAATTGTTAGTATTACCAGAAAATTTATGGTAATATCTTTTTGGTTACAGAACATCTACGTACCTCATACGACATAATGTAACTTGAAATAACGTAATTCCTTTATTTCTACTAGTTTAGTTAACTTAGCGATATCCATCACTTTTATATATTATCGAACTCTTTGTGAATCCGTTACCTTGACCCGTTTTAAGGTCTTTAGTGAAATCTTTCTCTTTTAGCAACTATTTCTTTTGTTTTCAAATTCATTTATTCGGTTCAGTTACTCCGAATCCTCCGCTTACGAGCAAACTAAATTTCTCGATTTGAATTGCTGACCTTCACCGTTCTCACTAACTAGACTTATTAGTCCAGTTACTTTTTACCGCTCGCTTGGTTATAATGCGATTCTACTTCACATTACATTTCTTAACCGTGATCGTGTCGCATCATGTTTAATTTATATATCTACCTTTCATTTTTCGAAAAGATCACTTTTCGAATATATCGTCTTGTGCCTATCAGCGTCAAGACTTGAATCTTTCATGCTTACTATTCAATTTCCTATCAGAATTAATATTTGTAAAAATGTTATTTCTTACTAAAACAGAATTTTAGTCTAACGTTTTTCTCTTTAACTATGTCAATTACTCATATCAAGGAAATTGACAACCCATAATTTATTGTTTTCCGTTCTCGTTTTACGCGGGGAATCGTAACAAGTTCCCTCACCTTACACTATTGACCCGTAGGTTCCTTCACTTAACCTCGTAGGCTATTTCCTTAAGCTTTCATCTCCTTAAGACGAGGCCCTTATGATCCCTTTGCTTCAATTCATGACCCGTGGGTCATTTTGGCCCCGTAGACCTTTACACTAATTAATATCCCGTAGGTTATGATGATCCCGTAGATCATCTTTTATTCTAGTCTTTATTCAATTGTCTATTTATACATATATAGCTTTAAAGCATCCTTTGTTATGTTTGGAATCATTTAATTTTGCTTTTGAACTTTAGTTTACCTTGACCGTAGTCTAAGGTTTCATTTGTTTACTTTCGGACTATCTTTTCCGACTTTACGACTTCTAACGTCATTTACACGTCGGTTTGTCCTACGCTTACCGTTACCCGGTTCATACTTATACTCCTTTACAACCCATTACCCGGGTCCTTCTATCTTATTGTTTTTAGCTTTCCGGTTTCACCGGTTTGCGTTTTCCTATTATATTAAGCGTTATTCCTTAATTGAGTCGTTTGGCTCATTTTGGGTGAATTTTCATCACTTATGAATGTCAAACTTCATTCTTTATTTGACCCGTCCAACTTTGAAATGGTTGAACGTAATTACCAAAATTTATATTTGCGAAAAGTCTTGTCATCTTTTAGTCATGACTCATATTCCGAGTCTTTTCACTTTCTATTTCGCGTTCCTGTTTCTCAGTCTACGCATGTGTTTAATTCCTTACCCATCAACCGGGTGTTTTACCGAAATCGTTATCATTGCACCCCCTTCCGGTATGCATTAAGACTTTGTTTCGATTTACTTGGTCATCTTAGCGAAATCCGTCGCTTTTATTCGACCATGTCTTTTATTCTTTACGTGACCACCATTGGCGGCCTCATTAATTATGAGTGACGATTATCATCATTATCCTTGCTTTACTACGACTAAAGTTAACAACCTTGATTATCTTTTTCGTGTGGGCAACACCTTTGTTTTTATGACCCGGCGGTCATCTATACTTTGGTTTTACTTGCCCGTTTTGTTCACCATGGCCCTTTCGTCCAAGATGACTTATTTTCATGAATTTTCTTTTGATCATTCATTTATATCATCATTTACATTAATCCTTGTCCCTTCTATCGGGCTCATTATCCTAATGTAATACGCTTCCGTCACCCGGGTGTGCGTTTACATTATTTTCAACTATTTTGTTCATTTGTTTCATTTGGGTACTTTTTAATTTGTCCCATTCACCCCGTCCTTACTACATCGGATGTAAATGTGTCCGCTATAAGAAGTTCATGGTATCATATGCCACTACTTACTTGGCCAGAGTAAGCGATTAACACATGACACACATGACCTTTTTATAGTTTTCACATCACGCCCTATGTAAGTAATGCCTCTATTTGTTTCTCTTGGAAACAATATCCCGAATACATTTTCTATTCGGGGTTTTCCAAGTTTTAAATCTACATATGCAACTTTCAATTTCTACATATTTGTTGCATATTACTATTTGTGCAATTATATTTAAAATGTGCACCTGGTAATGCTTGCCCTAACGGGCTTCTCTTGCCATTAGCCTTGTTCGCGACCGCTACGCGATTTAGGTCCTTGATGAGCATACACTTTGGACCGTTCCTCTGTCAAATCTGCGATTTGTTAAACTCTCACTATCTTCATATGCGAGTGTCCTTCAACTAAAACATATACAACAGTTAGTAATTTCGACATTAAGGGATGCCTGTATTATAATACAAGGCTTTTCTACTATACGCATCAACGCGTGTAATTTCGTTGACTATATCTATTCTATATCATTTTTATTGGTGTAACGTGTATTACACGATAACCATATGTGTTGTTCTCAACACTTTAATCATACTAAACCATTGATATACATGTACTTACCGGATTTGCGATCAAGCCTCGAACCGATCACCAATCTTTATTAAGAGCATAAGGTTTAAGTCCAAGCATGGTTTTCCCCACCATACTTGAATCTCTTAAACCAGGGCTCTGATACCAACTTGTAACACCCTTGCTTGTTAAATACAATATTTTATATAAGTTTCGTAAAAATACATGTTTATACGATTACACGTAAGTATGACAATACGAGTTTACTAAAACTTTTACAGTTTAAAAAAAAACAATATAGAACAAATTAATGTAATTGAATTCGTCGTTTAAAAGATACGACGAAACGCCATGCGGAAGCTTTTAACTTTATCGTGTTCGGTTCTTCTTCGAGCTTGATCTTCATTCGGGCACTCTTGGCAATCACCTATGATCAAAACCAACTTAAAAGTTAGTTTTGATAGTTAAATAACAAGTTTAAACAAGTTATATGGGTCAAACAAACAAAATTAAACATTTTTCAAGTTCAGGGGGGGGCTAGGCGTCACGCCTAGGGGCTAGACGCCCCACCTTGCCCCCTTTTTGGCAGAATGTTGTTATTATGTTGCTGTACATACCCAGCATGACTCGATTTCACGGAAACGAGCATAACTCTCTCGTTTTTAATCCGTTTTACCCGATTCTTTTTCCTACGCGTTCGTAATTTAATTCTCCATCATATGGAGTTAAAATCCAACATCCAACATAATAAATTTTGAGACTTCTAAGCCTTCGACTCGTTACCTTTTACAAAGTTTTGACCCGTTCATGCGTTTATCAAACAAACATGTTTGTTTGATCCCAAATTCACATGAATCTTATAATTTCAATCTTGTCTATCATATTAGGTTCAATTCACGAGTTTATGTATATTCTTAAACCCGTTTGTACTTAAATGCATATTTTGACTCGTTAAGGGTATTTAAGTACTTTTCCGCATAATTCATACTCGTTTATTTCTAGCATCTTATTTTCGCAATATTTATCAATTGATCTTCCATCACAACTATTTTTATGGTGGATTTAGCATAACGAACCTATTATCCCAAAATTTACCCATCGGTTGATCATTTTACGCAAATAACCATTTTTATGCATTTGACCCATGAATGTGTATTCCTATGACTTTTATTCATATTTAATGATTCCCTAATCTTAATACAAGTTCGTAAACAACCCCTATGGGTCGTTTACCCAATATACCCTTCAAGGGTGTTTTGGTTAATTTTAGTCCCTCACTTTACGACGAGGGACTTTCGCTAATTATTTGACCAAAAATTGTATGTTTAACTTTTGCTTTAAATCTTTCTAGTTAAAGCAACGCAAACTTATGTTATTTCCTGTGATTACAAAAACTCAACAAGCGATTGTCAAATGGTGTTAACAACACCATTTGACCCATTTAGTCTAATTGACCATTTGTCCGCATGAGATGGTATTTAATTACCATTCCAACCCTTTAAACCTATCCCGGTTTTCCCTTGAACTCGTTTTGCTTAAAAACCGTTTTTATTTGTTCGTCATTACATGACTAATTTACCATTTTACCCCTTTTACCATAACTCATGATTTCTTATCATTTTCCCCTCATTCCGACTCTCATTGAATCGTGTCGGAACATCCTATACCAACCACTTAGTAGCATTCATATACAATACTTGCAATTATGTAATTTGTAAATAATGAAAAGGGGCGTAAGCTTTACTTACCTTGCATCCAAATTACGCTTTTCCTTTCCTTCTTGATTCGTTTGACCCGTTCACTCATCAAGCTTCCACCTAGCTCATTAGGCGTCAAACTATCATCATAATTCATAAGATGGTTAGATTAGTCATTATCAATTATGACTACTCCATCTAACGGGTCTTATGTCGACTTTATCACTCGATTAAATCATTGGTTAGTTTGACTTCCTAAAAGTCAATTGATCTATCAACATATTCAAATGCACACTTCACATGGAATTTCAACATTTTAGCTTCGTTTAGGCATTTTAACAAACACCTAGTGGGCATAATTTCACTAAATCAAATATCAAGTTTCATGACTAACTATTTAGCCAAGATTAAACAATTCTTGCAAGTTTAATATATCTAGTATGCATAATAACATCTAGATTCTCCTGATGTAAATAAATAACACTCAATTTATAATCAAATTTCTAGTGTTCTTCATCATTCTACAACACCCATTTAACACACATATAGGTAATCACCAAATCATTCAAGTCATAGCATCATATGTATGATTTTCACTTAGGGTTTAGTCCCTAAGCATGTGTACATCACTAACTTAGCCATAGCTCCTCTAATCCTTACATAATTCGCGAATTATGATGCTAACTCAAATTTTCAAACTTCACGAATCATCAAATTTTTACATACCTTATGCTCCCCACGACTAGGTGATCACGAATTTGTAATCATGCAGACGATTCGGGCTTGATTTGAGCTTCAATTTGGAGGATTTGTTGAACTAGGGTTTTTAACCCCTTTCTTTCTTCTCCTGGCGATTACACGCACACACCCACCAAGTGTGTTGTGTTTTTTTTTTGTTTTAATAAAACAAGTTTCCCACTTGTCCATATTAGTCCCTCATGTTTTATTTTGATCAAATGAAGCTATATCTCACCATTAGTTACTTAATCACATGCTACTAACTAGGTTAATTACTCCTAGTTACTTTAACGGGTTAGGGAAGTTATAACCCGTTATGTTTTAAGTCCCGTTAATTTGGCCTTTTTATATACTTTGTTTTCTCAAAGTATTTATTCCCCTTTTTAATTAATATTAGGTTTATTTATTTGAGTCCTAATATTTACCGGGTTAATTTTTACCACTAACGGTATTTTACCCGTCTTTACTATTAACGTGGTTTGATTACCAAACCCGTTTTTGGGATGTTACATGATAGGACAACAGTAAAGAGTGCAACTTGGCAAACCCCATTTTCCTTAGTATTTGGAGCAGAAGCAGTGATCCCAACAGAGATGGTGATACCTACAGCAAGATCCAACCTCCGGGATCCTGAGAAGAATCCTGAAGCCCTATGCCAAGAATTGGATACTATTGATGAGACAAGGGATTCGACAAAGTTGAGAATGGCACCATACCAACAGAGGATATCCAGAGCATACAACAATAACTTAAGGACTAGAAGGTTTCAAGTCGGAGATTGGGTATTAAGGAAGGCTTTTTAGAATACTACTAATCCTGCTGATGGAAAATTAGCTCCGAAGTGGGAAGGACCTTATGAGTTTGAATCAGAATCTGTGAAAGGAGCATACCGGGTTAAGAATATGGAGGGGGATATACTACCAAGATCCTGGAATGCTATACACCTCAAAGCCTGTTTCAAGTGAGTTTAGAATTTAATTTCTAACTCAGGATGGTATGAATTCTGTCTCTTTTAAATATAATTCTATTTTATTTTATTTGAACCCAATACTGACTTAAGCATCGGAGGGGTGTTAGCTAAAGCTAACACCCACCTTAGTTTAAGGTTGTTTTGCAGAATATGCTTCAGGATACAATTCCAGGATATACACTCAGGATAATTCGAAAGATTAGAGGATTGGCCCCCTCTCTCACGTTTAAGGGATCCTGATCCCCTCACAGGTTTAAAGGTATTCACCTTTCTCTCAAATTGGGTTTAAACACCCCGCCTGGAGCGCAAGTTATCCACGGATAATTCAAGATAGCGGGACCAGTCCATGTAAAAGTGGCTGACAATTTCGTTATTGTTGGCTAAATCCTGGATCCTAAAGGTATATGAGGATTGATCACCCTCTCTCTCGAAAGGCATTTTCATACTCTCTAAGGTTTAAAGGTTTTCACCTTTCTAAGTCTTGGGGTTTATACACTCCCGCCTGTAGCGCACGAAATTTTGGGATTTTCCCCACTATACTTAGGGTTTATCCCCAGAATATTGAGGATCTATCTCCAGGATATTTAGGGTTTATCCCCTGTAATACTAAAGTTATACATAAGTGTGAAATCAGTTGTGACTAAAGCACAAAAGTTCCTAAGTATTTAAACAATGACATAAACAGGGGACATTCCTCTCAAGGCACTATGAAAAGCTTAAAAGATCAAGTTTAGACTTGGTTCACTAAGTTTCCCAGACCGGGGACATTTTCAATGGAAAGATTGCGAGTGGATTGAAGTTCAAGGATTGAGATGTCTTCTTTTTTTGGTATGATCTTTCCTTTTTTGTTCTTTGAAAACCTTATCTGAATTGTATAAGTTTTAAAACTCTGTTTGACAAAAGTCTTGAAAGGATATTTATGTGTATCCTGACTAGGATATATTCTGAGGATATTTTGTCAGAATATTTGAAATATAATACTAAGGTTGAAAAATTGAAATTGCATTCAAATCAAACAACACATAACGAGACTTGCAAAAATGGACAACAATGGATAAGGCCATAAAAGGTTAGTTTATTAACATTGCAAAAGGTTGTGCTTTTGGTTTCATCTCAAACCGAGATCCATCCACCAAAAGCACAATTAGTTTTCTACCATATTTACTTAACAATTGAAGGCTTCGTCTTGAAACCCAAGATACCTCCACCTTCAATTGTTAGAATATTCAAAATAAAGCATACTAATTGATGACCAAGGGCTTTGTCCTGAAACTCAGGATCCCTCCACCTTTGGCCATCATATTGTCTAAATGCAGGAAAGTAAATTGTTTGACAGACAGGAAATTAGAATTGTTCAACAACCACAAACTACCAAATTTAAAAACTGGGCTCTGGCCTCAGCATCAACATCCATCATCGCCCACTTCGCTGCCTCTAAGCAGCACCGCCTTCTTTAATCACGGCTTCAACAGTGTTCTCTCCAGCATCACCACCACCATTACCACCAGCGTCCTTTACAGCATCAGCATCAGCATCGGCCGCCTTGGTAGGTTCCTCAACTACAGGCTTCACAGGAGGCTTCATAGGATCGCCGCTGAGATCTCTCAATTTTGCCTCCCAAGCTTCCACATTCCATGAAGGGCATTCAAGGCCCGTAGCCCTGGCCTCATACGCCATTTTCAACCGGGCTTGGAGAAGAGAGATGACGACGGAACCCTTAAGGTCTTCTCGAAAAGAAGCCATGTCTTGTTCATGCTGAACCTGGGCTGCATCATATTTGGCCTGGGCTTCTTGAGCAACTTTTTGAAGAGCAGCCTGATGTTCCTGGACCATCGCCTTGTATTTCTCCTCATAATGTTGTGACTTGGCGGTGGCGATTGCTGCTTGGTCTGCTACAGTGGCCTCTGCCTTCTTCAGTTTGCTCTCTAGCATCTTGTTCAAACCACATGCATCCTCATAAAGGAACACTAGGGGCTCCATACCCTGCAATTAAAGGAACAAGTATCAATATATGGGTATGTATATTCAGTATATGTGTGTAGGATATAGAATGAGGATACTAACCTGATTGAAGAAGCCGGTCATAAATTTGTTGGACTCTGTAAACCCGTGATTCTCGAATGGAAATACGTCGGATGTAGCAGGAGAATCTGCTTCCTTCCTCTTACGAGAGCTAGGACCTCGAGACTTGGATGCTGTAGAAGCTTTAGGAGCAGTAGCAGTTTTTGAACTAGTGGGCTTTGACGTGACTGCTGGCTTAGGATTAGTTTCTTGCTTGAGTTGCATAAGGCCGGAGTAACTGTCCAACTCATCAAGCTGGAAGCCTTCAAGATTGATAACTGGCACTACGAAAAAGGGAGAAATACTTAACTTTTTAATATTTATATACTGTAATTAGTCTAATATCTATAAATATACTTACCAGACATTTCAGAACTTGATCTTTGACTCGAACTTATGAGGGACAGGGAAACGGTTCTCTCACTCTCAGGGAGTCGATAGATATCCTTAATCCTTAGCTCTGATTCTGCACTCGAAGGGGCTAGTTCTTTGAATTTTGCTGCACAAGAAATGAAGATATCAGTTTACGATATAGTTTCAAGATATATTTGGGGATATTCCTAAAACCCTAAATCCTACCGGAAGTCAACCATTTCACTGGCAGGTCTAAACCCTTAGCAATGGAATCCCTTTTTATGAAAAGAACTTTCGTTGCCACTGATCTTCGTTCTTTGTGGCCTTGAGAATAAGGGGATTATTGGAAGTGGAAAAAAGGAGAAAACGACTGTGGCCGTGAGAACAAAGACGGTATGCAATAGGGAGATCCTCAATGCAAAGATCGGGAATATGACGAGATTTGATTTGGTCTAACACCACTAAGACTCGCCAAACCATAGGCATGGTGTGGGCGTAACTAAGGCCGGTGAGTTCGAAGAAACCGGTGATGAAGGTTGAAAAAGGATATCGGAGTCCCAAGGAAAAAGGGTAAGCTAGGAAACACACCCATTCATTTGAAGCTACGTCTGATCGGACCTCTCGGTCAAAAGGACGGATAATCGCCCCGGCAGGGAAAGCACCAGAATCTTTTAAAGCAGCAATGTCAGCATTGTTAAAGGAGCAAACCGCTTTTTCGGGTTCTTTGAGAAGATTTTGGCTTTCAAGGGACGGGGTTGATTCGGTTGTGCGTGATCTTGTTCGTGAGGACATGGAGGATTTTAACATACAAATAGAAGAAAAACAGAGAGGAAAGGGAAGAGAGTACCTGAAATGAGCCTGGAATGAGATGATCATGACACAAATGGCTTGGGTAAATATAGGTTAAATATAGGGGGTATTGAGTAAATATTGTGTTGGAAGTTGCAGATTGTCACTTCAACCGTCACTTCAACTTAATTGCCTCGATTCAAGAGATAAGATTTTAAAATATATCTGTTTAAATCTGGGATTCCAACAGATATATTTTGGGGACAATTGTTATGGATGGTTTTCTGCTCATATATCCTGGATAATATTCTGACTGTGTTTTTTTTTATTGTGATCAGGATACCGGATCAGGATATTGGTAACATCCTGATAAAGTATCCTGATAATAACTAATTAGTTCACGTGCAGATTAACATGGCAGGCTTATAACGTTCGAGTGGACCTGTTCTCCCAAAGAATCGGACTAATCAGTTGAAATGGGGAGGTTGAAGCCGGAAGAAGTGGTCTACAACGTTCACAAAGGGAATATTCGCCGTCTCCCGATTTTATAGGCTAGTTTGTTATTTCCTTTGCTATATATAGGATTGATCGAATCAGATAGAACACACACACAATTTTTGCACACTCTTGCTCTCTACTAGCTACAATCACTCACAAACACTTACACCTGTACTAGAATCTCATTGTAACACTTAGTTGATCCGTATCATATCCTGTACTGTACCCTGATATTTGAAGTAATAAGAAGAACAAGGCAGCTGCGATTATCAGCTCCCGAGGTTTTGTGCCGGCTATCAAGATTGATCAAGGGCTTTCCTCGTATATCCTGTGTCACCCTTTACCTTTTTTGCTCATTGTTTGATTGTAGATATAGCTCGATATCCTGAAAACTGTTTTTTTGTTAACAATTTGATCAGCATATTTTCCACCAATACTTCTAGCACACTACCTCACTTAACTAATTTGATCACTGAATTACTTAGGTAATTTTTGACCAAAACATTAGGCACACAATTTGGATCTGTTCTAGTAGAAGAACGTAGCGGAATCGATCAGTGGCAAGGTGCGGAACCCTCAACACCATCTGAGAATCACATACAACAATCTCAACGCTTAACATGTCCAATTTCATTGATAGAATGTGAAAATACAAGAGTTCCAGCTGATAATCGGACAGAGCTTCGCTATGACAATTTAGCAAAAGGTTCTAGACAAATGGCACTAACCTACTATTTATAGGAAACATAGGTAGGTGAGGATGTCACCCGATCGGATTGCCACCCGATCGGATTGCCATCCGATCAGATTGCCATCCGATCGGATGGCCATCCGTACGAATGACACTAGTCATCTGTTAGGACCACATCTGACAGTTTACATTATGCTCCCTGTTTTGTCTTGACACAAAGTACATACATATACATACATATACAAAAACACACATACAGGACAAAATACATAAGAATCGATACAGACGGAAGCTACAGACATAATGCACTAACAGGAAATACCTGTCATATCCTCATGCTTCCATGCGAATGTTGACATCCTGCATTTCAAAAAGTTAGTTAACTGATTTTCAATATCCTGAGGGATATTGGCTCCTACGAGCACCGAGATATCTGGATTATCCTGATCCAGGATAGTTTTCTTAACATCCTGCTTTGAAGCCTCCACGATATCCTGGCCTCGTATCTTTAATTGCTATCCTGCTTTGGGCTTTTTTGAGGATTTCATCAAGGAAGAGTAACATTCTTTTGCCTCTTGTTGATCACTTTCCACCTTGACAACCCCCCAAGGGGTAGGGATCTTGATACACTAATGATAGGTTGACAGCACAGCTTTCATATCATGGATCCATGGTCTGCCCAATATGATATTGTAACAAGATAAGGAGTCCATAACACAGAAACGTTGCATTGAGTTGACTCCCTTAACATATACTGGCAACTTTATTTCTCCCACAGTATTCTTGGCCTCTCCACTGAACCCTACAAGTATAGTGGATTTTGAAGTGATCTCCATTTGAGAAATATTAATTCTTTTCAGCGTTTCCAGTTGAATAATGTTGACGGAGCTACCATTATCCACCAGTATTCTACGCACAAAATGATTAGCAATATATAAAGTTATTACCAAATCATCATGATGGGGATCCTGGACACTATCCCTGTCATCATTGTCAAACGTTATCACTTTATCAATTGTGAGGGTTGTCATCCTTGTTGGCTTGTCCCCTCGTTCTGCTTTAGCCTCCTTCGCATGTCTTTTTGCTGCAGAATAAGAGGTTCCACAAATGTCGGATCCTCCTGAAATAAAGTTAATTATCTTGGCGTCCGGAGGAGGTGATGTTGTTCGTTCAGGATCATTCTTAATATCATGACCCTTATTCTTCTTTCTGCCCAGAAGATCCTTCAGGTATCCTTTGCTTAGCAGATAACTTATTTCCTTCCTAAGGGCTATGCAATCTTCCGTGACATGTCCAAAATCCTCATGGAAGGCACACCGCTTGGATTTGTCCTTCCAATCTGCCTTTTGCTAGTTCTTTCTAGGCTACCTCGCTTTATCTCCCAAACCCTGCATAGCATACATTAGTTCAGGTATATTAACAGAAAAACAATATTCTGACAATTCGGGATACTCCTCAGGATCCTCATCCTCAACAGCATTCACTTTCTTGCTGTCATTCCTGCCATATGGCTTAGGGCGATATGGTTTGTATGAGGATTCTGACTTCCTGTTAGTTGATTTATAGTGTCGCAACCCCCGTCCCCTATCTGTCCCGGGAACGGGCGGCCGCGAGACCAGTTTTGGTGGTATAAGTGTTTATCATTTTGGCAGCGGAAATTACATGAGGACCGTAGTTAGGAAATGTTTTATCAGATTAAATACCACGCTTTTATAATATTAAACATATTGGGATAAAACCCAAGTTTTCATTACAAACATTTTCATAGGGAAAATCCCTATTTTATTGAATAAAACATCTTCTTTTATTTAGGTAACTTTTATAGCCACTTTTTCCAAGCCTTCAGTGCTGTCCAGCTGGCTTCTAGTTGGCTTTCACATTTTGTTACCTGAAATGCGTATAAAACATTTTGTCAGTGGGAAATACTGGTGAGTGAATCCCAGTTTAATCAAGAAGAGTTTTATCCTTTAACAATATTGAGAGCTATTACAATGTTTATTTCTACACAATTACTCTTTCAGTATTGTCAATCCTGACTGGTGGGTCATATTACCGATTGGCTAACTCTTTGTCCAATGGTAACGTGTTCCACATTTTGTATACAAAACCCCAACATACCGGCAATAATTGAAGAATTACAAAGACTCAATCACTGCTTAATCACATTGTAAAATATTTAAGGTTTTGTAAAAACTGTTTACAAAAAGGAGATTACTCACATTGCTGTCTTAGGTTTTCCTTAAGGGTTTCCTGGTGATTATCTATAATTTACACAAATGCACACGTGTGTGTATAATAACCCAATATTTACATTAGTAATACCCTCCCCGAGACGGCATTCCAATAACTACGTCGGGCAGAACCACGACAGCCATTACGGAACCCTGGATCAATCGGGCAGCGTATCTAATACGTAACTGGGGTTATGATACTTACAACAGGGTAGAACTTCGTTAATTAGGGGGTATTATACCCGGAATTATGCAGAAAGTCGAGAGAGAAAGAAAATGTGAGCGATCTGGACTGAAGGTCGTTGCCCTCAATTTATAGGGCTGCAAATAGACTTCGTCGCGCCCCGCGTAAGCCTCGGCCAGGGTCTACGCGGGCCGCGAGGCTCCCTAGGGTAGGCCCTAGGGTTGCTGAGTCGACCACTAACGACACGACTGGTACACGTGGCGGCTCAGGGGCTCGCCCTGACTCCTTGCTGTCGTGGCCCGCGTTGGTGGTAGCCAAGGGCTACGCGCCCCGCGAGAGACCATTAAATATGGTTTTTAATTAATTTTAATAAAAATAAAGGTATTCGGGGCCCATTTACATATACGGGGTGTATTTCAGGTCATATTAGGATACTTTAAAATATATTAGGGGTGTCGAAAAATGTTTAGGAGGGTTGTTATATCTTCCCCACCTTGTTTTAGAGCTCGTCCTCGAGATTTACTGGAACAAGTGTGGATATTTCCTTTGCATTTCTGATTCAAGCTCCCTTGTGTATTCAGGTCCTCTTTTGGAGTCCCATTTCACTTTGACCAGAACTAATCTCTTATGCTTAAGATTCTTGACTTTCCTGTTTTCAATCTGTAGAGGCTTCTCTACAAACTTAATTTGTTCATTTACCTATATATCCTTAAGAGATACTATCAGTGATTCATAAGCATTTTTTGAGATTAGATACATGAAATACATCATGTATTCCTGCCATTTCCTTTGGCAGTTGTAGCTGATAGGCTACAGGTCCTATTCTTTTAATAATCTCAAAAGGTCCAACATACCTGGGGCTTAGCTTTCCCCTTTTGATGAATCTTACCACTCCTTTCCAAGGAGAGACTTTCAATAACACTTTATCTCCTACCTAAAATTCCAACGGTTTTCGTCTGTTATCTGCATAACTCTTTTGTCGATCACGTGCTGCTTTCAGTCGTTCCTTGACTTGAATGATCTTGTCTGTTGTTTCTTGTACTATCTCAGGTCCAGATAGTTGCTTTTCTCCAATTTCTGCCCAACAGACTGGCGTTCGGCACTTTCGTCCATAAAGTGCTTCGAATGGTGCAGCATTGATACTTGTGTGATAACTGTTATTATAAGAAAATTCTATTAATGGTAAGCGATCGTCCCAATTACCTCCGAAATCAATTACACAAGGTCTAAGCATGTCCTCCATTGTCTGAATTGTCCATTCACTTTGTCCGTCCGTTTGAGGATGATAAGCGGTGCTTAGATTCAACTTGGTTCCCATTGCTTTTTGGAAACTTGTCCAAAAATGAGAGGTAAAACGACTATCTCTGTCAGAAACAATTGATAGAGGAATTCCATGTAAAGAAACTATTTCATTTACATATAATTTAGCTAATTGTTCCATACTGAAAGTTTCTTTCATTGGTAGGAAATGAGCTGACTTAGTTAATCTGTCTACAATCACCCAGATTGTATCATTACCTTTTCTTGTTTTGGGTAATTTAGTAACAAAATCCATTGTTATTAATTCCCATTTCCAAACTGGCATTTCTAACTGTTGCAACAAACGTGAGGGTTTCTGATGTTCAGCTTTGACTTGTGAACAGGTTAAACACTTTGCAACATATGCTGCTATATCCCTTTTCATTCCTATCCACCAAAAATTCTTTCTTAAGTCCTGATACATCTTATCACTTCCAGGATGCATCGTATACTTAGACTTATGGGCTTCTTCTAATATACGGTGGTGTAGGTTTCCTAATTTAGGTATCCACATTCTTTTCTTATGGAATCTCCAAATTCCATCTGTTCCTTGTTCTAGTTCCTTAATCATTCCTTTCAATTTTTCAGTATCATCCTTGATTACTGATTCTTCTGCCTTTTTAATCTGTTCATTTAAATCTACTGATTCTTGTGCCTTTTTAATCTGTTCATTTAAATCTTTTCATGATACTTTCGACTTAAAGCATCAGCTACTACATTTGCCTTTCCTGCATGGTACTGGATATTACAATCATAATCACTAGGTATCTCCATCCAGCGTCTTTGTCTCATATTCAACTCCTTTTGTCCGAAAACATACCTTAAACTCTTGTGGTCGGTGAAAATGGTAAACTTACTACCGTAAAGGTAATATCTCCAAATTTTAAGGGCAAAAATTATGGCTTCTAATTCTAGATCATGGGTTGAATAATTTTCTTCATGATTCTTAAGTTGTCTAGAGGCGTAAGCTATAACCTTTTGACATTGCATTAACACACATCCATAACCTATCTTAGAAGCGTCACAATAGACTACAAAGTGTTCAGTTCCTTCTGGTAACGCTAGTATGGGTGCGTCAGTTAGTCTTTGCTTAAGAATTCTAAAGGATTCTTCTTGTTTTGGTCCCCATTCAAACTTAACAGATTTACAGGTTAGCTTAGTTAAGGGAATGGCTATTCTAGAAAAATCTTGAATAAACCTTCTATAATAACCGGCCAATCCTAAGAAACTTCTAACCTCAGTTGGTGATTCAGGGGTTTTCCATTTAGTAATCGCCTCGATCTTGGTAGGATCCACATGAATTCCTTCATGATTGACTAGATATCCAAGAAATTGTACCTGTTCTATCCAAAACTCACATTTCGAAAACTTAGCGTAAATCTTTTCTTTTCTTAACAGGCTTAGAAGTGCGTTCAGATGCACTGCATGTTCCTCTTTTCTCTTAGAATAATTAAGAATATCATCTATAAAGACAATTATGAATTTATCCAAATATGGCTTACATATTCGGTTCATCATGTCCATAAATGCAGCTGGGGCATTGGTTAAACCAAATGGCATGATAGTAAATTCATAATGGCCATACTTTGTTCTGAAAGCGGTCTTAGGAATGTCCTCTTCCTGTACCTTTAATTGATGATATCCTGATCGTAAATCGATTTTTGAAAAAATCGTGCTCCTTGCAACTGGTCGAACAGATCATCGATTCTAGGTAATGGATACCGATTCTTTATCATGACCTTGTTCAATTCACGGTAGTCAATGCACATACGCATTGATCCGTCTTTCTTCTTAACGAATAAGATTGGTGCTCCCCACGGCGATGAACTTGGTTGTATGAATCCTTTCTCCAACAATTCATCTAACTGTTTCTTCAGTTCCTGCATTTCTGCAAGTGCCAAACGGTAAGGTGCTTTGGCAATTGGTGCTATTCCTGGTAACAGGTGGATTCTGAATTCAACTTCCCTATCTGGCGGTAATCCTGGTAATTCTTCTGGAAATACATCTGAAAACTGGGATACTTCTGGAATATCCTTTAATTCCTTTCCTTTAGTGTTAATGATTATAGAAATCAAATACACTAATGATCATTTTCTTACATAATTTGCTGTTTTCATTACAGAGATGAATTTTGTGGATCTAAAGGGTTTATTTCCTTTAATTGTGATCTTTTCACCCCTTGGTGAATTTACTTGGATTTACTTTTGATCACAAAAAATACTGGCTTTATTAGCTACTAACCAATCCATTCCTAATACAACATCAAATCCTGCCAGATTCATTGGGTAAAGGTTTGCAATAAACTTTTTATTTAGAAATTCTATTCTTGCTCCCTGCAAGATTTCAGAAATCTTAATGGTTTCCCCATTTGCTGTCTCTAGTAGACATTCTTGTGGGAGTTTAGTTAATGGTTAATTGAGAAGTTTGCAAAATGAAGTATTAATAAAACTTTGGTTCGCACCAGAGTCAAATAATACTTTAGCAAAAACATCATTAACTAAAAACGTACCGGCAATCACATCCGGGATCATCTTTGCTTCTTCTGCCGTCTGAATAAATGCTCTAGCATTTTTAGTATTCTTGGTGTTCGTGGCTGGAGCTAGTTTTGGGCAGTTTGGCTTGATGTGCCCTTGTTCTCCATAGTTGTAGCATATCCTGTTGTTAGGCTTCTTCCTACAGTCTTCTTCCTTGTGTCCAGATATTTTGCAGAAGTTACTGTATATGGAGCATCTTCCAGAATGCTTCCTTTTGCGATACTTGCAATAGGGTGCAGAAGTAGAACCTACATTTTTCCCACGATTAGAATTTCCAGAACGAAATTCTTGGGTAAGCTTCTGGGTTAAGTTCCTCCTCTGATCCTCTTCTCGTGTACGGACTAATTCATCTGTCAAGGTGTTTGCTAGTTCTACAGCTTCTTCTGTGGTTTGAGGTCTAGCTGCCTTGACTACATGCCTTATCCCACTAATTACTCCCCAAATGTAACATGAGATTAATACTGGTTCAGGTGATGCAAGGGTTGGTACTATTCGAGCATATTCAAAGAATAATGTAGTATAACCCTTACTATCTACCCCAATCATTCTAAGGTTAGGAATTTATTTGCTATCTGCTCCTTTTCATTGGGAGGGCAGAATTTTCTTTCTACCATGTTTTTAAATTTCTCTCATTCCATATTGTAAACCCTATCACTTCCCCTGGACTGGTGGATAGTGTTCCACAATTCTAGTGCTGAATTCTTAAATAGATTGGAAGCAAACATTATCTTATCCTCTTCCGCGCATTTGCTTATTCTTAAGACTGCCTCAGTCTTTTCTATCCAGCGTAAAGATGCAACGGCCCCTTCATTGCCCGAGAATTCCATTGGTTTACAAGACCATAATTCTTTATAAGAACAACCATAGGACAAAGTTCTTCTTCTTTTGGGAATGGGCACTTGAAGTATGGGTCCATTGTTTACGCTGTGTTCAGGTTCAGTGGGTCGTTAACTATCACGTTTACTTTTATTTTCTGCTTCCTTAACCGTTTTGATAATATATGGCATCGCATCTATTATCCCTTGTGCCACTATGTGTTGCATGGCACTGTTATCCACTTGGTTTCCATTATTGTTGTTGTTTGGGTTTTCGTTATCCAGGTTATTGTTACTCTGGTTATCATTATTCTGGTTCTCCTGGTTCACTTCGTTGTCCATCTGAATTTTAAACAATTGCCACTTATTAATATCATAAAATAATATTTTAAGGCAAACAATCACACAACACACATATTGGTCAAAAGCGTCGAGCATTGCGACTTACTGTTTCTTATAGTATGCATTTAATACAAACCGATACTGGAATTTAAAATTACAATACTTCTATGCATCATTAACCACGAGGTGGTCTATACTACGATAGATTTTGTAGGATCGTTGTTGGACCCGAACGAGTCAATCAGAAGAGTCTTTTCTCTGTATCAGAGGCGGAATCAAAGATACAGATGCTCAAACTAATTATAATGCTTCTTTGATTGATTTAACAACGTTTACAACCTGAAAGCAATCTGGCAGCACTTCGTTACAATTTCCGGAACCATTACCAAATGAATGAACAAGTGCACTATATATAGTAGTAGTGATTCCACTTATATGGACATGCCATATAAGCGAAATCAGAAGCTTTTGATTTCGCTTTTATGACCAAGTGTCCATATAAGCGAAATCACACACTTAACTTCTAATCTTCGATTCTCGAACCTCATGCACTGGTTATTCTAACCTATCCTATAACATAACATGATACAAGACGAAGTCAATAGACGTAATGCACTAACAGACTCCCCCTCGGATATTGACGAAGTCTTCAGTGACTATTCTCTGTTATGACACCTTCTTCAGTCTTGATCGTTCTGCATCCTCACTCAGATTGTAACATTGTAAGCATCCATCACTCCCTTGATCAGCTTCACACTTTGACTCTTACACCAGGATCTCATCACTGGTTCTATCATCAACAGCTTTATCATCAGCAGGCTCCCCCTTTCATCAAGCTTCCGTGCTTTTAGGGATCGACACCTAACTTTCCAGCTACAAGTTCCTCCTAACTTTCAGCTTGTCTTCAGACTCCCCCTTAGACTCTGCTCTCGAGATCGTAGTCTGGACTTTTCCTGCAATCACTCATACAACTATAAGTAACAATATTTTAAACTTTCAGAAATTTAATCTAACAAATCAATCTACTCAAAATTACTTCATGTTGATGCAACAAACACAAGACCAACGATGGTAGCTGGACTGGCTATGCAAAATGGTTGAAGGGTTCAACTTTGCCTAACGCAGGTCGTGGGGTCCCCCCACGTTTGCGAGACGTGGAAGGAGGTTTACTAGTTTATTGTTGTTCTTTGCTATGGATCCTTCTCTGAATTGTATTCAGATTCGGAAGTGGAAGCAAAGGGAATGTGTGTGTTGGATGTGAAAAGGGAATGATGTCACACCCCGACCGCGTAAAACAACAAATCGCGGCGGAAACATCGGGGAGTGTTGCAACAGAATTAATTGTTTCATAACCATGGCATACAAAGTTGTATTTTATTTATAAACAAAGGTGTTACATTGTTTCAAACAGGAAATTAAAGAGTTCAGAACATAATTAAACATAGTCTATCATCTTTTAAAGTCTCTAAGGCACAGGTCCGCCCTAGTATCATGATCAACATCCTATGGAAAAGCACCTGAAAACACATGTGAAAATAGGTACGTCAGCATAAAAATGCCTGTGAGATACATAGGTTTTGTGAAAATAGGATTCATGACTTGAGTTTAAGAAAATGTTTAATCATGAACCCCGTACTTTGCTTTGTCTTGTAAATCATTTGAAAACAATAAGGTCAGATGATATGTATAAGTAAATGTCAGGTTAAATAAATAACCATGTAAAAATGTGTTTGTATAAGATAAGTTGTTTGTAACTCAATGTCTTGTGAAAAGCATGTTATTTGTATAAAATGTTCTATGTCTCAAACTGAAATGATTCAAATAACGTTACGCCATGTAATACCATACAAACACTTATATATAGGAAGTACCAGCGGCGTATCCACCATGCTTGTATCATATTACACACGCATCGTTACTTAATCACTTACTCAAACCAAACCAACCAATGTAAGAAGTCTATGTTTAACCAAATTGTCAAATGTATTGAATAATATGTCAAAGTGTTTATGTCAAGATGTAAATCATGTCAAATATCTATGTCAAATATCCATGTCAAATGTCTATGTCAAATATCCATGTCAAATGTCTATGTCAAAATATCCATGTCAAATGTCTATGTATGGCAAGTGAAATGTCTCAACTAAACCATATGCACAAAAACAAAGTATTGAGGTAAAACTTGGTTTAAATCAAAGCTATGTTTTGTGTAAATGCATGCAACTATTTAATATGAACATCTATGCGGTATTGTAAAAATGCATACATCCAAGCCTTGTGACTGTGGTGATAAACCCTTGAAACAAATTAAAGGTCTATCTGTCTTATATCATCGAATTCGGTCATTCCTTTCTGTCCCCTTTCCCTGGGATGTCCGGAACGGGAGTTGTCAATTCCTATGGTACCACTACCTACTAACGAACGGCGTAGCTAATGTTAATGAATGTATTGTCCCATGTAAACAAACCAAATGTCATACCAAAATGTAAACATGTGAAAACAATGCACTAAGTATGTAATCAAATGAACATACATAGCGTGAAATGTCATGTAAAACAATGTACTAAGTAATGCACACAATGGGCACACCTAGCAGGAAATGTCATGTAAAACAATGTACTAAGTAATGCACACAATGGGCACACCTAGCAGGAAATGTCATGTAAAACAATGTACTAAGTAATGCACACAATGGGCACACCTAGCATAAGATGATATGAAATCATGTACTATAATGTACTAACGAACATAGCATGTATATGATGTGAAAACAGGAAAGCATGAAAGTAACAAGTAGGCACATGTGTTCCACCCCAAAACAATTTGGAAAACAGTAAAAGAGGGGTCTATGTACTCACTTGTGATTGCTCAGATGTCTAAAGATAATCACCAAGTAATGCTAGAGATCTCGGAATCAAACGGCACCTAATATAGGTAACTATGTTAATAAACCGGACCTTAATCGGATGATTGGATAGAATGAGGTTTCGTAAACCAAACGAGTGTAGAGACTCATGTCATTTGGTTTAACAAAGCCTACATACTAAATGAAACCTAACCTAAGTGCTTGTGACCCATTACGACCCGTTTAGGTAGCTTATGCTACTTTAACGCGTCGTTCGCGTGAAACGCGTTCGGACCGCCTAACTAGTCCTATGACAAGTAATATATGCCTTAACATGTCTAATATGGTTGTCAAATCAGTTTAGATGTCAAAAGTTATGTTACATATGTTTAAAATGAATTTTGGCATCAAAGGGGTATTTTGGTAATTTACCTAAGGCATATAAACTACCTATCATACAACTACTTAAACGATGTGACCATAAGGTATAACCTCGGAAGGTTATTCCCTACCTACTATGGTCACCTAATGTATTTGGTCGGATCCTAATGATCGACCAAACTGGGTCGGGTTCGAGGTATAAGCGATTTATTAGATCGCTTACCCTACGACCCTAGACAACGTGGTAATCAGTAGGCATAGTCCCAAGGGACTATGACCATCGTGATTACAATCACGTTGCGAAGTTCAAACGAACTTCGCATTGACCATTACTGGTCAATGCTGAAAGTCAAACAAAGTTTGACTTTCTGACTCGAAAAGCAGTAAAAATAAGGAAAAGAACGAAAGAATACTTACGAAGGGTCCCCGAATGCTAATCTAGATCAATATAGTTCAGGTATGAAACAAGGTTTCAACTTAGAACACAATCAATTAGATTCTAGTGCTTTAAAACAATGAAAGGCATGGGGTATATATAGTTTTCGGTGAACCGTTGAGATCGTTTCATGGAAACCGTGATTCAATCACATCCGTACACTTGTTGAAAGGTTATGGAAGCCACATATGCTCCTTATCTTAGTGACTAAGCAACTTAAAACATGTGGTTAAGGATCAATCAGCTGGGACCCGCTGTTAAAAACATGGAATCTGGTCCAGAAGGGGGCTCGCGTGACGCTAAGGCCCCTCGCGTCACGCTAGGCCCTTGTTTTGGCAGATTTTACAGAAATGGTCCCTGCACCTTGTTTAAGCGATTTTCGAAGCGTTTGAACCCCGTTAACCTCATTTCAAGGCTCTAAAATGAAGTTAAAGTATAGGGAACTCAAAACATGCTAAAAAATATGCCGGATGATGGTTCGTTTGGTCGTACGAACGCGATGTTCGCTTAATTACGACGGAATGCGCATAAGCGCGAAAAACGATCCAAATGACGCGACGAATGGATTTTTCTTATGGCGAACACTAAAATAAAATGTAGTCATGCTTTCATAAATTTTTAGATGTCCAGATGTATTCAGAACGTAAGTTATGCGCGAAAATGCAAACTTGTGCACTTTTTGACACTTTTAGTCCCTGAATGACCCAAAAGTTTATTTTAGCACACCGAACCCCTCAAAGCCTATTTCTAAGCTATGTCAAGGATATTTAAGGTGTTTTTAACTTATGGTTATGTTCCGGAATGTTCGTTACAGTTCAAATTGACATACTTTCGCAGTTTGTCAATTTTAGACCCTGTAAGCGAATTTACTTATTTTTGCCATACCAAAGCCTTCAAAACTTATTTCTAAGTTATGTAAAGGTTATTTAAGGTATGTTGAGTACATGTTGATGTTCCGGAGTATTTCTCGCATTAAACTGAGTACGTTTACGCACTAGTTTGCGTATAACTCTCTAGAAAGTGATGTAGAGTTTGGAATTGGATAAAAATCAAAACATGAAAAATGTAAAACATAACAAAACAAACATTGTGATCAAATAACATTGTTTTATTGATAACAGAACTGTTCATAGTGATTACAAGCACAGTTGTTACAAATGACTTGTGTGAAACAAGCATTCGATGTGAATGACCAGAGATTAGAGAATCAGAGCTGGTCAGGAGATGATGTCTGAAGTAAATGAAGTGTCATTTTATAAGAGAAGGCATCTCCCGAAGTGGAATGGATTGGACTAGTAACCTCGCTTGCAGTGGAGGGTTTCCCCTTTCGGGGGTTGAAGGCTTTTGACCCCCGGATAATAGTGTGCATTGGCAGACCTGCTTTGCTTTTGCGGCTGTGGGTTGGTGAAGCGATCTTCAGATGTGACCGGCTACTGTTTCTATATTGCTTTTCCCAACTCACAGCTTTTCAACCATTGAACCGTTTAACCTTTTGAGCGTTTACATATTTAATCATTTTATTTAGTCTTGAGCTACCCCCGTCATCAGCCCCCCAAGTCAGAGGGTTTTGGGTGATGAGCTCAAAGACTTCTGACTTTTATGTACGTATTTTATTGCCTGAAGGTTTCGAGGGTTCGTTGCTTGAAGGCTTGAAAGGTTGAAGGCAGTTAATGTTTTGAATTTGAAATTCAAATAACTGACAGTTGATTTGATTGATGTATGGCAGTTGATAGGGTGGCGGTTTTCGCAGGAGTTACTGTTTTGCCATTATTACCCCTATTGTAGGCTTATATTTATTTTGTATTTCCAAACTTATCCATTTGTTTCATAATCTTTTCCAAGTTTCTACCATTTTCTCTCCTTCTCTAAGGTTAGTTCCGGTTTCCTTTTCATCTTGCATTCTTCATTTTCCGTTCAAAAAATGGGTGCTCGTAAGGACTTAGCAAAATCTTTTTCCCGGTTAACACAAGAGGAGATAGATTTATTTTGTATGGAATATGGTATTGATAGGAAGTTTAACCCCACTGCCCCTGCTTGTGATGTTCCCGTTGATAAACCACCTTCTGGTTCGATTGCCCTTTATTGTAGTCATTTTGAGTTCTCAAACCTTCGATATCCCTTTTCGTTTTTTGTTTTGAACTTGTTGGAGTATTATAGGGTTTCTTTTGGGCAAGTTCATCCAAAGGGGATGGCTAGGGTTTTGCATTTTGAGGTTTTATGTCGTGCTCTTGGGTATGATCCTTCTCTTTTACTATTTCGCCGGTTTTTTCGCTTGGCTAAGAATGGCGATTGGTTTACTTTCGAAATATCCAAAGTTGATACCTGCCTTATTTCGTCGATGGTTACTACCCTTGGGGCTTGGAAGGACCGCTTTTTCTGGGTTTCCGATGCTATTCTCCCATTTAAAATGGTGTGGAGGAAACCGGATGCCGTCCTCAATGATCCGGAACCTTCCGAGTCCGATTTGAATGATGTTTTTCTTAATGCCATCCGGGAGTGCCCTTCTAGGGTTCGTCCCTTTCCTGAGCACTTACTAGTTCTGTTAGGGGTTAGTAAAATTTGGGGGAATGTTGATCGGGATCCGGTTCTTATGAGGAGTGGCATGGGTATGCATTTTCCTTTTTTGCCTTCTTTATGCTTTTCTTAACTTATGACTTATATGTTGTTTGCTTTTTGCAGTCATGTCTGCTTTGGATTTTATTAAGAGCGACGATACTTCTGATGTTGTTTTTGAGGATGCTCCGTCTGTTCCTGGTGAGAATGTTGTGGTTAGAACTGCTGATCAAAGGTTTGAGGGCTCAGGTTACGTTAGTGCCGCTACTGCCAAGGGTTTTTCTAAGACCAATGTTCCCAAGTCTTCAACTCGTCGATCTTCTCGTCGGTTGTTGAAGGCTGGTCCCCAATCCACTTCTACTGAACCGGTGGATTTGAGTGATGACATTGAAGTTTCGGAGGATCAAGGTGTTGAAGCAGGTGCTGAGAAGGATAAGGAATTGGTTGTTCATGGTAAAAAGGTTTCCAGCAAGAAGGTTGTTGCCACTCCTGTTCAGGAATCTTCGGGCAGGGACGTTGAAGGGTTGGATCCAGAAGGGATTTATGTGCCTTCTTGGTCGGTGAAGAATGATGACAGTTTCAAAGATGCTGCTGTTTGTGAGGATGTTCTGAGTCACATTGCTCCTCCCTCAGTGCATGAGACTATTGCTGGCATGGATGATGACCTGATGTTGTCCCGTATGATTTTGAGTACTTGCAACCTTGCTGCCATGCTTCCTCAAGGCATTGCCCGTTTTCGGCAAAGGATGCAGCACTATGAAGAATTTTCCAAGAAGAAGGAAAAAATGAAATCCTCCATGGCTGGGATGAAAAAGGAGATAACTGGTTTTGCCGAGAAGGAAGCGGCGTGGGACAAGAAGGTTAGTGATTTGAAAAGGATGCATGAGATTGAGATGGGTGATTTGAAAAAGAGCTTCGAGGCTGATAGGTTGAAACTTAGGGCTGACCGGGAAGCTTTGTTTGTTCAGCAACAAGCTTTTGGTAAGGAGAAGGAGAGGTTGAACGCTTCAGTTGCTCAGGCTACTGTGGATAACCAATGGCTCATTGAGCAAGGTTTCCATCAAGTGGTTACCTATCTGCTGCACTCCAAAGAGTTTAACTCTGCCCTTGGTGATGTTTATACTAAGCTACTCAATTTAGGAAAACACCAAGGTCTTATTGCAGGTTATAAGCTCCATGAGTCCGGTCATCCTTTGGAGAAGTCACCTCTGTTTCGGCCCGAGGCTTCTGATGTTTTTAAAGGCTCCGTTGAGCAAATGGAGAAGCTGACTTATCCTTACATCCATCAAGTTTCTGGTTGCTTTGGTAAGCCTCTTGCTGAGTTGCAGGGTTTGAAGCCGGAGGGCTTAAATGAGAAGGTCTGTGCTGAAATCCTGGGATCTCTTTCAAGGAAGAGGTCTTATTCGGGTGATAGTGACGATACCCTTTCAGGTCAGCCGGATGTTCCTAAGGATGCAAGCTTGGAGGCTTCAGCGGTTGGTGGTGATGGAGGTGTGAAGACTAAAAAGTTGAAGAAAACAAAGAAGGCCAAGGGCGAAGGTTCTGGAGTTTCCAAATCTGTTGACGCTTGATTCGTAGCTTTCTTAGCACTGAAAACAATTTATGTTTTGTAATGTTAACTTGAACAATATTAGGTTATTAGGAACCCTTAAGGTTCCTGTTGGTTGTGTTTTAAGGCCTTTGTGGCCGTTGGAACAGTAGTTTAAGCTTGCAAGTTACTAGAACTTGCTTCTAACTTATGTTTGAAAGTCTTTTTTGGGCTTTCTTTTATATGATGTTATGTTTTAACTATTTTCCTTTTATTATGATTTTATGCTTGTGCCTCTTTGGTCAAGGCAGTCCATTTGGTTTTTAACCGTCCAAGCCTTTTGGCTGTCTATCAATAAGTTGAAGCCTTTAAGGTTTCGAGGTATTGCCCGGGTGGCTTGAAGCCTTGAAGACTTCTTGGTTTTGCGTCCTGGCTTGGTTTGTACCTTTGTGATTTTTGTCCAATTGACTTTGTTCTTTTTGGATTTGCTTTGTTCTTTTGTAACTGTCTTTGTCGAGTTTGTGCTGCCCTTATGTTTTTTATACCTAAAAGGGTTCAGTGCTGCAGACACTTAGCCTTGGCATTTTTAACAAGAAGAGATGGCACCTATCCTTTTAATTATTTCTTTTGGTTGTTTAGCCTTTTTGTAAACTATATTTCTAAAGCTTATGGAGCATTTGGTGTAGGCTGCTTATACCCGTCTATGAGACAATTTTGTTTTTTCTTAACAAGTCTCATGGAGTTGTATTGATTTAGGAACTCACCCCTTATATAGGCTCATTCAACCCTTGAACCTATTGAGCGATGTGGCCTGGGAGCTCATCCCCTTACATGGCCCTTGCCATGGAGTTTTTTGCTAGGTTCTCAACCTGATTTTGGGATAGAAAGACAAGTTTGATAAAAACAACTTCATTCATTAAAGAAATACTTGCTTTTTACAAAAGGTATTCATAATCCTGCTTGAAATACATTTTGATACAAACCAAACTTTCCGTTTAAACATGGAACCTTTTAAGGGTTTTGTCGTTCCAATGTCTTGGAAGCTTTTTGCCTTCTGAATCAGCCAGCTTGTAGGATCCACCTTTGTGTGCTTCAAGGATGGTGTATGGGCCCTCCCATTTTGGGCCAAGCTTTCCTTGATTTTCTTTCTTGCTGGCTTCGTTGTTTCTGAGGACTAGGTCTCCTGGCTTGAAGCGTTCGTTTTTGACTTTTTTGTTGTAGTAAGCTTCCATTTGTTGCTTGTATTTGGCTTCTTGAATTGCGGCTTGATCTCTTGCTTCCTCTAGGAGTTGTAAATTCAACATGGTCTCTTTTTGGTTTGTTTCGGGATCCATGTTGACAGTTCTTTGGGTTACAACTCCTATTTCGGCAGGGATCACAGCTTCGGATCCAAATACCAAGCTGTAAGGTGTTTTCTTATGGCTTGTTTTTTCTGTTGTTCTAATTGCCCATAGGACACTAGGCAATTCTTCAAGCCAGTTGTTTTCGTATCTTCCCAATCTTGTCTTTATGCCTTCCACTGTGCTTCTATTTGTTCTCTCAACCTGCCCGTTTGATTGCGGATAAGCCACTGAGCTGAAAACCTGATCGATTTTGTATTCTTTGCACCAAACGCTGAAAGGCTTCTCAGCAAATTGCCTTCCGTTGTCGGTGACAAGTACTCCTGGCAATCCATAACGGCAAATGATGTTTTCCCAGACAAAGTCAATGACTTGCTTTCCTGTGATCTTGGCCAGTGGCTTGACCTCGGGCCACTTGGTGAAATAGTCTACCGCCACCAGTAGGAATTTCACTCCCCTTTGTTTGGGGGAAATGGACCAACAATGTCCATTCCCCACTTATGGAATGGCCAAGCCGAGGTTATTGGGACTAGATCATGCTTGGGACTTTTTGGGATTGGTGCGTGGATCTGGCAGGCATCACATTTCTTCAATTCTTCGGCTGTGTCGCGATGCATTGAAGGCCAGAAATATCCGAGGTTCATGAGCTTTGCAACTACCGACCTAGCTCCAAAGTGAGCTCCACACACTCCTTCATGAATTTCCTTGATCAAATACTTACTTTGCTCGGGACCGACACATCTTAGCAAGGGAGCAAGGTAACCTTTTTTGTAAAGGGTTTCTCCTTGCAGTATGTATTGCCTTGCCTTGATTTCCACCCTTTTAGCTTCCACTTGATCATTGGGTAATTCACCATTTTTGAGGAACTTTCTTATAGGAGTCATCCAATTTGGTTCTTCTTCGGTAACCACATCTTGAACCTCCAATTCATTAATGGATGGGACCTTCAACACTTCTACCAGTACCTTCTTGGTGAGGTGGGCAAAGGTGAGAGATGCAAGCTTACTTAGGGCATCGGCCTGTTTGTTTTGAGATCTGGGGATCTGTTTGATGTTGCATGCTTGGAAGGTACTCATCAGTTCCTTGGATTTTTCTCTATATTTTTTCATGTTGGGCTCTTTAGCTATGTAGCTGTCATTCACTTGGCTTGAGACCAGCAATGAATCCGTGAACACTTCAAGCTTTTCCACCTTCATTTCTTTGGCCAGCCTTAGGCCGGCTATTAGTGCTTCGTATTCAGCCTCGTTATTGGTGGTCTGGAAATCAAAACGAAGAGCATATGTGAATTCCAAACCTTTCGGGTTGATCAAAATTAATCCAGCCCCTGACCCTTCAACGCTTGAAGCCCCGTCGGTAAAAAGCTTCCAGGCTTCAGGGTTGGAAGGTTCAGTGGTGGCAGTGTTTACTTCAGTGACTGTTTGGTTTGGGACTTCCACAATGAAATCGGCCAAGACTTGAGCCTTGATAGCTTTCCTTGGGACATAGGTGCTGTTATGTTCACCTAGTTCTATGGCCCATTTGGCTAATCGTCCCGAGTTTTCAGGTTTTTCAAGCACACTCTTAATAGGTTGGTCGGTGACCACTTGTATGGGGTGTGCTTGGAAATACCTTCGAAGCCTTCTAGCTGTTTGAACTAAGGCTAAGGCAAGTTTTTCAAGGGGAGGATATTTCGTTTCAGCTAATTTTAAAGTTTTGCTGAAAAAATAAACGGGTACCTGGGCCTTGTCTCGCTCAATGGTGAGGACTGCACTGATGGCCTCGTCCGTGATTGAGAGGTACACCGATATTAACTCCCCGTTTTTTGGTGCCGCAATGTCTGGTAGGGAAGCTAAATGTTGCTTCATCTGGTTGAAAGCTTCTTCAGCTTCTTCAGTCCATTTGAAATCTTTCTTATCTGAGCAATTCTTGAGCGTTTTGTAGAAGGGCAAAGATCTTTCGGCTAACTTTGAGGTAAAACGCTTCAAGGCTGCAAGCTTCCCGTTCAAGCTTTCAACCTCCTTTTTGGTCTTTGGTGGCTTGGTTTCAAGGACGGCTTTCACTTTGTTAGGGTTGGCTCTGATGCTTTGTTTTCCAACAATGTGGCCCAAGAATTTTCCTTCCTCGAATCCAAATGAACACTTTTCCGGATTAAGCTTCATGTTAACCTTTCGGAGGTTCTTGAAAGTTTCTTGAATATCATCGAGCATTTGATATTCCGTCTTGCTTTTAATAACCAAGTCATCGACATATGCCTCCATGTTTTTGCCAATTTGGCTTTCGAAAGCTTTGTCAACGAGCCGTTGATAGGTTGCTCCTGCATTTTTGAGGCCGAAAGGCATCTTTTGATAGCAGAAGATCCCTTTGTCCGTGTGAAAGGCTGTTTTTTCCTCATCTTCTTCCTTCATGAGGATTTGGTGATAACCTTTGTATGCATCAAGAAAGCATTTGAACGGGTATCCGGTGAGGGAGTCAACTTTGAGATCAATTTCTGGTAGTGGATAGCAATCCTTAGGACAAGCTTTATAAAGATCCTTGAAGTCTATGCACATTCTCCAAGAGTTGTCTGGTTTCTTGACCATAACCGGGTTTGCAACCCATGACTGGTACTTGACTTCTCGGAGAATGCCGGCTGACACAAGCTTTTCAACCTCTTGGCAGGCTGCCAGACTTCTCTCTGGTGCCAAGCTTCTTTTCTTCTGGACCACAGGCTTGACCTCTGGTGGTATTCTCAACTCATGCTCGGCAATGTCCTGGGGGATCCCGGTCATATCTTCAGGACACCAAGCGAATACATCGTTGTAGTGTGTTAGCAATTTTTCAAGGTATGAAAGGGTCTCTTGAGAAAGGTCTGGGTTGACTCTTATTCTTTGTTCAGGGTATTTAGGGTTTATGACCAACCTTTGCCTGTCTTCTTCAGTGTTTGAACTTTCACCTTCAACCATGTAGGCTTCCTGAGAGGGTTGAAGGGTTGTTATGCCTCTTTCGGTGGGAAATTTGACTGTGCCATGGCCAACAGACACTGCCATGTAAAATGCACATTGTCCTGGTCTTCCGATGATCACATCATAGCTTGAGGGTATGTTGATAACCACAAAGGTGAGTGGTTGGGTTCTTTCTTTTAAACCTTCACTGAAACGAACATTAAGTGTCAGTTGCCCTAAAGGCTTGAGGGGTATGTATGCCTTGCATGTTTGCAACGTTCCCACGGTAGCTTCTACTACGAGAGGGCTGGGGAGAGGGTTATTCTCCGTAGGGGGGAAACAGACACACTGAAGCTCCCAAGCTTCCAACCTCTGCCTCTTGTGAGGGACCTTTCCATCGAAATCTACCATATTGACTTCCTTCCCCTTTCCTTCAGCCATTTTGTCCCGGACTCCCTTTACCAAATGAGCGAGTTCTCCGGACTTAACAGCTTCTTCTATTCTTTTCTTGAGTTGGAAGCAATCATTGGTGTGGTGACCTTTTTCTTCATGAAACTCGCAGTATTGGGTGGAGTTCTCGTCTTTCCTGCTTTTGGGGAGAGGTCTAGGAGGTCGAAAGTTTTGTTTAACTTCTTCTGTTGCAAGGATTTCTTGAGGGGTCTTTGTGAGGGGTGTGAAACTTATGCCTTTTTCTCTGCTTGAAAGGTTCCGACCTTCAGACCTTCGAGGTTCTGAACCCTTTGACCGTCTGTCGTAGGAGTTGAAGTTCCCTCTTTTTCTGGCCGGACTGTTGCTTCTCCAGCCGGGCCCTCTTTTTCTTTGTTCCTTAATGTCTACTGCCTCCTCTCCCCGGATGTGGGCTTCAGCCCTTTCAAGAGCTTCTTCTAAGGTCTTGGGTAGAGATTTGTTGAAATCCCTTGTAAGGTACTTAGAGGTGATGGCATTCATGAAACCAGCCACCCTCATTTTCTCATCAGCCCCTACATAAGTCAGACCTTCCTTCTTGTACCGTTCAATGAAAGCACGGAGACTTTCATCATCACGTTGTTTTATTTGAAAGATCACTGTTGCGTCTTTGACATATCGCCTTTGTTGGGAGAAATTGGCCAGGAAACCCCTGCTGAGATCGTCAAAGCTTCGAACGCTTTGAGCAGGTAAATCGTTGAACCAAATCCTGGCGGATCCAACAAGAGTTTGCATGAACATTAGGCAACACTCAGCGTTGGACCATTTCTCTATCCGAGCTACCGGTGAAGATCTGAAGATGGTCCTCAGGATCTTCAGTCCCATCATATGTCCTGATGTGGGTTGGCATTTTGATCTTTGACTGGAAATCATAATCGGCTATCTGCCTTGAAAAGCATGAAAGGTTACTTGGCTTGTATGGTTTAGCCAAGTCTTCTTCAGTCCTTGCATCCACATTACTGCTATTGCCGTTGTTTCCCTGAGTGGCAAGCACTTGATTGATGAAGTGTTGCCACGGGAAGTTGGCCATCATCTGGGTCATCATGCCGGGAATGGGGTTGAAGCCTTGAAGGCTTCCTGGAGCGACTGAGCAGTTCATTCCGAGGGGAGTGCTCATAGCAGCACTTCATGCCAAAGGAAGCACTGATAGAGCTTGTTCCCATGTAGTTGTTGTGGATGCTGGAAAGCTTGTTACTGGGGACCGTAGGAGCTGGTCAAGAGTCAGCTCATGCCCCAAAGGAGCACCACTAGTAATTGGTTGGGAAGAGAAGATAGGATGCACCGTAGGATTTGTCATAGTGGACAGATAAGGGTGATGGTTGGGAGGATCACTGGGACCAGCCTCATTCCTAGTTGTAAAAGGAGGGGGAGGTGGTCCAGGAGACAACGTTGGTTCTGGCTCGTCATAATCTAGACGGATTATCACCCCCTTTTCCCTTTCTCTAACCACGTGCTGGTTGAGGAGAGACCTCAACTCCAGGAAATTGTTGGCAACCCCCTCGGGGGTAAGTTCAACACGTGCCGGGGTGTCAGAGACACCGACATTGGGGGAAGGAGCTCCGGATCTAGACGGAGTTGGTGTGTTGAAATTGAGGAACTCGGGTGTGCTCCCCGGAGTTGAAAAAGAAGTTGGTATAGCCACGTGAGCTTGGCTACTACCTGGAGTAGAAGCGTTTGGGATCTGGTTTACTTCTTCCGGGGATCCCCTTTCAGACATGGTGATTTTAAGTGAATAGAGCTACACTACTAGGTCTTTTGGAGAAGAAATAGCGGCGTAGCCCCACGGTGGGCGCCAACTTGTTGATGCAACAAACACAAGACCAACGATGGTAGCTGGACTGGCTAGGCAAAATGGTTGAAGGGTTCAACTTTGCCTAACGCAGGTCGTGGGGTCCCCCCACGTTTGCGAGACGTGGAAGGAGGTTTACTGGTTTATTGTTGTTCTTTGCTATGGATCCTTCTCTGAATTGTATTTAGATTCGGAAGTGGAAGCAAAGGGAATGTGTGTGTTGGATGTGAAAGGGAATGACTTGTGTGAAACAAGCATTCGATGTGAATGACCAGAGATTAGAGAATCAGAGCTGGTCAGGAGATGATGTCTGAAGTAAATGAAGTGTCATTTTATAAGAGAAGGCATCTCCCGAAGTGGAATGGATTGGACTAGTAACCTCGCTTGCAGTGGAGGGTTTCCCCTTTCGGGGGTTGAAGGGTTTTGACCCCCGGATAATAGTGTGCATTGGCAGACCTGCTTTGCTTTTGCGGCTGTGGGTTGGTGAAGCGATCTTCAGATGTGACCGGCTACTGTTTCTATATTGCTTTTCCCAACTCACAGCTTTTCAACCATTGAACCGTTTAACCTTTTGAGCGTTTACTTATTTAATCATTTTATTTAGTCTTGAGCTACCCCCGTCATCACTTCCCATGAATTTGGCAGTTTCATCGAATCGTATCGGAAACTAGCTCTATAACAATATAAGCATCCAAATCCCCCACAGTTAATCATCCAAGTCCAACTTAATGACCTTGGAGATATCACAAACTGTTTTTGAATTTTTGATTTTAAAACTTCAAGTTTCAAATTAATGAACTTGTTTTATTTTCAGAAACACAATCAGCTTACTTAGATTTTGAAACTCAGCACTCAGACATCGGTTGTCGAAAATAAAGCAGAAAACAAAATCTTTTTGAATTTTCTGAAAATATAAAGCAGTAAAGAAATATGTACAAACATATTTACAGACAATATTTTTGTTTTGAGTATGCGTCAGAGGATCATATCAGTTTTTGACAAGTCACAAGTACCGTTGAGCTTAATTACACATTAAGAATTAAACAATTCACTTAGGTTGTCGATATACTGATCAACTTAAATTTTCATACAAATTTCAACTGATTCAGGATACGAATTAGGTATTTTAAGAACTTAAACCCATTCATGTGTCCCACCTCTTGAATATACTCCCGTATCCAGATCCCAATATTCAGTCTTACAGGTAAGTATAACACAAATGATATCTGTAAGGGGTTAATAAATTATGAAGAATCATGAGAGCTCAGGTCAGAACTACCGTTTAGCAGAGAGATCATGACTCAACTTGTGGGTGTGTCCCCTTTAGAGGATCTTTTTTACAACAACATTGCTAAGCAATTTTATTGTCTTATCATATATGCTGAGGGTGATGCTGTGTTTCAAGCATTGCAGAAAGTATTATTCGAGGACTAGGTCAGAACTTCCATTCAGCAGAAGTCCCGGAATAATACCCCAGATATCACTGAGTATAAAGACCTAGTATATCAGAAAAAAGGAACCTTTCAAACGAGATTTCAGGGGTTACCTATATATCCAAGTAGTGTTCCCCACGAAATAAGCAAGTGTTTGAATTTAGGTTTATATCCCGAAAAAGTTTACTAAGTGTATAAAAATCTACCGACATATCATCAGTGAGATCGTTTAACTCTTTTAAACTTTCCATTTCTTTAGCGTACTGTAACTGCTACTGATGTACTATCATTTCCTCTTTTTACGCAAAAACCCAATTTTTGAATTTTATCATGTTTTTTACTTTTTCAAATTTTCAAATGTTTTTGTATTTTCTAAACAATATATCTCCCCCTAAAATGCAAAACCATTTAAAAAAAATTTGACAAACAACACTGATAGCTTTGTCTCGCCATCCATTTTCTACTTCACATGCTCTGTTTTGCAGAAAATATAACGTACCCCCATGATTTACAACACATTGATATTTTACAGTTTGAAACCGTTTTTCAATCTGATGAAAGTAATCATGTTTGTTCAGCCGTGAGGGTTTCGGCGTATTCAATCAACAATTATTCAAACAAAAATTAAAAACAACATATTTTTGGTTTTAAATTTTTCAATTTTTTGGATTTTGAAAATATTGTTTATTTATATACAGAAAACAATCCAACTAAACTCCCTGTTCAACCAAACCAGGGTACAGCAACATCTTCTTGTGCCAGGCTGCTCCAACTATCATTCTCACAATCTTCAGCTTCATTGAGCACCTGCACATTCAAACTTTATCAATCATTTGAACAATTTAGCCCAGGTCTGTTGGACCTTAGGCATTTCAACACAATAATGTTCATTTAATTTTGGAAACTCTTTGTCATTTAAAACTTTTTCAACGTTGACTTCAACTTTCTCATCTTTTTCCAACGTCACTTGTTTCTTAACACTCCACATTTGACCTTCCGGAGTACCTCTTTTGTAAAAGTTTGTCTCTTTTTGAACCTTTTGATTTTGAATAACATTTTTAGGTTTCCAAAACTCTTGAGGTTTTGTCATATCAACAGATTTTCTCCAACTCTGTGTTGTTCTCAATCTGGGTGTGTGAGAATTCCAGGTCTGTCTTGAATCAAACCTTTTCGGGTTTTATTTCCAATTTTGATTTGAAGCAAACTTGTTTGTATTGTACCTCCAAGTTTGTTTCGAATCAAATCTGGTTGACCTTGGTTTCACATTCTCAGATTTCTGTTTTTCAACATCAACAGGCTTTGGATTTGGACACTTTCGTGCAACATGTCCAATCTGATCACATTTAAAACACACTTTCTTTGAAACATCCTTGGCCTGTTGTTGTTTCTTTTTCATAGCATCAAACTCCTCATTAGACTGTTGTCCAAATTTGAGTTTTTCTTCTTCTTTCAAACTTTTTCCTTGAACAAAATTCATCTTTTGTTGCAAATTTGGTCTTTTACTTTTATTCCAATTTCGTTTCTTTTTATAACCCAAACCAGCCTTCATGTTTTTCTTCTTAAAACCAGGTTTGTTATAAAAAGATTTATGACCTTTACCAGCAAACTTTGGAATCTCAGACTTCTCAATCTCAACCATTTTGAAAACTTTATCAACCTTTTCTGAAATCACATTCTGAATCGGGAAAACAACATCTAAGAATAATTTGTCCGATCCAATCATGGTATAAACCAATCCCTTTGAATCATCATTCAAATTTTTCTCAGATTTTGTGTTTTTCAGATAACCATCATAAAGATTTCCTTCATCTTCATCCTGTGATTCAGACTTACCTTTTGTAGACTCATCTTTCAAAATGCTTTCAACAACCTTACTTACCACCTCTGAATCATTAGCATCATCAGATTTGGAGTAAGTCACATCGACACTTTCAGGTAACTGGTCAGCTATGTTCAAACCCTTTGCCACCTTTTCCTCATCATAAAAAGTATAATTGTTTCTCAATGGTGGTGGTACCTGATGAAATTCTGAACCAATACCCTTTTTGCAATTTTCAGTATCTTTGTCATCTAGTGTGATGTTGAAAATGCGTTCAAGAATGTACGAAGAGTTATGATAACTTTGAAGTTTTGTAACAATCTTTTCTTTTTCAGCCAAGACTTGTTTAAGATTAGCAATTTCATCAACACACTTGTTCAATTCAATTTTCTTTTCTTTAAACTTTCTTTCATACATTTCTTTAGTGACTAAAGTTTCTGACAATCTTTGATCAAAACTTTTGACTTGGCTTTTCAAAGTATCATAAGCTTCTTGTACTCTCTGACTCGACCACTTTAAAGAATCATACTGTTTTTGTAAATCTTGAAATTTAGATTCTTTTTCACCACAATCAACACATTTTGTAGAACACAGTTGTCTATAAACATCATTATCCTTTTCAAGACCTTGACATTTCTGTGTCAAATTTTCAACTTTTAGTTTCAAAATTTCTTCTTTTTCAATCATATCTTTACATTTTATTTTGAAAACATTTTCAAGTTTAACTATGTCATTGCCTTTTGTTTTTATGATATCATCTTTTTCAGTACAGGCTTTGCACATTTCTATGCAATTCCTGCATTTGTTTTCTTTTTCATCAACCAATTCAACATTCGATAGATCAGAAGATTTTCTAACCTCAGTCTTATTCAGCACCGGTTCTTCTGACTCAACTCTCTGATCTTCCTCCTTTTCTTCTTTTTGAGCTTCTTCATTCTTCTGCGTTTCTTCAGCTCTCTGTTCCTCTCCAGCAAGCTTTGCAACAGTCTTCACTTCTTCAATCATATTCTTCAATTCTTCTTCTTTTCTTTTCTTCAGTTCTACCACCTTTGGTAAACTTGCTTCAAAAACTTCTTTTAACTTGATCATCAAATTTGGCAAATAGCTTTTATCAGAAAGCCTTCTTGTGTTGAAAGTACCCTCACTTGGAAACACATTGGTTACAGCATCAAAATCCACTTTTGATGGATCAACTACTGGATTACCCTGTGGATCCATGTAACACTCTAATTCTTCATTCCATCTCTTGGCTCTTTGTGCTTCCTTAAATGGTTCATACAATTTGCCAATCTCCCATCTCGCACTGTCTCTTCTCCACCAATTATCATGATCATCATTTGCAACAAATGCATATCCAACAGCATCTTCTTCAGGGCAAACTTGACTCCAGTCGTAACCTTCATCGTCATATATAACTGCAAGAGCCCTTGATTTTTCTTCAGGCTGTTTCAACCTTGGTGGCTCAGACTTGTTCTGATGGTAAATCGCTTTCTTGTAATAGTCTTCGTTTAACGGGTTTGCAGAATCATCATCAGCATACGCATTTCTGCACTCGCGCTTGAAGTGACCTCTTTGTTTGCATTTGAAGCATGTCACCTTAGATTTATCAAATCCCAGTTTGGTAGATGGTCCACTAATTGACTTTCTCCCCGTGATCTCCATGAACCGCTGTGCTCGACGAACCGCACTGGCCATGCACCATCTTATATCCATTAGTTCCATCTCCTCGGGGTCTAATTGATCATAATCTTCTTTTGTCAAGTTGGTATTGCCAATCTTCCCTGCAACGAGGCTTTCATACGATTCAAGTACAGATGCCAAGAAAACCATCTGTTGTTTTGCCGACTCTTTGCTGAAATTCTGCCCATTCTTCAAATCCACTGCGATATTACACTGGAATAAATTCTTTGAAGCAGATTGGTCTGAAACTGTTGAAGAAGATCCACCGTGAAAACCACTGTGAAGACTTTCATTGTTCACTAAATTTGAACTTTCTGCAGAAAACCCTGTTCTTGGAGACCCATCCTGTGGTACATTTCCTCTGTAGTAAAGCTCCACATTTTGCTGATAAACCGGATTGTTGACTTTAGATCTCTTTATCTCCAACTCATGACTTTCAAGCCTTTCAATCAGCAAATCCACTTTTAAATCTTCAGGCTTGATTGTGTTTTTCAACATTAGAGCGAAGTATTGCCACTCTTGATCATTTGGCAATGAATCAAACAATTTATCCACCAGCTCCTCTTCAGAAGGTAAGATTTTGTGTCTGGTCAGCTCCATTTTCAGATGTCCGAATCTCTCAATCATTTTACAAATAGATTCATTTTTCATACAACTGAATAAATCAAACTCTTTACGCAACAATTTCTTTTTGTTTTTAACAATTTCATTACTACCTTACACATTTTCTCTCTAACGCTTCCCACAAACTCTTTGAAGTTTTCTCTTGTTCAAGTAACGAGATAATATCCTCTCTCACTGACTGTTTGATGAATGTGATCATTTTATATTCAGCCACAACATTTTTTATATCTTTTTCTGTAAAATCTTTTGCATCTATTAACTCTCCTCCCTCTTTTACTGGTTCATTGTATCCATCTGTCAGTTTTAACCAGCTTTCAGGAGCGAAAGCTTTTACCCAACCCTCAAATATGTTTTTCCACCAATGATAATCTTCAACTTTCATTAGCTTTGGTGGCTTTTGTTGACTTCCATACATGTTCTCGAATTTCAAATTCTCCGAAATCTCCTTCGAATATTCTCTCATCTCGGATCTTCTATCTGTCGATTCGGAAGTGAAAGCTTTGTAGAATGTGTTGTAGAATTCTTCACTATTGCTTGACATCTTCGAATACCTGAAAGCAAACAAACAAACTCAATCAGTTTAAACAATATCAATTAATCTGAAATACACTGACACTCGATTGTCGTGAAATAATCTTGACTCGAAAAAGTTCACTATCGATCGAAATATGACACTATGAGCGAAATAGCAAGTGTCCGAATAAGTGGAACTATCAGTGTACGAATAAGTGGAATCACAATGTACGAATAAGCTGAATCACAATGTACGAATAAGCGGAATCACAATGTACGAATAAGCGGAATCACAATGTACGAATAAGCGGAATCATATGGTTCGTATGAGCGAAACTATACTGACACATAAGCGAAATCACTCATGTTCTTGTCCATTTGAGCGAAATTAGATTGACTAATAAGCGAAATCACACATTGTCCAAATAAGCGAAATCACTTCGGAAGATGGTTTGGTCCATTTTTAGTCCGAATTTTGTCTTGTAACTTTCAAGGCTTTGTTAATATCCACTAATACACATTCTGTGAAAAATTTGGTCGATTTTAACCGTGGAAACTTGTTCAGATCAAAAAAGAAGGTGTAGAAGACAGAAACCTGATGCAATTGAGCTAAACTCTTCCTCCTGAGCTCTGATACCACTTGTAGGATCGTTGTTGGACCCGAACGAGTCAATCAGAAGAGTCTTTTCTCTGTATCAGAGGCGGAATCAAAGATACAGATGCTCAAACTAATTATAATGCTTCTTTGATTGATTTAACAACGTTTACAACCTGAAAGCAATCTGGCAGCACTTCGTTACAATTTCCGGAACCGTTACCAAATGAATGAACAAGTGCACTATATATAGTAGTAGTGATTCCACTTATATGGACATGCCATATAAGCGAAATCAGAAGCTTTTGATTTCGCTTTTATGACCAAGTGTCCATATAAGCGAAATCACACACTTAACTTCTAATCTTCGATTCTCGAACCTCGTGCACTGGTTATTCTAACCTATCCTATAACATAACATGATACAAGACGAAGTCAATAGACGTAATGCACTAACAGATTTATTATTATTATTATTATTATTATTATTATTATTATTATTATTATTATTATTATAAATATTATTATTGTTTTTTTTTCATACACACATATTATATATATATTTTTTTTATATTATTAATATTACTATCTCCACCATCACCTTCACTGATATGGGTTCATCCAGAACTCCATATTACGCTCGTCGTACTTCCAGACGAGTCGTTCTCCAACCTGTCTCATCCTCTCGCTATTTTCTAAAATTTCTTCTCCGAAGGTTTGGAGCTCTTCCACATTTTCTGCACTCATTGGGGGTGCAGGTGCTGGTACTGGATCTGGGTACTGTGGCATGGGTTCTTCCTGAGGATACGGATTCTCTAGAATTTCCCTAATGTATTCATCATTATCGTAGTAGGGATCTAGAGGGTCCAGACCTGGGTAGGCTGCTAGGTTTGGCATGGGTTCGTCTATTAGGTGGTAGCATTGCACATAATCCCTATGATCATCGAACCACGGATCGTAGTCTGGGTCTAAGGGATTGGGTGCTAGTACCTTAGGTATCTCCTCTGGGTTAAAATCATGCATTTGGATTTGGTTTTCTGGGTTGTTTACAATCTCTATTGGCTGGGTGGGAAACAAGGGTAATGGTTGAGGGGCTACTAGTTGTTCCAGGTTTGGGTCGGCAGCTGTGGATGCTAAAATATGGAAGTTTGCTAAACTCCTATTAAGCATGTCTTGGGTGTGGGCATCGGTTTCTCTTTTAGCGGCTGCTAGCACTCGTTGCTGTTGTAACTTTTTCATTCTCTTCCTACGCTCATGTGCTCCCCTACTGAACCATCCTCTCTTTTTCTGAGGGAAAGGCTCTTCAGACTGAGACTTAAACACGAATATCCCATCTTCATTGTCAGCTGAATACCCTGAGAGGGCAGGCTGTGAAGAGGTGCCTTCGATCCTAGGTGAGCCGGACAACTGACGATAAGCGTCGGAGGGTCCTTGATCACTCATACTGTAAACTAACAAATAGTCAAATAACACACAACAGTAAAAATACAGATATGCATGTATTTCCGTAATTAATTTCCTAACAATTTGAATAATATCTTGGTGGCAGCAGAACACTTCTGTGGCTGAATCAGTGGCTTAGCTCTGATACCACCTTCTGTCGCAACCCCCCGTCCCCTATCTGTCCCGGGAACGGGCGGCCGCGAGACCAGTTTTGGTGGTATCGGTGTTTATCATTTTGGCAACGGAAATTACATCAGGACCGTAGTTAGGAAATGTTTTATAAGAGTAAATGCTACGCTTTTATAATATTAAACATATTGGGATAAAACCCCAGTTTTCATTACAAACATTTTCATATGGAAAATCCCTATTTTATGGAATAAAACATCTTCTTTTATTTAGGTAACTTTTATAGCCACTTTTTCCAAGCCTTCAGCGCTGTCCAGCTGGCTTCTAGTTGGCTTTCACATTTTGTTACCTGAAACGCATTTAAAACATTTTGTCAGTGATAAATACTGGTGAGTGAATCCCAGTTTAATCAAGAAGAGTTTTATCCTTTAACAGTATTGAGAGCTATTACAATGTTTATTTCTACACAATTACTCATTCAGTATTGTCAATCCTGACTGGTGGGTCATATTACCCATTGGCTAACTCTTTGTCCAATGGTAACGTGTTCCACATTTTGTATATAAAACCCCAACATACCGGCAGTAATTGAAAAATTACAAAGACTCAATCACTGCTTAATCACATTGTAAAATATTTAAGATTTTGTAAAAACAGTTTACAAAAAGGAGATTACTCACATTGCTGTCTTAGGTTTTCCTTATGGGTTTCCTGGTGATTATCTATAATTTACACAAATGAACACGCGTTAGTATAATAACCCAATATTTACATTAGTAATACCCTCCCCGAGATGGCATTCCAATGACTACGTTGGGCAGAACCACGACAGCCATTACGGAACCCTGGATCAATCGGGCAGCGTATCTAATACGTAACCGGGGTTATGATACTTACAACGGGGTAGAACTTTGTTAATTAGGGGGGGGGGGTATTATACCCGGAATTATGCAGAAAGTCGAGAGAGAAAGAAAATGTGAGCGATCTGGACTGAAGGCCATTGCCCTCAATTTATAGGGCTGCAAATAGACTTCGTCGCGCCCCGCGTAAGCCTCGGCCAGGGTCTACGCGGGCCCCGAGGCTCCCTAGGGTAGGCCCTAGGATTGCTGAGTCGACCACTAGGCACGACACGACTGGTACACGTGGCGGCTCAGGGGCTCCCCCTGACTCCTTGCTATCGCGGCCCGCGTAGGTGGTAGCCAAGGGCTACGCGCCCCGCGAGAGACCATTAAATCTGGTTTTTAATTAATTTTAATAAAAATAAAGGTATTCGTGGCCCGTTTACGTATACGGTGTGTATTTTAGGACATATTGGGATACTTTAAAATATATTAGGGGTATCGAAAAATATTTAGGAGGGTTGTTATATATAGGTTGAGGATGAATTCATCCTCTCTTGTATCTTTTTGTCATCCTCTAGTCTGATATATCTCAAAGCCCTGTTCTGAGCTTCATCCAGGTTCCTGTAAGGATTCATCACAAGATCCTGATAAAATTGGGAATCCTTTTGCAACCCCATTTTGAATGCCTACACGGCTGTTGCAACATCAAGATGTGGGATGTCCAAGGTTTCCCTACTAAACTTGTTCACATAATCACTTAAGGATTCTTGAGGACCTTGAGTTATCATGTAGAGATCACTGGTTCATTTTTTAAAACTTCGACTGCAAGAAAATTGACTATTAAATAAGTTAACTAAGTGAGCAAATGATGTAATCGAATGAGGTGGAACGTTTAAGAGCCATTTTAAGGCTGATCCTGTTAGAGTAGAGCCAAAACCCTTGCAGAGGCATGCTTCCTTGAGATCCGGAGGGATAGGGTTAATTTCCATCCTTTCCCTATACTGAGCAATATGCTCTTCAGGATCCGCGGTTCCGTCATAGAGCTTCATGTTGGGGGTTTGAAATCTTTTTGGGATTTCAACATCACAAATAGGATATGCAAACCGGGATATCCTGTGGCTATCCTGAGACACTTCTGGAATTGGCTGGACCACCCCATGTACACTAGATATCATATCCTTTAACTTCTGAAGCTCCCTAGAGAGTGCCGATGTCACACCTGTATCCTGCAAAGATCCAATACCGTTAGTAGTGTTTTGGTCAAAAATCACACAAGGATAATGCAACAAAATCCGATTTTGTGAGGTGTGATGCTTGGTAAAATCAACAAATGTATGAAGAATGTATGAAAGAAATGAATGTTGGACACAAGGATTTATACGAGGAAAAAGCCCATGATCAATGTATGATCTCCAGCACAAAAAACCTCGGGTGATGGAAACTACCGATCACCAAGTATATTAAACAAACAATGTTTACAAATCGGGATGATAACAAGCTTGGTACAAGGATCACTAGTGTGCAAAAAGTGTATAATCGCCAATAACTTGCAGAGAGTTCTTGAGAGCAGTGTGTGTTGCTAATAATAATTCTATCAAGCTTGTTATCCCCATTAAAAATAGAAACTAACTAAGCTAACTAACAATCCGAAAAAGGCTCAAGCTCTCGCACGATCACCACAACGGTCGAAGAGCTCATGCACGTGCAGAATTAGAAGGCATATTCCTCTGGAATCTCGGTTATACCAAGTCCCACTTGAATACTCCTGCAAAACAAGTTCAAATATAACAGAAACAATTGTTAGTATTAGGATAATAATGAGGATCCTGGATCCTTAGTCCTGCAACATCTTCTGAGGATCCTTAATTCAGATTGAACTGAGGATCCTTAATTCAGATTGAACTGAGGATCCGTGATCCTGGCTGCACTTGAGGATCCGTGATCCATAGATTATAAAATTCCATCCCTAACAAGTAGCAAGAGAATTAGTATTATTAGACACGTTACCAGCCTAAGGATACTGGCCATATCCTGGAGCATATCCTGAGCTTCTCACAGTTGATACCCTGACCGATGAGGGTATCTCAAGAGTATGACTCTGGGAATGACTGGGTACAATATTGCCCCTGTTGTCCTCGCTATATACTGCCGAACTGAAGTTCAATGCTCTGGGCTGCAAGGGAGTGACAATATCCTCAGCAGGCCTGCTTGAGCTAGATTTCAAAAGTTGTATCTTTTATCAACATTTGGTTGGTTTCCTGTTGTTACTTCATCTGATCTTGTATACTACCAAATAAAGTTAGAATTTCATCATTAGAAGCCATAATAGGAGTTCTCACTGAGGCAGCAGATCCATGGATATTCTGAGTAGGCATAATATCCCGAGTTGTTTGAGTTTCGGTCCTCCTTGGAGGAGCTTGAGGCTGAGAATAAGCTTGCGTCCTTGGAGGTGGTGGAAGCACTGAACCAATTGTTGCAGAGGTTGTAGCAGACATGGTAGAAGAGCTCATGTTTGATTTTGAGGCCATTGAAAACAGTTGTGAAAAAAGTTTTTGATAGGGGAGGATTTTCCAATGATTAGTGATCCTCAATTACTGTTGGGCTTAGTGATCCTCAATTCTGTCTGAATTAGTGATCCTCAGAAAGTATTATAGGATCAGGATTATGGATCATCATAAGGATCCTTACACTAACGATTGTCTGCTTTGAATATGATGTTGTTTTGCAGGAGTACAAGCTTGGACTTGGTCTTGGCGATATTCCTGGAGCATATTCCATATTTATTCCGCTCGTGCTTAACTGAAGTAGACGTTATGGAGTTCGTGGAAGACTTGCACGAAATGCGGATAGTTTGTTAGCTTAGATATTTTACATTTTTAAAAGGGGATAGCGAGCTAAATTAGAAGGCTTGGCTATTTTTAGCTTAACACACACACTCATAACTGCTCTCATCAGCTCTCGACAATTCACTTGGCGATTACACATTTTTTGCACATTACACTATAGTGATCCTTGTAACTAGCTCGCTATCATCCAAAGTTGTAATAACTTGTTAGTTTAATTTGAGTTGGTGATCGGTAGTTTCCATCACCCGAGGTTTTTTATGCCGGAGATCAACTCTTGATCAAGGGCTTTTTCCTCGTATAAATCTTTGTGTCACTTGTTCATTTCATTTCTGAGTGATCCTTAGCATTGTTCATTGATTCAAGCATCACACCTCACAACAGAAAGTTTGGTTGCATTATCTTAGCTTGATTTTTGACCAAAACAGTTTGGCGCCCACCGTGGGGCAATTGGTGCTTCGTTCTTAAGAAATTATTGTTCTAGTGATCATTTCTGTTCGTTACAATCAAGCAAATGGCTTCCTCAGCAAAGAACACGTCAAGCTCTATGCCGGCGATCAGTTCTTCACAAGGCGTTCCTCCTTTGCCTCCACCACCTTCTGGATCCCAGAAGAATGCTGAAAATGCTGCGAAGAGACAAACCCCCATTTTTCAAAAACCACCAACTTCTTCTGTTTCCACTAATCCTACTACTAATGATCTTTTTAATCTGATTTTGCAGATGAGGGATCGCATGCAAGAGCAGGACAAAACCAATGAACGGATCCTTCAAGAGATTGGTGATATCAAGAAACAGAAGAAATCAGTGGAGGGTCACTCTCCTCTGATGCCAAGGTCATTGAATTTTGACACTCTAGTTGTAACTACCCTACAATCGGCAGTTCCAGGCATCCAGTATCAAAGTGGTCCATCAGAAAGGCGTTATGGAACGGCAACTATGAGTCAGGAATTCAGCTCTAACTCCCAGCCTCAGGGATCCTATTCCCAGCCGTCGGGATCCTCTTTTCAGCCTCAGGGATCCTTCATCAGCTCAGGATGATATTTGGGAATGCACACAGTTCAAGGATCCTCCCAGGTCCAAGGATCCTCCCAGGTTCAAGGATCTTCCCAGGTCCAAGGATCCTCCCAGGTCCAAGGATCTTCCCAGGTCCAAGGATCCTTCCCGGTCCAAGGATCCTTCCCGGTCCAAGGATCCTCCCAGGTCCTAGGATCCTTTATGATTCCAGGATCCTTTCAGGTTCAAGGATCATCTCAGCCTCAAGGATCCAACATCTTTCAGGATCAAGGATTCCTAAGAAGTATGTAGCCCCCGAGCTCGGATGTTCATCAAGGAGACTTCATACCAATGCAGACTATTGCTTCCTCTGGTCCTTCAATCATACCAGAGTCCCGTCAATATGGATTCACATCTGGAATTCCAAACACGAATCCTTTGGGAGGTAACACTTTTAATAATTCATATAACACTAACCATGGCTCTATGCAGGATACAGGTATCAATCAGGCTATGGCCAGGGAGTTACAGAAGCTTAAGGACATGATATCCAGTGTTCCAGGAGTGGTCAAGCCCATTCCCGAGATCGCAGATGGTAGCCATAGGATATCTCGCTTTGCACCACCCTTATGTGATGCTGAGATACCCAAAAGATTCCAGATACCATCCATGAAGCTATATGATGGTTCGACGGATCCAGAGGAACATGTAGCCCAATACAGGGAGAGGATGGAGATCAATCCAATTCCTGAGAGGTTAAAAGAAGCATGTCTATGCAAGGGTTTCGGATCCACACTTATAGGATCTGCTCTTAAATGGCTGCTAAGTCTTCCCCCTTACTCTATTACTTCATTTGCTAATCTAGTTAATTTGTTTAATAGTCAATTCTCTTGTAGTAGAAAGTTTGAACGATTAACTAGTGATCTATATAGGGTAACACAAGGTCAAAATGAATCACTTAGAGATTACATCACTAAGTTTAGTAAAGAATCCTTAGATATCCCCAACCTGGATATTGCTACAGCTGTAGAAGCCTTTAAAATGGGATTGCTTAGGGATTCATTATTCTATGATGATCTTGTTATGACCCCATGCAGGAATCTTGATGAAGTAAGAACCAGGGCCCTTAGGTTCATCCGCCTAGAGGATGACAAAAGGATCCAGGATAGATTGGCAGGATCCTCAAAACAGGAGAAGCAAGGATCCTACTTCAGGAACAACAAATCAAAATCCTACAACAAATCTGATAACCAGAACGTGCACGCAGCGGAACAAGAAGAGTGTATTGCACTTAGAAAGGAAATTGGTTACTTGTTAAGCAAGGGGCATTTGAAAGAGCTTTTGGGACGAAAGAAGTCTAGGATCCAGGATCCTGAAAGGATCCCGAAAAAGGCTCCTGCTCCTCCAGCAGATGCACAAGTTATAAACTTCATATCCGGCGGGTCAGACAATTGTGGTACTTCCTTTTCAGCAGCCAAAAGACATGCCAAGGAAACCAAGATGGATAATGGAGACAGACCCATCCGGACGTCCACTGTCACCGAGGATATGATCATAACTTTTGATGAGGATGATCGTCTTGATGTTCAGGATCCTCATCAGGATGGTCTTGTTATTACCCTGTTTATTTCTAATCATTTTGTTCGCAGGATCCTTATAGATGGAGGAAGCTCTGTGAACATCATTCAGCTTGATGTCCTCAAGAAGATGAATATCCCGGAGTCTGATATTGTCCCAAGATCCTCAGTACTTGTGGGATTTAGTGGGGAAACTAAAAACACATTGGGGGACATCAAACTCCCTATCTATATTGAAGGACTCCATTCTTATCTGAAATTTTCTGTTATAGATTGCTTATCATGTTGCAATGTTATCCTTGGTAGGCCGTGGATACATGATATGAAGGCAGTCCCATCCACATATCATCAGTGCGTGAAGCTTCCTAGTCCATGGGGAGTGGTGAAAATTGAGAGTGATCAACAAGAAGCTAAGAATTGCTATACCTCATCAATGAAGCCAGCCTCAAAACCAAGGGAGCAATAGCAATTAAAGTATCCTTCAAGAGATGTCTTGGAGGCAAGAGAGCAGGGTGTAAAATAAATCCTCATGGATCCCCATGATCCTGAATCCAAGATCTTCATAGGATCAGGGATCCTTAGCGACATTGAACAGGATCTAGTATCCTTCCTTAAAAGAAGGAAAACTACCTTTGCCTGGAAGCATGAAGACATGACAGGTATATCTAAGGATATAATAACTCATAAGCTTGGCATTGACAGGTCATTCAAGCCTATACATAAGAAGAGGAGGAAGTTTGCACCTGAAAGGAATGCTATTATCCAGGAAGAGGTAGACAAACTACTTCGGGCAGGTATGATAAGAGAGGTCAAGTATCCAAGATGGTTAGCCAATGTGGTTGTTGTTCAAAAGAAAAATGGAAACTGGAGGGTATGTATCGATTTTTCTGATTTAAACAAGGCATGTCCCAAGGATCCTTTCCCATTACCCCACATTGACTCCATGGTGGATGCTACCGCGGGTCATGAGTTGTTGACTTTTATGGATGCTTCATCTGGATTTCAACAAATTCAGACGGAACCATCTAATCAAGAGGATACAGCTTTTATGACCCCAACTGGTATATATTGTTATATTGTTATGCCATTTGGACTAAGGAATGCAGGTGCTACTTATCAAAGGCTAGTCAATATGATGTTCAAGGAACAAATTGGACACACTATGGAAGTCTATATAGATGACATGGTGGTTAAGTCCAAGAAAGCTGAGGATCACCTCAAAGACTTGGAGGAAGCATTCAATATCCTTGATAAATTTAATATGAAACTAAATCCTTCCAAGTGTCATTTTGGTGTTAAAGCAGGTAAATTCTTAGGTTATATGGTGAATAAAAGGGGCATTGAAGCAAGTCCAGAACAGATTAAGGCTATTGTGAATATCAAATCTCCTGCCAATGCCAAGGATGTGCAAAGATTGACAGGCAAGATCGCAGCCTTGAACAGGTTCATATCCAAATCCTCAGAAAAGTGCAAGGAATTCTATGACATCCTGAGGAAGAACAAGAAATTTGAATGGACTGAGAAGCATGAAAGTGCCCTCAAAGCTCTTAAGGATTACCTATCCTCAGCCCCCGCCTTGATGAAACCAGAAAAAGGGGATATATTATCCTTATACTTAGCGGTATCCTCAAAAGCAGTAAGTGCGGTCCTTGTTAAGGATCACCAAGGTACACAACATCCTGTTTATTATGTAAGTAAAAGTTTACTTAATGCTGAATCCAGGTATTCACACTTAGAGAAACTTATCCTTGCATTAATTATGGCATCTACTAAATTAAGACATTATTTTGAGACTCATGCCATTGTTGTTAAGACTAATTTTCCAATTAAGAATGTTCTCAGGAAACCTGAAATGTTAGGAAGGATGGCTAAGTGGGCAGTGAAGCTTAGTGCATATGATATAAGATATGAGCCTAGAACTGCCATTAAATCCCAAGCCTTAGCTGACTTTGTGGCAGATTTCAGTAGTGACTTGCAAAAGGAAGCTGAGTTAGAAGTCCAACAGCTTGAAGAAACTAAGGATCCTTGGATACTCTTCACTGATGGAGCCTCTAATGTAAAAGGAACAGGGCTTGGAATACTACTAAAATTGCCACAGGGGGACATAATACCCCACTCCATAGCTTGTGAATTTCAAACTACCAACAATGAGGCTGAATATGAAGCCTTGATAGCTGGTTTGCAAATTGCCAAGCATATGAGGATCAGGTATCTTGAGGTACATGTAGATTCTTTATTGATCACTAATCACTTTAATGGATCCTATGCTGTTAAAGGTGAAAAGCTAATCAAATATTTAGAGATAGTCAAAGAATTGGCACTCTCTTTTGTTTCCTTTAGTTTGACACAGGTACCAAGGGAAGAGAATGCAGAGGCTGATGCATTAGCCAATTTAGGATCATCCTTGAAGATCCCGGAGGATATCAAGATCCCTATTATCCATATCATCACCCCTGCTATCGAGGATCATGAAGCTATGGAGATAGGAGAGGATTCTGCGATCATCCCTAGTGATGATACTCAATCTCATTCAGGATCATGGATCCTTCCAATCATGAGATACATACAACCTGGAGAGATTCCTACAGGAGAAAACCCCAGGGCTTTCAAAATTAAGGTATCTCAATTTACAATATTGAATAACATGTTGTATAAACGATCTCTTGCAGGTCCATATCTAAGATGCATTGAGGATCCTGAAATCCAAGAAGTCCTAAAGGATTTCCATGAAGGAGATTGCGGAAACCACACTGGGGGCAGAGCATTATTCTCAAGGATCCTAAGGACAGGATACTATTGGCCTACTATGAAGAAGGATGCTGTGGAATATGCCAAGAAATGTGATCCTTGTCAGAGACACAGTAATATCCTTCACCAACCAGCAGAACTTTTGCATCCTATATCCTCTTCTTGGCCATTTATGAGATGGGGAATGGATATAGTTGGTATGCTTCCTAAGGCACCTGGTGGAAAAGTATTTATGCTTGCTATGACTGATTACTTCTCCAAGTGGATAGAGGCTGAAGCCTTTGCTCAAGTCAGAGAAAAGGAAGTTATATCCTTTATTAAAAGAAACATTATTACTAGATTTGGTATCCCTTCTGAAATTGTTTGTGATAATGGATCCCAATTTATTGGGAGTAGAACTACTAACTTTTGTGACAGCTGGAGGATTAAGATGATAACATCAACACCAGTCCACCCACAAGCTAATGGTCAGGCAGAATCATCCAACAAGATCATCATCAACAATTTGAAGAAAAAGCTTGGATCCAAGAAAGGAAAGTGGGCAGAAAAACTACCTTATGTACTATGGGCTGATAGGACAACACCCAAGAATGCCACTGTTCAAACTCCATTTTCCTTGGTATTTGGGGCAGAATCAGTGATCCCTACAGAGATGGTGGTTCCTACTGCAAGAACAAGCATTCGTGATCCTGAAGAAAATGCTGAAAACTTGGTTCAAGATCTGGATACTATAGAAGAACTCAGGGATTTAGCAAGGATAAGGATGGCCAATTATCAACAAAGGATGGCTGGAGCTTACAACAAAAATGTCAGGATCAGGAAATTCCAAGTCAGTGATATGGTGTTAAGGAAAGCATTTCAGAATACCACCAATCCTGCTGATGGAAAGTTGGCACCAAAGTGGGAAGGCCCTTACTTGATTGAAGCTGAGGCAGGAAAGGGGGCATATCGATTGCTAACAATGGAAGGTGATTTGCTACCAAGAGCTTGGAATGCTGTCCACTTGAAAAAATACTTTATGTGATAAGGATCCATGATTTTTACCTGACAAGTATCCTTCAAGGATCCTTATAGAACAGATGATCCTCATTGTGGTAATATTCTAATCTCAAACTATTTCATTCTTTAATTATCTTATATAAGGATAAGGATCCCGCATCCTTTATCCTCCTTTCACTTAATTCTGAGTTTTGAAGGTTCAGGTATCCTTAATAAAGGATTGAGTATCCATAGAAGTATCCAGTTATTTGGGCTTGACCCCAGTTATTTGGGCTTGACCCCAGTTATTTGGGCTTGTCCCCAGTTATTTGGGCTTGACCCCAGTTATTTGGGCTTGACCCCAGTTTGGGCCTGTCCCTAGTTTCGCCAGTAGCGCACGATGATCCTGGTATAGTTCATGGCAATGGGACCAGTACTCGCTTTAGGGGCTGACAATTTCATTGTACTGGCTATATTCAGGATCCTACGTATAATGGTAGACGTACCATACATCCGTTCCTAAGGTTTCTAACGTTTTCACGTTAGCTAAGGTTTTGGCTTTTTCATGTCACTAAGTTTGGATAGTCGCCAGTGAGGGCCATACTCCAGTTTACACACAATCCTTTGGGCTTGTCCCCAGTTATCCTTTGGGCTTGTCCCCAGTTATCCCTTGGGCTTGTCCCCAGTATATTGGGCTTGTCCCCAGAATTGTTGGGCTTGTCCCCAGTTACTAACTTCTATCTTATATTGGCTTAGTCCCAAGTTGTATCCTATTTCAGGTTTTCGAAGCTAAATGACTAAGGATCCTTGATCCTTACCTTCTGTTGAGGTTTGTCTTTTGGTTATCCTGATTATAAGTGTTAGAGGTTAGGATCCTAACTTGGATTCTCAGGTATGATCCTTAATTACTTTGATCCTATTTATTATTTAAGTGACCCTTATCCTTTGACAACTGAACTTATGATCCTTAAGCTACACTACTTTTCAGAACTTGTCAACTATAGGATATGTGATCTTTGATCATATCCTAAACTTTTGAGGATATTTATTAAATTTTTTCTTCTTTACTTAATAAATTCGGACAAAATATATATCACAACAATTGAAAAGTAAAGTATTCACAAGGATAACAACACGGAAGATAGCCAAATAGTTAAGATTTTATTTATTCACAAAACGTTAAACCCTTTAAGGTTGTCAAAATTGCCAACCCACGTTTCTACCAGCAAAACGTGGCCCGTCCACATGGGTTGGCAAAGGGTGTCCATTGTTTACGGGTCTTTGTAGTGCAGGAAATAAAAGACGGAAGGATAACGAGTGGCTTCATCCCCCAAACAGAGGATCCATCCACCACCCATTATCCTGCCTATTTTCCAAGGATCCATGATCCTTCACCCTAGAAACTATTGTCTAAAGTTATTACAACCCAAGATTGTTTCAAAACACCATAACCAAAATCAAACTACCAAATTCTAAAAAATGGGCTCCGGCTACGTCTAGAAATGTCCTTCATCGCCCATTCCTGCAGCCTACTCCTTTGCTGCATCACCACCAGCATCATCAGCATCAGCATGATCCTTTCCACTTCCACTCGCCTCAATTGCTAAGACCTCTTCTTCATCGTCCAGCTCAGCCAATCTTGCCTTCCAGCCCTCTACGTCTCAGCTGCTCTTGTCAAAGTCAGGATCCAGAGCTTCTTGAGCCATCTGCAACTGGGTTTTGTACATAGCAATGGCAGCGGAGACTTTGGCATCCTTGGTGATTTCATTCTTCTCCTGGTCAGCAGTGATATGAGCCAGGACAAGTTCCCTCTTCACCAGATTGACATCATTTTCGAGGGAGACAATCTTCTGATCCTTGGCTAGCATGATCTTCTGGAGGTCCAAACACGTTTGCTCAACCTCTTCAACATTGCCTACGTAGTCCTCGATTTCAGCAAATTTCTGCAAAAAGACAATGTGAAGTTTAGGATCACATGATCCTCAAGTGGGCAGGATAACTAAGCTAAGTCAGTGATCCTTACATCAGCGAAGTACTCAAGGAACTGGTGGCGGATTAGAGGCAGGCCTTCTAGATTGTCAGCCTCTGAGGCTTTCCTCTTCTTTCCCTTGGAAGCAGTAGCCTTAGGGATGGCAGTACTTGGGCTAGCAGCAGCCTTCTTCCTCCCAGATCTGGGACCAACAGTGGTGAGATCGGTGACGCTGAAACGGGTAGCGGACTTCGATGATTTTCCAGCACCTACACATCCAAAACAGATAAGTATCCTTATTTTATTTTTATTTAAATATTTAATTATGCACAAAATGGGATAATTACTTGACATCATGACAGAACCTGAGGATACCTCTTGAGAATCCTGGGTATTTGCTTTAAATGATCTTATTTCAGGATCAAGCCTCCGGAAAGCAGCAAGCCTTTCCTTCGTTGCAGGTGTTGAGATAAGGTGTGCGACAGTAATAGCTGCAAAATAGAAATGAAAGGATGTTAGTGATCCTCAGCAAAAACAAGGTTATCCTGTGATCCTTCTCAGGTTCCTCTATCCTAGCATGGGTGGTCCATTTCCTAGGCAGATCCTTTCCATCAGGGATAGAATCCCTTCTAACAAAGAAGAATCGCCGTTTCCAGTTTGAGTCGTTCTTAGTGGCTTTGAAGATGGGATGCTCTTCGCCGGGTTTGTGTTTGAATAGATATCGGTGGGATCCATGGCTAACAAGGTCGTACATCTCTGCTAACTCCGACATTCCGAGATTAATACCTTCACATTCAATGATTCTTTCAAGGGTATACAAGACCCTCCAGATCATTGGCATTGCTTGGATGTAGGAGATGCCGGTGAGAGAGAAGAAGGATTGGGTGAAATCAGGAAAAGGATACGAGTATCCTATTGTAAATGGGGTGACCGGAAAAGCTACCCAGGTTTCAGAAACATAGTCGCTTAGGACGGTGGGGTCAAAAGCTTTAAAAACGGTATTCGCCGGAAAACAATGGCGGATTCTATCTATCTGTGGATCAGTGAAGCAGCATCTTTCTTTCGCATAGCCTTCGATGATTCCTTGGGTCTTTAAGGGGCTGTCCTTCTTGTGATCCTTAGCCGGTGAGGATCGTAGCATTATCTTGTTCATGATAATGGTGAAGAAGAAGAAACGGAAGAAGAAGACGAAGAGAGAAAGGAAAGAGGAATACCTGATCAAGTCTTCGAATGAGGATTTAAAGGAGGAAACGCACGAATTTAAATGCCTCCTAACCCTTATCTCTAACTTCAATTTATAATCATGAATTTGCAGGTTTGTCACTTCAGTGACGTCAGGATGCAACGGCTAGTCAAGAAGTAACGGCTATAAATCCGTTGGTTTGTTACGGATAAGAACGAGAAAATATAACTCGTTTATTTACATTTTACTCCTTATATTTTGGGAGCAATTGTTAGGGGAGGATTTTCCAATGATCAGTGATCCTCAATTACTGTTGGGCTTAGTGATCCTCAATTCTGTCTGAATTAGTGATCCTCAGAAAGTATTATAGGATCAGGATCATGGATCATCATAAGGATCCTTACACTAACGATTGTCTGCTTTGAATATGATGTTGTTTTGCAGGAGTACAAGCTTGGACTTGGTCTTGGCGATATTCCTGGAGCATATTCCATATTTATTCCGCACGTGCTTAACTGAAGTGGACGTTATGGAGTTCGTGGAAGACTTGCACGAAATGCGGATAGTTTGTTAGCTTAGATATTTTCCATTTTTAAAAGGGGATAGCGAGCTAAATTAGAAGACTTGGCTATTTTTAGCTTAACACACACACTCGTAACTGCTCTCATCAGCTCTCGACAATTCACTTGGCGATTACACATTTTTTGCACATTACACTATAGTGATCCATGTAACTAGCTCGCTATCATCCAAAGTTGTAATAACTTGTTAGTTTAATTTGAGTTGGTGATCGGTAGTTTCCATCACCCGAGGTTTTTTATGCCGGAGATCAACTCTTGATCAAGGGTTTTTTCCTCGTATAAATCTTTGTGTCACTTGTTCATTTCATTTCTGAGTGATCCTTAGCATTGTTCATTGATTCAAGCATCACACCTCACAACAGAAAGTTTGGTTGCATTATCTTAGCTTGATTTTTGACCAAAACAGTTTTGAGAATAGAAAACCAAGTAGTGATTTTAAGAAAGCTTTTAGTAGAAATAGCACCACTTGCCCCATGGTGGGCGCCAAATTGTTTTGGTCAAAATTTACCGAAGCAATTTAGTGATCAAATTAGTTAAGTGAGGTAGTGTGCTAACAATGTGTGTTGAAAATACTCTGATTATGTTGTTAACAAAAACAGTTTTCAGGATATAGCTCAGGATACCGAGCTATATCAACAATCAAACAATGAGCAGAAAAGTAAAGGGTGACACGAGATGTACGAGGAAAGCCCTTGATCAATCTAGATCGCCGGCATAAAACCTCGGGAGCTGACAATCGTAGCTGCCTTGTTCTTCTTATTACTTCAAACTTTAGGATACAGTGCAGGATATGATACGGATCAACTATGTGTTACAATGAGATTCGAGTGTAAGTGTTGGTGATTGCGAGTGATTGCAGGTAGTAGAAAGAAGAAGTGTGTGTGAAAATTATGTGTACCTATTGATCCGTACATTCCTTTATATAGTAAAAAAGAAATAACTAACTATCCTAAAATTAAGGGATGCTTCGAATATTCCCTTTTGAACGTTGGAGACCCCTTCTTTGCGGCTTCAACGTTCTCTTCTCAACCGTTTAGTTCGAGTCTTCAGGAGAAGCAATCCACTTGAACGTTATGGGCATGCCTTGCTAATCTGCACGTGAACAATTAGTCATCACCAGGATACCGCATCAGGATGTTACCAATATCCTGATCCGGTATCCTGGTCACAAACATAAGTATTATAGTCAGGATATAATTCAGGATATATGTTCAGAAAACCACCCATAACAACATACACGTAAAATTTAGTTTTTTTTTAATTAAAGGATATATAGAGGTAAACTCAAAAATATTATTAGTAAAAAACTTAACAGATTAAAAACGTTCGTAAAACCGTGCCAAGTAGCACCAATGTCACATCACTGCCAGCGACCATCAACATCAATAAATAAAAAAGGACAAAATAACACCGGTCAAAAAGCAGACGTAAGATCGTTGAACCACACACGCCCATTGTGGCGTGTTAATGCGATGAAATTAAAGCGAAACATAAAACGTAGAAAAGAAATAACAAGTTGATCTAGGACCAACACGTTGCGACGAAAAAACTTTGAACGCCACACATGCGTTGTGTGTTAACTCGCAAAATTTAAAACAAAACATAAAAACTTGTGAAAGATTAAAAGTATGTGGGACCAAAGTTGAAAACAAAAAAGTGTTAGTGTTAAATTACAAAAGATGAAAAACTCTAGGTTAAAAGTTAAAAAATCAAAATGGTTAAAATGCAAAAAATAAAATTCTTTGGGTTAGAAGTGAAAATGTAGTTTTTTTTAAAACCTCGCAATACAAAGGATACAACACCATTATGCAACAACTTGTTACTAATTTATAATATGGAAATAACTTCCTTACTGTTAAATGTATCATTTCTGTAGATCTTTGTTCATTATCATCCATATACACTTATAGATATTAATCTTTTCATTTATATTTTATCCACATGTTAATATATAGTTTTTATCTTTGTACTATTTCCAAACATAAAACAGTAAGTTGAGTTCATAATTCTTGCATTGACATAAACAGAGAAGAGTTAGATACTTCTTGTAGTTTCTGATATATTTTTCGTATGTTTCTATAATTAGTTACGTGTGTGGATCATTCTGGTGAGGCTTTAAATTTGCTATCAGAAAAGAACAACCAATATGACCTCCTCTTGATAGACAGCAACATGCCTGACATCGTGGATATAAACACATTTCTTAGGCTTACAAAGAACATGGATCTACTATCCGTTGGTGAGTCCAAATCACTCTAGTGATATTGTTTCTAATTGAATCTTCTATAATTTTCATGTTTCCACCACAAAATACTCATTCATTTAATTTGTTACATACTCAAGTCATGTCGGAGCAAGAAGATGATGGTTTCAAGCTTGAGGTTTTAAAGAGTGGTGCTTTTCTGGTCATCAAAAGGCCTCTTACTATTGATGCAGTGAGGCATATATGCCAAGGCGTTAGAAGACAGAGAGTGCACAAGCTTGAAAAATGTACAAATAAAGATACCATTAACAAGAATAGAAATAATAGTATTAGAAACAAGGGTAGATGTGAGACAAAGAAGCGAGTCCACCAATCTTACGATGATGATGATGATGACTATGATGATTATAGTGATGATGATGATTATAATGGTGATATTAGAATGAAGAAGAAGGTGTGCATGGAGTGGACGAAAGAACTTCATAAGAAATTCCTTAATGCTCTTAGTCAGCTTGGTGAAGAAAGTATAAAGTCATCTTTCAACATTTTAATTCAAGTCGTTTTACTTTTGTTTGGTCACATGAATATTAGAAATTTTTTAATGTATTATTCCTTTCTTTTCTATATCGCTAAACAATTAATATTTTGATATAAGGATGGTTTCCAAAGAAGATACTTGAACTTATGGGTGTCCCTGGGCTTACAAGAATGCAGGTTGCTAGTCATCTTCAGGTTAGCTTTCAAATAGAAATTATTGACATGGAACTAGTTTATGTTTTCTTTGGTGTTGGTTTAAAATAGGAAGAATTATTAACATGGAACTCGTTTATGTTTTCTTGGGTGATAGTTTAAAATAGGAATTCAGTTTACTAGTAAAGTAGTAACGGTAGTATTGCACTAGCATTTTGTTACCTATCCTAGTTATTTTTCAATATCAACATATGTTTACTTTTCATTACCCATGGAAACATAGTTTTTTTCCAGCAATTCCAGGGTAGTAAATAACATGATTTCTATAAATAGTATTTCTTAAATGTTGCGATCATTAGTAAGTTGGCAAAATACATTGTTATTTTTGAAAAGCCATATTCACCAAGTATTAAACACAATTCTACAATTCTACAGGGCTCATTCTCAAACATGTAATTATTTCATATTAACTAGTTATATCTTTCATGACATCTTAAATTATTTTTCTGCAATGGCCAAAAAAGGTGAATGTTGTTAATATGATGATATATGTGTTGTTTTTTCACTTTTGAATAATTGTTTGTGTACCAGAAATACCGCAAGGAGAATCTGAATTTGATGAAAGGAAAACATCGCAGGACCGTGAGTTGCCTAGTAGTTTGTTTTCACAAGTACTTCATGAAAAAAAGATTGGGTGTATGACATCCTTACAAACAGGTCATGAACAAACCAATACCCATATTGGCATTGACATGTCAATCAATGGATGGCAGACAAATAATCACATGAATAACCAAATTGATAAAGTTTCTTCAATGATGAACATATCTAATGAGGGGAACATTGCACAACATATTGAGTATACCCAACTACCATATGGAAATGTACTCGGGTTAAATTTGGAGGACGTATATGGAAAAGATATACTGCAACAACAAATGACTATGTTCAACAAACATCGGGTTTTCATGATTTTGGACAAGGGTCTTATGATCAAGAATTTTCATTTGTTCAAAGGAAATCATCCGAACAAATCCCTAACTTCCTAAGAGATTTAAGCGGTAAGGGTCCGAATGTTATCTAGATATCTTGGACTTCTTTGCTGGGCCACAATAGTGTCATGTTGGACAAGGTTAGTTTATTTTACATATTATTATTATTATTATTATTATTATTATTATTATTATTATTATTATTATTATTATTATACGAATTAAATTATTAGATAATGCAAGTGTTATGTACAACATGATATTAATGGTGGCATGAAACTCCTCTTAACGATGGAGTCAAGGCGTTTTAAATTGCAGTAATGTCTTAAGTACATTCATATTTTATAATTAGTCATAGAGTGGGTACATTGGTATGCAAGTATACTAATATAATAGCATAAAATAAAGGTACTGAATTATTAATAATGAATATTGTACTGTTTTCTGCCGGTATTAAATGTTGAATCCTAATTTGTTAGTACATTTAAAGTTCTAGAGATTGACTTTATATATGAATTGTTTTCCTACTTAGTTTTTCTATAGCTACGTCTGTTCAATGTAAGGCATAGTTAGTATACTTAAAATTGCAAAGGCATCCAACACAACATTGTTAAGACACTCCAATGTGTAGTCGATTGAACAACACTAGCCTAAAAGTTACGGAATAGGGAGATCTTTAAAGATTAAAAAAAGACCCACTTTTTAATCGGTGCATTTAAAAATACAATGCAATGGTATCAATGGTATATATGCCATAGTCAACTGCTTAGTTTGGCACAACATTACTCCCAATAGATGGAAGATGTTTCTTATAGTACAGAAAAATAAAGGGAATGGATCTTTAAGAATCCAAGAAACAACTTTTGAAAGCACTCCACATAATTTTTTTTTCAATTATATTTTCTTTGGTATACTATAGCTTATATTTGATTTTTGAGAGCGTAAATTAAAAAAAAAAAAAAACTTTGAGTAATTAAGAATTTGCTTAATCACGACACAAATAGGGCTTTATTTTTAACACTTTAGATGTTTCCAACATGACCTTGGGTTGTGATCCTTTTTCGAAACTAGATTGAGGTGTGTCCTTAGAGAACCGCACACCATTTTATTCTATGCTAATACCTCACCTTTGTATTTTTCTCTAAGAATCTTTGGTATTTCTTTCTCCTTTTTTTATTATTCGGCTTAAGGTATACACAATTTGGTTCAATAAATTTATGCATATAAGTTCATATTCCCTTTTCTTATACAACATGTTACTTTGTGTGTTTGTTCTGGTCATACCTAATTTATCCAACAAATATACAACAACAACTTCTTGTTTGCAATACAATTATAGAAAATATTTTAGATTTTGGTATTTAGCTTCTTTATTTCGTATTTCCAGACTCAAACACAACCATATTGTATAAAACAACATCAATAACTGAAGTAAAACATGAAACCTTGAAGACAAGACCTTTACACAATAATGTGATCCTAATGAACCATTGGCATGTAACAGGTAAAAGCCTAGGTCCCCAAATATATATGACTATAAAAACCAATGTTATGTTACTCATGTACTATGAGATCCAAAAAAGGACATGCAATGAAAATATTGTCAAATGACTGTCTCATTGTTTACTCACTATATACTTGTGGCGGTTGTTAGAAATTTCTCGCGTCTAAAAATTAGGTCGACTATTCTTGAAGGAACAGTAGTGTTGAGATTTTATAAAAGAAGAACTCTACAACCTTGACCCATGTCACATCTAAGCTCTATATAAGCTTTATATCTTGGTGTTGAGACTGTAGTCAAGCCTTCATGCTCAATCATGGACGGATGAATATGCTAATTTATTGTTTGGATGTTGCATTTTTATATACTGACAGTGAGCATTTCTATCTTGTATTTGCGTGTATGAGATTGATCAAAAACAAGGGAGAATGTTTGATCTATGGTATTTTTCATAAATTATGTATCGAAGCTTGTTGAACATTATGATAACTTGAAATAGTACTTTTGTTAATAAGTTTCTCTGTTAGTGTGTGTTACAATCTAGCAATTTATTAATTATCAACCTCTGATTGTTGAGTTTTTGATTCATTGACAAGCAACTTTCTACCAAATCTGAGCTTGCACTGATAAAGACAAGTTTATGCCAAGCTACTTGCCACTAAAGAAAATCGACTAATTACCACTGAAGAAAGATTGCTCTTTTACGAAAGAAGACCACGACTTACTGGTCTTGCAGACATGAAGCTAGTCCTTTACGGTCGAATTTTCAAGCAGTTTAGATTGGTTAGATTGGATTATGACCTAGATGACATTATAAAATTAAAAACATTACCATGAAGAAGACCTACTACTTACTAGATTGGCGGACATGAAACTGGTCCTTTACAATCGACATATTAGGCAGGTTAGACCGGTCGGAAAGGATTATAAAGCCGAGGATGTAATAAATATTATAAAATTAAAAACACTACAATAAGAAGATTACTATTTTCTTACATATATTGACTCATGTGACACTTTTGGGTCTCTTTCTATTGGGTTAGTTTCAAATTGTTGTAAGGGAACGCAAGTACTGATTTAGTTTACACGAGTCGATGAATAACTCTTTCAAAGTTGTTAGCATGATGTAGATCATCTTTTTTGATTGATCATTCACAATATCTATATGCAATAAAGCTTTTAAATATCTATTCTCTTTAAACATTTTAATTCTCCATTCTCCTTTCGATACTTGTCTTTATTAGTGGTAAGTTGCTTGGCAATAAGTTGTCTTCATAAGTGAAGCTCAACTCCGTAGTAAGTTGTTTTTTTAATGAATGACAAATTAAACAATCACAAGTTAATAATTAATAAATTGCTAGATTGACACACACATTAGACCAGAAACTAATAAAAAAAAGGTATTATCTCAAGTTTAACATATAAACCAACAAGCTTCGATGCATAATTAATAAACTATACCAGAGATCAAACATCCTTCCTTGCTTGAGATCTTCTCATCCAAGCCAATACAAGATATAAATGGTCCCTAGTAAATGTATAAGAATACAACATTCAAACTATATATTAGTATATTCGGATGAAGGCTTACCTACTAACTTTCTTGGCTCGTGGATGCTCAATAACTAACTCCCAAAATCGTGTTGAGTGTTTGAGAATGGAAAAAAAATGATTCTCAAACAGCGTAGAAGTAAAGCTTATGTAGATCTTAGAGATGATGTGGGTCACGACTGTATATTTTTTTCTTTTATATGGTCTTGAGACTATTGTTTGAATTCAACTATCTACAAATTTTTGGATGCGAAAAATTTCTAACGGCCATGATTAAGGTGAGTAAAAGAAGACACAATGTACAGTTCCTTCTTTGGACCACATAATACATGAATGTGATAGCATATGTTTTTATAGTCATATATACATGTTATACAACAATGGTTGTTTAAGATCACATAGTTGTGTAAGGGTTTTGTCTTCGTGATTTCATGTTCCTCTATAGTGTAAGATACATTAATGCTTGGTTTTGCATTATGGTTGTGTTCTAGTATGGAAATACGGAATAAAGAAATTAAATACAAAAATCATATAATTAAATTCTTATATTTGTATGGTAAACAAGAAGTTGTAGCTATAAATTTATTTAAAATTTGGTAGTATCAAACATAAATACACAAAGTAAAATATGAACAACGAAATTACTTTTGGACATAAAATGAATAAGAAGTGAGAGGCATAAATTTATTGAACCATTGTGTTTATATCCTTAACCAATTAAGTAAGAAAAGAGAAAGGGCGAAAGAAACAAGAAAGATTACTACAAAAATAAGTCGAATGTGCGGTGTTAGCATAAACTAAAGTGGTGTATGGTTCTTCAAGGACACACCTCAATCGAGTTAATAAAAAAGGGTCACAACCCAAGGCCATGTTGGAAACATCTAAAAGTGTTAAAAATAAACCCCTCTTTATGTTTATGTTGTGAGTCCGCATTTCCTAGTTATGTATAGTTGTTTTAAATAGTTATGCTCCCAAATACCAAAAATAAGTTATACTAGACCAAAGAAAATATAATTAAAAACTTTTATGTGGAGTTCTTTCTAATATTGTTCCATGAATTCTTAAATACCCAAGCCCTTTATTTCCATTACTATAAGGAATATCTTTCATATTTGGTAAGGATTGTTGTGCCAAACTAAACTAAGTGGTAGATCATGACATATATCCCATTGATAACTTTCTATTAGATCACTTCCCCCTTGTTTTTCCTGCTCTCTTTAAAAACTGGGTTAGTGTCCTCATTTTTAAAGATCCCTCCGTCCCATAACTTTTAAGCTAGATGTTCGATCTACAACGCATTAGAGTGTGTCAACAATATTGTTATGTTGAATGCCTTTGAAAATTCAAGTATACGCAACTATGCCTTACAATGGAAGTAACCAGTGAAAAAAATATGTTCAAAATAGTTCCATTATTTATATAAAGCCTCTTGAACTTTAAATGCTAATGCATTAGGATTCGACGTTATACTAAAATACTTACATATGGTTGTACCCACTCACTATGACTAATCTTATAAGATGAATACTTAAGACACTATTGCATTATAAAACCCCTTGACTCCATTGTTAGATGTGTCTCATGTCGCCATTAGTATCTTGTTGTACATAGCATTTACATTATGTAATAATATAATACATAGTAAACACTAATAATTGTGTATAACAAAACTAACCTTATTCTGCATTACACCATTATAGCCAAGTCAAGAAATCCTGGATATCCAGATTTCAGTTGTACCATTACCGTCCATTTCTTTTAGGAAATTAGGGATTTCTTCAGATGCTTGTTCTAGAATAAATGAAAAGTCATGATCATTAGAATCTTGTCCAAAATTACGAAAACATGATACTGTTTGTTGAACATAGTCTGTGACAACCCGAACTTTCAAGGTTTGTAACTTTTAAATCCCGTAATCTTAACTCCTCGTTATTCCTCTTTCGAGCGTTTTATTTTCCGTTCCGTGCTTGTGTGTAACCGTATAATTATGTTTTTGGGCTGTAGTTGTATTGGGCCACACCATTAGAATTCAATTAGTTAAAAGATCGGCCCACTATGTTAACCAATTGCCTTTCATTGTGATAGTTCAATAACTTGGGCTTGAGCCCATCTCGGTTGTAGAAAGGAACCGCCCCAAAGATCATCCTTGTTATTTATGAACTTGTAATATGCTCCTGATTAAAGTAAATTTAAAACATAAACCACACCAAACTCTATCTTTCTCAATCTTGGACGGCAGCCTCATCTCTCTCGAAACCCCACCCCCCTCGACTCCAGGTTAGTGCATGTCCTGTTAATCATAAATTAATTATTTGATATATATGATGGCAAACATAGTTGATCAATGTGTTACAAACAATTATTGGTGATGATCATGATATCAGATTAATTAGGGATATCAATTTTGATTGCTAGTTTTGTTATTATGTGTTGATGTCCAGTTTTGATATTATATGACCGATCCGATGTAATTGATTTCATGTATGATGTTCGTGTAGATTAATAGTAGTGGTGTGTTATGAACTAGGGTTACACAAGAATTTAATTATTGAGGGTTCGTAAATCATAACAGTAAATCGGTGATGATATTTGGTAACAATTTAGTTTGGATAATAATGCAATATATATGGGCAAGTAAGGTAGACATTTATTATGATTGATGATTGAGGGTAAAATAATAAAAGGTTATTGTTGTCATGGCTACACACACAAACAATCAGGTCACATAAGTCTTCTATAAAACGATACTTGGCTTGGAACAATTACCATTCTGGGCTGCATTATGTGGGCCGCAATATGATAACAAGAATTCATGACTTCACGTTTCTTTATGATAATCTTATGCTGGTTAAACAATATAGGGATTAGAATGATTTTTGTGAAGGTGGGAATTGAAACTGATAACATGCAAAAAGGTTTTGGGCCTTATGATTAACAATTGGGATGCTTATGTTAATAAGTGAAATAGGGGAATTTGTAAAACTTGAATGTGTAAGGTGAATTGTATTGATAAAGAACTGTGTATCCTATAAATAATAAATAAGATTTGTGGATTGTTATTATTAAATGGGCTGCAACTTTAATTGGAATGCATTAGTGGGCAAAATTTGATACTTTCTGATTAAGTTAGTGTATGGGTTAAATAATGTCTTTACTAGTATGTTGTGTGTTATTATGATAATTGAACCTGTAATGTGGAAAATACGTATGGCCCGAATATGTGTTACCACTGGTGTGATATTATGTGCCAAACTTGTTCATTCCTTGCATGATAAAGATAGGTGATTAATGTGTGTAAAATAACTAATTGGAATTGGAACCATACTAGGATTGGATTGATCGAATTGTGAACACATACTTTATCTTACCGAGCAAACCGAGGTGAGTTCACACTTTCTACAAGGCATGGGATTCCCAGGGGTTGGGAATGGGTAAAGGATTTGAACTGAAACTACGTGATCTCCTACTTTGGAACACGTACACACCCTCTTTATTGAAGGGTGACAACACGTACTAAGAACTTAATCGGAACCTGCGTAATCTCCTGGTTTGGGGATTGCGTACACACCCTCTTTACTGAAGGGTGACAACACGGATACTAGACCAAAACTCTCTATCATGAAGTCCCTCCTTTTATATCGACTTAATCGCCGGGCCAATGGCGAGCGGGTCATTAGTTAGATAGCGATATTTAGGTTTGACAAGCCTCACACCGTGCCGCAGAGGACGGGCGTGAACTAATGGATCTGGGCACGTCAATGATGATAGACATTGACGCTAGGGCACCAACTTACTTTAGTCAGTGGTCGATATGGTAAACAGGTCTAGTGGTTAACATGGGGAAGCCCCCACCAACTATGGATATGTTTGGGAAACAGGGTAAACGGATTAACTTACAAATGAACTCCTGGTTTTGAAACAACTTAATCATGAACACCAACTGTGAACTCGCTCAACTTTGTTGTTGATTTGTTGTTACATGCCTTGCAGGTCGTTAGGTATCTATGGAGCTTGCACGAGCAAGAGGAGTCGTTGTGGGACATGGACCGTTGTGTGCCATGTTAACATTTAAACTTATTGAACTTATGTTTTGGTTTTACCTTTATTGCTTCCGCTGTTTAACTTGAACTTGGTTAACTTGTTTTTGAACACCAATTATATTGCGTAGTTGGATTTTATTTATTTACATTGTTCAATATGATTGGTGGCTTGATCCTGGTCAGTCACGCCTCCAAGCGGTGATACTCCGCAGGTGGATTTTGGGGGTGTGACATAGTCACTTGTTGTTGTAGAATTCTTTTTTTTTTTCCATATTTGCCCTCCGGATTAAACTCCAGTACACTTCCAAATGGTATTTGGGTATACACAATCTGTTATGCAGTGTTCCCCTCTTTAGATATGTTCATCATTGAGGAACCTCTATAAATTTGGTTCTTCATTTAATTATTTTGTGTATGCCTTCCATTGATTGACATGTTAATGCCAATAAAGGTATCTCTTTCCTCATGACCTGTTTTTAAAAATGTCATACACCCAAACTTTTTATCAATAAGTACTTGTAGAAAGAGATTATTTGGCAAAGCATGATCCTACTTATTTGGCAAAGCATGATCCTACATTGTTTTCTTTTCATTAAATTCAGTTTCCCCTTGCGGTGGTATTTCTCGTACGCCAACAATTTTACAAAGGTGAAAAAAAACAGCATGAAAATCATCATCTTAGCAACATACACCTATTGTGGCCATTAAGAAACATAATTTAAGATGTCATGAAAAATATAACTAATTAATTTGAAATAACTACATATTTGAGGATGAGCATTATATAATTATGATCAAGGCTTGGCAAATATGGCTTTCCTAAAATAACAAAGAGGCTTTTAATTGTTACTAATCATAGAATCCATGTTGTGTATTACCCTTCAATTGTTAGAAAAAAAGCATGTTGCCATGGGTGATGAAAACTAAATATATGTTAGTGGTAAATAGTTATGATAGGTAACAAAATACAAGTGCACTACTACTAGTACTACTTTACTATAGGTCTTTAACAAGCAAAGTGTCTTTCTATTGTAAACTATCACCAAAGAAAACATTGACAGGTTGAATGTCAATATTTTAACCAAAAACTAACATGATTAGCAACCAGCATTCTTGTTAGGCCAGGGATGCCCATAAGTTCAAGTATCTTATTTGGAAACAATCCTAATATCAAAAAGGAAATTGTTTAGTGATATGGAAAAGAATGAGATAACACATTACAAATTTAAAGTAATCATGTGACTAAATCAAAGTAAATCCACTTGAATAAAAATGCTCAAAGATAAATTTATACTTTCTTGACCAAGTTGACTAAGAGCGTTCAGGAATTTCTCATGAAGTTGTTTCGTCCACTTCATGCACATCTTCATCTTCATGCTATTATCACTATTATAATCATCGTCATTATAATACTCACCATCATCATAATCATCATAATCGTAAGATTTGTGGACTTGCTCCTTTGTCTCACTTATACCTTTTGTTTTCTAATACTAATGCATCTATTCTTGGCAATCATACTTTTATTTTTACATGTTTCAAGCTTGTGCATTTTCTTTCTTATAACGCCTTGACCTATATATATGCTACACTGCATCAATAATAAGAAGTCTTCTATTGACAAAAAAAAAATAACCACTCCTGAAAACGTCAAGTATGAAACCACCATCCTTTTGCTTAGGCATGACTTGAGTATGGTGCAAATTAAAATAGAAGAATACTATACGGTAGAAACATTACAAAGTACAGAATATCAAGTTAGATTGAAACAAGAACCATAGTCGCTATAGTGATTTTGACTCGTCAATGGATAGTAGATTCATGTTCCTTGTTAGAGCATTCACATTGGAGCTTTCATCTCCATCTATATAAAAACACACATTTCTCTAAATTTTGTTAATTTAAAAAAAAAACATCCCACATCCAACTCTCTATCTCTCTCTCCCTTACTCAGAAACAATTATTCTATTATTTTTTTCTCTTTCCAACATACTCACAATAGAAATATATAGTGTTTAATATAGACCTCTAAATATAGAGATGTAGTTTACTTTCTATATATTTTTATCTATTATTGAGATTCCAATGTGGTGGTGTTTTTGTTGTTTTCATTACTATTTTCTCTATATTATATGCAATATAGCTTCCAATGTGAATGCTCTTAGTCTTAGAAATGTATGTATATGCATGACACTCATGTTGCAATTTATTAGAAGAAGATCATACTAGTTGTTCTTTTCTAACACGAAACTTAAAAGTTGCACAATAATGATCCACATGCTAACTATTTAGAGCAACATAAGATATAAATATTAAAAACTATAACAAGTATCTGACTCTTCTATGTTTGTGTGAACACATGAAATTCAAATTCAGCTTACATTTTTAAGTCTGAAAATAGTCCAAGATAAAAACTCTTTATTTACATGTGGATTAAAAATAAATGAAAAGATTAATTATTATATATAATTGTAGGGTTAGGATCAAATACAAAGTATAAAATAAATAAGAAGGGTAAGAAGGATTCTAGTCCATTGATCTTATATTTGGAGGGTTGAGATTAGTTGTAGGGAAAAGAAAATAATAGAAGGGCATAAAGGGAATCTTATATCTATGGATTTTCTCTCTCCACATGCAAGGCACATGCCAATTCCCCCATCGATTTAAAACGTCTATAATTTTTTCATACGACATTTTAAAAAAAAATCACCATAATAACGAGCGTTTTTTATCTTTAATATGAGTACCATATTATCATATAAAAATAAAATAAAAAATTTCATTTTTACTGGTTTTTTTTTTACATTGTTTTAAAGTTTCAGGTCATTGTGTCTTTTAACTGGGTTTTGGTCAGTAGAGTTTCTATACATTGTGTTATTATCAAAACCTATAACACAATGTTAATTTCGGTTCTATCCATTGCGTTTTTATAAGAACCTATAACACAATATATGACACAATGAAGATGGTGTTATATTTGGGTTTTTCTATAAATTGTGTTATTAGTTCAGGTCATTGTGTTTAATATGTTATTCATTGTGTTTTAATATGTTGTCCATTGTGTTTTAATAATTTGTTAAATTTTTTTTATTATCTTTGTTCATTGTGTTTTAGTTTGTTGTGTATTGTGTTTTTAGTTTGTTTTCCATTGTTTCTTCATGTGCTCTCCATTGTGTCTTTTATCTGTTGTGATTAATTGTGTCTTTTATGTGTTGTCATCAATTGTGTTTTTATTTAGTCTGACACTTATTGTGTTATATGTTATCGCAATTGTATTATACGTTATGGTCATTGTGTTTTAGTATGTTGTCAATTGTGTCTTTATCTGTTGTCATTGATTGTGTTTTTGATCTACTTTACATTGTGTTTTACATCATGTCCATTGTGTAATATGCAACTGGGTTTTTGAAATTTTTTTTGAAAAATATAACAATATGGTACTTATATTAAAGATAAAAAAAATGCTCGATTTTATGGTATAATTTTTTTAAAAACAAACGATGGATAAAAAAGTTATGGACGTTTAAAAATTGGGGGGAGAAATAACATGTGACTTGCATGTGCATATTATCTTTCCTCTTGTAGACAAAATTACCCTTCCATTTAATTCCTCCACACTTGTCACTCTCTAGTGCCTTCTTACCCTTCTTATTTTTAAATACTTTGTATGTATTATAACTTAACCCGTTGTCTTAGATAGTGTTATATACGGCATTTCGAAGTTTTTTCAAATTAAGTGGGTTTTCATCTAGTTTCACACACACACATATATAACGATGGTTAATCTTTAATTTAATACTAAAATCAGAATCGAGTTTGAACTCTAACATGTTTATTCACATCTCTTGGATAAGAATAGATAGAAAGCCAATCAGAGTAAAAGAATAATTTCGCATGGTAGTATTTATGGAAATAGGGAAACCCTAGCTACCATTTCAATGTTCATTTGTAAACCTTTCGATCATTGGATCTAGATAGAGAAAAAGAGTTTAAGTGAGAGAAAGCTCAGTTTCATTCTTTTTGGAGCCGGTTTTGATTATAGATCGGAAGGGGAAGCTTGGGATCGACTTCCTTTCATCATCTCGAGGATTTCGTGAGAGAAAGAGGCCAGTGAGGTTTATTTTCAAAGGTTCAAGCTCAATTTCGTTTTATGCATCCAAAAAGGTATATCTTAAGTATAAAGTTCGTGTTTCCGTCAAGTTATGCATGGGGACTTGTTTTACAATAATTTCTAAGTTCGAAGCATATGGTTGCATAAAGTTAGCATCTTGATTCATTTTGGGATTGGAATCGCCACTATCATCATCACAGCCAGATTTAGAGTTTCTTCATCATGCAGGTACAATGTGCTTCGCAGGTCTCGTGTCACTTTACGTGGGCGATTAGTGTGAATTACAATTAAATGATTTCATTTAATAGAATAGTCGTAATTGCAATATGCATGGGTAATAGGGTGGTCCAAGGGTTTTGCATGGCAGACATGAGAAATAAGGGTTGGGATTTTCACTAGGTTTGTAATGGGCTTGGTGTTTTGGGAAGTCCTAATGTATGTCCGACAAAAGGAAGCAATGTGGAATTTAGGCCTAAAAAGATGTTAAATCAAGAGGAATTAGTGATGGGGCCATATCCCATATGTTTGTGTGGCACCTCTCCGTTAATTAAGGTTCCAAGAAATACTGATTTTAAAGAAAAAAAATCATTAAAAGTTGAAGAACATCAACAAAAAAAGTTGCATGATACCGAATTTTCCGAACTAAAAGATTTTCAAAATCATTTCGGTACCGACTTTTTGCATTTTTTGTACCAGGCCGGTGCCAATTTTTACTTTAATGTACCGATAATGAAAGTGTCACTAAGGTTCAAGGTGTTTGTGGCCTTGGAAGCTCTAGTGAGGCATAGTATAGCATTAGGGTACTAAGAAACAAGATTAGAAGACTGCAATGGATTTTTGGTCCAACGGGTTTTGGAAATCGGTCTAGTGTGATGGATTGATGGAAATTGGTCTTATATGGTATAGGGTTAATTAAAGGAATGTGATGGGAGGCACAAGTTATCTTGAGGGTCTATGTCTAGGTTGGCTTAGGAATTTCATTTCATGAAGGTCCAACAACTAGTGTGTGATGGATTCATGTCTAGGGATCATGTGAAAACTCGTTAAGAAAACTTTATACCACATATTTGCAATATTTCATATATATAATATATATGCTATGCGAAAACTCTTCATGTTAAGAAAACTTTATACAACATATTTGCAATATTTCATATATATAATATATATATGCAATATATACTACATATACGTAACATATGATATATATTGTATATATGTAATAATCATATATATATATATATATATATATAAAGGGGAAGGTTCAAATGAAAACCACTAGTTAACGCGAAAACTCGAAAACTAACTAAAAAAAGCCTAAAAAACACACAAAATTTTTTTTTTTTTTTTTTTTTTTTTTTTGCAAAACCAAATTTCGCAGGTTTTTTTATATAAAAAAAAAATTTTCAAAAAAAAAAAAAAAAAAAAATTTTTTTGTGTAGTGCACATGTGTAATACTACACATGTGTATGTGTACTACACATGTGTATTATTACACATGTGCACTACACAAAATTTTTTTTTTTTTTTTTTTTTGAAAGAAAGTTTTTTTTTTATATATAAAAACCAGCGATTTTTATTAAAAAAAATTTTGTGTGTTTTTTAGGCTTTTTTTAGTTAGTTTTCGAGTTTTCGCGTTAAAAGTGGTTTTCATTTGAACCATCCCCTATATATATATATATATATTAAATATATGTAATATTATACATTGATGTATTGCATATATGTAACATTATATTATATATATAATATTTACTTTTTTTTAAACCATATTCCTTTTGTCATTTATTTTTTTGTTTTTTTATAATTATTTTTTCTTTTTTAAATGATATTACATTTATCAATTAATTTAATATTAATATTTCTTTAATAACTTTCGTTGGTTAACTAAAAAAACTTAAGTACGTAGTTGTGTTTATTTCCCCCTTAGAGATTCCGATATAAGTATTGTTAATTAAAAATGAAGTTGTATTCAACTATAGTATTTATTTGGTATCGTTTTACGTTACAATGATAAACTAAACTGATTCTAGTGTTTGGCTTTCGATGCTTCATTTTCAAATATCGTTTGTTTAACATTATCATTTGTTCACCGAAACGCGCGACGCCAAAAAAACCTAGTATGAGTTAAATTTCAAGTTTTGAGTTAAATTTCAAGTTTTCTCATTATCATTCCACTACACCACCCAAAACCTAAATAAAACTTAACCCCCACCCCACACCCCCAAAAACCTAACCCCCCCCCCCCCCCACACACCCAAGCTAAATGCTAAAAACTAAAATATAAAGCTAAATCTCCCAAAAACCTAACCCCCACTCCACCCCCAAACACCTAACCCCATGGTTGTAAAAGTCCCGACTAGGCTCCAAGTACTCTCCGAGTACTCGCTCCAAGGTAGGCTGCCGAGGCACGAGTACTGGTCTCCCAGGCCAATTACTCCCCGAGTAATCTCCGCCTAAGCCGAGTACTTCCCGAGTACTCCCGAATCCGACTAGGGAGCGCCTAGCGACTTTTGCAACCATGCCTAACCCCCCCCCCCCCCCCCCCACACACACACCACACCCAAACAAAATGCTAGAAACTAAACCATAAAGCTAAACTCTCTCAAAACCTAAAAAAATATAAAAAACACACAATTTTTTAATATGTTTTTTATAAAAAAAATCCCTAAATTTTGTCATAAAAAATTTATTGACGAAAAGTAGCTATTTTTTTTATAAAAAATATAATTTTTTTTTGTGTGTGTTTTAGATTTTTTTAGGTATTCTTGGTTGTGTTCACATTGGTTCTCGCGATTCTCGCAATAAAGGGTGGTTCCTAACGGATCCTTCTCCTATATATATAAACGCATACACAAAAATAATATTTTGAGAACTAGCTTGAGTCGGAAAAAATAGAGAACTCCATTTAAACTTTTTTTTTTCAAATACGTTTTATACATTAATAAAATTTATGGAAACTAAGAAAAATGAAATGAACATATAAAAATATCAACAAAAATATTATTTTAAAGTTTAAATTGAGTCCAGATGACCTTTCTTAACTCAAACTGATTCTCGGATCCATATATATAGTGTGTATTATTTGGTGTGTGCACGAGTATATATAATATGACGATGTTTACCTTCAAATGAACAAGAACGCAGCACCTTCCCAACTTCAGCAACCAAAACTTTGATTGACGTTAAAAAGCCCATCTTTCCTTGTGATTTGAGCATCTGGAGAGATTCATCGAACTTTAGCATTTTAATTGGAGCCAAAATAAAAGAACAAGCATAGGAAGGACGGAAGGATATGTTGAAGTTCTACGCAAGGTGAAAAGATACAGAAATGAGAGAAGGATACGTTGAACTTCTAAGGGGAGGGGTGGTTACGAGTGATAAGATTCTATCACTCCCACTATCCAATCAGATCATGCCATGTCAGCACCCAATAATCTATCACTAGTGATAGAAATGTAGTGGGTGTGGTATCACTAGTGATGGGATTCCAATGTATAAGTATTAATGCACAATGTACAAGATACACATTCATCACCATTGATCTTTAACCCGTTATATATATAACGAGTTATACTCCATAACTCGTTATGGAGGTGGAGGCGGCGGTGTTCCACGAGTGATAGAATCCTATCACGGTAAATAACGTCCCCGCCCAATGTGCCCTAAGCTAAGAAATGATAAGATCGGGGGCAAGATAGGAGAACTAAGAATATGTTGCAAATGAAATTGCGTTGTGAGAATAATGATAAAACAAATCAAAAAAGCTATCATTTTTGGTGCATAACCTAAAAATAGTTTTTTTTTTTTTTTTTTTTTTTTTTTTGAACGGTTTCGATTTACCGGGCCTACTAGGGGCCGGGCCGAGGCCCAACAAGTCCTTTGGAGCCCATTAGAGGTAAATCACCCCACAAGTGGTAAATCCGCGCTCAACCGGAGTCGAACCCCCAACCTCCACTTGACCTCCGCTCTAGCTCCCCCAACCTCCACTTGACCTCCGCTCTAGCTCCCCCAATAACCTAAAAATAGTTAGTTTAATTTATAGCATTCAATGCCAAAAAAAAATTGTGCATAACCTAAAAATAGCTGGTTTAATTTATAGCATTCAATGCTAAAAAATATATATATATCGAAACATATAAAAGTAAGGGTTGTGTTAAAAAAACTCACAAGTCAATTTTTTTTTATATTATTTTCTGGTGACACATCTATCAATTAAAAGTTAATTGACTCTTTTTAATAATCCCTATGACACCCTACTCTATGTCTACCTTTTAATAAATGCAACCATTAATACATAAGCATTAATTGCCTATTTTTTTATTTTAATTTCTATATATTGTCAAGTAATTAACTTTGATGAATATTTGTGTTTTTTCTTGTAAATGTAAGAATATTTTTTATATTATATAACACATCAATACAAAAAAAATATTTTTATATGAATAGCGTTGATAAGAAAAAAATTATACGAGGCAAAAATTTATTTGGTGGTAGTTTAATTGCTGAATATGCAGTTCCAAAAAGTGTGTCGTAAAAATGATTGCAAAATATAGCTTTATTAAAACATGACGTATTTATATTTAGAGTTTGACGTTAAAACATAAAAAGATGGTATTTTTAATTCAAAGTAGTAATCTAATTTTTTTTGAACTGCAAGTAGTAATCCAATTAACTTGGTTTAAATATTAAATTAAAATATATTAGTATATATATTAGCAGCATCATAAAATAATTAACTTGGTTTTAATATTAATCTAAAATATATTAGTATATATATTAGCATCATAAAAAATGAAAATAATATAGTTAATTAAAGAGCAAAAAATTAAAAAAAAAGAATTTTATTGGACCTTACTAGTCAAAAGTTATTAAGATATAATTATTACTTTTGATTTTAGAATAAATAATGTATTAAAGTAGTTAATTATTACCAAGTTGACTAATTTGGTATATTAAGGCTGATTCTAAACACACCCCCCCTCCCTCCTGATTATACCCCCCTTGTGAGAGGAAAACTGTCGGTCCCACGCAGGCCCTACCTGTAAGTATATGAGAGGAGAGGGTGTAAAAAGTAATTAGTGGGGTGTAGAAAGTAGCACCCATTATTAATCCTTATTTTGGGTCAATTTATTATATCCCTAATTTTTTTTTTTTGAATGGTCCCTAAAAATAATTGCGTTGTGACAATAATAATAAAATAAAACAAAACAAAAGAATTATCATTTTTTGTGCATAACCTAAAAATAGCTAGTTTAATTTAATGCATTCAATGCTAAAAAAATATAAATATCGGAACATATAAAAATAATTAACGAGTAAACATTTTCATCCTTTGCCCATGGCTTTATAGCCTAGTGGCATCTTGGTGGTGGGATAAGGCTTTGGGACCAATAGGTCCTGGGTTCGATTCCCACAAGGGGGTTTTCCCATATTTATTGGGTTTCCTCCTGAATTGGTGTGGCATTATGCCTAGTGGAGATGGATATGATCGGGTGGTTCCTCTGGTGACACGATGATACTCCAGTGGTCCGTCAGTGATCCAAATTTGCCGTTCAAAAAAAAAAAACATTTTCATCCTTTTGTTTATCATTTTTGTCAGTTTCACCCAAAAAGAATATCTCGCATTTGAGTCTTTGTGGTTTTAAAGTCTTTCTGTTTTCATCCACTACGTTAACCTCATTCATTCTTTATCATGAAATGAGAGGTATATCCGTCTTTATACTATAGGGATATTGGCCAGTAATAATCCTTACTAGACGTTATTGTCCATCAGCAGTCTCATCTTTGAATATATTCGTTGTGCCAGTCCAACCTTTCACCTTTTTTTCCTCCGCCGGTCCAACAAAAATCGTTACTTTTATAAAAACAAATATTAAAAAAAATTGTGTGTTTTTTAGATTTTTTAGGTGTTTTTGGTTGTGTTCACACTGGTTCTCGTGGTTCTTGCAATAAAGGGTGGTTCCTAACGGATCCTTCTCCTATATATATATATATATATATATATATATATGGTAGGGTTCATTTGAGAACCACCTTTATTGCGAGAATTAATGTGAATACAAAAAAATACTTAAAAAGATAAAAAAAAAACACATAATTTTTTTTAAATATTTTTCTAAAACAAAATCGCTATATTTTGTTACAAAAAAAAAAACTTTTTTCTTCGAGTAACAGTTATGGATGCACATGTGCATATGTATCATTTATTGGACAAATTCCGTAATACATTACCAGTAATAGAAAAATGCACTTTCATTTACATTACCATCAACAATACACTACTTTTTACATTACCAATATTAAGAATTCACATGTGCATGATTATGTATAACCATGATATAACGTGTTTTGGTACAAAAAGTATGTGATTTTAAATGATGAAGTAGGCTCATATACATGTGCTTTGGTTAGTTATATCTAGTGGTTGATGGTTTGATTATATTTGTCACTTTATGTTGTAATATGTTGTTTGGATGGTATAAAGGGTGTTGATGTACATGTAATAAAGTAAAATATTGGTAATGGTATTGTATTATGGATGGTAGGAGGCAATGGTATTGTATTGCGGATGGTAGGAGGTAATGGTAGTGTATTATGGATGGTATGATAGACGAAAGAGAAAGTGTATTCAAAGTGGTGTACCAAAACACGTTATAACATATTCTTACATATAGATGCACATGTGCATTTCTAGTGTTGTTAATGTTATAATAAGTTCATACATATAGATGCACATGTGCATTTCTAATATTGTTAATGTAAATAGTAGTGTATTATGAATGGTAGTGTTAATGAAAGTGCAATTGTCTGATATTAGTAATGTATTACTGAATTTGTGAAAGAAATGATACATATGCACATGTGCATGGATAATTGTTAATCGATTTTTTTTTGGGGGACGACATATAGCGATTTTTTTTATAAAAAATATTAAAAAAAATCTGATTTTTTTTTATTTTTTAGGTATTTTTGGGTTGTGTTCACACTTGGTTCTCGCAATAAAGGGTGGTTCCTAACGGATCCTTCTCCTATATATACATACATACATACATACATACATACATACATACATACATACATACATACATACATACATACATACATGTATGGATAAGTTAAAATGAGAACCACCTTGAGTTGTGAGAACCGTGAGAACTAGGCCATTCAAAAGGTTTTTTCGAATTTTTTTTTCTCAAAAGGCATAAAAAATCACTTGTTTCAGCAAAAAAATTAAAAAAATGCCGCATACACACATTTACATGAGGCGTAAAAAAATATTTATTTTCGTACAAAATTTACACCAGCCCTTAAAAAAACTTACATCAGTCAAAACTAACGACTCGATATTTTTTTTACTTTTTTACAGATGTGTTTATAATATTTTCATCTGTGTTTGTGCAAAACAAATTTCGCCCAACTCGCGCGGGAAGAATGAGTTCTCACAATTCTCATAACTCGTGGTGGTTCTCATTTGAACCGTGTCACACCCAAGCGATGACGGAAACATCGGGGCATGGCACTAAGCGAAACAGATTGTCCAAGAGAAATTCCATAACAACTAAATTACCGGATAGTTAATATTATGTCCCATACCATAACCCATCAAGCAAATCAATTATTACAGACATAGATATCTCTAGACAAAACATTGTTCCGACAACTCAGATTAAATAAATAAATTGTCTTTGTTTCTAGACTCTCATTCCTACTCGGTTCCACAAAAGCAGGTAAAGCACAGCATCCTAAGCACCTGTCACATACGTTAAAATAAATTCAAAACACATAGTGTAAAGGTGAGCATACAAGTTTGATAGTATAATAGAGTTCGAAATCGTTTACGCATAACCAGCATGGAACATGTAACAAAGTGAAAGCTAGTAGGTTATCGACAGAGAAATATGCACATACGTGACTGCGAGTTGTAGAATGCGCAACACATATCCCCACTGGGATACGTGAAGTAAAGCCCTTAACAACCCCTGTCCACGACGTGTGATCTATTTTACTTTTCTTCGAGTAGAGAATTAGTAAAAGTAAAAATAACCATAGGTTAGTTTGAATTTTTATAAGCCTTATACTTTATAAATTTAGTTAATGTACACATATCCCCACTGGGACACGTGAAGTAAAGCCCTTAACAACCCTTGTCCACGATAGGTGCTGAGTCCAAACTATAGTACTATCGTTGCTAAGGTGTCAGGCAACAATCACTGTGTTAACATAACATACAAGCATTCATCGAATAACACGTAGCATGCAATAACGGTCAGCGTATAAATAGTGTTCGCGTTGTGTGTCGATTGTGTTTTGAATAAGTAACGTATGTAACACCCAAAAGTGTGTAAAGCAAAAAGAGTTCGAGTATACTCACAGATAGCGTTTAAGTTAATAAACACTGTCTTGGATTGAAGGGAACACTGAGAGATTAGCCTTAACAGTTAACGATAGCATAAGTGAAGAACGGCACAATAAACGGTGCAAAGTAAACAAGTGTCGAGTGGTAATCCGATTGGATGGAAATCCGATCGGATGGTCATTCGATCGGATGTCAATCCGTGATCGGATGGCCATTCGGTCGGATTGACATTAGTTTGGGGAGGATGTGTTTGTGTATGATGGTTTTGAAGTTTCCGTTGTAGCATTTTGAAAATAGAGGAGTATCTCTACCCTTCAGGTCGATCGATCGAACGGTCGTTTGATCGGGTAGTGATCCGACAGGCGAGGCATTTCTAGTGAGAACAAGTTCACAGCAGGATGGCCACCCATTTGGATGGTCTTCCGATCGGATAGCAAACCGTTAGAACTGATGACCTTTGAAAATTTATGAAAATGATTAAGTGTTGAAGATCCAAGTGTCCACTGATCGGATGGTCATTCGATCGGATGGCAATCCGATCGAACGGCAATCCGTTCAACATTTAGTTTGTTTAAAAACTTGAAATGTTTAAGTGTTGAACCTCAAGTGCAATCCGATCGGATTGCAGTTCGATCGGATGGCAATCCGATCGGACGAAAATCCGTCCCAACGAATCTGATCGTCTTGACTTGATTATTTTGAAAGTTTGCGGTTTGCTCGAGACGGTATGATAACGTTTTAAACAACGAAACCTCGCCAAGTCCCAAGTCGTCCGATCAAGCAGGAATCACCCAAATCCGATCAGTTCACTGGTTCGTGACGGTTGTTCATTTTTAACCCGAAATCGGTTGTCTCTTTGATAGAAACTAGATCTCAGACCGATGCTTCACTAAGAAATGAGTAGAAGACCTGAATGAGCTCCGATTCTATCGGTTTTGAGTGCTTTGAGTGTAAAAGAGTTGAAGGAAAGTTGAAAAAGCTTCTTTCAATCCTTTTAACCTTGAAAATGTTTAGATCTATGCGAAATCCTTATGAATTCATATGGAAATCCTTCTGATCTGAGTTGTTCTTGGTGGAATGAAGCCAAACCTTGAAGTTCATAAGAACTCCATGATGACATCACCGTAGAACACCTTAAATCCGTTGATTTCACGGTTAAAAGTTATGATTCAAAGGTGAAAATGATGAAGAAGTGCGTGTAGATCATAGAAGTACAAGATTTGAGTTGAAAACTTACAAGAATCGCGAGAAATCGAGAGAAAAGTGAGCTTGAGCATTGGTCGGACGAGAGGGGAGCTGTCACATCACTTGTGATGTGACAGGGGGTATTTATAGGTTGCCAAAAGAGGAAAGTAGGGTGCAAGTGTCGGATAGCTCCCCGATCGGATGACATTTCAATCGGATGGCAATCCGATCGGATGGCCATTTGATCGAACGGTCATTCGATCGAGTGGCTCCGACGAGTTGCGTTTCAACGTATCGTTTTGCGTGTTGAGCGTTGCGATGCGTTGAGCGTGTTTTGATTAAGCGATGCGATAGTTTAATAATAACCACACAAATACTATATCTAACATACAATCATCCTGATTAATTAGCGTTTAGCGTTTGTGATTCGATTGCGTTGCGATAGAGTTGCGATTGCGTTTCAATTAATCACCACAAACATAAAGTAAACATGCACAAGTAACACATAAATAACACACACACGTAAAACAATATTCAGAGTCTATCAGTCAATTTGCGAATACGATTGTGATGCGATTAGTGACAAAGCGATAAAGCGATGAAACATGCGATAAACATCGATTAAACCTCAATTATTAATAGATACTCCACATAATACAACTAAAGCGATTAAATAAAAGAATTCAATTACAAGTCAAGTAAGTCAAATCAGTAGTTAAGCAAGGAGTGTCAGATCGCAATTGGCAATCTTTTCTTCCTTTGACTTTGACTTTCGTAACACGGGGTGTTACAGCCTCCCCTACTTAAGGGAATTTCGTCCAGAAATTAGGCTTAAGCCGTAACAAACAACTGCGGCTACTTCGCCTTCATGTCGCTTTCGAGTTCCCAGGTGAACTCCGCGCCTCGTTTTCCTTCCCAGCGAACCTTCACAATGGGAATGCGTGAGCGCCTGAGCTTCTTGGTTTCTCGGTCCATGATCTCGACATGCTTCTCCACGAAGTGTAATGTTTCGTCCACTTGTAGATCCTCTAGTGGAACTTGTAAATCTTGCTCGGCTAGGCACTTTCTGAGGTTCGATACCTGGAAAGTCGGGTGGACGTTGCTAAGTTCCTCCGGTAGTTTGAGTTTGTAAGCCACTTTTCCGATCCTTTCCAGAATCTTAAAGGGTCCAACATATCGAGGCGCGAGCTTTCCTTTCTTGCCAAATCTGATCACACCCTTCCAAGGTGATACCTTTAGGAGTACGTGATCGCCAACGTCAAATTCAAGGGACTTGCATCATCTATCGGCGTAACTTTTCTGACGACTCCGAGCTTTCAGTAGATTGTCCCGAATTTGGAGGATCTTGTCAGTCGTTTCTTGCAGCAGCTCAGGACCGGTTAGTTGTGCATCTCCGATCTCATGCCACACAATTGGCGATCAACATTTTCTTCCGTATAATGCCTCAAATGGTGCCATTTGTATGCTAGAATGATAACTGTTATTGTACGAGAATTCGACCAAAGGTAAGTGCGCGTCCCAATTACCACCAAAATCTATGACACACGAGCAAAGCATGTCCTCAAGAGTACGAATTGTTCTTTCAGTCTGACCGTCGGTTTGGGGATGGAAAGCAGAACTTAGATTAAGCATAGTACCGAGAGCAGATTGAAACGTTTCCCAAAGACGCGAGTTAAACCGACCATCGCGGTCAGAGATGATGTCACGAGGCGTCCCATGTCGACAGATGATTTCGCCGGTGTAGATTCGGGCTAATTTTTCTACCTTGAAGTCTTCTCGTATCGGCAGGAAATGAGCGGATTTAGTCAAACGATCAACAATAACCCAGATGCTATCGTGACCTGAAGTCGTACGTGGGAGTTTCGTAATAAAGTCCATGGCTATGCTTTCCCATTTCCACATCGGGATCTCGGGTTGCACAAGCAAGCCAGAGGGTCTTTGTTGTTCGGCCTTGACTTTCGAACAAGCCAGGCACTTCGAAACGTAGATAGCGATTTCCTTCTTCATTCCAGGCCACTAATACCGTTGACGAAGATCATGGTACATTTTGTCGGCACCAGGATGAATGGAATATCGAGACTTGTGGGCTTCGTCCAACATGATTTGTCACAAGTTAGTGCGTTTGGGAATCCAAATTCGGTCCAAATAGTGGAATATCCCATTCGAATTATTCACTAACTGTTCGCCGTTATGGTAAATCCTCTCCTTCTTCAAAGTGCGTTCGGAAAAACAAGCATGCTGAGCATCACGGATGAGAGTTTTGAGATGATGCTGGGCGTGAACATTATGAACCCTATGCAAATAGCTTCGTCTGCTGAGGGCGTCGGCAACGACATTTTCTTTGCCAGGATGATAACGAATCTCACAATCGTAATCGTTGAGAAGTTCTACCCATCGGCGTTGGCGCATATTCAGTTCTTTTTGGCTGAGGATGTGTTGCAGGCTCCTATGATTTGTGAAGATCGTACACTTGGTACCATAAAGGTAGTGTCGCCAAATTTTCAGCGCAAAAACAACTGGGCCTAGCTCGAGGTCGTGGGTTGTATAGTTCTTCTCATGGATCTTGAGCTGACGAGATGCGTAGGCGATAACCTTGTCCCGTTGCATGAGAACACAACCGAGACCAAGGTTCGAGGCATCACAATAGACAATGAAGTCATCGTTTTCGTCGGGCAGAGCGAGAACGAGAGCATTGCAGAGCATATGCTTGGGAGTCTGAAAGGCAGTCTCTTGTTCTGTTCCCCAAACAAAAGGCTTGTCTTTATGCTTCAAGGAAGTAAGCGGGACAGTGATTTTCAAGAAGTCAGCTGTTAGTACATATGTCTGTAGCTTCCGTTTGCATCGAGTCTTGTATATTTTGTGCTGTGTATGTAATTTTGTATATGTATGAACTTGTATGTATGTGTATGTAAAGACAACCCAGGGAATGACGCATAACTGTAAAAGTGAAGTCCGACTGTTGACTGATGTCATCCGATCGGATGGCCATCCGATCGGATGACCATCCGATCGGATCACCATCCGATCGGGTGACACTTATCACCTCCCTGGTTGTTGCCTATAAATAACTAGCTTGTGTTAGTCATTTAGAACTTTTACTGAACTTGTAAGGATCCTCTGTCAGTCTGAGATTCTACCGGAGCTACTGTACTTTCACAATCATTCTAATAGAAATCAGACGAGATTAAACGTTGAATCTGTTGTTGTTGATTCGGTGACACGATCAAGGGATTCCGCACCTTGATCCTGATCGATCCAACCACGTTCCAAACGAACAGATCCTGATCAACAAGGCCTAACAAGTGGTATCAGAGCCACAGGAGGTTGAATCGGAGACGACAACTGCAATTTCACCGGATTTTCAGCAATCTTCAGTCGTTTTCTGTCAAGTTTCAACTGAAATTTTGACAAATCTCTCATCTTCTACCTCATTTCTTGCTGTTCTTGCCTTTTCACATCTTAAAACAGAGAAAAACTCAAAATTGAACGGGAATTCACAGATAAAATTGACTAAAAATCATATCAAACGATTCGGAATTGAACAAAGATCAATCCTTCAAAGTTTCATTAAAAAATTCCAACTAAAACTGAATCAAATCTATCAAAAACTATGTTGGGTGTTTCGTTTTTGCTGACGTCATCCACCCGATCGGACAGCTATCCGATCGGATTGGCATAGACTGTTCTTGATAATTGCTTGCTGACGTCTTCATTGTCACTCGATCGGATCACCATCCGATCGGTGTAACATTGTAGTTTGGAAGTTTACTCCTGACGTCATCATTCTCACTCGATCAGATCACCATCCAATCGGTGAAGTGTTAAAGGTTTAGAGTTTCCAAAAAGCTCTTGTGCTACTTGATGAAACGACCACTCATTCGGATCACCATCCGATCGAGTCGCCATCCGATACTTGAGCTCATCCTACACTTGGACGTTGTACTTGATTGTGTTGTCCGATCGGATCACCACCCGATCGGATCACCACTCGATCGGATCACCATCCGATCCAAGTGCATCAACTTGAAATTTTTGAAACTTGTGAAAATTTTTCTAAGTGTTTAAAACTTTTTCAGGTGATCACAAAATGGGAGACGAGTTCCTAAACCCATTCAGCGATGTGTTTGCATATAACACAGGAGACGCCTCGACAAATACAACGACCGGTACCAATCCAAATCCGAAGAAGGCGATTGCTGATTCTCTCAGTATTGATAATGCATATGGTACATATAACAAACCGCCAAAGCTCTTGGCGATTGAAGACTATAACAGATGGGCAAGCAGATTTGAAGATTGGTTGAAAGCATTTGCTTATCAAAGCTGGAAGTGTTTGAAGAACGGTTTTGATCTTGGAAGAAAAGATTATGAAAATTTGAATGATGGTGAACAAGAAACATTTGTTGCTGAACAGAAATGTATAGCATTATTACATCAATCTGTTAGAGATCATATCATTTCTTTGATCAGTTACGAAAATGCAAAAGATTTGTGGGGCAAGTTAGAGTAGAAGTGTGTAGGAGGGGAAAAGATAGTAAAAAACAAGAAACGTCTACTGAAGAAAGAGTTTGATTTGTTTGGATGCATGAAGAATGAGTCGGTGTTGAAGATGATTGAGCGTTTCTGTCATCTGAAGATAGAGCTTGTCAGATATGGAATAACTTTCACCGAAGAAGAAATGGTCGAGAAGTTGTTAGAATCATTGCCTGATGAAAAGAATTGGTAGTATTATGCATTGGTTTTGAAAAATACCATGAAAATGTCTTATATGACTGTTGATTGGTTGATAGAAAGGTTTCGTGTTGGTGCATATTCTGTGACAACAGCTTAATAGTTTGATTATTTAGTCTTTAGATATTTTGTATTGGGCTTAGCTTATTGGTTAGTGAGTTAATTGTTGTAATGGGCTTGGAAAATGGCCTAGCCCAGTTGGAAGCCCAGTTCACAGACATGTGGTATATAAACATGTTTTGTGATTAGGGTTTCAGTTAGAAAAAGGAGTTAGAGGAGTAAGAGAATTTTAGAGAGAGAAAGTCTAGAGAGAGAGAGAGAATTCGAAATTAGGGTTTGAGCAATATCACAGAGATAGGCTGGGAGGTTGTGCAGGTCTTGAATTGATTGTAAAACTGTAGATTGGATAAATCAATAGAAGACCGTTTGATTGTAAATTTCTGTTTTCTACTCGTTTTTGTGCAAATCTGATCTAGAGGATTCCGCACTCTAGATTGGATATACAATTCTGTGACGATCCGTACGAATCAGGGGACCTACAATTGGTATCAGAGCATTAGGCTCTTGAAGAGGATCGGTTCAGAATTGCAGACTGCAGAATTCGGGTGGAAGTGTTGAAAATTTCAAAAATTTTAAACCTGAAATTTAGGGTTTCAAAATTTGTTGAGTTTTGATATATTTCTGCAAATTTGTGGCTGTTTTGATCTTACTGTGTTTTTAGTTTTGCTGATTTGCAGGTTTTCGGGACAGTTGTGTTTGATTTCTTGAAGAATTTTGGCTGGAAAGGCTTGAAGATTCGAAGACTGTTCTTCATGTTCTTCACGTCCTTCGTTCTGTTCTTCCTTGTTTTTCGAAAATTACTGATATTTTGCTGTTTCGATTCTGCAGGAAAGTGTTGAAAGAATTTGGAAAATCTTCTGAAATTTTGAAAAGATTTGGTTCTGGCGAATTTACTAATTTTGGATAAATCCTCTGACAAACCAGCGAATCTGTAACCTAGCAACTCGGTGACCGACGAAATTAAAATCCAAAGGTGACTTTGGTAACCGTGTAATCGTCCTCAGCGAGATTATTACGGTGATCGACGAAATTAATATTCGTCATAATAGTGAACTGATCAGCCAGCATAATTAACCTGACCAGCTATCTTACCTGCGAAAATAACCAGCATAATTAAACAATTTGATTGAATCAGCGAAATTAAATAACTTCCCTGATCAGCGAAATTGAACTGCAACCTTACCAGCGAAATTAAGTTGATTTGCCAGCAAAATTGTTCAGAGGAATTAAAAGGTGGAGTATTTATTTTAGTGGAGGAATTAGATACGTATAGAGAATTTAACGTTTTCGTGAATAGGAAGTGATCCATAGCTCATCTCGACTCTGGAAATTCCCGAATTTGGTTTTCGACATTATATATCATTGGATTCGTTTTTTCGAGACGATTCTAACGGTATAATTTGGTAAAAACAGTTTCCCAAAAAATTTTGTACGGTTTTATCAGTACGGTTACGGTAAAACGTGCTTAAAGATGGTTAAAAGGAACAATGTTAGTGAGACAGTTAAAAATTGGCCAAAGCTGATAAACGTTAAACAATATACTGTCTGGAAAGAGGAGTTTGAGGTATTTGTGAAGAGTGAAGATAATAAAATGTGGAGTTGTATGATTGATGGGTACATTGCTCCTACACGTCGTGTTGAAGGAAGGGTTATAGTGATGTCTTATGACAAGATGGATGAATCTGAGAGACAGGTGGTTGATGCTGAGAAGAAAGCTTTAGCAGCAATAAGGATGTCCTTGCCTGAGGGCATTAAACATACCTTTAAGAAGTATGGGACTTCTAGAGAGCTGTGGGAAGCCTTGGAAAAACGCTATCAGATTCCTTCAAGATTGAATATATGTGATCAAGCTTGTGTAGCTGAGCTTGCAGCTATGAAGATTGGAGAAGTAGCTGTTAAGGAAACTGTTGAGAAGAAGACTGCAGAAGTTTCGAATGGCTTCAATGGTGTGCATGAACTTACAGCAGAGGTAAAGGTAAAATCAGAATATGTAAGTCATACATGGCATAATTGCACTGAACTACAAGGTAAAGTTGACAGACTATCGGAGCAAAACAAAATTCTGTTACCTGAATTGGAAAAACGAAAAGAGTTAAATGTTCTTTTGATTAAAAGAGAGTCAAATTGTTTAGATAAACTCAAATCAAATGAACAAGAAATCAGCAGTTTAACAAGCAAAGTCAATGAACTGTTACAGATCATTGATTTGGCTCGTGAAACTGTGAAGGATAAAACTAATGAATTGTCTGAAAAGTGCAGGGAATTGGCCATTGCACAAGACCAAATTGTTGAATTTAAAGGAAAGTTAGACAAATTTGGAAATTCTTCATTAGTTAGGACTAACATTCAAAAAGGGCTAAAAAGGAGTAACGATAGAACGGGAGTGGGGTTTAGTAAAGCTTCATCTTCTAAGGATCAAGATTACTCTTTTCTGCCTGATGAGAATGAGTTAACTGATTTTGTGCCTACAACACCAGCTGTAGTGGATCCGATAGTTGTGGACTTACCAAATAGTCCAGTTCCTTTGAAAGAATCTGTAGGGTCTAACAGTACACCTCATAAATCGGATGAGGATACTGGAGACGAGAAGAACAAAACATTTAAAAAAAGATTTAACAAAAAGAGAATTTATAAGAAAAAATCTTGTTTTAAATGTCACACTAAAGGGCATGTGGCAAGTTGTTGTCCTTTAAAGAAAAATAAGCAAAAAGTTGATGAGGTTAAGGATGGAAATAGGGTTGGTTTAAATAATAATGTGCAACCACATTGTCAAAGTAATCAACCAAGATTTCAATGAAAGACTTCAACATCGAGAAGATTTGATAGGCCAAGAAGCAATTCTACACAATTTAGTCATTATAATGGTAAATCAAATCAGTTTCAAAGTCAAAATAGAAATTTTGGATATCAAAATCGATACCAAACTTTTGGTAATCGAAATTTTCAAAGAAGAAACGAATATAGGGGTTTTAGTAACTCAAATGTTCAACAACATCCAATTTTTTTTCAAAATTCATGGTATGATTATGGGAGAAGAAGGTATCAAGATAATAATTTTCCAAGGTCAGAAAATCCGAGAGTTTATTGGAACTCTCACAATCAAAGACCTAGTGGAAGTTATAAATCTTGTTCAACAATAGGGAAAACATCCAAGACACTAGTAAGGTGTGATGGATATTGTTTAGAGGCATCGTATATGGATTTACATGGTCAACCCAAAACCGGTCAGGTTTGGGTTGTTAAGTCTAACTGAGTTGGTGTGTGTGTGCAGGATGACCAAGAAGGACTGTTGATGTGTTCAACAGTGGTTATTCCTGGGAAGCGTCTGAGGTGGATAATAGGTTAAGATTGGTAACGAACTATTTACTACAGTGATTGTTATGATTATTTTAAACTTTAACATTGAAAAACTTATTGTCAGGTTAAAGTGGGAGTCTGTTTGTGTTAAAATTTCTGTTTTTGAAACTTACTCCATAAAAAAAATGCAGGGGGAGAAATTTCCCTAAGCCAAAAAGAGTTTAGTTAGTGCGTGTGTTTAGGGAGAGTAAGTTATAATAAATTACAAAAAATACAAAAACATAGAAAAATGAAAAACAAAAAAAAATAAAAAAAAAGAGATTTCATTGTGTGAAAAAGAAGAAATGATAGTACATCAGCAAATTAAACTGTCACACTGAAACTAAATTAAATTGCTTAAGTGTGATAGAAACTTCATCATATGATGTACTAGTAGGCAAAAAGCATGAAATAATCAACTTACCAATGTGATATAAACCTAAACGAACTGAGTATGAGTGGGGAACACATCAGTGGTGTATGGTTTAATGACCTTAAATCTTGCGTTGATAGATTGCCAAAATCTGAGGTTTTGGGTCTTTATACTGTTATTTCATCTGGGGATATCAGGGTTGTCCTTCTGCTGCATCCATATACATGCTGACCAAGGCACAACCAGGATATCTTAAAAGAGCTAAAAATGCAAAAACCTGAAAATGAAGAAGCTCTCCTAGAGAGTCATTCAAAAAGTGCAAAATGTATAAATCGTACCAAAAATGGTATTTGTCTTAGCTCTCGTTAGATATTTTGGTCTCTTTGCTATACGGAAGTACTGACCTGATCACCAATTATCTAAACGTTGAAAAACAAAACGGATGAATTCAGTATACTCACCTACTACGATGAATCTTTGTGCATAACTTTATCGCGGGGGTACATCCTGAAGTGGGACACACTAATATATCAGTAATAATATTACCTTCACGTATCATACGGTAATGGTACTTGAAGTGTTCATGCATTTTGTTTAGATGGACAAACATACTGGTAATCGTCTTGGACTGCTTTTCACGGAAAATTAAATAAAGAATTATATAATAGTGTGAAAACAGTTTGATTTTGTTGATATGATCTTCTTACAATGATTCTCACAAAAATATGAAATTGTAAATGTTTATGAGTTTAGTTTAGTTTGTTAGTTTGTTTTGAAAAAAAATCAAAAATACCAAAAAGATTTTTTTAAAAGACTTACATTTTGAATTGACAGATTGTTGTTTTTGCATGACAAGATAAAATATTGGTTTATCTTTAATGTGAAAAAGACTAATGGTTTTTCAAGATACTTGCTTGTGTTTCTAAACAGATTGATGCAGTTATCAAAATGAAGTGCAAAATACAAGTAAAGTGCAGATTGAAAGTGAAGTGAAGAACGTGCGAAGATGCATGGTAGGATCCTTCTACTACATTGCAGAAAGTGATTTGAAGAATTTGGAGGTTACTTGCTTAACCAAAGATTGCTAGCTAACTGATCTACAATGTATGAAAGTTTTGGAGATTGGAAGCATCAGCTAAGGGGGAGTCTGTTGATGTCAGAAACTATGTAGCTGACGCTATCCAAAGACCAAAAGAACACAAGATGTTTGAAGACAAAGTTACACTATGAAGCTATTGTCAAGGGGGAGTCTGTTGGTGCATATTCTGTGACAACAGCTTAATAGTTTGATTATTTAGTCTTTGGATATTTTGTATTGGGCTTAGCTTATTGGTTAGTGAGTTAATTGTTGTAATGGGCTTGGAAAATGGCCTAGCCCAGTTGGAAGCCCAGTTCACAGACATGTGGTATATAAACATGCATGAAGAATGAGTCGGTATTGAAGATGATTGAGCATTTCTGTCATCTGAAGATAGAGCTTTTCAGATATGGAATAACTTTCACCGAAGAAGAAATGGTCGAGAAGTTGTTAGAATCATTGCCTAATGAAAAGGATTGGCAGTATTATGCATTGGTTTTGAAAAATACCATGAAAATGTCTGATATGACTGTTGATTGGTTGATAGAAAGGTTTGAAAGTCATGAACTTGAAATCAAAAGGATGAGTAAAGTCAATAACACCCCGTACCAACAAAATGTCGATCTTTACTACAGGGGTAGTATGATACCTAAAAACACTTTACCAAAAACTGCATTTTCTGTAGAGAGTTCAAGCACAACAAATCAAGAGAAACAAAGCAACAGTTTTGTACTAAGCAGTGGTTATCATGGAGGTTCTTCTTCATCAACTTCAGGAAATCAGCAGCAACAGAACGTTCCCAAAAACGTCTTTCAGTGCAATATAGCTGTGAATCTCAACAATGCACAAAATTTTAATGAAGAAACCGCCAAACAACAAATGGTGTTTCTGTCACGGCCCCCGACCCAGTTTGACCCGTTTCAGGAGCCGCGAGACAGAAATCCCGTGGTATTTATTTAATTGAGTTTAACAGCGGAAGTTTATCATCAGGATCTTTTTTAAACTGAACTATTTCCCGATTATTTTATTTCACAACTCGGGATAAAACCCGATAATTTACAATCTTGAGATTTCATGAAGAAATCTTTTATTTTACAAAACATGTTTCTTTATTTTATACTGAGCCACTTCCTTAAGGTTGTAGTGCTTCTCGGCACTTTTCCTGGATCACAACAGATCACCTGAAACATGTTTGAAAAAGGTTTTGTCAGTAGGAAATACTGAGTGAATCATTCTTTTTGCTAAAATGACTCTTTTGTTATAATTCACAGTATTAAGAGAGATTACAATGTTTATTTCAACCAAATACCCACAGTACTTGTCATCGACTCGTTTCGTGACTGTGGTCATATCACTATTGAGTCCGTTCACCCAATAGTGACGAGTATCACTAATTAGGTTCGCCCACCTAAAGTGATAAAACAATAGTAATGTGCACAATACCCCACATACCGGCTGTAATTTGGTGACTACATAAACTTAATCACTGTAATTATAATATTGAAAATAAACATGCTTTTGAAATCAAATTTGATAAAAAGAGAATGACTCACATTGCAGATTTAATTTGAGCAGAGCCTAGCCTACTGATTAGCCTTTTAACCTAAATTTATAACAAGCACACAATTCGGTTAGTAACTTAATACAGCATTTACGATAACTCACGAGATTAAAACCTTCACAACGAATGACAAAGTGCGATACTTAAACATCCATCGATTTAACGACGAATGACAAAGCATAAACCCTAATGTGGGCAGCACTTAAACATCCATTGGATAGTTTAATCGATCGGACATTGAATCGTATCAGCGATCGAGTTATTACCCTGATTGCGGCGTCGATTAGTGATCCGTGTGTGTTAATTGTGGTAAACAGAACGTATCTCAGTGCATGTATCGAAGTTTTACATCGTTTCAATACCAAAATTCGATTGCCAATGTCTGCTATTTATAGTTAAATTTTGGTCAGGCTTGCGCACCGTAAGCATCAACCCTTGCGGTGCGCAAGAGACACGTTTTCACCCTAGGTCAGCCACGTCTGGGACTAGCCTTACTGACTTAACTGTTTTGTAATTTCGATTTTTGACAACGAATTTTTAAGATAATCGTAACTAGGGTTTACACCCCTGAGTTTTAGGGGCCCTGATCCTGATTCTGATTGTTCTGAAAATTTTAGGGTTTGTACAGAATCACTTGGGTGTCTCAATTAGGGTTTCCTATTGGAAAAATTAATTTAATAAATATGACTTTTGATGAGAGTTGTTACATTCTCCCCACCTTAATAAAAATCTCGTCCTCGAGATTTACTGGAATAATTGAGGATACTTTTTCTTCATCTCAGATTCCAGCTCCCAAGTGTATTCAGCTCCTCTCCTTGAATCCCATTTTACTTTAACTAGCACTAGTCGTTTGTGCTTGAGAAACTTCACTTTTCTATCTTCTATTTGAAGAGGTTTCTCAACAAATTTTAGCTTTTCGTTTACCTCTATATCTTGGAGAGGTACTACCAGAGATTTGTCAGCTAGACATTTCTTGAGATTGGATACATGAAATACATCATGTACTCCAGCTAATTCCTCTGGTAGTTTTAAACGATAAGCAACTGGTCCTATACGTTGGATCACTAGGAATGGTCCTACGTATCTTGGACTTAGCTTTCATTTCTTACCAAATCTAACCACTCCTTTCCAAGGAGAAACTTTCAACAGTACTCTGTCTCCAACTTGGAATTCTAACGGCTTGCATCTATTGTCTGCATAACTCTTCTGGCGATCTCGAGTCGTCTTTAACCTTTCCTTGATTTGAGTAATCTTGTCGGTCGTTTCTTGCACTATTTCAGGACCTGACAATTGACTTTCTCCTATTTCTGCCCAACACACTGGAGTTCTGCACTTTCTTCCATACAGTGCTTCGAATGGGGCAGTTTCAATACTTGAATGATAACTATTGTTATAGGAGAATTCAATTAAAGGTAAATGATCGTCCCAATTGCCACCAAAATTTATTACACATGTTCGGAGCATATCTTCTAGAGTTTGGATCGTCCTTTCACTTTGCCCATCTGTTTGTGGATGATATGCTGTGCTTAGGTTTAGTCGAGTTCCCATTGCTTCTTGGAAACTTTTCCAGAAATGAGAAGTAAAACGACTATCTCTATCTGATACAATGGAGAGTGGAACTCCATGTAGAGATACGACTTTATCTACATACAACTTTGCCAATTTTTCGATACTAAAGGTTTCTTTCATAGGCAGAAAGTGAGCAGATTTGGTTAATCGATCCACAATTACCCAAATCGCGTCATTACCTTTTCTGGTTTTGGGTAACTTAGTAACAAAATCCATTGTTATGAGTTCCCATTTCCATACCGGCATTTCTAACTGTTGTAGTAGACCTGAAGGTTTCTGATGTTCTGCCTTAACTTGTGAACAAGTAAGACACTTAGAAATATAATTAGCTATATCCTTCTTCATGCCTATCCACCATAAATTCTTTCTTAAATCTTGGTACATCTTATTATTCCCTGGATGAATTGTATACCTTGACTTATGGGCTTCTTCTAAAATCTTATTTCTTAATTCTCCCTGTTTAGGTACCCAAATTCTGCTTTTGTGGAACCTCCAAATTCCATCAGCTCCTTGCTCTAATTCTTTTATTCGTCCCTTCATTCCTTCAGCATCATCCTTGATTGCTGTTTCCTGAATATTCTTCAATTGTTCCATTAAATCTAACTGTAGATTTAATCTAAGAGCACGAACTCGTCGTTGTTTCTCATGGTACTTACGACTTAAGGCGTTTGCAACTACATTTGCCTTTCCTTCATGATATTGAATATCACAGTCGTAATAACTTAAGATTTCCATCCATCTCCTTTGTCTCATGTTTAACTCTTTTTGCCCAAATATATATCTTAGACTTTTGTGGTCAGTATAGACAGTAAATTTACTTCCGTAAAGATAATGTCTCCAAATCTTAAGGGCAAAAATTACGGCTCCTAACTCTAAATCATGAGTCGTATAATTTTCTTCGTGCTTTTTCAATTGTCTTGAAGCATATGCAATTACCTTCTTGCGTTGCATTAATACACACCCAAATCCTAATTTTGAAGCATCACAATATACTTCAAAATCTTTAGTTCCTTCTGGTAAGGCTAAGATTGGGGCATTGGTTAGTTTCCATTTCAAGATTCTAAAAGCTTCTTCTTGTTTAGGTCCCCATTCAAACTTAATTGCTTTACAGGTTAGCTTAGTTAATGGTACAACTATCTTGGAAAAATCCTTAATAAACCGTCTATTCATGACTACTTTTTGATAAAACATTTTTTTAAACTTATAAGTCATGAATCATGCATAAACAAAACCTATGTATCTCACAGGCATTTTTATGCTGACGTACCTAGTTTTACACATGTTTCAGGTACTGCTTTGCGATGATTGTTGATACATGCTATACATAGGATGGACTCGTGCCTTAGCGACTTTAAAACTTGAAAGATAATAATTGTATTTGTTCGAATTGTAATAAATAATGAGTTCAATAATTCAATAAAACGAAATTATTTAATCCATGGTTGTGAAACAATGATTCTGTTACAACACTCCCCAACGTTTCCGCCACGTTTTGTTGTTTTAGGTGGTTGGGGTGTGACACAACACAAGAAGTGATCGCTGAGAACCTGACAAAGATGGCAGATAAGGTGCTTGCAGCAAAAGTACTAGAGGTAGATTCCAAATCTGCGTCTGAGTCAACAAATAAGGTCAGTTGTGGTGGTTCAAATGAATCAGGTAAGAATGATGGGGTTAAAATAGAAAGTGATTGCAAAAATTGCACGAAACAATGCAAAGTTTGCAGCACGAATGCGTATCTCACAGTCAAAAAGACTGAAGAACTGGTTGAGAAAGTCAAAACAATTGAAGAAGGTTTTTTAAATCGAGACAAACTTCTTAGAGCTTCAAATGAAAGAATAAAGGAATTAACTGAGAAGATTGAAAAAGATAAAACTGACGTAGAACGATTTAAGAAAGAAAATGAAAAGTTAATTCATGAAAACCAACAAATTTCTGAAATTTTTGAAAAGTTAAAAAGAACTGTTAATGATTCTGATGAGCGAAATGCGAAAACTTTGAAAGAAAATTTTCATATGTCTGGAGTTCTTCAGGCAAAAGAGAGACAAATCAACCAGCAGTTGGATGAGATTGCAAATCTTAAGCTTCAGTTCCAGGAAGCTAAGATTGAAAATGAAAGAATTACTTTGAAATTAAATAGTTACAGCTTCGTGAGCTTTGTTCTTCAACACATAGTTCCCAAACCCATTGGAAAGAACAAAGCTGGTGAAGATGTATACTCAGATGGAACAGGGGTGGGTTATCATCAAGTTCCACCGCCTGTATTAAACAATTTTTCAAAAAAAAACAGTCCGGGTTGGATAAATTTTTTGAAACAAATGAAAAATCAGATGTTGAGAAACTCCTAGAAACAATCGATGTCACATTCACTTCGTCATCAGATGAAGATAGTATTCAGTCTGAAGTCATAAAAAATGTGGTTGAGAACGTTTTAAAATCTGACAGTGATTCGACTGAAGACGAAGAGTGTTTTCTAAATAACTACATTCCGAAATCAAAATCCCAAAACAACTCAAGTGATGGACCTACTCTTGTGATGTACAAGATGTCGGGTTCTGATAAGTTGTATTCAGATCTTGAACTTCCTCTTGAGAACGTGAATGTTGACAAGCTGAAACAAGTTTTTAAATTGGTTGAAATTGATGTTTCTGAAATTGAGGGACTAAAGAGTTCCAAAAGGCTTTTGAACTTTGAAAAAGATAAATCTTACTACAAGAAACATGTTGCACCGCCACGTGTTAATAACAACAATCAGAACAAATGGTCGGGTGGTTATCAGGGTGGTAAGAAATATCAAAAGAAGAATTTTCAAAACAAAATGTTTGTAGAAAAGAAAGTGTTTGTCAAAAGCTCGAGTTCACATTTCGGGCAAGAATTTAAAATTTTTTCAAAATCAAATGAAGAATTCTTTGAGAAAAAGGCCTCACAGCCTCAGACTGAAGGCACAAGTCGGGAAGTTGACACCCGCACATGTTTCAAATGCAATGAAGTTGGACACATTACACGAAAGTGCACCAACTTGAAGCCTAAGTCTGTGGTTATCGAGAATCCAAGAAAGAAAGAAGAACGATGTCAAAGGAAAAGCTCCAATGTTTGTTAAGAAAAAGATTTTGAAGAAGGAAAACATCAAAGTTAAAACTGAATCTGTAAAAGAATCAGTAAAGAAAACTGATAAATTTTACAAAAGAGTCGCTTCTTCACAACAAACTTGGAAGCCAAAATCTGAAGAAAAGACATCAAGTGTTCCAAAACCAAAGGTTTCTGAGTCTGTAAAACAATCATCTATGACTAAACCAGTCAAGATGAATGTACCTTTGGATTATTTTGAGAAGAAGGAGAAACAAACTTCGACCCCACCAGGGAAGAAGTATGTTCCAAAGAAAGACCAACCATCTGGTCAACCTCAGAAAGACGATTTTTTTCTTATACAAAGAGGTTGAGGTTGGGTCTGAAGAAAGCTTGAAAATGAATGACAAGAATTTTCCACCATTGTACACCAAAACCACACGCCTAAATGTCAAGCTACCTGAGTCGAAAGAGGCTTGGGTTGCTTCATTTTCTAACTGAATGTTTTGAAATGTGCAGGAGCTCCCGAGATCTATCTCACGTTGGATTATGGATAGTGGAGCATCCAGGCACATGACGGTGAGAAAAACCCTGTTGTACGATGTTAGAGGGTTTAACGGTGGTTACGTCGGTTTTGCTGGTAATCAGGGAGGACGTATTATTGGTGAAGGAACTTTATCCAATGGTGTTATCACGTTTGAAAGAGTTAATTACATTGCCGAGCTGGAGAATAATCTTCTTAGTATTTCTCAAATTTGTTATAGAATGTATTCGACACATTTCACTGATAAAGAATGTCTGATTCTGAAGCCGGGGTTTATCATCCCCGAGGAGTGGATCATCATGAGAGCACCACGAGTTAATGATCTGTACGTGTTGGATATGAGCGTAGCTACGACTACCACGTGTTAAACTCATTGCTTCATGTCAAGAGCCACTGAAAAGGAGTCGCAGTTGTGGCACCGGAAAATGGGCCACATTCACCTACGCAAGATGAACCACCTGGTGCATGACGATTTGATTAAAGGTGTTCACTTGAAGAGTTTTCATCTTGAGGGGGAGTGTATTAGTTGCATTAAAGGAAAACAACGAAATAAGTCACATCCTGGTAGAAAGATGAACTCAGTCTCAAGGCCACTGGAGAGACTTCACATGGATCTTTTTGGTCCTGTGAATGTCAAAAGCATTACATGTGATCTTTATTGCCTCGTAGTCACTGATGACTATTCGAGATTCTCATGGGTGTCGTTCCTGAAGTCGAAAGACGAAACATTTGAGAGTTTGCTTAGGTTATTCAGAAAGATAGAGAATCTGTACCGAACACGAATTCGCAGACTAAGAAGCGGCAATGGTACGAAATTCAAGAATAACAAGATGGAAGCATTTTGTGATAAAAGAGGTATACTGCAAGAGTTCAGCGCACCTTATACTCCGCAACAAAATGGAGTCGCAGAAAGAAAGAATAGAACGCTGATCGAAACGGCGAGAACGATGCTAGCTGATTCCAAGTTACCGATTAATTTCTGGGCAAAAGCAGTATCAAGACATGTTTCGAGTTGATCTACAATCGCAAGCCTAATCTCGAGTATTTAGAGCCGTTCTGGTCACCCTGCACTGTTCTAGATCCCGATGGCAAATTTTGTTCAAAGAGCATTGAAGGTATCTTCATGGGATATGCAAGTCCACTCAGAAGAGTCTTTGTTCCAAGTATGAAGAGGATCATCAAAGCACAACATGTTGAATGTCAAGGCTACACTATGCCTCCACAGAAGCCCGTAGACTCATGGCTTTTCAACTACGATACCTTATGGGATTCATTCGAGTTAGAAGAAGATCCAGAGTTCTTTGATGATTTGGATATTTTACGAGAATATGAAGCATCTCAGGGAAGGTTTCCAGAAAGGTCTTCTACACGACAACGACAAACTTCCAATGATGATGAAGCTGGTCCAAGTCACGCTGGAGATAATGATGAAGTTTAGCAAACTCCGACTACTTCGGAACGTGAACCTGCTCCTGAAAATCAGACGATGGTCAATGAAGATAATTCAGATTCTGATAATAGCCTAACATTTGATCGTGGTGATTCAGAGTCCGAAGGGGATAAAATCCAATCTTCAGATCAGACAATTCTGGATAATGAACAAGTCGCGGATCAGAACATTACGAATTTGGAAGGCGAAGTGGATGTTCCTGGCGAAGTTATGCCGATGACTCTTTCATACCATCCTGAGGAGTTGATAATAGGAGAGATGCAGTCAGGCGTTTGCACCAGAAGACAAATTGACCATGGCCTTACTTGCTTTTATACTAAAGTTGCTCCTTTACAAACTGAATTTTCATTCAGTTGTTTCATTTTGCAGATTGAGCCGAGAACCTATAAGGAAGCACTGACAGAAGATTCATGGGTCAACACAATACAGGAGGAGCTGAGTCAGTTTGAAAAGCTTGGTGTATGGAAGCTTGTGGACCTACCGGGCTTTACCGACCCGATCCAGAAAGATAAGGTCTATCTGCTAGACAAAGCACTGTATGGTTTGCATCAGGCCCCGAGAGCGTGGTATGAGACGCTCTCTCAACACTTGCTTGCCAAGAGCTTTATCTGAGGAAAAGTGGATGCTACCCTCTTTACAAAAGAAGTCGATGGTCATCTTCTGATTGTCCAGATTTACGTTGATGATATAACTTTGGGTCAACAAATGATGAACTTTGCAAAGACTTTGAGAAGGTGATGAAGCAGAAGTTCGAAATGTCGTCAATGGGTGAGATGAAGTTCTTCTTAGGGCTCCAGGTCGATCAATTGTCCGAGGGAACTTTCATTCATCAAACGAAGTATGTTTATGATGTTCTGGAGAAATTCGGGATGTCTGAGACTACTCTAATGTCCACCCAATTAGCAACCAATCATGGCATCAACCCTGATCTCACTAGAGAGAAGGTGGACGAGACGCTTTACCGCTCAATGATAGGTTCGCTGATGTATTTTACAACATCCAAACCCGATATCATGTATCCAACTTGCCTCGCGGCCCGATTTCAGTCGAGTCCTAGAGCTTCACACTTGTCAATAGTCAAGAGGATCCTATGCTACCTGAAAGGAACTCCAACACTGGGGTTGTGGTATCCCAAAGACGGTGACTTCACACTCGAAGGGTACTCTGATTCTGACTTCGGTTGCTGCAAAGTCAATGCTAAATCAACAACTGCAAGATGCCATTTTTTTGGACCCTGACTGGTCATGTGGCAATGTAAGAAGCAAACCTCTGTTGCTTTATCAACATGTGAAGCAGAGTACGTATCTGCCAGCAGCTGCTGCTCTCAGATCCTGTGGATTCAGCAACAGATGCGCGACTACGGTTTGCAATTTCTTACTTCACCTATTTTTGTTGATAATGAGGCCGCTATAAACATAACAAAGAATCCGGTACATCATGCTAAAACCAATCATATAGAGATTCGTCATCACTTTATACGTGATTGTTATGAAAAGAAGTTGATACGAATTGACAAAATCCACACTGATGAACAAAAGGCAGATTTACATACCAAAGCTTTCGATAAAGCTAGTTTTCAATATCTTTTAAAACTTAATGGTATGAAATTGTTGTCGGATGCGGAGAAAATCATTGGCGTTGATGAGAAAACCGAGGCAGATGATGTTGAGAAGCAGACTGCTTTGATTTGTCGTATTTTTAGTTATTTTGGTATTTAGGGGGAGATAGATAATATTTCCAGAACATACAAAAATAATAAAAAATGCAAAAATCCAAAAACAATAGAAAATCCAAAAAGAGTTTGTGTAAAAAGGGGAAATGATAGTACATCAGCTAGACATTTACGGTATGCTAAAGATATGGAATGTTTTTAAAAGCGTTAAGCAGTCTCGCTGATGATATGCCATAGGTTTTTACACACTTAGTAGATTTTTCAGGATATAAACCTAAAATCACAACTTGCTTATTTCGTGGGAAACATCTCCAGGATATATAGGTAACCCCTGAAATCTTGTTTGAAGGGCTTTCTATTTCTGACATACTAGGTCTGTGTGCGTTATGATATATGGGGTATTATAACGGGATTTCTGATTTTGCGGAAGCAATAGCTTAGTCCTCGTATAATACTCTGCATTGCTTTAATCTTAAAGCCTACCCTCAGCATAAAAAACGATGAAACATTGAAAAATGCTAATCATGTGCTGTTGAAGAAAAGATCCCCAAACGGGACACACCTAAAGTCGGGCCATCATCTCTCTGTCTGAACGGAAGTTCTAACCTGAGCTCTCATGGCCTCGCATTACCCGTTACAGATATCATTATTGTATGTTCACCTGTAAGACTGAATATAGGAGTCTGGATACGAGAGTATATTTTGAGGTGGGACACGCGTATAAGATAAGATCTTAAAACACTAAATCATATGCTAATAAGTTGAAACTTGTGTGAAAATTTAAGAGGATCAGTATATCGGAAATCTAAGCGAATTGTTTAATTCTTAGTGTGTAATAAGCTCAACGGTACTTGTAGCTTGTCGGTAGCTGACATGATCCCCTAACACGCTCACCAAAAATATGTTTATAGTTACATTTACTGCATTTACTTTTATTGCATTTCATTTCATTCCTGTTTAGTTCTCAAAATTCCAAAAAGATTTCATAGTTTTCTAGTTTAAACTTTCTTAAAATTCCAAAAAGATTTTACATTTCTGCTTTCGTTTTGCGACAAACCAAGGTGGAAAGCGGATCTTCAGATTCTAAGAAATGAAGCAGAGCAGGAAAGTTTCTGATCTGGACAGCTGAGTTGGGAGCTAATCTTGAAAAATCTTGTGATTTTCAAAGTCAAATCAAGTTCATTAATTTGACTTTTGTAAATTTTCATGAAAAAGTGTTTGAAAAACTTGAACAAAATGTCAGTTTGTATCGTTTCGGGTCAACCAAGGTCATTAACTTGGACTTGGTAGACGAATTAAGTGCCTAGGGTCATTAACTTGGACCTAGATACTTAAGTGGATTTCTAAAACTGGATAAATCTGATAAAACGGGAAAAAGTCGAAAGGACAAAGCATTAAAGTCAAAATGAGATGTGTTTGGATCGAGTGGCAATCCGATTGGATGGCCATCCGATACTTGGTCACCCTATAAATAGATGGTCAATGACTTCAGTCAAACTTTTACTCGATCGGGCGACCATCCGACACTCTCTCAATCACTTTCACTTTTCTGATCTTGATTCTTCAATCTTTCCTTCCACACTTCATTGGATTGTTGGCATACTCAACCTTCACAATGGGCAAGGTAAGATTTCTGATTTTAACTGTTAAATTGATGAATTTGATGTGTTTTTGTGAACGCCGACTGTTCGGACCAAGAATCTTAGATCTAGGCCTTTTTAAGATGTTTCGATAGAATACAAGCATAGGGTTTTGTTCACGAGCCTTAGATCTATAGGTTTACCATCTCCATTTGTGCTAAAACTTGTTAGATTTTGATGAATTGAAGATTAAGTGTGTCGGCTATCGGTATGGTTTTTGTCAAATTATTCTCAGTTTAGGCCGAATTAGAACAAGATGAACATAGGGTCGTGATCGCCTTAGAATTCTCTACGTAGATCTATGTTCAATTTGTTGATTAGCTTAAAATTTTTTTGAAGTTCATGTTGTTCTTCATGTCAGATGTATCAAGTGGCAACTCGATCGGATGGCAATCCGATCGGATGGCCATCCGATCCTCTGCACCTTATGTGTTTAAAATTTTCTAATTGTTTGTGCATTGAGATATGTGCTTTAGCTGTTTGATATGGTATCTTGGAATTTGTGCTTATCTTTTAAAGTGTTGATTGGATAGTTTGGCAACTCGATCGGATGGCCATCCGATCCAAAGCACTTCTTTTTAAAATAATATTTCAAGTGATTACCTCGATTTCTGTGCCTTTAATTGTTCACAAGTTGGTTTGGTAAGTTTGGCAACTCGATCGGATGGCAATCCGATCGGATGGCCAGCCGATCCAAATCACATGTTCAATTACTATTCACCTCATGCCAATGATCGAGTGGCAATCCGATCGGGTGGCAATTCGATTGGACAGCCATCCGATCCACAACACATAACGACAAAATTTTCATCAACTGTTCAAAATTCTCACAATGATCGAGTGGCAATCCGATCGGGTGTGAATCCGATCGGATAGCCATCCGATCCTTATCATTTTGTTTGGATATATTCAATGTGTAAAATTTGTCAAAAATCGAGTAGCAACTCGATCGGGTGGCAATCCGATCGGGTGACCATCCGATCCTCATCAGTAAACGACAAAATTTCTAACTCTTTCAAATTTGTCACAGGGATCGAGTGACAATCCGATCGGATGGCAATCTGATCCGATGGCCACCTGAACCATATGCACTTGACTTGATCTGTCTATTAATTGTACAAGATGGTTCACCCGTTCGGATGGCAATCCGATCGGATGACCATCCGATCCTCAGTACTGCATAGAGTGAGTTTTCCAGTGTTAGAAAATGTTTTGAAATTTTCAAAATTTTTTATCTTTGTCGCTTTATGTCTCGGACTTCATGCAATCTTTAACATTGTATATTACTGCAGGGAAGAGCATCGGATTGGGATAAGTCTCAGAATATCTACTGTCTGTTAGATACTCATTATATAGACAATACTCCATTTAAAGTCATAGAAAAATTCTTGAGAGAGAGAGAGAGTAAGATTCATAAGGCTTTAACCAATAAAACTGAAGTGTATGAATCACATGTTAGAAGATTTTGGAGTTTGGTAAGGTATGAGGAAAAGGAAAAGATGATCTATTCTACTGTTAGAAAGAAGGACGAGAATGGTCAGGATATAGATGTAGAGATTAAGTTCAATATTGGTGATTTAAGAAGAGTTTTGGAGTTAGGTGATTCTGATAGTGATCCAATCATTATTCCCGAACGATTGTGCAAGGGTTTATGGTGTAGAATGGGATTTACAGGTCATTTGAACAGGAAAATGCTTAAGACTATGTTCAGTAAACCTTATAAGTTCATGATCCATTGTGTAGTGCATGCTTTATCTCATAGGAAAAGAGCTTACGACGAAACTTCTGATTATATCATGAACATTATCACCTGTTTGGTACATAACAGGCCATACAATGTATCGCAAGTGATATTTGACCATTTGGTAGACAATGCAGGAGCTGGAAGTGGAAAGTACATCATGTATCCTAGGTTTATCCAGATGATGATAGATGATCAATTTAAAGATATTCCAAAGGATGATGATGATATATTAGGTCTACGAAACATGACAGCGGATACTATAAGCAGATTATCTAAAGGTCCTGAACCAAGAGTAAGGAGAATGATATGCAAGATCGACAATCCAACATATGTAGCTCCTGAGAATGACGCATGGAGACATGGCAATAGTAACTCAGAAAATGAAGATGACAAGATGAGTGAAATGGTTGAGAAAAAGCTCAGATATTGGTTTGTGAAGGACGGGAAAAGAAAGAGAACACCGAAGACATCCCCAAATGTGCCTATTCCTAAAGTGTCACCACCTAAGATTGTTGTTAAGGGGCCTTCTGTAGAACCGCAACGAAAGTTGGTTGATGATCCAGTTATTGATCCAACAGAGTTGATAAAGCAAGGAGCTGATATTCTTAACATGTCATATGATGATTATCTTAAAAAGAATGAAGAAGTTGCTGCTCAAAAGGATCAAAGTGCAAGTGTTCAAGTTGAAAGCATGAAAGAAAAGAAACCTGAAAGTGTTAAGCAAAAGGAACCAGAAGGTGTTGCTCACACTGATTCTAGTGATGATGCTGATGATGAGTCTACAGAGACAGAACCAGAGATTGATATGTCACAGGTTGGTCGTGGAAAGGTTCAAATGAAAAAGAACCCTCAGAAGAGAAGAAAAGGTTCTGATGAAGAGGACTCTACTTACTTACCACCTGATGATGAGAAAAAGAAACAAAGAAGGAAACGTAAGGCTGTTCAGACTGGAGTTCTTCCTAGAAGTGTCAGAGCAAGGAAAGGGTCTGCACCAGCTCAAAGAGATCAAAGTAGAAAGAGTGAGAAACACGTGGAAACTTCTAAGGTCTTGAAACAGCTAAAGATCAACATGTTGAAGTTCCTAAAGAACCAGAGGTGCAAAATGTTGAAAAGCCTGAGGTTGAGGTTCAAAAGAATGTTGATGATGACGTTGAAATTGAAATCATAAATGAAAGAGCTGCTACACAACCACCACCACCTCCAGAAAGTCAACAAGTTCTTGAATCTTCATAGCCTAAGAAAATGGTTCTTCCCGATCCATTCGCAGGCTTTCCAAATGTTCGAGGAGAACTCAAAGATGATTTTATTCTTGGTGATGAATTTGATATGTTTCATGATGCGTCGGTCAAAGCTCTGGAGAAGAAAGTGAGTATTCTAGAGAAAGAAAAAGCTAAGGCTGAAGCTGATCGAGATGAGTTAAAGAGGCAGCTTGAAGAGTTGATGAAAGAAATGAAGAGATAAAAACTGTTATGATCAAACAAGCTAAGAAGTTAAAGAAAATGGAAGGTGATGTTGAGGATAATTTAAAGCGTTTTGATGTTCTACAATCAGAAATCTCAGAACTGCATGTGAAGAATGTGAAGTTGAATGATATAAACAAGACACTAAATCAGCTAATAAGTGAACTTCATGAAGCGTCGGCAAATGAGTTCAAGGCAATGAAGTTAGAAATGGAAGCAATGAAGGCTGACAAAGCAATGAAGGATGAACAACTTGCTATGTTATATACAGTGATGGAAAGTCATTTGGGAATCGATGTTCATTCTGTCTACAACAACATTGAGATAAAAAAGGCCGAAGAGCGAAGGATTAAAAGAGAAAGAAGGTTGGCTGAGGTAGCAACACAAAGAAAGTTGTAATCATTGAGACTCAAGAAGCTGGTGGATCTTCGAGTCAAGCTGACGTTGTGATGATTAATGCTGAAGTAGATCCTACGGGATTTGTGCTTGTTGGTGAGTCTTCTCCTCTATCTTATATCTATGAAGACATTATTCGCCTTGTTAAAGTTGAACAACGAAAAAGAAAGTCAAAAGATGCAGAGGTGTTATTGTTAAGATGGAAGGAAGAGGAGAAGGCAGTAGTAGAGGAAGAGAAAGAAGAGGAAGATGATGAAGAGATGGATTACTGGATGGATCAAATTGAAAACTACAATCCTTTGAATGACAAAGACGATGATGAAGATCAAGGCTCATCTGGGTTACTAATTGTGAATCCCTCAGTTCAACAGAAGATTGATGATCTTATGAATGATGAAATCAATGAACAAGAGGAGGATCAACATCAAGAGTCTTCTTCTTCTTCTTTTGGAAAACTACATGTTGACCAGGTATTCCTCACGCAACCAACTGTTATATACTTACATGCTAGATTTGAGGGGGAGTTAGAGGTGCCTAGGTCAAGGGCTGAAATGCTAGAAGAGTTAGGGTTAGACGATGGCAAATTCAAGTTTGATATTGAAGATGAGATACCATCGTCACCTGAAAAAGAGTATGAGTTTAAGTATGCGCATGAAGCAGATAAGTATAATGATAGAGTATTCGGATAGTTCAGAAGAAGATACGATCTTTAATTATTCTGGTGTTGATGAAACATTTCCGTCTCTTGCTGAAATGTTTAAAGAGCAAAATGAAGACGAAGTTAGAAGAAAGATTGTGGAAAGGATCACTACTGAAGGTGTTCCAGAAACTATTCCGAGAGAGAATCTTGTTGAAGAATGGAAGAAGTGGTACAAAGTAATGCCTAAGGAGCGTAAGTTCATAAGACCTCTACAGTACTTCACGCATGATGCCAATATTTCATGGGGTGATATTTTGTCTTGGGGTTACTTAGAACATTTACAAGTATATGCTATAAGACGGGAGCAAGGGGTTCAATATTTCGAGTTCTTGTCAGACATCAAAACCCTCCCGTGGTGGGATATTGAAGAATTGGTACAAACGAAGAATATCAAGCAGTTTTACTATGGCTTGGATGTAAAACAGCATGATCAGCACTTGTGGGATTACATAAAGCAGCAAGCTAAAGCAAGATTTCTAGATTGGAAGCCTCAATATCCAAAACAAATTGTCACAATCTTGGAGTCAGGAGAGAAAGATATCACGTTGGATATCAAGCCACCTAGATGTTTGAAGAATATGTCGCTACGTGCAATGGAACAAGATTTCTATGAAGAATTTCAAGGGTGGTTGTATAATAAAAGCACAACAGAAGCGGTAATCTCTCTATTTGACAAGTCCACTAGAAAATCTAGAAGGATCAGCGTGTTGGATCCTATGTGGCTGGTGAACTGCTCGAAGAAGGATATCGACTGTTTATTCTATAACAAGATCGTGTATGAGAAGCGAGATAAAGTTTAAGCGATGCAGTATCAGAAAATAGTGGATGTGTGGTTTGCAAAAGACATCAACTCCGGCAGGTATTAGAAGTCTAAATGGAGAGACTTGGAGATTGATGAATTCCTGAAGAAGTACAAGCGCGAACAGAAATTCAAGGCGATTGCTGAAAAAGTTGCAAGGATCGGAAGGTATAAACTGATGAGACCACCGCCAACTGACTAGACACCTATCGAAAAAGAGGAAAACAAGATCCCACGTTGGGTTAGGAAGCGTGACAGTGATCCAGAGTATAGAAAGTACTGGAATGAAGTTGGTAGGCCGCTCAGACGTAAGATGCTTGAAGAAAAGGCAGAAAAGAGAAGGAAGAGAGCTAATGAGAGAAGGCGCAGCAGGAAGACTGAATAAAGACTATGCAGGAAGGAACTACAACTACATCCAAGGGGGAGTCTGTTAGTACATATGTATGTAGCTTCCGTTTGCATCGAGTCTTGTATATTTTATGTTGTGTATGTAATTTTGTATGTGGGGATCACCATCCGATCGGGTGACACTTATCACCTCCCTGGTTGTTGCCTATAAATAGCTAGCTTGTGTTAGTCATTTAGAACTTTTGCTGAACTTGTAAGGAACCTCTGTCAGTCCGAGATTCTACCGGAGCTACTGTACTTTCACAATCATTCTAATAGAAATCAGACGAGATTAAACGTTGAATCTGTTGTTGTTGATTCTGTGACATAATCAAGGGATTCCACACCGTGATCCTGATCGATCAAACCACGTTCCAAACGAACAGATCCTGATCAACAAGTCCTAACTTCAGCGATGAATCGATCGTAATAGCCCGCCAATCCGAGTAACGAACGAACATCGGATGGTGATTTTGGAGTAACCCAGCTCTTAACAGCTTCGATCTTCGCGGGGTCGACATGAATACCTTGACTATTGACGAAGTGACCGAGGAATTGAACCTCCTCCAGCCAAAATTCAGACTTGGAGAACTTGGCATAGAGTCGATTCCCTTGGAGTAACTCGAGAACCAAACGTAGATGTTGCGCGTATTCGGTTTTCGATTTCGAATAGATAAGGATATCATCAATGAACACGTTGACGAAGCGGTCAAGAAATGGTTTACACACGCGATTCATCAAATCCATGAAAACCGCGGGTGCATTGGTTAAACCAAAGGGCATTACGATGAATTCATAATGGCCATAGCGGGTTCGGAAAGCGGTTTTCGGTATATCTTCCTCCTGGATGCGTAACTGGTGATAACCTGAGCGTAAATCGATTTTCGAGAAACATGTAGCACCTTGCAATTGATCAAACAAATCATCAATTCGAGGCAGGGGATAACGATTCTTGATCGTCAGCTTATTCAACTCCCTATAGTCGATGCACATCCGGAACGACCCGTCCTTCTTTTTGACGAAAAGAACTGGCGCGCCCCAAGGAGAGGTGCTAGGGCGAATGAAGCCTTTGTCAAGTAATTCCTGGAGTTGACTCGAGAGCTCGCGCATTTCGGACGGAGCGAGACAATAAGGAGATTTGGCAACAGGGTTGGCTCCAGGAATGAGGTCAATACAAAAATCAATATCGCGACTCGGGGGTAAACCAGGTAGATCATCAGGAAAAACGTTGGGAAATTCGCAAACCACCGGGACATCTTTCACTAATGTCTTTCCTTTCTTTTCCTCTTACGCTACTACAATGTTTGCCAAGAAAGCTCTGTATTCCTTTCAGAGATACTTGCTTGCCAGGATACACGACATGAGTTTGAGACCTTTCGAAGGAGTTTCGCCATACACACGAAGTTGATCACCATTAGCGTGCGAGAAGCGAATCATCTTATCGAAACAAACAACTTCAGCACGATTTTCATGAAGAAAATCCATGCCTACTATGATGTCAAAACTACTGAGCTGCATCGGAATAAGGTCGATAGGAAAGATGTGATTGTTGAGTTCGAGAGTACAATCACGAAGAACAGAATTGACAGTGACGGTTCTTCCAGTGGCAACTTCAACATCGAACGTCGAGGGGAGATGGGTGCGCTTACGATTAAGGAGCTTTTCGAATTCAAACGATACAAAACAGTTATCGGCTCCAGTATCAAATAAACACGAAGCATATATACCATTCACAAGAAACGTACCATTAACCACATTGTTGTCTGCTTGAGCCTGGTGTGCATTGATGTTAAAGGCACGGCCGCGGGCTGCTAGCTGCTGTTGCTGGGGCTGCTGCTGTCGTGCCTCTTGCTTCACCACTCGATTCGGACACATGTTTGCGAAGTGGTTGGGGTCACCACACGTAAAGCAAGCTCTAGCGTGGATCACGGGTGCAGGAGCTGATTGTTGGCCTTAAGGAGCAGGAAGTAGAGCTTGTTGAGCAGGAGTTTGACGTGGACCAGTACGGCAGTTGGCGGTGAAGTGGCCGTACATATTGCAGTGCACACAGTATCTGCAAGCGATTCCCACTGGGTGGTGATAAGTACAAGTAGGGTAAGCCGGGTGAGGACCAGTGTATGCATGCTTTGCCGGCAGTGCATGGGTGACCGGTGCCGCTACCTTACGGTGCTGAGGCTGCGGTTGAGTGGGTACAGCTTGGAGACGACCAGCAGCTGTGACAGCGCAATTTTTGCTACTATTGTTGTTGTTCTTCCTCTTGCAATGGGAGGACTTTGAAGATTGCGGAGCGGCAGCGGGTTCAGCGGTGGGAGCAGCGGTGGCTTGATGGAGATTCTTGGAGGCCTTATCAAAGTAACCAGCCTTGACTCGCTTGTTGTTGATCTCAGCAGCGAGTAAGAAGGTTTCCTCAATAGTTGTCATCTTTGCAGCTTGAATGAAATCAGCCACGCAATCCAGAAGAGCACGGATATACTTCTTGATGGTGATTTTGGGCGTAGTAACTTGGCCTGGACAGATTATGCTTAGCTGCTTGAAGCGAGCAGTTAAACCAGCGTTGTCGCCATCCGTTTGTTTGATGTGCCAAAACTCATCCTCCAACTTTTGAAGGTCGTGGGGAGGGCAAAACTCTTTCATAATTAAGTCCTTCAACTCGTCCCATGTTAGCCCGTAAGCTGCATCATTTCCGTGCTTGTTTCTCTCGGCAGTCCACCAGTCCATAGCCCTGGACTGGAAAACGGCGGTGGCGTTAACTGTGCGGAGATTATCAGGACAGCCGCTTTGGCGCAGGGTGACTTCAATAGAATCAAACCATTGAAACATGGCTGTAGGTCCATCTTCTCCGGTGAATTCTTTGGGGCCGCAGGCTTTGAACTGCTTGAAGCTAGAAGTAGACTTAGGAGCATCAGTCCTGGACTCTACAGAAGACTTGCTAGCGTTTTCATTCAGCTCACTAACAATTTGCGGGATAACTTTCGCCATCTGCTTAGCGACGAGAGAAGCAATGCATTTGTCATCATGGTTGTAGCGAGCTGAGCGGGAGTGAAACGATCCAACTGACGACATTGTCTGCAACAGACATCGCCATAGGACTCAAACACAATTTTGATTAATCCTAGCATAGTCTAGCGGATTCACCCAAAGCTACTTTATAAAGCACAGGAGCACGTTTACACATAGGCACATATTCACACAGGCACGTAATCACATAAGCATATAAGCACGTAGGGCACAGAAGCATGTAAACCACATAAACCACATTATATTTTGCACGTATTCACCTAACATATTTTGCACGTATTAACCTATCATCCAAAGCCCGCGAGTTCGAGAATAGCAATTGCGATTAGCGAGTACACAGCGAGTAGCATAGCGAGTAGTATAGCATAAGCGAGTCGACATAGCATGCGATTTGATAACGTTTTGAGATAGATGTGCATTGCGAATTGTGTGTGTTGATCAAAGCGAACAGCGAAAAGCGTATAAATCACCAAAAATCAGAACATATAAACAAGTAAAATCCACATAAATCACATAAAATCCCACATAAAACGACAAATATCAGAGTCAGCAGTTGCGGGCTCAGAATCGAAAACACATAAAATCAGCGATTGCGAGCTTGAAATCGAAAATGGATTGTCTAAGGCTTGATAGACATTGACTAACCAGAGTGATTCGACTATTCTCAAGGACTTCAAGTATACGTTTTGGCCTAATAGACTATGTCATGGTGAATGGCACGCATCCTTTCGGTTATATACGCACTCGAGCCGTTGGAATCCATCGAGACTTTGGCGAGAGTTTTGTAAAATCAAAATAGAGAACGGAACGAGACATCAAGGTTTGGATTTCACCCCTAACTTAGCGACTTCATTCCTGTTTGTGTGATAGAATCATGAGATTGAGGGATAAATCTGCGTCGAAGTACGGATTTCACTCCTGATTCAACGCAAATTCTTTTGTTTATAGTAAAAATGCGGGTCGAACAAGCGATTTTCACACCTAATCTCGATCTAATCACTCGTTCGTTTTCGAAAATAGTGCAGTACGCCTACCTTAGGAAAGGCAGTGTGATAGTATAGCGTGATTGCAAGTCGATCGAATAATAGCAATAGGCTCGTGCGGAACCCTTAACGGGTTCGTACAAGGCGGTCTGTTGGTACTTAGACTATAGACTAGGTCATTTCTAAGACATCGACCAGGACTAGGTCGAGTCTTGCCTAATTCCCTATAGTTATGGCTCTGATACCAATCTGTCACACCCCAACCGATGACGGAAACATCGGGGCATGGCACTGAGCGAAACAGATTGTCCAAGAGAAATTCCATAACAACTAAATTATCGGATAGTTAATATTATGTCCCATACCATAACCCATCAAGCAAATCAATTATTACAAACATATATATCTCTAGACAAATCATTGTTCTGACAACTCAGATTAAATAAATAAATTGTCTTTATTTCTAGACTCTCATTCCTACTCGGTTCCACAAAAGCAGGTAAAGCACAACATCCTAAGCACCTGTCACATAAGTTAAAATAAAGTCAATACACATAGTGTAAAGGTGAGCATACAAGTTTGATAGTATAATAGAGTTCGAAATCGTTTACCCATAACCAACATGTAACATGTAACAAAGTGAAAGCTAGTAGGTTATCGACAGAGAAATATGCACAGACGTGACTGCGATTTGTAGAATGCGCAACACATATCCCCACTGGGATACGTGAAGTAAAGCCCTTAACAACCCCTGTCCACGACAGGTGCTGAGTCCAAACTATAGTACTATCGTTGCTAAGCTGTCAGGCAACAATCACTATTTTAACATAACATACAAGCATTCATCGAATAACACGTAGCATGCAATAACGGTCAGCGTATAAATAGTGTTCGCGTTGTGTGTCGATTGTGTTTTGAATAAGTAACGTATGTAACACCCAAAAGTGCGTAAAGCAAAAAGGGTTCGAGTATACTCACAGATAGCGTTTAAGTTAATAAACACTGTCTTGGATTGAAAGGAGGAGCGTTGAGAGATTAGCCTGAATAGTTAACGATAGCATAAGCGAAAAATGGCGCGATAAACAGTGCAAAGTAAACAAGTGTCGAGTGGTAATCCGATTGGATGGCAATCCGATCGGATGGTCATTCGATCGGATATCAATCCATTCCGAGGGTCATCTGATCGGATGGCCATTCGGTCGAATTAACAATCGTTTGGGGATGATGTGTTTGTGTACGATGGTTTTGAAGTTTTTTTTGTAGCATTTTGAAAACAGAGGAGTATCTCTACCCTTCAGGTCGATCGATCGAACGGTCGTTCGATCGGGTAGCGATCCGACCGGCGAGACATTTCTAGTGAGAACAAGTTCACAGCAGGATGGTCACCCAATCGGATGGTCTTCCGATCGGATAGCAATCCATTAGAACTGATGACCTTTGAAAATTTATGAAAATGATTAAGTGTTGAAGATCCAAGTGTCCACTGATCGGATGGTCGTTCGATCGGATGACAATCCAATCGGACGGCAATCCGTTCAACATTTAGTTTGTTTGAAAACTTGAAAATGTTTAAGTGTTGAACGTCAAGTGCAATCCGATCGGATGGCAATCCGTCCCAACGAATCTGATCGTCTTGACTTGATTATTTTGAAAGTTTGCGGTTTGCTCGAGACGGTATGATAACGTTTTAAACAATGGAACCTCGTCAAGTCCCAAGTCGTCCGATCAAACAGGAATCACCCAAATCCGATCACTTCACTAGTTCGTGACGGTTGTTCATTTTTAATCCGAAATCGGTTGTCTCTTTGATAGAAACCAGATCTCAGACTGATGCTTCACTAAGAAATGAGTAGAAGACCTGAATGAGCTCCGATTCTATCGGTTTTGAGTGCATTGAGTGTAAAAGAGTTGAAAGAAAGTTGGAAAAGCTTTTTTCAATCATTTTAACCTTGAAAATGTTTAGATCTATGCGAAATCGTTATGAATTCATGTGGAAATCCTTCAGATCTGAGTTGTTCTTGGTGGAATGAAGCCAAACCTTGAAGTTCATAAGAACTCCATGATGACATCACCCTAGAACACCTCAAATCCGCTGATTTCACGGACAAATGTTAAGATTCAAAGATGAAAATGATGAAGAAGTGCGTGTAGATCATAGAAGTACAAGATTTGAGTTGAAAACTTGCAAGAATCGCGAGAAATCGAGAGAAAAGTAAGCTTGAGCGCTGGTCAGACGAGAGGGGGCTTGTGATGTGACATGGGGTATTTATAGGTTGCCAAAAGAGGAATGTAAGGTGCAAGTGTCTGATAGCTCACCGATCGGATGACACTTCGATCGGATGGCAATCCGAGTCGGATGGCCATTCGATCGAACGGTCATTCGATCGAGTGGCTCCGACGAGTTGCGTTTCGACGTTTCTTTTCGCGTGTTGAGCGTCGCGATGCGTTGAGCGTGTTTCGATTAAGCGATGCGATAGTTTAATAATAACCACACAAATACTATATCTAACATACAATCATCCTGATTAATTAGTGTTTAGCGTTTGCGATTCGATTGCGTTGCGATAGAGTTGCGATTGCGTTTCGATTAATCACCACAAACATAAAGTAAACATACACAAGTAACACATAAATAACACACACACATAAAATAATATTCAGAGTCTATCAGTCAAGTTGCGAATGCGATTGTGATGCGATTAGCGACAAAGCGATGAAACATGCGATAAACATCGATTAAACCTCGATTATTAATAGATACTTCACATAATACAACTAAAGAGATTAAATAAAAGAATTCAATTACAAGTCAAGTAAGTCAAATCAGTAGTTAAGCAAGGAGTGACAGATCGCAATTAGCAATCTTTTCTTCCTTTGACTTTGACTTTGACTTTCGTAACACGGGGTGTTACAAACCGTGCCATATATATATTTATAGGGTAGGGATCAAGAGTGAACAATGTTAATTTTGTGAACAAAAATGAACAGATCCTGGCCATTGGATGAGGAGATCTTGATTTTAGGATTTAAATGATTTTTTTAATTAATAAAAACAAAAAAACTGATTTACAATAACTGCATAAGGGTACAATCGTAGTTAATTGTTAACAAAATCCATTGAAACCCACGTTCTAATAATCAATTTACCCAGAAGATGAATACATTGCATCTTTGATCTCCCTCTTTCAATGGCGATTTCTGCAAGCGTTATATCAAGGTATCGTTGAATAGTGTATTATTCCTGAAATCATTATGTATAATACTTGTTTATACACACGAATCCCCTTTCTCCAAAATCTAGGGTTTATTTTGGTATTTCTAATCAGCCGTTTGGTAGTGTATTCTTTTCGATTTGGTAGTGTATTATTCTTATTTATATAGATTGTAATCTGATTGTAGTTGTTGGGCGAAAGTTATTGTATTTTTCTGCCCTTATGTCTCGAAATCGTTTCACTATTAAGCTATGGCTTAGTTTACTGTGTATAATGAACTGATTGGATGTGTATTTGTTCAAACTACATCATGTAATTGTGTATTTTTGTCGATTTTAAAATCCTGATCGAATTTATACGTATACCCTCTTCATGTGTGTATATCGGTATTGTGAAATCCATTCTAATTAAAATTTGGATTTACTTTGTTGTGTATGAAGAAAGGGGTATATGTGTATTTGGACTGATTACATAATGTAGCATCTTGATTTTTTGTGTATTTGTGCCAGTATATAGAAATCTTATATTTGTTGTGTATGAAGAAAGAAGTATATGTGTATTTGGACTGATTACATAGTGTATCATCCTGATCTTTTGTGTATTTCTGCCAGTATTTTAAAAACTTGTAGTTAGTTTTTTTTTTTTGCTCAATCGATTTCATTGTGTATTAAAAATGTTTTGTTCTGAGCTTTTTAAGTAATACACATGTGTCTAAATAATACAAATGTTTTGTACTGAGATTTCATTGTGATATATGTTAACTTAACAGTTACTATACACATGTGTAAGCGATGAAATACACATGTGTATAAAAGTTGAGAAAATTGATATGTACATATTTTTAGGTGTTGCAAATGCATTGGTTTGTTTTTCACCAAGTTAAATTGTCTGCAGAAAGATGTAATTGTAAAATACCTGAAGCATGTTTGTCATCCACGATGCTATGAGATTAAAGCTCGCGAACCTGTTTGTAACGCCTTCGTCCTTGAACTTTTAGCTATTGTCAGATTTAGTCCCTATACTATGCGATTCTTGACACTTCTGACTGTCACACCCCCAAAATCCACACGCAGAGTATCACCGCTTGGAGGCGTGACTGACCAGGACCAAGCCACCAATCATATTGAATAAGCATGTAAGTAGTATATAAAAATCCAACACAATACAATTGGTGTTCAAAACAAAACATAATTAAGTGTATAGCGGAAGCATAATTGTGAAAACCCAACACAAGTATTAAGTTCAATAGTATGATAAATGTTTTAACATGGCATAAGTCTATCCTTGTTCCACAACGACTGCGCCTCCCTGTGCAAGCTCCATGAGTACCTATGGTCCTGCAAGGCATGTAACAACGAGTCAACAACAAAGTTGAGCGAGTTCACAGTTGGTTGTTTAGTTATAGCATTCGTTTCGTAAATCATACGTTCGTTTTGTAAACCATGTATCGTATTAATTCGTATCGCGGTCTCCCAGATATGTTTGCGAAGATTAGTGGGGGCTTCCCATGTGTATCGTATTAATTTGTATCGCGGTTTCCCAAACATGTGTGCGATGATTAGTGGGGGCTTCCCATGTTGTATGTTACTAGACTAGTCGTATCCGTACGTGCCCTTCTTAATCCAAGGACCGTAGCAAGTATGAGTGTACGTAGGTTTTACGTACGTGCCCTTCAATTCGAGGACAGTAGTAAGTATGAGTGTACGTAGGTTTTACGTACGTGCCCTTTCCAACCCGAGGACAGTGAAAAGTAGTTTAATAGTAATGATAGTACGAGTAGTTATTCAATCCCATTCCCAACCCACCGGGAATCCCATGCCTTAGGAGTGTGAACTCACCTTGGTTTGCTCGGTATGCTAGACTATGTGCTCACAAGAAATCAGTCAAGTCCTAAAGTTAAGCACGTATACACAATCAGTTTTCGTCCGTAACGATTCACATGCAATCTATGTCACAAAGTGTGCTTAGGCAATCATTAACAAGTAGTACATAACAGTTATTTCATGTTCTTACAATTCGTGTTTCACGTAATTGAGTTTTCAGTCTATTCTAACATGGATTATCAATTAACAGGTTTAACAGAGTTAACATGCAACAGAATTAACATATCAACAGAGCTATCATTCTAACAGAGTTAACATGCTAACAGGGTTGACATACTAACATAGTTAATAAACTTTACAGAGTTAATAAACTCAACTCAGATAGTAGACTAAACAAGGTTACAGTTGTCACACACTTAGACGATATCACATGTATCAAAGTCACTTGTTTGGCAAAATCCCTTATTTGGCGAAAACACGTAAGACGAAGACACTTGGGACGAAAACCCTATACAGGCGAAATCACATTTGACGAAAACCCAAGGGTTTTCGTCGGACATAAGGTTTGGCGAAAACACCTTGTGTTTTCGTCTGGTTGCTGTGTTGTGTTTTCGTCTGGAACATCATCATCATCAGTAACAGTTACATGCGACGGAACCCTAATCATTACTACACTACAAGATACAATCATTCAATCAGATTAGACCGTACAAATCATCAGATCACTCATGAACAGGCATAGCACAAGCAATCCTAACATCAGATTATCATACAATCATCAGACCATTCATGAAAGGCACAACATAATGACATAGCATCGGACTATAAGCATCCTTATCATACCAATCAATTCAAATCATATGCTCATAATCATTACCCACTAACAGTGAATATCCATGATGTCAACAATTAGCTAAGTGATTTCAATCAAAAGAATCATAAATAACAGATCACTAACCTAAGTAGAAAAGGTGGTACTTCGATCGACGTATGGGACTCGATTGTTCAAAACTGCCGTCGAGTTTCAAAGAGGAGCGAGAGAGAGGATGAAAGGTGTCTAGGGTTTCTTTGTCAGTTCTCGTTTTCGTGCATAGGTTAAAACAAATTCTTATTCAATCGTTACTGGGCCAAAGCCCATGAGTTGACTTCGCCGATCAGTAGTGGACGAAAACACTTAAGTGTTTTCGCCACAAGAGTGTTTTCGGGTGGCGGGTATTTTCGTGGGTAAGGGTTTTCGGCAAAGACTCGAACATTTTCTTTAAATATATATACTATCATACTATCAATACACAAAACATATATAACATAACAATCACAATACGATTTAACATATTACAAACGTGTACAGTTGTGAAACAAACAAGTCGTGTAAACAAACAACCTAAACAATTAACGTGCAATTAATGCGAAGATGGAATCTTGGAAACTCGAGTTGTCACACTGACCCTTGTGGATCTTTATGAATCTTATGGATACTTGATACTTAATTCTATGAAGCTAGATTCTTGAAACTTGATTCTTGATGCTTAACTCTAGAAACTTGATTCTTGATACTTAATACTATGATTCTTGACTCTTGATACTTAAATACTATGATTCTTGATACTTGATTCTTGAGGATTGATTCTTGATACTTGATACTTGGAAACTAGATTTTTGATTCTTGATACTTGGTGCTTGACTCTTGACTCTTGAGACTCGTGAAACTTGAGACTTGGTTGAACGAGAGACTGGAGACTTGTCACTGGGGGAATCTATGAAACTTGGAAACTTCGTGTTAATGCTATAATCTAGTTATGTGATACTATTACAAATAATATGCAATGTAATGCTTAATCTAAGTCGCAAAATGAACCAATGGCGGGAAAGTGGAAAGGACGGGATTGACCGAATGCCACTCCGATCGGATGACCATCACATCATTCATCACTGATGTGACAGCCTCCTTCGACCAGACATACGCTCTCCCACTTTTCTTCCATTTCTCGGTGATTTCGGTATGTTTTACACTAGATACTTGTACAACTTTGATCTATGCACTATTCTCTACATGATTCTTCTTTGAAATCATACTTTTCATCGTGAAATCTCTAAGATTTGAGCTCTTGAGGATGACGTCATCATGGCGGTTTGTACAAACCATTGTGTGATGTCATTCCGGTCAAGATCTAGCTCAGATCTAAGGAATTTCATGTGATTCTACACCGAATCATTACTAAATCTAGACTTTTTTTAGTTAAAAACTCATGTTTCCTTCATCTGTCTTGAACTTTCTACTTTAAACGGTGGAATCCGGACCCAAACGGGCTGTAGACTTGATGATTAGTCTGGAGTCGGCTTGGAAATGGATTATCGCTGGAGAAGATGGCCGGAGTATAGATTCCGACATAAACACCGTCAAGAACAGACACCTGAACGGGCGGGGTGATTCCCATTCGATCAAACATGGCTGAACATTGATGTGTTTACCATTGTCGCAATACGTACCATGCTGTCACCATTAAAATCGAAACTTGGAAACTTTAGAAGGTTGCAAAAGAAACAAGGTCATGACAATCGAACGGTCATCCGATCGAAGTGCCATGAGTCTTACAACCTTCAAACACTTGAACTATTTTTGAATCAGAAACTTGAACTCTGAAACTTGCACATGAAGGGTCATTCAACCGAACGGCCATCTAATCGGATGACCATCCGATCGAAAGACCTGGTTTGAACACTTGGTGTAAAAAGTTGAACTTATGGAAACTCAAACTTGGATCGAATGACCATTCGATCGAATGGCCATCCGTATGGATGACCATCCGATCAGATGGCGGTCCGTCCCACTCACTTATGTCATCTGACCGGATGGCCATCCGATCAGATGACTGATCCTACACTTTGCACAAATCTCGTTGTTCTACTCGACACTTATCTATTGTAATCTAATCAGGCTAATCCTAAGGGCTCCCTTTGATCCAATAACAGTTAAACTATTAAGCAATCACTGTGAGTGTCGAAACCCCCAATCCCAAATCCCCAGGAACGGGCGGCCGCGAGCCAGTTTCGGTGGTATTGCGTATTTGTCTAATTTGGCAGCGGAAATTACATCAGGACCGTAGTTAGGAAATATTTTATCAGAGTAAAACCACCATATTTTATATAAATAAACACATTGGGATGAAACCCACATTTTCATTACAAACTGATTTATAGGGATAAATCCCATTATATTGAAATAAAATGCCTTCTTTATTTAGGTAACTTTTATAGCCACTTTTCCAAGCCTTCAGTGCTGTCCAGCTGGCTTCTAATTGGCTTTCATATTGTGTTATGTGAAACGCGTTTTAAAAACATTTGTCAGTGGGAAATACTGGTGAGTGAATCCCAGTTTAATCAAGAAACATTAATTTAATTTAAACAGTATTGAGAGCAATTACAATGTTTATATCTACCCAATTACTCATTCAGTACTGTCAATCCTGACTGGTGGGTCATATTACACATTGGCTAACTCTTCGTCCAATGGTAACGTGTTCCACATTTTGTATACAAAACCCCAACATACCGGAAGTAATCGTAGAATTACAAAGACTCAATCACTGCTAAATTGCATTGTAAAATAGTTAAGGTTTTGTAAAAACTGTTTACAAAAAGGAGATTACTCACATTGCTGTCTTAGATTATCCTTTAGGGTTTCCTGAGAATTATCTATAATTTACACAAATGCACACGTGTTAGTATAATAACTCATTTTAACATTAGTAATACCGTCCCCGAGACGACATTCCAACGACTACGTCAGGCAGAACCACGACAGCCGTTACGGAACCCTAGATCAATCGGGCAGCGTATCTAATACGTATCCAGGGGTTATAATACTTACAACGGAGAAGAACTTCGCTAATTAGGGGGTATTAGACCCGAGTATAATGTATACTACGTAGATTTGAGAGAAAGAAAGACAATTTGAATGATTTCGACTGAAGTCCGATGGCCTGCTTATATAGGGCCACATTTCAAGTTTTACGCGGCCCGCGTAAATGTAGACAAGGGCCTACGCGGCCCGCGTTGAACCCAGGTCAACGCATAGGTGATCCGGGTCACTACCTAGCCTCGCCACGATGATGAAACGTGTCATCACCGGGCTGCGCCACCTTTTTGATCTCACGCGGCCCGCGTAAGACCTTTAAGAAGTCTATGCGGCCCGCGACAACTTAAAAACTTGATTTTTAATTATTTTTTATAATATTTAGGGTATTCGGGGTCCGTTTTCACGTATGGGGTGTATTTTGGGACATATTGGGATATTTTAAAATATATTATGTAGGATCGAGTAGCGACCCGAACGAGTCGTTCAGAAGAGCTCTAATCTGTTTCAGAGGCGGAAACTAAGAAACAGACGTGAAAAACAGCTTATTTCACTATTAATCGTCTTGTATATTGATTAAAATCAGTTTACAGATCAAACGACGCTTCGGCAGCAGTTCGGTACCGGAACAATGAGTGTTACAAATGAATTCGCTTGAAAGGTATATATAGGAGTTGAGATTTCGCTTGAGGGTGTCAGATGCCATTTCAAGCGAAATCACACATGATGATTTCGCTTGAACATGTCACATGTCCTCTTCAAGCGAAATTACCACAAATATGCCTAAAACCTTCCTATTTTCTCGTACAACGCGTCCTGATCTAACAATTCTAATACTAGACTTGATACAAGAGGAAGTCGACATACGTATGCACTAACAGACTCCCCCTCGGATGTTGACGAGTCTTAAGTGTAGAGTCTTCAACGTCTTCAGTCTTTATCAGTCATCGAGCTTCCAGAATCTTGATCGGGCTCTTGACTCTCTCCAATTTCTTCTTTCTCTAGTATTGCCCAAAAACACACCCTGGCTCTACTTAGCTTCTCTTGATCTCTTAAGTTCATCAGCATCAGCAATCTCAGGATCAGAACCTGGTTCTTTGACATTCAGACATCCCCTCAACTTGTACTGGGAACGCAGTCTGGCTATTTTCAGGTTCAAGCATCGCAACCAGACTTTCCTGCAAATCCTCTACCCAAAACATAAGTTCTATAAAAGATAAGATATACCAATTCTAGAAACCTTGTTAACCACTTTAAAACACAATCTGAACAAAATGATATATCATGTAAGTCACTGATGAACCACTTGAATGAATATCATTTTCATTTCAAACATCTTCAAACAAACTTTCCCAAACCTGTTCATCATGTTCAACACTCGGAATTTTGAAAATCAGCTCTCCAACACCAGTTGTCGAAAATCTTTTGAATTTTTCAAAATTTATGCTAAAACACTCCGAAAATCTTTTTGGATTTTAGAATATAACAAAAATACAGTAAAGAACTATTTACATACAATATTTTTGTGAGTTTGCGTAAGAGGATCATATCAGTTTTTGAGACCAATCACCAACACCGTTAAGCTTTAATCATTTTAAGTTTTAAACGATTCACTTAGATTGTCAGTATACTGATCCACTTAAATTTTCACACAAAGTTCAACTGTTTCGAGATACGAGATTAATGTCTTAATCACTTAAACTTATTCGCGTGTCCCACCTCAGAATATACTCCCATATCCAGATCCCAATATTCAGTCTTACAGGTGAGTATACCTAGATGATATCTGTAAGGGGTTAAATTGCGAAGGCCGTGAGAGCTCAGGTCAGAACTTCCGTTCAGCAGAGAGATGACGGCTCGACTTTAGGTAGGTCCCCTTTAGAGGATCTTTTTTACAACAACATTAATTAGCAATTCTATTGTCTCATCATTTATGCTGAGGGCGGCGCTATTTTTCAAGCAAGCGTAAAGTATTCTCCGGGGACTAGGCCATTGCTTCCGCATTATCAGAAGTCCCGGGATAATACCCCAGATATCACTAAGCATAAAGACCTAGTATCTCAGAAAGAGGGGTCCTTCAAACAAGATTTCGGGGGTTACCCATATATCCAAGAGATGTTACCCACGATATAAGCAAGTTTGAATTTAGGTTTATATCTCGTCATAATCTACTAAATGTGCAAAAACCTACTGGCATATCACCAGTGAGACCGTTTATCACTATTTAACTTTCCAATTCTTTAGCATGCCGTGATCGTCCACTGATGTACTATCATTTCCTCTTTTATACAACAAAACTCATTTTTTGAATTTATCATGTTTTTGGCTTTTTCATATTTTCTAATGTTTTTGGATTTTCTGTGAAATTTTTTACTCCCTCTAAAATGCAAACACATTTTAGGAAATTTGAAAACAAACTGCACAAGGTAAAGTGACAACTGATATCAAATCACTTCAAATCGCCATCCACTTGGCATAAACAATCAGAACTCCCCCTTACAACAAACTATTTTCCCATTGTGATTTCAAAATACTTAAGTTTGTTTTAATCAAATGGTTTTTCCGGAAAATAAGTTTTGTTGATTTTCAAACCACTTGTAGGTTAGGGGATAAACTCATCATTTTGTTCTCCAAAATACCACTTGTAAGTATGGTCCAATCAAGTTCAACTTAATGACCTTGATTAACCATTTGAAGATGAAAACCTTCTTCAACCACTTGCAGGTTCACTCACCAACCATCCCATTTGAAAATCAAAATATAACAATATAAAGATATCACCTGTAGATTTACCAAACAAACTTTTCATGAATAATGTCGATTCCTGCTCCACTCTTACCAACCTGGGAGCTCCGGCAAGTCAGGAATTTATGGTGAAAATGCTGTCACCCAAGCCTGACCAGCCTTGGGTGATGATGGTACACACCTATCCCACCAACATTTTGATTTGTAAAATTCTTTTGCACCCTTAACCTTCCCATCAACCATTTTCCCAAAAATATGTTTAACCTTTCCATTAAAAGCCTTTTCAGTATCAAATTCTTTGTTACCAGCAAAGAATTGACCTGAAATCTCAACTCTACCTTTTGATTTCAGATGATCTTTTGTCAAAGGCGGAAAGTTTTCCTCGTTCAACTCAGGAACGGAATTATCAACCTTTTTCTCAACACATGACTCCTCTGATTTTATGGAATCAGATTCATTGTCAGAATTTCTTTCAGATTTTACAACCCATTTTTGTTTGTTTAAATCAACTCTTCTTTTGTAAAAACGTTTTGAACTTTCACCTTCTTCGGAAATTGAATTTTCAAACACTTTCGATTTCTCAGTTGATTGTTTCTTCTCAAAGACAAGTTTTTCTTTCAGTTTTGAGTTAGAAGTAACTTCCTGTTTTGTGTTGTTGGACTGTTGGCAATTCCAAGCAATATGTCCAACTTTTTGGCACTTAAAGCAAGTTCTTCTGTCAAATCTTTGACCAAATTTCTTCACATTCTTTTTTACTTGAGCAAGAAACTCTTGATTTGATTGCTTCCAGAACGGTTTCTTCTGCTCATCTTCAGAACTTCCTCCTGAAACAAATTTTGTTTTTGGTTTATAATTTTTCTCATTTTTATAATTTTCTGAAGAACTAAAACCAAGACCTTGTTTTTTGAAATTACCGTTGTGGTTTGGTTTCTTTTGATAACCAGAACCAGAACCGTAACCCTTTTTCTTGTTCAATCTCTATTGAACTCTTGAAGTGTATTTTTTAGGTTTTTCAGCAAAATTTAAATCTTTTATTTCAGAAATATTAATTTCTGTCAATTTGAAAACCTATTTGATCATTTCAGTTTTGACACTTCTTATTGGAAATTCTTCATCAGAATATAATTTGTCTGAATCATTCAAAGTATAAGCCACTTTGACTGATCCGTCATTCAAATTAGATTTTGATAACAAGAATTCTTTATTGTAAACTCGTTTCTCCTGTGAACTCGGACTCTTTTCTGATGAACTCGAACTTTCAGACTTAGACTCCGACTTAGACTCTTCATCCATATCCAACACCTGATCAACAACTTTCTTTAATAACTTAGACTCATGATCAGTGTCAGACGCTGTGAATGTAACATCAATATTGTCTGGTAATTCATCAATGATTTCAGACTTTAACTTGATGTTGACTGCCTTTTTTAGATGCTCCTCGTTAGGATTCCTTGGAGAATAACTTTCAAGGATCGGGGGCGGACATCTGTTATACTTGACACTTTGTTTCTTACCAGTATCAGTATCGTCAGTCTTTTTCTCCATGAATGCTTCAAGACCTGCCACAGTAGGATAAACACGATCAATCAAATAATCACAAGTAGTATAACTCAACAGTAATCGTTTAATCCTTTCACTCTCAATCTTTTCAAGTTCCAACTCCTTTTTCAGCTTAGCACAGTCTTCGATATACTCATTGATGACGCTCTGCTTTGTCATTAAAGTTGCATTCATCTTCATCTGAGCAGTTTCAACTTCTAAATTTGTCTTTTTTAAACTATCAACTGTTCTGTTCAGCACATCATAAGACTCCTTCACATACTTCACATCAGACAATAAATCTTCTTTAATCTTCTCAAGTTCAGAAATCTTCTTATCTTTCTCCTCACAAACTTGGCAAGATTCTAAACATTTCAAACATGGTTTTTCAACTTCAACCATCTTTTCAACTATCTTTTCAACTTCAACAACTTTCTCAACTTCAACAATCTTTTCTACCTCGACGATTTCCTCAACTTTGACCAGTTTTTCAACTTCGACTACTTTTTCAACCTCAACAATCTTCTCCACCACTTTCTCCACTGCAACGATTTTCTCTACTACTTTTTCAGTTGCTGGTTCAACATTCGCTTCTCCAGCTTCTGTCTTTGTCTTTTCATCAGCTAGCCTTCTTACTGCTTCCAGCTCTTTCTTCAATCTGGCAATCTTCTTCTGATTCAGCATCTCCATTTTATCTGCAAAAAACAAATTAAAACTAGTAGGATCTATGCCTTTTCTAGCTTTGTTGAGATGTTCTTCCTCATCATCAGTATCCACATCACTTCCAAGATCAGGAAAAATCGGGATTCTTTTCTCACTAGTCTCATCTTCACCCAGAATTCTAGCAACAAGACCTGATCCTGGTGGAATGTATTTATCCCAACTGAACCCTTCAGCAACAAATTCATTATCTTGATCAATGATACCAAAATAAGCTTTTTTATTCGTATCTTCGATCATTTTCCTTTTGTCATCCACAATTGGCCGAGCATGTGCAGTTTGTGGTTCCTTTTGTTGAGTAATCTGATGAAAAATTGATTTCTGATAATAATTGTTCTTTTCTTGATTCCCGGTTGCTTCTTGGTTTTTGCATTCTCGTTTAAAATGACCTTTTCCTTTGCAACGAAAACAGGTAACCTTTGATTTGTCAAAACCCAAAGGAGAAGTAGCCATTCCTCGAAACTCATCTCTGCCAGTAATTTGTTGAAACTTTTCTACTCTCCTACAAGCACTAGCCAAACACCACTTCACATCCATCAACTCAAGTTCCTCTGCATCAATTTGGTCATAATCTTCTTTTGTAAGCATCGGATTTCCAATCTTGCCAGCAATCAAACTCTCATAAGATTCCAACATAGCAACGAGTGATGCCATGTGTTGCTTGGCTATTTCTGGAGACAAATTCTGACCATTTTGAATATTCAAAGTGACGTTGCATTGAAGATTTGTTGACTTCTGTTGTTGAGAACTTGATGTTGTATGATTCGGATCAAAACTTGAATATGAAGATGAAGATCCACCACTCTGTGTCACATTACTATTTTTTGATCCAAATGAGCTGTCAGCACTAAAACCAGTTTGTATCTTTGGGCTAGAACTGGGGGTAGCCTCAAATTTGTTTCCTCGGTAATACAGACTGACATCTTGTTTAGCATTTGGATTTGTCATGATTGCAGTTTTCTGAATATCCAACTCATGCTCTTCAATCTTCTGAATAAACTGTGCCAGATTCATATTCTCAGACTTTCTCATGTGTTTCACAATCATCAAATATGTTCCCCATTTCTGCTATGGTAGTGCATCAGCAAGTTTATCCACCCATTCTTCATCATCTTTCTTTATATCCAATATTCCGATTTCCAAAACCAGATGACAATATCTATTAATAGTCTGCTTCGTTGTTTCGTGATCGAATGCTACAAACATATCAAATGATTTCTTCAGTAATGCCTTTCTGTTCTTGATCATATCTGCACTTCCTTTAAATTTTTGAATCAATGCATTCCAAATCGATCTAGCAGTACCCTCATGCTGAAGTAAAACAAAGATATCTTCCTTAATTGCTTGTTGAAGAATACTGATCATCATTTTCTCACTTGTATATTTCAATTTGTCAGCTTCCGTAAAATCACAAAATCCCTTTTCAAGCCCACGTTCGTTTTTCGGTTTCTCATAATCTTTCTCCAACGCACACCACGCGTCAAACTTGTAAGCTTGCACCCAGTTCTCAAATCGATTCTGCCATCCTTTAAAATCTTCGATGTACATAATTTTTGGCGGTTTCTGGTGAGTTCCCGTTTCATTCTCACTGTACAATGTTTCAGCAGCAGTAACAGGAGCAACTGGTGTAGCAAAAGCATTGTAAAAATCCTCGTCCATGTTTCGGAATAATTTTTTACAAAAATACAAATCTCAAACAAAATACTGATTCAAGCGAAATAACTGTCTCAAGCGAAACTACAATCTGAAGCGGAATCAACCTGAAGCAAAAACCATGATTTCGCTTGACCCACCACAATTTCAAGCGAAATAATGTCTTGAAGCAAAATAGCAGATTTCGCTTGAAGCAACTCAAGCGAAACAACCCTTCTGAAGCGAAATCAACGAATTCAAGCGGAATCCGGTCAAAAATTCAAGCGAAATACCGTATTTCAAGCGGAATCTCAAGCTAATCTCGCTTGAAAGCTGCTGACATCATCACAATTCGACCTGTTTTCAAGCGGAATAAGGTATTTTTACCAGTTTTAAGCCGAATTAATGTCCAATTATTTCAAAGATTACTTAAAACACATTTTTGACCACAATATGTGAAATTTAGAACTTTTTGACCGTGAAAACAGTTTCAATTTCAAAAAGAAGGTGTAGAAGTCAGAAAATGAAGCTGTTTTGGCAAGAACTCTTCTTCCTGAGCTCTGATACCACTTGTAGGATCGAGTAGCGACCCGAACGAGTCGTTCAGAAGAGCTCTAATCTGTTTCAGAGGCGGAAACTAGGAAACAGACGTGAAAAACAACTTATTTCACTATTAATCGTCTTGTATATTGATTAAAATCAGTTTACAGATCAAACGACGCTTCGGCAGCAGTTCGGTACCGGAACAATGAGGGTTACAAATGAATTCGCTTGAAAGGTATATATAGGGGTTGAGATTTCGCTTGAGGGTGTCAGATGCCATTTCAAGCGAAATCACACATGATGATTTCGCTTGAACATGTCACATGTCATCTTCAAGCGAAATTACCACAAATATGCCTAAAACCTTCCTATTTTCTCGTACAACGCGTCCTGATCTAACAATTCTAATACTAGACTCGATACAAGACGAAGTCGACAGACGTATGCACTAACATATTAGGGTGTCAGAAATATTTCGAGGGTGTCGGTTTTCTTGAGGGTTGTTATATCCTCCCCACCTTGTTTTAGAGCTCGTCCTCGAGATCTACTGGAACAAGTGTGGATATTTTCTTTGCATTTCTGATTCAAGCTCCCATGTGTACTCAGGTCCTCTTTTGGAGTCCCACTTCACTTTGACCAGAACTAATCTCATATACTTGAGGTTCCTAACTTTCCTGTCTTCAATCTGTAGAGGCCTTTCTACAAACTTGAGTTGTTCATTTACCTCTATATCCTTAAGAGGTACTACTAGTGATTCATCAGCTAAACACTTTTTGAGATTAGATACATGAAACACATCATGTACTCCTGCCATTTCCTCTGGCGGTTGTAGCTGATAGGCTACAGGTCCTATTCTTCTAACAATCTCAAAAGGTCCAACATACCTGGGACTTAGCTTTCCCCGTTTGATGAATCTTACTACTCCTTTCCAAGGAGAGACTTTTAATAATACTTTATCTCCTACTTGAAATTCCAAGGATTTGCGTCTGTTATCAGCATAACTCTTTTGTCTGTCACGTGCTGCTTTCAGTCGTTCTTTGACTTGAATGATTTTGTCAGTTGTCTCTTGCACTATCTCAGGTCCAGATAGTTGCTTTTCCCCAATTTCTGCCCAACAGACTGGGGTTCGGCACTTTCGTCCATAAAGTGCTTCGAATGGTGCATCATTGATACTTGTGTGATAACTATTATTATAAGAAAATTCTATTAAAGGTAAATGATCGTCCCAATTACCTCCAAAATCAATTACACAAGCTCTAAGCATGTCTTCCATCGTCTGAATTGTTCTTTCGCTTTGTCCGTCTGTTTGAGGATGATAAGCTGTGCTTAGATTTAACTTGGTTCCCATTGCTTTTTGGAAACTTGACCAAAAATGAGAGGTAAAACGGCTATCCCTATCAGAAACAATTGATAAAGGTATTCCATGTAAAGAAACAATTTCATTTACATATAATTTACATAATTGTTCCATACTGAAAGTTTCTTTCATTGGTAGGAAATGGTTAGCCTATCTACAATCACCCAGATTGTATCATTACCTTTTCTTGTTTTGGGTAATTTGGTAACAAAATCCATTGTTATTAATTCCCATTTCCATACTGGCATTTCTAACTGTTGCAGAAATCCTGAGGGTTTCTGGTGTTCAGATTTAACTTGTGAACAAGTTAAACATTTAGAAACATAGGCTGTTGTGTCCTTTTTCATTCCTATCCACCAGAAAATCTTTCTTAAATCCTGGTACATCTTATCATTTCATGGATGCATCGTATACTTAGACTTATGGGCTTCTTCTAATATACGATGACGTAGGTTTCCTAATTTAGGTATCCACATTCTCTTCTTATGGAATCTCCAAATTCCATCTGTTCCTTGCTCTAATTCCTTAAGCATACCTTTTAATTTTTCAGTATCATCCTTGATTACTGATTCTTGTGCTTTTCTGATTTGATCATTTAAATCTACTTGTAGATTTAATTTAAGAGAACGCACCCTTTTTGGCTTTTCATGATACTTTCGACTTAAAGCATCTGCCACTACATTTGTTTTTCCTTCATGATATTGGATATCACAATCATAATCACTAAGCATTTCCATCCAGCGTCTTTGTCTCATATTCAACTCCTTTTGCCTGAAAACATACCTTAAACTTTTATGATTAGTGAATATGGTAAATTTACTACCATAAAGATAATGTCTCCAAATCTTAAGGGCAAAAATTATAGCTCCTAATTCTAGATCATGGGTTGAATAATTCTCTTCATGATTCTTAAGTTGTTTAGATGCATAAGCTATAACCTTTTGACGTTGCATCAACACACATCCGTAACCTAACTTAGAAGCGTCACAATAAACTACTAAATCTTCAGTTCCTTCTGGTAACGCTAATATGAGTGCATGGGTTAATTTTTGCTTAAGAATTCTAAATGCTTCTTCTTGCTTTGGTCCCCATTCAAACTTGTTGGACCTTGTTGAAACCCTAAACAGTCAGTATAAGGTAGTTCATCATTGAATACAGAGGCGGAATCAAAGTAAACAATATCACGACAGCTCGGATCCTTTTAACTTCTTTCTATTACTGATTTCCAATCTTTACAAGTATTTCTGTATGAATTTTGACAGAGTTTCGACACCTACACCAAGACCTGTTTCCGCTCCAACTGTTACAAATGACAACAGCCGAACCCTATTTATAGATGCCCTGATTCCGCTCCTACTTACATATACATTACGAGCGGAATCACTAAAGACCATCAGGAGCGGAATCAACAAGTTTAACAGGAGCGGAATTAACTTGAAGACCTAGTTGGAGCGAAATCATAAACATAACCTAATTTCTGATTTCGCTTCTAATGACACTTATGTCATTTAGAGCGAAATTACATGTTTAAACCTCTAAACTTGATTTCCAACTCCGAATAACCTATCTTAACCTAAGACTCACTAAAGACGTAGTCATCAGACATTCAATGCACCAACAGACTCCCCCTTGGATGTTGACGAAGTCTTTAGCATTGAGTCTTCAGTCTTTGTCTCTTTTCAACTCTGTCTTCTCATTGCAAAAACTCTTTCTTCACATAATTCAGAAACTCAATCTAGCTCTATCTTCTATCTCCCCTTTGACTGTTGATACAGAAATCTAGACTCCCCCTTTCACAGACTCCCCCTCTCGGAATGCTAGGGTTCTAATTCTGGTTCAAACTTTTGCATTATCATTGCCATGGGGATTCCTGTAAAATCTCTACCCAAAAATAAGATATATGATAATAATAGTTTTAATCCAAAACTTACCTTTTAATCTTCAGTGTTAGAAATCCACTTAAGTATTCAGGTTCAAATTAATGACCCTGATTACTCAATTTATCTACCAAGTCCAATTTAATGACCTTGGTTGATCTGAGACAAATCACACTGACATTTTGTTCAATTTGATTTTCTGAAAATTACAAGTTTCAAATTAATGAACTTGCTTTAACTTTTCAATATCTCAAACTTATCAAGATTAGCTCACGACTCATTCTCCAGTCCAGAAATCTCCTGCATCTGCTTTCAATCTTTCGAATCTGAAGATCAAATCTCCACTTTAGTTTGTCAAAAATAAAGCAGAAATGAAAAATCTTTTTGGATTTTTAATAAAGCTTCTAAACTAGAAATGAAATACAGAACTAAAATGCAATAAAAGTAAACTATTTACAAACATATTTTTGACGAGCGTGTTAGGGAATCATATCAGCTATTCGACAAATCACAAGTACCGTTAAGCTTTGATTACATACTCAGAATTAAACAATTCGCTTAGATTGTCGATATACTGATCCACTTTAAATTTTCACACAAATTTCAATCTGTCCAGGATACGGATTTAGTATTTTAGAGACTTAAACTTATACATGTGTCCCACCTCTTGAATATACTCCCGTATCCAGATCCCAATATTCAGTCTTACAGGCAATTATAACACGAATGATATCTGTAAGGGGTTAATAATTTATGTAGAATCATGAGAGTTCAGGTCAGAACTACCGTTCAGCAGAGAGATCATGACTCAACTTGGGTGTGTCCCCTTTAGAGGATCTTTTTTACAACAGCATTGCTAAGCAATTTTATTTCCTTATCATATATGCTGAGGGTGATGCTATGTTTCAAGCATTGCGAAAAGTATTATTCGAGGACTAGGTCAGAACTTCCATTCAGCAGAAGTCCCGGAATAATACCCCAGATATCACTGAGTATAAAAACCTAGTATATCAGAAAAAGGAATCTTTCAAACGAGATTTCAGGGGTTACCTATATATCCAAGTAGTGTTCCCCATGAAATAAGCAAGTAAAGATTTAAGTTTATATCCCGAACAAACCTACTAAATGTGCAAAAACCTATCGGCATATCATCAGAAAGACTGTTTAATGCATTTAAAACATTCCATTTCTTTAGCATACCGTGACTGTCAAGCCGATGTACTATCATTTTCCCTTTTTACACAAGCTCTTTTTCTGGTTTTCTATTGTTTTTGGATTTTGAAAATATCTCATGTTTTTGTATTTTTGTCATTTTTTATTGTTTTTGTATTTTCTGAAAAATTACCCTATACTCCCCCTAAATACCAAAACATGTAAAAAAATTCGACAAACCATTACAGATTGCTTCTCAACATCATCTACAATGTCACCTTCATCAACGCCAATGATCTCCTCCAACACCGATAAAAGCTTCATACCATTCAGTTTTAGCAAATATTGAAAACGTGTTTTATCAAATGCTTTGGTATGTAAATCAGCTTTTTGTTCGTCAGTGTGGATTTTCTCAATTCGTATCAACTTCTTCTCGAAACAATCGCGAATGAAGTGATGATGAATCTCTATATGTTTCGTTTTAGCGTGATATACTGGATTTTTAGTAATGTTAATTGCTGCCTCATTATCAACAAAGATAGGGGTGTTTAGAAATTGCAAACCGTAGTCGCGCATCTGTTGCTGGATCCACAAGATCTGTGAGCAGCAACTGCTAGCAGATACATACTCCGCTTCACATGTGGATAAAGCCACAGAGGTTTGATTTTTTCATTGCCAAGTGACCAATCTTGATCTGAAAAACTGGCACCCTGCAGTTGTTGATTTAGCATTAACTTTGCAGCATCCGAAATCGGAATTGGAATAACCTTCGAGCATGAAATCGCCTTCTCTTGGATACCATAACCCCAATGATGGAGTTCCTTTCAGGTAGCGCAATATCCTTTTCACAATCACCATATGCGAAGCTCTCGGGTTAGACTGAAATCTTGCTGCGAGGCAGGTTGGGTACATGAAATCGGGTCTTGAAGCTGTCAAATACATCAGCGATCCGATCATGGAGCGATACATCGTTTCATCTACCTTCTCTACGGTGAGATCAGGGTTTATCCCATGATTCGTTGCTAATGGGGTGGAAGCTGGAGTAGAACCTGACATCCCGAATTTCTCCAAGATATCATGAACGTACTTCGTTTGATGTATGAAAATTCCTTTGGGTAGTTGATCAACCTACAATCCCAAAAAGAATTTCATCTCACCCATCGATGACATTTCGAATTTCTGCTTCATAACACGTTCAAAATCTTTGCATAGATCCTCATTTGTTGACCCAAATATGATGTCGTCCACGTATATCTGAACAATCAGAAGATGTCCGTCGACCTCTTTAGTGAAGAGAGTGGCATCCACTTTTCCACGGATGAAGCTATTGGCTAGTAGGTGTTGAGACAATGTCTCGTACCAAGCTCTCGGTGCCTGGTGTAAACCATACAGCGCTTTGTCTAGCAAGTAGACCTTGTCTTTGTGAAGTGGATCGGTGAAGCCCGGTGGCTGACCGACATAAACCTCCTCTTTAACCTTCCCGTAAAGAAACGCCGATTTTACATCTAGCTGATAAACTTTGAAGTTTTTCCATGACGCAAATGCTAGGAAGATTCTGATAGCTTCTAGTCGAGCTACAGGAGCATACACTTCGGTAAAATCTATCCCCTCCTGTTGACTGAAACCCTGGACTACGAGTCGAGCTTTGTTGCGAACCACAACTCCTCTATCGTCTCTCTTACACTTGAACACCCACTTAGTGTTTATCTTCCTCTGACCATCTGGCAAATCCACTAACTTCCACACTCCCAACTTTTCGAATTGGCTCAGTTCCTCCTGCATTGCATTGACCCAAGAATCTTTAGTAAGCGCCTCTTTGTAAGTCCTTGGTTCAACCTGCGAGATAAAACAACTCAATGAGAATTCAGTTTGCAAAGGAGCAACTGTTGTATAGAAACATGTAAGCCCTTTATCAATCTGTCTTCGAGTGCGAACGCCAGTTTGCAATTCTCCAATGATCAATTCCTCTGGATGATATGAAAGAGTTCGTGGCATTACTTCGCCTGGAACATCTACATCACCTTCCAGATTAGTAACATTCTGATTTGCATCTTGTTCACTGACTGGGTTTATTTGACTTGAGATCTGAATTTGCTCCCCCTCAGAATCTGAATCACCACGATCAAATACTGGCATGTTCTCAGATTCTTGATTATCATTCTGTGCCGACTGATTATCTTGAGCAACTTCATTTTGTTGGACATCATCATGTTCTTCAGCATTACTTGGACCTTCTTCATCGACATTTGATACTCGTCGCGATCTTCTTGAATACTCAGCTAGGAACCTTTCTTGCGATTCTTCATACTCTCTTAGAATATCCAACTCATCAAAGAAATCCTCTTCTTCTTCCTTTTCTTCTTCCAGGTCAAACGAATCCCACAATTTATCGTAATTAAAACGCCATGAGTCACCGGGATTTTGAGGCGGTATAGTATACCCCTGACACTCAACATGTTGTGCTTCGATGATCTGCTTCATGCTTGGAACAAAAACACGTCTTTGTGGACTTGAATAACCCACAAATATTCCTTCGATACTCTTTGGACCAAATTTACCAAAAGGCTCTAGAACTGTACAAGGAGACCCAAACGGTTCTAAAAACTTCAGGTTCGGTTTGCGGTTATTGATCAACTCAAAGCATGTCTTGTTGAATTTCTTCACAGTGAGAACCCGGTTGAGTGTATAGCATGCGGCGGAAACTGCTTCTGCCCAAAAATTTATCGGTAACTTTGAATCAGCAAGCATTGTTCTGGCCGTTTCAATTAGCGTCCAGTTTTTACGTTCTGCAACTCCATTCTGCTGCGGAGTGTACGGAGCACTAAACTCATGCAATATACCTCTTTCATCACAATATTCTTCCATCTTGTTGTTCTTGAACTCAGTACCATTATCACTTCTAATTCTTCTGATACGCATTTGGTACAGATTTTCAATCTTTCTGAACAACGCCATTAAACTATCAAACGTTTCATCTTTCAACTTCAAGAATGATACCCACGAAAATCTGGAATAATCATCAGTAACCACAAGACAGTAGAGATCCCCTGTAATACTTTTGACGTTTACTGGACCAAACAGATCCATATGTAGTCTCTCTAACGGTCTGGAAACTGAATTGACTTGCTTTTTAGGGTGTGACTTTTTCTTCTGCTTGCCTTTAATGCAACTAATGCACTCCCCTTCCAGATGAAAACCTTTGATATTAACTCCAAGAACTAAATCATTGTGCACCAAGTGATTCATTTTTCTAAGATGTATATGCCCCATCTTCCGGTGCCACAACTTCGATTCTTTCTCTGTTGCTCTAGACACAAAACAATGAGCCTGACCCGTGGTTGTAGTAGCTACGCTCATGTCCAACACGTACAGATCATTGACTCTAGGTGCCCGCATGATAATCCATTCTTCAGGGATAACAAATCCTGGCTTCAAGATCAAACATTCTTTGTCTGTGAAGTGAGTGGTATACATCCTGTCACAAATCTGTGAGATGCTTAGCAGATTATTCTCCAGCTCAGCAATGTAATTAACTCTCTCAAACGTAACAATCCCATTAGATAACGTTCCTTCACCAACAATTCTACCACCTTGATTTCCTGCAAATCCCACGTAACCTCCATTGAAATTTCTAACATCATACAACAATGCAGTCTTTCCTGTCATATGTCGAGACGCTCCGCTATCCATAATCCATCTTGAAATAGCTCTCGGAAGTTCCTGCACATATCACAACCAATTCAATAAAGATGCCGATTCATGCTTCACAATTATCAACTAGGAAGCTCCGGCAAGTCCAAAATTTTTAAGGAGATTTTGATGCCACCCAAGCCTCTTTTGACTCGGGTAACTTGACTTTAATGTGAGTTTTAGCAGTGTAAAGTGGCGGAAAATTTTTATCATTCATTTTCAAGCTTTCATCTGATCCAGCCTCAACCTTTTTGTATAAGAAAAACTCATCTATTTTAAGTTGACCGGTTGATTGATTTTTCTTTTGAACATTCTTCTTCTCTGGTGGAGTAGAAGATTGTTTCTCCAGCTTTTCATAATAATCCAAAGAAACATCCATCTTTACCGGTGTGGTAGAAGACGATTGTTTTTCCAACACTGAAACCTTTGGTTTTTCAACAACTTTTGGCTTCCATGTTTGTTGAGATGATGTAACCCGTTTGTAAAATTTGTCATTTTTAGTTACCACATTCTTAATAGGTTCAATTTTGACTTTTGTTTTCTCATTTTTCAAAATTTTCTCAACAACCATTGGAGCTTTTCCTTTTGCATCAACCTTCTTCTGTCGATTCTCAACAACTTCAGTCTTAGGCTTGGAGTTGGTGCAATTTCTTGCAATGTGACCAACTTTGTTGCATCTAAAACATGTACGAGTATCAACTACCCGACTTGTGCCTTCAGACTGAGGTTGTGAAGCCCTCTTCGCAAAAAAATCTTCATTTGATTTTGAAAAGATTTCATTTTCCTCATCAGAAAGTGAATTTTAACTGTTCACAAACACCTTCTTTTCAGCAAACCTTTTGTTTTGAAAATTTCTCCTTTGATAGTTCTTACCACCCTGATATCCACCCGACCAATTATTTTGATTGTTGTTATAAAACCGTGGTGGAACAACAGACTTTTTGTAGTAAGCTTTATCTTTCTCAAAATTCATTTGCCTTTTTATTTGTTTTAAACTCTTTACTTCAGACAAATCGATTTCAACCATTTTGAACACATTTGTCAATTTTGAAACATTTACATTCTCCAGAGGAAACTCAGAATCCGAATACAACTGATCCGATCCAGCCATCTTGTACATCACAAGACCCGGTTCATCACCTAAGTTGTTTTTGGACTTTTGTTTCGGAATGTATTTGTTCAAGAAACATTCATCATCTCCAGTTGAATCACTATTCAAAACACTTTCAGCTGTGCTTTTAACAATCTCTGTCTGAACACTATCATCAGATGATGAAGAAGAAAATGTAACATCAATTGAATCAGGAAGTTTCACTTCATTTTCTTCCTCAAGATTAAGCAACCCAGATTGCTTTTTCGAATAATTGTCAAGAACTGGTGGTGGAACTTGATGAAACCCAACCCCAGTTCCCTCACAATATACATCTTCGCCTGCTTTGTCTTTCCCGATGTGTTTGGGAATAATGTGTTGCAAAACAAAGCTTGCAGAGCTGTAACTGTTCAATTTCAAATTGATTCGTTCATTCTCAATCTTGACTTCTTCAAACTGAAGTTTCAATTTAGCAATCTCATCCAATTGTTTGTTGATTAATTCTTCTTTGATTCTCAAAACACATTGCAATTGGCAATTTTCTTTGTATGTTTTACCATTTCTATCATCATTATCTTTAATCGTGCTTTTAAGCTTCTCAAATTTTTCAGTGATCTGACGATTTTCAAGAACTAACTTCTCATTTTCTTTCCTAACCTTTTCTTGATCAATTTTATAAATTTCAATTTTGTTAGTTAATTCTTTTAACCGTTCAGTTGAAGCTTTCACCATTTTGTCACGATCAAGGATTTGATCCTCAACACTTCTGACTTTAGCAGTCAGATCCTCAAGCTTCTTACCTTTGAGATAAGTGTTTGTACTACAAACCTTGCATTCTTTGATGCAATTTTTGCAGTCAACATTACCACTGACCTTCTTACCTGACTCAGTCGTTGACGCGTTTGAACTGACTTGGCTTTTAGACTCAGAGACGGATTTAGAATCTACCTCAAGTGCCTTAGCAGCCAGCACCATGTCAGCCATCTTTCCCATGTTTTCAGCATTCAACTCCTGTGTCGTGTCAATGATCCCAGTGTCAATCTTCTTTGACTTCTCTTTCTCTTCTTTCTCCTTCTTCTCTTTCTCTTCATCTTCTCCACTTCCCCACCATTTCTTCTGCCAATAATCATCTTCAATTTTATACTCTTGGATTATGGTTTCCACATCAAGAGAGTTATGATCAACATCAATGTTTCCATAGGGGTCAAGATAACACTCTCTGTCTGGATCCCATCACTTTGCTCTTTTTGCCTCAGAAAAGATACCAGATATTCTGATCAATTTGTTCGTGGCTAACATCCTTCTGTAATTATACTTCTGTTCTTCAGTTCTGTTATCTTTCCAAGGAATAGGTTCAGTTTTTGCCATGAAAGCATATCCAACCGCATCCTCTTCAGGTAACAACTCACTCCAGTCGTAACCTTCATCATCGTGAATCACCGCAAGAGCTCTAGATTTTTCTTTGTTATCTTCAATCTGTTTCATTCTTGGCGGCTCCGATTTGTTCTGATGATATATTCCCTTCTTGTAGTGGTCTTCTCTAAATGGGTTTTCAGACTCATCAGCATTCGCGTTTCTGCATTCATGCTTAAAGTGACCTTTCTGTTTGCACTTGAAGCATGTCACCTTGGATTTATCAAAGCCCAACTTGGTAGATGGTCCACCAATTGACTTCTTCCCAGTTATCTCCATGAAACGCTGTGCTCGACGAACTGCACTGGCCATACACCACCTTATGTCGATTAGTTCCATCTCCTCAGGATCTATCTGATCATAATCTTCTTTTGTCAGGTTGGTGTTGCCTATCTTCCCTGCTACAAGAATTTCATAAGATTCTAGCACAGATGCTAGGAAAACCATTTGTTGTTTGGCAGACTCCTCGCTGAAGTTCTGAGCATTCTTTAAGTCTACAGTGATGTTGCATTGAAATAAGTTCTTTGCATCAGACTGGTTTGAATTTGATGAAGACCCACTGTGATATCCACTGTGATAACCACTGCTTTGACTTTCTTTGCTTGTTGTGGAAACATTCTCAGCAGAAAACGCAGTCTTGGGAGATGTATTCTTTGGCATCATGCTCTTTGGATAATACAAATCCAAGTTCTGCTGGTATGATGAGTGATTGACTTTGTGCGTCTTCTTTAATTCCAACTCGTGACTCTCTAATCTCTCAATCAGCAAGTCGACTATCAACGCTTCTGGTGGCTTGATAGTATTTTTTAGCATCAAAGCATAATATTGCCAATCCATCTCATCTGGCAATGCGTCAAACAGTTTGTCGACTAGCTCTTCTCGAGAATAGGAAATTTCATGTCTCGCCAGTTCCAGCTTTAGATGCCCAAACCTCTCAATCATTTTACAAACTGATTCATTCTTTAAACACCCAAACAAATCAAACTCTTTTCTAAGTAGTTTCTTTTTGTTTTTCACAATTTCTTCGCTTCCTATACATTTGTTTTTCAATTTGTTCCAGAGATCTGTAGCACTAGAGTATTCGATCAAAGATATTATATCTTCTCTGACGGACTGAAACAGCAAAGCAATACATTTTTGCTCAGCAACAAACGATTCTATTTCATCAGGTGTTGTTAAGGTTTCGCCACTTTTGCCTCCATTATTGTAACCATTTTTTAGACTCTTCCAGCTGGGAAAAGCAAAGGCCATCAACCAATCTTCAAATTTATTTGCCCACCGATTGTATTCTTCGATAGCCATCAACTTCGGGGGTTTGTTATAAGTTCCGAAAGCACTTTCAACCTCCAATGCATCCGATAACTTTTTCTTTGGAGTGTTCTCATTGGTGTTACTAGAAGATGTATCATTTCCTCCGTCTCCAGCAAACGCATACATGTCATAAAACGGATTGAACTCATCCATCTTGTACCTGAAACAAAATCAGCAAACACTTAGAAAAATTTTCGAAGTTTTGACAAACAGCTAATTCAAGCGGAATCAGCTTTAGAACGAAATCACAGAAGATGTTCGAGCGAAATCAGCTTTAGTCTGATTTCGAGTGGAATCAGATGATACGTTTCATGCGGAATCAGACTTGTTCTGATTACGAGCGAAATCATGTAGGATCGGTTTTGACACCGTACGATTGCGTAACGAACGTTCGACGTGCGGAATCCGTGAACGTGCGTGACCGAACACACAAGAACGTACTAATAACGTGATTCTATTGAATAAGATGATGTGTACAAAGCCGAGAATCACGTGGGAGAACTTTCTCTCTCTAGACTTTCTCTCTCTAAGATTAGATCTCCTAAACCTCCAAATGAGCAAAAAGTCTTAAACTCTAACACTAACTCCTCTATTTATAGGCTAAGGGATATAAGGATTTTTCCTTATTTACAAGTTTGCCACCTTGCCCTTTTTAACTAGATATTACAATAAAATGCTAGAATTCTTCTGTTTCTGCTACGGACTAGATTGACGAAGACGATAGACACATAATGCACTAACAAAACTTAATGGATTTACAGGTTAATTTAGTTAAAGGAATGGCTATTCTAGAGAAATTTTGAATAAACCTTCTATAATATCCGGCCAATCCTAAGAAACTTCTAACCTCTATTGGTGACTCAGGGGTTTTCCATTTGGTTATCGCCTCGATTTTTGTGGGATACACATGAATTCCTTCATGATTGACTAAGTGTCCAAGAAACTGTACTTGTTCTAACCAAAACTCGCACTTTGAAAATTTAGCATAAAGCTTTTCCTTTCTTAATAGACTTAAAGTGCGTGCAAATGCCTTGCATGTTCCTCTTTACTTTTAGAAAAAATAAGAATATCATCTATAAAGACAATTATGAATTTATCCAAATATGGCTTACATATTCGGTTCATCATGTCCATAAATGCATCTGGGGCATTGGTTAAACCAAATGGCATGACAGTAAATTCATAATGACCATACCTTGTTCTAAATGTGGTCTTAGGAATATCCTCTTCCTATACCTTTAATTGATGATATCCTGATCTTAAATTGATTTTAGAGAAAAATCGAGCTCCTTACAGTTGGTCGAACAGATCATCGATTCTTGGTAATGGGTACCGATTCTTAACCGTGACCTTGTTCAATTCACGGTAATCAATGCACATACGCATCGATCCGTCCTTCTTTTTAACGAATAAAATCGGAGCTCCCCACGGTGACGAGCTTAGCTGTATGAATCCCATCTCTAATAATTCATCTAACTGTTTCTTTAGTTCCTGCATTTCAGCGAGTGCCAAACGGTAGGGTGCTTTGGCAATTGGTGCTGTTCCTGGTAACAGATGGATTCTGAATTCGATTTCGCTGTCCGGCGGTAGTCCTGGTAATTCCTCAGGGAATGCATCTGAAAACTGAGACACTACTGTAATGTCTTTTAGTTCTTTTCCTTTAGTGTTAGTGATTATGGAAATCAAATACACTAATGATCCTTTTCTTATATAACTTGCAGTTTTCATCACAGAGATGAATTTTGTAGATCTAGATGGCTTATCTCCTTTAATTGTGATCATTTTACCTTTTGGTGAATTTACATGGATTGACTTTTGATCACATAGAATACTGGCTTTATTGGCTATTAACCAATCCATTCCTAAAACGACATCAAATTCTGCTAGATTCATGGGATAAAGGTTTGCAATAAACTTTTGATTTAAAAACTCTATTCTTGCTCCCTGCAAGATTTCAGAAATCCTAACTGTTTCTCCATTTGCTGTCTCTACTAGACATTCTTGTGGTAGTTTAGTTAATGACTGATTTAGAATTTTGCAAAACGAAGTATTAATAAAACTTTGGTTTGCACCAGAGTCAAATAATACTTTAGCAAAAACATCATTAACTAAAAATGTACCAGCTATCACGTCTGGAATCATCTTGGCTTCATCTGCAGTCAGAACGAATGCTCTAGCATTTTTAGTGTTCCTGTTGTTTGTAGCTGGAGCCAATTTCAGACAATTTGGCTTGATATGACCTTGTTCTCCGCAGTTGTAGCATATCCTGTTGTTGGCTTTCCTCCTGCAGTCTTCTTCCTTGTGACCTGATATTTTGCAGAAATTACAATATATGGAGCATTTTCCAGAATGCTCCCTTTTGCAATACTTGCAATAAGGTGGAACCTACATTCCTATGGTTAAAATTCCTAGAACGGAATTCTTGGGTAAGCCTTTGGGTTTGGTTTCTCCTCTGGTCTTCTTCCCTAGTACGGATTAACTCATCTGTCAAGGTATTTGCTAGTTCTGCAGCTTCTTCTATAATTTGGGGTCTAGCTGCCTTGACTACATGTCTAATCTCTCCAATTAATCCCTAGGTGTAACGGGAGATTAATACCGGTTCAGGTGATGCAAGGGTTGGTACGATTCTAGCATATTCAAAGAATGTGGTAGTATAACCCTCACTGTCTACTCCGGTCATTCTTAAGTTCAGAAACTTATTTGCTATATGTTCCTTTTCATTGGGAGGGCAGAATTTCCTTCCTACCATATTTTTAAATTCCTCCCATTCCATGTTATATATCCTATCACTTCCTTTTGATTGGAGGATAGTGTTCATCCATTCTAAGGCTGAGTTTTTAAACAGATTAGAAGCAAACATTATTTTGTCTTCTTCAGCACACTTGCTTATTTTTAAAACAACCTCAGTCTTTTCTATCCAGCATAGAGCTGCAATGGGTCCTTCATTGCCCGAAAATTCTATTGGTTTGCAGGACCAGAATTCTTTGTAAGAACAACCATAAGGCATGTTTCTTCTTCTTTTGGGAATGGGCACTTGAAATACAGGTCCATTGTTTACGCTGTGTTCTTGTTCAATTGGTCGCTTACTGCTATGTTTACTTTTATTATTCGCTTCTTGAACCGTTTGAATAATAAATGGCATTGCATCTATAATTCCTTGTGCCACTATGTGTTGAACGACAGTATTATCCATTTGGTTTCCATTGTTATTGACGCTTGGATTCTCATTAACCAAGTTAATGTTACTCTGGTTATCGTTATTCAGATTTCCTTGATTTCCTTCGTCGGCCATCTGAATTTTAAACAGTTACCCCGTATTAATATCACAAAATAATATTTAATATAGTTAATCACATGACACGCAATCTAGCCAAAAGCGTCGATCATTGCGACTTTACTCTATTCGTATAATATGCATCTATTACACATCAGTACTGAAATTAAAATTACAATACCAACTGAAATAAAATTACACTAATAATAGTAGGCATCCGTACACACATATTTTATTTTATTATTATCATTATTATTAATATTATTATTATTATTATTACTACTACCATCTCCACCATCACATTCATGGATATGGATTCATCCAGAAATCCATATTGCGCTCGTCATACTTCCAGACGAGTCGCTCTCCCACCTGTCTCATTCTCTCACTACTCTCTAAAATTTCCTCACCAAAGGTCCTAAGTTCTTGTACATTGTCTGCACTCATTGGGGGTGCAGGTTCTAGGACTGGGTTCGGAATCTGGGGTGCGGGTTCTTGGTATGGAGGTGTAGGTGCCTGGAATCGGAAAGGATCTTCCAAAATATCCCTAATGTATTCATCGTGGTAATAGGGATCTAAAGGGTCCAAACCTGGGTAGGCTCCTATGTTCTGCATGGGTGTGTCTTCATGTATCGGGTAGCGTTACACATAGTCCCTAACGACATCCCACCAGGGGTCGTAATTTGGGTCTAAGGGATTTGGTGCTGGTACCCTAGGTATTTCCTCTGGGTTAAAGTCATGCATCTCTACTTGGTTTCAGGGTTTTCTATCTCCATCGGTTGATCAGGAATTGGTGGTTGTGCTTGGGGTGCTATTATTTGCTCCAGATTAGGGTCAGCTGTAGTGGTTGCTAGGATGTGGATGTTGGCTATACCCCTATTTATCATATCCTGGGCATATGCATCGGTTTCTCTTTTGGCTGCTGCTAGTACTCTCTGTTCTTGTAACTTTTTCATACGTTTTCTACGCTCGTGTGCCCCTCTACTGAACCATCCCCTCTTTTTATGAGGAAATGGCTCTTCTGACAGAGCCTTAAACACGAATATTCCTTCTTCCGTATCAGCAGAGTACCCTGAGAGGGCAGGCTGAGAAGAGGCACCTTCGCTACTAGGCGAACCAGACAATTGACGGTACACGTCAGATGGTCCTTGGTCGCTCATACTGTAAACTAACAAATAGTCAAATAACACATAACAAGAAATACAATTATGCACGTATTTTCGTAATTTATTTCCTAACAGATTGTATTTTGATGTCAGCAGAACACTTCTGTGGCTGAATCAGTGGCTTAGCTCTGATACCACCTTCTGTCGCAACCCCCGATCCCAAATCCCCGGGAACGGGCGGCCGCGAGCCAGTTTTGGTGGTATTGCGTGTTTGTCTAATTTGGCAGCGGAAATTATATCAGGACCGTAGTTAGGAAATATTTTATCAGAGTAAAACCACCATATTTTATATAAATAAACACATTGGGATGAAACCCACGTTTTCATTACAAACTGATTTATAGGGATAAATCCCATTTTATTAAAATAAAATGCCTTCTTTATTTAGGTAACTTTTATAGCCACTTTTCCAAGCCTTCAGTGCTTTCCAGCTGGCTTCTAATTGGCTTTAACATTGTGTTACCTGAAACGCGTTTTAAAAACATTTGTCAGTGGGAAATACTGGTGAGTGAATCCCAGTTTAATCAAGAAACATTAATTTAATTTAAACAGTATTGAGAGCGATTACAATGTTTATATCTACCTAATTACTCATTCAGTACTGTCAATCTTGACTGGTGGGTCATATTACACATTGGCTAAATCTTCGTCCAATGGTAACGTGTTCCACATTTTGTATACAAAACCCCAACATACCGACAATAATCGTAGAATTACAAAGACTTAATCACTGCTATATTGCATTATAAAATAGTTAAGGTTTTGTAAAAACTGTTTACAAAAAGGAGATTACTCACATTGCTGTCTTAGATTATCCTTTAGGGTTTCCTGAGAATTATCTATAATTTACACAAATGCACATGTGTTAGTATAATAACCCATTTTAACATTAGTAATACCCTCCCCGAGACGGCATTCCAACGACTACGTCGGGCAGAACCACGACAGCCATTACGGAACCCTAGATCAATCGAAATACTTACAACGGAGCAGAACTTCGCTAATTAGGGGGGTATTAGACCCGAGTATAATGTATACTACGTAGATTTGAGAGAAAGAAAGACAATTTGAACGATTTCGACTGAAGTCCGATGGCCTGCTTATATAGGGCTACATTTCAAGTTTTACGCGGCCCGCATAAATGTAGACAAGGGCCTACGCGGCCCGCGTTGAACCCAGGTCAACGCGTAGGTGATCCGGGTCACTACCTAGCCTCGCTACGATGGTGACACATGTCATCACCGGGATGCGCCACCTTTTTGATCTCACGCGGCCCGCGTAAGACCTTTAAGAAGTCTACGCGGCCCGCGACAACTTAAAAACTTGATTTTTAATTATTTTTGATAATATTTAGGGTATTCGGGGTCCGTTTTCACGTATGGGATGTATTTTGGGACATATTGGGATATTTTAAAATATATTAGGGTGTCAGAAATATTTCGAGGGTGTCGGTTTTCTTGAGGGTTGTTATAGTGAGTATACTCGATCCCTTTTCGTTTTAAACTTTGGGATGCAACATGTATTCTATGAAACTTGAAACTTAATACTTTTGAATCTAAACTCTATCCTATGTGAATGTGAAACTTGTGATTCTTGATTCTTTATGCTATGTCAACGTTTAATCCCTGTGTGTAGTTCCGCCTTAACAATAGTAGCGCTATAGGAATATGCACCTCCCCATTATTCTCGGGGGTATTGTTAGGAGGATTCTATTTGCTTTCCTTGATTCTTGGGAAAGTGGTTAAAGCATCGGGACACTTGGGCTATCACTTGGACTGCGAACACTAGCATGGCTGAAACTATTTTTATCATTTACATGATGGATATGAGTCTTTTAATCTACTATGCTATATACTCAAACTTGTATACTCGCCAGTACGTTTTTGTACTGCCTTTATTTTAATACATGTTGCAGGCTGATAGGATGTTGTGATCAAGAATTTGCTAGGATGCCGCTTAGAAATACATCTAGTGAAATTAGAAACTTTTAAACAATATTTTGATGAGTTGTATTTGATACTTGTGTTTGGGTTTGTCTATGTTGTTAGACAATGTTTGAATCAGTCTAAATCTATTGAAATATCTAGTGTTATGGAAACTCATGAGCAATCTGAACGCTTAGTGCTGCGCCCCGATGTTTCCGCCATCGGTTGGGGTGTGACAGATTGGTATCAGAGCCATAACTATAGGGAATTAGGATAAGTAGGACTACTTGCCATAGTCTATAGTTCTAGGAATCTTGATTCTTATCTGTTGTTTAATTCTTATGCATTCTACCGTATCTGCTTCCTAGCAGCACATTTTCCTGCTAAACTTACATGCCTTTCCTAAGGCTGACACAACATACACTTGGATACTTTGAAAACACCGCTACGCAGTGTTTGTATTTCGCACGAGATTTGCCCTCAAGACAGGAGTGACATTCGAACCTTGTTGGGAAAATTTCCTTATTGTATTCTAATAGGTCTTATCTGCTGATAAGTACCAACGCTATTAGGGTACGAGGTTATCAAGATAGAGGTGAAACTCGGACCTCGATGACTAGTCCCACTCTTTGATTTTCTTATGTCTCACCAAAGTCTCGAAATTCCCAATCAATTAGGAACATGAAATGACCAAAAGGACGAATATCGTAGGCCTAACATCGATGGCGTATTTGTTTAAGTAAGTCGAGACACGTTGCCTCAATTCGAAAGGGGTTCGAATCACTTTGGTTAGTCACCGTTCCTCTACCCGGAACAATCCTATGTTTTATGAGCCTATCTTTTATATTATCACGATTTTTATGTGTGGTTTTAAACTTGATTCTTCGTTTATTTTGAAACTTTTTACACAAATCGCACGCATGTCCGCAATCTAAAACTCTAATTAATCTATCAAGATCGAACTAAATTTACCAAGCTTTATAATCTATGTGGGAATCTTGATCGACTATGATACTAAGTGAAGCTATCTGATGAATCTATGTGTTATTGTGGTTGCGAGACACTAAACGTAACATGGCATAGAAATACGAGACGGAAGTGACATGTCTGAAGCATGGTGGATACACCGCTGGTACTTCCTATATATAAACTTTCGTACCAAGTGCCATGCAAAACTTAGTGTTTTGCAGACCGAAGTTGAGAATGTTAAACTCTAAACTATGGGAAACAACTTGTGTAATCTATGTGTAATCTATGTGTAATCTATGCATACTCTAGCGTAATCTATGTGTAATCTACGTATGTGTTGTTTTAAGTAAGGAAATACCAAGCGTAGCCTAGCGCCGAAGACGAGGCGGATGTGGCATGTCCGAAACATGGTGGATACGCCGCTGGTACTTCCTATATATAAGTGTTTTTGGTATGTTACTGAACCTTCGTACCACGTGCTAAGTGAAGTTCGTAGTTTTGCGGACTCGGGTTGGAGTTGTTGAATCTATTTAGTTAATCTATGTGGAAGTCTTGTGAGAATGGTTGAGGTTAAGGTTATGGTTAGCGAAGCATGACACTGATGACGAGACGGACGTGGCATGATTGAAGCATGGTGGATACGCCGCTGGTACTTCCTGTTGGTCCCAGTTTGGACTTAAAAACTTCTTTTCACGTAATATGGCAAGTGATTTCAGTAGATGTTAAAAAGTGTGCGGAAATGGAAATCAGACTTTCAAGAAACAAGACCTACAGAATTATCAAGTTTATATCACTTTGAAACAAAATGGTTTACAAGGTGATTGTAAGATTATTATCTATTACAAATGAATACTTGAATTCTGAGGGTAAGAGGGCAATGGAGTTTTGTAGTATGTATTGAATGCTAAGCTTAACTCAATATCCCCTGCTTGGCGAGCCTTCTATTTATAGAAGGCTGAATACATGAATAAACATTTGTTTATTCATGTAAAAGTCCTGCATAAAGTAGCTATTTGACATATTCATTAAATCCAACAGTCAAGTTGCCTTTGTAATCATGATATCCAATAATGTCAAGTTGCTTCAGTTATTATGGCATGATAGAGCTGATTTTTAGACAAGTGGGGTACTCATTAGAATTTCTGATAAACCACTTCATAAAAAATTCTGGTGAACAAATCATCAGAAAATCTGATGATCAGAATCGTCAGAAACTGATGATATTTCATCAGAAATATCATCAGATCCATTAGAAATGACCTTCTCTGATAATCTTTTTCAGCTCTTAATCAACTTGTGATTCTTTGAAGTAGATGTTGTTCATTTCAGTTGTCCTATCCGATCTTCTTCTTGTTGTTGTCATGATTGAAAGCTGGCCATGTGTAGAGAAAAGAAGATGAGCGATTGATCGTTTGAAAATGATTTATTCAATCTGCTCTGATACCAATTGTTGGTCCCAGTTTGGACTTAAAAACTTCTTTTCACGTAATATGGCAAGTGATTTCAGTAGATGTGAAAAAGTGTGCGGAAATAGAAATTAGACTTTCAAGAAACAAGACCTACAGAATTATCAAGTTTATATCACTTTGAAACAAAATGGTTTATAAGGTGTTGTAAGATTATTATCTATTACAAATGAATACTTGAATTCTGAGGGTGAGAGGGCAATGGAGTTTTGTAGTATGTATTGAATGCTAAGCTTAACTTAATATCCTCTGCTTGGTTAGCCTTCTATTTATAGAAGGCTGAATACATGAATAAACATTTGTTTATTCATGTAAAAGTCCTACATAAAGTAGCTATTTGACATATTCATTGAATCCAATGGTCAAGTTGCCTTTGTAATCATGATATCCAATAATGTCAAGTTGCTTTGGTTATTGTGGTAGGATAGAGCTGATTTTTAGACAAGTGGGGTATTCATCAGAATTTCCGATAAACCACTTCATCAGAAATTATGGTGAACAAATCATCAGAAAATCTGATGATCAGAATCGTCAGAAACTGATGATATTTCATCAGATCCATCAGAAATGACCTTCTCTGATAATCTTCTTCTGCTCTTGATCAACTTGTGATTCTTTGAAGTAGATGTTGTTCATTTCAGTTGTCCTATCTGATCTTCTTCTTCTTGTTGTGATCTTCAGGACTGTTATCTTCTTCATAGATCAAGTTGAATATGATTTTCTTCAATACTTACAACTAATCCTTGAAAAGAAAGTTAAGACAACTAAGTTCAGAAACATTAAACATAATCAAACCAACCATTGTTCAAAACAGACAAAGATAAAATATTGTTCTCAAAAACAGAAAATTAATCTCATCAATTCATTAATTGATCTTCACTCCACTTCTGTATTTGTCTCCTGGTTTCAGCCTTTTCTTGTGGTCAATTGCCTTTTGAGTTTCCTTGTAAAGTTCTTTGTACCATCCTCTGGATTCCATCCACTTTTCAATGCAATCTTCAATTGTTTTTCTCAGTTGTTCATTATTCTTTGCCTTCTTTTTGAGCTGCTCTTGTTTCTCATTCATGCAGTTCTTTATATATTTCAGAGTTTGATTTGAATACCTGCATATTTCACTGATTCTGAACAAAGCTTCCTCATCATGAGCATCTTTGAAGACTACACACATTTCTGGTTTGTCAAAGATTGCTCTAGTTCTCACTAGTTTAGAAGGGATTTCAGCTGGAATTGTGTTGTTAGGAGGAGGTATTAGCACTTTGTTGCTGTACTCAAAATTGATACATAAATCATAGTCTGCCAGTGTAGCCCTTTTATATAACTTTTCTCCTACTCTTTTAATGCTGTCAAGATCTCTTCTGATCACAACTGAACCACTTTGGTCTTTATCAATGATATTCTTCATTTTTACTATGCCCATTGGGTGAATATCATCAGCCAGATTTCCATCAGTAACCTTTTGTTCACTATTATCTTTTCTGATCAAGGTGTATTTGTTCTGACCTTCAGTACCTAAGACACATCCTCCAGTACTTAAAGTGATGATTCTCTCAAAGAGACTATTGGATTGGTCATTGGTTTATGTAGAATTTCCCAGCTTCCCTCATTCCTGACTTGAACAATATTTTTGCTTATTGGAGAGAGTGGCCTTTTTAGGTTGTCTTCTGGACCTTTCCAGTAGTAATGATTTAGGTGTTCTTTAGGATACATGATTGTGTGTAGATCACCTTTCAGCATTTCTATTTCTTTGAGGTTTCCATCTGAATCTTCTCTCATCACTTTTCTTGGCCTTTTTGAAGAGGTTACTTCATGTTCCATTCTTCTCTTCTCTTTTGTATCTATCTTTATGCTGAATTCTGTTTCTCCTGTGAGAGCTGTGGAAGATGATTGAACTGGAATAGGTTCTTTCTGTTGGACCCTTGAAGTATCTGGCTTTGGGATGTTTGGTGGAGGACCCATGAGTAATTTTGGTCTACTAGGAGGAGGACCCATGGGTTGCTTCTGCTTTGGAGTTTCTGATTGTTTGGTTTGATCTTGTTGAGTGGCTACTGGTTGTTTGAATTGTTGTTGAGGAGTTTCTGACTCTCCTGCTGGTTTTTCTTGTGGAATTGGAGCTTTCAGTTCATGAAAATCAACTTTTGCCAGTCTGACAATATTGTACTGCAACCTCTTTACTAACAGATGAACGTCAGCAAGAGTTTGAGTATTTGATTATTCTTGTTTTTTCATTTTCTGAAATTCCAGTTTATTTTGTTCTTTCTGTGCAGACAATTCCACCATCAACATCTCAAAAGCCTCAGCCATGCTACTGTTGTTGGCTCTGAGGAACTGAATTTCTTCAAGGATTCTTCCTGAACTTGAGCTTTCCCCTGCACTTGCAACCTCAGCCATATGTTTCTTGATTTCTTGCAATTCGTTGAGAGCTTTCTTGAATTCTGATGAGCTCTCTCTGTTTTCTGATGATTCTTGTAGTTTATTGAGGGCTGCAGTGTTATCTTCTATTTGCTTCTGCACAACAATGACAGTTTCTGATAATACTTTGATGTCTGATCTTTGATTTCTGATCTCTTCCAATATCAGATCAAGTTTATCTTCTGTGGCTGTTTTCCCAGTACAAACAGCAGTTGTGTCTTCAAGTTCCTTGTGTAGTTGATCAGTTGACATAGATTCATGTCCTTGGATAATAGGAGGAACAACAGATGTTCCACCTCTAACACCAGCAGAAAACACATTCTCTGCTGTTCTGAGGTTAAGAGGATGGAAATATTCCATATTCTCTATACCCTCACCAGAAAATTGAAACACATTCAAGTTCTAGTTTTCCTCATATCCTTGAACCTTTTCAGGTTCTCCATGAGTTGTTGAGAAATTTTTAACTTTCTCATCTAGGTTTCCTTGATCAGTAGACTGATCTCCACCTGTTGTTACCACATTTTCCTCCTCAGAATCTGATTCAAAAAATGGGTCTTTGGTTCCACTCACATCTTGTCTTACAGAAACAGTGCCTCTTTGTGAAATTTCATAATTTCCTTGAATTGAATCATCATAATCACTCTCAGAATTATGAACAATATTAAGTTTAGAGTGTTGTGCACCTGTTTCTCCCATATATGAGATTTCAGCATGATGTTCTTCTGCCACAGGACTCATGTTCACATCTTGATCAGCTGGATGAGGTTCTGATTCACCTTGCTACTCCATTCTTGGTGTGCTTGACTCTTGTGCATCATGCTCCATGGGGGACACACTATCAAAAATTTCTTTGTTTTCTGGCTTCTAGCTTAACATCCTTAGGTATTCTGCTCTGCATGGTGAATCTTCTGGTATCAGATTCATCATTCTTTCTGATAGAACAGGCACATCATAATCTGACTTCCAAGACCCTACAGCAGTCCAAGGTCACATAATTTCTGTACTCCACATATTTTCTGATGCTGGAATTTCTAGGTTCCTTTCGAAAAATGCATCATAAATTATGACTGACAGAAATCTGGGAAAAGGTAGACGTGAATCTATCCTTCCAATATTAGTCAGAATTGATCTTCTGATCAGATTAAATATTTCTGTTGCAAAATCAATATTCAACCCACTAATGAGACTGAACATGATTGTCAGAATATTCATATTTATCTGATATGTACCTCCAATTTTTTATGATAAACACTTGTTTAGAATTTCCATTAACACTTGCCAGAAGGCAGGTAGCTTATTCCTCGTAAATTCATTGATTTTTGAAATCTTTGTCTTGTAACCCATTATTGCATCAAGTAGTGAAAACATATCTTCCTTTTCTAGTGCTTCTTCATAGCTTTGGCTTAAGAGTAGTTCCAAACATTCCCTTATTTTCTCCGGTGAGATTGTAATGAAGATATCTCCCCACAAATGAGCTTTTAGCTTGACTAGATTTGAGAGTTGGAGAGTTTTTACAACTTGTTGTATGAGTTTTTCTGGTACCTCTCTGGTCTTTGTGAGAACTTGAGCTATCGGACATCTGATCAGAAATTCAATTAGGATTTGACACTTTATATCATATTCTTCATTGTTGTCGTTCATCGCTTCATTGTTGCTTTTTAATGGAAGAAATTCTGCTTCGGTGATGAAAGCAACAGAGTGTTCAACTAGTGGCATATTGATGTTGATAGCAGCCATTGAGAATTGGGGTTTTTTATTCGTAAAAGGGTTTTTTTAGGGTTTTGAGTTTGAAGGTTGAAGATGGAAGTCTCTGTTTTTGAATGAAGTATTTATAGTGTTTTGAGACAGAGATCTTTGAGTGTTTTTCGTGGGTTGTTTGTATTCAAGGTGGTTAATGACACCTTAATGATGTTTTTAATCCATTTAGGAAACAATCGTTTTTCAAAACCTTTGGTTTATCTCTAATTTAATATCAATCTTTTAATGAAAATAAGAGATTTCAAGGTTTTAGCAGATAAACACTAATGTCCAACTTGCACCTTTTCTTCATTTGGGACCCCTTTTTGTTAAAAAGGCCCAATAGAAACCTTTTTGAGATTGTGTATCTTCTCAAGTTTTCCTTTTGATGATATATATCAGAAAATCTTTGAATAAAACTTAGAAAGTTGGATTTTCTTCATATTTTATCAGAATGCATTTGATTCATATATAGAAAATGAATCAACAATTTTTTTTTGAGATGAGAGGGAATTAGTAGAGTTTTGAGATTTTCACTTACATTGCAATTCTGAACTCCACATCTTTGTTCTGATTTTCAGGAAGTGTTTGTTATACAGCTTGTTCCAATCCTCAGAAAAAATATTTTGAAAGAAACTCATTTCAAAAGTTTAGTTAGTTATAAGTTTCTTTGAATCTGGTTAAAAGCAATGTTTACTAATGTTTCTTTCTGTTAATTTATCATACTCCCTGGTTGTCAAGAAACTTTTCTAATAAAAAATTGATTTTCTGATATTTTATCAGATTTTCTAGTAAGACATCAGAATTTCTAATGTTTTACTAGTCTTAATAGATTTCTTTTGTTTTACACCAGATTTTTCTTGTTTTTATCAGATTTGCTGTTTTAATTCCCCCTGGATCTATTGTCATGTTTTTGTGTTTTTTTAAGAAAAAAATAAAGCAAACTAAAATATATAAAAATAAGTAAATATCATAACAAAAACAAACAAAACAAGCAAAAAACAACTAGTCCTCCTCGAGCACGTTGTACATGCACTTCACATACAACCAAAGACAGGTTATCCGACCGGTGCGACAAGGGTAGGATCGCTGATGTTCTCTTGTAGCGCCAGCTCGGCCCTCCAAAGTCCAGCTGTCTGGTAATCACCTTGGTCACGAATCGAGCGTAGATCAGAAAAGGTTGACGATCGTGAATGTTAGCTTCTAGGTTTTTTTTTTTGTAACAATTGCCTTTTGCTTCTATATCATTCCACACGAAAAAGGGCGATTACAAAGCAATGGCAGGTAGAAAAGTTGTAAGGTTTTTCCTGTACAACTGCATGAATCACCTCCATCATCCTGTATGACAGCTCGTTGAAGTGTCCAATCTTCTAAGAGAAGCAGACACTAAGTTGTGTCACCAAATACTGGAAAGGTGGTATGAAGCCAGATTTGCTTATCTGCCTTGACACGTTATATGTATGATAGCCCATGTCCGTTAAGGTATGTTGTACCATTTCCTTATCCAGAAAGGTGTTTTCTTGATCATCACCCAGCTGGAGGACATCTCTAAGAGTTTCCTCCTTTAGGGTGATTATTACCCCTATAACCTTGCTTTCTATCCACATGGAAGTGCCACTGAAGATGATTTCAGCATTCCACCAGAATTCTTGAAGAAGTTCTGGATAGATGGTAACATGTGTAGACACAGCAAAGCCCAAGGGACATTGAATGATCATATTGTACACATATTTGCAATCTTCCCATGCAGGACCTTTTAGATTAGACCTAAGTCTAAGGTTATGATGTCTGTGAAGAGGGAGAGGGAAGTGTTTTTGTCTCATCATTTTTGGGTGTGCCATTTTAAAATAAGAAATTTTCTGATGAGGTGCTTTTGAAGAGAAGATTGTTTGGTGAAGAAAGTCCTTTTATGGATGTTAATATTTATAGATGACAGTGATAGTTATACCATAAATGTTATTAACAGCCAAAGATTTTCATTTTCATTTCAATCTCTTTATTTAAGACGATATATGTTGCAGTGGGAATATGATAGAGAATATGACAGTCTACTTAAGCCCCGTGTGTGAGTAAGCATTGAATAGCTAGGTGGCTACTTATATAGCCCCTAATCATTTTTGTGCCTACGTGTCTCTCAAGCTTCTTATGAAAAAATGACATTGCATGCATTGGTAGTATAAGAAAATTTCAATTTTCTACAAAAAATTTCTTTGTGACGGTTGATTTTCTCTGCAGTGACATTGAATTTTATCTTAATGCATGCTACTTTTCCCCCTTTTTGTTTTTTTTTTTTTAATATGAATAAAAGAAGAAAAAAAATACAAAAACATACTATTCACAGTTATGAATTTATACACATATGAGATATGTATGAAGATGAAAATTTTTGATGATCAGTGATCATTCTGATGTTTCAGCAAAGTTTCTGATGTTGTATCAGAATTTCTGATAATTTCACCAGATTTTCTGATACTTCTTCAGATTTTCTGATAAATCATCACATTTATTGATGATTTATCAGATCTTCTAATATTCCATCAGATTGATGGATTTCTTTTTCAGAAACCTGTTGAATTATTGTTTGATTATAAGAATTTTGATGTTCATCAATTTGGTTTTCAATTTGTGGCCTTTTGTTTTCTACAAGATCTTCATCTTTTATATTAACCATGCCAAGTTTGCTGATTAAAAAATTGTCTCTTTTCATCAAGAGGTTTTGTAAATATATCAGCAATTTGGTTTTCAGTTGGAACAATGTACATTTCTATGTTACCTTTCCTAACATGATCTTTTATGAAGTGATATCTGACATCTATGTGTTTGGTTCTTGAGTGATGAACTGGATTTTCTGTTATTGCAAAAACACTCTTTGAATCACATAGGATTGGTATCTTTGTCAGATTTACTCCATAATCTTTCAGCTGAGTTTGCATCCACATCACTTGTGAACAACAACTTGCTGCTGCTACATATTCTGATTCAGCTGTTGATGTTGCAACACAGTTTTGTTTCTTGCTTGCCCAACACATCAATTTTTCTCCCAAGATTTGACATGCACCAGATGTGCTTTTTCTGTCAATCTTTCACCCTGCATAATCTGCATCTGTGTATGCAATTAGGTTAAGGTTTGTATCCTTAGGATACCAGAGACCAAGTTCTGATGTGCCTTTTAGATATTTGAAAACCCTTTTTACAGCTTTTAGATGGGATTCTTTAGGATCACATTGATATCTGGCCAGAAAGCATGTTGTAAACATAATATCGGGTCTGCTTGGTGTTAAATATAGCAATGATCCTATCATCCCCCTATAGGTTTTAATATCTACACTTATTCCATCTTTATCCGAATCTAATTTGTTCTTTGTTGCCATGGGAGTTTTTGAAATTGAGCAATTCTCAAGTGAGTATTTTTGCAGAATTGATTTCACATACTTTGATTGACTAAAAAATATTCCATCAATTCTTTGTTTTACTTGTAAACCTAAGAAAAAGGTTAACTTACCCATCATGCTTATCTCAAAGTGGCTGGCCATTAACTTTTGAAACATTTTACAGAAACTTTCATTTGTTGATCCAAATATAATGTCATCAACATATATCTGGACTAACAAAGTGTGACCTTTGTGTGTTTTGAGGAAAAGTGTTGTGTCAATAGTACCTTTAGTAAACCCAGAATTGAGTAAGAAGTTTGAGAGTGTTTCATACCAGGCTCTAGGAGCTTGCTTCAAACCATACAAGGCTTTGTTTAATTTGTAAACATGATTTTGAAATTTTGGATCAACAAAGCCTTCTGGTTGCTGTACATAAACTTCTTCCTCAATTTTACCATTCAGGAATGCTGATTTTACATCCATTTGATAAACTTTGAAATCTTTGGATGCAGCATAAGCAAGAAAAATTCTTACTGCTTTTAATCTAGCTACTGGTGCAAAGGTTTCATCATAATCAATACCTTCTTGTTGACAATAACCTTTGACCACTACTAACCTTGCCTTATTCCTGGTGATTATGCCATTTTCATCTGATTTATTCCTGAATACCCATTTTGAGCCTATAACTGATTTGTCATTTAGCTTAGGCACCAGATCCCATACCTTGCTCTTTTCAAACTGATCCAGCTCTTCTTGCATAGCTTGAATCCAGTCTGAGTCATTTAGAGCTTCTTTGACAGACTTGGGTTCTATCTTGCTTAAGAACCCAGCTAATGCACATTCATGTGCTGTTGCAGATCTTGTTCTCACACCATCTGCTGGATTGCCAATGATGTCAGAATGAACATGTCCCTTAATCCATCTTAACTTGTTGTGAAAAGTTGTTGATTCGGATGGATTTGAAGTTTCCCCCTGAACAGTTGCCTTAGTTGTATGTAGTGTATTAGAGTTTTGATTATCAGATATATTTTCATTGTTCTGATTCAAGATTTCTGATGCACTATTCATTTGTTCTGCAGGGTTAGTATATGAAATATCTATTGATTTATTTGTGAGAGATTTATCATGTTCTAATAAATCTTCTGTTATCATTTCAAAGAGATGTTCATAATTTTCTTGTTTGTCAGAAAAATTTATTTCTTTCATGTATTCATCAGAAACCTCTGTTTCTGATGAGTCATCAAAAGAAACATACAAACATTCTCTGATTGTCCTTGTATTTAGAATAAAAATTCTATAAGCATTTGAAGACAAAGAATAACCAAGAAAAATACCATTTTCTGCTTTTCTGTCAAATTTCTCAAGGCTTTCAAAATCATTGAAAACAAAACATCTACAACCAAATGTATGTAAAAGTTTTACACTTGGAATTCTTCCATTGACAATGTTGTATGGTGTTTTGTTGAGCCTTTTGTTGATTATGGTTCTGTTTTGGGTAAAACAGGCATTTGCTATTGCTTCTTCTAAAAAATGAGTGGGCATTTTAGCATAAGCTAGCATTGTTCTGGCAGCTTCTACTAAGGTTCTATTTTTTCTTTCAACCACCTCATTTTGTTGAGGTGTTTTGGGAGCAGAAAAGTCATGAGTAATTCCTTTACTTATAAGAAAGTTCTCAATCTTTGAATTCTTAAATTCTGCCCCATTGTCTGATCTGATTCTTCTGACTGTTAATTTTAACAGATTTTCAATTTTTCTGATAAAATTAATGATCAGATCAGGAGTTTCACTTTTCTTCCTTAAAAATTCTACATATGTGTACCTGGAGAAATCATCTACTATTACTAGTATGTATTTCTTTCCAGCAAAGCTTTCTGTACTTATGGGTCCACACAAATCCATATGTAAAAGTTCCAAATTTTGTGTAATAGAATACTCAGAAATTGATTTGTGTGAGCTTCTTTTGGATTTTCCCATCTCACAAGCTTCATAAATTTTATCCTTCTTTGAGGATATAAAAGGTAATCCTTTTACCAGGCCCTTGCTTGCTAATTTGCTTAGGTTTTTGAAATTTAAGTGGGCTAACCTCTTATGCCATAACCAACTACTACCCTTGTTGATTTTTGAAAATAAACATAATTTTGGATGTTCATTTTCTTCTTTGAAATCAAAATAGTAAATTGATTGTCTTATCCTTTTTCCACTTAAATAAATTTTGTTATCATCCATCCCTATTAACAAGCATTTTTCTGGTAAAAAGGTTACCTGAAAACCTTTATCACAGAATTGACCACAACTTAGCAGATTGTACTTTAAGCCTTCAACATAGGCTACTTTCTCTATGGTCAAACATCCATACCTTATGCATCCATATACCATGATCCTCCCTTTTACTCTATTTCCAAAATTTACCACTTTATCCAGCTTTGAAACAATGTTGCTGAGTAAGCTCCTATCCCAAGTCATGTGCTTGAAGCTTCCTGAATCGCAGTACCAGATCTGCTGCACATGATGGTCCTGAAATGGAAAAATTAGAGGGTTTTTGGTACCCAGACTTGCTTGGGTACTCTTTCTGATGAGATTTTAATCGGATTATTTTCTCTTGATGGCCTTTCATTAGAATATCTGTTATATGCTGAGCCATAAACAGATTTTTCATTTTTCTTTTGGAGATGGTGTTGAACAAGCTTCAGTATGTCAACACACATACAAGATTCTTTATCAGAATTTTTTGATATTCTTTCTTGTGATGGAATGAGTGGATAATTTTGAAAAGATGAGTGAACTGCTTCTGGAGTATTTAAAGATTTTTGATTGCATTCACTTATTTTTGCTTTAACGTTGGGCTTTTCAAAAGAGTATTCAGAACAGGTTGACTTGCATGATTTAGAATCAGATTCTGATAAAAATTTATCAGAAATTTGATGGGTTGCTTTTACAAAGACAGTGGGTTTACTTTCTCTTGTTTTTACATATCCCAAACCCACTCCTTTGTTCTTTGGTGTGGACTCAATGAAGTTTATAAATTCTTTGGCTTGTTGAAAACCTCTTACATTAATTTCTTCATCATTAATTTTCTTGTAAAGATCTTTACTTTCATTTTCATAGAAATCAATTTTAGCTTTGTGATCTAAACTTTCTTCTATTTGTAATTGGTTTTCAAGTATGATTTTATTCATGGTCCTTTGCAACTCATCAGATTTTTTACTATTTGATTGTTGTTTATCTTGCAGATTTAGAAAATCTTACATGAGCTTGTTTAGCTTGTGTTCAAGATCAAGATTGTCTAAATTTACCTTCTGTCCTGAAGTTTCTGGTAGGTCATCAGAAAGTGACATAAGGCAGAAGTTAGCCATTTCTTCTTCTTCTTCTTCTTCTTCATCAGAAGAATCATCAGATAGCCATGTATCTGTCCCTGCAATTAAACTGACTTGTTGCTGCTTCTTAGCTTCTTCTAGCTTCTTCTCATAATAAGCAACATCTTTCAGTTTCTTGGTCTTACATTCTGATGCATAGTGGCCTCTCTTCTTGCACTTGTAACACACAACTTCAGCCTTTCCCTTATCCTTAGATCTACCTTCTTCCTTAGATCTTCCATCCATCCTCCCTCTGTCACTTCTCTGGTATCTTTGGCCTCCTCCCCTCAACCTCTGCTCAAATGTTTTGGTGAGCAGTGCTATTGCTTCAGCAAAAGCTAAAAAGTCTGATGATGTATCAGAAATTTCAAGATTTTGACTGTTTGAAGGTTGTGGATCATTGGTAGTTGGTGTTCTTTGTGAGTTTGTGATAAGAGCTAAAGATCCCCCTCTTTGAATGGTTTCTTCAAATATTTCTTCTTCTATGGGGACCAGAATGCTGTATAAGTCATGAAGACTCATATTACCAAGTCCTAAGGTTGAGGACAAAGTCATGGTTAGACTTCTCCATTCTCTAGGTAAGGCATCCAGAAATTTTATGTTTCTTTCATTATTTGATTTTGTTATTCCAAATTTCTTTAGCTCGTTCAAAAGTTTTGTAAATCTTTGATATGTTTCGTTTAATCTTTCATTAGGTAAACTTTTGAACCTCTCATATGAGGAAACATTGTTTGTTCTCTTGTTTCTTTTCATCCTTTCTCCTCCTTCACAAAGATTTTCCAACTGATCCCATATTTCCTTAGCTGATGCACATGCATCAACTTATGAAAATATGTAATTGGGGATAGCCATTATTAAAAGTGACTTTGCCCTTTCATCCCCAGCCACCTTTTCCTTGTCTTTTGGGCTCCAGAGTATTTCACTTTTGGGAGCTCGGGAGGCAGGGATTTCAGGTGATTGGTCAGTTGCTGGAATAGCTGGTATTTCAGTCATTGGTATATGTGGACCCCTTTCAATGGATTGAAACAGAGCTCGGTCATGACCATTAAGGAAATTGACCATCCTGATTTTCCATTGGGGGTATTCCTCTCTGACCAGAGTCCGAGGTTTAGACATAGAACCAATGTTAAAAGCATTATTCCATGATTAAAAGCTGGCCATATTTAGAGAAAAGAAGATGAGCGATTGATCGTTTGAAAATGATTTATTCAATCTGCTCTGATACCAATTGTTGGTCCCAGTTTGGACTTAAAAACTTCTTTTCACGTAATATGGCAAGTGATTTCAGTAGATGTGAAAAAGTGCGCGGAAATAGAAATCAGACTTTCAAGAAACAAGACCTACAGAATTATCAAGTTTATATCACTTTGAAACAAAATGGTTTATAAGGTGATTGTAAGATTATTATCTATTACATATGAATACTTGAATTCTGAGGGTGAGAGGGCAATGGAGTTTTGTAGTATGTATTGAATGCTAAGCTTAACTCAATATCCTCTGCTTGGTGAGCCTTCTATTTATAGAAGGCTGAATACATGAATAAACATTTGTTTATTCATGTAAAAGTCCTGCATAAAGTAGCTATTTGATATATTCATTGAATCCAACAGTCAAGTTGCCTTTGTAATCATGATATCCAATAATGTTAAGTTGCTTCGGTTATTGTGGCAGGATAGAGCTGATTTTTAGACAAGTGGGGTATTCATCAGAATTTCTGATAAACCACCTCATCAGAAATTCTGGTGAACAAATCATCAGAAAATCTGAAGATCAGAATAATCAGAAACTGATGATATTTCATCAGAAAATACCTTCTCTGATAATCTTCTTCAGCTCTTGATCAACTTGTGATTCTTTGAAGTAGATGTTGTTCATTTAAGTTGTCCTATCCGATCTTCTTCTTCTTGTTGTGATCTTCAGGACTGTTATCTTCTTCAAAGATCAAGTTGAATTTGATTTTCTTCAATACTTACAAATAAAGTTTCCTAACACTTCCTATATATAAGTGTTTCCATCATGTTTCCGAACTTTCATAGCACGTGCCATGCGGGGATTCGTTGTTTGTGGTGAGATCGTTGAACACTAAGTCTATGTGAATCTATTGGGTTAATCTACGTGTGTATGATGATGATGATGATGATGATGATGATGATGATGATGATGATGATGATGATGATGAGTGTGTTGTAATGTTTGGCAATTGCGACACGTAACATGACACCGAGTACGAGGTGGAAGTGATGTGGCCGAAGCGTGGTGGATACACCGCTGGTACTTCCTATATATAAGCGTTTCTGACATGTTGCCAAACTTCGTACAACATACCATGCGAAGGTCGTGGGTTTGCGGTGTTGAATCTATTGGAATCTATGGGAAACTTGTTGGAAACTTAAATCTTTAATCTACGTGAAACTTGTTGAATCTTGAGTCTTTGATCTATCATGTGTGAATCTGTACTGTGAGACTTTGTGATCTAGACTTATACGATCCTCTTGTTGGATCGTTAGACGTCTTCTCGTAAGCTATCCGACACTCTCAAGAGATCCAGGGAAAAGTCTCATAAAAAGATGATGTCCTTTATGGCCGACTAGATCGCTCGAGTCGTGCCAAAGATCGTCTCTGAGATCCAAGGATCAAACACTCCTCCATCCTCTGTGGAATCTAAGGGCGAGAAGCTAAAGCCTACAAAGTTCAGCTACAAACATTTCATCTCTTGCAACCCTAAGCCTTTCACGAGCAGTGATGGGGTGACCGCTATGCTCGAGTGGTTTGACAGCATCGAGGTTACCTTCATTAACAGTGAGTGCCCGGAGCATCTAAAGACTAGGAGTGCATCGGGAATGTTTCAAGGCATAGCTCTAGAGTGGTGGTCATATGAGAGAAATATTCGTTCTAATAAAGAAGCCTATGCTCTTCCATGGGCTGAGGTGCGAGAATTGATGATTCTTGAATTCTGCCCTCCCCATGAACAACTGAAGCTCGAAGAAGAGTTCTGGCACTTGAAGCAGATTGGTGATGATAATCTGGCTTATACTACCCGATTCAAGCAGCTCAGCTTGATCGTTCCTCACTTGGTTTCTATTCCGAAGCGCATGATAACCAAGTACATCAATGGTCTACCTCCTGTTATGCGTGATTCTATTGAAGCAACTCAGCTTGAAACTATTGAGGAAGACTACCGTCTTGCAGCAAGTCTCAACAACAACCGCGTTCATGATAAGCAGTTTACTAACCCTGTTCCTTCTAAGTCTACACATCAAGTTACCCAGCAGCCTAGTGGCAGCAAGAACAAGAGGAGAAAATATCAGGGTTCAGGATGGAATGCTATTGTTCCTGCTGCAAACCCTGCTGCTAAACCTGCTCATGCTGCTGCTGTTCCAAACCCTCCTGCTCTTGAGATCAAGAGGCAGTACACTAGGCCTCATCCCAAGTGTCGACTTGTAACTTTCATCATCCTGCCGCCTCTGCATGTTGTTTGTACATCAACTGCAATCGCTATGGTCACATGACTCCTTATTGCCGTCAAGTTAACCCGGCCTAACCAGCTCAGCAAGCCCGAGTCCAGGCAGCCTTACCAGCTCTCCCAGCTCCTCAGCAGACCCAAGGCCAGTCAATGTTGTTCGTGCATACTACAAGTGTGGAGATACTACTCACCTCCGTAATCAGTGTCCTCAGCTGAACCAGGACCAACAGCCAGCCGCTCGTGGATGAGCATTCAATCTTAATGCTAATCAGGCTCGTAACGACAATGACGTCGTTAATGGTACGTTTCTCGTCAATAACCTTTACGCTTCGATACTATTTGATACTGGTGCCGATAGAAGCTTTGTGTCCGTAGAATTTTTAAATCTTTGTTAAACTTCTTCCTCAATTTTACCATTCAGGAATGCTGATTTTACATCCATTTGATAAACTTTGAAATGTTTGGATGCAGCATAAGCAAGAAAAATTCTTACTGCTTTTAATCTAGCTACTGGTGCAAAGGTTTCATCATAATCAATACCTTCTTGTTGACAATAACCTTTGACCACTACTAACCTTGCCTTATTCCTGGTGATTATGCCATTTTCATCTGATTTATTCCTGAATACCCATTTTGAGCCTATAACTGATTTGTCATTTCTGATGCACTATTCATTTGTTCTGCAGGGTTAGTATATGAAATATCTATTGATTTATTTGTGAGAGATTTATCATGTTCTAAGAAATCTTCTGTTATCATTTCAAAGAGATGTTCATAATTTTCTTGTTTGTTAGAAAAATTTATTTCTTTCATGTATTCATCAGAAACCTCTGTTTCTGATGAGTCATCAAAAGAAACATACAAACATTCTCTGATTGTCCTTGTATTTAGAATAAAAATTCTATAAGCTTTTGAAGACAAAGAATAACCAAGAAAAATACCATTTTCTGCTTTTCTGTCAAATTTCTCAAGGCTTTCAAAATCATTGAAAACAAAACATCTACAACCAAATGTATGTAAAAATTTTACACTTGGAATTCTTCCATTGACAATGTTGTATGGTGTTTTGTTGAGCCTTTTGTTGATTATGGTTCTGTTTTGGGTAAAACAGGCATTTGCTATTGCTTCTTCTAAAAAATGAGTGGGCATTTTAGCATAAGCTAGCATTGTTCTGGCAGCTTCTACTAAGGTTCTATTTTTTTCTTTCAACCACCTCATTCCGTTGAGGTGTTTTGGGAGCAGAAAAGTCATGAGTAATTCCTTTACTTATAAGAAAGTTCTCAATCTTTGAATTCTTAAATTCTGCCCCATTGTCTGATCTGATTCTTCTGACTGTTAATTTTAACAGATTTTCAATTTTTCTGATAAAATTAATGATCAGATCAGGAGTTTCACTTTTCTTCCTTAAAAATTCTACATATGTGTACCTGGAGAAATCATCTACTATTACTAGTATGTATTTCTTTCCAGCAAAGCTTTCTGTACTTATGGGTCCACACAAATCCATATGTAAAAGTTCCAAATTTTGTGTAATAGAATACTCAGAAATTGATTTGTGTGAGCTTCTTTTGGATTTTCCCATCTCACAAGCTTCATAAATTTTATCCTTCTTTGAGGATATAAAAGGTAATCCTTTTACCAGGCCCTTGCTTGCTAATTTGCTTAGGTTTTTGAAATTTAAGTGGGCTAACCTCTTATGCCATAACCAACTACTACCCTTGTTGATTTTTGAAAAATAAACATAATTTTGGATGTTCATTTTCTTCTTTGAAATCAAAATAGTAAATTGATTGTCTTATCCTTTTTCCACTTAAATAAATTTTGTTACCATCCATCCCTATTAACAAGCATTTTTCTGGTAAAAAGGTTACCTGAAAACCTTTATCACAGAATTGACCACAACTTAGCAGATTGTACTTTAAGCCTTCAACATAGGCTACTTTCTCTATGGTCAAACATCCATACCTTATGCATCCATATACCATGATCCTCCCTTTTACTCCATTTCCAAAATTTACCATTTTATCCAGCTTTGAAACAATGTTGCTGAGTAAGCTCCTGTCCCAAGTCATGTGCTTGAAGCTTCCTGAATCGCAGTACCAGATCTGCTGCACATGATGGTCCTGAAATGGAAAAATTAGAGGGTTTTTGGTACCCAGACTTGCTTGGGTACTCTTTCTGATGAGATTTTAATCGGATTATTTTCTCTTGATGGCCTTTCATTAGAATATCTGTTATATGCTGAGCCATAAACAGATTTTTCATTTTTCTTTTGGAGATGGTGTTGAACAAGCTTCAGTATGTCAACACACATACAAGATTCTTTATCAGAATTTTCTGATATTCTTTCTTGTGATGGAATGAGTGGATAATTTTGAAAAGATGAGTGAACTGCTTCTGGAGTATTTAAAGATTTTTTATTGCATTCACTTATTTTTGCTTTAACGTTGGGCTTTTCAAAAGAGTATTCAGAACAGGTTGACTTGCATGATTTAGAATCAGATTCTGATAAAAATTTATCAGAAATTTGATGGGTTGCTTTTACAAAGACAGTGGGTTTACTTTCTCTTGTTTTTACATATCCCAAACCCTCTCCTTTGTTCTTTGGTGTGGACTCAATGAAGTTTATAAATTCTTTGGCATGTTGAAAACCTCTTACATTAATTTTTCATCATTAATTTTCTTGTAAAGATCTTTACTTTCATTTTCATAGAAATCAATTTTAGCTTTGTGATCTAAACTTTCTTCTATTTGTAATTGGTTTTCAAGTATGATTTTATTCATGGTCCTTTGCAACTCATCAGATTTTTTACTATTTGATTGTTGTTTATCTTGCAGATTTAGAAAATCTTACATGAGCTTGTTTAGCTTGTGTTCAAGATCAAGATTGTCTAAATTTACCTTCTGTCCTGAAGTTTCTGGTAGGTCATCAGAAAGTGACATAAGGCAGAAGTTAGCCATTTCTTCTTCTTCTTCATCAGAAGAATCATCAGATAGCCATGTATCTGTCCCTGCAATTAAACTGACTTGTTGCTGCTTCTTAGCTTCTTCTAGCTTCTTCTCATAATAAGCAACATCTTTCAGTTTCTTGGTCTTACATTCTGATGCATAGTGGCCTCTCTGCTTGCACTTGTAACACACAACTTCAGCCTTTCCCTTATCCTTAGATCTACCTTCTTCCTTAGATCTTCCATCCATCCTCCCTCTGTCACTTCTCTGGTATCTTTGGCCTCCTCCCCTCAACCTCTGCTCAAATGTTTTGGTGAGCAGTGCTATTGCTTCAGCAAAAGCTAAAAAGTCTGATGATGTATCAGAAATTTCAAGATTTTGACTGTTTGAAGGTTGTGGATCATTGGTAGTTGGTGTTCTTTGTGAGTTTGTGATAAGAGCTAAAGATCCCCCTCTTTGAATGGTTTCTTCAAATATTTCTTCTTCTATGGGGACCAGAATGCTGTATAAGTCATGAAGACTCATATTACCAAGTCCTAAGGTTGAGGACAAAGTCATGGTTAGACTTCTCCATTCTCTAGGTAAGGCATCCAGAAATTTTATGTTTCTTTCATTATTTGATTTTGTTATTCCAAATTTCTTTAGCTCGTTCAAAAGTTTTGTAAATCTTTGATATGTTTCGTTTAATCTTTCATTAGGTAAACTTTTGAACCTCTCATATGAGGAAAGGTTTTTTGTTCTCTTGTTTCTTTTCATCCTTTCTCCTCCTTCACAAAGATTTTCCAACTGATCCCATATTTCCTTAGCTGATGCACATGCATCAACTTATGAAAATATGTAATTGGGGATAGCCATTATTAAAAGTGACTTTGCCCTTTCATCCCCAGCCACCTTTTCCTTGTCTTTTGGGCTCCAGAGTATTTCACTTTTGGGAGCTCGGGAGGCAGGGATTTCAGGTGATTGGTCAGTTGCTGGAATAGCTGGTATTTCAGTCATTGGTATATGTGGACCCCTTTCAATGGATTGAAACAGAGCTCGGTCATGACCATTAAGGAAATTGACCATCCTGATTTTCCATTGGGGGTATTCCTCTCTGACCAGAGTCCGAGGTTTAGACATAGAACCAATGTTAAAAGCATTATTCCATGATTAAAAGCTGGCCATATTTAGAGAAAAGAAGATGAGCGATTGATCATTTGAAAATGATTTATTCAATCTGCTCTGATACCAATTGTTGGTCCCAGTTTGGACTTAAAAACTTCTTTTCACGTAATATGGCAAGTGATTTCAGTAGATGTGAAAAAGTGCGCGGAAATAGAAATCAGACTTTCAAGAAACAAGACCTACAGAATTATCAAGTTTATATCACTTTGAAACAAAAAGGTTTATAAGGTGATTGTAAGATTATTATCTATTACATATGAATACTTGAATTCTGAGGGTGAGAGGGCAATGGAGTTTTGTAGTATGTATTGAATGCTAAGCTTAACTCAATATCCTCTGCTTGGTGAGCCTTCTATTTATAGAAGGCTGAATACATGAATAAACATTTGTTTATTCATGTAAAAGTCCTGCATAAAGTAGCTATTTGATATATTCATTGAATCCAACAGTCAAGTTTCCTTTGTAATCATGATATCCAATAATGTTAAGTTGCTTCGGTTATTGTGGCAGGATAGAGCTGATTTTTAGACAAGTGGGGTATTCATCAGAATTTCTGATAAACCACCTCATCAGAAATTCTGGTGAACAAATCATCAGAAAATCTGATGATCAGAATAATCAGAAACTGATGATATTTCATCAGAAAAGACCTTCTCTGATAATCTTCTTCAGCTCTTGATCAACTTGTGATTCTTTGAAGTAGATGTTGTTCATTTCAGTTGTCCTATCCGATCTTCTTCTTCTTGTTGTGATCTTCAGGACTGTTATCTTCTTCAAAGATCAAGTTGAATTTGATTTTCTTCAATACTTACAAATAAAGTTTCCTAACACTTCCTATATATAAGTGTTTCCATCATGTTTCCGAACTTTCATAGCACGTGCCATGCGGGGATTCGTTGTTTGTGGTGAGATCATTGAACACTAAGTCTATGTGAATCTATTGGGTTAATCTACGTGTGTATGATGATGATGATGATGATGATGATGATGATGATGAGTGTGTTGTTATGTTTGGCAATTGCGACACGTAACATGACACCGAGTACGAGGTGGAAGTGATGTGGCCGAAGCGTGGTGGATACACCGCTGGTACTTCCTATATATAAGCGTTTTTGACATGTTGCCAAACTTCGTACAACGTACCATGCGAAGGTCGTGGGTTTGCGGTGTTGAATCTATTGGAATCTATGGGAAACTTGTTGGAAACTTAAATCTTTAATCTACGTGAAACTTGTTGAATCTTGAGTCTTTGATCTATCATGTGTGAATCTGTACTGTGAGACTTTGTGATCTAGACTTATACGATCCTCTTGTTGGATCGTTAGACGTCTTCTCGTAAGCTATCCGACACTCTCAAGAGATCCAGGGAAAAGTCTCATAAAAAGATGATGTCCTTTATGGCCGACTAGATCGCTCGAGTCGTGCCAAAGATCGTCTCTGAGATCCAAGGATCAAACACTCCTCCATCCTCTGTGGAATCTAAGGGCGAGAAGCTAAAGCCTACAAAGTTCAGCTACAAACATTTCATCTCTTGCAACCCTAAGCCTTTCACGAGCAGTGATGGGGTGACCGCTATGCTCGAGTGGTTTGACAGCATCGAGGTTACCTTCATTAACAGCGAGTGCCCGGAGCATCTAAAGACTAGGAGTGCATCGGGAATGTTTCAAGGCATAGCTCTAGAGTGGTGGTCATATGAGAGAAATATTCGTTCTAATAAAGAAGCCTATGCTCTTCCATGGGCTGAAGTGCGAGAATTGATGATTCTTGAATTCTGCCCTCCCCATGAACAACTGAAGCTCGAAGAAGAGTTCTGGCACTTGAAGCAGATTGGTGATGATAATCTGGCTTATACTACCCGATTCAAGCAGCTCAGCTTGATCGTTCCTCACTTGGTTTCTATTCCGAAGCGCATGATAACCAAGTACATCAATGGTCTACCTCCTGTTATGCGTGATTCTATTGAAGCAACCCAGCTTGAAACTATTGAGGAAGACTACCGTCTTGCAGCAAGTCTCAACAACAACCGCGTTCATGATAAGCAGTTTACTAACCCTGTTCCTTCTAAGTCTACACATCAAGTTACCCAGCAGCCTAGTGGCAGCAAGAACAAGAGGAGAAAATATCAGGGTTCAGGATGGAATGCTATTGTTCCTGCTGCAAACCCTGCTGCTAAACCTGCTCATGCTGCTGCTGTTCCAAACCCTCCTGCTCTTGAGATCAAGAGGCAGTACACTGGGCCTCATCCCAAGTGTCGACTTGTAACTTTCATCATCCTGCCGCCTCTGCATGTTGTTTGTACATCAACTGCAATCGCTATGGTCACAAGACTCCTTATTGCCGTCAAGTTAACCCGGCCTAACCAGCTCAGCAAGCCCGAGTCCAGGCAGCCTTACCAGCTCTCCCAGCTCCTCTGCAGAACCCAAGGCCAGTCAATGTTGTTCGTGCATACTACAAGTGTGGAGATACTACTCACCTCCGTAATCAGTGTCCTCAGCTGAACCAGGACCAACAGCCAGCCGCTCGTGGATGAGCATTCAATCTTAATGCTAATCAGGCTCGTAACGACAATGACGTCGTTAATGGTACGTTTCTCGTCAATAACCTTTACGCTTCGATACTATTTGATACTGGTGCCGATAGAAGCTTTGTGTCCGTAGAATTTTTAAATCTTTGTTAAACTGTGCACGCTTTAAGTTACCTAAGTCGTTTTCGGTGGAGATTGCCGATGGGAAATTGATGCGTGTGAAGTGTCGTATAGTTTTTAATGTATATTTTAAGCCCTTTAACACTTTTTTAGCCAAGTTTTAAATTTATAAAACACGATATTTACTAACACTAAACACACATATGGGCAAGTGCACCCATCGTGAGTGTAGTATAGTGTTGGTAAGATACCGAGGTCGTCCAAGGACACAAGAGCTTTTAATACCGGTTTATCCTCAACGTAATCAAATCAAAAGTTTAGAAAAAGGTTTTTAAACTAGAAAAATAAAACTAATTAAAATGCTGAAAAATAAAATAAAATAAAAACAGATAGACAAGATGAATCACTTGGATCCGACTCGTGTTTAGTGTAACCTTTGATTATTTCCGCATTTTTGCACTTTTTAAGAGATTATCTTAGTTATTGTAGTAGGCCCCTCTTTTGAAGGTGACATTACCCTCAACCCAGTAGTTTGAGTCAACAAGGATACAATCCTAAAGGGTTGGATTATTGAAAGATAATTAATTAAGTTATTAATGCGTAATGTGGTAGGCCCCTCTTTTGAAGGTGACGTTACCCTCGGCTAAGTAGTCTGAGTTAAAGTTTTAATAGTAGCTTACATATGAGGGGATCAAAGAGTTTGGACCCCCGCCATCCAATACCGGTGAGTATTGAAGGAGGTCCGACTAAATTTGACCCAGGTCCTTGTAGGATCTATACACTGAACAAGGGAATACTCTTACCAAACCGTTCCCTTAACCCCCGACCAGGTAGCCAACATACCTCCATATAGACCGTGGAGATATGAATGCTGAAAATCTTTTATTTTATATAGACAGTATAATAATGTCAAGACACCACGGACAAACGATAAGGAAGACTCACCTTCAAAATAAGAAACTAGTTATTAAAGTCATTAATACATAACCAAATAAAAAGTGCGAAAAGATTAAAAATAAAAAGTATTACACTAGACACTTGTCTTCACCAAGTGATGTAAGAGACTTACGCAAACATGGCCTTTGATTGTCAAGAACTCTTACGATCAATCTTGGATCCCGAGACTACTACACACACTCTATGATGGATGATGGATGATGGTGGTGGATGTGGGTTGTGATGGTGGTGGAGGGTGGGTGTAGTGTGAGAGAGGTGGTTTACCAAGGGATGGTTTGCAAATGAGCCAAGCACCCCTATTTATAGCTTGAACAGAAGCTCTGGCACGACCCCGTGTCCATTGGGCATGGCCCCGTGTCCATCCCCCTTCTCTTTCTTCATTAATTGCAGTTTGTCTGCATTAGTTGTCCACGCCCCCGTGTCCGCTGGGCACGACCCCGTGTGCAGAAGCGTATCTGTACTATCATGATTTCCTCAGATTCTGCGAATCTTAGAGTTGACCACGACCCTGTGTCCGCTGGGCACGCCCCCGTGGTGGGTGATAGAAGCTTCTACAGCTTTGACTTTTCTGCAGACACTTGGGCACGCCCCCGTGCTCACTGAGCACGGGGAGTGTTCAGCCTTCTGTTCTCTTGTTTTGCTTGGGAAGATGCTGTCAGAGGGTCGGGCATGCCATGTTTGTTCCTTTTCTTGTATTTATGTTAGATTTAGCTGCTTTTTTGCTTCTTTTGTTCTTTTGAGCTCATTTAATCCTGAAAATACAAAAGGAAGACAAAAACACACACTTTTTCCAACATTAATACTAAAAAACGGTTAGTTTTATGCCACATTTGATGTAATTTATATGTTGCATTTTGCACACATCAAATACCCCCAAACTTGAATCTTTGCTTGTCCTCAAGCAAAACTCTTTATAATGTGGCTTTTACACTCCCAAATGGAAGGGGTAGAAGAGAAGGTTTTTGGGCTTGTCATAGAGTGTCGAGATTTCCAAGATTCTTTATTAAGTTTTATTTTTATTTATTTACAATCCTATTCGTCATGATTTATTTAAAACATTACATAAGATAAATTACTTATTAGGGCATAACATGCCTTTTTAAAATTCCATTTATATACCAGTTCACATACCTCACGGGGGATCACTCAACACTCGGCCGAAGGTGTATTTTAGTGAATCACTCGAGAGCGGAATGAAACTTACTCCTACCATAAGCTTGCCAAGCAATCAATCCTCCTCCTTTTTAATTATACACTGTTATGGGTCATTTTCTGAACATATATCCTGACTAATATTCTGGCTTTGATTGTTTATTTGTGATCAGGATACCGGATCAGGATATTGGTAACATCCTGATGCGATATCCTGGTAGTAACCAATTAGCTCATGTACAGATTATTGTAACAAGTCTCTAACGGTCAGGTGGACTTCTTCTCTTCGAGACTCGGGTAAATCAGTTAGTTTGGAGACGTTGAAGCTGAAAGACCAGGACTGCAACGTTCATATGGGGAATATCCGCTGAATCCCGGAATAATAGGATATTTAGTTAGTTTTCTTTTACTATAAATAGATTGATCGGATCAGATTAAGGCACACACTCTTTCGCACACTTTTTCTCTTATGTTGCAAACAATCACTACACACAAACACTTGTACTCGAATTACATTGTAACACCTAGTTGATCCGCATCATATCCTGCACTGTATCCTGATATTTGAAGTAATTGAAGAACAAGGCAGCTGTGATTGTCAGCTCCCGAGGTTTTGTGCCGGCGATCTAGATTGATCAAGGGCTTTCCTCGTACATCCTGTGTCACCCCTTACATTTTCGCTCATTGTTTGATCATAGATACAACTCTATATCTTGAGCCGTATCCTGAAACTGTTTTTGCAAATAACTTAACTAGCATATTTTCAACACACGTTTCTAGCACACTACCTCACTTAACTAATTTGATCACTTAATTGCTTCGGTAATTTTTGACCAAAACATCACCTTCGTAAATATCAAGAGGACTTTTTGGGTGAAGGGTTAGGCTTGGGTTAAAGGTAGGTGGTTGGGTTAGTGGTTAGTAGAAAAGGCGAAAGGCGTAAAAAGCTTCGGTTTTCCTAAGACTTTTTATTTTTGTAATCTTTTTACTTTGATGAAGCCATTATTCAAACAAAGTTATTTTTGATAAACTTGTTTGTTTATTCCTTTTTGCTTCATCATCATCATCATCATCATTTTTTTTAAAGTCGTAAGAAAAACCGAGTTTGTTACTAAAACAAAGGGTTAAAAATAAAAAAGGTTTTGGTGGGTAAAAGGGTGTTTGTTTTGGGTTAAGAAATGAAAAGGTTTAGGCTCAAAGGGGTTAACTAGGGGGATTTTGGGTAGGTGGTAAAAAAAAGAAAAATAATGGTGTAGAAATAAAAAGGGCTAGTCCTAATGCCTCCATCATTTACTTACTCGGGTTTAAGTTGGTAAGGACCGGGAATGTATCGTCGTGGCAAGTTCTAAAGTCGTAAGAACCAAGCGGCTATTCACACAAGAAACGAAAAAATGAGCATTTAGTTTAAAGATATGTACTTGTATGCTCAATAAAGGCTCAAAACTAACTTTTTGTGGGAATGGGTTTTTATGTGATCAAGTATATATAATCAAATTTTAACTAAACTTGTCATGCCGTTTCATAATTTTCTTATGTTGGTTCTTTTTATCACGACACTATCGGTTGTAAATTTGTAAAAATATAACCTTTTTAGAATTTGAAATTCCCAAATTAAACCTAGACAAGTAAAAAAAATGAAAAATTTTTGAAAAAAATTTGGGGTGGTTAGCGGTTCCAATAGAGTTTTGTGTAAGGCTTGTAATAAGGACTTGCAAGATTCAAGGTTTTAGCACCCCCCCCCCCACACTCAAATTACACATTGTCCTCAATGTGTCCCAACAAATAAGTTTTTAGGTTGATTGAATGTGTAAAAAGGTGTGAAAAAAGCAAAAATTTATGTTACTGGGCGTCTGGACACGGCCCCGTGGTGTCCGGGCACGGCCCCGTGTTCAATTTTCTTGCAGCCAGAGTTTTGAGAAACTAACCAGTGATCTTTGCAGGATAACTCAAGGACCTCATGAATCCTTGAGGGATTATGTGAATAAGTTTAGTCGGGAATCCTTGGATATCCCACATCTTGATGTTGCAACAGCTGTGCAGGCTTTTAAGATGGGATTACAAAAAGATTCTCAGTTTTATCAGGATCTTGTAATTAATCCCTGCAGAAAATCTGGACGAAGCTCATAACAGGGCTTTAAGATACATTCGCCTGGAGGACGATAAAAATATGCAAGAAAGGATGAATTCGTCCACAACCTATGAGTCAACCAACAGGAAATCAAAATCCTCGTATAAACCATATTGCTCTAAACCGTATGGCAGAAATGATGGCAAAAAAGTGAATACTGTTGAAGACGAGGATCCTGAGTTGTCTGAATATTGTTTTTCTGTTAACATACCTGAACTGATGTATGTTATGCAGGGTTTAGGAGATAAAGCAAGATGGCCCCGAAAGAATCAATAAAAGGCTGATTGGAAGGGCAAGTCCAAATGGTGTGCTTTCCATGAGGATTTCGGACTTGTTACTGAAGATTACATTGCTTTGAGAAAAGAAATAAGTGTTTTGGTCAAAAATTACCGAAGCAATTTAGTGATCAAACTTAGTTTGTGAGGTAGTGTGCTATGTAAACTTGTAAAAATGTGTTAACTTTGTTGAAAATGTAAACAGTTTCAGGATATAGTTCCGGGATACAGAACTTTATCAATTTGTAAATGAAATGCAAGTAAAGTAAAAATTGACACGAGGTGTACGAGGAAAGCCCTTGATCTTTATAGATCGCCGGCATAAAACCTTGGGAGCTGACAATAGTCAGCTGCCTTGTTTGTTCTTATTGATTGAATAACAGCAAGATACAGCTTCAGGATAGTGCATGGATCAGCTCTAAGTGTTACAATGATTGTGATTTGTGAGTGTTGTGAGTGTTTGTGATTGAGATGGTGATCGTAGCTGCAATGTGTGTGTAAAAGTGGACGGGATTATGTGTCCCAACCTACTGATCCAGCACTCCTATTTATAGTAAACATAAATAACTAACTGTCCTACAATTCTGGGATCCGGCGAATATTCCCTTTTGACCGTTGTAAACCCCTTCCCCAAGCTTCCAACGTCTTTCTTGTAACCACCTTGACCTATTCTTCAGGGAGACCAAGCCTCATGACCGTTTGTACCTTGCAGCCAAAGCAAATTGTTAACAGCACGCAGGATACCCTCGCAGGATGTTACCAATATCCTGGTCCAGTTTCCTGGCAGCGAAAATAGACATATAAAGCCATGATATAATTTCGGGATATAGGTTAGAGAATTCCACCCACAATAATTGTCCCCAAAAATATAGCTGTTGGGATCCTTTGATCTTAACAGATGTATTTTTCTGACGTTATCTGAAGTCTTAATGGATAGAGATGTGATGTGACCTGATGCAGCTTTCAAGGCTAGTATTTCTCATAGTTAGCTATCTTCACCCTATATCTTCTACTTTCTTCTTGTTAATTATCACATTGTACCGGACCATTCAGGTATTCCCTCTCTCTCTATTCTTTCTTTGTGCATCTTTTCCATCGTCACCGATCTCATGGCAAAATACACTCGTTCATGCTCCGGCGACTCCAAGCCAACCTTCATGGCACACAATCTGCTTGGCAAGCCCGAGAAAGAGGTTTGCAATTTTGATAATGCCGACATTGCCGCTCTACGTGCCTCTGGAGCCTTCCCTGATGGTACGTCATCCGACCATTTGATTGGAACATCCGGTCAGATTTTTCTTCAGCTGAGTGGGTTTTTTTTTGGCTTAGTCACTCAAGTTCAAGTCATCATTCATCCTCCAATACGTCGGGTAAGGATGTATGTTCTAAATGCATTTCTGCACATTACTTCCCTTTTATGTAGATTCCAGCAAACTTGATCCAATTTTCGATCTGGAAGAGCTTGACAGTTTCCCGGCAACCGTTCCAGTAAAGAAAGAGCCTAGGTCCAAGCCTTCCATAGCATCCAAGCCTTCAACTAGTTCTAAACCTGCAGCCATGCCCAAGCCTTCCTCAGCAGCGAAGCTCCGTGCTTCTAGTTCCCGTAAGAGGAAAGAATCTGATTCTCTTGTCATCGCTGAAGTCTTTTCCTACGAGAACCTTGGTTTCATGGAATCTAGCCATTTCATGACTTCTTTCCTTAACCAGGTAAATATCCTTATCCAACATCCTGCACACATATGTTAAATCGATACCCTGGTTAGATTATATTAACAATACCTGAGTTCTGTTTTGTAGGGTCTTGAGCGTATGACGCATCTCTACACCGAAGCTTGTGAAACAATGAAGATCTCGGAGGCTAAGTTGAAGAAAGCTAAGATCACTATCATGGATCAGGGGAAGATCGTCGCAGCCAGGTCACAACATTATGAACATAAGTTAAAAAAAGGTGACTCTGGATGCCGAAGCTGCAGTGAAGAAGGCCACTCAGAATGCTGAGATCGAGCTGGCTGTCGCCGAGGTCCAACATAAGCAAGATATGGCTTCATTCAGGGATGGCCTCAAGGGTTCCGTTGTAGTTTCCCTCCTTCAGGCCAGGCTTAAGATGGCTTATGAAGCCAGGATAGTGGGCTTTAAATGCCTAACCTGGACCGTTGATGTCTGGGAGAAGAAACTGAAGGATCTTGGTTGCAGTCCTGTGACGTATCCTGCCAAGCCGGAGATTGGCGAATCTTCCAAGGCGGGTGAGACGGCAGAAGAAGCTGGTGATGGTGGAGCTGGTGCTACCCCGTGAGCGGGTGGCAAAGTGAGCGATGATGGATATTTATGCCTACGCCGGAGCCCGCTTTTTTAAGTTCAATGGTTGTTGGTTGTTGAACACTTTTCTTTTTCTTGGATGTTGAACGATTTACTTTCCTGCACTTTAGACATTATGATGACCAAAGGTGGATGGGTCCTGGGTTTCAGAACGAAGCCCTTGGTCATCAATTAGTATAATCTGTTTTGAACAATACAACGGTTGGAGGCGGATGTGTCTCGGTTTGAGATGAAACCTTCAACCGTTGTGTAAATATGGTAACAAATAGTGCTTTTGGTGGATGGGCCTCGGTTTGAGGTGAAACCAAAAGCACAGCTTTTGACATGTTAATGATATAACCTTCTTTTGACTTATTTGTTGTTGCCTTTCAATTTTTTTGTTATGCATTGCTTAGTTTAAATTTCAGCTCTCCAAAATTAGTGACATTATTTTTTGAAAATATCATGATCAGTATATTCGGCGATATCCTTCAAAGACTTTCGTCTAATAGGGTTTTTCAAAATTCAAACAATTTGGATAAAGTTTTTAAAGAAAAAAGGACAGTTTACTTTACAAAGTTTGTTTTGATAATACATGTTTGACTTGATTTTTAGTGTTTAACCCAAGTATTACATCCCAAACATTCCAACCAAATATCCTGAAACATACTCCGAAAACACATTTTGAGAATATATCCTAAGAATATATCCTAACCAGGATATTTAAGCCTTTTCCAAACATAGTTTCAAAAGTTCAAATGACTTATATAAGGTTTACAAAGGAAAGATCATACCAGGAATAGAGTGTAACCCTATTTTCGAGCTTCAATCCTTTTGCAATTTTTTCCATTAAGATGTCCCCAGTCCGAGATGCTTAGTACACTAGGTCCGAATTTGATCCTTTGAACTCTACACAATCGCCTCAGAAGGAATGTCCCCTGTGAATAAAGTCTTTGAACACTTAGAAATTTTCTGAACATCAGTTCCAATTGTTTGAACAGTTCTTGTGTTACAGGGGGTAAACCCTAAAATGTACTGGAGATAAATCCTTAGTATCCTGGGGATAAACCCGTAAGTACCTTGGGGAAAATCCCAAATTTTCATGCACTACAAGCGAGAGTGTATAAACCCCAAGTCTTAGAAAGGTGAAACCTTTAAACCTTAGAGAGTATGAAAATACCCTTTCGTGAGAGAGGGTAATCAATCCTCATATACCTTAAGGATCCAGGATGTAGCCAATGATAACGAAATTGTCAGCCACTTTTACATGAACTAGTCCCGCTATCTTGAACTATTCCTGGATAACTTGCGCTCCAGGCGGGATGTTTAAACCCAATTCGAGAGAAAGGTGAATTCCTTTAAACCTTTGAAGGGATCAGGATCCCCTAAACATGAGAGAGGGGGCCAATCCTCTAATCTTTTGATCCTGAGTATATATCCTGGAGCATATTCTACAAAACACCTTCAAACTAAGGTGGGTGTTAGCTTGGCTAACACCCCTCCGATGCTTAAGTCAGTATTGGGTTCAAAAAGAGTAAATAAAATTAGATGAATTTAAGAGAGATGGAATTCATACCATCGTGAGTTAGAAATTAAATTCTAAACTCACTTGAAGTAAGCTTTAAGGTGTATAGCATTCCAGGATCTTGGCAACATATCCCCTTCCATATTCTTGAGTCGGTATGCTCCTTTCCCAGATTCTGACTCAATTTCATAGGGTCCTTCCCATTTTAGAGCTAATTTTCCATCGGCAGGGTTGGTTGTATTCTGGAAAGCTTTCCTCAACACCCAATCTCCAACTTGAAATCTTCTAGTCCTTAAATTCTTGTTATATGATTTGGCTATCCTCTGCTGGTATGCCGCCATCCTTAGCTTTGCTGCATCTCTTATTTCATCAATAGTATCCAACTCATGACACAAGGCTTCAGGATTTGACTAAGGATCCATGAGACTTGATCTGGCTGTAGGTATCACCATTTCTGTCGGGATCACTGCTTCTGTCCCAAATACCAAAGAAAATGGGGTTTGCCCAGTAGCATTCTTTACAGTTGTCCTATCAGCCCATAGGATAAACGGTAGTTCTTCTGCCCATCTTCCTTTTTTAGCACCTAATCTTTTCTTCAAAATGTTGACAATTATCTTGTTTAAGGATTCTGCCTGTCCATTTACTTGAGGATGTACTGGAGTTGACGTGATCATCTTAATTCTCCAACTTTTGCAAAAATCAGTAGTTCTTTTGCTGATGAATTGAGAGCCATTGTCACAAACTATCTCAGCTGGTACCCCAAATCTGGTCAGGATATTCCTCTTTATGAAGGATACCACTTCTTGATCCCTGACTTGAACAAAGGCCTCGGCCTCGGCTTCGACCCACTTGGAGAAATAATCTGTCATTGCCAGCATAAAAACCTTTCCTCCTGGAGAGTTTGGAAGTTTTCCCACTATGTCCATTCCCCATTTAATAAACGGCCAAGGGGATATGATAGGATATAATGGTTCTGTAGGCTGATGCAGGATGTTGTCGTGTCTTTGAAATGCATCGCATTTCTGAGCATACTCCGCGGCATACTTTCTCATGGTCGGCCAGTAATATCATGTTCTCAACACCTTCGAGAACAGAGATCTGCCCCCGGTATGGTTGCCACAGTCTCCTTCGTGTATATCCTGAAGTACCTCCTTGGTTTCAGGATCTTCCAAGCACCTTAGGTACGGACCTGCAAGGGATTTCTTATACAAAATATTATTTATAATAGTAAAACGAGATACCTTCATCCTAAAAGCCTTAGGATTTGCATCCTTTGGGATATCTCCTTCTTGAAGATACTTCACAATTGGAGTCATCCAGGATTCAGGATCCTTCTCAGGATATCCATCACCAGGATCCTGGATACATGCTACTTCTTTATCCTGAGATTTGAAATGTTCCATTGCAGGATACAAGATGTGCACTATTGGTATCTGAGTTCCCTCTGGTATCCTGACAGTAGATCCTAAGTTTGCTAGAGCGTCAACTTCAGCGTTCTTTTCTCTAGATACATGTTCAAGTGTAAATATTTCGAAATATCCTGCTAATTTTTTAACAATTTCAAGATATTCAGCTAAATTTTCGCATTTTACTGCATAGGATCCATTGAAATGGTTAGTGTTATGGGCCATTTTCTGAGTATGCATGCTGACTAATATCTTGCTTTTTATTGTTTATCTATGATCAGGATACTGGACGGGGATATTGCTAACATCCTGGGTGATATCCTGAGGTATATCGAATTAATCACGTGCAGGTTAAAGACTGGGACTTGCCAACAGTCAAGTGGACTCCATCTCCTCAAGACTCAGGCGTATTTGTTAAAGGAGAGACGTTGAGCCCGAAAGACCAGGTCTCCAACGTTCAACTAAGGAATATTCGTTGGATCCCGGTTATGTAGGATAGTTAGTTACATTTGTTTTACTATAAAAAGATGGGGGCGGATCAGATTAAGGCACTCAACTTACACATTTTCAAACACTTTCTCTCTAGCTCATCGCAAACACTACACACAACACTTGTATTCGAATTACATTGTAACACATAGTCGATCCGCACCACATCCTGCACTGTATCCTGATATTTGAAGCAATAGAAGAACAAGGCAGCTGCGATTGTCAGCTCCCGAGGTTTTATGCCGGCGATCTAGATTGATCAAGGGCTTTCCTCGTACATCACGTGTCAACCTTTACCTTTTCGCTCATTGTTTGATTGTAGATACGGCTCTATATCCTGAGCCGTATCCTCAAACTGTTTTCACAACTAATTTGGTTAACACATTTTTCACATATAAATTTTAGCACACTACCTCACTTAACTAATTTGATCACTTAATTGCTTAGGTAATTTTTGACCAAAACAATTTGGCGCCCACCGTGGGGCAAGTGGTGCTACTTTTACTAAAAATCTTTGTGAAATCGTTAATCGGCTTTCTATTTTCAAAACTTTTCGCCACGTTGTCTACAATGGCCTCAAGATCAAACATGAGCTCCTCTACTATGTCTGCTGCAACCTCTGCTACTACCGGTTCGGTGCTTCCACCACCTCCTCCAAGGATGCCATTTTCTTCACAATCTCAAGATGTTATCCCTACTCGGAGTGTTCAGGGATCTGCTCCCGTTTTAGCCTCTAATGATGAAATTCTGACTTTATTTGGAAGTGTGCAGGAACAAATGAGGCAGCAACAGGAGACTAACCAAATGCTGTTAAGAGAAATACAACTCTTAAAAGCTAGCTCGAGCAGACCTGCTGAAGAAACTGTCACTCCTATACAGCCCAGGGCTTTGAACTTCAGTTCCGCAGTTTACACTGAGGATAACAGGGGGAATATCGTCCCAAGCCATTATCAGAATCATACCCCTGAGATACCCTCTTCGGTCAGGATGTCGACTGTGAGGAGTTCAGGATATGCTTCAGGATATGGCCAAAATCCTCAGACTGGCAATGTGTCAAATAATAACATTCTTGCTACTAACAACAATGGCTCTTTGTAGGATGCAGGTATGACGTCAACATTTACCCGGGAGCTCCAAAAATTGAAGGACATGATATCCAGTGTACCTGGAGTGGTCCAGCCAATTCCGAAAGTATCCCAAGACAGCCACAGGATATCTCGCTTTGCATATCCTATCTGTGATGCTGAAATACCAAAAAGATTCCAGACTCCCAACATGAAACGGTATGACGGGACTACGGATCCTGAGGAGCATATTGCCCAGTATAGGGAACGGATGGAAATCAATCCTATCCCTCCAGATCTCAAGGAAGCATGCTTATGCAAGGGATTTGGTTCTACCCTGACAGGATCAGCCTTAAAATGGCTGTTAAACGTCCCTCCTCACTCAATTACTTCGTTTGCTCATTTGGTTAATTTATTTAACAGTCAATTTTCTTGTAGTCGGAGTTTTGAGAAACTAACTAGTGATCTTTACAGGATAACTCAAGGGCCTCAGGAATCCTTGAGGGATTATGTGAACAAATTCAGTCGACAATCCTTGGACATCCCACATCTTGACGTTGGAACAGCTGTGCAAGCTTTTAAGATGGGGTTACAAAAGGATTCTCAGTTTTATCAGGATCTTGTAATGAATCCCTGCAGGAATCTTGACGAAGCTCGTAACAGGGCTTTGAGATATATCCGTTTGGAAGATGACAAGAAGATGCAGGAGAGGATGAATTCTACCTCAACCTATGAATCAACTAACAGAAAATCAGAAACCTCATATAAGCCATATCGCTCCAAGCCATATGGCAGAAATGATAACAAGAAAGTGAATGCTGTTGAAGACGAGGATCCTGAAGAATATCCTGACTTATCTGAATACTGCTTTTCTGTTAATATACCTGAGTTACTGTATGCTATGCAGGGTTTAGGGGACAAAGCTAGGTGGCCTCGAAAGAACCAGCAGAAAGCTGATTGGAAGGATAAATCCAAATGGTGTGCCTTCCACGAAGACTTCGGACATATGACCGAGGATTGCATCGCTTTAAGGAAAGAAATAAGTTACCTGTTAAGCAAAGGGTATCTGAAGGACTTGCTGGGAAAAAAGAAGAATAAAGGTCAGGATCCCGAGAAGGATCCTGAACGAGCAGCATCACCCCCAGCAGATGCCAAGATAATTAACTTTATTTCAGGAGGATCCGATATTTGTGGAACTTCGTATTCGGCGGCCAAGAGACATGCAAAGGAAGCTAAGAGTGAGAGGGGAGACAGACCAGTCAGGATGACTACCCACAGAACTGACAAAGTGATCACTTTCGATAGTGATGACAGGGATACTGTTCAGGATCCTCACCATGATGCTTTGGTAATAACATTATATGTGGCTAACCATTTTGTACGCAGGATACTGGTAGACAACGGTAGTTCTGTCAATATAATTCAGCTGGAAACATTGAAGAGGATAAATGTATCTCCGATGGACATTACTTCGAAGTCCATTGTGCTCGTTGGTTTCAGTGGAGAAGCTAGGAATACCGTAGGGGAGATAAAGTTACCAGTATATGTTGAAGGGGTCAACTCGATACAACGCTTCTGCGTGATGGACTCCTTATCCTGCTATAACATCATACTGGGAAGACCATGGATTCACGATATGAAGGCTGTGCCATCAACATATCACCAATGCATCAAGATCCCTACCCCTTGGGGAGTTTTCAAGGTTGAAAGTGATCAGCAGGAAGCGAAAGAATGCTACTCATCCTCAATGAAATCCTCAACTAAGCCTAGTACAGCATAGCAATTAAAGATGCGGGCCTAGGATATCGTGGAGGATTCGGAGCAGGATGTGAAGAAAATTATCCTGGATCAGGATAATCCTGATATCTCGGTGCTCGTAGGAACCAATATCCCTCAGGATATTGAAGAGCAGTTAACTAACTTTTTGAAATGTAGGATGTCAACGTTTGCATGGAAGCATGAGGATATGACAGGCATATCCAAAGACATTATCACTCACAAGCTTGGAATTGACAAATCATTCAAGCCTGTTCAGCAAAAAAGAAGAAAATTTGCTCCTGAGCGGAATGCGATTATCCAAGAGGAAGTTGAAAGATTGTTGTAGTCCAGGATGATCAGAGAAGTCAAGTTTCCAAGATGGCTAGCAAACGTAGTTATGGTACAGAAGAAAAACAGGAAATGGAGAGTCTGTGTAGACTACACGGACTTGAACAAGGCTTGTCCTAAAGACCCATTTCCTCTCCCTCATATCGATGTAATGGTGGATGCTACTGCTGGACATGAAATGTTAACGTTCATGGACGCATCCCCAGGATTTCAGCAGATTCAAATGTAGCCTTCGGACCAGGAGGATACTGCTTTCATGACACCAACAGGTATATATTGCTATACTGCTATGCCTTTCGGTTTGAAAAATGCAGGTGCAACATACCAGAGATTAGTAAACATGATGTTCAAAGATAAGCTGGGGGACACCATGGAGGTATATATTGACGATATGGTGGTGAAATCTAAAAAGGCTGAGGATCACCTCCAGGATATCAAGGGAGCATTTGATATCCTGGATCAGTATAACATGAAGCTGAATCCTGCTAAGTGCCATTTCAGAGTGGGGGCAGGAAAGTTTCTTGGATATATGGTAACGAAAAGGGGGATAGAGGCAAGCCCGGAGCAGATTAAAGCTATCCTGGATATAAAATCACCCTCGAATATGAAGGACGTACAACGGTTAACAGGCCGAGTAGCAGCTTTGAATAGATTTATTTCAAGATCCTCGAAAAAATGCAAGGAATTCTATGATATCCTCAAGAAGAATAAGAAATTTGAATGGGGAGCAAAGCATGAAGCAGCCTTGCAGGATTTGAAGCGATATTTCTCAACTGCACCTCTATTGATGAAGCCTGAAAATGGTGAACCACTATCCCTATATCTCGCTGTATCAGGGAATGCTGTAAGTGCCGTTCTTATAAAAGACCATGAAGGTCAGCAATATCCTGTTTATTATGTCAGTAAAAGTTTGTTAGATGCTGAAACTAGGTATTCTCATTTAGAAAAACTGATATTAGCTCTAGTCATGGCATCGACAAAGCTTAGACATTATTTTGAGACACATAGGATCCATGTTAAAACGAATTATCCTGTCAAAAATGTGCTTAGGAAACCAGAGATGTCAGGCAGGATGGCCAAGTGGTCAGTAAAGTTAAGTGCTTATGATTTAGTATATGAACCTAGAAATGCCATAAAGTCTCAGGCTTTAGCTGACTTTGTGGCTGATTTCAGTAGTGACATTCAGGACGAGGTAGACCTAGAAGTTCAACAGTTAGGAGAATCTTCAGGATCCTGGACATTATATACTGATGGTGCATCCAATGTAAGAGGTGTAGGTTTAGGTATACTACTAAAATCGCCACAGGGGGACATATTACCCCAGGCTATTAGGTGTGAATTTCCTGCTACTAATAATGAGGCAGAATATGAAGCTTTAATTGCAGGATTAGAATTGGCTAAGAATATAAGTATCAAGAATTTGCAAGTATATGTTGACTCCTTGTTAATTACTAACCATTTTAATGGATCCTATGCATTTAAGGGTGAGAAATTAATCGAATACCTCGATATTCTCAAAAAATTAGCAGGATATTTCGATGTTTTTACACTTGAACAGGTACCAAGGGAGGATAATGCTGAAGCAGATGCCTTAGCAAATCTGGGATCATCGATCAGGATACCAGAAGGAACCCAAATACCAATATTACATATCTTATATCCTGCAACGAATCCTCGGGATAAAGAAGTAGCGGGTATTCAGGATCCTGGAGCAGAGCATCCTGAAGAGGATCCTAAATCCTGGACGGCTCCAATCATGAGATATCTCAAAGAAGGACACATCCCCGGAAATGAAAATCCTAAGGCATTTAGGATGAAGGTATCACGATTCACTATTATAAATAATGTTTTATACAAGAAATCTCTTGCAGGACCGTATTTGAGGTGCTTGGAGGATCCTGAAGCCAAAGAAGTACTTCAGGATATACATGAAGGGGATTGTGGTAACCATACTGGGGGCAGATCGTTATTCTCAAAAGTATTAAGGACAGGATATTATTGGCCAACAATGAGAAAAGATGCCGCAGAATATGCTCGAAAATGTGACGCATGTCAAAGACATAGTAACATATTACATCAACCTGCTGAACCACTGTATCCTATTGTTTCCCCTTGGCCGTTTATGAAGTGGGGTATGGATATAGTGGGAAAGCTTCCAAAAGCTCCAGGAGGAAAAGTTTTCATGTTGGCAATGACGGATTATTTCTCCAAGTGGGTTGAAGCAGAAGCATTTGTTCAAGTTAGAGATCAAGAAGTAGTATCCTTCATAAAGAGAAATATCCTGACCAGATTCGGAGTACCAGCCGAGATAATCTGTGACAATGGTTCTCAGTTTATAAGCAAGAGAACTACTGACTTTTGCAAGAGTTGGGGAATCAAAATGATAACATCTACTCCAGTACATCCTCAAGCGAATGGACAAGCAGAATCCTCAAACAAGATAATTGTCAATAACTTAAAGAAGAGACTTGGAGCCAAAAAAGGAAGATGGGCAGAAGAACTACCCTTTGTTTTGTGGGCTGATAGGACAACGGTAAAGAATGCAACAGGCCAAACCCCATTTTCCTTGGTATTTGGAGCAAAAGCAATGATTCCAACGGAAATGGCAATACCTACTGCAAGATCTACCCTACGGGATCCTGAACAGAATCCTGATGCCTTGTGTCAGGATTTGGATACTATAGATGAAAAGAGGGATGCAGCAAGGCTAAGGATGGCAGCATATCAACAAAGTATATCCAGAGCATATAACAAGAATATTAGGACCAGAAGATTTAAGGTTGGAGATTGGGTGTTAAGAAAGACTTTTCAGAATACCACTAATCCTGCCGATGGCAAGCTAGCTCCAAAATGGGAAGGACCATATGAAGTTGAATCAGAAGCAGGGAAAGGAGCATATAGACTCAAGAATATGAAAGGGGATATGCTACCGAGATCTTGGAATGCTATACACCTTAAGCTTTATTTCAAGTGAGTTTAGAATTTAATTTCTAACTCAGGATGGTATGAATTCTATCTTTTTTAAATATGTTTGGTTTAATTTATTCTTTGAAACCCAATACTAACTTAAGCATCGGAGGGGTGTTAGCCAAGCTAACACCCACCTTAGTGTAAGGATGTTTTGTAGTATATGCTTCGGGATATAGTTCCAGGATGCTCACTCAGGATACTTCAGAAGATTAGAGGATTGGCCCCCTCTCTCACGTACAAGGGATCCTGATCCCTTCACAGGTTTAAAGGTATTCACCTTTCTTCTGAATTGGGTTTAAACACTCCGCCTGGAGCGCAAGTTATTCAGGGATAGTTCAAGGTGGCGGGACCAGTCCATGTAAAAGTGGCTGACAATTTCGTTACTATTGGCTATATCCTGAATCCTAAAGGTATATGAGGATTGATCACCCTCTATCACGAAAGGGTATTTTCATACTGTTTTGGTCAAAAATTACCGAAGTAATTAAGTGATCAAATTAGTTAAGTGAGGTAGTGTGCTAAAAGTAAGTGTCAAAAATGTGTTAGTTAAATTACTTGCAAAAACAGTTTCAGGATACGGCTCGGGATATTGAGCTGTATCGATGATCAAACAATGAGCAATTAATGAGCAAAAAGTAAAGGAAGTGACACGAGATGTACGAGGAAAGCCCTTGATCAATCTAGATCGCCGGCATAAAACCTCGGGAGCTGACAATCGCAGCTGCCTTGTTCTTCAATTGCTTCAAAAATCAGGATACAGTGCAGGATGTGGTACGGATCGACTAAGTGTTACAGCGGAAATGAAATACAAGTGTAATGTTTGCAACTAGCTAGAATGTGATTGTGTTCGAGAGTGTAAGTGTGAAATGATGTGTTCTAAGTTGATCCGACCTCATCTATTTATAGTAAAGATAAAACAACTAACTACCCTAAACTCGCGGGATTCACCGAATATTCCCTCTTGGAACGTTGCAGACCTGGTCTTTCGGGCTCAACGTCTCTTTCTCAACAAATTCGTCCGAGTCTTGAGGAGAAGAAGTCCTTGTGACCGTTAGCAAGCCTCTGCCCTTAATCTGCACGTGGTTAATTCAACAAGCTTCAGGATATCGCCCAAGATGTCAGCAATATCCTCTTCCAGCATCCTGATTACAAACAAACAAAGGCAGGATATTGGTCAGGATACATATGTTAAGAAAATGACCCCTAACAATTGTCCCCAAATATATCAGTTGGGATACCAATCCAACGGATATATTTCAAAAACCTTATCCCACAACTCAAGGCATTTAAAATGAAGCGACGGTCAAGATCACATCATAACTTCCAACGCGTTTTTTACTCCATGGAGATCCACAATGCCCCTATATCTTCTCTTTTCTTCTTTGAAAAGCAGATATCTTCAACAGATCCTTCAGGTAATTCTCCATTTTCGACTTTCTTCTTGTCAATTTACTTCATCTTTCTAGCAATGGCCGCCGAAACCTTCAACCAGCAGAATCTTCTCAAAAATCCCGAGAAGGAGATCTGTGCCTTTGACAACGCAGATATCGCAGCTTTAAGAGCCTCCGGCGCTTTCCCTGACAGCACAGTCTTTAGGCCATTTGATCTGTCAATCCGATCAGATGTTTCTTCTACCGAATGGATCTGTTTTCCAGCATATCCTTTTTCACTAGGCCTTCGATACCCCTTTCCAGAATTCATGATGCGCTTCTTTCGTATTACCGGCCTCTCTTTTGCTCAAACCATGCCCATGGTTTGGAGAGTACTAATTGTACTCAACCAAATCAAAAACCTCCATTGTTCCGACCTCTGCATCGAGGATCTACCTATTGCTTATCGCCTCCGGTCTCATGGCTCTAGCCGGTTCTTGCTTTTTTCAACCTCCAGCAAACCCCTGATTCTCAAAGCCACCAAAAACGAAGACGGATGGCAACGCAAATTCTTCTTTGTCAAACGAGATTCCATTGCTGAGGGTGCTTACCTTCCGGTGGAGTGGTTAACCACCGGTAGGATCATAAATATCCTTACAGACGATTTAATTATTACCCCCTATTAATATTCTTCTTTTTGACCCTTATGCAGTGAACTTTAAGGAAGTTGCTCCTCCTACCGCTGAGTCAGAAGAGAGAATCAACACCGTTTACCGGTTACCTGCAATAGACTGGACTTTTACCACACACGTTCCGAGTTCAAGTCAGTACTCGTCATCCGAGATGTCTGGTAAGAATTCCTTTCAGAATAATTAGTCAAAACAATATAATAATAAAGAATAAAACTTTTTCCTTTACACAGCGCCAGCTAAGATCCCTGAAGTCTTTGATCTTGACGAACTGGATAGCTATTCTGACCAGATCCAAGTCAAGAAAGAACCTGACTCCAAGACCACTGTTACATCCAAACCCAGCAGCTCCAAAGCTATCATCATTCCTAAACCTTCACCGGCTACCAAACCTCGGAGTTCGAGTTCCCGCAAGAGGAAAGAACCCGATTCTCCTGTCGTTTTCGACACATTTCCTTATGAAAAACATGGATTCATCGAAGCCAGTGGTTTTATGACTTCTTTTCTCAACCAAGTTAGTATCTTTATATCATATCCTGCAATTTAGACTGTTTCCATAGACTTAATAATAATATTGATCCCTGTCCTTTTACCTTTGCAGGGCCTTGAGCGTTTGGTTCACCTATATCAAGAATCCTGCAAGCTTAACAAAACACTTGAATCCAAGCTAAGGGAAGCAGAAATCACAATTTCAGACCAAGGTATGATCGCGGCCGCCAAGTCTCGTCATTACGAGGAGAAATACAAAGCTATGAACCAGGAACACCAAGTTGCTCTTAACAAGGCTACTCTTCAAGCCCAAGCCGATCTGGAAGCTGCCCACGTGCAGTACGAACGGGATATGGTCAGTTACCGAGAAAGCCTCAAAAGTTCCGTCGTCATTTCTCTCCTCCAGGCTAGGTTGAAGATGGCTCATGAAGCCAAAACATTGGGCTTCGAGTGCCCTTCCTGGGACGTTGGAGCCTGGGAGACCAAGCTGAAGAATCTTGGCGGTACCTCTTCCAAATCAACTGTCGATGATCCTTCTAGAGCAGTTGAAAAGGCAACCGATGCTGACAAGGATGCTGAGGCGGATCCCAAAATGAATGTTGCTGAAACCGCTATGGAGCAAGAAGGCACTACCCCCTAGAGCTTATTTTTATTCGAACAATTTTATGTCTTTATGAACAATTTTCATTTCTACCTCTAAACAATTTGATAACCGAAGGCGGATGGGTCCTGGGTTTCAGGATGAAACCTTCGGTTATCAACTAGTATTGATTGCTTTAAGAATAATTTCATCTTTTGACTTATTTTCTGTTACTTTGCATTATTTAGTGTAAGTCTTAGCTTTGTAAAAATTTTATACTGTTATTTTACAAAATATTCTGACCAGTATGCTTAGAAACATACTGCAGAAGCCTTTTATTAAATAGATCTTTCAGATGTTCTTTCAATTTTGTAAAAATTTCTTTAGAAAGTAAAAAATAGTTTAGCTCTTCAAAACCAGGTTTTGATGATGATCAAAGTTTCAAGCCAATACTAGTTTTAAGCATCCTAATCAAATATCCTTAAAAGGACTTTGAGGATATACGCCAAGATACTTAACATGATGTTACTAAAAATTTAAATGAGGCTCACAAAGGAAAAATCATACCAGACATAGGATATAAACCTATTACCGAATTCCAATCCCTATGCAACTCTTCCAATGAAGATGTCCCCAGTGCAAGATACTTAATGCATTAGTCGCAAACTTCATTAGTTTTATAGCACCATCTTGTCAGGGATGTCCCCTGTGTACAATGTCTTCAAGTATCTTAGAAATTTATTTAATGTCAGTTGGCATTGCATAAGCAATATTTTACGTCTCAAGGGTAGAACCCAAGGATGTACTGGAGATAAATCCTTTGTAACCTGGGGAAAATCCCAATTTTTCATGCGCTAAAGGCGGGAGTGTATAAACTCCAAGACTTAGAAAGGTGAAAACCTTTAAACCTTAGAGAGTATGAAAATACCCTTTCGTGAGAGAGGGTGATCAATCCTCATATACCGTTAGAAATCAGGATATAGCCAATGGTAACGAAATTGTCAGCCACTTTTACATGGACTGGTCCCGCCACCTTGAACTATCCCTGAATAACTTGCGCTCCAGGCGGGGTGTTTAAACCCAATTCGGAAGAAAGGTGAATACCTTTAAACCTGAGAAGGGATCAGTATCCCTTAAACGTGAGAGAGGGGGCCAATCCTCTAATCTTCTGAGTTATCCCGAGTGCATATTCTGGAGCTATATCCTGAAACATATCTTGCAAAACAAATGTAAACTAAGGTGGGTGTTAGCTTGGCTAACACCCCTCCGATGCTTAAGTCAGTATCAGGTTATAAAGAACAAATTACACCAAACACATTTAAAAGAAGTAAGAATTCATACCATCTCGAGTTAGAAATTAAATTCTAGACTCACTTGAAATAGAGCTTGAGGTGTATAGCATTCCAAGATCTCGGTAGCATATCTCCCTCCATATTCTTGAGTCTATACGCTCCTTTCCCTGCTTCTGATTCAACTTCATATGGTCCTTCCCATTTTGGAGCTAACTTGCCATCGGCAGGATTAGTAGTATTTTGGAAGGCCTTTCTTAATACCCAATCTCCAACCTTAAATCTTCTGGTTCTAATATTCTTGTTGTATGCCCTGGATATTCTCTGTTGATATGCTGCCATCCTTAGCCTTGCTGCATCTCTCTTTTCATCTATAGTGTCTAAATCCTGACTCAAGGCTTCAGGATTCTTCTCGGGATCACTTAAGATAGATCTTGCAGTAGGTATTGTCATCTCCGTTGGAATCACTGCTTCTGCTCCAAACACCAACGAATATGGAGTTTGACCTGTTGCATTCTTTATCGTTGTCCTGTCAGCCCATAAAACAAAGGGTAATTCTTCTGCCCATCTTCTTTTTTTGGCTCCAAGCTTTTTCTTTAAGTTGTTGACAATTATCTTGTTAGAGGATTCTGCTTGTCCATTTGCTTGAGGATGTACCGGAGTAGATGTGATCATTTTGATCCCCCAACTCTTGCAAAAGTCAGTAGTCCTCTTACTTATGAACTGAGAGCCATTGTCACAGATTATCTCAGCTGGTACTCCGAATCTGGTCAGGATATTCCTCTTTATGAAGGATACTACTTCTTGGTCTCTAACTTGAACAAATGCTTCAGCTTCAACCCACTTAGAGAAATAATCCGTCATTGCTAGCATAAAGACTTTTCCTCCCGGAGCTTTTTGGTAGCTTTCCCACTATATCCATGCCCCACTTCATAAATGGCCAAGGGGAAACAATAGGATATAATGGTTCAGCCGGTTGATGCAGTATGTTACTATGTCTTTGACATGAGTCACATCTTCGAGCATATTCTGCGGCATCTTTTCTCATTGTTGGCCAATAATATCCTGTTCTTAATACTTTTGAAAATAACGATCTGCCCCCAGCATGGTTACCACAATCCCCTTCATGTATATCCTGAAGGACTTCTTTGGCTTCAAGATCCTCCAAGCATCTCAAATACGGTCCTGCAAGAGATTTCTTGTATAAAATATTATTTATAATAGTGAATCGTGATACCTTCATCCTAAATGCCTTAGGATTTTCATTTCCAGGAATGTGTCCTTCTTTGAGATATTTCATGATTGGAGCCGTCCAGGTTTTAGGATCCTCTTCAAGATATTCTGCCCCAGGATCCTGAATACCAGCTACTTCTTTATCTCGAGGATTCGTTGCAGGATATAAGACATGTACTATTGGTATTTGTGTCCCTTCAGGTATCCTGACCGACGATCCCAGATTTGCTAAGGCATCTGCTTCAGCATTATCTTCCCTTGGTACCTGTTCAAGTATAAAAACATCGAAATATCCTGCTAATTTTTTGAGAATATCGAGATATTCGATTAATTTCTCTCCCTTAACTGCATATGATCCATTAAAATGGTTAGTAATTAACAGAGAGTCAACATATACTTGCAAATTTTTGATACTCATGCTCTTAGCCAACTCTAATCCTGCAATTAAAGCCTCATACTCTGCTTCATTATTAGTAGCAGGAAATTCACACCTAATAGCCTGGGGTAATATGTCCCCCTGTGGCGATTTTAGTAGTATTCCTAATCCTACTCCTCTTACATTAGATGCACCATCAGTATATAATGTCCAGGATCCTGAGGATTCCCCTAGCTGTTGAACTTCTAGATCTACCTCATCCTGAATGTCACTACTAAAGTCAGCCACAAAGTCAGCTAAAGCCTGAGACTTTATGGCATTCCTAGGTTCATATACTAAATCATAAGCACTCAACTTTACTGACCACTTGGCCATCCTGCCTGACATCTCTGGTTTTCTAAGCACATTTTTAATAGGATAGTTTGTTTTATCATGAATCCTATGTGTCTCGAAATAATGCCTAAGTTTCGTTGATGCCATAATTAATGCTAGTATCAATTTTTCTAAATGAGAATACCTAGTTTCAGCATCTAACAAACTTTTACTAACATAATAAACAGGGTACTGCTGACCTTCATGGTCTTTTATAAGAATGGCACTTACAGCATTCCCTAATACAGCAAGGTATAGGGATAGTGGTTCACCATTTTCCGGCTTCATCAATAGAGGTGCGGTTGAGAGATACCATTTCAAATCTTGTAGGGCTGCTTCATGCTTTTCCCCCCATTCGAATCTTTTGTTCTTCTTTAGGATATCATAGAAGTCTTTGCATTTCTCCGAGGATCTTGAGATAAATCTGTTTAGAGCTGCTACCCGGCCTGTTAATCTTTGTACATCCTTCATATTCGAGGGTGATTTTATATCCAGGATAGCTTTAATCTGCTCCGGGCTTGCCTCTATCCCCCTTTTCGTCACCATATACCCAAGAAACTTTCCTGCCCCCACTCCGAAATGGCACTTAGCAGGATTCAGCTTCATATTATACTGATCCAGGATATCAAATGCTCCTTTAATATCCTGGAGGTGATCCTGAGCTTTCTTTGACTTTACTACCATATCGTCAATGTATACTTCCACGGTGTCCCCCAGTTTGTCTTTGAACATCATGTTTACCAATCTTTGGTATGTTGCACCTGCGTTTTTCAAACCAAAAGGCATAGCTGTATAACAATAAATACCTGTTGGCGTCATGAAGGCGGTATCCTCCTGGTCAGAAGGCTCCATTTGTATCTGTTGAAATCCTGAGGATGCGTCCATGAAAGTCAGCATTTCATGCCCTGCAATAGCATCTACCATTGCATCAATATGGGGGAGAGGAAATGGGTCTTTAGGACAAGCTTTGTTCAAGTCTGTGTAGTCTACACAAACTCTCCATTTCCCATTCTTCTTCTGTACTACAACCACGTTTGCAAGCCACCTTGGGAACTTAACCTCTCTGATCATTCTTGACTTTAATAATCTCTCAACTTCCTCTTGGATAATCGTGTTCCGCTCAGGAGCAAACTTCCTTCTTTTTTGTTGCACAGGCTTGAACGACTTATCAATTCCAAGCTTGTGAGTGATGATATCTTTGGATATGCCAGTCATATCCTCATGTTTCCATGCAAACGTAGACATCCTGCGTTTCAAAAAGTTAATTAATTGTTCCTCAATATCCTGAGGGATATTGGTCCCTACGAGCACCGAAATATCGGGGTTATCCTGGTCCAGGATAACTTTCTTCACATCCTGCTCCGGATCCTCCACGATATCCTGGGCCCGCGTCTTTAATTGCTATGCTGCACTAGTTTTGGCTGAGGATTTCATCGAGGAGGAGTAGCATTCTTTCGCCTCCTGCTGATCGCTATCAACTTTAACAACTCCCCACGGGGTAGGTATCTTAATGCATTGGTGATATGTTGATGGTACTGCCTTCATATCGTGAATCCACGGTCTTCCCAGTATAATGTTATAGCAGGACAGAGAGTCCATCACACAGAAACGTTGTATCGAATTGACTCCTTCAACGTACACCGGCAACTTTATCTCTCCCACTGTGTTTCTGGCCTCTCCGCTGAACCCAACAAGCACGGTGGACTTCGAAGTGATATCCATTGGAGATACATTCATTCTTTTAAGTGTCTCTAGTTGGATTATGTTGACGGAGCTGCCATTATCAACCAATATCCTGCGTACAAAATGGTTAGCCACATATAACGTTATTACCAGAGCATCATGGTGAGGATCCTGGACAGTATCCCTGTCATCAGCATCAAATGTGATCACTTTGTCGGTTGTGAGCGTAGTCATCCTGACAGGTTTATTTCCCCTTTCAGCTTTGGCTTCCTTTGCATGCCTCCTTGCTGCCGAATACGAAGTTCCACAAATGTCGGATCCCCCCGAAATGAAGTTGATTATCTTGGCATCCGCAGGAGGTGATGCTGCTCGTTCAGGATCCTTCTCAGTATCCTGAACCTTATTCTTCTTCTTTCCTAAGAGATCTTTCAGATATCCCTTGCTTAGAAGATAGCTTATTTCTTTCCTCAAAGCAATGCAATCCTCAGTCATATGTCCGAAATCTTCATGGAAAGCACACCATTTCGACTTATCTTTCCAGTCAGCCTTTTGTTGATTCTTTCGAGGCCATCTAGCCTTGTCTCCTAGACCCTGCATAGCATACATCAATTCAGGGATATTAACAGAAAAGCAATATTCAGACAACTCAGGATACTCTTCAGGATCCTCATCTTCGACAGCATTCACTCTCTTGTTTTCATTTCTACCATATGGCTTAGACCGATATGACTTAAATGAGGACTCTGACTTCCTATTAGTCGATTCATAAGTGTTGGATGAGTTCATCCTTTCTTGCATCTTCTTGTCATCTTCCAGACGGATATATCTCAAAGCCCTGTTACGAGCTTCATCGAGATTCCTGCAGGGATTCATTACAAGATCCTGATAAAACTGAGAATCCTTTTGTAATCCCATCTTAAAAGCTTGCACAGCTGTTGCAACATCAAGATGTGGGATATCCAAGGATTCTCGACTAAATTTGTTCACATAATCCCTCAAGGATTCCTGAGGCCCTTGAGTTATCCTGTAAAGATCACTGGTTAGTTTCTCAAAACTCCGACTACAAGAAAATTGACTGTTAAATAAATTAACCAAATGAGAAAATGAAGTGATTGAGTGAGGAGGAACGTTTAACAGCCATTTTAAGGCTGATCCTGTTAGAGTAGAACCAAATCCCTTGCACAAGCACGCTTCCTTGAGCTCCGGAGGGATAGGGTTAATCTCCATTCTTTCCCTATACTGGGCAATATGCTCCTCAGGATCCGTAGTCCCATCATAAAGCTTCATGTTGGGAGTTTGGAATCTCTTTGGGATCTCAGCATCACAAATAGGGTACGCAAAACGAGATATCTTGTGGCTATCTTGAGATACTTCCGGGATCGGCTGGACCACCCCCGGTACACTAGATATCATGTCTTTCAACTTCTGAAGTTCCCTGGTAAGTGCTGATGTTACACCTGTATCCTGCAAAGATCCACCACTGTTAGTAGTATGAGTATTATTATTATTAGACACGTTACCAGTTGGAGGATTTTGCCCATATCCTGAAGCATATCCTGAGCTCCTCATGGTTGACATCCTAATCGAGGAGGGTATTTCAGGAGTATGATTCTGAGGAAGACTGGGCACGATATTCCCCCTGTTATCCTCGGTATAAACAGCTGAGCTAAAGTTCAACGCTCTGGGGTGTAACGGAGTGACATTGTCCTCCGCAGATCTGCTCGAGCCAGCCTTCAGGAGTTGTATCTCCCTCAAAAGCATTTGGTTCGTTTCCTGTTGCTGCCTCATTTGTTCCTGCACACTTCCAAATAAGGTTAAAATTTCATCATTAGAAGCTAAAACGGGAGCAGATCCCTGGACACTCCGAGTTGGGATAACATCTTGAGGTTGTGTAGAGGCTGGCATTCTTGGAGGAGGTGGTGGAAGCACCGAACCTGTAGTAGCAGAAGTCGTAGCAGACATAGTAGAGGAACTCATGTTTGATCGTGAGGCCATTGTGGACAATGTGGCAAAAAGTTTTGAAAATAAAAAACCGATTAGCGATTTAACAAAAATCTTTAGTAAAGAGAGCACCACTTGCCCCACGGTGGGCGCCAAATTGTTTTGGTCAAAAATTACCGAAGTAATTAAGTGATCAAATTAGTTAAGTGAGGTAGTGTGCTAAAAGTAAGTGTCAAAAATGTGTTAGTTAAATTACTTGCAAAAACAGTTTCAGGATACGGCTCGGGATATTGAGCTGTATCGATGATCAAACAATGAGCAATTAATGAGCAAAAAGTAAAGGAAGTGACACGAGATGTACGAGGAAAGCCCTTGATCAATCTAGATCGCCGGCATAAAACCTCGGGAGCTGACAATCGCAGCTGCCTTGTTCTTCAATTGCTTCAAAAATCAGGATACAGTGCAGGATGTGGTACAGATCGACTAAGTGTTACAGTGGAAATGAAATACAAGTGTAATGTTTGCAACTAGCTAGAATGTGATTGTGTTCGAGAGTGTAAGTGTGAAATGATGTGTTCTAAGTTGATCCGACCTCATCTATTTATAGTAAAGATAAAACAACTAACTACCCTAAACTCGCGGGATTCACCGAATATTCCCTCTTGGAGACTCATACGTAGTTTAAAACTCATAAATCATGAGTCGGATTAGTCATACGTAGTTTAAAACGTGCGTAAACGAGTCCGGGAAGCGAAACTGATTAAAATAATTTTTTTTTGCCAAAAACAGTGCCTTTCGCGCCACGCGCCGGCACCAGGTTGCTCCCTCACGTGGCGCGAGGGAGACCGTTTTCCAGCAGCTCTGGAGCTGGGTCCTGCATTTTTCAGCAATACCAATTTTTACGGAAACGGCCATAACTTCTTCGTTATTGATCCGTTTTACGCGATTCTTTTTCCTACGCGTCCGTAATTTAATTCTCCATCATATGGAGTTAAAATCCAACATCCAACATAATAAATTTTGAGACTTCTAAGCCTTCGACTTGTTACCTTTTTACCGAATTTTTAACCCGTTTATGCATTTTATCAAACAAACATATTTGTTTGATCCTTATATCACATACACTTCTTCAAATTAATGTTACCTACCATATTAGGTTCTAATCATAGGTTTATTACACAATTTAAACCCGTTTTCGCTCGTGTGCATATTTTGACCCGTTAAGGGTATTTTAAGCACTTTAAAGCTTGAAATCGCATTCATTCATTTCTAGTATCTTATTCCTACATTTCTTATCAAGTAATCTTCAACTACAACTATATGTGTGTTGGATTTAATGTGGATATCTATATGTTTCGAGTTTTACCCCTTGGATTATTATTTTACGGCTAGACTCAAATAGAGCCATTTGACCCAAGATTTACCCTTTTCGCTTGTTATACTTATTCAAAGTATTTGCTTGATCATGTAACTTGTTTTTAAACAACTCTTAAGATTTGTTTGCTCGATTTAGCTTATGAGGGCGTTTCGGTCATCTTAAATCCTTTCTCTATAACGAAAGACTTTTAGTCTCATTATTGACCAAAATTCTACTTTTAAACTAGGCTCTTGTTTTAAATAGCCATTATGTTTTCAAAACACAAGGACTATAACTTAAATCATTTGGTTTACTTAAAGATAACCCAATGTCCATTTTAACTTGTTTAGCCCTCATTGAGCTTCAAGTTCTAATGATGGTTTGACCAATTATACATACCTGGCTCGAATCAATATATTGACCCGTTTTGATACCTTGCCTTAGTTGCCGCTAAGTAATAGCGATGTCAACATTCAATCGATAGTTATTCCTGTAATCATGCAACTCGACAAAACATTAGCCGATATTGTCAAAGGGTGTTATTTTCACCTTTTGACCCGTTTGGTCTATATGACCGATTACTTTTGCGAGATGGATTTATTATCATCCCGTCTACATGACTTGTACCGGTTTACACCGTACGGTCAATTTACTTATAAATCTATTTCTTGATTAATTTGACCCCTTTGTATCTTACGCCATAAAATGTCCTTCAAAACTAACAATTATCGTCAACAAGTGACCACATTGCCGTTTTACCCTTATTAATTGTATTGATTTACCTTATAAGGTAAATCATTCAAAACTCGTTATTTATTAGTCATTACATGACTAAATGACCTTATTGGCTCTTTTTAACCATTCAACATGGTTTATCATTATTGTCTTTTTTTCCGAACCACGCATGTCGGGTCGAAACGTCATAAGTCAAATGTGACTTTTGATTATTCAAAATCTATAAAACCAATAGATATTAAATAAAAAGGTGTAAGTTTTAACTTACCTCTCATCCGGTTTACGCTTTTCCTGTCGTACTTGATTTGTTTGACCCGCTCCTTCCTCTAAGCTTTCACCTAGCTTGTTACGCGTCAAACTATCATCATATTTCGTAAGATGGTTAGTTTAGTCATTATCAATCATGACTATTACATCTTACGTATTTTCTATCAAAATTATCATTCGATCTTATTAATGGTAGATTTGACTTTTTAAAAGTCAAATCACCAATTAACACATATGATTGCACTATCAAGTTCACAAGACTCAATTAGGCACATTATCAACGCTTAGTGAGCATCATCTTTTGAGACGCCAAATTAGCTAACATGTCATCCAATTCCTATCTCAAGTAATAATAAATCAACATGTAATTTCAGTTATTACAAGCATATACACACTTTGACCATCATAATCATGGCTTTAACTCTATGTTAAGACCCACTTCTAATCACTTATGAACTCTTAACAAAATCTCTAATTTGTTCAAGTAGTTCATTCATATGAGTTAGTATGATGTTTATAAACACCAATACAACATCAATTTCGTCAAATCATCAAAACCCACTTAGCTCATACTTGATTAGTTGACTAATCACTAGTTTATGGCACAATTCTACAAGTTCGTATCTAGGGTTTGTTCCTAGACTTATACTCACATCAATATCACTATAACATTCAACATTCATATGAGAATTTCATTCATGCATGTTTATCACAAATTCGAAATATCACCAAATAACAAAGTTCAACATACCTTGTGATCCCCTACGCTTGGTGATCACGATTTTATTAAAAGCCCCAATTTTCCGGCTCGATTTCTCTTTGATTTTGTTGAATTTGTGAGTGTTTAGGGTTCTTGAGGAGAACCCCCTTTTTCTTCTCCTGGACATCGACCAACACACCTTGTGTGTGTGTGTTTTGCTTTTTGTTTTGCTTTTAATTATAAACTTCTTTCACATATTGCCCATTTTAGTCCCTCTTAGTTTAAAGGTTCTATAAATGGGTCAATTACTACAAGTTCCTTCTTGTTTTACTAAACAATAACTAACTAGGTTAATTATTCCTAGTTAACTTAGTGGGTTCCGGGAGTTATAACCCGTTTTATTTTAAGTCCCGTTAACTTGGGCATTTTTATATACTTTGTTTTCTCATGGTATTTATGCTCTTTCAAATTAATATTAGGTTTATTTATTTAAATTCCTAATATTTACCGGGTTAATTTTTACCACTAACGGTGTTTTACCCGTCTTTACTATAAACTTGGTTTGATTACCAAACCCATTTTTGGGGTGTTACAAGTCTACCCCCCTTAGAGAGGTTTCGTCCTCGAAACCTTATTTACGTAGTTCATTGATTTAATCAAACGAACCTAGTTTCGTTTTCAAGGCCCCCATTTCTTTTGGTCAAAGTTCTCATTATATTGATGCGCACGTCTTTCATGTGTAAGGCCTCGTGGGCCGTTACTTTCAGCTCGTGTCTGTTATCTTTATTAATTATCTATTTTGGCGGTTAGACTTGTTAGTCGTCGTCAATTCATACCCCGTCACCCGGGTATTCTCTTGCCAACTCGCCCCTTTTTCGTGTTTTTTCTGATTTCCTATCTCGTAACTCACGTTATGACGTTGTTATATTATGTATCACCCCCTTTTTGACCGTGATCACATTACGTCTTGTTTACGTTTATGTCCACTTTTCATTACCGTAAATCTTTCTCTCGAATGTTTCGCCTTGCGCCCGTCGGTGTCATGATCTTTATTCTTTGATATTAATCATTTTTCCGAATTCATCTCAAATTACTCATATTTGTTAAAACGTTATTTCTTACCAAAACTAGATTCTAGTTTAACGTTTTTCCCTCTAACTATGTCAATTACTCATGTCAAGGAAATTGACAACCCATAATCTATTCTTTGTCCGTTCTCGTTTTACACAGGGAATCGTAACCAGTTCCCCTCGTTTTACGCTACTGGCCCGTAGGTTCTATTACTTAGCCTCATAGGCTATTTCGATTAGACTTTCACCTCTTTGGGGCGAAGTCCTTATAACTTCTTTCTAATCATGACCCGTGGGTGGTTTTAGTCTCGTAGACCTTTCATTTGTTTATAACCCTAAAGGTTATGTTGATCCCGTAGATCACTCCTTACTCATGTCATTCTTAAAATACATGTTTAGTGTCTAGGCACCTTGTTTTTGTTCGAAGAATCATTTGGTTTCAAGCTTAGGTTCCGTTAACCTTAATTGTAGTTTCGTGGCTACAATTGTTTTCTTTTGGACAAATTTTCCGACTTTATGGCTTCTCATGTCATTTATGCGTCGGTTTATCTTATGCTCACCATTATCCAGTTTACATACATTCGTATTTGATTATGTCCCATTACCGGGCTCATTATTCTTTTGTTTTTAACGCTACCTTTATCCCGCTTGCGTTTACTCATTCCGTTCGGCATGACATTATATTCGACCCGTTCAACTTTAAAATAGTTGAACATAATTTATTCAAAATTTCTATTTACATTATCTTGTCGTCTTTTAGTTATGACTCAAAACCCGAGTCTTTTAACTTTCCATCCGAGTCCCCGTCTCTCGGTCTACGCATGCGTTTAATTCTTACCCATCAACCGGGTATTTTACCGAATTCGTTATTATTGCAACCCTCCCGGTATGCATTAAGACCTCGCTTCATTTTTTTTTATTCTGACTTAGTCCTCGAGTTTGACGTTTTACAAAAACGACCCGTTTAGAGACATATTCGCATTTTCCGGGTTCAAGTGTAAGTACACCCCCTCCCAGTGCATATCTTAATCATTTTACATGTTTCTTTGTCCCTTCTCTCGGGCTCATTATCCTAATACAATACGCTTCCGTCACTCGGCTGTGCGTTTACATTATGATCAAATATTTTGCTTATCTGATTCATTTGGGTACTTTTTAATTTGTCCCCTTTAACCCTGTCCTTACTACATCGGATGTAAACGTGTCCGCCATAAGAAGTTCATGGTATCATATGCCACTACTTACTTGGCCAGAGTAAGCTATTAACACATGACACGCATGACCTTTTTATAGTTTTCACATCACGCCCTATGTAAGTAATGCCTCTATTTGTTTCTCTTGGAAACAATATCCTGAATACATTTTCTATTCGGGTTTTTCCAAGTTTTTATTCTACATATGCAACTTTCAATTTCTACATATTTGTTGCATATTACTATTTGTGCAATTAAATTTAAAATTTGCACCTGATAATGCTTGCCCTCACGGGCTTCTCTTGCCATTAGCCTTGTTCGCGACCGTTACGCGATTTAGGTCCTTGATGAGCATACTCTTTGGACCGTTCCTTTGTCCAATCTGCGATTTGTTAAACTCTCGCTTTCTTCATATGCGAGTATCCTTCAACTAAAACATATACAACAGTTAGTAATTTCGACATTAAAGGATGCCCGTATTATAATACAAGGCTTTTCTGTTATACGCATCAACGCATGTAATTTCGTTGACTATATCTATTCTATATCTATTTTATTGGTGTAACGTGTATTACACGATAACAATATGTGTTGTTCTCAACACTTTAATCATACTAAACCATTGATATACATGTACTTACCGGATTTGCGATCAAGCCTCGAACCAAACACACTTTATTCTTTAACCATGAGCTCTGATTACCAACTTGTAACACCTTTATTATTATTTAACGATTTTCGTATAATTTACGAAGATAAACGGGTAATTAGAATTTCAAATACATTGAAATTACGGGTTTCATTAAACTTTCTTACAGAATTAAAACTATACAACATAACATGGGTGAGTTCGTCATTTAACATAACAACGATACATAGTGCGGAAGCTTATTTCTTGATCGTGTTCAGTTCTTTGTTGTGCTTGATCGTCCTCCGGTGCTAAAATTATACCTGAAACTCATAAAACATGAGTCGGATTAGTCATACGTAGTTTATTACGTGCGTAAACGAGTCCGGGAAGCGAAACTGATTAAAATAAAATTTTTTCGCCAAAAACAGTGCCTTTCGCGCCACGCGCCGGCACCAGGTTGCTCCCTCGCGTGGCGCGAGGGAGACCGTTTTCCAGCAGCTCTGGAGCTGGGTCCTGCATTTTTCAGCAATACCAGTTTTTACGGAAACGGCCATAACTTCTTCGTTATTGATCCGTTTTACGCGATTCTTTTTCCTACGCATCCGTAATTTAATTCTCCATCATACGGAGTTAAAATCCAACATCCAACATAATAAATTTTGAGACATCTAAGCCTTCGACTTGTTACCTTTTTACCGAATTTTTAACCCGTTTATGCATTTTATCAAACAAACATATTTGTTTGATCCTTATATCACATACACTTCTTCAAATTAATGTTACCTACCATATTAGGTTCTAATCATAGGTTTATTACACAATTTAAACCCGTTTTCGCTCGTATGCTTATTTTGACCCGTTAAGGGTATTTTAAGCACTTTAAAGCTTGAAATCGCTTTCATTCATTTCTAGTATCTTATTCCTACATTTCATATCAAGTAATCTTCAACTACAACTATATGTGTGTTGGATTTAATGTGGATATCTATATGTTCCGAGTTTTACCCCTCGGATTATTATTTTACGGCAAGACTCAAATAGAGCCATTTGACCCAAGATTTACCCTTTTCGCTTGTTATACTTATTCAAAATAGTTGAACATAATTTATTCAAAATTTCTATTTACATTATCTTGTCGTCTTTTAGTTATGACTCAAAACCCGAGTCTTTTAACTTTCCATCCGAGTCCCCGTCTCTCGGTCTACGCATGCGTTTAATTCTTACCCATCAACCGGGTATTTTACCGAATTCGTTATTATTGCAACCCTCCCGGTATGCATTAAGACCTCGCTTCATTTTTTTTTATTCTGACTTAGTCCTCGAGTTTGACGTTTTACAAAAACGACCCGTTTAGAGACATATTCGCATTTTCCGGGTTTGAGTGTAAGTACACCCCCTCCCAGTGCATATCTTAATCATTTTACATGTTTCTTTGTCCCTTCTCTCGGGCTCATTATCCTAATACAATACGCTTCCGTCACTCGGCTGTGCGTTTACATTATGATCAAATATTTTGCTTATCTGATTCATTTGGGTACTTTTTAATTTGTCCCTTTAACCCTGTCCTTACTACATCGGATGTAAACGTGTCCGCCATAAGAAGTTCATGGTATCATATGCCACTACTTACTTGGCCAGAGTAAGCTATTAACACATGACACGCATGACCTTTTTATAGTTTTCACATCACGCCCTATGTAAGTAATGCCTCTATTTGTTTCTCTTGGAAACAATATCCTGAATACATTTTCTATTCGGGTTTTTCCAAGTTTTTAATCTACATATGCAACTTTCAATTTCTACATATTTGTTGCATATTACTATTTGTGCAATTAAATTTAAAATTTGCACCTGATAATGCTTGCCCTCACGGGCTTCTCTTGCCATTAGCCTTGTTCGCGACCGTTACGCGATTTAGGTCCTTGATGAGCATACTCTTTGGACCGTTCCTTTGTCCAATCTGCGATTTGTTAAACTCTCGCTTTCTTCATATGCGAGTATCCTTCAACTAAAACATATACAACAGTTAGTAATTTCGACATTAAAGGATGCCCGTATTATAATACAAGGCTTTTCTGTTATACGCATCAACGCATGTAATTTCGTTGACTATATCTATTCTATATCTATTTTATTGGTGTAACGTGTATTACACGATAACAATATGTGTTGTTCTCAACACTTTAATCATACTAAACCATTGATATACATGTACTTACCGGATTTGCGATCAAGCCTCGAACCAAACACACTTTATTCTTTAACCATGAGCTCTGATTACCAACTTGTAACACCTTTATTATTATTTAACGATTTTCGTATAATTTACGAAGATAAACGGGTAATTAGAATTTCAAATACATTGAAATTACGGGTTTCATTAAACTTTCTTACAGAATTAAAACTATACAACATAACATGGGTGAGTTCGTCATTTAACATAACAATGATACATAGTGCGGAAGCTTATTTCTTGATCGTGTTCGGTTCTTTGTTGTGCTTGATCGTCCTCCGGTGCTAAAATTATACCTGAAACTCATAAAACATGAGTCGGATTAGTCATACGTAGTTTATTACGTGCGTAAACGAGTCCGGGAAGCGAAACTGATTAAAATAAATTTTTTTCGCCAAAAACAGTGCCTTTCGCGCCACGCGCCGGCACCAGGTTGCTCCCTCGCATGGCGCGAGGGAGACCGTTTTCCAGCAGCTCTGGAGCTGGGTCCTGCATTTTTCAGCAATACCAGTTTTTACGGAAACGGCCATAACTTCTTCGTTATTGATCTGTTTTACGCGATTCTTTTTCCTACGCGTCCGTAATTTAATTCTCCATCATACGGAGTTAAAATCCAACATCCAACATAATAAATTTTGAGACTTCTAAGCCTTCGACTTGTTACCTTTTTACCGAATTTTTAACCCGTTTATGCATTTTATCAAACAAACATATTTGTTTGATCCTTATATCACATACACTTCTTCAAATTAATGTTACCTACCATATTAGGTTCTAATCATAGGTTTATTACACAATTTAAACCCGTTTTCGCTCGTATGCTTATTTTGACCCGTTAAGGGTATTTTAAGCACTTTAAAGCTTGAAATCGCTTTCATTCATTTCTAGTATCTTATTCCTACATTTCATATCAAGTAATCTTCAACTACAACTATATGTGTGTTGGATTTAATGTGGATATCTATATGTTCCGAGTTTTACCCCTCGGATTATTATTTTACGGCAAGACTCAAATAGAGCCATTTAACCCAAGATTTACCCTTTTCGCTTGTTATACTTATTCAAAGTATTTGCTTGATCATGTAACTTGTTTTTAAACAACTCTTAAGATTTGTTTGCTCGATTTAGCTTATGAGGGCGTTTCGGTCATCTTAAATCCTTTCTCTATAACGAAAGACTTTTAGTCTCATTATTGACCAAAATTCTACTTTTAAACTAGGCTCTTGTTTTAAATAGCCATTATGTTTTCAAAACACAAGGACTATAACTTAAATCATTCGGTTTACTTAAAGATAACCCAATGTCCATTTTAACTTGTTTAGCCCTCATTGAGCTTCAAGTTCTAATGATGGTTTGACCAATTATACATACCTGGCTCGAATCAATATATTGACCCGTTTTGATACCTTGCCTTAGTTGCCGCTAAGTAATAGCGATGTCAACATTCAATCGATAGTTATTCCTGTAATCATGCAACTCGACAAAACATTAGCCGATATTGTCAAAGGGTGTTATTTTCACCTTTTGACCCGTTTGGTCTATATGACCGATTACTTTTGCGAGATGGATTTATTATCATCCCGTCTACATGACTTGTACCGGTTTACACCGTACGGTCAATTTACTTATAAATCTATTTCTTGATTAATTTGACCCCTTTGTATCTTACGCCATAAAATGTCCTTCAAAACTAACAATTATCATCAACAAGTGACCACATTGCCGTTTTACCCTTATTAATTGTATTGATTTACCTTATAAGGTAAATCATTCAAAACTCGTTATTTATTAGTCATTACATGACTAAATGACCTGATTGGCTCTTTTTAACCATTCAACATGGTTTATCATTATTGTCTTTTGTTCCGAACCGCGCATGTCGGGTCGAAACGTCATAAGTCAAATGTGACTTTTGATTATTCAAAATCTATAAAACCAATAGATATTAAATAAAAAGGTGTAAGTTTTAACTTACCTCTCATCCGGTTTATGCTTTTCGTGTCGTACTTGATTTGTTTGACCCGCTCCATCCTCTAAGCTTTCACCTAGCTTGTTACGCGTCAAACTATCATCATATTTCGTAAGATGGTTAGTTTAGTCATTGTCAATCATGACTATTACATCTTACGTATTTTCTATCAAAATTATCATTCGGTCTTATTAATGGTCGATTTGACTTTTTAAAAGTCAAATCACCAATTAACACATATGATTGCACAATCAAGTTCACAAGACTCAATTAGGCACATTATCAACGCTTAGTGAGCATCATCATTTGAGACGCCAAATTAGCTAACATGTCATCCAATTCCTATCTCAAGTAATAATAAATCAACATGTAATTTCAGTTATTACAAGCATACACACTTTGACCATCAAAATCATGGCTTTAACTCTATGTTAAGACCCACTTCTAATCACTTATGAACTCTTAACAAAATCCCTAATTTGTTCAAGTTGTTCATTCATATGAGTTAGTATGATGTTTATAAACACCAATACAACATCAATTTCATCAAATCATCAAAACCCACTTAGCTCATACTTGATTAGTTGACTAATCACTAGTTTATGGCACAATTCTACAAGTTCGTATCTAGGGTTTGTTCCTAGACTTATACTCACATCAATATCACTATAACATTCAACATTCATACGAGAATTTCATTCATGCATGTTTATCACAAATTCGAAATATCACCAAACATCAAAATTCAACATACCTTGTAATCCCCTTAGCTTGGTGATCACGATTTTATTAAAAGCCCCAATTTTCCGGCTCGATTTCTCTTTGATTTTGTTGAATTTGTGAGTGTTTAGGGTTCTTGAGGAGAACCCCCTTTTTCTTCTCCTGGACATCGACCAACATACCTTGTGTGTGTGTGTTTTGGTTTTTGTTTTGCTTTAATTTATAAACTTCTTTCATATATTGCCCATTTTAGTCCTTCTTAGTTTAAAGGTTCTATAAATGGGTCAATTACTACAAGTTCCTTCTTGTTTTACTAAACAATAACTAACTAGGTTAATTATTCCTAGTTAACTTAGTGGGTTCCGGGAGTTATAACCCTTTTTATTTTAAGTCCCGTTAACTTGGGCATTTTTATATACTTTGTTTTCTCAAGGTATTTATGCTCTTTCAAATTAATATTAGGTTTATTTATTTAAATTCCTAATATTTACCGGGTTAATTTTTACCACTAACGGTATTTTACACGTCTTTACTATTAACGTGGTTTGATTACCAAACCCGTTTATGGGGTGTTACACTCGTAGTATCAGGGAATGCTGTAAGTGCCGTCCTTATAAAGGATCATGAAGGTCAGCAATATCCTGTTTATTATGTTAGTAAAAGTTTATTAGATGCTGAAACTAGATATTCTCATTTAGAAAAGTTAATATTGGCTCTAGTTATGGCATCAACAAAGCTGAGATATTACTTTGAGACACATAGAATTCATGTTAAAACCAATTATCCTGTTAAAAATGTGCTTAGGAAACCCGAGATGTCAGGCAGAATGGCTAAGTGGTCAGTGAAATTAAGTGCTTATGACTTAGTATATGAACCTAGAAATGCCATAAAATCACAGGCTCTAGCTGACTTTGTGGCTGATTTCAATAGTGATATTCAGGATGAAGTAGATCTAGAAGTCCAACAATTAGGAGAATCCTCAGGATCCTGGACGTTGTACACTGATGGAGCATCTAATGTTAGAGGAGTAGGATTGGGAATACTACTAAAATCGCCACAGGGGGACATATTACCCCAGGCTATTAGGTGTGAATTTCCTGCTACTAATAACGAAGCAGAATATGAGGCTTTAATTGCAGGATTAGAGTTGGCTAAAAATATGAATATTAAGAATTTACGAGTATATGTGGATTCCTTGTTAATTACTAATCATTTTAATGGCTCCTATGCAGTTAAAGGTGAGATGTTAATTGAATATCTTGATATTCTCAAAAAATTAGCAGGATATTTCGATGTTTTTACACTTGAACAGGTACCAAGAGAAGATAATGCTGAAGCGGATGCATTGGCAAACCTAGGATCATCGGTCAGGATACCAGAAGGGACCCAAATTCCAATATTGCATATCTTGTATCCTGCAACGAATCCTCAGGATAAGGAAGTAGTAAGTATTCAGGATCCTGGAGCTGAGTATCCTGAAGAGGATCCTAAATCCTGGACGGCTCCAATCATAAGATATCTCAAGGAAGGACACATCCCTAAAGAAGAAAATTCCAAGGCATTTAGGATGAAGGTATCACGATTCACTATTATAAATAATGTTTTGTACAAGAAATCTCTTGCAGGACCATATTTGAGATGCTTGGAAGATCCTGAAGCCAAAAAAGTACTTCAGAATATACATGAAGGGGATTGTGGTAACCACACTGGGGGCAGGTCGTTGTTTTCAAAAATATTGAGAACTGGATACTATTGGCCGACAATGAAGAAAGATGCTGCAGAATACGCTCGAAGATGTGATGCATGTCAAAGGCACAGTAACATATTGCATCAACCAGCTGAACCATTATATCCTATAGCTTCCCCTTGGCCATTCATGAAGTGGGGGATGGACATAGTAGGAAAGTTGCCAAAAGCTCCGGGAGGAAAAGTCTTTATGCTGGCAATGACTGACTATTTTTCTAAATGGGTTGAAGCCGAAGCATTTGTTCAAGTTAGAGATCAAGAAGTAGTATCCTTCATAAAAAGGAATATCCTGACCAGGTTTGGAGTACCAGCTGAAATCATTTGTGACAATGGATCCCAGATTATAAGCAAGAGGACTACTGACTTTTGCAAGAGTTGGGGAATCAAAATTATCACATCCACTCCGGTACATCCTCAAGCAAATGGACAAGCTGAATCCTCGAACAAGATAATTGTCAACAACTTGAAGAAGAGATTAGGAGCTAAGAAAGGAAGATGGGCAGAAGAACTACCCTTTGTTTTGTGGGCTGATAGAACAACAATAAAAAGTGCAACTGGCCAAAATCCATTCTCCTTAGTATTTGGGGCAGAAGCAGTGACCCCAACAGAAATGGTGATACCTACGGTAAGATCTATCCTCCGGGATCCTGAGCAGAATCCTGAAGCTACGTGCCAAGAATTAGACACTGTGGATGAGACAAGAGATGCAGCAAAGCTAAGGATGGCAGCATATCAACAGAGGATATCCAGAGCATACAACAAGAATATAAGGACTATGAGGTTTCAAGTTGGGGATTGGGTGTTAGGAAAAGCTTTTCAGAATACTACTAATCCTACCGATGGAAAATTAGCTCCAAAATGGGAAGGACCCTATGAGATTGAATCAGAAGCAGGAAAAGGAGCATATCGACTCAAGAATATGGAAGGGGATATGCTACCAAGATCCTGGAATGCTATACATCTGAGGCTCTATTTCAAGTGAGTTTAGAATTTAATTTCTAACTCAGGATGGTAAGAATTCTATCTCTTTTCAATATATTTGAGTTTATTTATTCTTTCGAACCCAATACTGACTTAAGCATCGAAGGGGTGTTAGCCAAGCTAACACCCACCTTAGTTTAAGGTTGTTTTGCAGGATATACTCCAAGATATACACTCAGAATAACTCAAAAGATTAGAGGATTGGCCCCCTCTCTCACGATTAGGGGATCCTGATCCCTTCACATGTTTAAATGTATTCACCTTTCTCTCGAATTGGGTTTAAACACCCCGCCTGGAGCGCAAGTTATCCAGGGATAGTTCAAGATAGCGGGACCAGTCCATGTAAAAGTGGCTGACAATTTCGTTATTGTTGGCTATATCCTGGATCCTCAAGGTATATGAGGATTGATCACCCTCTCTCACGAAAGAGTATTTTCATACTCTCTAAGGTTTGAAGGTTTTCACCTTTCTAAGTCTTGGAGTTTGTACACTCCCGCCTGTAGCGCATGAAAATAAGGGTTTATCCCCAGGATATCAGGGTTTATCCCCAGGATATTAAGGGTTTATCCCCAGGATATTAAGGGTTTATCCCCAAGATATTAAGGGTTTACCCCAGGATATTCAGGATTTATTCGGTAAAGCTAAAGTATAACTATGTTTACATTCCTATGCTGAACACAGGGGACATACATTATACAATTTAGAGGATGGATTCAAACTTATAAGTGTACATAGGGGACATCCCTGTGATTGAAGATTGGAATTGACTCTCTGGGAATATTTGGTATGATCCCTCCTTTTTATTTGGATAACTTGAGGCAGTATCCTGGGTAGGATATCTCTCAGGATATTCTTACAATGTGTTCCCAAAATTTTCCAAACTAAACTATTTTCATAAGTAAGATTTATGCACTAAAATAGTAACAACAGAAATAAAGCCAAAAGAAAGTTATATTATTAACATACCAAAAGTTGTGCTTCTGGTTTCACCTCAAACCAAGGTCCATCCACCAAAAGCACGATTAGTCCCATACCATATGTACTTAACAGTTGAAGGTTTTGTCTCAAACTGAGACCCATCCACCTCCAACTGTTATATTGTCCAAAAGTAAAGCATACTAACATTGATGACCAAGGGCTTCTTCCTGAAACTCAGGATCCCTCCACCTTTGGCCATCATAGTGTTCAAATGCAGGAAAAGTAAAGTGCAGAAAAAGTAAATTGTTTTGGGGTTACAGACCAACGATCAAATTTAAAATAAAGTGGGCTCCGGCCTAGACATCAATATCCATCATCGCCCACTTAAGTGCCCTCACACAGCGGCATCTTCACCAGCCTTCTCCACCTTCTCAGCCCCAACATCCTGAGAAGCATTCTGACCAGCATCCATCCCAACATCCTTTTCTTCTCCAGCATTGTCCACCACCTCTGCTGACTTAGAGGATTCACCAGCCTCAGCAGGATATGGCACAGCCTTGCCTCCAAGCTCTTTAGCTTTACCACCCAGGATTCAACCGGCCAGGATGGGCACTCAAGGCCTGTCTCCTTGGCCTCATAAGCCATTTTAATGCGAGCTTGTAGCACAGAGACAATGGCAGAAGATTTGATCCCTTCCCGGAAAGAGACCATGGCCTGTTCATGCTCCATTTGGACGGTAGCCAGTTTGATTTCAGCATCCTGGGTGACCTTCTTCAGCTTGTCCTTGTAATGCCGAGTCTTCACCTCGGCAATGGCCCCTTGGTCGGCAACGGTGGTCTCAAGCTGTTTGATCCTGGCCTCCTGGAACTTGTTTGTGCTGCAAGCATCGTTGTAAAGATGAAGCAGATGCTGGAGGCCCTGTACGTCAAAATTCAGGTATAAGTCAAAATATATTAACCAGGATATCCTCTCAGGATATCCTATCAGGATATGTGTGCAAGATGTAGTCACAGGATATTACCTTGTTAAGGAAGGATGTCATCGGTTCTAAGGAATCTGTGAAGCTGAGTTCTTCTTAGAGGTGGAAGCACGGGTTCTCGGAGTAGGCTTGGGAGCTGGGAGCGGCTTGGAGCTGGTAATAGCAGGAGTTTCTTTCTTGACATCGACTGGAGTAGGGTAGCTATCAAGCTCATCAAGGTCCAGGAAGACTGGAACTTTGCTGGAGTCTGCATACAGGGAGTGAAATTCTTTCATAAATATATCAAATAAAAACATGTATGCAGGATATCGTGCAGGATCATTACCAGACATGTTTGCACTGGAAAGGGGGCTTGGAGATGCTGCAGATGGATTAAAACTCCTTTCAGCCTCTGGGAGGAGTCTGATAGCGTTAATTCTCTTCTGTGAGTCAGCTAGGGGAGGTGCAAGCTTCCTGAAATCGGCTATGTACAAGGAAATAAAAAGAAAAATTATTAGTACAAGATATGAAACAGGATATAAGGCAGGATCATCCTTAAACCCTAAATCCTACCCTTTCTCAACCACTACACCGGATATTCCGTTCCACCAGGGATTGAGTCTCTTTTTACAAAGAAGAATTTGGATTGCCATTTCTCCTCGTTCCTGGTGGCACGAAGTATCAGCGGATCGCCGGAGGTAGAATAGAACAAGAATCTACAGGAACCATGGCATCTAAGCCGATATGCTAAGGGGAGGTCATGAACGGAAAGGTCAGGAATATGATTTTTCTTGATCTGATCAAGAACGGACAAGACTCGCCAGAGCATTGGCATTGTTTGGCTAAAACAGATTTTCGTGGTGTTAAAGAGATCAGTGATGAAATGGGGAAAGGGAAACTGCAATCCTAAGGTAAAGGGAAAGGCATTGAAACATAACCACTCGTCGGAAACCATGTCTGACCGGATTTCCCGGTCAAACGGCCAGAACACCGTCCCTTCCGGGAAGATGCCGGAGGATTTGAGAGCCGACAAGTGGGCACTATCGAAGGAGCATATCTCTTTCTCCGGTTCCTGAAGAAGATTCTGGTGGATGAACGTGGGAGCAGAGTCACCAGAGCTCGATCTTGTTTGTCTCATGGTGCCGGAATACTGAACAGAATAAAGGAGAAAGATGGGATTGAGAGAGAAATGTTTACCTTTTTTCTCTTCGGTAAAGGTTAAAAGAAGATGAGGATGAGAAGTTATAGGGAGGTAATGAGTAATTATAGACTAAGCGGTTACAAGCTGTCACATCAAGGTCCAATCTCTTAAGTGCCTCGTTATTCGTAAAAAATATAACCGTTAGTGCCAGGATACTAAACGGTAACATTTTTTTGGGGACAATTGTTATGGGTGAAATTCTGAGCTTATATCCTGGATATTATCTTAAATTATATCTTGCTTGTATGATATATGTTCATGTTTGGGATGCTGATTCAGGATATTGGTAAAATCCTGAATGGTATCCTGAGGATTGCTAACGAATTACGTGCAGGAGTGTGAGTTCAAGCTGGTAACGTTCATGAGGACCCTTTCCCCGGAAGACTCGCTCTAAGTCGTTCAAAGGAGGACGTTGAACCCGCTTTACCTGGTCTCCAACGGCTACTAAAGAATATTCGAAGGCATCCCATACTTATAGGAGATTTTGTTTTCGTTTACTAGCTATAAATAGGTGGATAAATCAGATCGAATAGGACACAACAACAACACTCACTGCTTTCTAACACTTTTCTCTTTCGCAACTCTCACTCTCACAAAAAAGTATTGTAACACTTAGCGATCTGATCAATATCCTGCACTGTATCCTGACGTTTAAAGCAATAAGAAGAACAAGGAAGCTACGATTGTCAGCTCCCGAGGTTTTGTGCCGGCGATCTAGATTGATCAAGGGCTTTCCTCGTATATCTCGTGTCACCCCCTTTACTTTTTGCTCATAGTTTGATCGTAGATACAGCTCAATATCCTGAGCCGTATCCTGAAAACTGTTTTTGCAAACAACTTAATAAGCACATTTTCAATACACTTTCTTAGCACACTACCTCACTTAACTAATTTGATCACTTAATTGCTTCGGTAATTTTTGACCAAAACAGCAGCATTAAACAGATTTATTTCAAGATACTCGGGAACATGCAAGGAATTTATTTCAAGATCCTCGGAAGAAGAAGAATAAGAAGTTCGAATGGGGAATGAAACATGAAGCAACCTTGCAGGATTTGAAGCAGTATCTTTCAACTGCACCCCTATTGATGAAGCCTGAAAATGGTGAACCATTATCCCTATACCTCGCAGTATCGGGAAATGCTGTAAGTGCTGTCCATGTAAAGGATCATGAAGGTCAGCAATATCCTGTCTATTATGTTAGCAAAAGTTTATTAGATGCTGAAACTAGATACTCACACTTAGAGAAATTGATATTAGCCCTAGTTATGGCGTCAACAAAACTTAGACATTATTTTGAAACACATAGGATTCACGTTAAAACTAACTATCCTGTTAAAAATGTGCTTAGGAAACCCGAGATGTCAGGTAGGATGGCTAAGTGGTCAGTGAAATTAAGTGCCTTTGATCTAGTATATGAGCCTAGAAATGCCATAAAGTCTCAGGCTTTAGCTGACTTTGTGGCTGATTTTAGTAGTGATATTCGAAATGAAGTAGACCTAGAAGTCCAAGAATTAGGAGAAACCTCATAATCCTGGACATTGTATGCTGATGGTCCATCCAATGTGAGAGGTGTAGGTTTGGGTATACTACTAAAATCGCCACAGGGGGACATATTACCCCAGGCTATTAGATGTGAGTTTCCTGCCACTAATAATGAAGCAGAATATGAAGCATTAATTGCAGGATTAGAATTGGCTAAAAGTATGAATATCAAGAGTTTGCAAGTATATGTTTATTCTTTGTTAATTACTAATCATTTTAATGGATCTTATGCAGTTAAAGGTGAGAAGTTAATCGAGTATCTCGAAATTCTCATAAAATTAGCAGGATATTTTGATATTTTTACACTTGAACAGGTACCAAGAGAGGATAATGCTGAAGCTGATGCCTTGGCAAATCTGGGATCATCAGTCAGGATACCGGAAGGGACCCGAATACCAATATTACATATCCTGTATCCTGTGACGGATCCTCAGGATAAGGAAATAGTAAGTGTTCAGGATCCTGATGATGAGTATCCAGAAGAGGATCCTATGTCCTGGATGGCTCCAATCATGAGATATCTCAAGGAAGGACACATCCCAAAGGATGAGAATCCTAAGGCCTTTAGAATGAAGGTATCACGATTCACTATTATAAATAATGTTTTGTATAAGAAATCTCTTGCAGGACCATATCTGAGGTGCTTGGAGGATCCCGAAACCAAAGAAGTGCTTCAGGATATACACGAAGGGGATTGTGGTAACCATACTGGGGGCAGGTCGTTATTCTCAAAGGTATTAAGAACAGGATATTATTGGCCGACGATGAGAAAAGATGCTGCAGAATAAGCTCGAAGATGTGATGCATGTCAAAGACACAGTAATATATTACATCAGCCGGCTGAGCCACTTTATCCGATAGCTTCCCCTTGGCCATTCATGAAGTGGGGAATGGATATAGTAGGAAAATTGCCAAAGGCTCCAGGAGGAAAGGTCTTCATGTTTGCAATGACTGGTTATTTCTCTAAGTGGGTCGAAGCTGAATCATTTGTTCAAGTTAGAGATCAAGAAGTGGTATCCTTCATAAAAAGGAATATCCTGACTAGGTTTGGAGTACCAGCTGAGATAATTTGTGACAATGGATCTCAGTTTATAAGTAAGAGGACTACTGACTTTTGCAAGAGTTGGGGAATCAAAATGATCACATCCACACCGGTACATCCTCAAGCAAATGGACAAGAAGAATCCTCAAACAAGATAATTGTCAACAACCTGAAAAAGAGACTATTAGCTAAAAAAGGAAGATGGGCAGAAGAACTACCCTTTGTTTTATGGGCTGATAGGAATACGGTGAAAAGCGCAACTGGTCAAACCCCATTTTCCTTAGTATTTGGAGCAGAAGCAGTATTCCCAACGGAAATGGTGATACCAACAGCAAGATCCAACCTCCGGGATCCTGAGCAGAATCCTGAAGTCCTTTGCCAGGAATTGGATACTATTGATGACACAAGAGACGCAACAAGGCTAAGGATGGCAGCATATCAACAGAGTTTATCTAAAGCATATAACAAGAATATAAGGAGTAGAAGGTTCCAGGTTGGAGATTGGGTATTGAGAAAGGCTTTTCAGAATACTACTAATCCTGCTGATGGAAAGTTGGCTCCAAAGTGGGAAGGACCCTATGAAATTGAATCAGAATCAGGAAAAGGAGCATACCGACTCAAGAATATGGTGGGGGATATGCTACCAAGATCCTGGAATGCTATACATCTAAAGCTCTATTTCAAGTGAGTTTGGAATTTAAATTCTAACTCAGGATGGTATGGATTCTATCTATTTTAATATGTTTTGATATTATTTATTATTTTGAACCCATTACTGACTTAAGCATCGGAGGGGTGTTAGCCAGGCTAACACCCACCTTAGTTTACAGTTGTTTTGCAGTATATGCTTCGGGATATAGCTCCAGGATACACATTCAGGATACTTCGAAAGATTAGAGGATTGGCCCCCTCTCTCACGTTTAAGGGATCCTGATCCCTTCACAGGTTTAAAGGTATTCACCTTTCCCTCGAATTGGGTTTAAACACCCCGCCTGGAGCGCAAGTTATCCAGGGATAGTTCAAGATAGCGGGACCAGTCCATGTAAAAGTGGCTGACAATTTCGTTATTGTTGGCTATATCCAGGATCTTAAAGGTATATGAGGATTGATCACCCTCTCTCACGGAAGGGTATTTTCATACTCTCTAAGGTTTAAAGGTTATCACCTTTCTAAGTCTTGGAGTTTATACACTCCCGCCTGTAGCGCATGAAAATATGGGATTTTCCCTAGGATACTAAGGATTTATCTCCAGTATATTTTTGGGTTTTACCCCTGTAACACAAGAACTGTTCGAACAGTTGGAACTGATATTCAAAAATTTTCTAAGTGTTCAAAGACTTCATGCACAAGGGACATTCCTTCTGAGGCGATTGTGTAGAGCTCAAAAGATCAAATTTGGACCAAGTGTACTTAGTATCTCAGACTGGGGACATCTTAGTGGAAGAAGTTGCAAAGGGATTGAAGTTCGATACTAGGGTTACACTCTATTCCTGGTATGATCTTTCCTTTGTGAACCTTACTTAAGTCATTTGAACTTTTGAAACTATGTTTGGAAAAGGTTTAAATATCCTTGTTAGGAGAGGATTTTCCAATCCTAAGGATCACGGATCCTCAAGTGCTGCCAGGATCATGGATCCTCAATTCTGTTAGAATTAAGGATCCTCAGTAGGTGTTGCAGGATCAGGATTCAGGATCCTTATTGTTATCCTTATACTAATGATTGTCTTCATTGTACGTAAGCTTGTTTTGCAGGAGTAAAGGCATGGACCAAGTCTCACCGAAATTCCTGGAGCATATTCCCTCAATATTTCGCACGTGCTTGGCTCTTGTGGACGTTATGTAGATCGTCGGGAGCTTGCACAATTTGTGCATAGTTGGTTAGTTTATTTATTTCTAATTTAAAATGGGGATAACAAGCTTGAGTTAGAACACTTGGCTAATTTTAGCAAATACACACACTCTCGTAACAACTCTCAATCAGCTCTCAAACACTACTTGGCGATTTCATACATTTTTGCACATTACACACTAGTGATCCTTGTAACAAGCTTGTTATCATCCCGAGTTGTAAACTTCTTTTGATTAATCTTAGTTGGTGATCGGTAGTTTCCATCACCCGAGGTTTTTTATGCCAGAGATCAACTCTTGATCAAGGGCTTTTTCCTCATATAAATCCTTGTGTCACTTGTTCATTACATTTCTGAGTTATCCTTAACATTGTTCATTGATTCAAGCATCATTCCTCACAACAAAGATTTGGTTACATTATCTTAACCTGATTTTTGACCAAAACTGTTTGGCGCCCACCGTGGGGCAATTGGTGCTTAATTCCTAAGAAATTCTTGTTTTTGTGATCATTTCGGTTCATTACAACCAAACATATGGCTTCTTCAGCAAAGAGCACATCAAGTTCAATGCCGGCAGTCACTTCTTCACAGGGCGTTCCACCTTTTCCTCCACCACCTTTTGGATCCCAGAAGATTGCTGAAAATGCTGCAAAGAGACCAAGCCCAATTTTTCCAAAACCACTAACTTCTTCTGTTTCCTCTAATCCTACTAATAGTGATCTTTTTACTTTGATTTTGCAGATGAAGGATCACATACAAGAGCAGGACAAAACCAATGAAAGGATTCTCCGGGAGATTGGTGATATCAAGAAACAAAAGAAATCAGGGGAGGATCACTCTCCTCTGATACCAAGGTCGTTAGATTTCGACACTCCAGCTATAACCGCCTCGCAAACTATAGCTCCGGATATCCAGTATCAGAGTGGACCATCGGGAAGGCGTTATGGAACAACAACTATGAGTCAGGCTATAGGGTCTCACTTCCAGCCTCAAGGATCCTGTTTTCAGCCTGCGGGATCCTTTTTTCAGCATCAGGGATCCTTTATCAGCTCAGGAGGATATTTGGGAATGCACACAGTCCAAGGATCCTCTCGGGTTCAAGGATCCTCTAGGGTCCAAGGATCCCCCATGGTTCAAGGATCCTCTCAGCCTCAGGGATCCTTTCAGGTTCAAGGATCCTCTCAACATCAAGGATCCAATATCTTCCAGGATCAAGGACTGTTAAGAAGCCTGCAGCCTCCAAGTTCGGATGTTCATCAAGGAGACTTTATACCAATGCAGACTGTTGCTTCCTCTGGTCCTTCAATCATATCGGAATCCCGTCAATATGGATTCACATGTGCAATTCCAAACTTGAATCCTATGGGAGGTAACACTTTTAATAATTCTTATAGCACTAACCATGGCTCTATGCAGGATACAGGTATCAATCAAGCTATGGCTAGGGAGTTACAGAAGCTTAAGGATATGATATCCAGCGTTCCAGGAGTGGTTAAGCCCATTCCTGAGATTGCAGATGGGAGCCATAGGGTATCTCGCTTTGCACCACCTATTTGTGATGCTGAAATACCCAAAAGGTTCCAGATACCAACTATGAAGCTATACAATGGTTCAACGGATCCAGAGGAGCATGTAGCTCAATACAGGGAGAGGATGGAAATCAATCCAATTCCTGAGAGGTTAAAGGAAGCATGTCTATGCAAGGGTTTTGGATCCACACTCACAGGATCAGCTCTTAAATGGCTGCTAAGTCTTCCCCCTTACTCAATTACTTCATTTGCTAATCTAGTTAACCTGTTTAATAGTTAATTCTCATGTAGTAGAAAATTTGAACGATTAACTAGTGACCTATATAGGGTAACGCAAGGTCAAAATGAATCACTTAGAGACTACATAACTAAATTTAGTAAAGAATCCTTAGATATCCCTAACCTGGATATAGCTACGGCTGTAGAAGCCTTTAAAATGGGTTTACTTAGGGATTCATTGTTCTATGATGATCTTGTCATATCCCCTTGCAGGAATCTTAATGAAGTAAGAACCAGGGCCCTTAGATTCATCCGGCTAGAGGATGATAAAAGGATCCAGGAAAGACTGGCAGGATCCTCGAAGCAGGAAAAGCAAGGATCCTACTTCAAGAACAACAAGTTCAAGCCTTATAATAAGTCTGACAACCAGAATGTGCATGCAGTAGAACAGGAAGAGGATGATGAGGATTATCCTCCAATTTTTGAATATTGTTTTTCTGTTGATCCTTGCAATGCAGAATTTAGGTGAAAAAGCAAGATGGCCTAGAAAAAGTGATAAACCAGCCGCTACAAAAGACAAATCCAAATGGTGTGCATATCACGAGGATTTCGGACATCTCACCGAAGAGTGTATTGCACTAAGAAAAGAGATTGGTTATATGTTAAGCAAGGGGCATTTGAAAGAGCTTTTGGGAAGAAAGAAGTCAAGGGTCCAGGATCCTGAAAGGATCCCAGAAAAGGCTCCTGCTCCCCCAGCAGATGCACAGGTCATAAACTTTATATCCGGTGGATCAGACATTTGTGGCACTTCAATTTCAGCAGCCAAAAGACACGCTAAGGAGACCAAGATGGATAATGGAGATACACCCATCCGGACGTCTACTGTTACACAGGAAAAAGTTATTACTTTTGATGAGGATGATCGTGTTGATGTTCAGGATCCTCATCATGATGGTCTTGTTGTTACTTTATTCATATCTAACCATTTTGTTCACAGGATCCTAATCGATGGAGGAAGCTCGGTGAATATCATTCAGCTTGATGTCCTCAAGAAGATGAACATCCCTGAATCAGATATAATCCCAAGATCCTCAGTTATTGTGGGATTCAGCGGAGAAACCAAGAATACATTGGGGGACATTAAACTTCCCATCTACATTGAAGGACTTCATTCTTATCAAAAATTTTGTGTAATAGATTGCTTATCCTGTTGCAATGTTATCCTTGGCAGGCCATGGATACATGACATGAAGGCAGTTGCATCTACTTACCATCAATGCGTTAAGCTTCCTAGTCCATGGGGGGTGATAAAGATTGAGAGTGACCAGCAAGAAGCAAAGAATTGCTATACCTCATCAATGAAGCTAGCCTCAAGACCAAGGGAGCAATAGCAACTAAAGTATCCTCCAAGGGACGTCTTGGAGGCAAGAGAACAGGATGTGAAAGAAATCCTTCTGGATCCTCATGATCCTTAATCCAAAGTCTTCATAGGATCAGGGATCCTTAGCAACATTGAAGAAGATCTAGTATCCTTCCTTAAAAGGAGAAAAACTACTTTTTCCTGGAAACACGAAGACATGACAGGTATCTCTAAGGATGTAATCATTCATAAACTTGGCATTGACAGGTCGTTCAAGCCAATTCATCAAAAAAGGAGAAAGTTTGCACCTGAAAGGAGTGCTATTATCCAGGAAGAAGTAGATAAACTACTCCGGGCAGGTATGATAAGAGAGGTTAAGTATCCAAGGTGGTTAGCCAATGTGGTTGTTGTTCAAAAGAAAAATGGAAAGTGGAGGGTATATGTCGATTTTACTGATTTAAACAAGGCATGTCCCAAGGATCCTTTCCCATTACCCCACATTGACTCCATGTTGGATGCTACCTCGGGTCATGAGTTGTTGACTTTTATGGATGCTTCATCTGGATTCCAACAAATTCAGATGGAACCATCTGATCAAGAGGATACAGCCTTTATGACCCCAACTGGTATATATTGTTATATTGCTATGCCATTTGGACTAAGGAATGCAGGTGCTACTTATCAAAGGCTAGTCAATATGATGTTCAAGGAACAAATTGGACACACTATGGAAGTCTATATAGATGACATGGTGGTTAAGTCCAAGAAAGCTGAGGATCACCTTAGAGACTTGGAGGAAGCATTCGATATCCTTGATAAATTTAAAATGAAACTAAATCCTTCCAAGTGTCACTTTGGTGTTAAAGCAGGTAAATTCCTAGGCTATATGGTGACTAAAAGAGGCATCGAAGCCAGTCCAGGGCAAATTAAGGCTATTGTGAATATCAAATCTCCTTCCAAAGCCAAGGATGTGCAAAGGTTGACAGGAAGGATCGCAGCCTTGAATAGGTTCATATCAAAATCATCAGAAAAGTGCAAGGAATTCTACGACATTTTGAGAAAGAACAAGAAATTTGAATGGACTGAAAAGCATGAAAGTGCTCTTAAAGCCCTTAAGGATTAGCTATCCTCAGCTCCTGTTTTGGTCAAAAAATCAAGCAAGGATAATGTAACCAAATCTTTTGTTGTGAGGTGTGATGCTTGAATCAATGAACAATGTTAAGGATAACTCAGAAATGTAATGAACAAGTGACACAAGGATTTATACGAGGAAAAAGTCCTTGATCAAGAGTTGATCTCCGACATAAAAAACCTCGGGTGATGGAAACTACCGATCACCAACTAAGATTAAACAAAAGAAGTTTACAACTCGGGATAATAACAAGCTTGTTACAAGGATCATTAGTGTGCAATGTGCAAAAAATGTATGAAATCACCCAGTAGTGTTTGAGAGCTGTTGCGAGAGTGTGTGTATGCCAAAATTAGCTAAGTGTTCTAACTCAAGCTTGTTATCCCCATTTTAAATTAGAAATAACTAAACTAACTAACTATCCGCAAATTGTGCAAGCTCCCCACGATCTCCATAACGTCCACAAGAGCCAAGCACGTGCGGAATATTGAGGGAATATGCTCTAGGAATTTCGGTGAGACTTGGTCCATGCCTCTGCTCCTACAAAACAAGCTTACGTACAAGGTAGACAATTGTTAGTATAAGGATAACAATAAGGATCCTGAATCCTGATCCTGCAACACCTGCTGAGGATCCTTAATTCAAACAGAATTGAGGATCCATGATCCTGGCAGCACTTGAGGATCCGTGATCCTTAGGATTGGAAAATCCTTCCCTAACAATTGCCCCCAAAATATAAGGAGTAAAGTGTAAATTAACGAGTTATATTTTCTTGATCTTATCTGCAACAAACTAACGGATATATAGCCGTTAGGATCGAACTAGCCGTTGCCGATCATACGTCATTGAAGCGACATCCCTGCAGAATCATCATTATAAATTCAAGTTAGAGATAAGGGTTAGGAAGCATTTAAATTCGTGCGTTACACCCTTTAAATCCTCATTCGAAGATCAAGCAGGTACTTCTCTCCCCTTTCTCTCTTCTTCTTACTTTGTTCTTCTTTAAAACCTTTGAATCACGATGAAGTTAAGATCATCCCCTGCCAAGGATCACCAGAAAGATACTCCATTGAAAAGCCAAGGGATCATCAAAGATTCTCCGAAGGAACGTTGCTGCTTCACTGCTCAGGATATAGACAGGATTCGCCATTGCTTTCCGGCGGACACTGTTTTCAAGCCTTTTGACCTTACCGCCTTGAGCGATTTCGTTTCTGAAACTTGGGTTGCCTTTCCAGTCACCTCATTTCTGATAGGATACTCCTATCCTTTTCCTTCTTTTACCCAGTCTTTCTTTTCCCTTACCGGCATATCCTATGTCAAGGCCATGCCAATGATATGGAGGGTTTTGTATACCCTAGAAAGGATCATTGAGCAGGAGGATATAGAGTTAGGAATGTCTGAACTTGCCGAACTGTACAAACTTGTGAGCCATGGTTCACACCGCTTTTTATTCAAACACAAACCCGGTGAACCTCATCCAATCCTGAAAACCACCAAGAATGACACCAACTGGAAGAAACGTTTTTTCTTCGTTAGGAGGGACACTATCCCGGATGGGAAGGATCTCCCCAGAAAATGGGCCACCCATGGTAGGATAGAGGATCCTTATAGAAGGATCATAGGATAACCCTATTCCTGTAAGGATAACTGATTTCTTCTTTTTTATTTTACAGCTATCTCTGTCTCTCACATCATTTCATCACCTGCAACGGAGGAGAGGATCACTGCTTTCTGGAATCTTGATCCTGCAACAAGATCATTCCAAGCAATCACCAAGGATTCTCAAGAAGTATCCTCAGGCTCAGTCACAATGTCAAGTAATTATCCATGTTTGTATGTAACTAAATGTTTAAATGAAAATAAAACAAGAATACTTATCTGTTATTTTGGATTGACAGGCGCTGGAAAATCCTCAAAGTCAGCCACCCGCTTTAGTGTCAGTGAACTCAGCACTGTGGCTCCCCGTTCTGGAAGAAAAAAACTGCTGCTAGCCCAAGTGCTCTAGTCCCCAAGCCTGTCACCTCCAAGGGGGGAAAGTGTCACACCCTGGCTTTGCGGAAGCGTGGTTAATTTGGTGTGACTTCTTAATACCATAGCTTAATCATAACCAAGCTATATGAATTTAAAAACATGCAAGATCATCCATTAAGTTTTGAAAATCAAGTACAGTACCATTGTTTTAACGGGAACATACCCTAACAACCATAACCTTGTTCAACAGACATTACAAACTTAAAACATAACATAAACATGGTTTAAGGATTGTGTCTTGTCCAGGAAAGAGACACATCCCCCAAACCCCGGATGACCTCGGAAACTAGTGCAGCGGAAAACATGCCATACCGTGCCAGATCTCGTTAATTTCCTGAAATACATGTAAGTTGAAAAATCAACAATAATGTTGAGCGAGTTCATGTGTAAGTGAGTATGTAAAACACTTGTGAGTATAAAAATAGTCGTGGTATGTAGCAAATAAGGGGACTTGTGATCACCAATGGTTTGCAAGGCCACTGATATATGTGAAGTGAAAATAGGGAGACTCAAACCTAGCAGATTTCGCCACGGCATTAGTATGTGGACAAAGTCACCCCAAGGTCCGTTTCTAGTTTGGCCTGGGGCTGGGCTCGCTACACCCAGATAGATCTACCGCTCCTGTCCCTCGGTCCCGACATGAGGACTAATGGCCTCATATTGCTCCTACCCACTCACATGATCGGAATAATATACCTCCTTACGCTACCCATACCGTATATAAAGTACTTGTAAACAAAGTAACATGTATTTCACCCCCGCAGTTAAGAAAACTGAAAACAGTTAGAGAAAAGGGGGACATGAACTCACAGTCGGTACGTCTCTACCAAGTACTCCAAATCAGAAAGCTGTGCGACGACCTACAAGTGCTAATTCTATTAGATGAACGGCCGTGCCTTAGCTTTATAGTTTATGTTTTTGGGAAATAGTTAGACAACTATTTCATGTTTATGTTCTGTGTATACTTGGTAGTTATTCTCCTTCCCAAGGATGGGGGATTCAATACATGTGCGTTCATAAATATTTCCATAAGTTCGTAAGTTACGTTTTAACAATCGAGTGGTAATATAATTACCGATGTAACTTATATATTCATGGTGAAAGCGTTCGTATTATTTTGGAATCGTTAATGTTCGTAAATATTATTTTTACTCCTAAAAATAATATTTATGAATTTTCACAAAATAATCATAAACAGTGTGTGAAAAATATATATATTTATCACGTTAAATTTTGTGAAGATCCCACCTCCGAATATTTAGTAAATAAAGTCATGGCGAAATTTATATTTCGAAAACATGTCAAAAATAATTCTAACACTTGTGGTGTAAATAGTTCTAAGTGTTGGGTTTTTAGAAGAATTTCGCCAGAGTTTCCTCTGTAACTGGAGGTGGCCACGCTTTCAAGCGTATCATTTTCTTTTAACAAATCAAATCAACCAATGTTCTCAACATTATCAAACAACTTTTCAACATTTTAACTAGTCAAAGATAGACATAATCGCAAAAATATACGAACTTGTGGTTTGTCTAAAAATATGTAGTAAATCTCTTTACTTTTACTGGATCTTTTGTGTAAATAATCCGATTTCGTAAAAAACCTTATTTTTAGAGAGAATCCATCTTTACAACTTCTAGTAACATTTGACAAAGCTAGTTCTTTGTCGGATCTTTTCATTTCACAAGTGTTTACACACTTGTGGTTTATAAAATCATGCTTGTTAGTATAAAATCCTTCTTTTATAATACATGATTTCTTTGATATGTGGTTCTTTGAAAATACCACTTGCAGATGCGTAGATCCGCTAGTTTTAAACACCATTGTACAAGTTAAAACACTTTTACACAAATAAAACATTTTTACACAAGTTCATGTTTCATGTGTGGTAGAGTTTCACCTTTTAACCCTTGTATTATCCAAAACAAGCTTATGTTAAGATCCATGATCTTACCAAACCGGGTTAAACGATGATCCGAGCTACCACAACATAGATCGGGTCTAGATAATCATACATTTCAATTACAACTTTTACACAACTTATATTCTATTAACCACCATTTTTCATGTTTTTAGTAAACTTTTGTGCATCATCTTGCATTTTAACGAGATTTAACCGATATAATTCCTTTTAACCACTTTAGATTAGTTCAAAAATGAGTTTTAAGTATTATACCTCTAGCTCAAGGCTAGGGAAGAATTCTAGACGAAAATCGGGTGGATAAAAGCGTTGAGGTGAGGTCCTTGCGATTCCGTGAACACCGGGCTTCCTTACACGCGATCCTCCACCTTTGTATGTATATTAAATGGCAAGATGGAATAAAAAAAATTGATGGTGGGTGGGCTCCTTGGTCTCGGCCGAGAGTCAAAGAAGGGAAAAGAGATAGCAAGATTTTTGAGTTGGTGAAGTGAATGGTAAAGTGACCTTGTGGTCATCTTTATAAGCCATCTTTAGTGTATTATCCTCTAGGTATAATGTTCCCTAGATCCAAGACATAAGCAATTAGAATATTCAAAAATTTTGGTGGGTGTGTCCTTAGGAGAAATCTGATCGTTCAAAGGGGGTTGGCTATGGTTTGATTGCAACTAATAAGTTAGTGTATAGTTATTTTATTAGAAAAAAAAAATAATTAAGTTACTAGTGTGTGGTAATTATAACGGGTGTTAGGGTATTCGGGGACCCTAACTGGCTCAGAAAAAGAAAAACAATGCGTTGGACAATATTTTATGTCCCGGGTTAAGTCCGGTTATTCGGTTGGATACTAGTCCGTTAAAGTGCCAAATAATTATTTAAAGTGTCGTTAATATTATTTTTAGTGACACAGTTTATTCCCGACATTTTGGAAAGTGTCTAGTGTTATTTTTCTCATGTTTTGGCACTTTATTAGTCAGCTAGAAGCTGGATTATTTATTAAAGTGCTGTGTTTTGTACTTAAAGTACGTTTTAGGCACATCCAGTCACTGTGACTTATCCCTAGAGACGCAGTTCCACAACCCTTGTATCCCTACACTCACTACTAGTGTAGCCAAATATCTCAGGCTCTTATAGGCCTTGGAGGCAGTGTTTGCCTGATGCTGGCTTTTCAGCATGTTCAATAGGTTATCCGTGTATTGTGCTACTGTGCTTTTTGTGCATCATGTTTGTCACTAAGGTTCAGCATGTAAATAATGTAGTGACAGCAAGCAAGTATGATGCAAGTAAGTACATGTATCAGTATTCAAGTAGCAGTTCATCAGCTAGTTCAAACAAGCACAGTAATTAAGCAGTAATTAATCATTAGTTAAGTCGTACGGATACCTGGTTTAGTGCGGGTTGTCACATTCTCCCCCCGTTAAATAAATTTCGTCCCGAAATTTAAGTTCTGCTTGTAGAAGCAGGGTTTTTAGGAAAAAAAGGTGGGGGTATTTCTCTTTCATCCGGTCTTCACGTTCCCAGGTGTACTCAGGACCATGTCTGGCATTCCAACGAACCTTGACGAGCTTGACACTGCTCCGGCCGGTCTTGTTAACTTTCCAATCCGTGACCTCGACAGGTTCTTCAACGAAGTGGAGCGTGTCGTCAACATGAATCTCGTCGATGGGAATGGTAACGTCAACTTGAGTTGGACTTTTCTTTAGATTGGATACATGAAATGTATCGTGAACACCATTCAGTTCAGCAGGTAGGTCCAACTTGTATGCTACTAGTCCTATCCTTTCCAGAATTCTGAAAGGACCAATGTAGCGCGGATTTAACTTCCCACGCTTCCCAAAGCGTGCCACACCCTTCCAGGGTGAAACCTTTAATAACACCATTTCTCCAACTTGGAAATCCACATGTTTCCGGTTTGGATCCGCATAGGCCTTTTGTCTGTGGCGAGCTGCTTCGATGCGTTTAAGAATCTGCGCGATCTTGTCTGTCGTTTCTTGGACGATCTCGGGACCAGCAAGCTGCCTATCACCTGCGTCAGACCAACATAGGGGTGATCGGCACTTGCGTCCGTAAAGGGCTTCGAATGGCGCAACACCAATACTGGTGTGGTAGCTGTTGTTGTATGAAAATTCGACCAAAGGTAAGTGTTTATCCCAGCTACCGCCCAAATCCATAACACACGCCCTTAGCATGTCTTCCAAAGTCTGTATCGTGCGCTCGCTCTGGCCGTCAGTTTGCGGATGAAACGCAGTGCTCAGATTCAATTGTGAGCCAAAGGCTTCTTGGAAGGATTGCCATATCCTTGACACAAACCTTCCGTCTCTATCAGAGATGATTGAGAGAGGTACTCCATGGCGCGCGACGATCTTTCTCATGTAAATTTCCGCAAGTTTACTAGTACTGTCTTTCTCTTTGATTGGCAGAAAGTGTGCGGATTTTGTTAGGCGGTCAACTATTACCCAAATCATATCATGGCCTCTTGGCGTTCTTGGCAATTTTGTAACAAAATTCATTGAGATTTGTTCCCATTTCCACTTGGGAATCTCAGGTTGTTGCAGCAGTCCTGAAGGCTTCTGGTATTCGGCTTTCACTTTAGCACACGTTAAACATTTGCTCACGTAAACAGCAACATCGCCTTTCATCCTAGGCCACCAATAGTAATCCTTGAGATCTTGGTACATCTTATCCGCTCCAGGATGGATAGAGTACCGTGATTTGTGAGCTTCATCGAAAATAACCTTCCTTAAATCACCAAACAGAGGAACCCAAATCCTTTTCTCAAAACGTAACGTTCCTTCTTCGTTTGGTACCAGTAGCTTCTCCATCCCGCGGAGATATTCCTCTTCAAGGTTTCCTTCCTTGAGAGCTTCTTTCTGCGCGGCATGAATGCGCAAGGAAAGATTGGTTCGTACAATCATTTCTAAAGCTCTAACCCTTATGGGCTTGATTCTCTCTTTACGACTTAGGGCATCGGCGACCACGTTCGCCTTCCCTGGATGGTACTTTATCTCGCAGTCGTAGTCGTTCAACAATTCAACCCATCGTCTTTGCCTCATATTCAACTCCTTCTGGTTGAATATATGCTGTAGGCTCTTGTGATCTGTAAAGATTGTACACTTCGTACCATAAAGGTAGTGTCTCCAGATCTTTAAAGCAAAAACCACAGCGCCAAGCTCCAAATCGTGTGTGGTATAGTTCTTTTCATGCACCTTTAACTGACGCGATGCGTAAGCAATAACCTTTTGGCGTTGCATCAACACACAACCTAATCCTTGACGCGAAGCGTCACAGTATACCACGAAATCATCTGTACCTTCCGGTAGTGCTAAGATTGGCGCGTTACAAAGCTTACTCTTCAATATCTGGAACGCTTCTTCCTGTTTGATTCCCCAATCAAACTTCTTATCCTTCTGCGTGAGGAGCGTCAATGGTTGAGCGATTTTTGAAAAATCCTCAATGAACCTTCGATAGTAGCCAGCCAAACCCAAGAATTGTCGAATCTCGGTTGGCGTCTTTGGCGTTTCCCAATCCTTGATCGCCTCGATCTTGGTTGGATCCACGTGGATTCCATCTCCATTTACCACGTGCCCAAGGAATTGGACTTCACGTAGCCAAAATTCGCACTTGGAGAATTTGGCATACAGCTGTTCCTTCTTCAGCAGCTCTAGAATGGCTCTAAGATGCTGCTCGTGTTCAGCCTTCGTCTTTGAATAAATTAAAATGTCATCGATGAATACAATCACGAACTTATCCAAGTACGGCTTGCAAACTCTATTCATTAGATCCATGAATACTGCAGGTGCGTTTGTCAAACCAAATGGCATAACGAGGAACTCGTAGTGTCCATAACGAGTTCTGAAGGCTGTCTTCGGGATGCTCTTTTCTTGTATCCTTAACTGATGGTATCCAGATCGAAGATCGATCTTTGAGTAAAAACTTGAGCCTTGCAGTTGGTCAAACAGATCATCGATTCTTGGCAGAGGGTATCTATTCTTGATCGTCAGCTTGTTCAGCTCCCGGTAGTCGATGCACATTCGAAAGCTACCGTCCTTTTTGACAAACAGGACCGGAGCTCCCCAAGGTGAGAAGCTTGGTCAGATAAAACCCTTGTCTAACAACTCTTGAAGCTGTGTCGACAGTTCCTGCATCTCAGACGGAGCAAGTCTATAAGGTGCCTTAGCCACAGGTGCGGCGCCTGGGACTAGATCGATGTGAAACTCTACTTGCCTCAGAGGCGGTAATCCAGGTAAGTCTTTCGGGAAGACTTCTGGATATTCCCTCACGACAGGGATATCTTCGATTCTCGGCTCAGCAGCCTTCTTGTCCACAATGTGTGCCAGAAAAGCAACACATCCTTTCTGCAACACTTCCTTGCTTTCAGGCAGCTGATAAATCTTAGCGGCGTGTCACGCTTCTCTCCGTGAACCACAATTGTTTCGCCATCTTCGGTTGGGATACGAACAACCTTTTCGTGACAAACTATCTCAGCCTTGTTGCCCGATAACCAATCCATTCCTACCACCACGTCGAAGCTTCCCAACTGGACTTGTAGTAGATCTAAAGCAAACTCACGTTCTCCCAATTCAATCACACAACCTCTGATAACTTCGTTGGCTTCTACTAACTTTCCATTGGCTAATTCGATCGAGTAAGGAATATCTAACTTATTAGCGGCTAAACCAAGCATATTCTTAAATTCTAACGACACGAAGCTATAATCGGCACCGGTATCGAATAAAACGGATGCATAGCGTTGGTTCACAGGGAACGTACCAGTAACAACATTGGGGTCCTGGCGCGCTTCCCTTGCTTCGAGTTGGAACACTCTTCCACGGGCTTGGTTTAACTCTGGGCAGTTCTTCTTGAAATGCCCGATATCACCGCAGTTATAGCATCCAAGTCTTTGCCCGTTTCCACCAGCTTGATCATTCCTCGGATTACGATTCACAGCGCCCGCTTGGTTAGCATTGTTGCCTTGATTTCTGTCTCCTCCATTGTTCCCTTGTGGGCGATTACCAATACCACCACGGTTATTATTCCTATTCCCAAATCCTCCCTGGCCTCCTCGACCAGCACTAGCCCAACAAGAATCTTTCGAGTGGCCCGGCTTTCCACATGCTTCACATACTTTCACATTACAATGGCCAATATGGTGGCGTTGACAGGTATTACACTTGGGCTGGGTGCCCTGGTATCCTTTTCCTTTCTTCCCACTACCAGCTGATCCTCCTTTCTTAACTGCCACACCGGCGCCCTGCTTGAAGTTTGAGAATTTCCGTTTGTTACCTCCTGACGACTCGACGTGAGTCTCTTTCTTCTTATGCTCAGCATCATCAAACTTGTTCAGGCGAATGGCCTCTTCTGTGAGAGCCACGCTCAAATCAATCGCCTCGGTAATGGTCGCAGGCTTGGATGAGGTTACCATGCTTATGATTTGAGGAGCTAGTCCCCAAATGAAGCGTTCAATTCTCTTGAACTCAGGAGTGACCATGTAGGGTACCACATGCGATAAGTCATGAAACCTTTGAACGTATTCTGCTATCTTTGGACCGTCCATTTTCAAGTGCCAGAACTCGGTCTCCAATCGCTGGATTTCTGCGCGGGAACAGTACTTTTTGCGCATGAGTTCCTTTAGTTCGGTCCAGGTCAGCGCGTAGGCAGCAGCTTCGCCTAGTGTTTGTACTTGTAGATTCCACCAAGAGAGGGCTCCATCCAAGAATAGCCCTGAGATATAGGTGACTTGTTGATCCAGTGCGCATTTGCTCATGCGAAGAACAGATTCGGTTTTCTCAGCCCAACGAACAAAGGTGACAGCACCTCCTGTGCCATCAAAGTTTACGGGCTTGCAGTCTAAGAACTGCTTGTAGGTGCATCCTGCACATACGTTATAACATACGTTTGGCATTAGCATCATTGCTAAAGATATCCAATTAGGTCATGGTATGTCTAAATGACTTAGTATTACCATGAGGTGGGTTATTGTTGCCAGTGTTGCCAGAGTTGCTTCCACTAGTCCCTCCTTGAGAGGCGGCGTATTGTGCAATGGCAGCAGCGATAATTTGCTGGAGTTCTGCCTCATTGGTAGGCAACGGCGTTTGACGTCTTGGCGGCATCTTCTAAAAGATGTGTTTACGTCGGTCAGGTCATAATAAGTAGAGTGTACGTAAGTATACAACAACACATAACATCTCATGTTATCAATCACATAACATCTCATGTTATAAATAGATCACCCATATTGATAGCTTCTGCAATGGTTGAGGGCTTTGAGGTAGTAACCATACCCCTGATCTGGGGTGCAAGTGTCCAAATGAATCGTTCAATCCTTTTGAACACCGGTTTGACTAAGTAGGGGGGGGCGACCCTAGATAAGTCGTGCGATCGCTGGACAAGTTCAGGAATTTCTGGTTCGTTCATTTTCAAATTCCTGAACTCCACCTCAAGCTTCTAAATTCCAGTCTTAAAGCAACATTTCTTCTCAATCGTTTCCTTGAGCTCGTCCCAGCTCAGTGCATAAGCAGCGTCTGTGCCAAGGGTTTGAACCTGGAGGTTCCATTAAGAGAGTGTGCCATCTAGAAATATCCCCGAGATATAGGTAACACTCTGTTGGGGCGAACAGTTACTCGTTCTTAGAATGGAGTCGGTCTCTTCGGACCAACGAACAAATGCAACGGTGCCTCCTGTTCCGTCAAAGTTTAAAGGCTTGCAGTTCAGGAACTGTTTATCAGTGCAGCCAGTTGGAGGGTTATTTCCAGTAATGCCATCGTTGTACTTAGAGCGGAGGGCTTCATGTCGTGCATTTATCTGTGAGATGCGTTCTTGCAGCTCGGCTTCTGTCCTTGGCAACGTACTGGTGTTTGTGTCACGTCTGGGTGACATTCCCTTTTGTCGAAGTGGTGTGAAGCGGGCTAGACAACGTTTCAATTGTCTATGAGGTGTATAAAGCAACATAAGCTATCATGTAATCACCCAATTTCACACGCAAATATACTCACTGTATGAGTGGGGAAGTAAATTTCTGAGCCTTCACATAGGCTTGCCAATTTGGCTTGTTGCTCGTAATAGAATGAACTCGAGGCTACATCGCCTTGGTCATTCGTGTTTAAGTTATTTCGTGCTGCATTGGTTATCATTAGCTTGACCCGCAGAGTCCACCAGGATTCCTGTGCACTACAAATCGTTATTACGTGGGCCCCCGTAATAATAAATTGTCTTGCACGGTTACCCCAAATTTTCTCTCATCCAAGCAGATGATCAATCAAGGAGCAACAGCAGGTGCATCGGCATGAACAGGGTCATGCTCTAATGCGGGGTCAGGAGCAACGCCTGGCTCAGGGGCCACGGTTAGCTCCGAATCAAAAACTCCATCTCAAAATCAGCTGGATCAACAAACACAGGGGTCGACAGGGGCTACAGGATCCCCCAAGGGCTGGTCTAAGTGCATGAACTCAATGTCATGGTCTGGATCAACACCAGGTGGAAAAACAGAATTGTCCTCATTATCGCGATCAAACTCAAAGCTGTGTGCGGGAACTGGTGCAGCTGATGACGCCATATCAGGGTCTGCGTCGTGTGAGTAGTGCTGCACTCCCGGTGTATGCAAAGATGCGGATGTCAGAAACTCAAATGAGTCTGGGATAGGGGAATGGGCATGAGTTTCCCCTGCAGAAGCGTCCGCATGCAGTAGTCTAATACCAGCAGCAATAGGGCCCTGCCCTCGAATGGGTCCTCCTCCAGTAGATCGTTATCGTCGTCAGAGGCCACGTCGGGAGGGCATATCATCAACAGAATAAGCGGCAAGGGGGCAAATTCCCAACAAGATGGCCATCAGTAGGCTCTGCTACGACTTCAGGCAGCGCAAAAGGGCTGAAAGTCGTCATTGTCTGTGCCGGTAGTATCGGAAATGTACACCTCGTGCTTTGATGAAACTATGTCGTCTGATACTATGGCCATGGGATTCGTAGTGTCCATCTTTCTAGTACATGATAAAAGCATGACGTTTGTAACACAAACACATATACGTATGATAATCAATCATATAATCATATAAACATGTTAGCCAATCAAATAATTCTCCTAGTCTCACTAGCCAATTTCTCCCAGTCTTTAAGACTGCTCTATCCTACACCTCGACAACTTAGATCGAGCCTCGGTCTCCAATACCGAGCCTCAGTCTCCAAACTGAGCCTACTTTTCCTAGTCGACTACCTTGGTCACCTAGACCAAGCCTCGATCCTCCAGACCGAGCCTCAGCCCTCCAGGCTGAGCCTATAATAAATCAACGTGGCCAACTACCTCGGTCACTTAGACCGAGCCTCGATCCTCCAGACCGAGCCTCAGCCCTCCAGGCTGAGCCTATAAATAATAAAATGTGCTCAACATTTGTTTGTGAAAAGTTTTGGATCTGGACTTAAGTGGTATGCAGAAAAATGTTTTCGTGAGAGCCCTAGTGATCATAGTCTAGACTCGAGAAAGAATCCTAGTTCGCTGTGATCAGAGCTCTGATACCAAGATGTCACACCCTGGCTTTGTGGAAGCGTGGTTAATTTGGTGTGACTTCTTAATACCATAGCTTAATCATAACCAAGCTATATGAATTTAAAAACATGCAAGATCATCCATTAAGTTTTGAAAATCAAGTACAGTACCATTGTTTTAACGGGAACATACCCTAACAACCATAACCTTGTTCAACAGACATTACAAACTTAAAACATAACATAAACATGGTTTAAGGATTGTGTCTTGTCCAGGAAAGAGACACATCCCCCAAACCCCGGATGACCTCGGAAACTAGTGCAGCGGAAAACATGCCATACCGTGCCAGATCTCGTTAATTTCCTGAAATACATGTAAGTTGAAAAATCAACAATAATGTTGAGCGAGTTCATGTGTAAGTGAGTATGTAAAACACTTGTGAGTATAAAAATAGTCGTGGTATGTAGCAAATAAGGGGACTTGTGATCACCAATGGTTTGCAAGGCCACTGATATATGTGAAGTGCAAATAGGGAGACTCAAACCTAGCAGATTTCGCCACTGCATTAGTATGTGGACAAAGTCACCCCAAGGTCCGTTTCTAGTTTGGCCTGGGGCTGGGCTCGCTACACCCAGATAGATCTACCGCTCCTGTCCCTCGGTCCCGACATGAGGACTAATGGCCTCATATTGCTCCTACCCACTCACATGATCGGAATAATATACCTCCTTACGCTACCCATACCGTATATAAAGTACTTGTAAACAAAGTAACATGTATTTCACCCCCGCAGTTAAGAAAACTGAAAACAGTTAGAGAAAAGGGGGACATGAACTCACAGTCGGTGCGTCTCTACCAAGTACTCCAAATCAGAAAGCTGTGCGACGACCTACAAGTGCTAATTCTATTAGACGGACGGCCGTGCCTTAGCTTTATAGTTTATGTTTTTGGGAAATAGTTAGACAACTATTTCATGTTTATGTTCTGTGTATACTTGGTAGTTATTCTCCTTCCCAAGGATGGGGGATTCAATACATGTGCGTTCATAAATATTTCCATAAGTTCGTAAGTTACGTTTTAACAATCGAGTGGTAATATAATTACCGATGTAACTTATATATTCATGGTGAAAGCGTTCGTATTATTTTGGAATCGTTAACGTTCGTAAATATTATTTTTACTCCTAAAAATAATATTTATGTATTTTCACAAAATAATCATAAACAGTGTGTGAAAAATATATATATTTATCACGTTAAATTTTGTGAAGATCCCACCTCCGAATATTTAGTAAATAAAGTCATGGCGAAATTTATATTTCGAAAACATGTCAAAAATAATTCTAACACTTGTGGTGTAAATAGTTCTAAGTGTTGGGTTTTTAGAAGAATTTCGCCAGAGTTTCCTCTGTAACTGGAGGTGGCCACGCTTTCAAGCGTATCATTTTCTTTTAACAAATCAAATCAACCAATGTTCTCAACATTATCAAACAACTTTTCAACATTTTAACTAGTCAAAGATAGACATAATCGCAAAAATATACGAACTTGTGGTTTGTCTAAAAATATGTAGTAAATCTCTTTACTTTTACTGGATCTTTTGTGTAAATAATCCGATTTCGTAAAAAACCTTATTTTTAGAGAGAATCCATCTTTACAACTTCTAGTAACATTTGACAAAGCTAGTTCTTTGTCGGATCTTTTCATTTCACAAGTGTTTACACACTTGTGGTTTATAAAATCATGCTTGTTAGTATAAAATCCTTCTTTTATAATACATGATTTCTTTGATATGTGGTTCTTTGAAAATACCACTTGCAGATGCGTAGATCCGCTAGTTTTAAACACCATTGTACAAGTTAAAACACTTTTACACAAATAAAACATTTTTACACAAGTTCATGTTTCATGTGTGGTAGAGTTTCACCTTTTAACCCTTGTATTATCCAAAACAAGCTTATGTTAAGATCCATGATCTTACCAAACCGGGTTAAACGATGATCCGAGCTACCACAACATAGATCGGGTCTAGATAATCATACATTTCAATTACTACAACTTTTACACAACTTATATGCTATTAACCACCATTTTTCATGTTTTTAGTAAACTTTTGTGCATCATCTTACATTTTAACGAGATTTAACCGATATAATTCCTTTTAACCACTTTAGATTAGTTCAAAAATGAGTTTTAAGTATTATACCTCTAGCTCAAGGCTAGGGAAGAATTCTAGACGAAAATCGGGTGGATAAAAGCGTTGAGGTGAGGTCCTTGCGATTCCGTGAACACCGGGCTTCCTTACACGCGATCCTCCACCTTTGTATGTATATTAAATGGCAAGATGGAATAAAAAAAATTGATGGTGGGTGGGCTCCTTGGTCTCGGCCGAGAGTCAAAGAAGGGAAAAGAGATAGCAAGATTTTTGAGTTGGTGAAGTGAATGGTAAAGTGACCTTGTGGTCATCTTTATAAGCCATCTTTAGTGTATTATCCTCTAGGTATAATGTTCCCTAGATCCAAGACATAAGCAATTAGAATATTCAAAAATTTTGGTGGGTGTGTCCTTAGGAGAAATCTGATCGTTCAAAGGGGGTTGGCTATGGTTTGATTGCAACTAATAAGTTAGTGTATAGTTATTTTATTAGAAAAAGAAAATAATTAAGTTACTAGTGTGTGGTAATTATAACGGGTGTTAGGGTATTCGGGGACCCTAACTGGCTCAGAAAAAGAAAAACAATGCGTTGGACAATATTTTATGTCTCGGGTTAAGTCCGGTTATTCGGTTGGATACTAGTCCGTTAAAGTGCCAAATAATTATTTAAAGTGTCGTTAATATTATTTTTAGTGACACAGTTTATTCCCGACATTTTGGAAAGTGTCTAGTGTTATTTTTCTCATGTTTTGGCACTTTATTAGTCAGCTAGAAGCTGGATTATTTATTAAAGTGCTGTGTTTTGTACTTAAAGTACGTTTTAGGCACATCCAGTCACTGTGACTTATCCCTAGAGACGCAGTTCCACAACCCTTGTATCCCTACACTCACTACTAGTGTAGCCAAATATCTCAGGCTCTTATAGGCCTTGGAGGCAGTGTTTGCCTGATGCTGGCTTTTCAGCATGTTCAATAGGTTATCCGTGTATTGTGCTACTGTGCTTTTTGTGCATCATGTTTGTCACTAAGGTTCAGCATGTAAATAATGTAGTGACAGCAAGCAAGTATGATGCAAGTAAGTACATGTATCAGTATTCAAGTAGCAGTTCATCAGCTAGTTCAAACAAGCACAGTAATTAAGCAGTAATTAATCATTAGTTAAGTCGTACGGATACCTGGTTTAGTGCGGGTTGTCACAGAAAGAAGAGGAAGGCCACTGAAGCTGAAAATCTTGAAGGCTTGCCTCTTATCCGCCACCAGTTCCAAGAATACTTTGCTGATGTAAGGATCACTGATTCTGCTTGATTATCCTGCCCACTTGAGGATCACGGATCCTGAACTTTACTTTGTCTTTTTGCAGAAATTCGCCGAGGTTGAAATGCTCTTTGATGCATATGTTGAAGAGGCCGAGCAATAGCATCGGGACTTCCAAAAGATCTTCTTGGCTAAGGATGAGACCATATCTCGCCTTGAGAAGGATCTGAACTTGGCAAAGCAGCAGGTGGTCATGGCCCAGATAAATGCTGATCATGAAAAAGCTGAGCTGCTGGAGGATGCTAAAGTCTCAGCTGCCATCACCATGTACAAGATCAAGCTACAAATGGCCCAGGAGGCTGAGGATCCTGACTTTGACAGGACCACTTGGGACAAGGAGGGCTAGAAGGCAAAGCTAGCTGAGCTAGAGGATGAGGAGGAGGCTGCCGAGGTCTTGGCGATTGAGGCAAGTGGCAGCGGGAAGGATCAAGCTGGTGGTGATGATGCTGGTGGTGATGCAGCCAAGGTGTGAGCTGCATAAATGGGGCGATGATGGATATTTCTAGACGCGGTCGGAGCCCATTTGTTTAGGATTTGGTAGTGGTTTTTTGGTTTGATGGTGTTTTGATTTAAAACCATGATGGTCTGTAATAACTAAACAATAGCTATTAGGGTTGAGGATCATGGATCCTTTGAACAATAGGTAGGATAATAGGAGGTGGAGGGATCCTCTATTTGGGGGATGAAACCACTTGTTATCCTACCATCTTTTATTTCCTGCACTTCTAAGACCTATTAACAATGGACACCCTTTGCCAACCCAAGTGGACGGGCCACGGTTTGCTGGTAGAAACTTGGGTTGGCAATTTTGACAACCTTTAAGGGTTTAACCTTTGTGAATAAAACTTTAACTTTTTGGCTATTTCCCGTGTTGTTATCCTTGTGAATTCTTTATTTTTCTACTGTTGTTATTCACTTTCTTTGAATTTGTAAGTAAAGAATAAAGGTTTAACAAATCATGTTTAAAAGTTTTAGGATATGATCAAGGATCAAATATCCTATAGTCAATAAATTTAGAAAAGTTATGTAACTTAAGGATCATTAGTTCTGTTGTCAAAAGATAAGGGTCACTTATATGAATAACGAATAAAATCAAAGTGATTTAGGATCATACCTGAGCATCCAAGTTAGGATCCTAACCCTTTAACATTCATAATCAGGATAACCAAAAGACAAACCTTAGTAAAAGGTAAGGATCAAGAATCCTTATCTGTTTAACTTCAAAAACCTGAAACAGAACATAACATGGGACTAAGCCAATATAAGAGAAGAGTTAGTAACTGGGGACAAGCCCAACAATTCTGGGGACAAGCCCAATATACTGGGGACAAGCCCAAAGGATAACTGGGGACAAGCCCAAAGGATAACTGGGGACAAGCCCAAAGGATAACTAGGGACAAGCCCAAAGGATCTTGTGTAAACTGGAGTATGGCCCTCACTGGCGACTATCCAAACTTAGTGACATGAAAATGCCAAAACCTTAGCTAACGTGAAAACGTTAGAAACCTTAGGACCGGATGTATGGTACGTCTACCATTATACGTAGGATCCCGGATACAGCCAGTACAATGAAATTGTCAGCCCCTAAAGCGAGTACTGGTCCCATTGCCATGAACTGTACCAGGATCATCGTGCGCTGCTGGCGATACTGGGGACAGGCCCAAATAACTGGGGTCAAGCCCAAATAACTGGGGTCAAGCCCAAATAACTAGGGTCAAGCCCAAATAACTGGATTAAAGCCCAAATAACTGGATACTTCTGTGGATACTCAATCCTTTGTTAAGGATACCTAAACCTTCTACAAAACTCAGAATCAAGTGAAGGGAGGATAAAGGATCCAGGATCCTTCCCCTTATACATAAGATAATTAAAGAATTAATTAGATTGAAATTAGAACATTACCAGGATGAGGATCACCTATCCTCTAGGGATCCTTCAAGGATACTTGTTATGAAAATAACTAAGGATCATGGATCCTTATCACATGAAGTATTTCTTCAAGTGGACAGCATTCCAAGCTCTTGGTAGCAAATCACCTTCCATTGTTAGCAATCTATATGCCCCCTTTCCTGCCTCAGCTTCAATCAGGTAGGGGCCTTCCCACTTTGGTGCCAACTTTCCATCAGCAGGATTTGTGGTATTCTGAAATGCTTTGCTTAATACCATATCACCAACTTGGAACTTCCTGATCCTGACATTTTTGTTGTAGGCTCCAGCCATCCTTTGTTGATAACTAGCCATCCTTATCCTTGCCAAATCCATGAGTTCTTCTATAGTATCCAAGTCTTGAACCAAGTTTTCAGCATTTCCTTCAGGATCACGGATGCTTGTTCTTGCAGTAGGAACCACCATCTCTGTAGGGATCACCGATTCTGCCCCAAATACCAAAGAAAATGGAGTTTGGCCAGTAGCATTCTTGGGAGTTGTCCTGTCAGCCCATAATACATAAGGTTGTTCTTCTGCCCATTTTCCTTTCTTGGATCCAAGCTTCTTCTTCAAATTGTTGATGATGATCTTGTTGGATGATTCTGCCTGACCATTAGCTTGTGTGTAACACCTGTGCCTCCACGGCCATCAAACAAATACCAAACCAATGAAATATTGTATTTCATACTTGGGATTTGTAAAAATATGTGTATCGTTTACACATATCAACTCTTGTTCAATTTCAAACTCTAAATCACTTTCTGGAAGGTTATACGCGCACCGATGCGTAAATATAACCAGTTTAATGCAACGAACACTCCGGAATAGTGAAATAGGCTTAACATACCTTAAATAACCTTTACATAACTTAGAAATAAGTTTTGAAGGCTTTGGTATGGCAAAAACAAGCTAATTCGCTTACAGGGACTAAACTTGACAAACTGCGAAAGTATGCCAATTTGAACTGTAACAGACATTCCGGAACATGACCATAAGTTAAACATACCATAAATATCCTTTACATAGCTTAGAAATAGGCTTTGAGGGGTTCGGTGTGCTAAAATAAACTTTTGTGTCATTCAGGGACTAAAAGTGTCAAAAAGTGCACAAGTTTGCATTTTCGCGCATAACTTACGTTCTGAATACATCTGGACATCCAAAAATTTATGTAAGCATGACTACATTATATTTTAGTGTTCGCCTTAAGAAAAATCCATTCGTTGCGTCATTTGGATCGTTTTTCGCGCTTGTGCGCATTCCGTCGTAATTAAGCGAACATCGCGTTCGTACGACCAAACGAACCATCATCCGACATATTTTTTAACATGTTTCATGTCCACAATGTTTAGGCAACATTTTAGGGCCTTAAAGTTGGCTTTACGGGCCTTGGAAGTGTCGGAAATGCCTTAAAACACAACAGGGACCATTGCTGCCAACTTTCAAAACTTGCTGATTCAGGAGAGGTGCTCGCGTAGCGCGAGCCCATGAGGCCTATCCGTCGCGCTACGCGACTGACTGTTCTGACCAGATTCAATGTTTTAACAAGCGGGTCCCATCTGTTCGATTCTCAACCACACGTTTCTTATCGTCTAGTCAGCGGATAAGAACAACCTTTTAGCCACCATAACATCTCGACAAGTGTACGCCTTGGATTCGATCACGTACCACGAGAAACGATCCTAACGGTGGTGCATATCCTATAAATACCCAACCCCCCCTTCCATTCAAAACCCACCAAATCTGATCAAGAAAGCTCTAAGTTGGAACCTTCGTTTCATACCTGAGCTATTTCGATCCGGGTTAGCATTCGGGGACCCTGGGTAAGTATTCTTTCGTTCTTTTCCTTATTTTACTGCTTTTCGAGTCAGAAAGTCAAACTTTGTTTGACTTTCAGCGTTGACCAGTAATGGTCAATGCGAAGTTCGTTAGAACTTCGCAACGTGATTGTAATCACGATGGTCATAGTCCTTTGGGACTATGCCCACTGATTACCACGTTGTCTAGGGTCGTAGGGTAGGCGATCTAATAAATCGCCTATACCTTCGAACCCGACCCAGTTTGGTCGATCATTAGGATCCGACCAAACACTTTAGGTGACCATAGTAGGTAGGGAATAACCTTCCGAGGTTATACCCTATGGTCACATCGTTTAAGTAGTTGTATGATAGGTAGTTTATATGCCTTAGGTAAATTACCAGAATACCCTTTTCATGTATAATTGGTAATTAAGCTTATGTAACCTAAACCTTTGTCACGTAACTGATTATGTAATATGTTTAGGCATATAACACTTGTCATAGGGCTAGTTAGGCGGTCCGAACGCGTTTCACGCGCACGACACGTTAAAGTAACGTATGTTACCTTAATGGGTCGCGATGGGTCGATAATACTTAGGTTAAGTTTCATTTAGTATGTAGGCTTTGTTAAACCATATCATATGAGTTCCTACACTCATTTGGTTTACAAACCCTCCTGCTACCCAGTCTTCCGATTTAGGTCCGGGTTAATTATGTAGTTACCTATATTAGGTACCGTTTGATTTCCGGGACTCCTCTAGCTTACTTGGTAGTTGTTCAAGACTCCTAAGCACTCCCAGGCGAGTACATTCTTCCCCTATTTTACTGTTTTCAATTGTTTTGGGGTGACTCATATGTGCTAAATGTTTTCGATGTTATAACGATGGTTTCAAAAACGATTAAGGCGATTTATACAAAACTAATAACGATTTCATAAAGTGAACAAACTTGTTGGTTGTATGTACATAACAAATGACATTCATTAGCAATGATCAAGCCGACCAGTATTAGGTTATGGTACCATAGGATCTGACAAATCCCGTTATTTACTACACCCGTAGTTATGTGTGGGTGTTGTGGGTAGCGACTGAATCTGTAACTGTTAATTTACTCTTTGGTAAGGGTTTATTAATGCGAATTGTTAATTTACTCTTTGGTAAGGGTTTATTAATGCGAATTGTTAATTTACTCTTTGGTAAGGGTTTATTAATGCGAATTGTTAATTTATCCTTTGGTAAGGGTTTATTAATGCGAGTCACGAAGGTTTGGATGTTATTAGCGAGACGACCATTTAAGTAGTTTCACGACCTAAAACGAATTAAACGATTTACGATTGGGTTTCACACGATGTTTTAACGATTGGGTAAACGATTGGTTTTCACACGATGTTTTAACGATTGGGTAAACGATTGGTTTTCACACGATGTTTTAACGATTGGGTAAACGATTGGTTTTCACACGATGGTTTAACGATTGGGTAAACATTTGTACATGATTGACATTTGATCATGTATTTCCCACAAAACATAACTTTGATTTAAACCGAGTTTTTACTTCAATACTTTGTTTTTGTGCATATGGTTTAGTTGAGACATTTCACTTGCCATACATGGATATTTGACATAGACATTTGACATGGATATTTGACATAGACATTTTACATTGTTTGGTTTGGTTTGATTAAGTGATTAAGTAACGATGCGTGTGTAATATGATACAAGCATGGTGGATACGCCGCTGGTACTTCCTATATATAAGTGTTTGTATGGTATTACATATTGTAGCGTTATTTGAATCATTTCAGTTTGAGACATAGAACATTTTATACGAGTAACATACTTTTCACAAGACATTTATTTACAAACAACTTATCTTATACAAACTCATTTTACCTGGTTATTCATTTAATCATGCATTATTCTCTTACTTATACATATCACCTGAATTTATCATTGTTTTTCAAATAATGTACTAAAACAAATGTTTTTGGGTTAAGAGTCATGGCTACGAGGTTTTACAAATTATAACTCGCTTGATTTGAGTTGGTTAATTAAGTTGCAATATTATGCTCTTTTCAAAACAAGGTTTTTAAATAAAGTATTGCAACGTCCAAACTAGCCATGATTTCGACACTCCTACAAAACCTATGTACTCGCCAGCATTTCTTTGCTGACCTCGTTTTCACATATGTTTCAGGTATGTTGGATGATATCGATTGATAAGATGCATGCTCGCATAGGACTGGACAAGGCCTTAGTGACTCAATAACAATGATAGACTATGTTTAAATAGTGTAATTAGATTTCCAGACGATGTAATTACTCAATGTTTAAATAAAACGAAACACTTTTGATATCCATGGTTATGAAACATTAATTCTGTTGCAACACGCCCCGATGTTTCCGCCGCGATTTGTTGTTTTACGCGGTCGGGGTGTGACAGAAAAGATGGTATCAGAGCCAATGGTTATAGGGAATTAGGTTATTAGTAATGCTTTGACCTAGTCTATAACCTTCTTAGGACCCTAACGCGAGTTTACTTGCGTTTAGTCATAAAACAATACCGTCACCTATCCTTAGGCGACGACCATAACAAGAACATAAATTTCAAAACCGCTTTGAAAACTAATCATCTGTTCTAGGATGATTGATTACTAGGTTTTGAACTCTCTGTTATAAGGTTTTGATCTCTCTATTATATGGTTTTGAACCTCTTTGAGTTTTCAAAACTTCGTCAAGGTTTTGGGTTTTAAATAATGTGAACACGTGCAAACTGGAAGGGTGAATGCCTGTATTCTGGGTTTTCTGTCAAGGCAAGCACTTCGTATACATCTCATCAGACGCGAGACCAGTTGTGCTTACCTGGGAATTCTTGGGATGAGTGTTCACTTATAGGCGAGCATGTCTTCGCGATACATTATTTTTGACCCATTTACTTTGATTAGTCACTGTGTGTCGTTTGTTTACCTTGTGGTAACAAACAAATGACCACTACCCTTGCTTTCATCAGATTTGTTTCATCTTATTCTTTTCGTCTAAATTCTCTCACTCGTTTCCTTTCATGTTTCCTCTTTTAGACAATGCCTCCTCGACGCGAAAACCAGATAGAGACTGCCGAGCTGGCAGAAATTATTGCGCAGCAAATGGCTGCTCAATTCCCAAACCTCTTTGCTCAAGGGATCCAAGCCTACAACAACAACAATGTTCCATGCAAATACAAGGATTTTAACCAGGCTAAACCACTCAAGTTTAGTGGTTCTGAAGGAGCGACTGGGCTTCTTCAGTGGTTTGAAAGCATAGAGAATACTTTTCGCCACGTGCAGTGTCTTGACAATCGCAAGGTCGAGTTTGCTTCGAGCGTATTTCAGAAGAGGGCTTTGACATGGTGGAACGGGGTTATGAGAGATAGGGGTGCTGAGATTGCCTTGGCACAGACATGGGCTGAACTAAGAGCTCTTATGATGAGGGAATTCTGTCCTCGTCATGAGCAGCGAGCCTTAGAGAAGGAATTTGATGATTTGAAGCAGGATAGTGGTGAGCACAGGGCTTATACTGATAGGTTTGAGGAGCTGAGTCTGCTTTGCCCGACAATGGTTACCCCACTTGACATAGCTATCGAAAGGTACATCGACGGCCTACCTGACTCGGTACAAGACATCCTTACTGGTAGTAACCCTGCCACACTCCGTCAGGCGATCGAGTTATCAGCGACATTGACTGAGTCGCAGATTCGGAAGAACAAGTTACACAGGAAGGGTGACAAGGGCAAGAAACAGACAGCTGACATGGAGGTTAGCAAGAAAGGTCAAAACAAGAAGGGTAAGGAAGGTGAGACGGCAAAGAAATCAGGAAAGCGAAAGGATGTTCAGAACTTTGCTGTTACAGCACAGACTGCTCAGGACCCGCGGAACCAACCAGCTCAGCCACCTGCAAAGAAAGCATATGCCGGTACCGCACCTCATTGTGCCCGTTGCAACGGTCATCACGTTGCACCACGAGATTGCAAGAAATGCACAACGTGTGGTAGACTTGGGCATTTGGCCAATATTTGTCGTTTGGGACAAAATCAGGCTGCTCAGGTTCAAGCTCCGGTTCAAGGGAATGCTGCGAGATTCCCATTGGGTTCATGTTTCAACTGCGGAGAGATTGGTCACTTCCGCCACAACTGCCCAAGACTGGTGAATGCAAATGCTAACGCAAACCCAAATGCGAACGTCAACGTCAATGTGAATCCAGCACGTGGTTGAGTGTTTAACATCAATGAGGCACTCAATGTTGAAGGAATGAACAATTAGTATTTTGTATTTTCCTATGGTTGTTATCTTGTAACATTTTAAGACAATTCGGTTGTTATATAAATAAAAATTTGTGGTTTTTATTTTCAACTAATGCAATTGTATGAATGTTTGATCCAACCTTATGATGTTATCACAAAGACAAAACTACTCTTGTGGTTCTGTCATTTTTATGATCACTTGTGATCTCCCTAAGAACCTCAAACACTTGTTTCTTCTAAATCCAAAGTATCTTATCGTCTTGCACCGTTCGAGATGCAAGAATCATCAAAACAGCTTCAAGAGTTGTCTGATAAAGGATTCATCCGTCCGAACTTTTCACCTTGGAGAAACTCCAGTTCTCTTTATGAAAAGAAAAATGGATCTTTTCAAATGTATATCGATTAACGTAAGCCTATTAAGCTTGCCATCAAGAATCGATATCCCCTACCTTAAATCAACGATTTCTCCGATCAACTGCATAGCGTCCATGCTTTTCCAAGATCGATATGCATTTTGGGTATCATCAACTTTGTATTCTCAAAGAAAATGTTCCCAAAACGATTTTTCTGCACGAAGTATGGCCATTACGAGTTTATAGTCATACCTTTTGGTTTGACAAATGCTCCAGCCATCTTCATGGACTTAATAAATAGGGTCTGCAAGCCTTATTTGGATCAGTTCGTCATTGTTTTTATTGATGACATCTTGATCTATTCAAAGTCTCGAGCCGACCACGATCAACACCTTCGTTGATTTCGGAGCCTGATTGGATTCCTTGTACACCTTAATATGTACATTACAACTCAATTAGGACAAGCCGAATTCCTTTTTAGATCTTCCTATTTTCATAGTTAGATTCTTGAAAATATTTAAAGTGCCAAGTGAAATCCACGGATTGGATTCCTAGTATGCTTTAAATACCCATGTCCAAAGAAAACAAATTAAACGATTATACGAATAAACGATTTTGCGATTAAACGATTATACAATTATGCGATTATGTGTTTATGTGTTATGTGTTCTCCTCTATGTTTTTTTTTTTTTTTTTTTTTTTTTTTTGTGTGATCCAATTTTCAAATCCTCATAGAATCTTTCGTATCTTTATATGAGGGATTCATAGTAGGATATTCAAAAGGTACTACTTTAAATCCTTAATGGGCTTCTACGTTGTAGTTAAAGACCCTTGGGATTATATGGTACCATTCCATGATTCGATGAGAGACCCTTAAGTGGTCTAGTCTAAAAGATTGATTCACAATTTGATTAAAGAACGACATCTAGTGATGTAGCTGAACAGACTCCTTGATAGTCTATTTAGATCATTTATTGATTTAATTAAAAGGACTCTATGGCGGTCTAGTTACACTCATCACAGGTTTGTTCATTTGGTTTTCCCCTACACACTATAAAATAGACTGTGTATACTGTGCAAGGAATTGTCTGATTATGGACGCGTACATAATTATGAAATTTAGTGCATAGGAACCCAGTAAGATTTATTATGTGTAAGAACCGATAGTGACAAAATTAACGAAATGAGAACGATGTAATGGAGGTACGGTGGACGCACCAATGATGCTTCATATACTTGTATATAAGTATCCCTCTTACATTGCAAACATAATGTTATTAAGGTTACTAGAAGTTCAAGAACCCTAACCAATGTTGTTCGATCTTTTCAACCTCATGTTTTCAAGCTCTCACAAGTTTCCTCTAAATAAATTTCGGGACGAAATTTCCTAAAGTAGGGGAGACTGTAACACCTGTGCCTCCACGGCCATCAAACAAATACCAAACCAATGAAATATTGTATTTCATACTTGGGATTTGTAAAAATATGTGTATCGTTTACACATATCAACTCTTGTTCAATTTCAAACTCTAAATCACTTTCTGGAAGGTTATACGCGCACCGATGCGTAAATATAACCAGTTTAATGCAACGAACACTCCGGAATAGTGAAATAGGCTTAACATACCTTAAATAACCTTTACATAACTTAGAAATAAGTTTTGAAGGCTTTGGTATGGCAAAAACAAGCTAATTCGCTTACAGGGACTAAACTTGACAAACTGCGAAAGTATGCCAATTTGAACTGTAACAGACATTCCGGAACATGACCATAAGTTAAACATACCATAAATATCCTTTACATAGCTTAGAAATAGGCTTTGAGGGGTTCGGTGTGCTAAAATAAACTTTTGTGTCATTCAGGGACTAAAAGTGTCAAAAAGTGCACAAGTTTGCATTTTCGCGCATAACTTACGTTCTGAATACATCTGGACATCCAAAAATTTATGTAAGCATGACTACATTATATTTTAGTGTTCGCCTTAAGAAAAATCCATTCGTTGCGTCATTTGGATCGTTTTTCGCGCTTGTGCGCATTCCGTCGTAATTAAGCGAACATCGCGTTCGTACGACCAAACGAACCATCATCCGACATATTTTTTAACATGTTTCATGTCCACAATGTTTAGGCAACATTTTAGGGCCTTAAATTTGGCTTTACGGGCCTTGGAAGTGTCGGAAATGCCTTAAAACACAACAGGGACCATTGCTGCCAACTTTCAAAACTTGCTGATTCAGGAGAGGTGCTCGCGTAGCGCGAGCCCATGAGGCCTATCCGTCGCGCTACGCGACTGACTGTTCTGACCAGATTCAATGTTTTAACAAGCGGGTCCCATCTGTTCGATTCTCAACCACACGTTTCTTATCGTCTAGTCAGCGGATAAGAACAACCTTTTAGCCACCATAACATCTCGACAAGTGTACGCCTTGGATTCGATCACGTACCACGAGAAACGATCCTAACGGTGGTGCATATCCTATAAATACCCAACCCCCCCTTCCATTCAAAACCCACCAAATCTGATCAAGAAAGCTCTAAGTTGGAACCTTCGTTTCATACCTGAGCTATTTCGATCCGGGTTAGCATTCGGGGACCCTGGGTAAGTATTCTTTCGTTCTTTTCCTTATTTTACTGCTTTTCGAGTCAGAAAGTCAAACTTTGTTTGACTTTCAGCGTTGACCAGTAATGGTCAATGCGAAGTTCGTTAGAACTTCGCAACGTGATTGTAATCACGATGGTCATAGTCCTTTGGGACTATGCCCACTGATTACCACGTTGTCTAGGGTCGTAGGGTAGGCGATCTAATAAATCGCCTATACCTTCGAACCCGACCCAGTTTGGTCGATCATTAGGATCCGACCAAACACTTTAGGTGACCATAGTAGGTAGGGAATAACCTTCCGAGGTTATACCCTATGGTCACATCGTTTAAGTAGTTGTATGATAGGTAGTTTATATGCCTTAGGTAAATTACCAGAATACCCTTTTCATGTATAATTGGTAATTAAGCATATGTAACCTAAACCTTTGTCACGTAACTGATTATGTAATATGTTTAGGCATATAACACTTGTCATAGGGCTAGTTAGGCGGTCCGAACGCGTTTCACGCGCACGACACGTTAAAGTAACGTATGTTACCTTAATGGGTCGCGATGGGTCGATAATACTTAGGTTAAGTTTCATTTAGTATGTAGGCTTTGTTAAACCATATCATATGAGTTCCTACACTCATTTGGTTTACAAACCCTCCTGCTACCCAGTCTTCCGATTTAGGTCCGGGTTAATTATGTAGTTACCTATATTAGGTACCGTTTGATTTCCGGGACTCCTCTAGCTTACTTGGTAGTTGTTCAAGACTCCTAAGCACTCCCAGGCGAGTACATTCTTCCCCTATTTTACTGTTTTCAATTGTTTTGGGGTGACTCATATGTGCTAAATGTTTTCGATGTTATAACGATGGTTTCAAAAACGATTAAGGCGATTTATACAAAACTAATAACGATTTCATAAAGTGAACAAACTTGTTGGTTGTATGTACATAACAAATGACATTCATTAGCAATGATCAAGCCGACCAGTATTAGGTTATGGTACCATAGGATCTGACAAATCCCGTTATTTACTACACCCGTAGTTATGTGTGGGTGTTGTGGGTAGCGACTGAATCTGTAACTGTTAATTTACTCTTTGGTAAGGGTTTATTAATGCGAATTGTTAATTTACTCTTTGGTAAGGGTTTATTAATGCGAATTGTTAATTTACTCTTTGGTAAGGGTTTATTAATGCGAATTGTTAATTTATCCTTTGGTAAGGGTTTATTAATGCGAGTCACGAAGGTTTGGATGTTATTAGCGAGACGACCATTTAAGTAGTTTCACGACCTAAAACGAATTAAACGATTTACGATTGGGTTTCACACGATGTTTTAACGATTGGGTAAACGATTGGTTTTCACACGATGTTTTAACGATTGGGTAAACGATTGGTTTTCACACGATGTTTTAACGATTGGGTAAACGATTGGTTTTCACACGATGGTTTAACGATTGGGTAAACATTTGTACATGATTGACATTTGATCATGTATTTCCCACAAAACATAACTTTGATTTAAACCGAGTTTTTACTTCAATACTTTGTTTTTGTGCATATGGTTTAGTTGAGACATTTCACTTGCCATACATGGATATTTGACATAGACATTTGACATGGATATTTGACATAGACATTTTACATTGTTTGGTTTGGTTTGATTAAGTGATTAAGTAACGATGCGTGTGTAATATGATACAAGCATGGTGGATACGCCGCTGGTACTTCCTATATATAAGTGTTTGTATGGTATTACATATTGTAGCGTTATTTGAATCATTTCAGTTTGAGACATAGAACATTTTATACGAGTAACATACTTTTCACAAGACATTTATTTACAAACAACTTATCTTATACAAACTCATTTTACCTGGTTATTCATTTAATCATGCATTATTCTCTTACTTATACATATCACCTGAATTTATCATTGTTTTTCAAATAATGTACTAAAACAAATGTTTTTGGGTTAAGAGTCATGGCTACGAGGTTTTACAAATTATAACTCGCTTGATTTGAGTTGGTTAATTAAGTTGCAATATTATACTCTTTTCAAAACAAGGTTTTTAAATAAAGTATTGCAACGTCCAAACTAGCCATGATTTCGACACTCCTACAAAACCTATGTACTCGCCAGCATTTCTTTGCTGACCTCGTTTTCACATATGTTTCAGGTATGTTGGATGATATCGATTGATAAGATGCATGCTCGCATAGGACTGGACAAGGCCTTAGTGACTCAATAACAATGATAGACTATGTTTAAATAGTGTAATTAGATTTCCAGACGATGTAATTACTCAATGTTTAAATAAAACGAAACACTTTTGATATCCATGGTTATGAAACATTAATTCTGTTGCAACACGCCCCGATGTTTCCGCCGCGATTTGTTGTTTTACGTGGTCGGGGTGTGACAGAAAAGATGGTATCAGAGCCAATGGTTATAGGGAATTAGGTTATTAGTAATGCTTTGACCTAGTCTATAACCTTCTTAGGACCCTAACGCGAGTTTACTTGCGTTTAGTCATAAAACAATACCGTCACCTATCCTTAGGCGACGACCATAACAAGAACATAAATTTCAAAACCGCTTTGAAAACTAATCATCTGTTCTAGGATGATTGATTACTAGGTTTTGAACTCTCTGTTATAAGGTTTTGATCTCTCTATTATATGGTTTTGAACCTCTTTGAGTTTTCAAAACTTCGTCAAGGTTTTGGGTTTTAAATAATGTGAACACGTGCAAACTGGAAGGGTGAATGCCTGTATTCTGGGTTTTCTGTCAAGGCAAGCACTTCGTATACATCTCATCAGACGCGAGACCAGTTGTGCTTACCTGGGAATTCTTGGGATGAGTGTTCACTTATAGGCGAGCATGTCTTCGCGATACATTATTTTTGACCCATTTACTTTGATTAGTCACTGTGTGTCGTTTGTTTACCTTGTGGTAACAAACAAATGACCACTACCCTTGCTTTCATCAGATTTGTTTCATCTTATTCTTTTCGTCTAAATTCTCTCACTCGTTTCCTTTCATGTTTCCTCTTTTAGACAATGCCTCCTCGACGCGAAAACCAGATAGAGACTGCCGAGCTGGCAGAAATTATTGCGCAGCAAATGGCTGCTCAATTCCCAAACCTCTTTGCTCAAGGGATCCAAGCCTACAACAACAACAATGTTCCATGCAAATACAAGGATTTTAACCAGGCTAAACCACTCAAGTTTAGTGGTTCTGAAGGAGCGACTGGGCTTCTTCAGTGGTTTGAAAGCATAGAGAATACTTTTCGCCACGTGCAGTGTCTTGACAATCGCAAGGTCGAGTTTGCTTCGAGCGTATTTCAGAAGAGGGCTTTGACATGGTGGAACGGGGTTATGAGAGATAGGGGTGCTGAGATTGCCTTGGCACAGACATGGGCTGAACTAAGAGCTCTTATGATGAGGGAATTCTGTCCTCGTCATGAGCAGCGAGCCTTAAAGAAGGAATTTGATGATTTGAAGCAGGATAGTGGTGAGCACAGGGCTTATACTGATAGGTTTGAGGAGCTGAGTCTGCTTTGCCCGACAATGGTTACCCCACTTGACATAGCTATCGAAAGGTACATCGACGGCCTACCTGACTCGGTACAAGACATCCTTACTGGTAGTAACCCTGCCACACTCCGTCAGGCGATCGAGTTATCAGCGACATTGACTGAGTCGCAGATTCGGAAGAACAAGTTACACAGGAAGGGTGACAAGGGCAAGAAACAGACAGCTGACATGGAGGTTAGCAAGAAAGGTCAAAACAAGAAGGGTAAGGAAGGTGAGACGGCAAAGAAATCAGGAAAGCGAAAGGATGTTCAGAACTTTGCTGTTACAGCACAGACTGCTCAGGACCCGCGGAACCAACCAGCTCAGCCACCTGCAAAGAAAGCATATGCCGGTACCGCACCTCATTGTGCCCGTTGCAACGGTCATCACGTTGCACCACGAGATTGCAAGAAATGCACAACGTGTGGTAGACTTGGGCATTTGGCCAATATTTGTCGTTTGGGACAAAATCAGGCTGCTCAGGTTCAAGCTCCGGTTCAAGGGAATGCTGCGAGATTCCCATTGGGTTCATGTTTCAACTGCGGAGAGATTGGTCACTTCCGCCACAACTGCCCAAGACTGGTGAATGCAAATGCTAACGCAAACCCAAATGCGAACGTCAACGTCAATGTGAATCCAGCACGTGGTTGAGTGTTTAACATCAATGAGGCACTCAATGTTGAAGGAATGAACAATTAGTATTTTGTATTTTCCTATGGTTGTTATCTTGTAACATTTTAAGACAATTCGGTTGTTATATAAATAAAAATTTGTGGTTTTTATTTTCAACTAATGCAATTGTATGAATGTTTGATCCAACCTTATGATGTTATCACAAAGACAAAACTACTCTTGTGGTTCTGTCATTTTTATGATCACTTGTGATCTCCCTAAGAACCTCAAACACTTGTTTCTTCTAAATCCAAAGTATCTTATCGTCTTGCACCGTTCGAGATGCAAGAATCATCAAAACAGCTTCAAGAGTTGTCTGATAAAGGATTCATCCGTCCGAACTTTTCACCTTGGAGAAACTCCAGTTCTCTTTATGAAAAGAAAAATGGATCTTTTCAAATGTATATCGATTAACGTAAGCCTATTAAGCTTGCCATCAAGAATCGATATCCCCTACCTTAAATCAACGATTTCTCCGATCAACTGCATAGCGTCCATGCTTTTCCAAGATCGATATGCATTTTGGGTATCATCAACTTTGTATTCTCAAAGAAAATGTTCCCAAAACGATTTTTCTGCACGAAGTATGGCCATTACGAGTTTATAGTCATACCTTTTGGTTTGACAAATGCTCCAGCCATCTTCATGGACTTAATAAATAGGGTCTGCAAGCCTTATTTGGATCAGTTCGTCATTGTTTTTATTGATGACATCTTGATCTATTCAAAGTCTCGAGCCGACCACGATCAACACCTTCGTTGATTTCGGAGCCTGATTGGATTCCTTGTACACCTTAATATGTACATTACAACTCAATTAGGACAAGCCGAATTCCTTTTTAGATCTTCCTATTTTCATAGTTAGATTCTTGAAAATATTTAAAGTGCCAAGTGAAATCCACGGATTGGATTCCTAGTATGCTTTAAATACCCATGTCCAAAGAAAACAAATTAAACGATTATACGAATAAACGATTTTGCGATTAAACGATTATACAATTATGCGATTATGTGTTTATGTGTTATGTGTTCTCCTCTATGTTTTTTTTTTTTTTTTTTTTTTTGTGTGATCCAATTTTCAAATCCTCATAGAATCTTTCGTATCTTTATATGAGGGATTCATAGTAGGATATTCAAAAGGTACTACTTTAAATCCTTAATGGGCTTCTACGTTGTAGTTAAAGACCCTTGGGATTATATGGTACCATTCCATGATTCGATGAGAGACCCTTAAGTGGTCTAGTCTAAAAGATTGATTCACAATTTGATTAAAGAACGACATCTAGTGATGTAGCTGAACAGACTCCTTGATAGTCTATTTAGATCATTTATTGATTTAATTAAAAGGACTCTATGGCGGTCTAGTTACACTCATCACAGGTTTGTTCATTTGGTTTTCCCCTACACACTATAAAATAGACTGTGTATACTGTGCAAGGAATTGTCTGATTATGGACGCGTACATAATTATGAAATTTAGTGCATAGGAACCCAGTAAGATTTATTATGTGTAAGAACCGATAGTGACAAAATTAACGAAATGAGAACGATGTAATGGAGGTACGGTGGACGCACCAATGATGCTTCATATACTTGTATATAAGTATCCCTCTTACATTGCAAACATAATGTTATTAAGGTTACTAGAAGTTCAAGAACCCTAACCAATGTTGTTCGATCTTTTCAACCTCATGTTTTCAAGCTCTCACAAGTTTCCTCTAAATAAATTTCGGGACGAAATTTCCTAAAGTAGGGGAGACTGTAACACCTGTGCCTCCACGGCCATCAAACAAATACCAAACCAATGAAATATTGTATTTCATACTTGGGATTTGTAAAAATATGTGTATCGTTTACACATATCAACTCTTGTTCAATTTCAAACTCTAAATCACTTTCTGGAAGGTTATACGCGCACCGATGCGTAAATATAACCAGTTTAATGCAACGAACACTCCGGAATAGTGAAATAGGCTTAACATACCTTAAATAACCTTTACATAACTTAGAAATAAGTTTTGAAGGCTTTGGTATGGCAAAAACAAGCTAATTCGCTTACAGGGACTAAACTTGACAAACTGCGAAAGTATGCCAATTTGAACTGTAACAGACATTCCGGAACATGACCATAAGTTAAACATACCATAAATATCCTTTACATAGCTTAGAAATAGGCTTTGAGGGGTTCGGTGTGCTAAAATAAACTTTTGTGTCATTCAGGGACTAAAAGTGTCAAAAAGTGCACAAGTTTGCATTTTCGCGCATAACTTACGTTCTGAATACATCTGGACATCCAAAAATTTATGTAAGCATGACTACATTATATTTTAGTGTTCGCCTTAAGAAAAATCCATTCGTTGCGTCATTTGGATCGTTTTTCGCGCTTGTGCGCATTCCGTCGTAATTAAGCGAACATCGCGTTCGTACGACCAAACGAACCATCATCCGACATATTTTTTAACATGTTTCATGTCCACAATGTTTAGGCAACATTTTAGGGCCTTAAAGTTGGCTTTACGGGCCTTGGAAGTGTCGGAAATGCCTTAAAACACAACAGGGACCATTGCTGCCAACTTTCAAAACTTGCTGATTCAGGAGAGGTGCTCGCGTAGCGCGAGCCCATGAGGCCTATCCGTCGCGCTACGCGACTGACTGTTCTGACCAGATTCAATGTTTTAACAAGCGGGTCCCATCTGTTCGATTCTCAACCACACGTTTCTTATCGTCTAGTCAGCGGATAAGAACAACCTTTTAGCCACCATAACATCTCGACAAGTGTACGCCTTGGATTCGATCACGTACCACGAGAAACGATCCTAACGGTGGTGCATATCCTATAAATACCCAACCCCCCCTTCCATTCAAAACCCACCAAATCTGATCAAGAAAGCTCTAAGTTGGAACCTTCGTTTCATACCTGAGCTATTTCGATCCGGGTTAGCATTCGGGGACCCTGGGTAAGTATTCTTTCGTTCTTTTCCTTATTTTACTGCTTTTCGAGTCAGAAAGTCAAACTTTGTTTGACTTTCAGCGTTGACCAGTAATGGTCAATGCGAAGTTCGTTAGAGCTTCGCAACGTGATTGTAATCACGATGGTCATAGTCCTTTGGGACTATGCCCACTGATTACCACGTTGTCTAGGGTCGTAGGGTAGGCGATCTAATAAATCGCCTATACCTTCGAACCCGACCCAGTTTGGTCGATCATTAGGATCCGACCAAACACTTTAGGTGACCATAGTAGGTAGGGAATAACCTTCCGAGGTTATACCCTATGGTCACATCGTTTAAGTAGTTGTATGATAGGTAGTTTATATGCCTTAGGTAAATTACCATAATACCCTTTTCATGTATAATTGGTAATTAAGCATATGTAACCTAAACCTTTGTCACGTAACTGATTATGTAATATGTTTAGGCATATAACACTTGTCATAGGGCTAGTTAGGCGGTCCGAACGCGTTTCACGCGCACGACACGTTAAAGTAACGTATGTTACCTTAATGGGTCGCGATGGGTCGATAATACTTAGGTTAAGTTTCATTTAGTATGTAGGCTTTGTTAAACCATATCATATGAGTTCCTACACTCATTTGGTTTACAAACCCTCCTGCTACCCAGTCTTCCGATTTAGGTCCGGGTTAATTATGTAGTTACCTATATTAGGTACCGTTTGATTTCCGGGACTCCTCTAGCTTACTTGGTAGTTGTTCAAGACTCCTAAGCACTCCCAGGCGAGTACATTCTTCCCCTATTTTACTGTTTTCAATTGTTTTGGGGTGACTCATATGTGCTAAATGTTTTCGATGTTATAACGATGGTTTCAAAAACGATTAAGGCGATTTATACAAAACTAATAACGATTTCATAAAGTGAACAAACTTGTTGGTTGTATGTACATAACAAATGACATTCATTAGCAATGATCAAGCCGACCAGTATTAGGTTATGGTACCATAGGATCTGACAAATCCCGTTATTTACTACACCCGTAGTTATGTGTGGGTGTTGTGGGTAGCGACTGAATCTGTAACTGTTAATTTACTCTTTGGTAAGGGTTTATTAATGCGAATTGTTAATTTACTCTTTGGTAAGGGTTTATTAATGCGAATTGTTAATTTACTCTTTGGTAAGGGTTTATTAATGCGAATTGTTAATTTATCCTTTGGTAAGGGTTTATTAATGCGAGTCACGAAGGTTTGGATGTTATTAGCGAGACGACCATTTAAGTAGTTTCACGACCTAAAACGAATTAAACGATTTACGATTGGGTTTCACACGATGTTTTAACGATTGGGTAAACGATTGGTTTTCACACGATGTTTTAACGATTGGGTAAACGATTGGTTTTCACACGATGTTTTAACGATTGGGTAAACGATTGGTTTTCACACGATGGTTTAACGATTGGGTAAACATTTGTACATGATTGACATTTGATCATGTATTTCCCACAAAACATAACTTTGATTTAAACCGAGTTTTTACTTCAATACTTTGTTTTTGTGCATATGGTTTAGTTGAGACATTTCACTTGCCATACATGGATATTTGACATAGACATTTGACATGGATATTTGACATAGACATTTTACATTGTTTGGTTTGGTTTGATTAAGTGATTAAGTAACGATGCGTGTGTAATATGATACAAGCATGGTGGATACGCCGCTGGTACTTCCTATATATAAGTGTTTGTATGGTATTACATATTGTAGCGTTATTTGAATCATTTCAGTTTGAGACATAGAACATTTTATACGAGTAACATACTTTTCACAAGACATTTATTTACAAACAACTTATCTTATACAAACTCATTTTACCTGGTTATTCATTTAATCATGCATTATTCTCTTACTTATACATATCACCTGAATTTATCATTGTTTTTCAAATAATGTACTAAAACAAATGTTTTTGGGTTAAGAGTCATGGCTACGAGGTTTTACAAATTATAACTCGCTTGATTTGAGTTGGTTAATTAAGTTGCAATATTATACTCTTTTCAAAACAAGGTTTTTAAATAAAGTATTGCAACGTCCAAACTAGCCATGATTTCGACACTCCTACAAAACCTATGTACTCGCCAGCATTTCTTTGCTGACCTCGTTTTCACATATGTTTCAGGTATGTTGGATGATATCGATTGATAAGATGCATGCTCGCATAGGACTGGACAAGGCCTTAGTGACTCAATAACAATGATAGACTATGTTTAAATAGTGTAATTAGATTTCCAGACGATGTAATTACTCAATGTTTAAATAAAACGAAACACTTTTGATATCCATGGTTATGAAACATTAATTCTGTTGCAACACGCCCCGATGTTTCCGCCGCGATTTGTTGTTTTACGCGGTCGGGGTGTGACATTGTGGGTGGACTGGTGTTGATGTTATCATCTTAATCCTCCAACAGTCACAAAAGTTAGTAGTTCTACTCCCAATAAATTGGGATCCATTATCACAAACGATTTCAGAAGGAATACCAAATCTAGTAATAATGTTTCTTTTAATAAAGGATATCACTTCCTTTTCTCTGACTTGAGCAAAGGCTTCAGGCTCTATCCACTTGGAGAAGTAATCAGTCATAGCAAGCATGAATACTTTTCCACCAGGTGCCTTAGGAAGCTTACCAACTATATTCATTCCCCATCTCATAAATGGCCAAGAAGAGGATATATGATGTAAGAGCTCTGCTGTTTGGTGAAGGATATTACTCTGTCTCTGACAAGGATCACACTTCTTGGCATATTCCACAGCATCCTTCTTCATAGTAGGCCAATAGTATCCTGTCCTCAGGATCCTTGAGAATAATGCCCTGCCCCCCGTGTGGTTTCCACAATCTCCTTCATGAAAATCCTTTAGGACTTCTTGGATTTCAGGATCCTCAATGCATCTTAGATATGGACCTGCAAGAGATCGTTTATATAACATGTTATTCAATATTGTGAATTGAGATACCTTGATTTTGAAAGCCCTGGGGTTTTCCCCTATAGGAATCTCTCCATGTTGTATGTATCTCATTATTGGAAGGATCCATGATCCTAAATGAGATTGTGTATCATCACTAGGGTTGATTGCAGAATCCTCTCATATCTCCATGGCTACATGATCCTCAATAGCGGGGGTTAGGATGTGGATAATAGGGATCCTGATATCCTCTGGAATCTTCAAGGATGATCCCTGATTGGCCAATGCATCAGCTTCTGCATTCTCTTCTCTGGGTACCTGTGTCAAACTAAAGGAAACAAAAGAGAGTGCCAATTCTTTGACTATCTCTAAATATTTGATTAGCTTTTCACCTTTAACAGCATAGGATCCATTAAAGTGATTAGTAATTAACAATGAATCTACATGTACCTCAAGATACCTGATCCTCATATGCTTGGCAATTTGCAAACCAGCTATCAAGGCTTCATATTCAGCCTCATTGTTAGTAGTTTGAAACTCACAAGCTATGGAGTAGGGTATTATGTCCCCCTGTGGCGATTTGAGTATTATTCCAAGTCCAGTTCCTTTGACATTAGAAGTTCCATCAGTGAAGAGTATCCAAGGATCCTTAGTTTCTTCAAGCTGTTGAACTTCTAACTAAGCTTCCCTTTGCAAGTCACTACTGAAATCTGCCACAAAGTCAGCTAAGGCTTGGGATTTAATGGCCGTCCTTGGTTCATATCTTATATCATAAGCACTAAGCTTCACTGCCCACTTAGCCATTCTTCCTGACATTTCAGGTTTCCTGAGAACATTCTTAATTGGAAAATTAGTCTTAACAATAATGGCATGAGTTTCAAAATAATGTCTTAATTTAGTAGATGCCATAATTAATGCAAGGATAAGTTTTTCTAAATGTGAATACCTGGATTCAGCATCAAGCAAACTCTTACTTACATAATAGACAGGATGTTGTGTATCTTCGTAATCCTTAACAAGGACCGCACTTACTGCTTTAGAGGATACCGCAAAATACAAGGATAATATATCCCCTTTTTTCTGGTTTCATCAAGGCAGGGGCTGAGGATAGGTAATCCTTAAGAGCTTTGAGGGCGTTTTCATGCTTTTCAGTCCATTCAAATTTTTTGTTCTTTCTCAAAATGTCATAGAATTCCTTGCATTTTTCTGATGACTTAGATATGAACCTGTTCAAGGCTGCGATCCTGCCTGTCAATCTTTGCACATCTTTGGCATTAGCATGAGATTTGATATTCACAATAGCCTTAATTTGCTCTGGACTTGCTTCAATGCCTCTTTTTGTCACCATATAGCCTAGGAATTTACCTGCTTTAACACCAAAGTGACACTTGGAAGGATTTAGTTTCATATTAAATTTATGAAGGATATTGAATGCTTCCTCCAAGTCTCTAAGGTGATCCTCAGCTTTCTTGGACTTGACCACCACGTCATCTATATAGACTTCCATAGTGTGTCCAATTTGTTCTTTGAACATCTTATTGACTAGCCTTTGATAAGTAGCACACGCATTCCTCAGTCCAAATGGCATAGCAATATAACAATATATACCAGTTGGGGTTATAAAGGCTGTATCCTCTTGATCAGATGGTTCCATCTGAATTTGTTGAAATCCAGATGAAGCATCCATAAAAGTCAACAACTCATGACCCGCGGTAGCATCCATCATGGAGTCAATGTGGGGTAATGGGAAAGGATCCTTGGGACATGCCTTGTTTAAATCAGTAAAATTGACACATACCCTCCACTTTCCATTTTTCTTTTAAACAACAACCACATTGGCTAACCACCTTGGATACTTAACCTCTCTTATCATACCTGCCCGAAGTAGTTTATCTACCTCTTCCTGGATAATAGCATTCCTTTCAGGTGCAAACTTCCTCCTCTTCTGATGTATAGGCTTGAATGACCTGTCAATGCCAATCTTATGAGTAATTATATCTTTAGATATACCTGTCATGTCCTCACACTTCCAGGAAAAGGTAGTTTTCCTCCTCTTAAGGAAGGATACTAGATCCCGTTCAATCTTGTTGAGGATCCCTGATCCTATGAAGACTATGGATTCAGGATCATGAGGATCCATAAGGATTTCTTTTACATCCTGTTCTCTTGCCTCCAAGACATCTCTTGAAGGATGCTTTAATTGCTATTGCTCCCTTGGTCTTGAGGCTGGCTTCATCGATGACGTGTAACAATTCTTAGCTTCTTGTTGGTCACTCTCAATTTTCACCACTCCCCACGGACTAGGAAGCTTTACACATTGATGATAGGTAGATGGGACTGCCTTCATATCATGTATCCATGGCCTGCCAAGGATAACATTGCAATAGGATAAGCAATCTATAACACAAAATTTTTGATAAGAATGAAGTCCTTCAATATAGATGGGGAGTTTGATGTCCCCCAATGTGTTCTTGGTTTCTCCACTGAATCCCACAAGAACTGAGGATCTTGGTACAATATCCGATTCAGGGATATTCATCTTCTTGAGGACATCAAGCTGAATGATGTTTACTGAGCTTCCTCCATCTATCAGGATCCTGCGAACAAAATGGTTAGAAATAAACAGAGTAATAACAAGACCATCATGATGAGGATCCTAAACATCAACACGATCATCCTCATCAAAAGTTATAATTTTATCCTTGGTAACAGTGGAGGTCCGGATGGGTCTATCTCCATTATCCATCTTGGTCTCCTTGGCATGTCTTTTGGCTGCTGAAAAGGAAGTACCACAAATGTCTGATCCACCGGATATGAAGTTTATAACTTGTGCATCTGCTGGAGGAGCAGGAGCTCTTTCTGGGATCCTCTCAGGATCATGGGTCCTTGACTTCTTTCTTCCCAAAAGCTCCTTCAAATGCCCCTTGCTTAACAAGTAACCAATTTCTTTTCTTAGTGCAATACACTCTTCGGTGAGATGTCTGAAATCCTCATGATATGCACACCATTTGGACTTGTCTTTTTTTGCGGCTGGTTTATCACTTTTCCTTGGCCATCTTACTTTCTCACCTAGATTCTGCATTGCAAAAATTAGTTCATTGTTATCAACAGAAAAACAGTATTCAGAAATTGGAGGATAATCCTCACCATCCTCTTCTTGTTCTACTGCATGCACATTCTGGTTATCAGACTTGTTGTAGGACTTGAACTTGTTATTCTTGAAGTAGGATCCTTGCTTTTCCTGTTTCGAGGATCCTGTCAGTCTCTCCTGGATCCTTTTATCATCCTCTAATCGGATGAATCTAAGGGCGTTGGTTCTTACTTCATCAAGATTCCTGCATGGGGTCATAACAAGATCATCATAGAATAATGAATCCCTAAGCAAACCCATTTTAAAGGCTTCCACAGCCGTAGCTATATCTAGGTTAGGAATGTCTAAGGATTCTTTACTAAACTTAGTGATATAATCTCTAAGTGGTTCATTTTGACCTTGTGTTACCCTATATAAATCACTAGTTAAACGTTCAAATTTTCTACTACATGAGAATTGACTATTAAACAGATTAACTAGACTAGCAAATGAAGTAATAGAGTAAGGGGGAAGACTTAGCATCCATTTAAGAGCAGATCCTGTAAGTGTGGATCCGAAACCTTTGCATAGACATGCTTCTTTTAACCTCTCTGGGATGGGGTTGATCTCCATCCTTTCTCTATATTGAGCTACAAGTTCTTCTGGATCCGTTGAAGCATCATACAGCTTCATAGTTGGTATTTGGAACCTTTTGGGTATCTCAGCATCACAAATGGGTGGTGCAAAACGAGATATCCTATAACTCCCATCTGTAATTTCAGGGATGAGCTTAACCACTCCTGGAACGCTGGATATCATATCCTTCAACTTCTGTAATTCCCTAGCCATAGCTTGATTGATACCTGTATCTTGCATAGAGCCATGGTTAGTGTTATAAGAATTATTGAAAGTGTTACCTCCCAGGGGATTCAAGTTAGGAATTGCAGATGTGAATCCATATTGACGGGATTCTGGTATGATTGAAGGACCAGAAGAGGCAATGGTCTGCATTGGAATGAAGTCTCCTTGATGAACATCCGTGCTTGGGGGTTGTATACTTCTCAAGAATCCTTGATCCTGCAAGATGTTGGATCCTTGAACCTGAGAGGATCCCTGAGGCTGAGAGGATCCTTGAACCTGAAAGGATCCCTGAGGCTGAGAGGATCCTTGGACCTGAAATGAGGATCCTTGAACCTGAGAGGATCTTTGAACCATGGAGGATCCTTGGACCCTAGAGGATCCTTGGACTGTGTGCATTCCCAAATAACCCCCTGAGCTGACAAAGGATCCCTGATGCTGAAAAGAGGATCCCGAAGGCTGAAAACAGGATCCTTGAGGCTGGAAGTGAGGCCCAAAAGCCTGACTCATAGTTGTTGCTCCATAACGCCTTCCCAATGGTTCAGTTTGGTACTGGATGTCTAAGGCTGCAGATTGCTGGGCAGTTATAGCTGAAGTGTCGAAATCCAGTGACCTTGGTATCAGAGGAGAGTGATCCTCCCCTGATCTCTTCTGTTTCTTGATGTCACCGATCTCCCGGAGGATCCTTTCGTTGGTTTTGTCCTGCTCTTGTATGTGATCCCTCATCTACAAAATCAAAGTAAAAAGATCACTAGTAGTAGGATTAGAAGAAACAGAAGAAGTTGGTGGTTTTGGAAAAATGGGGCTTTGTCTCTTTGCAGCATTTTCAGCATTCTTCTGGGATCCAGAAGGTGGCGGAGGCAAAGGAGGAACGCCCTGTGAAGAACTCATTGCCGGCATTGAACTTGAAGTGCTCTTTGCTGAAGAAGCCATCTGCTTGGTTGTAATGAACCGAAATGATCACAAAAACAAGAGTTTCTTAGGAATGAAGCACCAATTGCCCCACGGTGGGCGCCAAACTGTTTTGGTCAAAAAATCAAGCAAGGATAATGTAACCAAATCTTTTGTTGTGAGGTGTGATGCTTTAATCAATGAACAATGTTAAGGATAACTCAGAAATTTAATGAACAAGTGACACAAGGATTTATACGAGGAAAAAGCCCTTGATCAAGAGTTGATCTCCGGCATAAAAAACCTCGGGTGATGGAAACTACCGATCACCAACTAAGATTAAACAAAAGAAGTTTACAACTCGGGATAATAACAAGCTTGTTACAAGGATCACTAGTGTGCAATGTGCAAAAAATGTATGAAATCACCAAGTAGTGTTTGAGAGCTGATTGAGAGCTGTTGCGAGAGTGTGTGTATGCCAAAATTAGCTAAGTGTTCTAACTCAAGCTTGTTATCCCCATTTTAAATTAGAAATAACTAAACTAACTAACTATCCGCAAATTGTGTAAGCTCCCCACGATCTCCATAACGTCCACAAGAGCCAAGCACGTGCGGAATATTGAGGGAATATGCTCCAGGAATTTCGGTGAGACTTGGTCCATGCCTCTGCTCCTACAAAACAAGCTTATGTACAAGGTAGACAATTGTTAGTATAAGGATAACAATAAGGATTCTGAATCCTGATCCTGCAACACCTGCTGAGGATCCTTAATTCAAACAGAATTGAGGATTCATGATCCTGGCAGCACTTGAGGATCTGTGATCCTTAGGATTGGAAAATCCTTCCCTAACAGCTCCCGCCTTGATGAAACCAGAAAAAGGGGATATATTATCCTTATACTTAGCGGTATCCTCTAAAGCAGTAAGTGCGGTCCTTGTTAAGGATCACGAAGGTACACAACATCATGTTTATTATGTAAGTAAGAGTTTGCTTGATGCTGAATCCAGGTATTCACATTTAGAAAAACTTATTCTTGCTTTGATTATGGCATCTACTAAATTAAGACATTATTTTGAAACTCATGCCATTATTGTTAAGACTAATTTTCCAATTAAGAATATTCTCATGAAACCTGAAATGTCAGGAAGGATGGCTAAGTGGGCAGTGAAGCTTAGTGCTTATGATATAAGATATGAACCAAGGACTGCCATCAAATCCCAAGCCTTAGCTGACTTTGTGGCAGATTTTAGTAGTGACTTGCAAAAGGAAGCTGAGTTAGAAGTCCAACAGCTAGAAGAAACTAAGGATCCTTGGATACTCTTCACTGATGGAGCCTCCAATGTCAAAGGAACAGGACTTGGAATACTACTAAAATCGCCACAGGGGGACATAATACCCCACTCCATAGCTTGTGAGTTTCAAACTACTAATAATAAGGCTGAATATGAAGCCTTGATAGCTGGTTTGCAAATTGCCAAGCATATGAGGATCAGGTATCTTGAGGTACATGTAGATTCATTGTTAATTACTAATCACTTTAATGGATCCTATGCTGTTAAAGGTGAAAAGCTAATCAAATATTTAGAGATAGTCAAAGAATTGGCACTCTCTTTTGTTTTCTTTAGTTTGACACAGGTACCCAGAGAAGAGAATGCAGAAGCTGATGCATTGGCCAATCTAGGATCATCCTTGAAGGTCCCAGAGGATATCGAGATCCCTATTATACACATCCTAACCCCTGCCATTGAGGATCATATAGCCATGGAGATAGAAGAAGATTCTGCAATCATTCCTAGTGATGATACACAATCTCATTCAGGATTGTGGATCCTTCCAATCATGAGATACATACAACACGGAGAGATTCCTACAGGAGAAAACCCAAGGGCTTTCAAAATCAAGGTATCCCAATTCACAATTTTTGAATAATATGTTATATAAACGATCCGTTGCAGGTCCATATCTAAGGTGCATTGAGGATCCTGAAATCCAAGAAGTCCTAAAGGATTTCCATGAAGGAGATTGTGGAAACCACATTGGGGGCAGGGCATTATACTCAAGGATCCTGAGGACAGGATACTATTGGCCTACTATGAAGAAGGATGCTGTGGAATATGCTAAGAAGTGTGATCCTTGTCAGAGACATAGTAATATCCTTCATCAACCAGCAGAGCTTTTGCATCCTATATCCTCTTCTTGGCCATTTATGAGATGGGGAATGGATATAGTTGGTAAACTTCCCAAGGCACCTGGTCGAAAAGTATTCATGCTTGCTATGACTGATTACTTGTCCAAGTGGATAGAGGCTGAAGCCTTTTCTCAAGTCAGAGAAAAAAAGTGATATCCTTTATCAAAAGAAATATTATTACTAGATTTGGTATCCCTTCTGAAATTATTTGTGATAATGGATCCCAATTTATTGGGAGTAGAACTACTAACTTTTGTGACAGCTGGTGGATTAAGATGATAACATCAACACCAGTCCACCCACAAGCTAATGGTCAGGCAGAATCATCCAACAAGATCATCATCAACAATTTGAAGAAGAAGCTTGGATCCAAGAAAGGAAAATGGGCAGAAGAACTACCTTATGTATTATGGGTTGATAGGACAACTCCCAAGAATGCTACTGGCCAAACTCCATTCTCTTTGGTATTTGGAGCAGAATCAGTGATCCCTACAGAGATGGTGGTTCCTACTGCAAGAACAAGCATCCGTGATCCTGAAGGAAATGCTGAAAACTTGGTTCAAGACTTGGATACTATAGAAGAACTCATGGATTTGGCAAGGATAAGGATGGCTAGTTATCAACAAAGGATGGCTGGAGCCTACAACAAAAATGTCAGGATCAGGAAGTTCCAAGTTGGTGATATGGTATTAAGCAAAGCATTTCAGAATACCACAAATCCTGCTGATGGAAAGTTGGCACCAAAGTGGGAAGGCCCCTACCTGATTGAAGCTGAGGCAGGAAAGGGGGCATATAGATTGCTAACAATGGAAGGTGATTTGCTACCAAGAGCTTGGAATGTTGTCCACTTGAAGAAATACTTCATGTAATAAGGATCCATGATCCTTAGCTATTTTCATAACAAGTATCCTTGAAGGATCCTTAGAAGATAGGTGATCCTCATCCTGGTAATGATCTAATTTCAATCTAATTAATTCTTTAATTATCTCATGTATAAGGGGAAGGATCCTGGATCCTTTATCCTTCTTTCACTTAGTTCTGAGTTTTGCAGAAAGATGACATATCCATGACAAAGGATTGGGTATCCACAGAAGTATCCAGTTTATTTGGGCTTGACCCCAGTTGTTTGGGCTTGACCCCAGTTGTTTGGGCCTGTCCCCAGTATCGCCAGTAGCGCACGATGATCCTGGTACAGTTCATGGCAATGGGACCAGTACTCGCTTTAGGGGCTGACAATTTCATTGTACTGGTTGTATCCGGGATCCTACGTATAATGGTAGACGTACCATACATCCGTTCCTAAGGTTTCTAACGTTTTCACATTAGCAAAGGTTTTGGCATTTTCATGTCACTAAGTTTGGATAGTCGCCAGTGAGGGCCATACTCCAGTTTACACAACATCCTTTGGGCTTGTCCCCAGTTATCCTTTGGGCTTGTCCCCAGTTATCCTTTGGGCTTGTCCCCAGTATATTGGGCTTGTCCCCAGAATTGTTGGGCTTGTCCCCAGATACTAACTCTTCTCTTATATTGGCTTAGTCCCAAGTTATGTTCTGTTTCAGGTTTTTGAAGTTAAACAGCTAAGGATCCTTGATCCTTACCTTTTACTAAGGTTTGTCTTTTGGTTATCCTGATTATAAATGTGAAAGGGTTAGGATCCTAACTTGGATTCTTAGGTATGATCCTTGATCACTTTGATTTTATTCATTATTTATATAAGTGACCCTTATCCTTTGACAACAGAACCAGTGATCCTTAAGTTACATAACTTTTCTGAATTTATCGACTATAGGATATTTGATCCTTGATCATATCCTAAAACGTTTAGACATGATTTGTTAAACTTTTCTTCTTTACTTAATAAATTCAAACAAAGTATATAACAACAGTTGAAAAATAAAAGAATTCAATAAGGATAACAATACGGGAAATAGCCAAAAAGTTAAAGTTTTATTTATTCACAAAAGTTAAACCCTTTTAAGGTTGTCAAAATTGCCAACCCAAGTTTCTACCAGCAATACGTGGCCCGTCCACTTGGGTTGGCAAAGGGTGTCCATTGTTAACAGGTCTTAAAAGTGCAGGAAATAAAAGATGGCAGGATAACAAGTGGTTTCATCCCCCAAATAGAGGATCCCTCCACCACCTATTATCCTACCTATTGTTCGAAGGATCCATGATCCTCAACCCTAACAGCAATTGTTTAGTTGTTACAACCCATCATTGCTTAAAAACATCACAACCAAAAAACTTTCAAATCCTAAAAAATGGGCTCCGGCCGCGTCTAGATAAATCCACCATCGCCCATTTCTGCAGCTCACACCTTGGCTGCATCACCCCCAGCATCATCACCACCAGCTTGATCCTTCCCGCTGCCACTTGCCTTAATCGCCAAGACCTCGGTAGCCTCCTCCTCATCCTCTAGCTCAGCCAGCTTTGCCTTCCAGCCCTCCTTGTCCCAAGTGGTCCTGTCGAAGTCAGGATCCTCAGCCTCCTGGGCCATTTGCAGCTTGATCTTGTACATGGTGATGGCAGCAGAGACTTTAGCATCCTCCAGCAGCTCATTCTTCTCGTGATCAGCATTTATCTGGGCCATGACCACCTGCTTCTTCGCCAGATTGAGGCCCTTTTCGAGGGAGGAGATGGTTTGATCCTTGGCCAGGAAGATTTTTTGGAACTCCAAATGCTTCTTATTAGCTTCTTCAGTATAAGCATCAAACAGCATTTCGATCTTGACGAATTTCTGCAAGAAACGACAAAGTAAAGCATAGGATCCTTGATCCTTAAATGGGCAGGATAATCAGTCAGGGTCAGTAATCCTTACATCAGCGAAGTATTCCTGAAACTGGTGGCGGATGAGGGGCAGGCCTTCAAGATTGTCAGCTTCAGTGGCCTTCCTCTTCTTTCCCCCCTTGGAGGTGACAGGCTTGGGAACTAGTGCGCTTGGGCTAGCAGCAGTTTTCTTTCTTCCAGAACGGGGAGCCACAGTCCTGAGTTCACTGACACTGAAGCGGGTGGCTGACTTTAAGGATTTTCCAGCGCCTGTCAATCCAAAATAACCGGGTCAAGACTCCAGAAAGCGGTGATCCTCTCCTCCGTTGCAGGTGATGAAATGATATGAGAGATAGAGACAGCTGCAAAATAAAAAAAGACGAAATCAGTTATCCTTACAGGAACAGGGTTATCCTATGATCCTTCTATAAGGATCCTCTATCCTACCATGGGTGGCCAATTTTCTGGGGAGATCCTTCCCATCCGGGATAGAGTCCCTCCTAAAGAAGAAAAAACGCTTCTTCCAGTTGGTGTCATTCTTCGTGGTTTTCAGGATTGGATGAGGTTCACCGGGTTTGTGTTTGAATAAAAAGCGGTGTGAACCATGGCTCACAAGGTTGTACAGTTCAGCAAGTTCAGACATTCCTAACTCTATATCCTCCTGCTCAATGATCCTTTCTAGGGTATACAAAACCCTCCACATCATTGGCATGACCTGGACATAGGATATGCCGGTAAGGGAAAAGAAAGACTGGGTAAAAGCAGGAAAAGGGTAAGAGTATCCTATCAGAAATGGGGTGACTGGAAAGGCAACCCAAGTTTCAGAAACAAAATCACTTAAGGCGGTAGGGTCAAAAGGCTTGAATACAGAGTCTGCCGGAAAGCAGTGACGGATCCGGTCAATCTCCGGATCAGTAAAGTAGCAACGTTCCTTCGGAGAATCTTTGATAATTCCCTGGCTCTTTAGGGGACTATCTTTTGGGTGATCCTTAGCCGGTGAGGATCTTAAAACCATCTTGGCCATGGGAGACGATGAAGAAAGAAGGAACAGAGCAAGAATGTGAAGAGAGAAAGGAGAGAGAAGTACCTGCTTGATCTTCGAATGAGGATTTAAAGGGTGTAATGCACGAATTTAAATGCCTCCGGATCCTTATCTCTAACTTGAATTTATAATGATGATTTTGCAGGGATGTCGCTTCAGTGACGTAGGATCTGCAACAGATAGTTAGATCCTAACGGCTATATATCCATTAGTTCGTTGCAGATAAGATCAAGAAAATATAACTCGTTAATTTACCCTTTACTCCTTATATTTTGGGGGCAATTGTTAGGGGAGGATTTTCCAATCCTAAGGATCACGGATCCTCAAGTGCTGCCAGGATCATGGATCCTCAATTTCTCTTTGAATTAAGGATCCTCAGTAGGTGTTGCAGGATCAGGATTCAGGATCCTTATTGTTATCCTTATACTAACGATTGTCTTCATTGTACGTAAGCTTGTTTTGCAGGAGCAAAGGCATGGACCAAGTCTCACCAAAATTCCTGGAGCATATTCCCTCAATATTCCGCACGTGCTTGGCTCTTGTGGACGTTATGGAGATCATGGGGAGCTTGCACAATTTGCGGATAGTTAGTTAGTTTAGTTATTTCTAATTTAAAATGGGGATAACAAGCTTGAGTTAGAACACTTGGCTAATTTTAGCAAATACACACACTCTCGTAACAGCTCTCAATCAGCTCTCAAACACTACTTGGCGATTTCATACATTTTTGCACATTGCACACTAGTGATCCTTGTAACAAGCTTGTTATCATCCCGAGTTGTAAACTTCTTTTGATTAATCTTAGTTGGTGATCGGTAGTTTCCATAACCCGAGGTTTTTTATGCCGGAGATAAACTCTTGATCAAGGGCTTTTTCCTCGTATAAATCCTTGTGTCACTTGTTCATTACATTTCTGAGTTATCCTTAACATTGTTCATTGATTCAAGCATCATTCCTCACAACAAAGATTTAGTTACATTATCTTAACCTGATTTTTTACCAAAACAATCCTGATTAAGGATATATTCTCAAAATGTGCTTTCGGAATATGTTTCAGGATATTTGGTTGGAATATTTGGGATATAATACTTGGGTTAAAAACTAATACTCTGGTCAAACAAGTATTATCAAAATGAATTTTGAAAAATAAACTATCCTTTTTTTCTTTAAAGACTTTATCTGGATTGTTTGAATTTTGGAAAACCCTATTTGACGAAGGTCTTTGTAGGATATCGCTGACTATGTTGATCAGGATATTTTCAAAAAATAATTGCACTAATTTTGCAAAGTTTAAATCTAAACTAAGTGATGCATAACAAAAAATTAAAAGGCAACAGCAAATAAGTCAAAAGGAGGTTATATTATTAACATGTCAAAAGTTGTGCTTTTGGTTTCACCTCAAACCGAGGCCCATCCACCAAAAGCATGATTAGTTCCTTACCTTATTTACTTAACAGCTGCAGGTTTCGTCTCAAACTGAGACCCATCCGCTTCCAACTGTTATATTGTTCAAAACAGGTTATACTAATTGATGACCAAGGGCTTCATCCTGAAACCCAGGACTCATCCACCTTTGGTCATCATATTGTCTTAATGCAGGAAATGTAAATTGTTCAAAGACATGAAAACTAAATTGTTCAAACAAACCACGACCATCAGACCTAAAAAAGTGGGCTCCGGCCTAGGCACATACATCCATCATCGCCCATTTCACTGCTTTTAAAGGGCAGCACCCTCTTCCATCATGACTTCATCAGCAAAATCTTCTATGGTATCCCTTCCAGCATCCTCTCCAGCATTCGTCCCAGCATCGCCACCAGCATCCTTTGAAGCACCAGCATCATCTACCTTCTCGCTCACCTTAGCAGGCTCCTCTGCAGCAGGCTTTGAAGGGGGCTCCACAGAGTTACCACCAAGATCTTTCAGTTTCATCTCCCAAGCCTTGATATTCCATGAAGGACATTCGAATCCCATAGCCATAGCTTCGTAAGCCATCTTCAGTCTGGCCTGGAGGAGGGAGATGATAACAGAATTCTTGAGGCTTTCCCGGTATGATGCCATGTCCTGCTTATGTTGACCTTGGGCAGCATCGGACTTGGCTTGAGCCTCGTGAGTGACCTTCTGGATGGCAGACTGGTGCTCTTGGACCATTGCCTTGTATTTAGCTTCGTAATGCTCCAATTTAGCGGTGGCGACCGCTGCTTGGTCCGCAATGGTGGCTTCGGCCTTTTTCAGCTTACTCTCTAGCATGACGTTCGTGCCACATGCGTCTTCATAAAGGAATACCATACGTTCGAGACCCTGCAAAATAAGAGAACAGGTATTAGCCTTAATAAACATTTATAACCAGCATATGGTGCATGATATAGGTCAAGGATACTAACCTGGTTGAGGAAGCCGGTCATGAATTTGCTGGATTCTGTGAACCCATAATTCTCAAATGGAAACACATGGGGGGTAGCAGGGTAATCTGCTTCCTTCCTCTTCCGGGAGCTGGAGGCCCGGGTCCTGGATGCTGGGGGAGCTTTGGGAACAGTAGCAGTCTTCGAACCGGTAGGCTTTAGTGTGGCAGTTGGCTTCGGATTGGATTCTTGCTTGACAGGTGCGAGGCTAGAGTAACTATCCAACTCGTCGAGTTGGAAGCCTTCAAGATTGATAACCGGCACTGCATAAGGGAAGATACGTTCAGTCTTGTTATACCCTTAAAATATAATCGGTTTGATAAATAAAAATAATTTCTGAAAATATGCTTACCAGACATGTTGGAACTTGATCTTTGACTTGAACTTGTAAGTAGCAGGGTAAAAGTCCTCTCACTTTCCGGAAGCTTGTAGATTTCTTTTATTCTTCCTTTCGATTCGGCACTTGGGGGAGCTAATTCCTTGAAGTTTGCTGCAAAAAATAAACATATCAGGATATCAGTTCAAGATGTAGTCTCGGGATATGATTGGGGATATTCCTAAAACCCTAAATCCTACCGGAAGTCAACCATCTCTTAGGAAGGTCAAAACCCCTGTCAATGGAGTCCTTTTTTACAAAAAAGAATTTTCTTCTCCATTTATCCTCATTCTTGGTAGCCTTAAGAATGAGAGGATCTTTGGAGATAGAAAATAGAAGGAACCGGCTGGAACCATGGGATCTTAAACGATAGGCCATCGGAAGATCTTCAATGCACAAGTTAGGCATGTGACAAGCCTTAATCCGTTCCAAGGTAACTAATACGCACCAAACCATGGGCATGGTTTGGGCGAAGCTAAGGCCGGTAAGCTCGAAGAAACGAGATATGAAGACTGAAAATGGATACTAAAGCCCTATGGAGAAAGGATAAGCAAAAAAGCATACCCACTCGTCGGAACAAAAATCCAATCGGACCTCTCGGTCGAATGGACGGAAGATTGTCCCGACAGGAAAGGCACCGGAAGCTTGTAAAGCCGCGATATCGGCATCATCGAATGAACACACCTCTTTTGAGGGTTCTTTAAGCAGGTTTTGCTTGTGAAAGGAGGGAACGGAATCCGCCGTTTGGGATCTAGTGCGGGTAGCCATGGAGAATCTCGACCAAAGAATAAGTGATTTAAACAAGGAAAACAGGGAAGAGAAATAGAGAAAATACCTGAAGTTTTCTTGAAGATAGAGATGATCATAATGAAGAATCCCTCAGCTAATATAGGCTGGGCATAGGGGGTAAAGAATAAATGTCGCATTGGAAGTTGAACAATGTCACCTCAATTGTCATTTCGTTTTAATTGCCTTGGTTTATGAGATAGAGTTTTAAAATATATCCGTTGTATTGGTATACCAACATATATATTTTGGGGACAATTGTTATGGGTCATTTTCTGAACATATATCCTGACTAATATTCTGGCTTTGATTGTTTATTTGTGATCAGGATACCGGATCAGGATATTGGTAACATCCTGATGCGATATCCTGGTAGTAACCAATTAGCTCATGTGCAGATTATTGTAACAAGTCTCTAACGGTCAGGTGGCCTTCTTCTCCTCGAGACTCGGGCAAATCAGTTAGTTTGGAGACGTTGAAGTCGTAAGACCAGGACTAAAACGTTCATATGGGGAATATCCGCTGAATCCCAGAATAATGGGATATTTAGTTAGTTTTCTTTTACTATAAATAGATTGATCGGATCAGATTAAGGCACACACTCTTTCGCACACTTTTTCTCTTTTGTTGCAAACAATCACTACACACAAACACTTGTACTCGAATTACATTGTAACACCTAGTTGATCCGCATCATATCCTGCACTGTATCCTGATATTTGAAGTAATAGAAGAACAAGGCAGCTGCGATTGTCAGCTCGCGAGGTTTTGTGCCGGCGATCTAGATTGATCAAGGGCTTTCCTCGTACATCTTGTGTCACCCTCTACATTTTCGCTCATTGTTTGATCATAGATACAGCTCTATATCCTGAGCCGTATCCTGAAACTGTTTTTGCAAATAACTTAACTAGCATATTTTCAACACACGTCTCTAGCACACTACCTCACTTAACTAATTTGATCACTTAATTGCTTCGGTAATTTTTTACCAAAACATACACCTTCGTAAATATCAAGAGAACTTTTTGGGTGAAGCGTTAGGCTTGGGTTAAAGGTAGGTGGTTGGGTTAGTGGTTAGTAGAAAAGGGCGAAAGGTGTAAAAAGCTTCGGTTTTCGTAAGACTTTTTATTTTTGTAATCTTTTTACTTTGATGAAGCATTATTCAAACAAAGTTATTTTTGATAAACTTGTTTGTTTATTCCTTTTTGCTTCATCATCATCATTTTTTTTAAAGTCGTAAGAAAAACCGAGCTTGTTACTAAAACAAAGGGTTAAAAATAAAAAAAAGTTTTGGTGGGTAAAAGGGTGTTTGTTTTGGGTTAAGAAATGAAAAGGTTTAGGCTCAAATGGGTTAACTAGGGGGATTTTGGGTAGGTGGTAAAAAAAAGAAAAATAATGGTGTAGAAATAAAAAGGGTTAGTCCTAATGCCTCCATCATTTACTTACTCGGGTTTGAGTTGGTAAGGACCGGGAATGTATCGCCGTGGCAAGTTCTAGAGTCGTAAGAACCAAGCGGCTATTCACACAAGAAACGAAAAAATGAGCATTTAGTTTAAAGATATGTATTTGTATGCTCAATAAAGGCTCAAAACTCACTTTTTGTGGGAATGAGTTTTTATGTGATCAAGTATATATAATGAAATTTTAACTAAACTTGTCATGCCGTTTCATAATTTTCTTATGTTGGTTCTTTTTATCACGACGCTATCGGTTGTAAATTTGTAAAAATATAACCTTTTTAGAATTTGAAATTCCCAAATTAAACCTAGACAAGTAAAAAAATAATATGTTTTTGAAAAAAAATGAAAAAAAATTGAAAAAAATTTGGGGTGGTTAGCGGTTCCAATAGAGTTTTGTGTAAGGCTTGTAATTAGGACTTGCAAGATTCAAGGTTTTAGCATCCCCCCCCCCACTTAAATTACACATTGTCCTCAATGTGTCCCAAAAATAAGTTTTTAGGTTGGTTGAATGTGTAAAAGGTGTGAAAAAAAGCAAAAATTTATGTTACTGGGCGTCTGGACACAGCCCCATGTTCATATCGCCAGTACCATAAATTAGTAAAAAGAAACAGAAGCCTGGGCACGGGGGCGTGTTCAGCGAGCACGCCCCGTGTCCAGTTACCTGAACTGGGTATTTTTTGCAGATGGTTGGGCACGGGGCGTGTTGGGTGAGCACGGCCCCGTGCTGAACTTGCTGTAATGAAGAAAATTCGTCGGGTGGCCTTGTTTTTGTGCATGGGGTGCTGGTTCAAGTTTCCCTTGGTATCCTTCACCATCCCGAGTGTGTTTTATCCATTACAACATCATCCAATCACCAAATTAATTAAGACCATCATTCCATTAAATAGAGAAAATTACATAATATCCCTAATAGGTTAAAATTCTAGATAAATAGGTCAAAAGAAGCATAAGAAGTTTAAACCAAGAAGTTCTAGCCTAAAGTTTATTCTATTAGCAAAATTTCCGAAAAGATAATTCTCTCGGTTGGATGCGGCTCGAAGAACTTCTTCCTCCGGACATGGGTCCCTCATACGTCGGCGAGCCATTCCTCTATCTCCCTTGGGAGGAGAAAGGCGAGCTCATTGGCATCGGTTTGAGGGAGTGCAACCTCCACCAGGACTTCTTGTAGATCTTCAAGAGAAGGCTCCGCTGGAATGTCATCCCATCCGGAAGGATTGTTGACTCCAAGTGCTAGGTTCCAATCCTCTTGAGGGAGGATTGGTTCCATGGGAGGTGTCACAAGAATGTTCAACCTCTGCTGCAAGAGGTTGATCTCTTGAAAACTGTTTTCCAACCCCACCGTAAGATAATTTATACGGTCTATGAGGACCACCTCTACCGATGTCATCTCATCAAGAGCCTCACGTAATGCCATCACGTAGCGTACGAGAGTTGCTTCAATTGAAGACCTTCTTTCCCTTTAACTGTTTCTGTAGTGCGCAGAAGAGGTTCCACTGTTTTGGCTTGACATTCTACGAAGATAAACGGAAAATAGTTTATTTTAATGAAACAGTAACCTCGGACACGGCCCCGTGCTCAAGGAGCACGGCCCCGTGTTCACCTTTCTGCAGATTTTCGGAACAAGGAACCTTGGAGTTTTAAATTATTTTTTTCAACTTTTAAATCATTTTTGAGCAGAAATAACATAAAACAATGTTGCAAAACTTATTTTTAACAAGATTCCTTAAACAAAAACCTAAGAAACATCACAATAAAGCTTGGAACCATGGTGATCTCAAGCTCTAATGGAGGTGTTGAGGTAAAAGAAATGGAGAAGAAGGTAATGGACTAGAGAGGAAGGGACAAGATGGTTGTTGAGAACATTCTTTTAGAAAATACCTAGGATGGTATGTGTGAAGATCCCACCAAATCTCTGTCCCTGGAATGGTCCAAATGTGCAGGATTCTTGGCTGCATTTATAGAAAACGACAGCACGCTGCACACGGCCCCGTGTCGGCTGGACACGGCCCCGTGTCGGCTGGCCACAGCCCCGTGTTCAGACAGGATCCTGACACAATTTGTACGTATTCTGACAAAAAGGTAGAAAGGAATCTTTAGGTGGATACGGGGGCATGTTGACCTGGACACGGCCCCGTGTCTAGAGGCTGTTTATGAAGTTTCATCTATTTCTAAGGAATTCATCCGGATCGGGTGGTTCCTTACTTGATGGAACAACCCCAAAGTGCCTGAGATACCTTAATTGATCTAGACTAAGACGAGAACGCAAGAGGTTATCGGTGCGGGTGATTCCTATGCTAAATGTAGGTGGACAAGTCAAACCCTTTCCCGGGCTCTCGTTAAAGAAGGTGTATGCCGAATCGCTCAGGTCTATGTATGCACCGAACGAAGTCGATGGAGAGTCCTTCACGGCACAATCGACACAGGGACGACTATCGCTCAAGTCCTCGCTAGAGTTAGAGGTGATTTCAGGAACAACGAAGTTGTTTTTATTCGAATGTGATCCTAATAATTCTTCTTGTGTATCTTCTTAAGGTGGATTAAGGTAATCCATTTCAAGTTCCTTTACCCAATTAAGAATTAAATCCTCCAATTGAAATAATTCGTCAAGAAGCATTTCTCCTACAAGATCCGATTGGGAGCATTCGAGGGAGAGATAGGGATTATTTTTACTTTCGCCCCTCTTAAGGCTACAGGAAAACAATGGGTCTATATAATGGGGCTTATAATTTAGAAAATAACATTCTAAATCTTTATGAGGGCCACCACATATTTGACACCACGTACCATAAGAGTGCCGAAAGTAAAAAATATCAGTATCACTCATGTATGTGTCAGAAATTACTAACCATCGGGATCTTACGGTTCTGTTTTCAGTAACTGAATCTTGGGCACGGGGCTTGTTGAGTGGCCACGGCCCCGTGTTCAGCTTAATGTCTGACTTAAAAGAGGATTGCCAGTACCAAAGATTGGGCACGGGGCGTGTTCAGCGGGCACGGCCCGTGCTGAGTTCTGTAGAAACTGAAAAATTAAGAAAATCCTAAAAAAATGATTAGGCCGCTGATTCCTAACTTTCTTAAAATCCTTGTGTCCCCGGCAACGGCGCCAAAAACTTGATGCGTGTGAAGTGTCGTATAGTTTTTAATGTATATTTTAAGCCCTTTAACACTTTTTTTAGCCAAGTTTTAAATTTATAAAACACGATATTTACTAACACTAAACACACATATGGGCAAGTGCACCCATCGTGAGCGTAGTATAGTGTTGGTAAGATACCGAGGTCGTCTAAGGACACAAGAGCTTTTAATACCGGTTTATCCTCAGCGTCTAATCGAATCAAAAGTTTAAAAAAAGGTTTTTAAACTAGAAAAATGAAACTAATTAAAATGATGAAAAATAAAATAAAATAAAAACAGATAGACAAGATGAATCACTTGAGTCTGACTCGTGTTTAGTGTAACCTTTGATTATTTCCGCACTTTTGCACTTTTTAAGAGATTATCTTAGTTATTGTAGTAGGCCCCTCTTTTGAAGGTGACGTTACCCTCAACCGAGTAGTTTGAGTCAGCAACGATACAATCCTAAAGGGTTGGATTATTGAAAGATAATTAATTAAGTTATTAATGCGTAATGTGGTAGGCCCCTCTTTTGAAGGTGACGTTACCCTCGGCTAAGTAGTCTGAGTCAGCAGGGATACAGTCCTAAGTAGCCGGGTTAAAGTTTTAATAGTAGCTTACATATGAGGGGATCAAAGAGTTTGGACCCCCGCCATCCAATACCGGTGAGTATTGAAGGAGGTCCTACTGAATTTGACCCAGGTCCTTGTAGGATCTATACACTGAACAAGGCAAGACTCTTACCAAACCGTTCCCTTAACCCCCAACTAGGTAGCCAACATACCTCCATATAGACCGTGGAGATATGAATGGTGAAAATCTTTTATTTTATATAGACAGTAAAATAATGCCAAGACACCACGGACAAACGATAAGAAGACTCACCTTCAACATAAGAAACTAGTTATTAAACTCATTAATACATAACCAAATAAAAAGTGCGAAAAGATTAAAAATAAAAAAGTATTACACTAGACACTTGTCTTCACCAAATGATGTAAGAGACTTAGGCAAACATGGCCTTTGATTGTCAAGAACTCTTACGATCAATCTTGGATCCCGAGACTACTACACACACTCTATGATGGATGATGGATGATGGTGGTGGATGTGGGTTGTGATGGTGGTGGAGGGTGGGTGTAGTATGAGAGAGGTGGTTTGCCAAGGGATGGTTTGCAAATGAGCCAAGCACCCCTATTTATAGCCTGAACAGAAGCTCTGGCACGGCCCCGTGTCCATTGGGCACCCCGTGTCCATCCCCCTTCTCTTTCTTCATTAATTGCAGTTTGTCTGCATTAGTTGACCACGCCCCCGTGTCCGCGGGGCACGACCCCGTGTGCAGAAGCGTATCTGTACTATCAAGATTTCCTCAGATTCTGCGAATCTTAGAGTTGACCACGGCCCCATGTCCGATGGGCACGCCCTCGTGGTGGGTGATAGAAGCTTCTACAGCTTTGTCTTTTCTGCAGACACTTGGGCACGCCCCCGTCCTCACTGAGCACGGGGCGTGTTCAGCCTTCTGTTCTCTTGTTTTCCTTTGCTTGGGAAGATGCTGTCGGAGGGTCGAGCATGCCACGTTTGTTCCTATTCTTGTATTTATGTTAGATTTAGCTGCCTTTTTGCTTCTTTTGTTCTTTTGAGCTCATTTAATCCTGAAAATACAAAAGGAAGACAAAAACACACTTTTTCCAACATTAGTACTAAAAAAGGGTTAGTTTTATGCCACATTTGATGTAATTTATATGTTGCATTTTGCACACATCAGAAATCTATTCTAGTCGATTCTATTCTCAATGGTTGTTCCTTGACTCTTAATGACCACGTGTTTACTATTGATCTAATACCCATGCAGTTGGGTAGTTTTGATGTCATAATCAGTATGGATTGGTTGCGTAAGAATCATGCCGAGATTTCTTGTCATGAGAAGTTTGTTCGTCTACCTCTTCCGTCCGGTGATATTTTGCATGTCTATGGAGACCGACCTTCTAGAGGACTGAAGTTGATGTCATGCACTCAAGCGAAAAGATGCTTACGTCAACAGAACCTTGCCTTCTTGGCCCACGTGGTGGAACAAAAGGGCAATGGGAAGAACATAAACGATGTCCCAGTAGTGCGTGAAGATCTTCCTGGTCTTCCTCCTCCTAGATCCATCGATTTTCGTATTGATCTCGTACCTGGTGCGACTCCTGTCGCCAAGGCTCCTTATCGACTTGCACCTTCCGAGATGCAAGAATTATCTAGTCAACTACAAGAACTACTCGAAAAGGGATTCATTCGTCCAAGTACCTCTCCGTGGGGTGCTCCTGTGCTATTCGTCAAGAAGAAAGATGGTTCATTTCGTATGTGTATTGACTACCGTGAACTTAATAAGCTTACCGTTAAGAATCGTTATCCTCTCCCTCGTATCGATGATCTATTTAACCAACTACAAGGCGCGTCCTGTTTCTCAAAGATTGACCTTCATTCTGGTTTCCATCAGCTTCGTGTTCTCGAAGATGATGTACCGGAAACCGCTTTTCGCACTCGTTATGGGCACTACGAGTTCGTGGTTATGCCTTTTGGCTTGACCAACGCACCCGCTGTGTTCATGGATCTCGTGAATCGTGTTTGTAAACCCTATTTGGATCGTTTTGTGATAGTCTTTATTGAAGATATTCTCATTTATTCTAAAACTAAAGCTGATCATGCTCGTCATTTACGCTTGATGCTTGAACTTCTATGTGGTGAACGCTTATATGCTAAATTTTCTAAGTGTGAGTTTTGGATCGACGAAGTACAATTTCTTGGTCATGTTGTTAGTAAGCAAGGTATTCATGTTGACCCGTCTAAAATCGAAGCTGTGAAGAATTAGAGTACGCCTAAATCGGCATCTGAGATTCGTTCCTTCCTAGGATTGGCTGGTTATTACCGTCGATTCATCTCGGAATTTTCTAAGATTGTCGTTCCTCTCACTTCGTTGACTCAGAAAGAGAGACCTTTTGCTTGGGGACCCGAGCAAGAGGAATCTTTTCAGATTCTTAAGACTCTTTTATGTAACGCTCCTGTTCTTACTCTTCCTGATGGAATGACGACTTCGTGGTATATTGCAATGCCTCGAACCGTGGATTGGGCTGTGTGCTCATGCAGCGGGACAAGGTTATTGCTTATGTCTCTCGTCAACTCAAGGTACATGAGAAAAACTATACTACTCACGATCTGGAGCTTGGTGCAATCGTGTTTGCGTTAAAGATCTGGTGACACTACCTGTATGGTACTAAGTGTGTGGTTTTCACCGACCATAAGAGCCTTCAACATATCTTTTACCAAAAGGAACTGAACATGCGACAGAGGCGTTGGGTGGAATTGCTTAACGACTACGACTGCGAGATTCGCTATCATCCTTGCAAGGCAAATGTCGTGGCCGATGCTCTTAGTCGTAAGACTCATGTTAATGCTATTTGTTGTTATCATGTCTCTAGTGACCTCCATGCGCGTATTCGTGAAGCTCAGTATTTGTCAGCTAATGAAGGTAGTCTATTTGTTGAAATACGTAGTGCTACTGTGGATCAACTCGAAACTAAGTCTGATGGACTTCAATACTATCTCAATTGCATCTGGGTGCCAGATCGCTATAACCTCCGTGAGTTCATTATGAACGAAGTTCACAAATCCCGTTACTCTATTCATCCAGGTGCTGATAAGATGTAGCATGATTTGCGTATGACTTATTGGTGGCCTGGTATGAAGAAGGACATTGCTGCATATGTTTCTAAATTCCTTACTTGCATGAAGGTTAAGGCTGAACATCAACGTCCTTCAGGACTCTTAGAACAACCTAAAATCCCTGTTTAGAAATGGGATAGCATCGCTATGGACTTTATTACTAAACTTCCCCGCACACCCTCTGGTCATGATAGTATTTGGATGATCAATGACCGTTTGACCAAATCCGCTCACCTTCTTCCTATTCGTGAAGATTATAAAGTGGAGAAACTTGCTCGAATCTATACCGAGGAGATTATATGCCGTCATGGCATACCTCTCGACATAATCTCTGACTGTGATGGTCGCTTTACTTCACGTCTTTGGCAAACCTTTCAATCTGCTATGGGTTCTCATTTGAATCTTAGCACGGCCTTTCATCCTCAAACGGATGGACAGACCGAGCGTACTATTCAAACCCTAGAGGATATGCTTCATTCTTATGTCATCGACTTTGGTGGTAACTGGGATGTACATTTACCATTGATTGAGTTCTCGTACAACAACAACTATCATTCTAGTATTCAGATGGCTCCTTTCGAAGCTTTGTATGGTCGCAAGTGCCGATCTCCTCTCAGCTGACATGAGGTTGGTGACAAGCAACTTACTGGCCCTGAAATCATTCAAGAGACAACGGATAAGATTCTTCAGATCCGTGATAACTTGATCAAGGCTAGGAGCAGACAAAAGAGCTTTGCTGATAAATGGCGCAAGCCTCTGGAATTTGATGTTGGTGATCGAGTTCTGCTCAAGGTATCTCCCTGGAAGGGAGTAGTTCGTTTTGGCAAGAAGGGAAAGCTCGCTCCTCGCTATGTGGGTCCTTTCACGATACTCGAAAGGATTGGCAAGGTGGCGTACCGACTTGACCTACCACAAGAACTAAATAATGTGCATCCAGTGTTCCAAGTATCTAATCTACGTAAATGCCTAGCAAAGGAGGAACTGCGGGTTCCCCTCGAAGACTTGCAAATAAATGAAGCTTTACACTTCGTGGAGAAACCGGTCGAAATCATGGATCGAGGTGTCAAACGATTAAGGCGCAGCAAAATTTCCATCGTCAAGGTTCGATGGGAAGGAAAGCGTGGCATTGAATTAACTTGGGAGCTTGAGAGTGAGATGAAGACCAAGTATCCGCAACTCTTCGAGCAGTCTTTCTCTTAGATTTCGGGGACGAAATCTCCTAAAGGAGGGGAGACTATAACGCCTGCGTCCTTGAACTTTCAGCTATTTTCAGATTTAGTCCCTATACTATGTGATTCTTGACACTTATGACCCTTATGAATCTTTATGAATCTTATTGATACTTGATACTTAATTCTATGAAGCTAGATTCTTGAAACTTGATTCTTAATACTAGATTCTTGATGCTTAACTCTAGAAACTTGATTCTTGATACTTAATACTATGATTCTTGACTCTTGATACTTAAATACTATGATTCTTTATACTTGATTCTTGAGGCTTGACTCTTGATACTTGGTACTTGGAAACTAGATTCTTGATTCTTGATACTTGATACTTGGTGCTTGACTCTTGAGACTCGTGAAACTTGAGACTTGGTTGAACGAGAGACTTGAGACTTGTCACTGGGGGAATCTATGAAACTTGGAAACTTCGTGTTAATGCTATAATCTAGTTATGTGAGACTATTACACAATAATACGCAACGCAACGCTTAATCTAACTCGAAAAACGAACCAAAGGCGGGAAAGTGGAAAGGATGGGATTGGCCGAATGCCAATCCGATTGGATGACCATCTGATCGGATGACCATCCGATCGGATGGCCACTCGATCGAACTGCCATCCGATCCAAACGCCACACCGCCTTACCCTCTCTCTGCACTATAAATAGGACCTATCACATCAGTCATCACTGATGTGACAGCCTCCTTCGACCAGACGCATGCTCTCCCACTTTTCTTCCATTTCTCGGCGATTTCGGTATGTTTTACACTGGATTCTTGTACAGCTTCGATCTATGCACTATTCTCTACATGATTCTTCTTTGAAATCACACTTTTCACCGTGAAATCTCTAAGATTGGAGCTCTTGAGGATGACGTCATCATGGCGGTTTGTACAAACCATTGTGTGATGTCATTCCAGTCAAGATCTAGCTCAGATCTAAGGAATTTCATGTGATTCTACACCAAATCATTACTAAATCTAGACTTTTTCAGCTAAAAACTATTGTCTCATTCATCTTTCTTAAACTTTCTACTTTAAACGGTGGAATTCGGACCCAAACGGGCTGTAGACTTGATGATTAGTCTGGAGTCGGATTGGAAATGGATTATCGCCGGAGAAGATGGTCGGAGTACGAATTCCGACATAAATACCGTCAAGAAGAGACACCTGAACGGACGGGGTGATTCACATTCGATCAAAGATGGCTGAACATTGATGTGTTTACCATTGTCGCAATACGTACCATGCCGTCACCGTTAAACTCGAAACTTGGAAACTTTACAAGGTTGCAAAAGAAACAAGGTCATGATAATCGAGTGGCAATCTGATCGGACTACCGTCCGATCGAACGGCCATCTGATCGAAGTGCCATGAGTCTTACAACCTTCAAACACTTGAACTATTTTTTAATCAGAAACTTGAACTCTGAAACTTGCACACGAAGGGTCATTCAACCGAACGGCCATCCAATCGGATGACCATCTGATCGAAAGACCTGGTTTGAACACTTGGTGTAAAAAGTTAAACTTATGGAAACTCAAACTTGGATCGAATGACCATTCGATCGAATGGCCATCCGTACGGATGACCATCCGATCGGATGGCGGTCCGTCCCACTCACTTATGTCATCCGACCAGATGGCCATCCGATCAGGTGACTGATCCTACACTTTGTACAAATCTCGTTGTTCTGCTCAACACTTATCTATTGTAATCTAATCAGGCTAATCCTAAGAGCTCCCTTTGATCCAATAGCAGTTAAACTGTTAAGCAATCACTGTGAGTATACTCGATCCCTTTTCGTTTTAAACTTTGGGATGCAACATGTATTCTATGAAACTTGAAACTTAATACTTTTGAATCAAAACTCTATCCTATGTGAATGGGAAACTTGTGATTCTTGATTCTTTATGCTATGTGAACGTTTAATCCATGTGTGTAGTTACGCCTTAACAATAGTAGCGCTATAGGAAGATGCACCTCCCCATTATTCTCGGGGGTATTGTTAGGAGGATTCTATTTGCTTTCCTTGATTCTTGGGAAAGTGGTTAAAGCATCGGGACACTTGGGCTATCACTTGGACTGCGAACACTAGCATGGCTGAAACTATTTTTATCATTTACATGATGGGTATGAGTCTTTTAATCTACAATGCTATATACTCAAACTTGTATACTCGCCAGTACATTTTTGTACTGACTTTATTTTAATACATGTTGCAGGCTGATAGGATGTTGTGATCAAGAATATGCTAGGATGCTACTTAGAAACACATCTAGTGAAATGAGAAACTTTTAAATAATATTTTGATGAGTTGTATTTGATACTTGTGTTTGGGTTTGTGGATGTTGTTAGACAATGTTTGAATCAGTCTAAATCTATTGAAATATCTAGTGTTATGGAAACTCATGAGCAATCTGAACGCTTAGTGCCGCGCCCCGATGTTTCCGCCATCGGTTGGGGTGTGACACTGTTCGTTTGGAGATTTGTTGGGCAACGATAGGAAACTATAAAGACTGCGGAATATACGCAATGCGACACATGATGGGAATCATTGAAGATCGCTGGGACGTTGGGTTTCCAACTGATATGGCTAAAGCAAAGACCAAAATAGCACAACTTATGAAGAAGTTTGCTGTGAAGTTGATAACATCGGAGGCGAACATACATCATGAACGTATTCCATATGAAGCCTATGAGTACACCGGCATCAACAGAAGGAAATGGATCACAAGATTGCTACTGACTTATAATCTGTCTAGTTTATTGTAATGGTGTCTATACAGTATCTCTACTTTTGTTTAGCTCGTATATGTGAACATACTACTTTTTATGCTTTGTTTTGCTTGGTTTATGTTAAACTATCGTATATGGGATAACGTTAACCGTATCCAATGTTCGGTTGCTTTCAATATTCATTGGTTGTACGGTCACGCTGATGTGCGTTATGCTTGTTCTAAAATAGTATATCTGGTTGACATTCTGATTTATATGCACCTTATTCTATACACAAGTGAGCAATGCAATTTCATAGGTACCTCTCATATTACATAAACCAAATGCACATTTATTATTCTAAAATTATAACCAACTGGACTAATGGTCGATGCTAATACACATGTGTAACTCAAAACATTGTATTCTGATCGACTACTTCTAAATGTAACAGGTATGCCATATTACGACTCAGGAGAGGACACGTGTACGTTGTCCATGACCAACCATGGATACCTGATAACCTTATAAACTATTGAACTGAATCTATATATGTTATACCAAACAGATATAGATAACCTTTAATCCCCATGGAATCTAATAGTCAATGAAAATGGGTCTTCAGATACACTCACGCATGCTGCATTATTGATAAACCTAAAACCGGGTTGACACAAAAATATACACTGCTGACTTCTCTATTAATTTATACATGTTTTTATAACATTTTGACAAGACATTTTGAAGTGTATAACTGCTGGTATTACGTACAACACATACACATGTGCAGCACTAAAAAATCTTACCTACTAGAATGCGAATACACATGTTCAACTACAGAGTTATAACCTGTTGGTATTACGTACAACACATACACATGTGCAGCCCTAAAAATTAGCATGTATAACAGATAAAACTTAAACACCCCAAAGACTCCAGTTATATTTGTTATAACAAACACATATACAACCACCCCAAAAAGCATGTAAACTAAATTACGATAAAAACGAGTCTAAACTAACATCAACAGTGCTATTTAAAAAAATCTTAAAAATACTTTATTGTCTTAAAAAACAGTATGTTGTTACGCATTACGTAACCTATTCTTCACTTCCGAAATCATCGGACCCAGATTCTTCGGTTTCGGCTTCTTCCTATACGTCGTCCTCTTCATCGGTAGACGAATCGTCCTTAACCGGCGGACCCTTTTTAAGCGGGCAATTCCTCTTATCATGATCCCTAACTCGTTTATTTCAAAAATTGCATTTCCTTCTTGGTTTTTTACTCTTCCTAATTGCTTTCTCTCCCGGTCCAATTGTTCATTTATGCTTACCACATCCTTTGTTGCGTATCTTCTGCGGTGCAGAGCAAAAAACCTCATCTGGTTGTTTATGTGCAATAATTTCCTCTATCAGTCGTTAACCAGGCAATGTTATGATTGAAAAATCACATACTACACAGGAAAGCCAACAATACCTCTCAACAAATGCATGCAGTAATAACAGATATACAAGTCTGTATTTGACAACAAAAATAACATTCTATATATCAGCTCAATCGATACATGAAAACCTACAACATAAATTGGCATTCAGGGGTATAAAACTCATTCACTAGTATAAAAACTAAACAAAACATCATACAACAATGTATTCATGTAATAGCGAAAGTGGATACAAACTTATAACCACAGCTGTTTTAAAATTATACCTAGATGATCAATGGATGTTCCATACACATGATCTTCTCGTGCTCATTTGGGGCTACAAGGAATTAACAAATTGGTAGCAACAACAGGCTCATCGTTCTTGTCTGTCATAATTTATAAATCTTTAGTGGAACACAAAAGAATGATACGATAATGATTGTGGTATGAATTTCTTGACCTGAAGAACGATCAGAACCATCTGGAATAGGTACGATCAGAACAATATGGAAGCGGTTTTTTTTCTTTTCTAGATGAATTGGATTTGAATTTATGAACTGGTGGATTATGGGTGGTTGGATATGTTTATCTGGTAACTAAACATAATTAATAAAAACGAAAATTATAATTAAAACTATAAATGTTAAAAGACAATCCAACCCTTATGTTTTAGTTATGAAGATCTTTGGCCAGGATTTGTTCGTTTTGTTCATAAATAGTGAAGTGTTCACAAATGAACCTAACCCTATACACCCAGTAGTTAGAAAACCAAATATTTATATAAAAATAAAGGTTTTATGTATTTACTTAAATTTAAACGAACGTATGCCGAACAAGTTCACAAACAATTTATGAATGTTCAATTCGTTTACATACCTAATTTTGTATGCAATATGGTTTTTTATTTCATCTATTGACTTTTCTTTTCTTTTCTTTTTTCTTATTGCGCAACTTGCTGGGGTGGTTTTGTTAGTTGATTATAATATTCCGTTTTTCCATTCAATTTTTTTTCATTAACATCAAATAAAATCAATAATTAAAACTCTGTTATGGAACCAGTGTGAAATTAGAACTACTCTTTTGTACAACTGATCAATCAAAGGGGCTTTTGTGTTTGCAAGTAATTTTCTTTCTTCTATATCACTGAATATATTGATACTCTGCTTGCATACATATATATATACAATAAAAAATACTATTTGGAATGTGATATCTATATACTATTTGGAATGTGATATCTCTTTGTCTGCTTACAATGATTATAGCACTCCCCCTCAGACATATTATCACCATTCACTTGATCAATAATCCATACGTTCCAAGTTGGATGACAATTTTCAACTTTGGGGTTTAACTATGTAATACTGCCTCGTTAAAAACCTTGCTAGGAAAACCCAGTGGGATAAAACCATAGCTAAGGGAAAAAGAGTGCAGCTTGCATTATACACAGTGGATCAAATATGTTGCCTCATTAAAAACCTTGCTAAGAAAAAACCCGGTGGGATAAAACCATAGCTAAGGGAAAAAGAGTGCAACGTGTATAATGCTCCCCCTCAAATTGTCATGTGTGGATTATCACATTTTCCGTACATGTCGCATTCCAATATCATGAACGTGTTTCCTGAAAGTTGTTGTAGGGAGTGCTTTTGTGAAAAGATCAGCTGAATTGTTGCTGGATTGGACATATCTCATCTCAACATGTTTGTCTTTAATAAGGTCCCGAGTATATTCAAAGAATCTTGGAGGTATATGTTTTGTTCTGTCACTTTTGATATACCCTTCTTTCATATGTGAAACACAAGCTGCATTGTCTTCGTAGATTGGAGTTGGATTTACATCTTTCTCTAGTCCACAAGATGTTAGTATGTGTTGTGTCAAAGATCTTAGCCATACACATTCTCTTAAAGCTTCATGTAGTGCAATTACTTCAGCATGATTTGAGGATGTTGCAACAAGTGTTTGTTTCTGAGAACGCCATGAAATTGCAGTTCCTCCATTCTTAAATACGTATCCAGTTTGAGATTTTGCTTTATGGGGATCAGATAAATAACCTGCATCTGCATAACCAACTAACCCTTCTTTTGAATCATTAGGATAAAATAAGCCTAAATCAACAGTACCTCAAAGATATCGAAAAATATGTTTAATCCCATTCCAGTGCCTTTTAGTGGGAGTTGTACTAAATCTTGCTAACAAATTAACAGCAAATGAAATGTCAGGCCTCGTACAGTTGGTAAGATACATAAGTGCTCCAATAGCACTGAGGTATGGTATCTCTGGACCAAGAACCTCTTCACTATCTTCGCAAGGGCGAAATGGATCATTATCAACATTGAGTGATCTAACAACCATCGGGGTGCTCAAAGGATTTGCTTTGTCCATATTGAAACGCTTTAAGAGTTTTTCAGTATAAGTTGATTGATGAACAAGTATTCCATTATGCATATGCTCAATCTGTAAACCAAGGAAAAATTTGGTTTTTCCAAGATCTTTCATTTCGAATTCTTTCTTTAAAAGAATGACTGTTTCATGAATTTCTTTATGCGTCCCAATTATGTTTAGATCATCAACATATACAGCTATTATCACATATCCTGATGTTGTCCTTTTAATAAATACACATGGACAAATAAGATTATTTGTATAACCTTTACTTATCAAATATTCATTCAAACGGTTATACCGCATTCTCCCAGATTGTTTCAAGCCATATAAAGGTCTTTGCAATTTGATTGAATACATTTCTTTAGGCTTTGAATTTAATGCCTCTGGGATTTTAAACCCTTCTGGGATTTTCATATAGATATCATTATCAAGTGATCCATATAAATAAGCTGTAACAACATCCATAAGGCGCATTTCTAAATTTTTAGAAACTGCTAAGCTGATTAAATATCTGAAAGTGATTGCATCCATAACAGGGGAATATGTTTCCTCATAATCAATTCCCGGCCTTTGAGAAAAACCTTAAGTTACAAGTCTAGCTTTATATCTTGTAATTTCATTTTTCTCATTTCGTTTTCTTACGAAAACCCATCTATACCCTACAGGCTTTACTGCCTTAGGTGTAAGAATAATGGGTCCAAAAACCTTTCTTTTGTTAAGAGAATTTAATTCAACTTGCATAGCATCTTTCCATTTATCCCAGTCATGTCGATTTTGACAATCATTTACTGATTTTGGCTCAGGAGTATCATCTCCATTCATAATCTCACTTGCCACAGAATAAGAAAATATATCATTATTTTCTATCTCATCTCGATTCCATAATATATGTGTATGACCATAATTGATCGACAATTCTTTATTGGAATCATTTGGTTTTTTCATTCACTCCTTCCTGAGGGAAGGTTTTTTCATTGACTCCTTCCTGAGGGAAGGTTTCTATATTATTTTCTTTATGGTCAATTTCCTTTTTAAGAGCTTTTCTTTTTCGAGGATGTTTATCCTTTGAACCGACTGGCCTCCCACGTTTTAAACGTTTCTGGGATTCAATAGCTATATTATTATTATTTTGCTTGTTTGGAATTTCAACTCGAGCTGGAGCATTAACAGCGGGTATATGAGATTTAGTTACCTTTTGTGTATCAGTAAATGCATCAGGCAACTGATTTGCAATTTCTTGTAGATGTATTATCTTTTGAACATTTGTTTCACATTGTTTTGTTCTAGGATCAAGATACAATAATGAAGGTGCACACCATGATAAATCCTTTTCTTTTATTTTGTTTTCTCCCCCTAACTCAGGGAAAACTTCCTCTTTAAATTGGCAATCAGCAAATCGAGCTGTAAAGACATCACCCGTTAAAGGTTCAAGATATCTTATAATAGAAGGTGTATCATATCCTACATATATTCCCAACCTTCTTTGAGGTCCCATTTTTGTGCGTTGTGGTGGTGCAATAGGAACATATACTGCACATCCAAAAATTTTAAGATGGGAAATATTTGGCTCTTGGCCAGAAACAAGTTGTATGGGAGAGTACTTGTGGTTTGCACTTGGTCTTATACGAATTAGTGATCCAGCGTGTAAAATTGCATGCCCCCAAATAGTCACAGGGAGTTTTGTTCTCATTATTAATGGTCTAGCAATTAGCTGTAGACGTTTGATTAATGATTCAGCTAAACCATTTTTTGTATGTACATGTGCAACTGGGTGTTCAACAATAATTCCAATGGACATGCAATAATCATTAAAAGCATGTGATGTGAATTCACCCGCATTATCAAGTCTCACTCTTTTAACTGTATAATCCTGAAAATGTGCTCGTAATTTAATAATTTGTGCCAGAAATTTTGCAAAGGCTACATTACGAGTTGATAATAATGAGACATGAGACCATCTACTGGATGCGTCTATCAAGACCATGAAATATCTAAATGGTCCACATGGTGGATGAATTGGTCCACATATATCACCTTGAATTCTTTCAAGAAACATAGGTGATTCCTTTTCAATTTTTGATGGCGAAGGCCTTGTAATTAATTTCCCAAGAGAACATGATATACAAAGAGGCATTTTATCTATTTTGTGGATCTTTTGATCTTTCAATGAATGCCCATGTGTATTTTCAATGATCCTTTTCATCATTGTGGATCCTGGATGGCCTAATCTGTCATGCCATAAGTTGAAATCACAATAATTTTCTTTGACTGCCATATGTGCATGTGGCACATTTATATATGTATAATGTAAACCCGAATGGAGCATTGGCAGTTTCTCAAATATGTGATATTTCTTTACAACATTTAAATATTTTTTACTTTTATCAGTTCTCGACTGAGTATCATACCCATTATGATATATATCCTTGAAACTCAACAAGTTACTTGTTGATTTAGGAGAAAATAGAGCGCCCTCTATTAAAAGCTTTGTACCATTAGGTAATACAATATTAGCTTTTCCCACTCCTTTTATCAAGTTTGAAGGACCTGATATTGTATTAATGTTTCCCTTTGTTGGTTTCAATTCATAAAAATATTTTTGGGATTTCAGAATAGTATGTGTGGCACCACTGTCTGCTATACATATATCTGCATTGTTTGTTTGATCTTCTGTTCCAGTGAAATTCATTTTTTTAATCTTCATGCGTAAAAGAAATAATTAGTACATAAATAGTAAGAATTTACAAAACAAAACAGCTTTTTCATTGCATGAAAGAGAAATAATTAAGCATACTTACAAAACAAAACAGCTTTTTCATTGCATGAAAGAGAAATAATTAAACATACTTTAAACATAAAAATACACTGATATTTATTGGGTTTTAACAATATTTCTTTCATGGTTCCGATACAAAGAAATCTGAGTTGTTGAGATTAGTATTGACATGATTAAAATTTTCGATATGGTTCAACTCAGTATCGACATTGTCAACATTGTCGATGTGATTTACTTCCTTTTCTTCTTTTTTCAGAGATGCTTGATATAGTTGACATAGATGTGAAGGTGTACGACAAGTTTTTGCCCAGTGATTTGCACTTCCACATCTAAAACAAGAACTTTCATTATTTGTGGACGTACCAGCTTCATTTCTAGCATTATGTTGCTGGTTAAAATTGTTATTCTGTGGTGCATGGTAATTATTAGTTATTTTGCCACGACCACGACCACGATTATTTTTCCATTTGAATGAGTGGTTGCGACCACTAAAATGAGTTCCGTCAACATTGTTTCGACCACGTCCACGGCCTCGTCCACGGCCTTGTTCCCATTTTCGCCCATAATTGTTATGATCATTATTATAAGCAATATTTGCTTCTGGTATTGTCAATGATCCTGTGGGACGAGTTTGATGGTTTTTCATTAATAACTCGTTATTTTTCTCTTGTATAATGAGAATCATATTCAACTCAGCATATGTTCTAAACCTTTGCAACCTATAAGATTGTTGCAAATTTATTTGTGATGCATGGAAGGTAGAGAAAGTTTTTTCTAACTTTCCTCTTCGGTTTTTGGTTGCCCACAAAAATCAAACCTTGAACATAATTTTAATAAAACAGATGTGTAATCATTTACACTTTTGAAATCTTGGAATATGAGACTATCCCAATCAGCTTTAGCCATAGGGAGTAATGAATCCCTTTGATGGTCAAATTTGTTTTTTAAATAATTTTCTTTCTTCTATATCACTGAATAAATCGATACTCTGCTTGCATACATATATATATATACAATAAAAAATACTATTTGAAATGTGATATCTATATACTATTTGGAATGTGATATCTCTTTGTCTGCTTACAATGATTATAACAAACTCATTAATTATAAGTGTCGGTAACCAAATATGACACTCATTAAAGTGTATAGTGATAATATGTTTCGATATTTCCTTTAAATCAATTACGTCTTCAGTTATTCAGTCGGGCCGTAACTGATTGTCAACCAGATTTTGTATACATATCGACAGAACTGTGAAACCGTGATATGAGATATCTTGACTTCAGTATTCAGCATATGCTGAACCCTGGATATGATACTTTTGAAAATAAAAATACAACATAATTGTTCCATTAAATCTTTAATAAAAACCAGCACGTTCTAGATTAGCCAAGTTTTATTGTAGAATCTTCTCAGTGCTAAGTTTTAGATTAGCTATATCAAATCAAATAACCAAATTTTTTGTTACCATTTAATAGTAACTAGACGTAAGTGTATAATACGTATATAAATTGAATTGAAAGCACTTTGTTCTGTCTCGAAACCATAAAATCTGCTTACCTTACAAATAGATGCCAAACGTACCCAGCGTCGTACTTATCCAAGTATCTATCCAATTCAGATCCGTCTCTAAACCATATATCACTTGTTGTGAATGGTTTGAAGACGGATCTGAACTGAACCAATAATTTGATAGAAAACTTATTGATGATTTCCAGTTTGATATCCGAACCGTAGAACAAGATCGATAAACTAAGAACAGAAAACCATATATCATTCCTGTCAATGGTTTCAAGACCGTTTTAAACGGATCTAATTTGACGGGATTAAAGATTTCCACTTTGAGGTTGAAACCTATGAGTGAGATGCAAGAACTTGATATAGAAAACCCTACTTTTATAAGGGTAGATAGTGAGACATTTTCTGACAGGTGGAGCGGCTGTTAGCAAAACTGAAAATAAGTCACCGCTAAATCCGTTGGCACCAAAACGGTGTCGTATGCAGATTAATAACAACATTGGGTTATCCGAAGGTGCTAGTGTGGGTGGTTCAAAATTGATTTTAAGATTCAGTAAAAAAAAAAAAGAATTAATAAGTTGGGTAAATTACACTTTTCGTCTTTTATATTTGTACCAGTTTGCAATGGATAACCTTTAACTCTAATAATTATAATCACAGTCATTTATTTGGAAAACTCATTACACATTACGTCCTTTGGTTCCAATCTAGTTAAAATTTTTCAGTTAAAGTATAACATGTGTCTTGCACATGAGGGTATTTCGGTCATTTCATCATGTTCTTTTAATTTAAAGTATATTTATAAAATCAAAATCTAACTAAAACTAAAAACATATATAAAATCACATTTTGCTCTTCTTTGGCACATGATAATCAGTCAAGAAAAAAACCCAATGTCGCCACCACCATATTCGACAACCACCAGCACCATCCAATAACCATCACCACTATCTTCTCTACCACCACGCTGGAAACCCCAACCACCACCGAGTTCTAGGGTTTGGGGATTGTTAACAAGGAAAGGCAAATCAGATATGCTTACAGTGAAGATTTTAGATGAAGGTGAAATGGGTGTGGCGATGAAGGTGATTTGTACTTTCTACGCCGCCATCAAGAACCTGCCGACGCCGCCACCGCCTGATGAACATGGTTTTGTGTGGGGGTTTTCAGAGGGTGTTTGGGCAACAAAGAACCTTCGCTGCCGCCTGATGTACTTTCTACGCCGCCATCAAGACCTGCGCTGCCGCCATAGCTCCACCACCAAGGGTGGTTGCCGACGTTTTCTAGAGAGAGAGAATAGAAAGGGATAAGGATTTGGGACTGTGGGTGAAAATGAAAATGAAAAAAAAAAGTTATGTTTTAAATATGTAGTAAAATTACTAACCTACCCTCATGTGCAAGGCACATGTTATACTTTGAAAAATTAACGTTATTGAAACAAAAAAAAAAGAAATTTAAATCAAACGACATCAGCGTATAAGAACAATCAGTGGGTTTGGGTGGGGTTCGAACTTACGCTCAATCAAAAACCATAAAAAGAAGTTTACATCGGACGAAGTCTCAGGGACTGGATTGTCCTAAATACAAAGTTTTGGGAATATAAAGTTTTCATGTGATATAATGAGGAAAAATGATTTTTATTACGTTTCCTCAATACTTTTAAAACCGGTTATCAAAAAGATTTATTTTAAATCTTTTTTTCAAACAAACTATGAACTCGTCAACTTTATGTTGATTTTTCGCATGTTCTTTCTCAGGTTGCATTTTCAAAACTATGGCACGGTTGTAATAGGAGAACCTATGGGGATTCGAGTACTTAGCAGGCGTTCACTTTCTTGAAGTCTTAGAACAATATACTTCCGTTGTGCAATGAAGATAACGGTCAGATCACACCAACTCTGATATATGCGGGTGTGACACGTAATTTGTTGAGGCCAATGAGCAAGTGCCAGTCAGCTGTTCGGCACTATCCAGAGGGACTAAACATGTATACAATCAAAGTTAAAGCAGATGGACTAAGCATTAAAACAAAGTTAACTAATAAAAATAAAGCTTTTTTTTAAATAGAGGGGCTAAAGACGTATATTAGTAAAATAGAAGATATAAAAGTAAAATATAAAATACTAATAACAAAAAAGAGCCATGGAAATGAGAAAGTGTCTGACATCTGGCTGACACTATTCCTCGTTACGGCTTTTAAAGATATATAATATATAATAGAGATATATATAATGTTCATATAAAAAAGATATGGGTAAATTATACTTTTCGTCCTTTATGTTTGTACTGAATTGCAACAGATAGCCTTTAACTTTAATAATTACAGTTATAATCCTTTATTTGCAAAACCCGTTGTACTCTACGTCCTTTAGTACTAACCAAATTAAAATTTTCAGTTAAATTTATTCACTTAAGGGTATTTTGGTCAATTCATGTTTTTATTTAATTGTTTAATAAATAAAAACAAAAAAATTCATATACACTCCATCTTCCCCAATTTTCTAACCCTAAAACCCTAACCACCACATCTTGCCACCACCACCTCATCCTGCCGCCACCACCACCACCTCATCCTGCCGCCACCACTACCACATCATACCGCCACCACTCCGGCCACACCCACCACCCCTAACCCTGTCACACCCCCAAAATCCACACACGGAGTACTACCGCTAGGAGGCGTGACATGACCAGGATCAAGCCACCAATCATATTGAACATAAGTATGTATATCAAAAGTCATTCATCAATACGATAGGTGTTTACAAAACCAAATATAAACAAGTGTGTAGCGGAAGCATTTAATGTAAAACCCAACATAAGTTTAAGTACAAAATGTTATAGTGTTTAACAACACATTCACGATCCATGTCCACAACGACTGTGCCTCCCGTGCAAGCTCCAATAGTACCTATGGTCCTGCAAGGCACGTAACAGAGAGTCAACAACTAGTTGAGCGAGTTCACAGAAAGTAATGCGTAATAGAAAGTTTGTTCGTAACATGTGGCTCTACAGGGCCGGTAGTAAGTTCTTATTGGTGGGGGCTTCCCGTGTTGTATAACCACTAGACTATTTGTAACCATATGTGTTCTTCACAACCGAGAACAGTAATACGTACAAGTGTTACGTAGGTTTTACGTAAGTATCCTTCCCAACCGAGGATAGAGGTACGCGGGGGTTTACGTAGGTTTTACGTAAGTGCCTGATACAACCGAGGCAGTAGTAAATATAGGTTCACGTAGGTTTTACGTGAGTATCCTTCACAACCGAGGATAGCGAATAGCATAAGTATACGTAGGTTTTACGTATGGGTCCTGCACAACCGAGGACGATGGTATGGTAGTCTAGTAATAATGTCCGCATGAATCTATTCAACCTTATTCCTTAAATCCCATTCCCAAGCCCTGGGAATCCCATGCCTTGGTAGAAGTGTGAACTCACCTTGTTTGCTCGGTATGCTAAGTTAAGTGCTCACGGTTAATCAATCACGTCCTAAGGTATGCACGAATATATAATCAGTGTGTATTAAAGTTGTTTGTGTGTAAACATAATCATCATGAATATCGCATCAATCACAATACACGTATTTGCAATCATACAAGTAATATTTACACATAACAGCAGTTGACTAGCTCAGCTAAGTTTTTATCAGAAACAGTTACTGTGCAAATTTCCCAAGTCGGCGAAACACCCACTGTTTCGCCATGAGCCCCTCCGACGAAACACTCATGTTTCGCCAAACAAGTCTCGGCGAAACACATTGTGTTTCGCCATGTCAGTTTCATCTTTAAAATATGTTTCGCCGGTACCTCAGATTCGTCAAAAATACATACAGTTTCAGCAATAACAATTTCCTCAAAAACTAAAGGCCTAATAGCCGACAACTAGCAATCACCTCCAATCCTCATTGGACCTCCAATAATATAAACCGATTGGACCATTAATATCACAAACCGATTGGACCTTTAATATGCATTAACAACACAAACAAACATCATCATATAAAAGTGGCGGTTCACAATTTCCCACCCCTTTGACCACCGATTTTCCCACCAATCTAGATTTAACAACAACCCATTTTACTTTCCATAACCTTATCCATACACAACTAACAAGCCATGTGGTGTTCATTAATTTTTACAAAACAACAACTTATAAACAAACAAATAGCACATGATTCATGAATAACATAACCTGCCAAAACACATGGGTCGCAATTAAGAGCATTCATCAAACAGACTTTATGGTCAATCAACAAGTAATCGGCTTTGTATATCACACTAACCGAAATAAATGAACAATGAATAGGCTAAGGGGCTTCGAAAGTTCCAAACAGCCGTCACACAAAAGAGGGGCGCTCTAGGGTTTCTATTTTGTTAACGTATGACGAATGAGACGGTTCTGTGCAATTTATATGCGTACAAGTGAACTGGGCCCTAATGGGCTTCTCGTAATAATGGGCCGGCGAAACAGCATGTTTCGCCGAGTTGAGTTATGGCGAATCACTAAATTTGCCGGGTCATTTCACCTGTTAAAAGTTCAAGTGCTATTTCTAAAATACCAAGTCTCATGTTTTAATATTAATCACATACGTGCAAAAATTCGCAATACCATACGTTTCATGCTATAATCTAAATCACATAAACATGTAACAATCATAGTGCCTTTCATTAATATAACGGGTATAGCTACAAGTCAAACAACAAAACAATCGAAGTCAACGTGCATTTAATACGAAAGTGAAAGTCGGAAACTCGAGTTGTCACATTATCCCCAACTTGAAAGAAATTTCGTCCCGAAATTTAGCATGCGGTTACTGAGGAAGCTAAGTAAGTTGTATCGTTTACTGGTTTTCCTGGGGTGTCACATCATCCCCCCCTGTTGAGTTGGGATTTCATCCCGAACTTCTGTAGTAGCTTCAGCCTCAGTAGTGGTTGCATTGTTTTCGAACAACTGGGGATATTTGAGTTCCATTTGGTCTTCGCGTTCCCAGGTGAACTCTGGGCCGCGACGGGAGTTCCAACGAACTCGTACAAGAGGTATTCTAGTGTTCTTGAGGACCTTAACATCCCGGTCCGTGATTTCAACTGGTTCCTCGACGAAATGCAACCGTTCGTCGATAGTGAGCTCCTTTAAAGGAACTATGAAGGTCTCATCTGACTGCCACTTCTTCAGATTCGACACATGAAAGACGTTGTGAACTGCACTGAGTTCAGCTGGTAAGTTCAGTCTGTAGGCCACCTTGCCTATCTTCTCAATGACTTCAAATGGTCCAACATATCGTGGATTGAGTTTGCCTCGTTTGCCAAAACGTACCACACCCTTCCAAGGTGAAACTTTGAGTAGTGCTCGATCCCCAACCTGGAACTCGAGTAGTTTCCTGTCTTTATCAGCGTATACTTTCTGACGGTCACGAGCTGCCGCCATGCGTTGTCGTATTTGAGCAATCTTTTCAGTAGTATCAACTACCATTTCCGGACCTGTGATCTGACTGTCACCCACCTCTGCCCAACAAAGAGGTGATCGGCATTTACGCCCGTACAATGCCTCAAATGGAGCAGCTTTAATGCTGGTGTGGTAACTGTTGTTGTACGAAAATTCCACAAGTGGCAGATGTTTTTCCCAGCCCTTGCCAAAGTCAATTACGCACGCCCGAAGCATGTCTTCTAGAGTCTGAATAGTGCGCTCAGACTGCCCATCGGTCTGAGGATGATAAGCTGTGCTCATGTCTAATCGAGAGCCAAAAGATTTGTGCATTGCTTGCCACAGTTCCGAAGTAAAACGTGCATCACGATCAGAGATAATAGATGTGGGCACCCCGTGCCTCGAGACAACTTCCTTAAGGTATACGTCTGCTAGAGTGGAGAACTTATCCGTTTCCTTGATAGCCAAGAAGTGAGCAGACTTTGTGAGTCGATCTACGATCACCCAAATAGTATCATTCCCACGTTGAGATCTAGGTAGGCCAGTAACAAAATCCATGGAAATTTGTTCCCATTTCCATTGTGGTATCTCAGGTTGCTGGAGTGGGCCTGATGGTTTCTGATATTCCGCTTTGACTCGCGCACAAGTCAAACACTTGCTTACGTAAGTGGCTATGTGAGCTCTCATGCTAGGCCACCAGTATGTAGTTCTAAGGTCGTGGTACATCTTATCAGAACCAGGATGTACTGAGTAGCGAGACTTATGAGCTTCATCCATTACAAGCTCGCGTAAATTACCATAGAGTGGGACCCAGATGCGTCCCGTTACATAGTAGGCTCCGTCTGCCTTTTGTTCTAACCTTTGCCTTGAGCCGCGTAGGGCTTCAGACCTGACGTTTTCCGGTTTCAATGCTTCTACCTGAGCATCTCGTATCTGTGAAGGAAGACTAGACTGAATAGTGAGTTGCAGCGCCCGTACACGCCTAGGTATAGTATCTTTTCGACTGAGGGCGTCGGCCACCACATTGGCTTTGCCCGGATGGTATTTTATAGCACATTCGTAATCGTTCAGTAGTTCAACCCATCTACGTTGTCGCATGTTCAAATCTTTCTGCTTGAAAATATATTCGAGGCTCCTGTGATCGGTGTAGATGGTGCACTTGGTGCCATACAGATAATGTCGCCATATCTTGAGCGCAAAAACAACAGCTCCCAGCTCTAAATCGTGCGTAGTGTAATTCCGTTCATGAATCTTAAGTTGGCGTGAAGCATAAGCAATGACTTTATCCCGTTGCATCAATACACATCCAAGACCTTGGATGGATGCGTCGCAGTAGACTACAAAATCGTCCGTCCCTTCAGGCAATGAGAGGATAGGTGCGCTACAGAGTCTATCCTTTAAGTGCTGAAACGCTGTTTCCTGTGTATCACTCCAACGGTAAGCAATACCTTTCTGTGTCAGTAATGTAAGCGGCTGTGCAATCTTTGAGAAGTCTTTGATAAACCGTCTGTAATAACCCGCCAAATCCAAGAATTGGCGTATTTCTGTTGGTGTACTAGGTGCAGGCCAGTTCTTGATCGAATCTACCTTGGATGGATCAACCTGAATCCCATCCTTGTTTACCACGTGGCCTAGAAAGTGGACTTCACGAAGCCAGAAGTCGCATTTTGAAAACTTAGCGTACAGCTGTTCCGTTCGAAGGAGTTCCAGAATAAGTCGTAAATGCTGCTCGTGTTCCTCCCGATTCTTCGAATAAATCAGGATGTCGTCAATGAAAACAATAACAAACTTGTCAAGATAAGGTTTGCAAACCCTGTTCATAAGATCCATGAAGACCGCAGGCGCGTTCGTTAGCCCGAATGGCATGACCAAAAACTCGTAATGACCGTAGCGAGTTCTGAATGCTGTTTTGGAGACGTCCTCATCCCGGACTCTCAGTTGATGGTAACCTGACCTTAGATCAATCTTTGAGTAATAGCTCGACCCTTGTAACTGGTCGAATAAGTCGTCGATACGCGGAAGTGGATAGCGATTCTTCATCGTCACCTTGTTCAGTTCGCGGTAATCTATGCACATACGAAAGGTACCGTCTTTCTTCTTTACAAATAGTACTGGAGCTCCCCATGGCGATGAGCTAGGGCGTATGAAACCCTTTTCCAAGAGTTCTTGCAATTGCTTAGACAGTTCTTCCAGTTCAGTTGGAGCTAAGCGGTATGGCGCTCGAGCTATAGGTGCTGCTCCTGGAGCTAGCTCGATCTGAAACTCGACCTGGCGATGGGGCGGTAGCCCAGGTAACTCTTCAGGAAACACTTGAGGAAAGTCGCGTACTACAGGAATATCCTCTAACTTCTTCTCTTTCGTCGATGCATCAGTAACGAGTGCTAAAATAGCTATGTGGCCCTTTCGCAGACACTTCTGAGCCTTCAAGAGGGAGATGATGCCACTCACGACACCACTCTTGTCGCCTTGAACTTCGAGAGGTTCTTTGCCCGAACGAGGAATACGAATGATCTTCTCCTTGCATAGGATCTCTGCTTGCTGTTGGGATAACCAATCCATACCAATGACGACATCAAAACTACTCAGAGTTATAGGAATGAGGTCGATAGGGAAAGTCTGACCAGCGAGGATAAGATTACAACCCTGAACTATGTGTGTGGCCTCTAGACTTTTACCGTTAGCTAACTCTACGACATGTTTGGTGCTTAACAGTGTTGGTGCGCGTTTAAGCATTTGACTAACTTTCAGAGACATATAACTGGTATCCGCACCCGAATCAAATAATACGGTAACATAAAAGTCGTCGAGAAGAAACTTACCCGTAACCACATTAGGATCGTTCCTTGCGTCACTCTGACCAATCACAAACATACGACCCTTTGCACCATTGTTGTTGTTGTTGTTTCCCCCATTGTTGTTCCCAGTGCCCTGATTATTGTTGTTGTTGTTCCCATTGCCCTGGTTGTTGTTGTTGTTCTGGTTTCGGTTTAACTGAGGGCAGTGTCTTTTGAAGTGACCTTCAGCACCACAATGAAAACATCCCTTGTTACCCTGTTGTTGGTTATGTTGCGTTTGCTGCTGCTGTTGATTCTGAGTTACAGGCCGTGGGCTCCTACAATCCTTGGCCTCATGGCCCATCCTGAGGCACCTCTGACAACGACCCTTGTTGCACTGGCCACTGTGATGCCTGTTACAGTTGTTACACCTCGGGAGGTTCCCTCGATAACCACCCTGCCCGTGACTGTCCGAAGATTGCTGACTAGGGCTCTGATAGTTGTCAGTCTTTCGCTGTTGAACTTGAGACTGTACTAAAGCTGAACCTTTGCTGGAATCCCCTTCCCATTTTCTCTTGATAACACTGGGGGTAGCAGGAGTAGTTGCTGAAACAGTAGCAGTAGTAGTAGTGCTGATACGTTTAGGCAGCCTGTTCTGTTCCACCGCCTGATCGGTGAGGCGATGAGCTAGCTTGACGATCTGTTGAATAATGCCAAGATTCGCTGAGGTTACGTGGCTTTGAATCTCCGGCACCAGACCATTGAGATACAGTTCGATACGCTTAATAGGAGGGTCCACCATAGTAGGACACAGAATAGCCAACTCATTCGATCTCCTGGTGTACGCTTCAATTTCTGACCCCGTCATTTTCAAGTGGTAAAACTCTACCTCCAACTTATGAATATCGTCACGGCTACAGTATTCCTCTTTGATCAACTCCTTGAAATCATTCCAGGGTGTGGCGTTAGCAACAGCCAACCCTAACATCTGCACTTGCGCATTCCACCAAGTCAGCGCAATGCCTTCTAGAGTACCAGTGGCGTACTTCACCCTGCGAGCCTCAGGGCATTCACACATTTCGAATACGGACTCGAGCTTTTCAAACCAATGGAGGAGTCCAACCGCTCCTTCCGTGCCACTAAAGGTAGTAGGACGACAGTCCATGAAAGTTTTGAAGGTACAAACAGGTGGCTGAACGTGCTGACCTGTTGTATATAATAATCCAGTACAAGATTAAAACACAAGAGTTGGTTTAGGAGTGTAGGATCTAAAGATCCTAGTGTGAGTTACAACTGCAGGGTATACCTCCTGCTGGTGCGGCTGCAAGTGCCTCAGCAATTCGTTCGTTAATGAGAGCCGTCAGTTGGGCTTGCGTCATGTTAATCCGTCCAGACATGATCTTCATAGTAAATACGACATAAGTGAGAGAGGTTCGCGAGTAGTGCGATAACAGAAGAGATTAAGCACACAAGTGTTCTCATGCAATAGTGTTAAGTCAACCTAAGCATACCCGGAGCAAAGTTCTATGCAATTCTAGCAAGTAGGCAATAAGACATGTACCATATTACCTAGAGTGATGAGTCTTGCACGTGGAGCGAGGCGTCGTTGTGGATCATTGAGCACTGTTCTGGTTATAGTCTGGTTTTAATAAAAACGTTTTCCCTTATTAAAACCGAGTTCTCTATAACCAATGGCTCTGATACCAATCTGTCACACCCCCAAAATCCACACACGGAGTACTACCGCTAGGAGGCGTGACATGACCAGGATCAAGCCACCAATCATATTGAACATAAGTATGTATATCAAAAGTCATTCATCAATACGATAGGTGTTTACAAAACCAAATATAAACAAGTGTGTAGCGGAAGCATTTAATGTAAAACCCAACATAAGTTTAAGTACAAAATGTTATAGTGTTTAACAACACATTCACGATCCATGTCCACAACGACTGTGCCTCCCGTGCAAGCTCCAATAGTACCTATGGTCCTGCAAGGCACGTAACAGAGAGTCAACAACTAGTTGAGCGAGTTCACAGAAAGTAATGCGTAATAGAAAGTTTGTTCGTAACATGTGGCTCTACAGGGCCGGTAGTAAGTTCTTATTGGTGGGGGCTTCCCGTGTTGTATAACCACTAGACTATTTGTAACCATATGTGTTCTTCACAACCGAGAACAGTAATACGTACAAGTGTTACGTAGGTTTTACGTAAGTATCCTTCCCAACCGAGGATAGAGGTACGCGGGGGTTTACGTAGGTTTTACGTAAGTGCCTGATACAACCGAGGCAGTAGTAAATATAGGTTCACGTAGGTTTTACGTGAGTATCCTTCACAACCGAGGATAGCGAATAGCATAAGTATACGTAGGTTTTACGTATGGGTCCTGCACAACCGAGGACGATGGTATGGTAGTCTAGTAATAATGTCCGCATGAATCTATTCAACCTTATTCCTTAAATCCCATTCCCAAGCCCTGGGAATCCCATGCCTTGGTAGAAGTGTGAACTCACCTTGTTTGCTCGGTATGCTAAGTTAAGTGCTCACGGTTAATCAATCACGTCCTAAGGTATGCACGAATATATAATCAGTTTGTATTAAAGTTGTTTGTGTGTAAACATAATCATCATGAACATCGCATCAATCACAATACACGTATTTGCAATCATACAAGTAATATTTACACATAACAGCAGTTGACTAGCTCAGCTAAGTTTTTATCAGAAACAGTTACTGTGCAAATTTCCCAAGTCGGCGAAACACCCACTGTTTCGCCATGAGCCCCTCCGACGAAACACTCATGTTTCGCCAAACAAGTCTCGGCGAAACACATTGTGTTTCGCCATGTCAGTTTCATCTTTAAAATATGTTTCGCCGGTACCTCAGATTCGTCAAAAATACATACAGTTTCAGCAATAACAATTTCCTCAAAAACTAAAGGCCTAATAGCCGACAACTAGCAATCACCTCCAATCCTCATTGGACCTCCAATAATATAAACCGATTGGACCATTAATATCACAAACCGATTGGACCTTTAATATGCATTAACAACACAAACAAACATCATCATATAAAAGTGGCGGTTCACAATTTCCCACCCCTTTGACCACCGATTTTCCCACCAATCTAGATTTAACAACAACCCATTTTACTTTCCATAACCTTATCCATACACAACTAACAAGCCATGTGGTGTTCATTAATTTTTACAAAACAACAACTTATAAACAAACAAATAGCACATGATTCATGAATAACATAACCTGCCAAAACACATGGGTCGCAATTAAGAGCATTCATCAAACAGACTTTATGGTCAATCAACAAGTAATCGGCTTTGTATATCACACTAACCGAAATAAATGAACAATGAATAGGCTAAGGGGCTTCGAAAGTTCCAAACAGCCGTCACACAAAAGAGGGGCGCTCTAGGGTTTCTATTTTGTTAACGTATGACGAATGAGACGGTTCTGTGCAATTTATATGCGTACAAGTGAACTGGGCCCTAATGGGCTTCTCGTAATAATGGGCCGGCGAAACAGCATGTTTCGCCGAGTTGAGTTATGGCGAATCACTAAATTTGCCGGGTCATTTCACCTGTTAAAAGTTCAAGTGCTATTTCTAAAATACCAAGTCTCATGTTTTAATATTAATCACATACGTGCAAAAATTCGCAATACCATACGTTTCATGCTATAATCTAAATCACATAAACATGTAACAATCATAGTGCCTTTCATTAATATAACGGGTATAGCTACAAGTCAAACAACAAAACAATCGAAGTCAACGTGCATTTAATACGAAAGTGAAAGTCGGAAACTCGAGTTGTCACAAACCCCTCCACCGCCCCTAAACATATTTATTCAGTCTTCAAAATCCAGTCAAATTAGCACCAAAGGTGTATCGGATATAAAATTTCAAACTGGTTATCACAACAAAATCAGACAATCAATCAATTGCTGCAAGCAACAAACAGGTAAGTAACTGACTAACTGTCACAGAATTCTTCAAATCCAACTCTTCTAGCCCTAAATAACCACAAGCACTTCCCAAAAAACTATAACTCTCAATAATCACTTCACAAACACATCCAAACAAAACCTAATCTATCATTTCCAAAACAAAATTGATAAAATTAACAGGAGCAGCAATGTCGGTAGGAATATGCTTAATCCGAACCGCACTCTCGCGCTTGTTACAGTGTTGACCATCGGGACCGGAGGCTTTATACTTGTCCATCTCACACTGAGTCAAGAGTTTCTCGTCGGACATCGCCACCGGTTCTCTTCCACCGTCATTGCCGGAGCTAGAAACCGAATGTCGCAACCAGTGTTGTAAGAATCGTTAGGCGCTAGTCGGGCGGTGGGGTACTGACTAGCGATTAATCGGGATTAATAGGGATTAATCGGAATTAATCGGATTGAGATTTTTATATGTAACTTTTAGTTACATATATACACACACATTTTTATATGAAGTTTTTTAAAGTAGACATGTTTTAACCACTCTTTAACCCATTTTTTAAAGTAACTGGAAGGAATTTATATGGTTTGGTCAAAATTTGGCCGGCATCTAGCCAAAATTTGGCTAGAATAGAACCGCCATTGACTGCCTAGCATTAATCGGCCATTAATCGGTGAACCTCCGATTAGTGATTAATCGGCGACTAATCGGAGACTAGTCGGGATTTTTACAACCATGGTCGCAACCCACGTCCCCTATCTGTCCCGGGAACGGGCGGCCGCGAGACCAGTTCGGTGGTATCTAGGTGTTTATCAATTTGGCAGCGGAATTTCATCAGGACCGTAGTTAAGAAATATTTTATCAGAGTAAATACCACGCTTTTATAATATTAAACATATTGGGATAAAACCCAAGTTTTCATTACAAACATTTTCATAGGGAAATCCCTATTTTATTGAATAAAACATCTTCTTTTATTTAGATAACTTTTGTATCCACTTTTCCAAGCCTTCAGTGTTGTCCAGCTGGCTTCTAGTTGGCTTTCACATTTGTTACCTGAAACGCGTTTAAAAACATTTTGTCAGTGGGAAATACTGGTGAGTGAATCCCAGTTTAATTAAGAAGAGTTTTATCAATTTTCATAGTATTGAGAGCTATTACAATGTTTATTTCTACACAATTACTCATTTAGTATTGTCATTCCTGACTGGTGGGTCATATTACCCATTGGCTATCTCTTTGTCCAATGGTAACGTGTTCCACATTTTGTATACAAAACCCCAACATACCGGCAGTAATTGAAGAACTACAAAGACTCAATCACTGCTAATCACATTGTAAAATATTTAAGGTTTTGTAAAACAGTTTACAAAAAAGGAGATTACTCACATTGCTGTCTTATGGTTTCCTTTAAGGTTTCCTGGGGATTATCTATTAAATACACAAATGCACACGCGTTAGTATAATAACCCAATATTTACATTAGTAATACCCTCCCCGAGACGGCATTCCAAGGACTACGTCGGGCAGAACCACGACAGCCGTTACGGAACCCTTGATCAATCGGGCAGCGTATCTAATACGTAACCGGGGGTTATGATACTTACAACGAGGCAGAACTTCGTTAATTAGGGGGGTATTATGCCCGAAAAGCACTTCTACACTTAAGAAATTCGAGAGAGAAATAAAGGAATGAGCGACGAAAACTGAAGGCTGAGGGCCTTCTTATATAGGCGACCTTTCGCCTTCCCTCGCGGCCTGCGTAAGACGTAGCCGGGGGCTACGCGGCCCGCGTAGTAGGGCAGTAGGGCCTAGCTTGGCCTGGTCAGCAATATAGGGTCGACACGAACGGTGACACGTGGCAGCTCAGGGTGTCGCCCTGGTGACCAATTGTCGCGCCCCGCGTAGGAGGTAGCTGTAGGCTACGCGCCCCGAGACGGCCCTTTAAATCTTGTTTTTATTTTTATTTTATTAAATTAAAGGTATTTGGGGTCCGTTTCGCATACGGGGTATAATTTAGGACATATAGGGATATTTTAAATATATTAGGAGTTGTTGGTGCATATGTCTGTTCACTTCGTCTTGTGTCTTGTATCGAGTCATGTAACTAGATAGATAGACCAAGACACGTAGTACGAGAGAAACGGGAAACGGGTATGAACCAGCAGGTTCGTGCGACCTGGCCAGTTCGTGCGACCTGGTGATGTCTGGTTCATGCGACCTGGTGTTTCCTATAAATAGTGGGTCTTGGGTCTTCATTTGTAACATTCTGATTCCGGTAGCGAAGCTCTGCCGAAGTGTCGCCAGCTCTTGTAACGTTGTGAAATCAATACAAACGACATTTAATCTACTTCTAAGTGTGAATCTAGCTGCAATGAAGATCAAATCAATGAATTCCGCCTCTGATTTGGTCTAGAACTCTTCTGATCGACTCGTTTAGATCGAATCAATGATCCTACAAGTGGTATCAGAGCTCAGGAGGAAGAGTTCTTACCATTTCATCTTGTTTTCACGGATTAAACTGATTTCTTCTCATTTCTACTCATCTTTCTACACTTTTTCTCAAAATTAACCATAAATTCACGGATAAAATGATCTGATTTTATCAAATAACACGTAAAACACAGTTTTGAACAATCCGTGAACAAATCAGAAACAAAATCAACCTAAAAACTGATCAAATTTGGCAAAATGATGAACTATTAAACCAAACCACGTGAAAACTCATCTCAGATCGTACGAATTTGGGTCAGATCGTGTTGAAAACCTTCAGGTCGCTTGAAATTAGCTCTGGTCATTTGAACCAGGTCGCACGAAGTGATCCAGATCGTGCTAGGTAGTCCAAGTCGTGTGAAAAGTGATCAGGTCGCACGAAAATCATCCAGGTCGCACGGTTTGAACACTTCAGGTCGCACGAGGTGTATCAGGTCGTTTGAAAATAGATCCAGGTCGTGCGAAGTGATCCAGGTCGTGTAAGATTAGTTCAGGTCGTGTGAAGTTGAATTCCAGATCGTTTGGATTGTTACCAGGTCGTTTGAAATTAAGCCAGATCGTTTGAAAACTCAGATCGCTTGAAAATTCTGTTATTGGGAACTTTCGATACCAGAACATGGATTTTGAATTTTACAACGCATTTGCTACTCCGATCACTATGGCTCAGAATGTAAACTTAGAGAATGAAATGGGCACCATGCAAAAACCGCCTAAGCTCATGAATATCGAGGAGTATAGTGGATGGGTGGAACGATTCGAAAATTGGGTTCAAGCGAATCACTTAGAGGCGTGGGAATGTGTTGAAGAACGATATGTTAGACCGATTGATGAAGACGGAGAGATTGTTGCTATTAAAGATTTAGATGACCAAGAGAAAAATAAATACAAAAGTTAAAAGATGATGATCAGTATATTGCAACAAGCTATTAAGGAAGACATCTTGATTTTATTGCAACACAACGGAAGTGCACACTCAATGTGGAAAGCACTAAAAACGAAGTTTGTTGGAAGCTTAGACATGATCAAGAACAAAAAATCGCTTTTGAAGAAAGAATTTGATCTATTTCGTGGATTAAAAACTGAAAACACCAAAATGATTATAGAAAGATATTGCAACTTGGTGGTTAACATGAAGCAATTGGATATCAAGAAAGATAAAGAAGAATGGGTGGAAAAGTTGGCCGATGCGTTGCCACAAGATGTTTGGGGCACATATCTTATGATTTTGAAAAATAATGGTGAATTTGCGAATCTATCGCTGAGCAAGTTTATTGAAAAACTCGAAGTTCAAGAGATGGAACAACGGAAGATGGAAAAAATGAAGAATTCTAATGGTGAACAGGACATTGGTTTGTACTACAAAGGAAGTACGATTGATAAGTCCAACATTGCACCAAAGATCGAAACTGCATTTAACGCAAACAGTTCTTCTGGAGGGTCAAAGAGCGACGCGCCTAAAGCTCCTTTTAGCTTCAAACAATTCAAAGCCTGTGGTCCTGCAAACTTCACTAGCGAAGATGGACCCAGTGCAATGTTTCAATGTTTGACTCTATCGAAGTCACCTTCAGGCAAAGCGAATGCCCAGAAAACCTACGCACTGTGAATGCTACTGGAGTCTTTCAGTCCAGGGTTCTAGATTAGTGGACTGCTGAGTGCAACAGGCGTGGTAATGATGCAGCTTATGATGAAGGAGTTCTGTCCTCCTCATGAAGTCCAGAAACTGGAGAATGATTTCTGGCACATCAAGCAGGAAGGGGGTGACAACGCTGGTCTCACCGCTCGTTTCAAGCAGCTGAGTATTATCTGTCCTAGTCAGGTGGCCACGCCTGATATGACAATCAATAAGTACATTCGAGCTTTCCCCGGCTGTGTAGCTGATTTTGTCCAGGCAGCAAAACCTGCTACTATTGAGGAAACCTATCAACTCGCAGCTGAGATCAATGATAAGCGAGTCTTAGCTGGGTATTTCAAAACCTCGACCAAGAGTCTCAATCAACCAACTGCTACTCCCGCTACCGAAAATGCGGCATCTCAAGGTTCAAAGTTTTAACATCAGAGCCGAAAGCGAAAGAACAACAACAACAAGAACTATGCTACTACCGCCGCTCCACACAACGCCATCCCCGTACAGCCTAACAACCAGAACCGTCAAGCTACTATTACCAACGCACCACCTGCTAAGCGTGCGTATACTGGTATTCCCCCTCTGTGCCCTACTTGCACCTATCATCATCCGACAAGGGTCAACTGTCGTTTCTGTGCTAACTGCAACATCTATGGGCACTTTACTGTTCACTGCCATTTAGGCCCACGCTAGCAAGCTGCTCAAGCTCTTCCAGCACCACCAGCTCAACCCCTTGCTGTTCAGGGTAACCCAGCAGTTCCAGCACCCATTGCTAATGCTCAAACCTGCTACACTTGTGGTGGCCCTAGCCATTTTGCTATTGTCTGCCCTCTCCGCGTTATGAAACAAGAACCCCAGCAGCAGCAACCACCAACACAGCAACGATAGCCTCAGCAGCAGCAGCAGCCACAACAAGCAGCCCGCGAAAGAACCTTCAATATCAACGTCCGCCATGCTCAGACTTACAACAATGTTGTCAATGGTACGTTCCTTGTTAATGGTATTTATGCTTCGTGTTTATTTGATACTGGAGCCGATAACTGTTTTGTGTCGTTTGAATTTGAAATGGTCCTAAAATGTAAACGGGCTAACCTCCCAACGACCTTCGACGTAGAAATTGCCACCGGAAGAACCGTCACCGCCAGTTCTATTCTCCATGATTGTACCCTCGAACTCAACAATCACGTCTTTCCAATCGATCTCATTCCGATGCAACATGGTAGCTTCGATGTCATAATAGGCTGTTAGGATCGGTGGCTCACATGATTGTGCTTGTTTGTGTAAATTGTATAATCAATAGAGATGAACAGAGTTTAAGTGCAGCGGAAATGAAAACAAACTTTGTACACACAATCAAAGGAGAAAATAGTTTGATAAACATTTGCTTCTCATAGAGTCAAAAGATTACTAATCAAAGCAAAAGATTACAGTGAAAGCTTACAAACTAAACTCCCCCTCAGCCTGATGCCCCAAGGTTGGTTGCACAAGATGAAAGGACTGAATTGAGGAGAAGAACTCTCTCAAAACGAATCAAATGTAACAGTACAGGGTACTGCTCCATTTATAGACAAACCAAACCACTGAGGCATCTCAGCTGACGTCACCATGAAAGCGACGTCTAACAACGTAACAAACTCTAACTACTGTTCTAATACAGACACTGCTATGCTAACCACTGACTACAATACATATCATAAAAGAAGTTAAACATCTGTTCCAGCTTTCAACTGTTGTAGTCTAAGCACTGATGTCTGAATCATCAGTGCTTACTTCAAAGGTGATCAGTCTTTGAGTGGACAGTACTTTGAATCTTAAGCAGTACTTAGAGAACAGCAGTAGATAGAGCAACAGTGTTTGAACTTCAGCAGTCTTTAGGTCTTCATCAGTTGTTAAGAGAAGCAGTTGTTGTAGCAGATCAGTGTTTTGAGCTCAGCAGCTGTTATGACCCACTTTCAAGGGGAAAGTCTAGTGCAAACTACTGTTTATTATGAATCCACTGTTGTGACCCGGTTTTGGCTTTACATAATCTGTTCCTCTGGTAGGGTTCAATCCCAACAATCTCCCCCTGGAACAGATGATGCCAAAACCCTTCATTATTCTGGATTTTTATTTACTCATCACAAGTTCCCTAACTTTTCCTTTGAATTGTAATGCAAAGCCAATGGAACTTGTATCATCCTCATCCCTGCACAGTGTAAGCTCAAGGAGATCTTGTAAATCTTCAACACTCAGGCCAAGTGCTATTTCCCTTGATATATGCTTCACTTCACCATTGGATCTGAGCAGGGTCAATACATGGGTCTTTTGATCAGACATCCATTTTAGTATTTTTGAACCCAATGGGTTTCTTGGGAGAGATTTATTTGAAGATGAGTTTGGATATTGAGGCCTGGTAATGACAACTTGAGCAGTGTCTTGAGATTTTTGCTGTTTCTTGTTGTTCTGCTCTAAGTATCTGAAGAACCATCTTCATGATATATTTTTCTGAAGCTTGGTCTTCTTTTGGTATTTCTGCATCCATCTGCTTTGTTTCCTTCTTTGATAAAGGATGGTTGCAGGTGGTGTTTGTGGTGGTGGTGATCTTTTAGATGTGGCAGTGGTTGATTTAGTGGGGATGGCAGTAGTTGTGGTGTGTGTTGATGTGGTATTGGTGGCAGTTGTTTGGGTGACAGATGTTGTTAATGGTGGAGGTGTAAGTGATTTTGTGGGAACAGAATTTGTGGTTGAAGTAGTAACTGGCTTAGTTTTAGAAGTTGTGAAGGTTGATTGCCTTGTTTTTCTAACAGGACTCTTCTTTAATGAAGTACCAACCTCTTCTTTTTTTTTTTTTTTTTTTTTTGCAGAACTATCTTTTTCTCAACCAAAGCTCTGCTCTCATCCCTTACCATTTTAATATCAGCAGTGGTTTTGAGACCACCTGAATTGATTTGACTTTGAACGATCCTCATTTGTGTATCTTCATCATCTGCTTGAATTTACAGGATTTCATCACCTCCCTTTTCCTTTTCTTTGACAGATGTTTCAGCAGAAGTTACTAAAAGATTTTCCTCAGAGTCATTTTTCTCCCCCTTTTTGGCATCATAAACTCTTTCGAAGATAGTGCAGGGGTTGAAACAAATTCCACAGCTCATCTGGAGTAGGAGCAGATGATGGAGTAGCTGTTGGAGGTAGTGCAGCTTTAATTTCTGCAACAGATGTATCCCGTTTATCAATTCTAGCCGTCAATTCTTGGTACATTAAACCATCACCCAAATGAATGGGATCATCTGATTTCCCACTGGCAGTGGTTTTATCAATGGTTGATTTAAGGAAAGTGTCCCAAAATTCATCCACTGATGCCCCTTTTTCTTGGTACTGGGGACTTCTTCCTTCATTTGTGGACACCTTGAACAGCTTACCAGTGGTTAAAGTAAACACACCAGTGGTTGCCTTGGTTGTCTCTGAAGAAATTGCCTTCAAGGAAGTCTTATTGATGAAACTACTGTCCAAGTGCAAACCAGTGGGTTCAGCACTTGTAGTAGCTGCTTCACTTGAACTACCACCAAGAGTTACTTGTAACTCATGGGGTGTAACCTCCTCAGTTGTTGCTGGGATAGCAGAGGTAGTAGCATTAGACCCAGTCACTTGTGGATGTATACTCTCAGTGATAGGTGATAGAGAGGAACTGGTTTGTGTCTGAGCTATAGCAGCTGCATGCAACAAAGGTAGCATGGTTTGTGGTAATATGATTGGTGAGGGGATGGGAGTTGAAAGAGACATGTCCTTGGGATCAGGACTGAGGAAGATGGATCCGAGTGGATTCAGAGCTTCATATTGTGGTGTCCCTGTGCTTACAACTTGATCCTTTTGTGAGGATGCAAGAGGAGTTTGAGGCTGGGGTTGAGATCTTTCTACCAACTGCTGTGAGGAAGTAGCAGCAGTGGCTTCTGGTGACTTTTGTGCTCTCACTGGCAATTGCTATGGGATCTCATCTTCCAGAGTTGCCTTTGTTTTGGGTTTGGTGGATTTTCTGGATGTTTTTCTTTTGGTCTTTTTGGTGGTGGCAGGTGTGGGTTTCAGAGCAGTGGTTGTGCTGATCTGATCACCTGGAGCAGTGGGCTCAGTAGTTGTTGCTTGAGGATCAGTAGCAGTTTCTAAAACCTGCTCAGCCTCCTTTATTTTTAGTTTTATTGGTGCCATCATTCTTGAAAAAGTTTCAATTGTTAAACAATTTATTTTGAATGAGACACCTTGTTTGGGCAATTCTGCATCTTTCTCTACAAATTTTTGTTCAAAATAGTAACTTAGAAATCTCGGAAAGAGCAGAAATGCTTTATTATCAACGTTCTTTACCAAATCATCAAATATTTCCTGGGAGTAGTTATAGTTTTTGTCGTTTAAAATTGCATACCCCAGGCATTGGATTTTTGTTGGTATTTCATTAAAAGACGTTGATTTATTAGAGACACACATTAGTAGTGTGTGAAATAAAAATCTGGGTGCAGGAGGAAAATAACCTTTTTGTAAGGTATCCTTTTTAGGTTCCTCTGCATAGCCCCTATTTGTGAAATCTTTTTTCAACTCGTCTTTCGAAAATGATGCTTTTCCATTTAAATCATCGAGTTTAAAGATTTCAGAAATGGATTTTGGAGAGATTTGTACCTTCTTACCCTGTATCGAGGAGTTGATGGCTGTGATGATGTCTCCTTGTTTTTCAAGGGTGGCATTTTTCCAGAACTCTCTCTGGGTATCAAGGTAAATGGGAGCATCTGCTGTTATCAAAGTTTTATACTTTGAAGCAGAGAGGATGTCAAGGATGGAGTCGAAAGTGTGGTTATCGGTAGGTTTTGTGAGAATACCTACATAGTTGTGTGGAGCTTTGTAACGAATCTCCGGTGTGTCAGCGGCCATTTGAGTGGCTTCTGCTGTTTTGGAGGAAGATGATGGGTTTGATTTAGTTTTCGATTTTGGTTTCGTCATTTTTGATGAAGAAGATCGAAGGAGAATTTTGGAGATTTTGAGAAGAAGGGTTGGAAACTGCTATGAGAAGAGAATTTTGGAATTCAATTCGACAGTGTAAAACCCTGTTTGGGGGTTTAGGGCAGGGTTTTATTTAAAAAAAATGATCGCTGATGTGGCAGCGGTTATTAAGATCTGAGGGCTAAAAACTGACCACGTGTCAAACACTGATGGAACGGATGAAGTATAGAGAACAGTTGTTTTAAGGGCCACTGACGTATCAAGCATCAGTGGTTACAACGGTAAAAATTGTGGGCAGTGGATGATTTTACTATCAGTGGATAGCATATCAGCGGATAGAATACTGATTTTGAGCATCAGTGCTTTTCAAGGAAATGAGGGATCAGTGGTTTACTTTCAGCAGTGGACAATGTTTAGAGATCAGACGTTGGAACAAAACAGTGGTTAGGGTAAATGGTACAATTCTGCAGGACAGGTGTTTCAGCAACAGTTTTGGAGATTTTCATTCAAGGTTTTACCACATGTCAATTTAAAAAAAAAAACAGTGGTTTAGTACCCTAGATGATGAAAACTTTTTGCTAAGGCAACTCATTTTCGTTTAATATTCAATTAACACATGAGTACCCTAGTAATTTAAGCACAGTTGGCAATCAACCTTTGACAAAAATTTAGGAGCAAACCTGAGTATACCATGATCTTGACATATGTACCATTCCCTTTTGACCCATTTAAGAGGACAATAATACCAACAAAAAAATAAGGTATTACATCCTGATAGGTACTGAAACTATTGCCAATAAAAACAAGCAAAAGTTCCAAGTATATTATTCCAGAAAAAAAAATTGAACAATATATCCTGATTATTCGATAAAATCCTTTGTATAAAAATGATTAAAGGATTTTCTGAGAACAGCATCAAAAGGACCTGGTAAAACTTCAATAAAATACGTAATCATAACATACTCAAGCTTATGAAAAATGGTCAGTGGTAGGAAATTTTGACTGTGTTTTTACCACTGTTAGGAACCATCTTATTGTTAGTTGATTGCAAACATGAGGATTCATGAATTTTTTTTTTTAAACATTTGTCTCATCCTTTCTTGAATTCATTCATGGGAAACAAAACCTTTTCCTGAACAGATGAATGCGCATAGTTGCTTAATTAACCATTATTACCCTAAAGTTTGACTCATAAGTGCTTTATGTTTATACTCTTTTCTTTTGACATTGAAAGTTTTGAGATAAACACACTTCTGAGTTTTTGTGAATTTTCTTAATGTATTTTAACATAGTTGATTTTGTCCTTTTGAGGAACTCAACCTGTTTTCAACACATAAGATTTAAATGACTAAAGTTTTAATTCTCCTCTTTTTAGATTACCAAAAACACTAATGTTTTATGAACATAGGTTTTTGTTAATCTGAGGTTCATACTTTAGCATTTTAATAAAGGACATCACAATTTTCATAACAACATTTGAGATCAATTTAGAAAATAAGAAATAATCTCATAATTTGACAGATATACTTTCAGATCTAGAAACCATGAGTGTATTATGCATGAAATCATTTGTTGTGTGAAATTTGTGAATCATATGACATCTTGGTTGATGTACAGAGTTTTTGAATAACCATTTTGATCATGATTTACTCGTTACTCTGTTTTTCAACTAAATACAACCAACCTTAGTATCAATGAATTTTGAGCCGAACTGTTATGTCAAATTGATTGTTAGATCGAATTTGACTGTCCAGGCTCTGATACCAATTGTTAGGATCGGTGGCTCACATGATTGTGCTTGTTTGTGTAAATTGTATAATCAATAGAGATGAACAGAGTTTAAGTGCAGCGAAAATGAAAACAAACTTTGTACACACAATCAAAGGAGAAAATAGTTTGATAAACATTTGCTTCTCATAGAGTCAAAAGATTACTAATCAAAGCAAAAGATTACAGTGAAAGCTTACAAACTAAACTCCCCCTCAGCCTGATGCCCCAAGGTTGGTTGCACAAGATGAAAGGATTGAATTGAGGAGAAGAACTCTCTCAAAACGAATCAAATGTAACAGTACAGGGTACTGCTCCATTTATAGACAAACCAAACCACTGAGGCATCTCAGCTGACGTCACCATGAAAGCGACGTCTAACAACATAACAAACTCTAACTACTGTTCTAATACAGACACTACTATGCTAACCACTGACTACAATACATATCATAAAAGAAGTTAAACATCTTTTCCAGCTTTCAACTGTTGTAGTCTAAGCACTGATGTCTGAATCATCAGTGCTTACTTCAAAGGTGATCAGTCTTTGAGTGGACAGTACTTTGAATCTTAAGCAGTACTTAGAGAACAGTAGTAGATAGAGCAACAGTGTTTGAACTTCAGCAGTCTTTAGGTCTTCATCAGTTGTTAAGAGCAGCAGTTGTTGTAGCAGATCAGTGTTTTGAGCTCAGCAGCTGTTATGACCCACTTTCAAGGGGAAAGTCTAGTGCAAACTACTGTTTATTATGAATCCACTGTTGTGACCCGGTTTTGGCTTTACATCATCTGTTCCTCTGGTAGGGTTCAATCCCAACATAGGCATGGACTTTCTTCGTGAAACCGTGCCGAAGTCGTTTGTTTCGAAAAGATGATTTGTTTCTCTCTCTCAAATGGCGACCAACTCTGTGTTTATGGTGAAGTATCCTCGAAAGATTTGAAGCTTATGTCGTGCATTCAAGCAAGCAAGTACCTCCGCAATGAATACTTGGCTTTCTTAGCCCAAATTGTAGTAGCGAAGGAGGAAAAGAAAACTGTGAAGGACGTTCCCGTTGTTCGTGATTTTCCTAACGTCTTTCCTGACGATTTACCTGGTCTACCCCCTACTCGCGATATCGACTTTCGTATTGACCTCATTCCTGGAGCTAACCCTGTCGCTAAAGCCCCTTATCGCCTCGCACTGTCCGATATGCGTGAACTTTCTAGCCAACTCCAGGAATTACTTGATAAAGGCTTCATACGCCCTAGCACATCGCCTTCGGGCGCACCTGTCCTTTTTGTGAAAAAGAAGGACGGATCGTTTCGAATGTACATCGGTTATAGGGAACTCAACAAGCTTACTATCAAGAATCGCTACCCTCTACCCCAAATCGATGATTTATTTGATCAACTGCAAGGCGCTACGTGTTTCTCTAAGATCGATCTACGTTCTGGTTACCATCAACTGCGAATTCAGGAGCAAGACATCCCTAAAACCGCTTTTTGTACCTGTTATGGCCATTACGAATTCGTGGTCATGCCTTTTGATCTCACAAACGCACCCGTGGTCTTCATGGATTTGATGAACCGTGTGTGTAAACCCTTCCTTGATCGCTTCGTCATTGTGTTTATCGATGATATTCTTATCTACTTGAAGTCGAGAGCCGAACATGCGCAGCATCTTCGTTTAGTTCTCGAGCTTCTCCAAGGGAATCGCCTCCACGCCAAGTTCTCCAAGTGTGAATTTTGGCTCGAGGAGGTTCAATTCCTCGGTCATATTGTTAATAGTCAAGGAATCCACGTCGACCCCAAGAAGATTGAACTAGTTAAGAGTTGGATTTCACCGAAAACCCCGTCCAAAGTTCGTTATTTTCTCAGGTTGGCGGGTTATTACCGTCGATTTATCGCTAATTTCCCTAAAATTGTCGTTCCTCTCACCTCTCTAACGCATAAAGACAAGCCTTTCATTTGGGGAATCGAACAACAGGATGCCTTTTAAACTCTTAAGCGTATGCTTTGCAACGCTCCCGTACTCGCGCTACCCGATGGAAACGACGACTTTGTTATTTACTGCGATGTCTCTAACCTAGGTCTTGGTTGTGTTATTATGCAACGAGACAAGGTTATCACGTACGCGTCTCGCCAACTCAAGGTCCACGAGAAGAACTACACAACCCACGATCTCGAACTCGGTGCAGTTGTTTTTGCGTTAAAGATATGGCGACACTACCTTTATGGTACTAAGTGTACGGTCTTCACCGACCATAAGAGCCTGCAACACATCTTGAACCAGAAAGAACTGAACATGCGCCAACGCAGATGGGTTGAACTTCTCAAAGATTATGATTGCGAGACACGCTACCACACAGGCAAAGCAAACGTCGTTGCTGACGCTCTTAGCCGACGAAGCTATTTACATAGTGTTCGTAATGTTCAAGCCCAACACGACCTCGAAGCCCTCATTCGCGACGCTCAACACGCTTGTTTTGTCGAGAACACTTTGAAGGAAGAAAGAATCTGTGGAACCGAAAATCAATTAGTGAATAAACCGAATGGTATCTTTCATTATATCGACCGCATTTGGATTCCTAGTCCCAACAATCTCCGAGAGATTTTGCTGACTGAAGCCCCCAAGTCCCGATATTCCATTCACCCCCGGTGCCGACAAGATGTACCAGGACCTCCGTGCCTGGTATTGGTGGCCAGCAATGAAGAAGGATATCGCTCTCTTTGTTTCAAAATGCCTAACTTGCTCGAAAGTTAAGGCCGAACATCAACGACCCTCTAGCTTACTCGAACAACCCGAGATCCCGATGTGGAAATGGGAAAGTATAGCTATGGACTTCATTACAAAACTCCCTCGTACGCCATCAGGTCACAATAGCATTTGGGTTATCGTTGATCGTCTTACGAAATCCGTTCATTTTATACCGATACGAGAAGACTTCAAGGTAGAATGATTAGCACAAATCTATACCTACGAAGTCATTTGTTGACATGGGACACCTCGTGACATCTTCTCTGACCGCGATGGTCGATTTATCTCACGTCTTTGGGAGACTTTTCATTCCGCTCTCGGTACTACTCTTAACCTCAATACTGCATTCCATCCCCAGACCGACGGTCAGACTGAGCGCACGATCCGCACCCTTGAAGACATGCTTCGTTCGTGCGTTATAAATTTTGGTGGTAATTGGGATTTGCATTTACCTTTAGTAGAACTCTCGTACAATAACAGTTATCACGCTAGTATTCAAATGGCACCCTTTGAGGCATTATATGGTAGAAAATGTTGATCGCCTATTGTATGGCACGAGATCAGAGACGCTTAAATCACTGGTCCTGAGTTATTACAAGAAACGACTGACAAGATCCTCCAGATACGAGACAATCTCTTGAAAGCTCAGAGTTGTCAAAAGAGTTACGCCAATAAACGCCGCAAGCCCATTGAGTTTGAAATTGGCGATCACGTACTCCTAAAGGTTTCACCTTGGAAGGGGGTGATCCGATTCGGCAAGAAAGGAAAGCTAGCGCCACGATACGTGGGCCCCTTTGAGATTCTAGAAAGAATTGGCAAAGTGGCCTGCCGACTCGAATTACCGGAGGAACTCAGCAACGTACATCCGACTTTCCACGTCTCGAACCTCAAAAAGTGCCTAGCTGAGGGAAATCTTCACGTGCCTCTTGAAGATTTGAAAGTAAACGAGACCCTGTACTTTATGGAAAAGCCAGTAGAAATCATGGATCGAGAGACCAAGAAACTTCGACGCTCTCGCATTCCTATAGTGAAGGTTCGTTGGGAACGCAAACGCGGCGCCGAGTTCACTTGGGAACTCGAAAGTGATATGAAAGCTAAATATCCACAACTCTTTGTTACGCCTGCTCCTTAATTTCGGGACGAAATTTCCTAAAGTAGGGGAGGCTGTAACAACCCGACTTTTCTGATCGTTACCTATCGCTGTCATTTCTTTCATAAACGCTTGTACTCACGATATTTGATTAACGCTATGGGTTAAACTATATTTTCGACACATTTTAAACAAATACTACAGCGCTTGCTTAATCACGATTATCGCATTTAAATGCTACTTATAAAGCTTACCACTTAAACGCATTTTATCGCATTTTACATCGCTTGTTTACACTAAAGGCTATCGCAACGCAAACTCAACGAAGACTTGAAACGCGGATTTACTTATGTTATGTGTGTTATTTGTGTGATTACTTGTTTAGAATGTTATGTGGTTATCAACGCAACGCTTATACGCTCAAACGCTCACTCGCAACTCGATTAAACGCAACGAAATGCTTAATAAACGAACCAAAAGTTGGAAAACTAACAAATGCAACCCGGGCGTCCGAATGGAATTCTGCTCGGATGACCATTCGACCCGGCAGAGCCATTCGAACACACACCCCTCGCACGCCGCCTTAAATCCCACTCTCGGCCTATAAATACTAGCCGTACGCCTCCATTCTCAGACTTTGACACTCTCATCCGCTCCCCAAGACTCTGTCGCAATTCAAGGCCATTTTGTAAGCTTTTTCTCTTAAAACTTTGCTAATCTTCATATCTAATCACTTCTACTCCATCTTCTTCATCAAAATCACACACACTCACTAACTTTTTCTTGAAAATCACTGATTTGGACCTCTTGAAGGTGGATTCCACTCGTTTTGCTTAGGTAAACTGTTGTGGAAGCATCATTCAATCGAGATTGGTCAAGATCTAAAGGATTTCCACACTTTTCAACTAAGTTATGAAAGATTTCCATACTTTTGCAACTTGTTTCGAACTTTTCCTCGGTTTTCTACACAATATTGATGGAATCTGGACTCAATCAGACACTCGACTCATTCCTTAGTCGAGAGCCAGCTTGAAAACGGATTTCCATCGGAGAGATGGACCGATTTACGGGTGAGACATGAATCTTCATCGAGAACAGTTCGTATGTCCGAATGGGCGGGACCCATCCGACTGATTGAACTGGACTTGGTATAATTCCATTGTTTGACACGCCGTCACACCATCTCCATTAACCAGAACCGTTGTTTAAAGAAAAGTTTTACAACACTTCAACTACAGATCATTCGCCCGAATGGCCATCCGTCCGGATGACCATCCGTTCGGATGACCTGACCCTTATACTATTCCCTGTTTAAACACTTTTAACTAGACTTCAAAATTTTAACGATTCACAAACACCCACACACTGATCGAATGGCCATCTGCTCGGATGACTATCCATCCGGATGACCATCCGTTTGGATGGGACCCATCCGTTCGGATCACTTGTTGAATACTTGACCCGTTCGACATTCAGTTTACAACCATTCAGCCCTTAAGAGGACTTATGCTTATGTTTCCGTACACAGGCTGACCCGACGTGCTCCCTTCAATCCAATCCAGATTGTGTTTATTTGTTAAACACACACTGTGAGTATACCCGAACCCATTTTTGTTTAACGTACTTTTGGGTGTTACATACGTTCTCTATCAAAACGCAACACACAATGCAAACACTTTATAACGCTAACCGCTCCTGCATGCTATACGTGATTTGTTAAATGCTTGTTACTATGCTTATACAATGTTACACTAGACCGCCTCTAGCAACGATAGTACTATAGTTTAGACTCAGCACCTGTGTGACAGGGGTTGTTAGGGATCACATTACTTTACTTCACGTGTTCGCTTCGGTGAACATGTGTCGCGCATACTCTACAACGCAGTCTCGTGGTTAGGTTGTATCATTGTTGATAGTTACATGCTTCGCCAGTTACGTGTTACATGCTGGTTATGCGTAAACGCTTTTTATACTATTATCTATGCAAACTTGTGTACTCACCATTACATTATTTATTGACTTTATTTTAACGTACGTGACAGGTTAATTTGGATGTTATGCTGGAAATCAAGTTAGGAAGTCTAGAAACCCACTAAATAAAATCTGAGTTGTCGAAATGGATTTTTTTAGACTGAATATCTGTAATGACTGTTTTGCTTTATTTGTTTAATAGTATGGGATGTTAAATCTTATAAATATTGTCACTTAATAGTTGTTATGGATTCTCTTAGACAATCTTTTTTGCTCAGTGCCACGCCCCGAGTACCCCTCCATCGATTGGGGTGTGACAGTTAATACATACGGAATCCTCCGCTTTAGTAATAACCAAACTTCATATCAATTTAATTATTATTCAAGTAACTAAATGTAAGATACTAATGAGATTTTACGAAGCGCATAGCCACGTACCTTTAATGCTTTCCTTTCAACCGATTATCCGTTCCTCCTTGATTACTTGACGATCCACCCAAATTGCCTATAGAATCCAATTCGAACATATCGCTTAGAATTCATAATTTATGATTCAACCCTCAATGCTTCTAACTAGTTAAATAAGTGATTCTTTCATATCTCTCACTTATTCAAGTTCATTCAAGCATTTTATCAAACATCTTGTGGGCGAAATTAGTATTCTAACACTATCATCTTCACGATTAATAATTTTAACCATGTTAAATCATGATATTCCAAATCATGTATCAAGAATACCATAACAACATTTAAACTTGCATCATATCTATCAAGTAATGCTAAATCATCATTATGATTCAAGTGTTCTTCATCTAGTTCATAAAACCCATATAATATATCTATGATAAATCATCAATTCAATAATTTATGATGCAAAATCATTAAATTCTTATCTAGGACTTATTCCTAGACTTGTAATCACGTCAATTATGCCATAACATCATCTTTCATTCAAGAATTTGAATTATAAGAATTCATAACACATCAAAGTTTCACCAACAATCAAAATCGAGCATACCTTTTGATCTCCTAAGGTTTGTGATCAAGATTTTAGCTTAGAATTGATTCCTAATCGAATTCCTTCGTGAGTTTAGATAGAATTTGATGAAGTTAGGGTTTTGAACAAGACTCTTTGTTTCCCCTGTGATTTGATCGAATACAGAACACATACAAGGTGTGTGTTTTGTAGTTATCTTATGTTTAAAAATATAAATTTCAAGTATGTCCATATTTGGTCCCTTTAGTTGTAAGATTTATAAAATGGGTTAAAATCTCTTCATTCATTACCCTTTTTACAACATAATTTAACTAGATTAAATACCTCTAGTTTTATTTTCACTAATTTGTTATCCTTACAAATAATTATACATGTATATACACATATATACAATTTAGTATATTAGGGGTGTTACAAATCTATCCCCCTTAAAGAGGATTTCGTCCTCGAAATCATAATACGTACCAAATAAGGAAGGGTATAAGCGTCGCATCTATTCTTCGGACTCCCAAGTGGTGTCCGATCCCTTCTGATGTTCCCATTTGACTTTTACTTGATCTATTTCTTTATTCCTTAAGCTTTAAACCTTTCGATCAAGAATTGCGATAGGCTTTACGACATAGTTCTGTTTATCGTCAACTTCTATGTCTTCGTAGCTTATATAGGTCGTTTCATCAGCTAAGCACTTTGGCAGATGTGAAACATGGAAAGTGTTGTGTATACTGCTCAATTCTTCTAGCAGTTTGAGTCAGTAAGCTACCATAACCACACGTTCCATGATTTTGAATGGCCCAATAAATCTTGCACTCAATTTCCCCCTTTTTCGGAATCGGATGACCCCTTTCCATGGAGATACTTTGAGCATAACCATATCACCAACCTGAAACTCGATTGGTCTTCGTCTTTTATCCACGTAAGACTTTTGTGGATCTTGGGTTGCTTTTAAATGAGCCCGGATCACTTCAATCTTTTCATTAGTGATCCTGACTACATCTTTGTGGGCTAATTCTCGCGGACCCACTTCACCCCAACACACCGGGGTTCGGCATTTTTGCCGTAAAGGATTTCATATGGAGCCATTCCGATACCGGAATGATAGCTGTTGTTATATGAAAATTCAACTAGTGTTAGATAGACATCCCAACTACCACCAAAATCAATAATACATGCTTGTAGCATGTCTTCGAGCGTTTGAATAGTTCTTTCGCTTTGCCCATCGGTATGCGGATGATATACGGTACTAATGAACAACTTATTACCCATCTGCTCTTGGAAATCACGCCAAAAGTTTAAAGTGAACCGTGTATCTCTATCCGATACGATAGATACTGGCACTCCATGACGAGATATAATTTCAATCGTATTTACTTCCGACATCTTCTCAGGCGTGTATGTCTCGCGAATCGGAATAAAATGGGCACTCTTGGTCAATCTATCAACTACTACCCAAATGGCATCAAATCCACGTGTTGTTCTTGGTAGTTTAGTTAATAGATCCATAGTAATGTGCTTCCATTTCCATATCGGAATGTCTAATGGTTGAAGTTTACCGTAAGGCTTCCGATGTTCTGCTTTTACTTGTAAACAAGTTGTGAGGACTGGGAGTTTGGTTTGCTCGAACATACTCAGGTCAGATTAGCAGCTACACAATCGTGCGGAATCTGAAAGTGAAGTAGGAGAGAGACATACAACATAGACACCGTTAAACACATTCATTCTCATTGATAATGATGATTCGTACAGAGTTCTAGATAAATTTCAGCAGGGCTTCGCCAGAGGTGTCAAGAACAAGTGTCTCAAATGACGAGCCAAGACCCTCTATTTATAGGCGAACCTATCCAGGTGACACACACTGATCATCCGGATGATCATCCATTCGGATGATCATTAATCCAGATGAGACTATGTTCATCCGTCTAGATGGACTCCATCCATCCGGATGGACTTACAAAACATTCTAACTTTACTGTTCAACCCGGATTTACTACAAAACATATACAAAACTATACATAGACCACAAACAGGTAAATATAGACTCAATACAGACGAAAGCTACAGACATATGCATCTACATAAGTTAGCATTTTTCAACATACTTAATTATGTCTCGCTTCATTCCGGGCCACCAATAGTTTTGTTTCAAATCTTGGTACATTTTTGTAGCTCCCGGATGAATAGAATAGCGTGACTTGTGGGCTTCATCAAGAAGAAGAGTTTTAACATTACACGTGATTGGAACCCATATTCGATCGAAACGGGTTTTCAATCTACTATTACTATCCTTCAAGTCTTTGAGCTGGCCCACAATTCTTTCCTTTTTCAGATTCTCTTCCTTTACAGCTTCAATTTGTGCCTCTATGATTTGTTCAAGTAAACCCAAGGTCACTACTAACTGTATCGACTGCACCCGAATGGGTGAATAATCTTCTTTTCGGCTTAATGCATCTGCAACTATATTGGCTTTTCCGGGATGATAGTGAATTTCACAATCATAATCTTTCACCATCTCTAACCAACGTCTTTGTCTCATATTCAACTCCTTTTGATCAAAGAAGTACTTGAGACTTTTATGGTCAGTGAAAATAGTACATTTCACACCATACAATTAATGCCTCCATATATTTAAGGCAAAGACCACTGCCGCCAATTCAAGATCATGTGTCAGATACTTCTTTTCATGGATCTTTAATTGTCTTGAAGCATACGCGATCACATTTCCTCTTTGCATATGTACACACCTGAGACCAAGCTGGGATGCATCAGAATAGATGACCATGTTTTTACTCCCATCTAGTAACGTTAATACCAGAGCACTGGTTAATTTTTCTTTAAGTATTCGAAAGGCATCTTCTTGTGCTCTTCCCCATACAAATTTCTCATCTTTACAGGTCAACTTGGTTAACGGCGTTGCGATTTTGGAGAAATCTTGTATGAATCTCCGGTAGTAACCTGCAAGACCTAGGAAACTCCTAATCTCTGATGGATTCTTCAGAGGTTTCCATTTAGACACAGCTTCTATTTTGGACGGATCCACCGACATTCCGTCGGCACAGATAACATGTCCTAGAAATTGTACCTCACGTAGCCAAAAGGCACATTTTGAAAACTTCGCGTAAAGTCTTTCACACCTAAGCGTTTCAAGTACTTCATGCAAATGACACTCGTGATCCATTTCACTCTTCGAATACACTAGAATATCATCGATGAATATTATCACCGACTTATCTAGCATTAGTTTACAGACGCGGTTCATGAGGTCTATGAAAGCCGCAGGTGCATTTGTTAATCCAAAAAACATTACTAAGAATTCGTACTGTCCATAGAGCATTCGGAACGTTTTTTTCGGTATGTCTTCTTCTTTTACCTTTAACTGACGATAACTCGACCTTTAGTCGATCTTTGAAAACCAACTTACGCCTTGCAACTGATCGAACACGTCGTCGATCCTAGGAAGCGGTTATCGATTCTTTACCGTGAGTTTATTTAACTCCCGGTAATCAATACATATACGCATGCTTCCGTCTTTCTTCTTTACGAATAATACCGCTGCTCCCCACTGAGAAACGCTCGGCCGGATAAATCCTTTATCGAGAAGGTCTTGCAATTGTGATAACAATTCTTGAAGTTTCGATGGCGCTAATCGATACAGAGCTTTGGCTACCGGCTTTGCGCCCGGAACTAATTCGATGCCAAATTCCACCTCGCGTTCAGGTGGTATCCCTAGTAGATCTTCCGGGAAAACATCTTCAAACTCCCGTACAACTGGTATGTCTTTAATTTCTGGAGACTCTTTAGTTGAATCATGTATGTAATCCAGATACGCCTTACATCCATGTTGAACAAGCTTATAAGCTTCAATAAATGAATAGATTATGGGACTGCAACTTTTCTCCCCATAGATAGTAACATGTTTTCCGCTCGGAGACATTAGTTGTATCTCCTTACGGTTGCATATTACTTTCGCATTATATCGAGCTAGCCAATCTATCCGGATTACCACTTGAAATTCTCCCATTGACATGGGAATTAGATCAACGAAGTATTCTTAATTGTCAATGCTCAATTTGCAGTTCCAGTACATATCACAAACAATAAAACTTTTATTATTACCTATTTCTACGTCTAGAGGCATAGGTAATTTCGTTAACGTGAATGTAGGGTGTTGAATAAATCGATGTGAAACAAAAGATCTATTTGCACCTGTATCAAATAAAATTCGTGATGGAATTGAATTTACAAGTAATAGAGGCATAGGTAATTTCGTTAACGTGAATGTAGGGTGTTGAATAAATCGATGTGAAACAAAAGATCTATTTGCACCTGTATCAAATAAAAGATCTATTTGCACCTGTATCGATGTGAAACGACATCAGATTCAGCTTTAGCCTCTTCGGCTGTCATGTGGAAATACCTTGCCCTCGCTTTCTGGGCATCAGACTTTGTGTCAGCTGTGTCTTTGGTTCCAACCAGCTCCGGACATTCAGACTTCTTATGTCCCGGTTTATAACATTTATAACACACCGACACCTTTCCCGGGAAATTTGCAACCACGTGTCTAGGGGTGTAAACAAGCCCAGAGGCTCGAGAGCTACTCGTGATCGGCTCGGTTAAAAGCTCGAATGAGCCGAGCCTTAATGAGCCCAAGCTTAAATAGAGCTCGTTTTGTTATCGAGCCCGAGCTCGAGCCTGAAATACAATGCTTGTTTAGGCTCGCGAGCCTAAACGAGCCCATACAAAATTTTATTTTTTTATATATAATATATTAATAATGATGATAACATTGATGAGCCGAGCTAGAGCCGAGCTCTGGCTCGTTTAAGCGATGTTGAAGTGAGCTCGAGCCTAGCTTTTAGCTCGTTTAAGGGTGTTCTCAAAATAGTTCGAGCCGAGTCGAGCCGAGCTCGAGCTTTGGGTTTTACTTGCGAGCCGAGCTCGAGCTCAAAGAAGTAGGTTCAAACCGAGCCGAGCTTGAGCTCGAGCTTCATAAAAATCTAACGAGCCGAGCTAAAGCCTGGTCGAGCTCGGGCTTGGCCCGGCTCATTTACACCCCACGTGTCCCCCTTTCCTGCAAGTAGGACATGGTTTATTTTTAAAATAACCTTCACCCTTGTGAGTCTTTCCACATATTTTGCATTGTGGTAACCCCCCTTTTGCAACACCTTCCTTAGGAGCTTCATTAGGCTTTGGTTTCTTTCCGGGGCTTGGGTTCACATCAAACACCCTCCTTTCACCCCTTTCGATCTGTTTCTTCAGCTCGATTTCTCATTCGCGCGCGGTGTTTACTATCTCTGCAAGATGCCTGTATTTCGAAGGAGTCATAAACTCCCGATACTCCGCACTTAGCATGTTGTAGTAATAGTATATCTTTTATTCTTCATTTTGAACCAGCTCATCATAAAACCTGAGCTTGTCAAGAAACACTCCAGTGATCTTTTCTATCGACTCACCCCTATGCCTCAGCTAAATAAACTCTCCTTTAATCCTGTTGATCACAGCTTTCGGGCTATGGTGTCTAAGAAATTGTGTCTTGAATTCTTCCCACGTCATAGTTCTCGTGGCCTCAATTCCCTGTTCCTTTTTCAGATTATCCCACCAATCCTTAGCTTGGCCTCTTAACTGATCGGTTCCGTATGTCACAAAATCGGTCTCATCAGAATGGGTTCTTTCGAATACTCCTTCCATGTCGCTAATCCATCGTTGACAAACGATCGGATCAACTTCACCATTATAGATCGGGGGTTTGCATGCCATAAATTTATTGTATGGACATGCTTTCGATTTACTCGTGTCTATTTCTTTCATTTCGTTCATCTTATCATCCATTAACGATAAGAATGTGGTTTGTAGTCTATCGATAAACTGCGGTAGACTAGCTTCTAAAGCCTTTCCTACTTCATCGAAAATTGTGGCTTTCATCTCTTCAGTTAAGTGAGACGCTGAATCACCTCCGGTTGCACCGGACATTTCCTTAACTGAAATGTTCATAATAGTTAATCAATAACTATTCAATTCATTTCCATCTCGTTACATGGAAATTTATATCACACATACTTAATCATAAGTGATGTGCTATTCTTTTTCGGTTTAGTCAAGTATATAACTTGCCTTACCTTTCTTACTTAGTGTTTTTCCCGGTTCGAGCGTATTTATACACTTCTCCCATACACTTTTCACATCTTTTACTTCATTTAAATCTTTAAATCTAGATTTGTTTATAAAAAACTCTTACCGGATATCTCGATCAAGCTTTGAACCGAATACACTTCATCTTAACGAGGCTCTGATTACCAACTTGTAAGACCCTTATATTCAATGAGTATTTCATATAATATTTGTGCGTTTCTAAACGTCATTTATCATAAACAGTTATGCAACAACGTTTCTATAGATTCAAACTCGTCAAAAGATTTTTACCAGGGTTTACAAACCAAACGTTTTAACGACACTTACTTAACTCGCCAAAATATTCAAGTAATATTTACAAAGGTTTAATAAAACATAACTAAGGTGTTTAGTTATAAAAGACATAGTTTCTTTGCGGAAGCTTCTTGTGTGAGTGTCTTCAGTTCTTTCGATAGCTTGATCGTCATCCGCTGTTTCATAAGAGTTACCTATAGTCAAAAAACCAAAAATTTATTAGTTATGATAGTTAAGACTTGCTTATATGTGTTCACAAGACTAAACAAATCAACAGCAATAAAAATCTCAGTTAATTGAGTTGTCGTGTGCCGCGAAAGGGGGAGCCAAAGCTCTCGCGGGCCGCGAGCTTGGTTGTGTAATGCGACAGGTACCCATGCTCGCCGTCGCATGCCGCGACAGTACACCTTCGACAGAAAGTTTGGTATTCAGATCTGCATTTTCCCAGCAACACTTATTTTTACGAAAATGACAATAACTCATTCGTTATTTATCTGATTAACATCACGCGTTTCATCCTACGTCACGAAAATGACAATAACTAATTCAATCCCATATAACATAAAATAAAAACCCAACATTTGATTTCACAAAATTCTTAAATTTAAGCTATCGGCTTATAATAATTTCAATTTATTTGACCCTTTTAACTTTTAAACATCACTATGGTCCCAAATAGTTTTCATTTTTACACTAGCCTTACAAAATGAGTATTTCCTATTCGTAAGGCGTTAATCATAACTTTATACATCCGTTATGAATTAATTGCAATACTTGTTTGTCACACCCCGACCGCGTAATACAACAAACGGCAGAAACGTTGGGGAGTGTCGTAACAAAATCATTGTTTCACAACACATGGTAATTGAAGTTTTGTTTTATTTCATTAATTGTCTCATTGTTTTCATATGAACCAAATAAATACAACAATTGTCTTTCAAGTTTTAACCATCCTATGTGTAGCAAGCAATCAACAATCGTCATATAATAGAACCTGAAACATATGTGAAAAACAGTCTGCATAAAAATGTCGGCGAGTACATTAGGTTTTGTATGTCAAATTCATGGCTTTGAATCCATATTTCAATACCACATCCAACTACGAGAGTTGTCAAGTATGTACCTTGAAATCAAAAGTGTTTGCTATTGCAATATGTTTTATCAACTTTACAAGTTGATATATGTAAAAACCAAAACCATTGTAGCTATAACAACACTCAAAAACACATTACAAGAAACCCTAGTTGAGACCCAAAACATGTACGACGCGAACCGAAACGAAAAATCAGGTTTCGGGGTTTCGGGGGGGGGGGGGGGGTGGTCATGCGGGGTACCCTTAAACCTTCCGCGACGCGCGAAAGGTACTAAAACGTGTCAAAACCAAAAATCATCGGCACCACAGAGCTAGAAACACAGCACGGCAGGCCTAGGAAAAATAGACCTCCCAGGCGATACGCGGAAGGATCCTTGGATCCTGTCGCGACACGCGGGAGAGTCCAATTTTGAGTATAAATAGCCTGGCCTGGGACTTGAATTTCTGTATCATTTCGATCGAATTTTGAAATTTCCATCTCTCTGAATCTCCGTTTCTTTCTAGTAGTACACCCCTAATTCGTGAAGCTTTGCCTCGTTGTTAGTATTATAACCCCCGGTTACGTATTAGTACTATACCCGATTGATCTAGGGCTCCGTAAAACATGTCAAGGCTCTACCTGATTCAGTCGTTGGAGTTCTGTCTCGGGGGTATGGCTAATGTAGATTGGGTTATATTACTAACACGCGTGCATTGTTTGAATTTAATAGATTATAACCAGGAAGTCACCAGAAAGTAGTAGTATTACCTAAAATAGCAATGTGAGTACATCCATTTTTGTAAACCTTTTTATACAAACCTCAATTGTTTTAAATTATGATAAGCAGTGATTGAGTGTATGTATTCTACAATTAATGTCGGTATGTTGGGGTTATGTATACATTACTTGTTACTACACTGTGAGTAGTAGCATGACCACAAGTCAGGACTGACATTACCGTGGGTGGTAATTGGGTAGATAAAAACATTGTAATCGCTCTCAATACTGTAAAGGTATAAAAGCTTGTTTTGATTAAACTGGGATGCACTCGCCAGTATTTCTTGCTGATAAAACTTTTTAAAAACGCGTTTCAGGTAACAAAATGTGAAAGCCAATAGAAGCCAGCTGGAGAGCACTGAAGGCTTGAAAAAGTGGCTATAAAAGTTACCTAAACAAGAAAGAAGTTTTATTTCAATAAATTGGGATTTATCCCTATAAACATATTGTAATGGAAACTTGGGTTTTTCCCACGTATTTATTATTTATAAAAGTGTGGTGTTTTAACTCTGATAAACTATTTTCTAACTACGGTCCTGATGTATTTTCCGCTGCCAAGTTAATAAACACCGATACCACTGATACTGTCCTCGCGGCCGCCCGCTCCTGGGGTAGGGGTCGGGGGTTGCGATAGAGAGTGGTATCAGAGCTACATCCACTGATTTCAGCCACAGAAGTGTTCTGCTGAAACCAAAATTTTATCATTTATGTTAGGAAATAATCTATGTGATTATGTTTATATCTGTATATTATTGTTTTGTGTTATTTGACAATCTGTTAGTTTACAGTATGAGTGATCAAGGTACGTCTGACGCCTATCGTCACCTAGCTAGTTCTCCCAAAAGTGAAGGAACTTCATCACAGCCTACTCCTTCGGGGTATTCTGCCGACACTGAAGAGGGAATCTTCATTTTTAAGGCGCAATCCAAGGAACCATTCCCTTCGAAAAAGAGAGGATGGTTCAGTCGGGGAGCACATGAGAGGAGAAAGCGAATGAGAAAGTTACAACAACAAAGGGCATTAGCAACAGCCAATAGAGATATGAACGCCCAGACTCAAGAAATAGTGAATAGACGGTTGGCAAAATTTCATATACTAGCCACCACTGCAGCATTTCCAAACCTAGATTAGATAATTGCACCACAACCATTGCCACTATTCCCAACCCAACCAATGGAGATAGAACTTACCCAAGGAAACCAATTACCCATACCAGCATTTGACCCTAACGAGATACCTAGAATCCCAGCACCTAATCCTTTAGCGTATGATCCATGGGAAGATGACCATAGGGGATATCAAGAACTTTATCCACAGGGAGACCCGATACCAGATCCCATAGCACAATATACCAACCTTAATCCCGCAGATCCATTTTGGAATAATGACCCGTATTTTCAGAGTGTGTTAGGCGACTCATACCTATATGGAGAACCTATACCTCAGTACCTTGACCCAGTACCCGCACCACTACCATCCATGAGTGAGGAGAATGTGCAGGAACTCCGCACATTTAGTGAGGAATTAGTTGAGGAAGGAGAGAGGATAAAACAGATAGGATAGAAGCTCGTGTGGAAATACGACGAGCGGGAAATGCATTTCTGGAACAACCCCTAGTAATAATATATATATATAAATGTGTGTAATTTGAAAAAAAAATCATCAAAAATCAAAATCAACTAAAATAGATAACATAATACCGATTGATGCATAACTAGTAGTGTGTTTCAGTTCCAGTTGTAGATTGTAATAGATATATATGAAAAAGAGTAAATGTCGCAATGCTCGACGATTTTGATCAATTTGTTTGCGTGATTGTTTACATTAAATCTTATTCTGTGATATTAATATCTGATAAATGTTTATAATTCAGATGGACAATGAAGTAAATCAAGAAAACCATAATAACGATAATAATGGGAACCAAATAGATAACAGTGCCATCCAACACATAGTAGCACAAGGGATTATAGACGCTATGCCATTTATTATCAAGACTGTTAAAGAAGCAGAAAATAATAAAACTAATAGTGGAAGTAAACGACCACCTACTGAACCCAGTCACAGCGTGAATAATGGACCGTTACTCCAATTGCCTATTCCAAAAAGAAGAAGAACCATGCTATATGGTTGTTCTTACAAAGAATTCTGGTCTTGCAAACCAATAGAATTCTTTGGTAATGAAGGAGCCATTGCAGCTCTACGTTGGATAGAAAAGACAGAAGCAGTCTTAACAATAAGCAAATGTGCAGAGGAAGATAAGATTATGTTTACTTCTAATCTTTTTAAGAATGCAGCCTTAGAATGGTGGAATACTATTCTCCAGTCTAGGGGAAGTGACAGTGTTTATAATATGGAATGGACTGAGTTTAAGAACATGGTTGAAACAAAATTCTGTCCTCCCAATGAAAAGGAATAACTTGCTAATAAATTCTTAAACCTTAGGATGACTGGAATAGACTGCAAGGGTTACACTACCGTATTCTTTGAATATACTAGAATAGTGCCAACCCTAGCCTCACAAGAACTAGTGTTAATCTCCCGTTACATTTGGGGATTAATTAGTGAGATCAGACACGTAGTCAAGGCAGCTAGACCACAAACTATAGAAGAATCAGTAGAATTAGCCAATACCTTGACTGATGAACTAGTACGTACGCAAGAAGAAAACCAGAGAAAGAACCTAGCCCAAAAATTTACCCAGGAATTTCGCTACGGTAATTCCAACCGTGGGAAAGGTACATGTTCTACTGTTAGGATCTGAGTTTCTTATGATTGTGCTTGTTTGATAATTATGAATATGAATTAATAATAAGTGCAACGGAAATAAAATGGAACAAACTTTCAACACAATCAAAGAGAGAATTGTTCTAAGCAAACATGTTTAACATGAAATCGAATGATTATATTTATTACAATCTTCAATGACAATGCATACATGCATACAATCTCCCCCTCAGCCTGAGCTCACAGATGGTTTATTCATACAGAATGACTTGTGGAAGAAGAAGAGAGCTAATAGAAAAGTATAGGGTACTGTTCTATTTATAGTACCGAATAAACCATTGAAGCATCTTTGTTGACGTCACCATGAAAGTGACATCTAACCTCCTAACAACCTCTAACCACTGACTAATACAAACACTGTTATCTAACAACTGATTACAATAAATGAATACAAATACTAGTCTAACTGCAGCTTCTTCATTCCACTGCTTTAGCCCCAGCAGTGCTTTGTGTCTTCAGTAGTTCTTGAACTATAGCAGCAGATTGACTCAACAATGTTTAGCCTTCAGCAGTCTTTGAGTGAACAGTAGTTGATGTAGATCAGCAGTTGTTGTAGATCAGCAGTTGTTGTAGGAGGGCAGTACTTTTGAGGGCATCAGATGTTAGGCCACTTTCAAGGGGAAAGACTGATGCAAACAACTGCTTATTCTGGATCCACTGATCTGATCCAGTTTTGGCTTTATCAACTGTTCCTTTGTAGGGTTCAATCCCAACATCTACTTCCGCACCTTACTGTAAGTACTGCAAGAAGAAGCATTCAGGAAGATGTTCCATATACTACAACTTCTGTAAAATGTCTGGACACAAGGAAGAAGACTGCAGGAAGAAACCCAGCAATAAGTTATGCTTCAACTGTAGAGAGACTGGGCATATCAAACCAAACTGTCCAAAACTAGCTCCAGCCACAAATAGCAAAACTACCAAGAACGCTAGAGCATTTGTTCTGACTGCTGAAGAAGCCAAGATGATTCCGGATGTGATTGCCGGTACGTTTTTAGATAATGATATTTTTGCTAAAGTATCATTTGACTCTGGTGCAAACCAAAGGTTTTTTTAATACTTCGTTCTGCAAACTTCTCAATCAACCATTAACTAAGCTTCAACAAGAATGTATGGTAGAAACGGCAAATGGAGAATCCGTTAAGATCATTGAAATCTTGCAGGGAGCAAGAATATAAATTTTAAACCATAAATTTATTGCTAACCTTTACCCAATGAATTTAGCTGGATTTGATATCGTATCAGGAATGGATTGGTTAGTAGCCAATCAAGCCAGTATTCTATATAATCAAAAGTAAGTACAAGTAAATCCAGCAAAGGGTGAAAAGATCACAATAAAGGAGACAAGCCAACTAGGTCCACGAAATTCATCTCTATGATGAAAACAGCAAGCTATGTAAGGAAGGGATCGCTAGTATATATGATTTCCATAATCATTAACACTAAAGGAAAAGAATTGAAGGATATTCCTGTAGTATCTCAATTCTCAGATGTTTTCCCAGAAGAACTACCTGGACTACCACCAGATAGAGAGGTTGAATTCAGAATTCATCTACTACCAGGAACCGCACCGATTGCCAAGGCACCTTATCGTTTAGCACCAGCGGAGATGCAAGAACCGAAGAGGCAATTGGACGAACTTCTGGAGAAAGGTTTCATATACCTAGTTCATCGCCATGGGGAGCACCAATCTTGTTTGTCAAGAAAAAGGACAGATCAATGCGTATGTGCATTGATTACCGAGAACTGAACAAGGTCACGATTAAAAATCGGTACCCACTACCGAGAATCGATGATCTGTTTGATCAACTTCAAGGAGCTTCTAAGATCGATTTATGCTCAGGATATCATCAACTGAAAGTGCAGGAAGAGGACATTCCTAAAACTGCTTTCAGAACAAGGTATGGTCATTATGAATTTACAGTCATGCCATTTGGTTTAACCAATGCCCCAGCCGCATTTCTGGACATAATGAACAGAATATGTAAACCATATCTGGATAAATTCATAATTGTCTTTATAGATGATATTCTAATTACTCTAAGAGTAAAAAGGAACATGCAGCGCATCTGCATGCACTCCTTACATTGCTGAGAAAAGAAAAGCTTTATGCTAAATTCTCAAAATATGAATTTTGGTTACAAGAGGTACAATTTCTTGGACATCTAGTTAATCATGAAGGAATTTATGTTGATCCCACAAAAATCGAGGCGACTACTAAATGGAAAGTCCCTGAATCACCAACGGAGGTAAGAAGTTTTCTTGGACTAGCAGGATACTATAGACGGTTTATCCGAGATTTCTCTAGAATAGCTATTCCTTTAACAAAACAGACTTATAAATCAGTTAAGCTTGAATGGGGACCAAAACAAGAAGAAGCTTTTAGAATTCTTAAGCAAAGATTAACCAACGCACCCATACTCGCGTTACCAGAAGGAACTGAAGACTTTATAGTCTATTGTGATGCTTCTAAGTTAGGTTAGGATGTGTGTTGATGCAACGACAAAAGGTTATAGCCTATGCCTCTAGACAACTTAAGAATCATGAAGAGAACTATACAACCCATGATTTAGAGTTAGGAGCCATAATTTGTGCCCTTAAAATTTGGAGAGACTATCTTTACGGTAGCAAGTTTACTATTTTCACCGATCATAAGAGTCTAAGATATGTTTTCGGGCAAAAGGAGTTAAATATGAGATAGGGATGCTGGATGGAAATTCTCAGTGATTATGATTGTGATATCCGGTATCATGCAGGAAAGGCTAATGTAGTAGCTGATGCTTTAAGTTGAAAGTATCATGAAAAAGCAAGTTAAATCTGCAGATAGATTTAAATGAGCAAATTATAGAAATGCAGGAAACAGTAATCAAGGACGATACTGAAAAATTAAAAGGAATGATTAAAGAATTAGAATAAGGAACAGATGGAATTTGGAGATTCCATAAGAAAAGAATCTGGATAACCAAACAAGGAAACTTACGCCACCGAATTTTAGAAGAAGCCCATAAGTCTAAGTATACGATACATCCTGGTAATGACAAAATGTATCAAGACTTAAGAAAGAATTTCTGGTGGATAGGAATGAAAAAGGATATAGCAACCTATGTTGCCAAGTGTCTAACCTGTTCACAGGTTAAAGCCGAACATCAGAAACCCTCAGGTTTATTGGAGTAACTCAAAATGCCGGTATGGAAATGAGAATTGATAACAATGGACTTTGTTACCAAATTACCCAAGACAGGAAAAGGTAATGATACAATCAGGGTGATTGTAGACAGATTGACCAAATCTGCTCATTTCTTACCTATGAAGGAAACTTTCAGTATGGAACAATTAGCCAAGTTATATGTAAATGAAAAAGTTTCATTACATGGAATTCATTTATCTATTGTTTCTGATAGAGATAGCCATTTTACTTCTTATTTTTGGACTAGTTTCCAAAAAGCAATGGGAACCAAGTTAAATCTAAGCACTGCCTATCATCCTCAAACGGACGGACAAAGCGAAAGGACAATTCAGACAATGGAGGATATGCTTAGAGTGTAATTGATTTCGGAGGAAATTGGGACGATCATTTACCATTAATAGAATTTTCCTACAATAACAGCTATCATACCAGTATCAATGCGGCGCCATTTGAAGCACTTTATGGACGAAAGTGCTGAACTCTAGTCTGTTGGGTAGAAATTGGAGAAAAGCAACAGTCTGGACCAGATATAGTACAAGAAACAACGGACAAGCTTATTCAAGTCAAGGAAAGACTAACAGCAGCACGCGATCATCAAAAGAGTTATGCTGATAACAGACAAAAACCCTTGGAATTTCAAGTAGGAGATAAGGTATTATTAAAAGTTTCTCCATGGAAAGGAGTGGTCAGATTCATAAAAAGGGGAAAGTTAAGCCCCAGGTATGTCGGACCTTTTGAGATTATTAGAAGAATAGGACCAGTAGCTTACCAGCTACAACTGCCAGAGGAAATGGCAGGAATACATGATGTATTTCATGTATGTAATCTCAAGAAATGTTTAGCTGATGAATCTTTAATGGTACCTCTTAAGGACATAGAGGTAAATGAGAAGCTTAAGTTTGTAGAAAAACCACTGCATATTGAAGACAGAAAGATCAAGAACCTCAAACACCAGAGATTAGTTCTAGTCAAAGTAAAATGGGATTCCAAAGAGGACTAGAGTACACTTGGGAGCTCGAGTCAGAAATGCAAAAGAAGTATCCACACCTATTCTAGTGAATCTCGAGGACGAGATTTAAAACAAGGTGGGGAGGATATAACAACACTAAAAAACACATTACAAGAAACCCTAGTTGAGACCCAAAACATGTACGACGCGAACCGAAACGAAAAATCAGGATTTAGGGTTTTGGGGGGTCGAGGGGTACCCCTAAACCTTCCGCGACGCGAACCACTCGCCAGTATTTCTTGCTGATAAAACTTTTTAAAAACGCGTTTCAGGTAACAAAATGTGAAAGCCAATAGAAGCCAGCTGGAGAGCACTGAAGGCTTGGAAAAGTGACTATAAAAGTTACCTAAACAAGAAAGAAGTTTTATTTCAATAAATTGGGATTTATCCCTATAAACATATTGTAATGGAAACTTGGGTTTTTCCCACGTATTTATTATTTAAAAAAGTGTGGTGGTTTAACTCTGATAAACTATTTCCTAATTACGGTCCTGATATATTTTCCGCTGCCAAGTTAATAAACACCGATACCACTGATATTGTCCTCGCGGCCGCCCGCTCCCGGGGTAGGGGTCGGGGGTTGCGAAGTAGCCATGAATCTTGACTGAAAACATTTGACTTTGTAAAACCAAGTAGTAAATCGTCTTTGAAAGTAAATATTGTATGGTTTATATCTTTAAGTAAACATCGTTGTGTGACATCGTTTAAAAACATTCGTCCAAGTGATCTAGATAACGCTACGACATGTAATGTGATAAAAGCACTTGTATATAGGAAGTACCAGCTGCGTATCCACCATGCTTTTGTCACATTACACACGGCTCGTTACCTAATCACTTACTATAAACCAATCGTCCAAATCGTTCAAGTTGTTCCAATCGTTCAAATTGTTCAAATCGTCTGTGTTATAACCCATTGTTCAATCGTCCGTGTTTTAATTGTGAAATACAACTTTTGGTCGTTCTTTAATGAATACATTCAAACCTGTGTGACTCGACTATACCACCCATGGGGTATCTTTAATAGCCCCAGAAAGACCTCTTTAACAAGTCTAACAAACCAACACATTATTTGTTAATCAAAAAACAGTTTCTGTCGTTACCCACATTACCCACCAAAGGGATAGTCCGATAACGGGATTTGTCAGGTCCTATGGTACCATAACATACTACTGGTAGGCTTGATCATAGTTAATGAATGTCATTCGTCATTCGACTAATGCCCCAACAAGTTCGTTCACATTATTGAAATCATCGTGTTTTATATAAACCATAGCATTTGTTTATGAAAACTTGAAAAGCATTTAGCACATAAGAGTCACCCCAAAACAATTGAAAGCATAAAAGAGGGGAGCTAAGTACTCACATGAGATTGCAAGTATCCTTGATCAAATGAACTAACAACGCTCGGGGAGTCAAGGAATCAAGTGGCACCTAGTATTGGATCACTATGTTAATAATAAGGACCTAAATCGGGACATCGAATAGAATGAGGTCTTGTAAACCAAATGAGTGTTGGAACTCATATGATATGGTTTAACAAAGCCTACATTCCTATTTGAAACCTATCCTAAGTGCTTTTGACCCGTTATGACCCGTTAAGGTAGTTTACGCTACTTTAACGCGTCATATGCGCAAATGCGCGTTCGGATGGTCTAACTAGTCCTATGATAAGTCTTATATGCCTAAACATGTTTAAAAACGTTGCATAATCAGTTTAAGTGTCAAAGTTTTGGTTACATATGCTTAAAATGAAATTATGCGCAAAAAGGGTATTTTGGTCATTTTCCTAAGGCATATAAACTACCTATCATACAATTAATCAAACCAAGTGACCATAAGGTGTAACCTCGGAAGGTTATTCCCTATACAACTACGGTCACAAAATATGTTTGGTCAGATCCTAATGATCGACCAAACGGGTCGGGTTCGAAAGTCTAAGCGGTTGTCAAGACCGCTTGACTTACGACCCTAAACAAGCACTAAACAAAAAGTGACGAGTTAACATGTTAAAACATGTTTAACTAAGTTAGAAAACTGATTTGGTATCAAAACAATGTGTTTTGATACTCGAAAATAGATTCGTCGCAAAATGCACATAATCGTGCATTTTGACCGAAACTTTAACTCGTCACTTCGACTAGTCAATGTGGTAATCAGTAGGTATAGTCGCAAGGGACTATAACCATCGTGATTATGCTCACGTTGCAAAGTTTAATTGAACTTTGACTTGACCAATTCATGGTCAAAACCGAAAGTCAAACGGTAGTCAAACTGTTTGACTTTCAGCTTATAATTGCTGAAATGAAAGAACAAGACATGAAAGAACACTTACAAGTGCTCTTAGGCTGGAAAAATGACTAGAAAAACTCAGGTAAGAGGCCTCCAACAAAATGGTAGCCTCTACTTAGAGTTATAGAGAAGAAGAATGAGGAATGAGCAAGAAATGAAGTAATGGAACTTGCTATTTATAGTTGTAGGAATTCCACAAGATCTTGACATGTGGCATGTGTGTTCTCCAAAGAATTACAAGATCTTAACAAGTGTTGAAATCTGATTACATGCTTGGAAAACACTTAAACTTGGTGATCAAGACTTGAAAACAATCAACAAAACCAAGTGCAGCAAGCTGTGTTTCAAAAACCATGTTTCTGCCCAGATATAGGCGTCATGTCGCGCCACCTTAAGAGCCATAGGCTGTCGCGCCCCGTGAGGGCTGCTGTCCATAATTTTCAAAATTGGCAGAACATGCCCCTGCAGCTCAAAACTTGATTTTTAACGCGTTTAACCCCCCGTTAACCCATTTTCAAGGCTCTACAAGGATGTTAAAGCATAGGGGACTTGGAATATGCTCGGAAATATCATGGATGTCGGTTTGTTTGGTCGTACGATCGCGTTTTTGGTTAATTACGACGAAACTCGAACGGACGCGAAAACGATCCAAATTAAGCGGTGAATGGTATTTTTGCATTCCTATCACTAAAATACAATATTATATTGATTACAAATTTTTTTGGATATCCGGATGTGGTCAGAACGCAAGATGTGCACGCATATGCATACTTTCGCAGTTTTGACGCTTTTAGTCCCTATGACCAAATAAGCGTATTTTCGCATACCGAACCCCTCAAAATTTATTTCTAACCTATGTTAAGGGTATTTAGGGTATGTTTAGCTTATGATCTTGTTCTAGAGTGTACGTTGCTATACGAATTGGCAGACTTTTGCAGTTTGTCGCAAATGGTCCTTGTGATCGAATAAACTTGTTTTTGCCATACCAAACCCTTCAAAACTTATTTCTTAGTTATGTAAAGGTTATTTAAGGTATGTTAATCTTGTGTCATTGTTCCGGAGTGTTTATCGCATTAAACTGATTACGTTTACGTAACAGTTTGCGTATAACTTTCCAGAAAGTGTTTAAGAGCTCGAAATCGAACAAGAATTGATATGTATAAATGTCACGTGTAATTGTACAAATCCCAAGAATGAAACACAATATTTCATTGGATTCGTATTTGTATGATGGTCATAGAGGCACAAATGTCACAGTCTCCCCTACTTTAGGAAATTTCTTCCCGAAATTTAATTTAGAGGATACTTCTGAAAATAGATACGGATGTTTCGCTTTTAAATGAATCCTCCGTTCCCTAAGCAAAACTCTGGGCCACATCTGGATTCTAGCAAACTTTGTTATTTGTACACGTCTGTTGTTTTTAGGGTAGAATTCGGATCCGAAGATTTAAACTCCATTCCAATAGGTTTGTGTATGATTTTACCGAACCTCAAGAGTGCTATGTAAATGTCTAAATGATGTCCTTATTGTCATAAAATATGGAGAGCATAAGAATTTGACAAGAATTTGGAGTTTTGAATAATGGATAGAGAGAATGTTTCCTATGAAGACTATTATAGGATCCAAGAAGTGTGTGCTCGAAATTGGAGTCGGAGAGTATAACATAAATCAACATTGGTCAAGGTCTAGAACTTCTAGTAACTTAAATAACGTCACGCTTGCAATGTAATAAGGAACACTTATATAGAGGAAGTACCATCGGCGTATCCACCATGCCCTTATTACATTTGTTTTGGTCAAAAATCACACAAGGATAATGCAACCAAATATGATTTTGTGAGGTGTGATGCTTAGCTAAATAATCAAATGTATGAACAATTAGTGTATGAAATGAATGTTGAACACAAGGATTTATACGAGGAAAAAGCCCTTGATCAATGTATGATCTCCAACACAAAAAATCTCGGATAGTAAAAACTATCACTATCAAGTATATTGAATAAACAAGTTTACAACTTCGGAAGTATTGAGCTTGATACAATGAGTTCTAGTGTGTGTGTTCGAGAAAGAGAGTAGTAGAAGTGTTGTATGTAAACCAGAGTGCAAAGTGTTTCTAAAAATAAGCTCAATACCCCTTTAATCTTAGCTAAAAATATCCTAACTAACTATCCGAAAAATCAGCCCATCACCCATTATCACCACTAACGGTCACTAGCTCGTGCACATGTTGAAAATATAGAGCATATTCCCCTGGTATCTCGTGTGGAATAAGTCTTCTTCGAAACATACCTGCAAAACAAGCCAAAAGGTGATGGAAACAATTGTTAGTTTAGAATAACAATGAGGATCCTGGATCCATATTCACGCAGCGTCTCCTGAGGATCCTTAATTCAAACTGAACTGAGGATCCGTGATCCATGCTACTCTTGAGGATCCGTGATCCATAGGATATAAAATTCTATACCTAACAATTGCCCCCAAACATGACTAGTTGATATCCAATTGGATAGTCATGTTTCAGTGAAATTCGGACTAGCCGTTACTTGGAGATATAGCCGTTGCGAGGCTTACGTCAGCGAGGGTCATCCCTGCAACAAACAATGATTATAAATAGGAAAGAGATAGGAACGACATTTTGCATTTAAATTCGAGACTTTCTCCCTTTAAATCCTCATTCGAAGACCTCAACAGGTATCTCTCTTTCCTTGTCTCAAAATTTTCTTTTTCTGATTCTCTGTTTCTTCAAGATCCTATGGCCAAGATGAATCTATGATCCACCCCTGCTAAGGATCCTAAGAAGGAGAGCCCCCTGAAGAGCCAGGGCATAACTAAAAATCCCTCACTGGAACTTTTTCGCTTCACCGATCCCGAGATTGATCGGATACGTCACTGCTTCCCGGAAGGAACTATCTTTAGACCCTTTGACTCTTCATGAAGAGTGATTGCGTGTCTGATCTGTGGATCACTTTCCCGACAACGCCTTTTCTGATAGGGTTCAATTATCCTTTCCCTGCTCTAACACAGGCATTCTTCACACTCACTGGTTTGTGCTATATACAAGCCATGCCGATGATGTGGAGAGTCTTTTATACGCTTGAAAACATCATTGAGCGGGAAGGGATTGATATAGGCCTATCCGAGTTGAGTCAATTATACAACCTTGTCAGTCATGGTTCTCATCGATTTCTTTTTAAGCACAAACCTAGTCAAGCACAACCTATTCTGAAAACCACCAAGAATGATTCCAACTGGAGAAACCAGTTTTTCTTTGTTAGAAAGGACTCCATCCCAAATGGGAATCACCTCCCCAAAAAGTGGATCACCCATGGTAGGATATGGGATCCTTGGACCAGGACCATAGTAGGATTCTTCTTTTCTGCTAAGGATAACTGATCCTTCTTTTTGTTTCTGTTGTGCAGCCATCTCACTCTCTCACATTCAAGAATCTCCTATTACAAAAGAAAGGATTGCTGCTTTATGGAAGCTTGATCCTGCTATAAGAACATTTCAAGCCAAAACAAAGGATTCTCAAGAAATCTCCTCCGGTTCCAACACAATGTCAAGTAAGTATCCATATCTATGTGTAAATAAATGTTTAAATGAATATAAGGTATGAATACTTATCTGTGTTTTGTATTTGTAGGTACTAGAAAATCCTCAAAGTCTGCTTCTAGGTTCAGCGTAAGTGATCTTAATGAATACGCCTCCTCGAGGTCTCTCAAAAAGGAGATGACTGCAAGCCCAAGCATCCCGAATCCTCAGGGCATGAGTGTTACGGTAGGATTTTCCAATGATCAGTGATCCTCAATTACTGTTGTGTTTAGTGATCCTCACTTCTGTTTGAATTAGTGATCCTCAGAAGTGTTGCAGGATTAGGATCATGGATCATCTTAAGGATCCTTATACTAACGATTGTCTACTTTGAATATGATGTTGTTTTGCAGGAGTACGAGCTTGGACTTAGTCTTGGCGATATTCCTGGGGCATATTCCATGACTTATTCCGCACGTGCTTAACTGAAGTGGACGTTATGGAGTTCGTGGAGGACTTGCATGAAATGCGGAATGTTTGTTAGCTTAGATATTTTCTATTTTTAAACGGGATAGCGAACTAAATAGAGACACTTGGCTATTTTTAGCTTAACACACACACTCGTAACTGCTCTCACCAGCTCTCGACAATTCACTTGGCGATTACACACTTTTTTGCACATTGCACTATAGTGATCCTTGTAATTAGCTCGCTATCATCCGAAGTTGTAACACATTTCTTGTTTAATTTGAGTTGGTGATCGGTAGTTTCCATCACCCGAGGTTTTTTATGCCGGAGATCATTCATTGATCAAGAGCTTTTTCCTCGTATAAATCTTTGTGTCGCTTATTCATTTCATTTCTGAGTGATCCTTAGTGTTGTTCATTGAATCAAGCATCATACCTTACAACAGAAAGTTTGGTTGCATTATCATTGCTTGATTTTTGACTAAAACAGTTTGGCGCCCACCGTGTGGCAATTGGTGCTTCATTCCCAAGAAGATTCATACCTTTGTGGTCATTTCGGTTCATAACAACCAGGCAGATGGCTTCCTCAGCGAAGAACACTTCAAGCTTAATGTTGTCATTCAGTTCTTCACAAGGCGTTCCTCCTTTGCCTCCACCACCTTCTGGATCCCAGAAGAATGCTGAGAATGCTGCGAAGAAACAAACCCCCATTTTCCAAAAACCACCAACTTCTTCTGTTTCAACTAATCCTACTACTAATGATCTTTACGCTCTGATTTTGCAGATGAGGAATCACGCACAAGAGCAGGACAAAACCAACGAAAGGATCCTCCGGGAGATCGCTGAGATCAAGAAATAGAAGAAATCAGTGGAGGATCACTCCCCTCTGATGCCAAGGTCGCTGAACTTCGACACTCCAGTTATAACTTCCCAGCACTCAGCAGCTCTGGATGTGCAACACTTGGGTGAATTACCAGGAAGACGTCATGGAACAACAACAATGAGTCAGGCACTTGGCTCTTATTATCAGCCTCAGGGATCCTATTTTCATCCATCGGGATCCTCTATTCAGCATCAAGGATCCTTCAGCTCAGGAGGATATTTGGGAATGCCCACGGTCCAAGGATCCTCCCAGGTCCAAGGATCCTCCCAGGTCCAAGGATCCTCCCAGGTCCAAGGATCCTCCCAGATCCAAGGATCCTCCCAGGTCCAAGGATTCTCTATTGTCCCAGGATCCTTTCAGGTACAAGGATCCTCTCAGCCTCAAGGATCCAACGCCTTTCAGGATCAAGGATTCTTGAGAAGTATGCAGCCTCAGAGCTCGGACGTTCATCAAGGAGACTTCATACCAATGCAGACCATTGCTTCCTCTGGTCCTTCAATCATGCCAAAGTCTCGTCAATATGGATTCACATCTGCAATTCCAAACATGAATCCTCCGAGAGGTAACACTTTTAATAATTCATATAATACTAACCATGGCTCTGTGCAGGATACAAGTATCAATCAGGCTATGGCTAGGGAGCTACAGAAGCTTAAGGATATGATATCCAGTGTACCAGGAGTGGTTAAACCCATTCCTGAAATTGCAGATGGTAGCCATAGGATATCTCGTTTTGCACCACCCTTATGTGATGCTGAAATACCTAAAAGGTTCCAGATACCATCTATGAAGCTCTATGATGGTTCAACGGATCCAGAGGAGCATGTAGCACAATACAGAGAGAGGATGGAGATCAATCCAATTCCAGAAAGGTTAAAAGAAGCATGTCTATGCAAGGGATTTGGATCCACACTCACAGGATCTGCTCTTAAATGGCTGCTAAGTCTTCCCCCTTACTCTATTACTTCATTTGCTAATCTAGTTAATTTGTTTAATAGTCAGTTCTCTTGTAGTAGAAAATTTGAACGATTAACTAGTGATCTATATAGGGTAACACAAGGTCAAAATGAATCACTTCGAGATTATATCACTAAGTTTAGTAAAGAATCCTTAGATATTCCTAATTTGGATATTGCTACGGCTGTAGAAGCCTTTAAAATGGGATTGCTTAGGGATTCACTATTCTATGATGATCTTGTTATGACACCTTGCAGGAATCTTGATGAAGTAAGAACCAGGGCCCTTAGGTTCATCCGATTAGAGGATGACAAAAGGATCCAGGATAGATTGACAGGATCCTCAAAACAGGAGAAACAAGGATCCTACTTCAGGAACAACAAATCAAAGTCTTACAACAGATCTGATAACCAGAACGTGCATGCAGTGGAACAAGAAGAGGATGATGAGGATTATCCTCCTATTTCTGAATACTGTTTTTCTGTTGATAACAATGAACTAATCCTTGCAATGCAGAATCTAGGTGAGAAAGCTAGGTGGGCGAGAAAAAGTGATAAACCAGCTGCTACAAAGGATAAGTCCAAGTGGTGTGCATATCATGAGGATTTCGGGCATCTCACTGAAGAGTGTATTGCACTAAGAAAGGAAATTGGTTACTTGTTGAGCAAGGGGCATTTGAAGGAACTCTTGGGACAAAAGAAGTCAAGGATCCAGGATCCTGAAAGGATCCCAGAAAAGGCTCCTGCTCCTCCAGCAGATGCACAAGTTATAAACTTCATATCCGGTGGATCAGACATTTGTGGTACCTCCTTTTCAGCAGCAAAACGACATGCTAAGGAAACCAAGATGGATAATGGAGCAAGACCCGTTCGAACCTCCGTTGTTACCAAGGATAAAGTCATAACCTTTGATGAGGATGATCGTGTTGATGTCCAGGATCCTCATCATGATGGTCTTGTGATTACATTGTTTATTTCTAACCACTTTGTTCGCAGGATCCTTATAGATGGAGGAACCTCTGTGAACATCATTCAGCTTGATGTCCTCAAGAAGATGAATATACCGGAGTCTGATATTGTCCCAAGATCCTCAGTACTTGTGGGATTCAGTGGGGAGACCAAGAACACATTGGGGGACATCAAACTCCCAATTTATATTGAAGGATTACATTCTTATCAAAAATTTTGTGTTATAGATTGCTTATCTTGTTGCAATATTATCCTTGGCAGGCCATGGATACATGATATGAAGGCAGTCCCATCCACCTATCATCAGTGTGTAAAGCTTCCAAGTCCATGGGGAGTGGTGAAAATTGAGAGCGATCAACAAGAGGCTAAGAACTGTTATACATCATCAATGAAGCCAGCCTCAAGACCAAGGGAGCAATAGCAATTAAAGTATCCTTCAAGAGATGTCTTGGAGCCAAGAGAACAGGATTTGAAAGAAATCCTCATGGATCCTGATGATCCTGAATCCAAGATCTTCATAGGATCAGGGATCCTTAGCGATATTGAACAGGAGCTAGTATCCTTCCTTAAAAGAAGGAAAACTACCTTTGCCTGGAAACATGAGGACATGACAGGTATATCCAAAGATATAATTACTCATAAACTTGGCATTGACAGGTCATTCAAGCCTATACATCAAAAGAGGAGGAAGTTTGCACCTGAAAGGAATGCTATTATCCAGGAAGAAGTAGATAAACTACTTCGGGCAGGTATGATTAGAGAGGTTAAGTATCCAAGATGGTTAGCCAATGTGGTTGTTGTTCAAAAGAAAAATGGAAAGTGGAGGGTATGTGTCGATTTTACTGATTTAAACAAGGCATGTCCCAAGGATCCTTTCCCATTACCCCACATTGACTCCATGGTGGATGCTACCGTGGGTCATGAGTTGTTGACTTTTATGGATGCTTCATCTGGATTTCAACAAATTCAGATGGAACCATCTGATCAAGAGGATACAGCCTTTATGACCCCAACTGGTATATATTGTTATATTGCTATGCCATTTGGACTAAGGAATGCAGGTGCTACTTATCAAAGGCTAGTCAATATGATGTTCAAGGAACAAATTGGACACACTATGGAAGTCTATATAGATGACATGGTGGTTAAGTCCAAGAAAGCTGAGGGTCACCTTAGAGACTTGGAGGAAGCATTCAATATCCTTGATAAATTTAATATGAAACTAAATCCTTCCAAGTGTCATTTTGGTGTTAAGGCAGGTAAATTCTTAGGCTACATGGTGACAACGAGGGGCATTGAAGCAAGTCCAGAACAGATTAAGGCTATTGTGAATATCAAATCTCCTGCCAATGCTAAGGATGTGCAAAGATTGACAGGCAGGATCGCAGCCTTGAACAGATTCATATCCAAATCCTCAGAAAAGTGCAAGGAATTCTATGACATCCTGAGGAAGAACAAGAAATTTGAATGGACTGAGAAGCATGAAAGTGCCCTCAAAGCTCTTAAGGATTACCTATCCTCAGCCCCGGCCCTGACGAAACCAGAAAAAGGAGACATATTATCCTTATACTTAGCAGTATCCTCAAAAGCAGTAAGTGCGGTCCTTGTTAAGGATCACCAAGGTACACAACATCCTGTTTATTATGTAAGTAAGAGTTTACTTGATACTGAATCCAGGTATTCACACTTAGAGAAACTTATCCTAGCATTAATAATGGCATCTACTAAATTAAGACATTATTTTGAGACTCATGCCATTATTGTTAAGACTAATTTTCCAATTAAGAATGTTCTCAGGAAACCTGAGATGTCAGGAAGGATGGCTAAATGGGCAGTGAAGCTGAGTGCATATGATATAAGATATGAACCAAGGACTGCCATCAAATCCCAAGCCTTAGCTGACTTTGTGGCAGATTTTAGTAGTGATTTGCAAAACGAGGCTGAATTAGAAGTCCAACAGCTTGAAGAAACTAAGGATCCTTGGATACTCTTCACTGATGGTGCCTCTAATGTCAACGGAACAAGGCTTGGAATACTACTAAAATCGCCACAGGGGGAAATAATACCCCACTCCATAGCTTATGAATTTCAAACTACCAACAATGAGGCTGAATATGAAGCCTTGATAGCTGGTTTGCAAATTGCTAAGCATATGAGGATAAGGTATCTTGAGGTACACGTAGATTCATTATTAATCACTAATCACTTTAATGGATCCTATGTTGTTAAAGGTGAGAAGTTAATCAAATATTTAGAGATAGTCAAAGAATTGGCACTCTCTTTTGTATCCTTTAGTTTGACACAGGTACCAAGGGAAGAGAATGCAGAAGCTGATGCATTAGCCAATCTAGGATCATCCTTGAAGATCCCGGAGGATATAAGGATCCCTATTATCCATATCCTGACCCCTGCTATCGAGGATCATATAACTATGGAGATAGGAGAAGATTCTGCAATCATCCCTAGTGGTGATACTCAACCTCATTCAGGATCATGGATCCTCCCAATCATGAGATACATACAACATGGAGAGATTCCTACAGGAGAAAACCCAAGGGCTTTCAAAATTAAGGTATCTCAATTTACAATATTAAATAATATGTTGTATAAACGATCTCTTGTAGGACCATATCTAAGATGCATTGAGGATCCTGAAATCCAAGAAGTCCTAAAGGATTTCCATGAAGGAGATTGTGGAAACCACGCTGGGGGCAGGGCATTATTCTCAAGAATCCTGAGGACAGGATACTACTGGCCCACTATGAAGAAGGATGCTGTGGAGTATGCCAAGAAGTGTGATCCGTGTCAGAGACATAGTAATATCCTTCACCAACCAGCAGAGCTCTTGCATCCTATATCCTCTTCCTGGCCATTCATGAGATGGGGAATGGATATAGTTGGAAAGCTTCCTAAGGCACCTGGTGGAAAAGTATTCATGCTTGCTATGACTGATTACTTCTCTAAGTGGATAGAGGCTGAAGCCTTTGCTCAAGTCAGAGAAAAGGAAGTTATATCCTTTATTAAAAGAAACATTATTACTAGATTTGGTATCCCTTCTGAAATTATTTGTGATAATGGATCCCAATTTATTGGGAATAGAACTACTAACTTTTGTGACAGCTGGGGGATTAAGATGATAACATCAACACCAGTCCACCCACAAGCTAATGGTCAGGTAGAATCATCCAACAAGATCATCATCAACAATTTGAAGAAGAAGCTTGGATCCAAGAAAGGAAAATGGGCAGAAGAACTACCTTATGTGCTTTGGGCTGATAGGACAACTCCCAAGAATGCTACTGGCCAAACTCCATTTTCTTTGGTATTTGGGGCAGAATCAGCTACAGAGATGGTGGTTCCAACTGCAAGAACAAGCATTCGTGATCCTGAAGAAAATGCTGAAAACTTGGTTCAAGACTTGGAAACTATAGAAGAACTCAGGGATTTGGCAAGGATAAGGATGGCCTGTTATCAACAAAGGATGGCTGGAGCTTACAACAAAAACGTCAGGATCAGGAAATTCCAAGTTGGTGATATGGAATTAAGGAAAGCATTTCAAAATACCACCAATCCTGTTGATGGAAAGCTAGCACCAAAGTGGGAAGGCCCTTACTTGATTGGAGCTGAGGCAGGAAAGGGGGCATATCGATTGCTAACAATGGAAGGTGATTTGCTACCAAGAGCTTGGAATGCTGTTCACTTAAAGAAATACTTCATGTAACAAGGATTTATGATCCTTACCTGACTCGTATCCTTGAAGGATCCTTACAGGACAGATGATCCTCATTCTGGTAATATTCTGATCTCTAACTATTTCATTTTTTAATTATCCTATATAAGGATAAGGATCCTGCATCCTTTATCCTCTTTTCACTTGATTCTGAATTTTGAAGGTTCAGGTATCCTTAACTAAGGATTGAGTATCCACAGAAGTATCCAGTTATCCTTTGGGCTTGTCCCCAGTTATCCTTTGGGCTTGACCCCAGTTATTTGGGCTTGACCCCAGTTATTTGGGCTAGTCCCCAGTTTGGGCCTATCCCCAGTTTCGCCAGTAGCGCACGATGATCCTGGTATAGTTCATGGCAATGGGACCAGTACTCGCTTTAGGGGCTGACAATTTCATTGTACTGGCTATATTCAGGATCCTACGTATAATGATAGACGTACCATACATCCGTTCCTAAGGTTTCTAACGTTTTCACGTTAGCTAAGGTTTTGGCATTTTCATGTCACTAAGTTTGGATAGTCGCCAGTGAGGGCCATACTCCAGTTTACACACGATCCTTTGGGCTTGTCCCCAGTTATCCTTTGGGCTTGTCCCCAATATATTGGGCTTGTCCCCAGAATTGTTGGACTTGTCCCCAGTTACTAACTCTTATCTTATATTGGCTTAGTCCCAAGTTGTATCTTATTTCAGGTTTTTGGAAACAAACGACCGAGGATCCTTGATCCTTACCTTCTACTAAGGTTTGTCTTTTGTTTATCCTGATTATGAGTGTTAAAGGTTAGGATCCTAACTTGGATTCTCAGGTATGATCCTTAACTATTTTGATTTTATTTATTATTCATTTGAGTGACCCTTATCCTTTGACAACCGAACTTATGATCCTTAAACTACCCTACTTTTCAGAACTTGTCAACTGTAGGATATGTGATCCTTGATCATATCCTAAACTTTTTGAGGATATTTATTAAATTTTTCTTTACTTGATAAGTTTAGACAAAAATCACAACAATCGAAAATTATAGTACTAACAAGGATAGTAACACGGGAGATAGCCAAAAAGTTAGAGTTATTTTATTCACAAAAGATTAAACGCTTTAAGGTTGTCAAAATTGTCAACCCACGTTTCTACCAGCAAAACGTGGCCCGTCCACATGGGTTGGCAAAGGGTGTCCATTGTTTACGGGTCTTGGTAGTGCAGGAAATAAAAGACGGAAGGATAACGAGTGGCTTCATCCCCCAAACAGAGGATCCATCCACCACCCATTATCCTACCTATTGTCTTAGGATCCATGATCCTTTAACCTAGTAACTATTGTTCAAGATACAACCCATCATTGTTCAACAAAAACACCATAACCAAAATAAACTACCAAATTCTAAAAAAATGGGCTCCGGCTACGTCTAGAAATGTCCTTCATCACCCATCCATGCAGCTTACACCTTGGCTGCATCACCATCTTCTCCAGCTCCACCTGCTTCTCCACCATGATCCTTGCCACTGCCACTCGCCTCGATTTCCAAGACCTCACCAGCCTCTTCTTCGTCATCCAGCTCAGCCAACCTTGCCCTCCAGCCCTCAACGTCCCAGTTACTCTTGTCAAAGTCAGGATCCTGAGCTTCTTGAGCCATCTGCAACTTGGTCTTGTACATGGCGATGGCAGCGGATACCTTGGCATCATTGGTGATTTCAGCCTTCTCTTGGTCGGCAGTGATGTGAGCCAGGACGAGTTCCCTCTTTACCAGATTGAAGTCATTTTCAAGGGAGGCAATCTTCTTATCCTTGGCTAGCATGATCTTTTGGAGGTCCACACACTTCTGCTCAATCTCTTCAAGATTGCCTACGTAGTCCTCGATTTCAGCAAATTTCTGCAAAAAGACAATGTGAAGTTTAGGATCACATGATCCTCAAGTGGGCAGGATAATTAAGCTAGGTCAGTGATCCTTACATCAGCAAAGTACTCGAGGAACTGATGGCGGATCAGAGGCAAGCCTTGTAGATTGTCAGCTTCAGAGGTCTTCCTTTTCTTTCCACCTCTTCCCTTTGAAGTGGTTGCCTTGGGGATCGTGACAGTGGGGCTGGTAGTAAGCTTCTTTGAGGATCGGACAGTGTCAAGGTCACTGACACTGAATTTGGAAGCAGATCTTGAAGATTTTCCAGCACCTACACATTCAAAACAGATAAGTATCCTTATCCTATTTCTATTTAACTATTTATTTAAACATTTGAGTATGCAAGAAACAGGATACTTACTCGACATAGTAACAGAACCTGAGGATACTTCTTGAGAATCCTGGGTATTTGTTTTAAATGATCTTTTTGCAGGATCAAGTCTCCGGAAAGCGGCAAGTCTTTCCTGTGTTGCAGGTGTTGTGATGAGGTGTGCGACAGTAATAGCTGTAAAATAGAAACAAAAGGACGTTAGTGATCCTTAAACAAAAACAAGGTCATCTGGTGATCCTCCTAAGGATCCTCTATCCTACCATGCATGGTCCACTTCCTTGGCAGATCCTTTCCATCAGGGATAGAATCCCTTCTGACAATGAAGAATCGCCGTTTCCAGTTGGTGTCATTCTTAGTAGCTTTGAAGATGGGATGTTCTTCACCAGGTTTATGTTTGAGTAGATATCGGTAGGATCCATGGCTAACGAGGTCATACATCTCTGCCAACTCCGACATTCCCAGATCAATGCTTTCTTACTCAATGATCCTTTCAAGGTTATATAAGACCCTCCAGATCATTGGCATAGCTTGAATGTAGGAGATGCCGGTAAGGGAGAAGAAAGACTGGGTGAATTCAGGGAAAGGATACGAGTATCCTATTGTGAATGGTGTGACCGGAAAGGCTACCCAGGTTTCAGAAATATAATCACTGAGAACGGTGGGATCAAATGGTTTGAAATCGGTGTTTGCCGGAAAGCAATGGCGAATTCTGTCTATTTGTGGATCAGTGAAGCAGCATCTTTCTTTCGCTGAATCTTTGATGATCCCCTGGCTCTTAAGAGGACTGTCTTTTGTGTGATCCTTAGCCGGAGAGGATCTTAGCATCATCTTGGTCATGACGGTAGAGAAGAAGATGAACAGAAAAAGAAAACGTAAAGGGAAAAGAGGAAGAGAGATACCTGCTTGATCTTCAAATGTGGATTTAAAGGGAGTCTCTCTTGAATTTAAATGCAAATTGATCTCTATCCCTAACTTCAATTTATAATGATGATTTTGCAGGATAGTCACCTCAATGACGTCATGCTCGTAACGGCTAGTCCGACTACAACGGCTAGTTATCCGTTGATTCATTGCGGATAAGAACAAAAAAATATAACTCGTTATTTACAAAATTACTCCTTATATTTTGGGGGCAATTGTTAGGGGAGGATTTTCCAATGATCAGTGATCCTCAATTACTGTTGTGTTTAGTGATCCTTACTTCTGTTTGAATTAGTGATCCTCAGAAGTGTTGCAGGATTAGGATCATGGATCATCTTAAGGATCCTTATACTAACGATTGTCTACTTTGAATATGATGTTGTTTTGCAGGAGTACGAGCTTGGACTTAGTCTTGGCGATATTCCTGGGGCATATTCCATGACTTATTCCGCACGTGCTTAACTGAAGTGGACGTTATGGAGTTCGTGGAGGACTTGCATGAAATGCGGAATGTTTGTTAGCTTAGATATTTTCTATTTTTAAACAGGATAGCGAACTAAATAGAGACACTTGGCTATTTTTAGCTTAACACACACACTCGTAACTGCTCTCACCAGCTCTCGACAATTCACTTGGCGATTGCACACTTTTTTGCACATTGCACTATAGTGATCCTTGTAATTAGCTCGCTATCATCCGAAGTTGTAACACATTTCTTGTTTAATTTTAGTTGGTGATCGGTAGTTTCCATCACCCGAGGTTTTTTATGCCGGAGATCATTCATTGATCAAGGGCTTTTTCCTCGTATAAATCTTTGTGTCGCTTATTCATTTCATTTCTGAGTGATCCTTAGTGTTGTTCATTGAATCAAGCATCATACCTCACAACAGAAAGTTTGGTTGCATTATCATTGCTTGATTTTTGACCAAAACAATGAGCACAAGGGGTAAGGGTGCCAAAAAGAGAAAGACCGCTGAGCCCACTGAAGGCCTCCCACTCATTCAACATCAGTTTGAGGAATACGTCTCCGAGGTAAGGATCCCGTATCCTTAAGTCTAAACTTTCCTTTCTAAGGATAAAGGATCCTGACTATACACTTCTTTTATGCAGAAATTCACCGAGGTCCAAATGCTCCTTGATCAACACGTGGCCGAAGCTGATCAGCAAAAGCTAGACTTCCAGCAGATGTTCCTGTCTAAAGACAAGAAGATTTCTTCCCTTGAGAAGGATATCAACCTGCTGAAGAAGGAACTGGTCTTGGCTCAGATCACAGCCCAGCAAGAGAAGGCAGAGGTCATGGAAGGGGCTAAGCTTTCTGCCACTATTGCCATGCTGAAGATTAAGCTGCAAATGGCTAAGGATGCTGAGGATCCTGCCTTTGACAGGTCTGGATGGGACCAGGAGGCTTGGAAGCAGAGGTTAGCTGAGCTGGATGATGAGGATGAAGCTGAGGAGGTCTTGGCACTCGAAGCCGGTAGCAGTGGGGTTAAGGATCCTGTGGAGGAGGCACCTGGTAAAGGTGGTGAGGATGCAGCGAAGGTTTAGGCTGTAGTAATGGGCGATGATGGATATATCTTGACGCGGCCGGAGCCCATTTTTTATGGTTTAGTGGTTTTTGTTTGATGGTGTTTTTATGCTGAACAATTATGGTCTGTAATAACAAAACAATAGCTATTAGGGATAAGGATCAGTGATCCTTCGAACAATAGGTAGGATGATAGTTGGTGGAGGGATCCTCTTTTTGGGGGATGAACCCACTATTATCCTGCCATCTTTACTTTCCTGCACTTTAAGACTTGTTAATATGGACACCCTTTACCTACCCCAGCGGACGGGCCACGTATTGCTGGTAGATGCTCGGGGTAGGTAATTTTGACAACCTTTAAAGGGTTTAACTTTGATAAATAAATATAACCTTTAACTTTTGGCTATCTTGGTGTTGTTCACTTTGTGTATATTTACCTTTCAATTGTAATTGTACAACTTTTTAGATTTACAAGTCATTAGTGAAGGTATAAAAATCAGTTTAAGTCAAAAGTTTAGGATATGATCAAGGATCAAATATCCTATAATCGAAAAGTTTAAAAAGTGAGATAATTTTAGGATCATATACATGTTGTCAAAGAATAAGGGTAACATTGATAAATCAAGAATAAAGTTAGAGAAACTAGGGATCATACCAGAGAATCCAAGTTAGGATCCTATATGCTTAATGTATACAATTGTAACAATTATAAGACAAACCCTTGTAGAAAGTTAGGATCCAGGATCCTTAACTGTTTAACTTTGGAATCCTGAAATAAGACATAACTTGGGACTAAGCCAATCTGTAAAAGAAAGAGTTAGTATCTGGGGACAAACCCAAAAATCTGGGGACAAGCCTAATAAACTGGGGACAAGCCCAAAAAACTGGGGACGAGCCCAAAGGAACTTGTGTAAACTGGAGTATGGCCCATACTGGCGACTATCCAAACTTAGTGACATGAATATGCCAAAACCTTAGCTAACGTGAAAATGTTAGAAACCTTAGGAATGGATGTATGGTACGTCTACCATTATACTTAGGATCCTAAATACAGCCAGTACAATAAAATTGTCAGCCCCTAAAGCGGGTACTGGTCCCATTGCCTTTAACTGCACCAGGATAATCATGCGCTACTAGAGAAGGTGTAAGAACCTGATTCGTAGGAGGTAATAGATACCTTGAACTGGGGACAAGCCCAAAAACTAGGGATAAACCTATAAAACTGGGGACAAGCCCATAAAACTTAGGAGACTTCTGTGGATACTTGATCCTTTGTCAAAGATGCACCCACTTCTGCAAAACTCATAACTTAGTGAAAAAGGATAAAGGATCCTGGATCCTTCTCCTTGTAATCAAATAAATTAGAGGATTAGATAAATTAGAATCAAATCATTACCAGAATGAGGATCATATATCCACTAAGGATCCTTTATGTATACCAGATATGAGGATGACTAAGGGTCCTAGATCCTTCTTACATGAAGTATCTCTTCAAATGGACAACATTCCAAGCTCTTGGTAACAAATCACCTTCCATTGTTAACAAACAGTATGCCCCCTTTCCTGCCTCAGCTTCGATAAGATAGGGACCTTCCCACTTTGGAGCTAACTTGCCATCAGCAGGATTTGTGGTATTTTGGAATGCTTTTCTCAACACCATGTCACCAACTTGAAACTTTCCGATCCTGACATTCTTGTTATAAGCTCCAGCCATCCTTTGTTGATAGCTAGCCAATCTCATTCTTGCTAAATCCCTGAGTTCTTCTATGGTATCCAAATCTTGAACCAAGTTTTCAGCATTTCCTTCAGGATCACAGATGCTTGTTTTAGCAGTAGGAACCACCATCTCTGTAGGGATCACTGATTCAGCTCCAAACACTAAAGAAAATGGAGTCTGACCAGTAGCATTCTTGGGAGTTGTTCTATCAGCCCATAACACATAAGGTAGCTCTTCTGCCCATTTTCCTTTCTTGGATCCAAGCTTCTTCTTCAAGTTGTTGATGATGATTTTGTTGGATGATTCTGCTTGACCATTAGCTTGTGGGTGGACTGGTGTTGATGTTATCATCTTAATCCCCCAACTGTCACAAAAGTTAGTAGTTCTAATCCCAATAAATTGGGATCCATTATCACAAACAATTTCAGAAGGAATACCAAATCTGGTAATAATGTTTCTTTTAATAAAGGATATCACTTCTTTTTCTCTGACTTGAGCAAATGCTTCAGCTTCTATCCATTTGGAAAAGTAATCAGTCATGGCAAGCATAAACACTTTTCCTCCTGGTGCTTTTGGAAGTTTGCCAACTATATCCATTCCCCATCTCATGAATGGCCAAGAAGAGGATATAGGATGTAGGAGCTCTGCTGGTTGATGAAGGATATTGCTATGTCTTTGACAAGCATCACATTTCTTGGCATAATCCACAGCATCCTTCTTCATAGTAGGCCAATAATATCCTGTCCTAAGGATCCTTGAGAACAGTGCTCTGCCACCAGTTTGGTTTCCACAATCTCCTTCATGAAAATCCTTCAGGACTTCTTGGATTTCTGGATCCTCAATGCACCTTAGATATGGACCTGCAAGAGATCGTTTATATAACATGTTATTTAGTATTGTAAACTGAGATACCTTGACTTTGAAAGCTCTAGGATTTTCTCCTGTAGGAATCTCTCCATGTTGTATATATCTCATGATTAGAAGTATCCAAGATCCTGAATGTGATTGTGCACCATCACTAGGTATGATTGCAGAATCCTCTACTACTTCCATAGTTGTATGATCCTCAATAGCAGGAGCCAAGATGTGGATGATGGGAATTTTAATACCCTCTGGAATCTTCAATGATGATCCAAGGTTGGCTAATGCATCAGCTTCTGCATTTTCTTCCCTGGGTACCTGTGTCAAACTAAAAGAAGCAAAAGAATCTACCAATTTCTTGACTATCTCTAGATATTTGATTAGTCTGTCACCTTTAACAGCATAAGAACCATTAAAGTGGTTAGTAATTAACAATGAATCTACATGTACCTCAAGATACCTGATCCTCATATGCTTGGCAATTTGCAAACCAGCTATTAAGGCTTCATATTCAGCCTCATTGTTAGTAGTTTGAAACTTACAAGCAATTGAGTGGGGTATTATGTCCCCCTGTGGCGATTTTAGTAGTATGCCTAGTCCGGTTCCTTTGACATTTGAAGCTCCATCTGTGAAGAGTATCCAAGGATCCTTAGTCTCTTCAAGCAGTTGAACTTCCAATTTAGCTTCCCTTTGTAGATCACTACTGAAATCAGCCACAAAGTCAGCCAAGGCCTGAGATTTAATGGCAGTTCTTGGTTCATATCTGATATCATAAGCACTAAGCTTGACTGCCCATTTTGCCATTCTTCCTGACATTTCAGGTTTCCTGAGAACATTCTTGATTGGAAAGTTAATTTTAACAATAATAGCATGAGTTTCAAAATAATTGCGTAGTTTAGTAGATGCCATGATTAAAGCAAGGATAAGTTTTTCTAAATGAGAATACCTGGATTCAGCATCAAGCAAACTTTTACTTACATAATATACAGGATGTTGTGTACCTTCATGATCCTTAACAACAACTGCACTTATTGCCTTAGAAGAGACTGCCAAATATAAGGATAATATATCCCCTTTTTCTGGTTTCATTAAGCTGGGGCTGAGAATAGGTAATCCTTAAGGGCCTTGAGAGCATTCTCATGCTTTTCTGTCCACTCAAATTTCTTGTTCTTTCTCAGAATGTCATAGAATTCCTTGAATTTCTCTGATGACTTTGAGATGAACCTGTTCAAGGCTGCGATCCTTCCTGTCAATCTTTACACATCCTTGGCATTGGCAGGAGACTTAATATTCACAATCGCCTTGATTTGCTCTGGACTTGCCTCTATGCCTCTTTTTGTCACCATGTAGCCTAGAAACTTGCCAACCTTTACACCAAAGTGGCACTTGGAAGGATTCAATTTCATATTGTATCTATCAAGGATATCAAATGCTTCCTCCAAATCCCTAAGGTGATCCTCAGCTTTCTTGGACTTAACCACCATGTCATCAATATAGACTTCCATTGTGTGTCCAATTTGTTCTTTAAACATCATATTAATTAGCCTTTGGTAGGTAGCACCTGCATTTCTTAGTCCAAATGGCATAGAAAAATAACAATAGATACCAGTAGGGGTCATAAAGGCTGTGTCCTCTTGATCAGATGGTTCCATCTGAATTTATTGGAATCCAGATGAAGCATCCATGAAATTCAACAACTCATGACCCGCGGTAGCATCCACCATGGAGTCAATGTGGGGTAATGGGAAAGGATCCTTGGGACATGCCTTGTTTAAATCAGTGAAATCGACACATACCCTCCACTTTCCATTTTTCTTTTGAACAATAACCACATTGGCTAACCATCTTGGATACTTAACCTCTCTAATCATACCTGCTCTGAGCAGTTTATCTACCTCCTCATGGATGATGGCAAAACCGAAAGTCAAAGGGTAGTCAAACTGTTTGACTTTCAGCTTATAATTGCTGAAATGAAAGAACAAGACATGAAAGAACACTTACAAGTGCTCTTAGGCTGGAAAAATGACTAGAAAAACTCAGGTAAGAGGCCTCCAACAAAGTGGTAGCCTCTACTTAGAGTTGTAGAGAAGAAGAATGAGGAATGAGCAAGAAATGAAGCAATGGAACTTGCTATTTATAGTTGTAGGAATGCCAAAAGATCTTGACATGTGGCATGTGTGTTCTCCAAGGAATTAAAAGATCTTAACAAGTTTTGAAATCTGATTACATGCTTGGAAAACACTTAAACTTGGTGATCAAGACTTGAAAACAATCAACAAAACCAAGTGCAGCAAGCTGTGTTTCAAAAACCATGTTTCTGCCTAGATATAGGCGTCGTGTCGCGTGACCTTAAGAGCCATAGGCTGTCGCGCCCCGTGAGGGCTGCTGTCCATAATTTTCAAAATTGGTAGAACATGCCCCTGCAGCTCAAATCTTGATTTTTAACGCGTTTAACCCCCCGTTAACCCATTTTCCAGGCTCTACAAGGATGTTAAAGCACAGGGGACTTGGAATATGCTCATAAATATCATGGATGTCGGTTCATTTGGTCGTACGATCGCGTTTTTCGGTTAATTACGACGAAACTCGAACGAACGCGAAAACGATCCAAATTAAGCGACGAATGGTATTTTTGCATTCCTATCACTAAAATAAAATATTCTAGTGATTAAAATAATTTTTGGATGTCCGGATGTGGTCAGAACGCAAGATATGCACGCATATGCACACTTTCGCAGTTTTGACGCTTTTAGTCCCTATGATCAAATAAGCGTATTTTCGCATACCGAACCCCTCAAAACTTATTTCTAAGCTATGTTAAGGGTATTTAGGGTATTTTTAGCTTATGATCTTGTTCTGGAGAGTACGTTGCTATACGAATTGCCAGACTTTTGCAGTTTGTCGCAAATGGTCCCTTTGATCGAATAAACTTGTTTTTGTCATACCAAACCCTTCAAAACTTATTTCTAAGTTATGTAAAGGTTATTTAAGGTATGTTAAGCTTATGTCATTGTTCTGGAGTGTTTGTCGTGTTAAATTGATTACGTTTACGTAACAGTTTGCGTATAACGTTCTAGAAAGTGTTTAAGAGCTCGAAATCGAACAAGAATTAATATGTATAAATGTCACATGTAATTGTACAAATCCCAAGAATGAAACACAAGATTTCATTGAATTTGTATTTGTATGATGGTCGTAGAGGCCCAAATGTCACATTGTTCGACCCATTCGACTACAACTAGTTGAACCTTCATTTCATAATTTCCTTTCTATGAAATATTGAAGTTTTAGTCATAATCAATCTAAGTTTTTGACTATAGAACTGCATTTCCTATTCTCGGACAATGCATTTTATGACTTTCCACCCATAACCGGGTATAATTTCCGAGCCATTTAGTATGAAACCTTTCCGGTTTGCATCAAGACTCACAATTGACCCATTCGGTCTTTTTAACGATATTCATCGCTTTTACACAACCAAAATATCATAACTTTAGTTGTTTTGACCCGTTTGGTTTTACTAGCGAAATCCATCGCTTTTTATCTACCAAACATTCGTTATTCGAGTCATCTTGACCCGTTAAACATTATAGTGGAATCCACCACTTCTACGTTTTTAATTATCGCTATACTCTAGTTATTTCGGTCGGTTAATACATACGGAATCCTTCGCTTTAGTAATAACCAAACTTCATATCAATTTAATTATTATTCAAGTAACTAAACGTAAGATACTAATGAAATTTTATGAAGCGCATAGCTACGTGCCTTTAAAGCTTTCCTTTCAACCGATTATCCGTTCCTCCTCGATTACTTGACGATCCACCCAAATTGCCTATAGAATCCAATTCGATCATATCCCTTAGAATTCATAATTCATGATTGATCCCTCAATGCTTCTAACTAGTCAAATAAGTGATTCTTTCATATATCTCACTTATTTCAAGTTCATTCAAGCATTTTATCAAACATCTTGTGTGCGAAATTAGTATTCTAACACTTTCATCTTCATGATTAATAATTTTAACCATGTTAAATCATGATATTCCAAATCATGTATCAAGAATACCATAACAACATTTAAACTTGCATCATATCTTCAAGTAATGCTAAATCATCATTATGATTCAAGTGTTCTTCATCTAGTTCACAAAACCCATATAACATATCTATGATAAATCATCAATTCAATAATTTATAAAGCAAAATCATTAAATTCTTATCTAGGACTTATTCCAGACTTGTAATCACATCAATTATGCCATAGCATCATCTTTGATTCAAGAATTTCAATTATAAGAATTCATAACCCATTAAAGTTTCACCAAAAATCAAAATTGAGCAAACCTTTTGATCTCCTAAGGTTTGTGATCAAGATTTTAGCTTAGGATTGATTCCTAATCGAATTCCTTCTTGAGTTTAGATAGAATTTGATGAAGTTAGGGTTTTGAACAAGACTCTGTGTTTCCCATGTGGCTTGATCGAATACAGAACACACACAAGGTGTGTGTTTTGTAGTTATCTTATGTTTAAAAATATAACTCTCAAGTATGTCCATATTTGGTCCCTTTAGTTGTAAGATTTATAAAATAGGTTAAAATCTCTTGATTCATTACCCTTTTTACAACATAATTTAACTAGGTTAAATACCTCTAGTTTTCTTTTCACTAATTTATTATCCTTACAAATAATTATACATGTATATACACATATATACAGTTTAATATTTTAGGGTGTTACATAGCCTTTGAAGAATAAAATCAGGGTTCAATCCCTAATAATGAGTAGATTAGCTCTAAGTTTGTGTAATTTAGGAATACGTTATTGTAACATCCGTTCAAAATTGTTTTTGCTAACTTTTGAATAACAATAAGAGCATTCACATCCCATCTACCAACTCCTCCATCTTTAAAATTCTAAAAAATCGAAAAAAAACTCACCATATCACATCCACCACTTCTCTACACCACCCCTGTATTAATCACCACACTAGTTTTTTAAACATAAAAAAAACTATTATGAGTATATAAAATCAAGAAATATAATAAAATAAGTGTTTGTACTAAGATAAGAATAAAAATAGGGGATGAGATGCTAGAAATTTTTTAAAATGAGAGTTAATTTTTTTAAAGTATAACTAGGTTAGAACCCCGTGTATTACACGGGTTGAATAAAAATAATTTATTTATGAATTAATAAAAAGTTATATTTAAAAAAAACATGTGTATTACAAAGATGAATAAATATAATGTAATCGGTTAAAACGTACAACCATCAAGATATAAACTTAAAAATCGGACTTTGATATATTATTTACTTATTGTAACATTTTACTTTTTTTTATTTATTATTAGGTTAAACTGTTAAATAAATTTGAAAACCAAACGTCAAGTCAATTAAGAACGTCTAACTCTACTTTTATATATGTTTGATATGAAATATCAAGTTAATTAAGAGCGTCCAACTCTAGTTTTATATATGTTATTATACATATTATTTTGTTATATGTGATTATTTATGTATTTTATTGTTACTTGTAATTTTAATTTAAAAAAAAGATTATTTATGTTTATTTTGTTATTACTTAAATCTCTAATCTTCAAATCTAATTTATAATAAATAGTTTCAATTAATGTGATACTCTTCTACTCACAATTTTATGTAAATTTTATTTTAAAATACCTTTACTAAACTTTCTCACAAAATAAATAGAATATTTTGTTTTCTTTTACGTACCAAAATTTGACAGAAAATGAAATTCAATAAATCAAATTATTTTGATATAAATATTAGCTTTAATAAAATAAATAAATCATTTGCATAATATTTTAAAATATTATATTATCTCCTATACAAATTGTTTAAATTTATATTAAATTTAATTTTATAATAATCTTTTAATTGATATTAATGATCTATAAAAACAGATGCATTCAATGAATGACATGTGTCCTCTTATTGGTTTTTTTTATTATATAGTATAGATGTTTGGTTAAATTATAGGGTAGAAAATGATGAAGGGGATGTGAATTCTTCAAGTTTTTTAAACGAATATGTTATAATAAACAAAAAATTATAAAAATAACAAATTATGTAAACTCCATATTTCTAGCATTTTTAAACAACAATTTTTAGATTTTTTAGATAAATTCACACATGCATTCTACAAAATTTAAACTTATAATGTAACACCCCAACCCGGAAGGGCTGACGTGTCACAATAACAGTATCATAAACAAAAGTCATAATTCCATTTATTTATTTGACAAGGATACAACCACACGACAACTAAACTTAAGGTTAATATACAAGTGGACACATTTGATTTGATTATCTAACATCTTCAGATTTGTTCCTAAGCTTTATTCTTCTCTCTTTTCCCCGCCCAAAATAACCTGCGTACCTGTATATACAAAAATTTACGGAATGAGCCGAATGCTCAGTACGGAATAATAGGCTCAAATAACAATTAACGCTTATATGAAATGTTATCCGAATAGAACTTTATACGAAAATGATATGATGCAAGAACAAAATTTCAGAATTTTATCTTACGGATGTACCCATGAGCAAACTTAAAACGTGACAATATACAGGTAGCTACTCCTGCATAATTATCACATGAGATGGCGAGTTGGCATACCCTCTATCCATCTCTTTAACTTAAATCCTAGGATCGATCCATACGCCTCCTAATAGCCTTATGTACCACACTTGTACTTAAGAGACGCCGTGAACTGATCTCTCCGTCACGGGTGGAGCACATGATGTTGATGCCGCAACAACATGCTCGTGGGACACTCCACGAGAAGCGATACTCAGGGTAACAGAGTACAAATAGTCTTATTTACATAACTTATTAAAATGCTTTTCATAACAAAACGTAACTTATGTTGGAACATGCGATAATGAGTACAACTTAACAGAAAACTATCGCGTGACATGAAAGCTAAATTCAAAGTTTAGAATAGGAATTCAACGGACTGTCAAATGAATCGATAATCAAAGACGTGAGGAGTGTACTAATTTAATGGGTTTATAACAATTTGACTATGAAGCAATAAGGAATGGGGTAAGGATCCGTACCTTAAAAATTCCAAAGTGAAGCTACCTTGTGATAATATTTCAGATTTATATGGGCAGAGTTTAGACTACTGATTAGTCTTTTAACCTAATTTAAATAACATGCACACAACTAGGTTAGTAACTTAATACAGCAGTTACGATAACTCACGAGATCAACCCTCACAACGAATGACAAAGTGCTATGCTTAAACATCCATCGGATTCACAACGAAGGACAGAGTATTCCCCGAATTCGGGTGGCACTCAACATCCGGTCGGAATCACGACTAATGACAAAGCATCACCCTAGTGTGGGCAGCACTTAAACATCCATTGAGTACATTGATCGATCGGACAATGAATCGTAATAGCGATTGAGTTAATACCCTGATTGCAGCAGCGTTTCGTGATCGTGTGTGTGTTAATTATAGTGAACAGACGATAACTCGACATATAATACGAATTCTTTCGTCGTTTCAGCGCCCAGATTCAAGTGCCAATGTCCTCTATTTATAGCTGAATTTTGCCCTTGCTTACGGACCGTAACAAATAATACTTACGGTCCGTAAGGGTCATGAACTCCGTATAGGGTGGCCACGTGTGGGACTAGCCTAGCTGAATCGACAGTTTTTAAAATTTCAACTTCGTCCGCAAGTTTATTAAGATAATCATCCAGTAGGGAATACCCCCCCTGAGTTTTAGGGGCCCTAATCCTGATTCTGAAATTTCTGAAAATTCTAGGGTTTGTACAGAATTACTTGGGTGTCTTAATTAGGGTTTTCTAGTGGGTAATTTATAAATTATTATTATTCTTCTTATTTCTAGAATAATGATTTTAAATTTTTGGTCATTACAACTATTACCCCCTTAAAAGAAATTTCGTCCTCGAAATTTTTCAATTAAGAATATAACCTATCGCATAAGTAACAGAAACGGAACTTCCATAGCAGAGTTATTAACTTATATAACCAGAATCTCCTAAACACACATGTGTATCTGAAATTCATAACTAAGGTCATGACTATACTTGTCAATTACCTTATATATGTGCCCTAATGGTCCTCCTATAACGTATCTTAATAAAATATCTTACCGTACGAAAAGTCAATGGATACTCACAGATACTAGAGTGACTATTGGTACTGATATTTCCTACATAGATATGCTTAATCATAGCTAAGATATATTCACATAAGGTAAAGCATAAATGACCGTAAACAGAAACAAATGAACATATATCAAAGAGCAAGATTTACCGTTACTCGACTAAAATTCTATTACTAGGATAGATTAGGGTATAGAGAGCGAACTGATTCTTCAGATTCCCATGTTGCTTCGTGTTCAGAGTGATTTTTCCAGAGGATTTTAACAAATGGAATTACTTTCCTACGTAAAACCCTTTCTTGTCGATCTACAATGGCTTCTGGCTCCTCTTCGTAGGACAAATCCTCGTGAATTGTAAGTAACGGATAACTAATGACATGAAGTGGATGATAATTATATCCTCTTAACGAGGAGACATGAAAAACGTTATGAACGTGAGAGAGTTGAGGCGGTAAAGCTAGTCGATATGATACTTCTCCAATTCTTTCAAGGATTTCAAACGGACCTATGAAACGAGGACTAAGCTTCCCTTTAATTCCAAATCTACGAATGCCACTCCAAGGTGATACCTTTAAGAAAACGTGGTCGCCAATTTTAAATTCGAGTGGTCGTCTATCTTAATCTGCATAGCTCTTTTGTCTGCTCTGAGCTTCTTTCAGTTTTTCTCGGGCCATAGTGACTTTTTCATTTGTAATCTGAACTAGTTCTGGCCCTTCAATAATCTTTTCTCCAACTTCATCCCAGCATATCGGTGCGCGACATTTCCGACCGTACAAAAGCTCAAAAGGTGCCATGCCAATACTTGCTTGCTAACTATTGTTGTAAGCGAACTCAACAAGGCATAGATATTCATCCTAGTTTCCAGACCATTCAAGTGCACATGCTCGGAGCATGTCTTCCAAGGTCTGAATCGTGCGTTCCGACTGCCCATCTGTTTGTGGATGGAAGGCCGTACTAAACTTCAGTCGTGTACCCCAAGCTGCCTGAAAACCTTTCCAAAATCGTGAGGTGAAACGTGGGTCTCTATCAGAAACAATGGATGATGGTGTGCCATGGAGTCGAATAATTTCTTGAAGAAATATTTCGGATAACTTATTAACCGAAAATCCTTGCTGAATCGGTAGAAAATGTGCTGACTTCGACAATCTATCGACAACAACCCATACAACATCATTTTTCTTGAAAGTCTTAGGCAAACCGGTAACAAAATCCATTGTGATCTCATCCCACTTCCATATGGGAATATCCAATGGCTGCAACAGACCGCTTGCTCGTTTGTGTTCAATTTTCACTTGTTGGCAAGTGAGGCATTTACTTACGTATCGAGCAACGTCTTCCTTCATGCCATTCCACCAGAAGTTCTGTCTTAAGTCTCGATACATCTTGGTAGATCCTGGGTGAATTGAAAATGGTGAGCTGTGAGCTTCGGCTAACAATGACTCACGAAGGCTGGAGTCATCGGGTACACAAAGTCTTTTGCCGCACCAAATCACCCCATGATGGTCTATACGAAATTCAGATTCCTTACCCACCTCAAGATTTTGCACAATTGCCCAAAGTTCTCCATCTTGCTTTTGTGCATCTTTGATCCGTGATATGAGGTCGGGTTCAATCTGCATTCTAGCTAGATATCCATCAGATTTACTAACCTGAAGCCAAATGTTCATCCTTTCGAGATCCCTCCTAATACGAGGCTGAATTTGTAAGCAAGATATAGTCCCGGAATTCTTTCGGCTCAATGCGTCAGCTACAACATTGGCTTTACCTGGATGGTATTGAATATTTGCGTCGTAATCTTTTAAAAGTTCTAACCACCTTCTTTGCCTCATATTTAGCTCCTTCTGCGTAAATATGTACTTGAGGCTCTTGTGATCAGTAAAGATGTCACAACTCTCACCATACAGATAGTGTCGCCAAATCTTAAGTGCAAAGACGACTGCGGCTAGTTCTAAATCATGTGTAGGGTAGTTAACTTCATAAGGCTTCAACTGACGGGAGGCATAGGCGATAACCTTCCCATGTTGCATTAGTACACAACCTAATCCTTTCTTTGAGGCATCACTATAGACTTGGTAACCTCCTGATCCAGAAGGGAGAGCGAGTATCGGAGAGGATACGAGTCGTTTCTTCAATTCTTCAAAGCTTTTCTCTTGTTCCTCATTCCATGAATACTTCACCCCTTTCCTTAGGAGTTTTGTGAGTGGTAAAGCAATTACCGAGAATCTTTCAACAAATCTTCGGTAATAGCCAGCAAGACCCAAGAAACTTCGTATTTCGGTAACAGAAGTGGGTCTTGGCCATTTTGTAATAGCTTCAACCTTTGTTGGGTCTACCATAATTCCCTCTGCTGATATGACATGACCTAGAAATGCCACTTGGCTAAGCCAAAAGTCACATTTGGAAAACTTCGCGTACAATTTCTCCTGCCGCAAGGTTCCAAGTACTGCATGTAGATGTGCTTCATGATCTTCGTGACTCTTAGAATACACTAGAATGTCATCGATAAAGACAATAACGAATTTGTCTAGGAATTTGTGAAATACGCGATTCATCAAATCCATGAAGACTGCGGGTGCATTAGTTAGCCCAAAGGGCATAACCAAGAATTCGTAATGACCATAATGAGTACGAAAGGCGGTCTTGGGAACATCATCATTCTTGATCTTTAGCTGATGGTACCCAGACCTCAGGTCGATTTTTGAGAAAAACTGAGCCCCCTGAAGTTGATCAAAGAGATCATCAATGCGAGGCAGAGGATACTGATTACGAATAGTAATCTTGTTCAGCTCTCGGTAGTCAATACATAGACGCATACTACCGTCTTTCTTCTTCACAAATAAGACCGGAGCACCCCAAGGTGAAACACTAGGTCTTATGAATCCTAGATCTAATAATTCTTGCAATTATTCCTTCAACTCCTTCAGTTCCATTGGAGCCATACGGTATGGAGCTTTAGAAATAGGTTCGGCACCAGGGATCAAGTCGATGGTGAATTCTACCTGACGGTCGGGTGGTAATCCTGGTAGTTCATTCGGAAATACATCAGGATATTCACTAACAACGGAGTGGCTATCGATACTCTTAACACTAGCAGAAGTATCCTTAATCGATGCTAGGAATCCCTCACAGCCGTTTGATATGAATTTTCGAGCCTTGAGTGCAGAGATAATTTTAAGAGATTTATGAGCTTGAGTTCCCTGATATATAATATCAGGATGATGAAGATCACCGAAAATAACACGGCGGAAATGACAATCTATAGTTACGCGATGTCGAGACAACCAATCTATTCCTAGAATAACATCAAAGTCACACATATGTATTGGAAATAGGTCTGCCTTACACACAATAGATTCAATACGGATCGGACAATCTTTATATACGTAAGTGATTACGGATGAATTTTCCATGGGAGTGGAAATGGTTAAATTATAATTTAAGAGAGTTGGTCTTATCGGAAGGTATTTGGTAAACGAATGGGATACTAAAGAATGAGTCGCTCCTGTATCGAATAACACATAGATACTATGTTTACCAAGCTGAAGGGTTCCCGACACAGTACCTGGGGCATTAGCAGCGTCAGTAGCAGAAAGTGCGAAAACTCTTCCTCCAACATTGAGTTGGTTATTCTTTTTATTGTCTTTCTTAGGACACTCCTTGATCATGTGTCCAGTTTGGCCACATCTAAAGCATGCTCCTGTACCTCGGTGACATACGCCCTGATGTCTCTTACCACAAGTATTACATAAAGGATATGTAATTTGATTCGGATTTTGTTTTTGGAATTTAGCGATCCATATGTCTATACTATAGGTAGTATGGTTCGTGGTATTTTCACGAGTTTCTCCACCAGAGATTGGATTCGTGTTATTACGTTCTGGATGCCGAGTTTGTTGAATAATGGCCTCAGCTGTTTGAGCAACAAGGTTTGGAAGCAACCCGGCAACAGCCTGGTTGATAGCATTAATTACGTTTGGGTCAACTGGAGTCTCATTCGAAGAAGTGTTGTTACGCACATGGTTAGTACGAGTACTCCTACGTAGCGGACGACGAGGAGGCATATCTATACGAATAAACATAGGAATTAAACCAAATAAGAGACCAAGTTGAATCCTATCATAGATATCTACCCATTCCTCACAGGTTTTTATTACTATCTTCAAGTTTTCTACAGGAAAGAGCCTTTGCTCTGATACCATAGCTGTAACACCCCAACCCGGAAGGGCTGACGTGTCACAATAACAGTATCATAAACAAAAGTCATAATTCCATTTATTTATTTGACAAGGATACAACCACACGACAACTAAACTTAAGGTTAATATACAAGTGGACACATTTGATTTGATTATCTAACATCTTCAGATTTATTCCTAAGCTTTATTCTTCTCTCTTTTCCCCGCCCAAAATAACCTGCGTACCTGTATATACAAAAATTTACGGAATGAGCCGAATGCTCAGTACGGAATAATAGGCTCAAATAACAATTAACGCTTATATGAAATGTTATCCGAATAGAACTTTATACGAAAATGATATGATGCAAGAACAAAATTTCAGAATTTTATCTTACGGATGTACCCATGAGCAAACTTAAAACGTGACAATATACAGGTAGCTACTCCTGCATAATTATCACATGAGATGGCGAGTTGGCATACCCTCTATCCATCTCTTTAACTTAAATCCTAGGATCGATCCATACGCCTCCTAATAGCCTTATGTACCACACTTGTACTTAAGAGACGCCGTGAACTGATCTCTCCGTCACGGGTGGAGCACATGATGTTGATGCCGCAACAACATGCTCGTGGGACACTCCACGAGAAGCGATACTCAGGGTAACAGAGTACAAATAGTCTTATTTACATAACTTATTAAAATGCTTTTCATAACAAAACGTAACTTATGTTGGAACATGCGATAATGAGTACAACTTAACAGAAAACTATCGCATGACATGAAAGCTAAATTCAAAGTTTAGAATAGGAATTCAACGGACTGTCAAATGAATCGATAATCAAAGACGTGAGGAGTGTACTAATTTAATGGGTTTATAACAATTTGACTATGAAGCAATAAGGAATGGGGTAAGGATCCGTACCTTAAAAATTCCAAAGTGAAGCTACCTTGTGATAATATTTCAGATTTATATGGGCAGAGTTTAGACTACTGATTAATCTTTTAACCTAATTTAAATAACATGCACACAACTAGGTTAGTAACTTAATACAGCAGTTACGATAACTCACGAGATCAACCCTCACAACGAATGACAAAGTGCTATGCTTAAACATCCATCGAATTCACAACGAAGGACAGAGTATTCCCCGAATTCGGGTGGCACTCAACATCCGGTCGGAATCACGACTAATGACAAAGCATCACCCTAGTGTGGGCAGCACTTAAACATCCATTGAGTACATTGATCGATCGGACAATGAATCGTAATAGCGATTGAGTTAATACCCTGATTGCAGCAGCGTTTCGTGATCGTGTGTGTGTTAATTATAGTGAACAGACGATAACTCGACGTATAATACGAATTCTTTCGTCGTTTCAGCGCCCAGATTCAAGTGCCAATGTCCTCTATTTATAGCTGAATTTTGCCCTTGCTTACGGACCGTAACAAATAATACTTACGGTCCGTAAGGGTCATGAACTCCGTATAGGGTGGCCACGTGTGGGACTAGCCTAGCTGAATCGACAGTTTTTAAAATTTCAACTTCGTCCGCAAGTTTATTAAGATAATCATCCAGTAGGGAATACCCCCCCTGAGTTTTAGGGGCCCTAATCCTGATTCTGAAATTTCTGAAAATTCTAGGGTTTGTACAGAATTACTTGGGTGTCTTAATTAGGGTTTTCTAGTGGGTAATTTATAAATTATTATTATTCTTTTTATTTCTAGAATAATGATTTTAAATTTTTGGTCATTACATATAACCCTTTAATTGTAGAGTACACGACTTATTGTGGTAGATTTCTATCCAAGTTACAAAACTTTTAAAACAATATAAGATAACATGAGACTGTTATAAATAGAGAAACTGATGAATGATGATGATATATATCTTTTTAAACCAAACAAACTTAGAAATATTTATAATTTGTGTTACCCAATCATTTATTCAATTCCGAGGGATTCATTAATGAGGGACTACAAACATAGCCTTTACCAACAGACTTCCGATGGGTTCCTTATATAACTACTGATTTTAGGTTGAAAATTTACACTAGCTGTGTTAAAATTAAAAAAAAAAACCTAATTATAATTTGAAAACAATTCATCCATAGTAATCTTGTCATAACTGAGAAGAGAAATATATAGATCGAATAGATTGACACACAAAACTCTTAATTAAATTCCTTATGATCTTCATACCTTAGAGAGTCGACCGTACAACCAAACCAATTAACTTTGTGTTATCCAATCATCTATTCAATTCTGATCCGTCTCCAAATCATAAATTATTGGTTGTCAACGGTTTCGAAGCAGATCTGAATTGAACAGATAACTTGACAAGGAAAACTATTTTGATTTCTTGAGATGTCCAATCATCTATTCAATTCCGATCAGTCTCCAAACCATAAATCATTGTCTGTCAATGGTTTCAAGGCGGATCTGAATTGAACAGATAATTTGACAAGGAAAAGTATTTTGATTTTGTGAGATGTCCAATCATCTATTCAATTCCGATCAGTCTCCAAACCATAAATCATTGTTTGTCAACGGTTTCGAGGCGGATCTGAATTGAACAGATAACTTGACAAGGAAAAGTATTTTGATTTCTTGAGATGTCCAATCATCTATTCAATTCCGATCAGTCTCCAAACCATAAATCATTGGCTGTCAACGGTTTCGAGACGGATCTGAATTGAACAAATAACTTGACAAGGAAAAGTATTTTGATTTTGTGAGATGTCCAATCATCTATTCAATTCCGATCCGTCTCCAAACCATAAATCATTGGCTGTCAACTATTTCGAGGCGGATCTGAATTGAAATGATAATTTGACAAGGAAAGGTATTTTCTGTTTGTGAGATGCAAGAAGTTTGATACAGGAAACCATGAACCAAGAGTTTTGATATTTATAAGGGGAAATCGCATATTAAAAGGATAAGATATTGGGAGGCATTTTCTGACAGGTGGAGCGTGCATGATTTGGAGGTATTGGCACCCAAACTACGTCGTATGGCTATGGAGGAGCGTGCGTGGCTGCTTCAAAATTCAAACTAGATATTAAAATTCGGTAAAGTGAAAATATAAAAATAATAATCTGTTTTCTTATATGATGTACTAGCTTATAAACCCATGTATTACATGGGTTGAATTAGGGATGAGCTCGGTCCGGTTCGGTACCGAACCGGTACCGGTACCGAAAGAACCGGTACCGAAAATCCTCAAAAGTAGGTACCGGTACCGGTACCGAATATAAACGGTTCGGTACCGGTACCGGTTCGGTACCGGTATTTGAGGGTAAAAACGAACAAAATACCGGTACCGAACCGGTACCGTACCGGACCGGTACCGAACCGGTACCGAAAATGTCAAAAGTGGGTACCGAATCGGTACCGAAAAGGTACCCGGTTCGGTAAAATCGGTACCGGTACCGGTTCGGTACCGGTTCGGTACCGGTACCGGGTCCATTTTGCTCATCCCTAGGTTGAATGATGAAAAAAATGTAAATTATAAACTTGTATATAATCGTTATTAATGAAATGATTTATTAGATAAAATAGTAAAGAACTAAATAACAGTTATATTTTTTATATTCAAAATAATTTTCTAAATTTTCACTTCGCTATTGAGATACTACAATCCATCTTATTATATGACTTAAAAGAAGTAACACTAAAACAACGTATTAAAATAAAATCATACTACAAATAAAGTATATATGTTTGAAAAAATAGGACTGGAGTTTTTTAAACTGTGATTTTGAACGTCGGAAACAACCTCTTTAATTAATAGTTGACATTTAAATATTCAAATAAAAACTCGCATGAAAAATCGGAGTTCTTTAAGTTCTCACAACTCAATAGAGTAATAAAGTATAGATTTAAAAAAGTAGGACTAAAGTTTTTAACGTACAATTTTAAGTGTCTACAACAACCTTTTTAATTAGTGGTCAACATTTAATTGTTCAAACGAAAACTCGCTTGAAAAGTCAAAGTTCACTTAGTTCTCACAACTCAATGGAGTTTTCTCTTAATCCAAAGCATTGTGTTAAATATGGACTTTATTCAAATTTGTGCATATCAAACATGTCGTTATCAAATTTTACAACTATATCATACATAAGTAACATAACCATATCTGATTGATGTAAAATATAAAAAAACCCATGTAAAATGCATCTAACCCATATCCGGAATATGGAAACTTATTTGATACATTTATATTAGTTATAAATAAATATTAATTAATTTTAAAATTATATGTTTGATCTCTAACTATATTAATTAATATTATACTATATTATATTATTTGATACATTTATATTAGTTATAGATAATTATTAATTAAATTTGAATTTATACGTTTATCTCTAACTATTAATATATAATATTATTATTAAAAGTGAGAAGGCACCACATGGTGACAAGTGTACAAAAAGATTTTCATTTATTAGTATAGGAAGATTTTAGTAATTATATTCCATTATTCCTCTCTCCTGATGTAAAATTTGTATTTCTTATATACTAGTCTTTTCATAGAAGTTTCATTAATACACTGATTTGCCATTCTTATTTGGGGAAATGGATTTTAACACCCCTAATTAATCAATTTTGACCACTGTTACTCCCAACTTTCACTTTCACAACCACCACCCCAACTTAACACTTCGTGTGTTATGTCACTCCATCGTTAACTAGCCACTAACTTGGTGAGTTTTATTGTCCTACGTGTCAATTATAATCACATATGGCATGATGATGTGAAAATGGATCCCTTATAAGAATAGTTATGATTTCTATAAAATAAATAAATAAACAAATAATCCCATACAGTAATTTACAAAACTATTCCCACTCTTCAGCAATCCTATCAAGGCAAACATCCACCCTTTACCACCATCCTTACGGTGGCCTCCACCTCCATGACCATGGTTTTCGACATCAATCACAAAACACCAATGGATCGGCTCGTTTAACCCGACACCCACATCTAACCTTACCACCATTAACCATAAGTGCCTTACCGGCTTTAGCCGCCAGCGAAGTCATATCCTCCGCCATCAACCACCGTTTTAACCAACTTTCCGGTAGCTGAAAGTAGAGTTGACCAGGACGAAGCTCGTCCTCCCCTCTCATGGCGGTTATATATTTATCAAAGTCTATCTCATCGGCGTTGCATATAAATGAACGGCATCGGTTTGAACCAAAAAAGGAAAGTAGGAAGATCCGCATCGTCTCATGGCTACATAAGGGAGGTGAGGGCGGCGGAGGCGTAAGTGGAGGTGAGGGTGGTGGCGGCAGAAGTGGAGGGAAAAATTAAAAAAAGGGATTTCATGTAGCGAAGAGAAAGATAGAGATGGCGGCTGAGAATGGTTTAGGCTTAATTCAACTTTTGATGATTTTGTAAAACAGGCCCCTATAGTTTAGTGGTTGATTCAATGTGAAGCTTAAACCTTTTTTATCTTACATATCACCTTGCCATGTCAGCATGCCTAGGGGTGTTCATCGAATCGAATATCGAATTTTTGAATTATTCGAATAATTTTTATTTTTCCTTGAATTCGTATTCAATTCGAATTCGATTAAAACTTACCGAATTCGATTCGAATTCGTATTCGAATAAAAAACCCAATTCGTATTCGATTAAAAATTCGAATTCGAATCGAATTCGGATAAATTCGATTTAATTCAGATTCTTTAAAAACATATAAAACCTATCAAAATGAAACAAAATTTTAAAGCAGCCATAAAGCACGTTATCACATTAAAAAGTTCCAAATAAAATACCATAAGTCTAAAATTCAAAACGAGAAGTCGGGAATAACCACACCACATTAAAAGTTAATATTTATAGGGTTATAAATCTATTGATAGATTTGTTACTTAGGTTTTAGTTATGGGTCGTGTAGTGGGTTTGATAATGGGTAATTTTAATACTTGGAGACAAATTTGAAAATAATTTATAGTATAGCATAATAAAAGTTATATATGCATTATATATAAAATTAATAAATAAAAATGTATAATTTTTATTCGAATTTCGAATCGAATTTGAAATTATAAATTCGTATTCGATTTACTTGACTCGAATTGAATCGAATTCGAATTCGAATTCTTTTTAACGAAACGAATTCTTGATAATCGAATCGAATTTAAACGAATTTCGAATTTTTTGAATTCGAAACGAATTCTGAACACCCCTAAGCATGCCACATTGGATAAATTGGCCACATCAGCAAAAACACTAATCAAGTTAGTGGCTAGTTAACGACGGGGTGACATAACTGACGGGTGGTCCGTAGGACAACCCTTTATGATGTTAAAAGACAAGTTTATCCCTCATTTAATTGTGTAATTATCTTGAATTAGATAACTACGATTGCTTATGTTTCAGGTACATTCGGAGCTTAAAAGTGTGGAAATGAAGTTTCGGAATAGGCGCGGTTGGATTAGAGATTGAAAGATGGAGAATACATGAAGAAAATAATTTATTAGAATTGAAGAATTAAGAGGATAACATGATAGAGGACGAAATTACGAGAACGTAGGCGAAAACGGTGAAGAAAACGGAGTTGAAACGAAAAAGTTGTGCTGAAAACAAGTTTTCAACATTGCCAGCCGTAAGACAGGAGCTCCTGGCCGTAAGACTCACTGCTTGCCGTAAGCTACGGCTGGGAGGCGTAGCTTACGTCTCCGACTGATCCAAAAAGTGTAACTCCTCATTTAATGGCCAATTTGTGGGAATTTATGGGGACTTATCATTGCCAATCGGTTATGCTTCACTTGTGAACGAGTTTGGGGAGTTCTTTTGGGACTTTTTGGTGGGAAGAACACATTGGAATCATAAGTTAATTGTCTTTGATCTTGATGAACAATATTACTTTTGTTATGATGTTGCTTCAAGCCATGTGTGGCTAAACACTTTAAGATCATCCTAGATTGAAGGTTTGCTTGAGACACTTTGTATTTGATTTCCTAATTTCTAGAATAGCAATCCTTATCTTTATGGTTGGTTTGTTATGGTGTGTGATTGTTTGTTAGTAGCTTGTTAATTCTTATGTTAATCTAGTTTGAAACCATACGTTCTTGGTGCCGTTGGAAATCGAGATATCATGGATATAATTAGGATTGGGTAAGGGTTGATTGATCATCGGGTAACAACCTCACGTTCTAGGAATCTGAGTACTTAGTTCCCTTTCATCACTGCAAGTAATCACACATGAGCTATGTCTATGTAGTTCTTTCTAGTGGAATGATAATATGAATGTCGAAACAAACCGGAAATCTAGGACGGTCTTTTGTCTCTAATTTGCTTACAACCAAACTTTTCTCTTGCAATTTAATTAGTTAAATTTAGTTTTAAAATCACACAATCCAACTCTTGATTTTACTTTTCTTGCAATTAGTTTAATTTTAGGTAACTTAGATAAATCTTCAAATAACACACATTCCACAAACTCCCTGTGTTCGATACCCACTTACCGCTATCTATTTAGTAGTAATTGGATTAAATTTGATTGTGACCGCGACATCACGTCAAATTTTGGCGCCGTTGCCGGGGAGTAGTGCGCAATGTGTGTTATCTTGTGTATTAGTTAAAAAAAAAACCAAAAAGATTTCTTTTATGTTCATGATTTACACTTGGTAGTTGAGTTGTGTTGTGCAGGATGACAGGGCATTACACAAATTTCAGCTTATTTACGTGTAGATTGTGCGGGGGTCCATGACATCCATGTATTGGTTGCCACGAGGCTCACTACAGGAGGGCACATGGAAAACCGGTGTCTTATGTTTCACAGCTTCCACCTCCATCATACGTTGACGATTATGAATCAGAAATGGAGGATGACTATTATTCATATGGATACGATCGGGACGAGGAAGTTTATTATGAGGCAAGGATGGATGGTCTATGTTTTTGTTGCGGTCGCGATCACACTTATGATTATGATGTGTGCCCGGTGTATTCGGAAAACCCGAAGTATTGGAATAAAAAGATGATGGAAGCACGCATCTATAGACCGTATCAGGGATATCGACAATATCATCCCGAAGAATATTCTGAGCCCGAGGGTGTTTATGTTTATGAGACCGAGGAGGAAAAAGAGCTTGCTGTATTGGAAGTAACTTTGTCCAAACTCGAGCAATATTTAGCAACACCCAACCTGTCCGATGTAGACCGAATCAGCTGCTTAGTTTCTAAGTGTCATACTTTAAAATTGAAGATAGAGATAGAAGAACGCCTCTCACCATTACCTGACGATATTAGAGACTATTCTCACATGAAGGAGGAGGTTGTGGAGGATAATACCACACCAATGAGTCCTTTATCTGATGAAGAGTCACTTGTAGATCAGATGATGTGTGTAGATTATGAGGTAGAGCAGGCTGATGGGATGGATATGCGTACTGAACCTCTTCCCATATCAATGATTCAAATTAACAAGTGTGGGGAAGAGGGTTCGAGGAACAAGATGAGAAGGGTGAAACTACCAGACATTAAGGTATATGTCATGAAGTGGACTAGCAAAGCCCGCAGGAGCAGCTTTAACATGCCAAATATATTGAAAAATCTATGGAGATGGCATGTAAATTTCCGGGCATTTGTTAGAAATGTGTGCGGGTAAGTGTGCATTAAGACCACCATAACGCATATCAGGTATGGTCTGGCTGAAGACCTTTAAACTTAGCGCTCTCGGGAGGCAGCCCGAGGATGTAGAGTATTGTATTTGTGTTTTGTTTTGTTTTGTTTTGTTTTGCTTTGTTTGGTTTTGTTTTGTTTTGGTGTTGTGTTTGTGTGTTGGCAGGTTATTACGTTTCAACCCTCGCGGATGCAATGATTCAAGTGTGGGGATGTTTGGCAACATCCCTGTTGAGATATCGGCGAATCTAAGAGATGTTTTTGAACCGGTTCGATCACCGCAGCTGCATCACTACCAACACTGCTGATTTACTAATCAGGTCGTGTCTTGTTCTCATCTTGTGCCCCTTTGTATATATTCATGTTTAAGTTTTTGGTTGGGCGGTTGGGTGGTGTTTTGATGTGTTTAGTTTATGGGTTGTGAAGGAATTGGTGGTGTTTTTAATAATTAAAAAAAAAAAGAAATTTGGGATTTGAGAGTATTAGCGAAAGCTAATGTTTTTGGTTAGAAGCGATCTTTCCCTCAAAACCATACATTGGGACAATGTATCCCAAGTGTGGGGATGGGGGGGAATTTTTGAGAATTTTAAAAATTTTTGTGAAGCCAAGCGAAAATTGTCAAAATTTGAAAACTTGATATTATTCCACTTGACACACCGATACCCATTCCTAGTCATTTCTTGGTGAGTGTTTGAGCCACATATGATTATTATAGATATTTCTTTGTTTTGAGTGGCGGTGTGTGTATTGTGTTAATAGAACTTGTGTAGGAATTCTTGTTAAATCCTAGAGTTAGCATGCTTTTGAAAATGATAGGGGACTTTTAGGTAGCTTCGTCTAGATGTGTGAGAATGCGGGATTGGTGGGTTGGACCTCATACTTTACATATATGAGCTTGGTATTGTGAGGGGTGGGGGTTTGGTCTTTAGAAAGCCATATTTGAGCCTTAAACCATTCGGTTGCGACCCAAACCTACTTCCTCCAAAAATTTTACCTTTTGAGATGACCCGGTTTAGGAAATTTAGCATGTGGTGTTGATGTTCTTATATATATTGTTGAAGTTCGAAATGAGACAAAAAGAAAAAAAAAAGGAGAAAAAAGAAAAAAAAGAAAAAGAAAAAAAAATATGAGAAAGATATGAGAAAAATATAAAAAGAAGTGATTGGTTGCAATAGTAGTTGAGAATGTTGAAGAAGTTGTGTATATATTTGATGGTTGCTTTGTTTAGTGGTAGAAATAAAAACCGGGTCAAATCAATTAGCTCTTTCATATGTATTCTACCATTTTCCTACCTTGACACCTAGCCCCGTTACAACCCGCAAGTCCCTTTGATTCTAAAGCATGTTAGATATTTGTTAGGAGGAAACTTGATTTGTATACAAGCTTATTGTCGCACACACACACACAAGCATTGAGTGGTTTAGCATTATGCTAATAATTCTTGTAACCGAGAGACTTTTTTGTGAGGGATGTGTCTTGTGGTATGATTGAAAGTTAGTAAAAGGACGGCACATTTAGCTTGGTTTACATTGATCGCTTGTTTTGAAATTGATTTAATGAGTTGCTTGGGACAAGCAACGGTTAAGTGTGGGGATGTGACGGGTGGTCCGTAGGACAACCCTTTATGATGTTAAAAGACAAGTTTATCCCTCATTTAATTGTGTAATTATCTTGAATTAGATAACTACGATTGCTTATGTTTCAGGTACATTCGGAGCTTAAAAGTGTGGAAATGAAGTTTCAGAATAGGCGCGGTTGGATTAGAGATTGAAAGATGGAGAATACATGAAGAAAATAATTTATTAGAATTGAAGAATTAAGAGGATAGCATGATAGAGGACGAAATTACGAGAACGTAGGCGAAAACGGTGAAGAAAACGGAGTTGAAACGAAAAAGTTATGCTGAAAACAAGTTTTCAACATTGCCAGCCGTAAGACAGGAGCTCCTGGCCGTAAGACTCACTGCTTGCCGTAAGCTACGGCTGGGAGGCGTAGCTTACGTCTCCGACTGATCCAAAAAGTGTAACTCCTCATTTAATGGCCAATTTGTGGGAATTTATGGGGACTTATCATTGCCAATCGGTTATGCTTCACTTGTGAACGAGTTTGGGGAGTTCTTTTGGGACTTTTTGGTGGGAAGAACACATTGGAATCATAAGTTAATTGTCTTTGATCTTGATGAACAATATTACTTTTGTTATGATGTTGCTTCAAGCCATGTGTGGCTAAACACTTTAAGATCATCCTAGATTGAAGGTTTGCTTGAGACACTTTGTATTTGATTTCCTAATTTCTAGAATAGCAATCCTTATCTTTATGGTTGGTTTGTTATGGTGTGTGATTGTTTGTTAGTAGCTTGTTAATTCTTATGTTAATCTAGTTTGAAACCATACGTTCTTGGTGCCGTTGGCAATCGAGATATCATGGATATAATTAGGATTGGGTAAGCGTTGATTGATCATCGGGTAACAACCTCACGTTCTAGGAATCTGAGTACTTAGTTCCCTTTCATCACTGCAAGTAATCACACATGAGCTATGTCTATGTAGTTCTTTCTAGTGGAATGATAATATGAATGTCGAAACAAACCGGAAATCTAGGACGGTCTTTTGTCTCTAATTTGCTTACAACCAAACTTTTCTCTTGCAATTTAATTAGTTAAATTTAGTTTTAAAATCACACAATCCAACTCTTGATTTTACTTTTCTTGCAATTAGTTTAATTTTAGGTAACTTAGATAAATCTTCAAATAACACACATTCCACAAACTCCCTGTGTTCGATACCCACTTACCGCTATCTATTTAGTAGTAATTGGATTAAATTTGATTGTGACCGCGACATCACGTCAATAACACACGAAGTCTTAAGTTGGGGGGTGGTGGGAGCCAAAGTGAAAGGTGAGAGTGGCAGCAGCCAAAATTGATTAGTTTCGGGTGATAAAATTCATTTCCCTCGTTATTTAACTAGTAGAGTCCACGGCGCATTGTAGCGAGAGATTAGTGGATATTGGTTCAATTCATTACGATAGTACAATTTTTTACTATGATGATATTTGGTTCAAACAACTGAAACACAAAACCTAAAAATTAAAGTTATAATATACCTAAAAAATATTGACACATATTTACTGATGCCGATATTGTTCGGTTGGAATCGACGTGGTACTGATGTTGTTGGAACAGTATCTGTTTGGTACGTCATGGTACCGGTACGACACCAATGCTCGCCATAGCTTATGATATGAAAAAGATATTATATTGTGAATGCAACTCCTTTTTCCACTGAACTTTACACCGGAAATTGCAAAAATAAATACTGCTACCAAAGTTGTTCGGACGGTATCGATTCGATTCGTCACAATAAAGAACAAAAAAATCAATTATGTTTGACCCATTCAATGTTGAACAAAAATCTTATTAAAACATAGATAAAAATAACGTTATATTCAGAATTTATATAGTATTACATTATATTAGCAAAATAACGAAAAAGATAAATGACGTCAATTTAAAAAATACAACAATACCTAAATATGAGTAACATTTGATATCACGTCTATTTATGTTTCAATTAAAAAGAATAGACGTCATAACTTTATAAAAAGATAAAACAATTTATAAAAAGATAAAAATAATATGAAAGTTTGTGTTTTAATTTATAGAATAAAACAAAACCAAAATATGAGGAGGCTTTGACAACTAGCATAAGTCACTAGTGTATGTTTTATGTTTTACGTTAAATTGTACCGTTTGAACTTTTGTTATGTACAAACTCGTGTATTTTACTTTACTAAACCCATTTTCTATCTCTAAGCTAGAATGGGATGATAAAAAGAACTTCGGGTGTGAAAAGAAGATGTACATTCAACTGCAACATGCATTGACACATGATATGTTACATTTGCTGAAAAATAACAAAACATTTAACTTGTTATGGGAAGGTTTACACCAAAAGTATTATGGAAACCCAAATATCATTCAAAGAAAGAAAGCGTCAATCAAGAAAGAATTCAACATTTTTTCATGTTTAAAGAATGAGTCACTTCATCAGTTGATAGAAAGATATTGTCATCTTCTCACAGAACTTGATGAATATGGTATTGTTATTCCAAACTTAGAGAAAAATATCAAACTTGCTGGTGCTCAACGTAATTCGAATGGGGAAGTTTTCGAATCATGGTGAAAGGTCAATCAACCTAGAGAACGATGAGTACTAATGATTTCATTGGAAAGTTACAAGCTCAGGAATTGGAGCAACGCAAGAAGTTAAAGACGCAATCTCAATTTGTTCCTCAAGATACAAGTTTGTACAACAGATCAGGACGTTCGATACAAAGTTCTAAGATCCAAACCGCTTTCAATACAAACCTTGGAAGTGCCAACAACTATTCTTACATTCCAGTACCTAATGGATCGGGAGGGTTCAATTATTCTGCTATACCAATCAACCAAGGAGATAGCTTGAATAACAGTTCAGGAGGAAGTGCGTTTGTGGGTGGTATTTCAAGTGGTTCAAATGGGTCTACACTAGAGTTACCAAATTTTACGCATCTACAGCAGAGTCAACCGAGTCAACCTTAATTTTAGCAAAATCAAACCAGTTCAACTCAGAATTTGCAATGCAATGTCACAGTGAATCTTTCAAATCTAAAAAATTCCTCAATTCCAAATGCAAAAGAACATATGGCGTTTTTAACTGTAGTTCTTACATCATATGAATGTCATGTAGCTAGGAAAACTGGAAATTACAATATGGTCAAAGATGATTATGATCAGAATGATCCCGAGGAAATGGAGCTTATAGACATCATATGGTGCTTGGCTAGCATAACGAGGAAAGCTCAAAGATTCATGGATATTACAGGAAGGAAAGATCTGGTTGGAAACGATTTAAAGTTGGGTTTTCATAAGACAAAGGTTAAATGTTTTAATTATGGAGAAAAATTTCACTTCAAGCGAGAATGTAACAAACCAAAAGCTAAGGAAAATCAAAATCCGTTCGATGGACGAAATGGTTATTACCAAAAAGCATACCAACATAGATCACACCCAAAGAGTCAAAATCAAAACCTAGCACCAGAAAGTCGAATTACTCTGATTCAAATCGTAGAGTCTTCGTTATCATCAAACCAATCAGCGTCTTCGTCAAACAAAGGTAAGGCTTTAATGGTGGTTCAAGGAGATGAAGGGTTTAATTGGAATAATGTGGTACGAAGCGAGATAGAATTGCATATCTTGTTGAGGTGAAACTAACAAATGTTGTAGTGGAGGAAAAAACTCAAGTTGAGGTAGAACTAACAAATGTTATAGTGGAGGCAAAAACTCAAGTAAAGTGGAGCCAACTCAAGTTGAAGTGGAACTAACTCAAGTTGGAGTGGAACCAAAGTCTCCGAAGTCGGTGTTTGCTGCAGGTTTGAAGAGAATTTCATAGAGGGTTCGCCATTTTCTGATGTTAAATTGCTGAAGTGAATTCTGTTTTCTCTGGATATTCATCTGATTCTATGGAGGAGATTGTTCAGCATGCTTTCATGGTTCAGTTACAAGAGGTAAATCCAGATATTTCTGAGGTATCTGTACCAGTAAAAAAGGTCTAATGTGACCCGTTAACACCGGCTTGTGCGAAATGCATTGAGAAGGATGGTAACATCAAAAGGCTTAAAGAACACTCTAAAAATATGTTTTGTGATATACAACGTATTCAGTAAGCCTGTAACACACTTAATTGGACCGAAAAAGATTTTATCAATCAAATCAAGATTCTGAAAAACAATAATCATGATTTGGAGGTCACAGTTTTCAATAAACAAAAAGCCTAATACATATCTTGATGTAATAACAACTTTAAAAGAGCAAATGGATATGATTAAGTGTGAATCCGAATATATTGAGAGAAAATTAAAGAGTTACATGATATCATCACATAGATGTTTATTGGATCAATTTTTGTTCCTCTTCAACTTACTTCTGATTTGGGCTTTAAGTTGCTTCTCATATCTTTCAGAAAGCAAGTCATCAGCATCCCTTTCAAGTGGAAGATCTAATAGATCTTATAGATCTTCAATTTTCATCACACTATTCATTGAAGTCTTTTTCACTTCTCCATCTGTCCTGACAATTGTTAATTCATGGTTGGCTTTGTATGAGGACCATTTTTTAGTTTTAGAGGCATATGAAGTTACTGGGACCGATTTTATTGGAAGAGGTGCAGGGACATGTTTTCCCAAAATTTGCCTAAATAGCTTTTCTAGTCTGGCATCTGGATGCCTATACATGAGTTCATTTTTGATCTATTCCTTCCTTATATCATCTTCATTTTTTTGTATCTTCTGTAGACATCTCCTTTTGTCTTTTGAGGTGGCTCCTAACCATTGAGGAGACATGCTTTGTAGAAGGAAGTTCTGTGGGATTAACCGGAGAGCTAGTGGTTATATTGGTGTCTTCATAGTTTGGCTTTCTAGGGACTGAGAAATTTATAACTCTTAGTGCTTCAAGTTTCTTATAGCACTCTTTGACTGTTGGCTCACCCTTTCTTGCCATTGACTGCATAGACCCCAATTTTACAGCAACCATCTACTTCTTCATTCTTCTTAACTCAACTACTTTTTGACCAACAGGTTTTCTACCTGCATCCCAGTTGGGAGGAGTAGGCTTGATATCAGGATTGAGCCTTAAAATCTCAATCCTTGTGATTTCTTCCAGAAGGGCTTCTATAGTCCATCCAGAGAATTGAGCTCTTAAGGCTCTATAAGGCTTGTTTTTCATGATGAACTCCAGATAGTCTTCCCTCAGTTCCTTTTTGAGGCCAGGGTTACTTACTAGTCCTTGAGAAGCCTTTTGACTAACATCTTTTGCAAAGTCTTCAAGTCTATTTACCTTTGTGAATTCTGCAGACATGATTTGCTAAGCCTCCTTATCACTTTTCCCTTTGCTTTTTAAAGCAACTATCTTTTTAGGTTGATTGACCTTTAGTTCTAGGTACTCTTGTACATTTTTAGGCTTTTGATATCTTTTGAGAGATGGGAAGGTAAGTTGGCTGATGTCATTTGTGAAATAGAAAGATTGTATCTCTTTTGATATATTTTCTAATTCCAATGGGTCAAGAATGGTGGTGGGTAGTTTTGTTGGTGGTAATGTAGTGGTGAGTGTTGTGGATGGTTGAGATAAGATGGATGAGGTTGTGGTTTTGATAGGTGGTGCATCGGGAGTTTCTTCATCATCATCTTGGACAATGAATTTAGTTCTCCTGGTTTTGGTTTGAGGAGTTTATGTTTTTTTATGGTGGTTGTGGGATTGGTGTTGTTGGTTTTCTTTTATGGGTGAGAAGTCCTTTAGGGGACTTGTGTGTTGGTGGTGGTGGTAGTGTATTTTTAACCTCTATTGTCACTTTTGTGGTGCCAACAGATGTTTGGACAGTGGAAGCAGTGGTTTGAGTGGTGGGTGTTGTGAAAGTGGTTGGGATAGTTGCAGCAGTGCTGTGTGTAACCTATGTTGGAACCTCTGTTGAAGAACCCTGGTTATCTTGAAATTTTTTTCTTTCAGTGATTTCCTGCACTGTTATCTGCATATGAGCTTCCTCGGTGTCTCTCCTCTTTTCTTTTTCTACTGCCTTAGCAATCTTTTCTTGTCTTGTTTTTTTAATAACGACAGTGTCATGCTTTTTTCCAGCCGTTTTAACTAGAGGTGGGAGCTTTCTCATACAATCTTCCTCCACCTCTTGGCATCATTTTCATATTTAGGAAGAGTGAGAGTTTTTCCAATGTTTTTAAGGATAACGTCTTTAATGGCTTTAACCTCTGCCTGAGTATCTTTGTAGTTGGCATCCACCATTTGTCTGATCAAATCTACTTACATCTTGTGTCTTTCATTTGTAGCCTGCTTTTGAAGATGTCGGTATGGATGAACATGTGCCCACATTTCTTTTGAAATGTCTGCATTTAATGGTGGAGTTTTATAGTTTTGAACCAAAGTCTTCATCATCTCTTTGATTTCTTCAATTGATGACTCTAACTTGGTGACTCTCTCCATCAATTCAGGATAGTTTAATCCATCACCTAATTTAATAGGATCATCTGAATTCCCACCAGAGGTCGTTGTACATAGTTTTGAACTAGGTGTCCCTTTTTCTTGGTACTACGGACTTCCAATTGATGAAGAGACTATTGTCTCAACAGTTGTTGCCTTTAAGGGGGTCTTAAAGATGTAACCACTGTCCAACTGTGAGAGTATTGTTTCTACAGTTGTAGTAGTTGCCCCACTTGAAATACCAACAAGTGCCTCTTGGGACACTTGTGTTGTAGCCTCCTCTGCTTGTGGGTTAGCAATGAATTCTAAGCTTGCCCTAGTCACTTATCGAAGTGTAATCTCTGTGATTTGTTGTTGAGAGGAACTAGGTATGTGCAAATGAGTTGTATCAATTGCATCAAGCAATTTTTGGAATGATGACAGAATATTGTTAGTGGGTGGTTGTGACAACCGTCAAATTTGCATGCATCCGTACAATTATTAAATGACGATTAGTGCTTAATGACTGTGCTGATTTACAATTTATGACCGGAATTGCTTTCTGATTACTGCATTATACTTACATGTGCATCACATACTGCAAATGACACATCATTGACTGCATGCAAACATATTGACATAAATGATGCACAAAGCACAGTTAGCACAGAACCCAGAAAAATGCTGACGAAGTTCAGTACATAGACAGACAGTGTTTTGAGAACCAGTATGGGCCAGAAACCAAGTACTACATTAGTATGGTGTGTAGGGAAGTAAGGACCACAAAACTGCTTTTCTAGGAAATAGTTTAAGTACCGAAAAGTGCCTAAAACTTACCTAAAGTGCAGAATTCTGCAGAAAATTCAGCAAATCAGCATATTAAATACATTAATATTATGCAGAAACATGACTAAATGGTCCTAAATGCTTACCTAAGTGCCGGGAATTATAAGTGTCACAAAAGGGTACATAACGAACACTAAACGGTATAGTTTAGCACTTTAACGAACCGATATCTAACCGAACAACCGGACACTACCCGAAACACTAAAATTTTACTAGAAGCATTGTTTTAATATTTCTGAGCTAGTTATGGGCCCCGGACACCCTAACACACTATATAATATAACATACACTTAAACACTAACCATTACACCTTGGATTTCAACTAGTAACCTAACTTACCATTGGAAACAAACTAAATACCCCCCCTCCCCATTATGGTGGACGGTCATGAGATGGCCCCACCCATGATCTTTCTTGATCCTACAAGATATTATGTGATCTCCTTTGATTTCATTAGATCTTATAAGATCTATAGAAGATTATGTTGTGTACTATAAGTAAACCATCTCCATCATCATCTTTCACACTTCACAACACCTCCATACTTCTCCTTCCTCCTCCCAAGCTCTCGGCCGAACACCCCCTCCACACCACCACCATCTTTCATCCACCATTCATCCATTCCAAGATCATTTTGAGGTGTAAGAAGGTGATTCACGAAGCTTGGTACTTGTGGAACTTGAAGGACCTGTATTGTTTGCTTTTACCCATCACTTTTATCATCTTCTTCATCAAGTGTTCTTCCCTAGCTTAGAGCTAGTAGTAAGACTCTCATAACCTTTGTTACTTCTAATTTTAGTTGGTTAAAAGATGTATTATGTTGTAAATTACAAGAACACTAAAAGACATGAACATGAATCATGAACATAAAGCTTACATATGATGGAATCTTATTGAAATAATGTTGTTTAAGTATATGTATGATACTTGTTGTTGTTACTTGAGATTATGATGTTGATCATCATAAGGAGCTTGCTAGATTGTGATTAAACACATGACCTAGCAAGTAAGAGGATGATTATGTGTTAACACAAGAAGATCACCCTCATACATAAGCATGAACTTGAACAAAAAGATGATTTCTTGGAAAATAGTGAACAAAGTAAGCTAGTAATCTTATGAATCTAAGATTTATGAGTGGTTTTCTAAAAGAACCAGGTTTAAAATGTGATTCTTAGAAGATCTTGGTCTGTATTTAAACCTACCCTGTTTTTTGTGGTAAAACAAGTGTAGAAACACTAGAGAAGCAAGAAGACCCATAAAGAAACGTTTTTGTAAAATATGTTTACAAGTTGTAAACATTCAAATCTTTCAAGAATGAGATTTTTGGAGAAGTAAACACACTTTAAGGGGTAACTAAACCTACTAAAAACACTACCAAGTTACTACAAGTTTTTGTGAAAGATCAAGTTCATGTTGTTATGTAAATTGTATAGTTTTTGCACTTGGTAAGTGTAAGTTGTTTAGGGACTGATTGTTGAATGTTTATGATGATTTTTGAAAAGGAAATGATATGCTTTGATAGCATGGACACCTCCATTTTTAGGGAAAACTATGGCAAAATTTTCTAAAAATATAAACACTTAGAAAAATATTTTTCTAACAAGTATTTACAAGTGTATTTAACTATGGTTTTCAATATAAACTTTGCCATAGAATTTGTTACGAAAATACAAGTATTGGAGGTTGGTTTTTATAAACAAGAATGAATAAATATGTATTCAGAATATATTTACATTAAAGACACTTGTGTGAATATTTGTATACTTGGTGAAATAGTTATATTATTTTAGGGTAAAATAATATAACTTAACAAAATACCATGAAATTTAGTATCCGAAATATTACCAAAAAAATCACAAGGAATAAATATATAAGTTACACACATAGTATTGTGGAACCGAATGATAGAACGTAACTTACAAAAATATTCCGGAAAATACGTTATGAAAATATTTTTGGTAAATACCATTTTGGATACGAAAGAAATGAGAACATGACTTTATTATTATTACAAAGTTATATCACATTTTTGACAAGTGGAAAATATATTATTTTGGAAGTAAGAATATATTTTTTTGGTATATTTTGAAGATATATGATTTTTGGGAAAAATATATATTTTCTAGAAATACATTATTTTGGACAAAATAAGTTTATATATATTTTCTAAGTAAGACTTGAAAATATATGGTTTTGGAAATATATTGGAAATATGTTAGCATATTTTTATTTGGAATAATACACTGGAATACGACGCCAATACATGGCAAGTTGTACAAATACAAGAATACGGATATACATGTATGAGATACCCCCATCCTTGGGAAGGAAATACGAATATAAATACTTAAGAAGTATCGTTACAAAATATTGTTTAACAATTATTCCAAAAATTCAATAAATGTAATTTAAGTTAAAATATTTATTATTTTAACGAATAATTATATAACTTGGAATAATGATGAAGACACTGGGAAACGTAACTCAAAGGCACTAATTGATACTAAGTCAAGGCACGACCGCTCGTCTAATAAGACCATAGTACATTGTAGGTAGTCGTGTACACCAGAGGACACTTTGAGTTACAGGTGGATTCAAGGAACGCAAAACTGTGAGTTCATGTCCCCCTTCTCTTTTAACTGTTTTCAGTTTTATAACTTCGGGGGTGAAATACATGATATAAAAAGGATTACTTACAATACAATTGGTATGGTTAGCCTAGGAAAGAACCATAGATCATGTGAATGGGTAGGCGTATACTTGAGGCCATCAATCCTCTTGTAGGACCGAGGGGCATGAGTGATAGATCTATTTGGGTGTAGCGAGCCCCATCCATGAGTCCGCCGAATGGGCCATGAGGTGACTATGTCTTGCAGCCGGAAGCCTGGTACAAAGTCTGCTAGGTTTGAGTCTTCCTGCACCATGTCACGTATATTAATGTATTAGCTACACATTAATTGCTCTGTTTCCTTGTTGCTTTCATACCAGGACTTATAAACTTACATACATACTTACAACGATTTCAAAGGTTTATACATACACTCAAACGAACACATGAACTCGCTCAACTTTTGTTGATGTTTTCAAACTACATGTATTTCAGGGAATTTGTAAGTGGGTCTGGTGGGCTTTGGAAGTTTTTATGCTGCATTAGAAATAAAGATGTCATCCATGGTCTTTGAGTTTGGTCAGTGTGTCTTATTCCTGGACGAGACACGTCTTCCAAACCTTGGTGTTATTCAATATCTTTTGACAAGTCCTTAATTGTCTCATAAACAATTTGTACGGTTTATAAAACTTGAATTTGAAGTATACGTTTTGAAACAATGTTGTTATGTTTTAAACCTATTTAATGGATGACAAACCTATGGTTTTATCATATAGTTGATGTTATGTTTGAATGCAATGATATTAAGAAAGTCACACCATAATCACGCTTCCGCAAAAGTCAGGGTGTGACAGCTTGGTATCAGAGCTTCGATTGTAGCGAACTAGGATTCTTTCTCGAGTCTAGACTACGATCATTAGGGCTCTCACGAAAATGTTTTCATAACATACTTTCATTGCATACACGAAACGCCCAGATCTAGGAAACAAACATTTTTACAAATAAAAGACACAAAATACCTTTCAAGGAATTCATTTATATTTCAGTCTGAGAGACTGGGGAGTTAGTCTGAGAGACTAGCTGGGTAGTGCAGTCTGAGAGACTGGGGAGTTAGTCTGAGAGACTAGCTGGGTAGTGCAGTCTGAGAGACTGGGGAGTTGGTCTGAGAGACTAGCTGGGTAATTCAGTCTGAGAGACTGGGGAGTTGGTCTGAGAGACTAACTGGGTAGTTCAGTCTAAAAGACTAGGTAGTCTGAGAGACTAGTTGGGGCAGTCTGAGAGACTGGGAGGTTTAGCCTGAGAGGTTGGGTAATTCAGTTTTGGGAAACTGGGAAGTTTAGTCTAAGAGACTAGGGAGTTCAGTCTGAGAGACTGGGTGTTTAGTCTGAGAGACTGGGTGTTTAGTCTGGGAGACTGGGTGTTTAGTCTGGGAGACTGGTTGGTTTAGTCTGGGAGACTAGGTGGGTTAGTCTGGGAGACTAGGAAGGATAGAAAGTTTCATAATGTGAATACATGATGAATTATCTTGGCTTGCAATATACTAAGTGATAGTGATTGCTATGAATATACATGCTATGATTTTTACGTACTGGCACACATGTCACGTTATTTTAGAAAGCGAGTTATCAGACATTGATAACCCTACGGCCACCGCCACAGATAATGAGATTGCATCAGCGCTGGAGATATTTACGTCAGACACTGAGAGTGATCCTGACATGCTGACCAAGGACGAGGACGACTTCCAACAGTCCACGCTACCAGATTTTGGTGATACTTTACCCTTGCTGATGGTTTCTCTGACAAGAATCCTTCTGTTACTCTTATTTCAGTCCATGACCACTTCATCACTGGTCATCCCGATAATAAGCACACCATGGCGCCGATCCTCAATGATGCGCCTCCTGTGGACATTCCTTCCGAAGATTGACTACTCGACAAGTAGTTGATGATGACGTTGACATGTTTATCAATGGTCCTCCTGCTGACGCCCATGATGATGGAAAGTTAGACAAGAACGTTGTTACTAATTTCACTTCTTGAGACCCCTGTTATCAAGCTATTCTCTGAATCTAGTATACACTCGATTTCAGACTCCTTTGAGTCTGCGACATTTTCAGCTTTACAGACGGTCAGGTTACCGCTTTTTGCTACCGATCCAGACGACGACACTGCTATGACTGCTGCACTAACATCTGCTCGAGATCCCACACCTTTATACGACCCAGAGCCTGCTCCCGAGCTAGCTTCTGCTCCTTTTGGGTCAACTTGATGTTACACCTGCTGATCCTGCACCCTTGCCTGATCATGAACCTGTTTCTTTTGGTCTACCAGACAGTGCACCCCTTATACCTAACCCAGTACCTGCACCTGATGATCTTCTCTTTTGGTTGAGACGTTTGTTCCTGCCCCTACACCCGCTGCTATTGCTCCTATGGAGACCGACGTCCATTGCACCAACATGCCTATCGCTTTCTTTCGGAACATACCCGCACCCCGGAAAGGTACTCCAGGTCAGCACCCGCATGACGGCCCTTTAGCTACAGTAGCATTTTCCCCGACCTCACAGGCCGTACCGTTTGCTAGTATCACCTCTACACCGCTGGACGAGCCATTTCGATGGTTCCTATCATACACTATGCTGATTTTAGACCCTTACCATTCCTCACATTATGGAGGCTACGCACGGGATGAGTTGCCCCTGTTACTACGACTACAGTTTGAGGTTTGGGTTATAGAGTTTTTGAGCCTGAGCTGACACCACGTCCTCCACCCTGTCTATTGCTTGTATACTTTGGTCCTCCACATTTATCAAAGATCCCTTTGCGCTCTCACCTGTTGCTATTACACTTTTCCCAGGTTTTGATGCTCGCCTCCTTACTACCGAGCAGCGGATCAGTTAATTACTTCGACATGTATACAAACTCAAGGAGAAGCTCGCTCATGTTAGCAGTTTGCTTTCTTCACTCCTTCACCTCAAATACCAGTATAGTTGACATTTGAATTTATGCGGATTGCATTACTTTTGGGGAAAGACACTAATGAAAAGCCAGGATTGTGGAGACTTTTGAAGACCACTTCTGACTACGTAATTTTGATACACTGATATACTTACTGGACAAGGGTAGGGTGAACCTGTGTCCCTTTTGATGTGATACTTTTTGTGAGACAATACAATTGTGGTCGGAGAATAATGAGAGCCCAATCATCATTAAACATACGACAGTACTTTATGGCTAATAACTAAGGAAAACTCAGTCGCTATGTCTTCGTTAAGCACGTTGTTGATCAATATGTGTGTGCTATAATTATAATGCTACGTGCTTGCTTGTTACGCTCCCATTAAACATAATTCCCAAATTACTTGGTTATGCTATGTGTTGGTGCATATGTCTGTCGACTTCGTCTTGTATCGAGTCTTGTAATAGAAATGATAGACCTAGACACGTTGTACGAGGAAAATGGGATGAAATAGGCATTTCACACGAAATGACCATTTCGTGCGAAATGGACTAGATCCATTTCGTACGAAATGGCATGTGACTATTTCATGCGAAATGGCTATCCTATATATGTCACACCCTGGCTTTGCGGAAGCGTGGTTAATTTTGGTGTGACTTCTTAATACCATAGCTTAACCATAACAAAGCTATATGAATTAAAATCATGCAAGATCATCCATTTGATTAAGTTTTGAAACCAGTGTAACATACCATTGTTTTAGAGACTTACAATATCATAACATAAAACATTGTCTTGAAAAACATAAACATCAACATGAGATAAACGCAGTTTAAGATTTGTGACTTGTCCAGGAAAGAGTCACATTTCCTAAACTGGGATGACCTTGGAACCCTTATGCAGCGGGAAAACATAACATACCGCGCCAGATCTTTAATTTCCTGAAATACATGTAAGTTGAAAAATCAACAATAATGTTGAGCGAGTTCATGTGTAAGTGAGTAAGTAAACCTTTGTGAGTATAAAAATAGTCTTGGTATGTAGCAAATAAGGGAATTGAGATCACCAATGGTTTGCAAGGCCACTGATATATGTGAAGTGCAAATAGGGAGACTCAAACCTAGCAGATTTCGCCACGGCAATAGTATGTGGACAAAGTCACCCCAAGGTCCGTTTCTAGTTTGGCCTGGGGCTGGGCTCGCTACACCCGGATAGATCTACCGCTCCTGTCCCTCGGTCCCGGTATGAGGACTAATGGCCTCATATTGCTCCTACCCACTCACATGATCTAAGTAGTAAACCTCCTTACGCTAACCATACCGTGTATAAAGTACTTGTAATCAAAGTAACATGTATTTCACCCCCGCAGTTAAGAAAACTGAAAACAGTTAGAGAAAAGGGGGACATGAACTCACAGTGAAGCGTCTCTACCAAGTATCTCCTGCTCACGCAGCCGTGCGACGACCTACAGGTGCTAATTTCTATTAGACGGACGGCCGTGCCTTAGCTTTATAGTTTATGTTTTTGGGAAATAGTTAGACAACTATTTCGTGTTTACATTTTGTAAATACTTGGTAATTAATTTCCTTCCCAAGGATGGGGGATTCAATACATGTGCGTTCATAAATATTTCCGTAAGTACGTAAGTTACGTTTAACAATCGAGTGGTAATATAATCACCGGTGTAACTTATATATTTATGGTGAAAGCGTTCGTATTATTTTGGATTCGTTAACGTTCGTAAATATTATTTTTACTCTAAAAATAATATCTATGTATTTTCACAAAATAATCATAAACAGTGTGTGAAAATATATATTTATCACGTTAAATTTTGTGTAAATCCCACCTCCGAATATTTAGTAAATAAAGTCATGGCGAAATTTATATTTCGAAAACATGTCAAAATAATTCTAACACTTGTAGTGTAAATAGTTCCAAGTGTTAGGTTTTTAGAAAAATTTCGCCAGAGTTTCCTCTGTAACTGGAGGTGGCCACGCTTACAAGCGTATCATTTTCTTTAACAAATCAACTCAACAATTTTCTTTATTTGATCAGAACAACTTTTCTCACAACAACTAATCAACATATGTGTAAATTTCCAAAAATTACATGAACTTGCAGTTTTCCCAAAACTATGGTGTAAATTCCCTTAAATTTAGTAGATCTTCATAAGGTAATTTGATCTTGTAAAAACCTTGTTTTTAGAGAAAATCCATTTTTACAATTTTCCGTCATCTTTTACAAAACTGTTATTTTGTCGGATCTTTTCATTTCACAAGTGTTTACACACTTGTGGTTTATAAAAATCATGCTTGTTAATGTAAGATCTATCTTTTAAAATACATGATTTCTTTGATACGTGGTTCTTTGAAAATACCACTTGCAGATACGTAGATCCGCTAGTTTTAAATACTATTCCACAAGTAAAACATCTTTTACACAAGTTCATGATTCGCGTGTGGTAGAGTTTCACCTTTTAACCCTTGTATTATTCAAAACAAGCTTATGTTAAGATCCTTGATCTTACTAAACCGGGTTAAACGATGATCCGAGCTACCACATCCTAGATCGGGCCTAAATAACCATGTATTTCGAATACTACATCATTTACACAACATATAAGTTATTAACCACCACTTTTAGTGTTTTTAGTAAACTTTAAAGCATCATTTTGCATGTTAACGAGTTTTAACCGATACAAATCCTTTTAACCACTTTAGATTAGTTCAAGAAGGTGTTTTAAGCATTATACCTCTAGCTCGAGGCTAGGGAAGAATCTATGCGCAAAAGAGGTGGATAAAAGCTAAGTAGAGAGGTCCTTCGCGTTCCGCTTGCTCCAAGACTCCTTGTATACTATCCTTGAGGCTTGTATGATGTTGGAATGTGAAGATCAAGATCGAAAATATGATGGATGGAAGAGGGGTGTTCGGCCGAGAGTTGTAGAGCAAGAGAGAGAGTAGTGTGAAGTTGAGAAATGTGATGAAAATGATCATGGTGCTAAGTCTTAATCTTATAGATAATGTTTAGGTAATTAACCAAAGGTTAATGTGTTACTTAGATATTAGACAACAAGGGATTAAAATAATCAAGAGGGTACAAGGTATGTCCCCTTGGGGACGGTTTCGGTTAAGGGGGGGGGGGGTCCCTTGGTTCGATTTCAACTAGGCACCAAGTATTAGTTAGGTAATAGTTAAGTTAAGCAAGTTAGTTAAGTAGTTAACTTGGTTAGTTATGTTTAGTGCTTTAAAGCGGGTGTTAGGGTATACGGGGACCCTAACTGGCTCAGAAAAAGATAAATAGTGAAAATAACAATATTTTCATGTTTCGGGTATAGTCCGGTTGTTCGGTTGGATAGTAATCCGTTAAAGCGTTACTAAAGCTTTAAAGTGTCGTTATTACTCTTTTTAGTGACACAGCTTATTCCTGACACTTTGGAAAGTGTCTAGTGCTATTTTTCTCATGTTTTGGCACTTTATTAGTTAGCTAAAAGCTGAAATATTTTGTAAAGTGCTGAGTTTTGTACTTAGAGTACGTTTTAGGCACATCCAGTCATTGTGACTTATTCCTAGAGACGCAGTTTCACAACCCTTATATCCCTACACTCACTACTAGTGTAGCAAAATATCTCAGGCTCTTACAGGCCTTAGAGGCAGTGTTTGCCTGATGCTGGCTTTATCAGCATGTTTAATAGGTTATCCGTGTATTGTGCTACTGTGCTTTTTGTGCATCATGTTTGTCACTAAGGTTCAGTCATGTAAGTAATGTAGTGACGATAAGTAAAGTATGATGCAAGTACGTACATGTATCAGATATCAAGTGGCAGTTCATCAGCTAGTTCAAACAAGCACAGTAATTAAGCAGTAATTAATCATTAATTAAGTCGTACGGATACCTGGTTTAGTGCGGGTTGTCACAATATATATGGGTCTTGTCATTTCATTTGTAACAGTTCCGGATTCCAGAGCCGAAGTGCTGCTGAAGTGTCATTTGATCTGTAACGCTTTCAAATCAATAAACAAGACAATTAAAGAGTGAATCAAGCTGTAATCAAGTCTGTATCATTGAATTCCGCCTTTGATATGGATTAGAACTCTTCTGATAGACTCATTTAGATCGATTCTCGATCCTACAAGTGGTATCAGAGCTCAGGAGGAAGAGTTCTTACCAAATCGGCCTGATTTCACCAAAATTCTGACTTCTACACCTTCTTTTTCAAAATTAACAAAATTTTACGGTTAAAATGGATTGAATTTCACATATAACGTGCGAAACATAGTTTTAAAAAATCCTTGAAAGAATCAGACTTAAAATCGGCCTAAATCTTGATCAATTTGTCAAAAATCCACTCGATTGTGTGACATCAGCAGTATTTCGAACGAAATAGCCCATTTCGTTTGAATCAGATCTTCCATTTCGCACGAATTGAACATATTAGACCTCATTCCGCACGGATTGGACAATATAGATCCCATTTTGCATGAATTGAACATTGAAACCTCCATTTCGCACGGAATGATCTCTCATTTCGCTTGAAGTTGCCATTTCGTTTGAAAGGGTCATTTCGCACCAAAAGTCATTTCATGCCAAGGCCATTTTGCAGCAAAGTCATTTCGTTTGAAATCTCATTTTGTTTGAAACGTCATTTCGTTTGAACCTGCATTTCGTTTGAACATTGTGTTTTTGTGAATTTTCAAAACCGAAACATGGAAGAAGAGTTTTACAACGCGTTTGCTACTACTCCAGCTGCTCCAATTACAGTTGCCGAAACTCTTGAAATCAAAAATGAAACGGGAACGTCTCAAAAGCCTCCAAAGCTTATGTACATTGAGGATTTTAAAGGATGGAAAAACCGTTTTGAAACATGGGTGCAAGCTTATAAGTTTGATGCATGGTGTGCGTTGGACAAAGATTACGAAAAACCGATTGATGACCGTGGAAATGAAAAATCTTTAAGTGATTTTTCAGCTGCTGAGAAGTTAAAATACACCAGTGAGAAATTGATGATTAGTATTCTCCAACAAGCAGTAAAAGAAGATATATTTGTTTTGCTTCAACAAGAGGACACTGCTAGATCAATTTGGTTGGCATTGATTCAAAAGTTTAAGGGAAGTGCTGATATGATAAAAAATAAACGGGCATTACTAAAGAAATCATTTGATATGTTTGTAGCTTTTGAAGGTGAAACAACCAAAACGACTATCGATAGATATTGTCATCTTGTTCAGGAAATGAGAAGATTGGAAATCAAGAAAGACGACGATGAATGGGTTGATAAGCTTGCTGATGCACTACCGCAGAATAAATGGGGAACATATTTGTTGACTTTGAAACATATGAGAAAATCTGAAAGTATGAATTTGAGTAAGTTCATTCAGAAGATTGAAGAACATGAATTGGATGTTCAGAAAACTCCTATCATGAATAATCCAAATGCTCAACAGGATGTTAGTGTATACTACAGAGGAAGCAAATTTGAGACTACTCCGAGTCTGAAGGTTAAGATTGCTTTCAGTGCTGATGGAACTTCAGGAACAAATGTTAGCACTACAACTCAGAGTGGTGGATATTCGTCATCGTATTCAAGTTTTGATCCGAATTTCACAACACCAAGTTCTAAACGACAGAGTTCAACAAATCTCCAATGCAATGTGACATTAAATATTCAAAATGGTTAAAATCTCTCTCCAGAAATAGCTAAGCAACACATGGCATCACTTGTTACTATGTTAGAGTCTTATGAAAGCTTAGTTGCTGGAAGAATCGGAAATCCAATGCTTACTAAAGAGGATTATGACCAGATTGATTCTGAGGAACTTGAGTTGATGGATATCAAGTGGTGTTTAGCTAGTGCTGTAAGAAGAGTAGAAAAATTTCAACAAATCACCGGAAGAGATGATTTTCGTGATGTTGCTACATCTCCGTTAGGGTTTGACAAATCAAAGGTTACTTGTTTTCGTTGCAGAGAAAATGGACATTTTAAACGAGAGTGTACAAATAAAGAAGCAACCGGAAGACAAGATCCGTTTGGAAACAACGATTATCATCGAAAATCAATCTATCATCAGATTGGTCAACAACCGACATCATCTCGTGCTATTGAAAATGAAAAGAAGAAAGCTTATCTTGTTAATCAAGATGATGAAAGATTGCCAGAGGGATTTAGCTAGGATAAATACGTTCCGGCTGATTCAGCTTTTGTTGCTCAAATCTTGGAAGAATAGTCAGTCAAATCTAAGCAGAAAAGAACACCGATTTTTAAGGAATTAGGATGTGATGCAGACACCGATGACGAAGAAGAGTATATCAATAAAGCTAGAAATGGTCTGGATACTTATAGTTTTAATTTGTTTTTTGCAGATAAGATCGAGATGTTGAATGAAAAGAAGGCTGCTAGAATGAAAAGAGATTTGGAAGAAGAAGAATTGCTGAAGAAAAGGCAAAATTGGAAGCTGAGAAAGCAAAAGTTGAAGAAATTCCGACAGAGAGGCTGTTGGACCGTTACACGACCTTGAAACATCAGTTAAGGTAGTTCATCTTTGAATACGAAGGCGGAATCAACGTAAACAAAGTCATAACAGTTAGTTTCCTTTTAATCTTTCTTTTCTGATTGATTTTCGTGCTATTACAATGTAATCTGATACAAATCCAGCAGCACTTTGTCTCACACACAATGACCAAGTCTACTCTAAATGAACAACACACTAACCTATATATAGACCCTAGGATTTCGCTTGAACAAGACAAGAATACTTCAAGCGAAATCTCCTGTCTTAATTTCGCTTGAACTTGTAACAGGCTACTTTAAGCGAAATCTCATGTCTTGATTTCGCTTGAACCAATCATGAACACTTTCAAGCGAAATCTTCTAGTTAAACAAGTAAAACCCTAATTTAAACCCTATTGTGTGTTCATTCAACCTATCTAGACACAAGACTTGATTAAGACGTAATCAGCAGACATTTAATGCACCAACAGACTCCCCCTTGGATGTTGATGAAGTCTTTGGCTTCAAGTCTTTGTCTTTATCATTCTTCAAACATTGTAAAAACTCTCTTCAATCTTTATCTTCAAACTTTAAACTTCAATCTTCCCTTTGACCGTTGATCCAGACTCCCCCTTTCACAGACTCCCCCTCTCAATATGCTAGAATCTGAGATATCTGGTTTAAGCTTTGACAATTAGCTTCCGTTGGGAATAATGAAGTCCAATCCTGTTACTCAACCAATAACCATTACAATCTCATCTTTTCAACAATAAAACACAAATGCAATCAGTTTTAGCAATCCACTCAAGTATTCAGATCCAAGTTAATGACCCTGATCACTTGATTAATCTACCAAGTCCAAATTAATGACCTTGGTTGATCTTTTGACGAATCAATACTGATTTTAAAACCTATAAGTAACACATTATCTGAAAATAACAAGTATCAAATTAATGAACTAGTTTTTGACTTTTCAAACAATTCAAACTTCATCAAAGTAAGCTCTCCTCATTCTTCAGTTCAGAATCTCCTGCATCTGTTTCAAACTACTGAGAATCCAACAATCAACTCTCCACTTTGGTTTGTCGGAAAAGAAAGCAGAAATAAAATCTTTTTGGATTTTATCAAAGTGTTCTAAACTAAAAAAATGAAATACAGAAAACTTAAATTGCAGAAAGTAAACAAAGTAAACTATTTACAAACAAATTTTTGGTTAAGCGTGTCAGGGAATCATATCAGCTTTTCAGACAAATTACAAGTACCGTTAAGCTACATTTCATACTCAGACTTAAACAATTCACCTCGATTGTCGATATACTGATCCATCTTAAATTTTCACACAAATTTCAATTTACTCAGGATACGAATTAGATGTCTTAGGAACAAGTTCATTCATGTGTCCCACCTCTTGAATATACTCCCGTATCCAGAATCCCAATTATCAGTCTTACAGGTGAGTATACTACAATGATATCTGTACATAAATTAGGTATGCGAGGGCCGAGGGATCTCAGGTCAATACTTCCGTATACGTAGAGAGATATCAGCTTCGACTTTACGGTATGTCCCCTTTAGAGGATCTTTTAGCTACAACAGCAGCGACTATCAATTTTATTGTTTCATCGGCATGCTGAGGGTTTAATGCTATGTTTCAAGCATTGCAGAAAGTATTATCCAAGGACTAGGTCAGAACCACCGTTCAGCAGAAGTCCCGGAATAATACCCCAGACATCATTGAGTATAAAGACCTAGTATATCAAATTATGAGACCTTTCAAACGAGATTTTAGGGGTTACCTATATATCCAAGTAGTGTTCCCCACGAATTTCACAAGTTTGAAATTTAGGTTTATATCCCGAATAAATCTACTAAATGTGCGAAAACCTATCGACACATCATCAGTGAGATTGTTTAACTCATTTATACTTTACAAATCTTTAGCATACTGTAATTGTCCAGCCGATGTACTATCATTTTCCCTATATACATAAGCACTTTTTCAGATTTTATCATGTTTTTGTATTTTAGCATTTTTTACTGTTTTTGTATTTTCTGAAAATATAAACTATATACAAATATCTACTCCCCCTAAATACCAAAACAAATAAAAAATCGACAAACCATTGCAGATTGTTTCTCGTCTTCATCCGCAACAGTACTTTCATCAACGCCAATTATGCCATCCGACACCAAAAGAAGCTTCATACCATTCAGTTTTAACAAATATTTAAACCGGTTTTTATCAAAAGCTTTGGTATGTAAATCAGCTTTCTGTTCTTCAGTGTGGATTTTCTCAATTCGTATCAACTTTTTCTCAAAACAATCACGAATAAAGTGATGACGAATTTCTATGTGTTTAGTTTTAGCGTGATGTACTGGATTCTTTGTTATATTAATTGCAGCCTCATTATCAACAAAAAGAGGTGTGTTAAGAAACTGCAAACCGTAGTCGCGCATCTGTTGCTGTATCCACAGGATTTGAGAGCAGCAACTGCTAGCAGAAACATACTCCGCTTCACATGTAGATAACGCCACAGACGTTTGTTTCTTACACTGCCAGGTAACCAATCTAGGACCAAAGAACTGGCATCCTGCAGTTGTTGATTTTGAATTGACTTTGCAGCATCCGAAATCCGAATCGGAATACCCTTCGAGTGTAAAGTCGCCTTTCCTAGGATACCACAACCCCAATGAAGGAGTTCCTTTCAGGTAGCGCAATATCCTCTTCACAATAATCATATGCGAAGCTCTCGGGTTATATTGAAATCTTGCTGCGAGGCACGTTGGGTACATGATATCAGGACGTGAAGCTGTTAGGTACATCAAAGAACCTATCATGGATCGGTAGAACGTTTCATCAGCCCTGTCTTCGGTGAGATATGGGTGAATCCCATGATTTGTTGCAAGTGGGGTAGCAGCTGGAGTAGAACTTGACATCCCAAATTTCTCTAGAATATCATGAACATACTTTGACTGATGAATGAAAATTCCCTCAGGAAGTTGTTCAACTTGTAAACCCAGAAAGAATTTCATCTCCCCCATTGATGACATTTCAAACTTTTGCTTCATCACTGATTCAAAATCTTTGCATAGATTTTCATTTGTCGACCCAAAGATTATATCGTCCACATAAATCTAAACTATCAGAAGATGACCATCGACTTCTTTAGTGAAGAGAGTGGCATCCACTTTTCCACGAATGAACTTATTGGCTAGTATGTGTTGAGACAAAGTCTCATACCAGGCTCTCGGGGCCTGGTGTAAACCATACAGCGCTTTGTCCAATAAGTAGACCTTGTTTTTGTGGATTGCATCGGTGAAGCCCGGTGGCTGACCGACATAAACCTCCTCTTTAACCTTCCCGTAGAGAAAAGCCGATTTAACATCTAACTGATAAACTTTGAAGTTTTTCCAGGACGCAAATGCTAAGAAGATTCTGATCGCCTCTAGTCGTGCTACAGGAGCATAGACTTCGGTAAAATCAATCCCCTCCTGTTGACTAAATCCCTGAACAACGAGTCGAGCTTTATTTCTTATAACAACTCCTCTATCGTCCCTCTTGCACTTGAACACCCACTTGGTGTTAATCTTTCTCTGACCATCCGGCAAATCAACTAACTTCCACACTCCTAATTTCTCGAATTGACTAAGTTCCTCCTGCATTGCATTGACCCAAGAGTCTTCAGTAAGCGCCTCTTTGTAAGTTCTTGGTTCAACCAGCGAGATAAAACAACTTAATGAGAATTCAGTTTGCAAAGGAGCAACTTTTGTATAAAAACATGTAAGCCCTTTATCAATCTAATTTCGAGTGCGAACGCCTGTCTGCAATTCTCCTATGATCAACTCCTCTGGATGATATCAAAAAGTTCGCGGCATCACTTCACTTGGAACATCTACATTTCCCTCCAGATTAGTAACATTCTGTTCTGCGTCTTGTTCACCAACTTGGTTTGTTTGACTTGAAATCTGAATTTGCTCCCCCTCAGAATCTGAATCACCATGATCAAATACTGGCATGTTTTCAGCTTCTAGATTATCATTCTGAACCGACTGACTATCCTGAGCAACTTCATCATGTTGGACATCATTATGTTCACCAGCATTACTCGGGCCTGCTTCATCGTCATTTGAAGTTTCCTGAGGTCTTCTAGAATACTCAGCTGGGAACCTTAGCTGTGACTCGTATTCACGCAAAATATCCAACTCATCAAAGAAATCTTCATCATCCTCTGATTCTTCTCTCACGTCAAACGAATCCCACAGTTTGTCATAATGATAACGCCATGAATCACCAGGATTCTGTGGCGGCATAGAATAACCTTCACATTCAACATTTACAGCTTGAATAATCCGCTTCTCACTTGGAACGAAGACACGTCGCATCGGATTTGCATAACCAACAAAAATTCCCTCAATGCTCTTCGGACCAAACTTTCCATGAGGCTCTATAACCGTACAGGGTGACCCAAACGGTTGATACTTCAAATTCGGTTTGCGATTATTGATTAGCTCAAAACATGTTTTGTTGAACTTCTTGACAGTGAGAACCCTGTTGAGAGTATAGCATGCAGCAGAAACAGCTTCAGCCCAAAAATTTATCGGTAACTTTGAATCTTCGAGCATAGTTCTAGCCGTCTCGATTAGTGTCCGGTTTTTGCGTTCTGCGACTCCATTCTGCTGCGGAGTATACGGAGCACTAAATTCATGCAATATACCTCTTTCATCACAAAATTCTTCCATCTTACTGTTCTTGAATTCAGTACCATTATCACTTCGAATTCTCTTGATACGCCTTTGGTACAAATTCTCAATCTTCCTGAACAGCCCCATCAAACTGTCAAATGTTTCATCTTTCGTCTTCAAGAAAGAAACCCACGAAAATCTGGAATAATCATCAGTAACGACCAAACAGTAATAATCTCCTGTAATACTTTTGACATTCACCGGACCAAACAAATCCATGTGAAGTCTTTCCAGAGGTCTCGAAACTGAATTAACTTGCTTTGTAGGGTGTGACTTTTTCTTCTGCTTGCCTTTGATGCAGCTAATGCACTCCCCTTCCAGATGAAAACCTTTGATATTAACACCCAAAACCAAATCATTGTGCACCAAATGATTCATTTTTCTAAGATGTATATGCCCCATCTTTCGGTGCCACAATTTCGATTCTTTCTTAGTTGCTCTAGACACAAAACAATGTGCTTGACCAGTAGTTGTAGTTGCTACACTCATATCTAACACATATAAATCATTCACTCTAGGTGCCCGCATGATAATCCATTCTTCAGGAACAACAAATCCAGGTTTCAAAATCAAACATTCTTTATCAATGAAGTGAGTAGTATACATATTGTCACAAATCTGCGAGATACTAAGCAGATTGTTCTCCAGCTCAGTGATGTAGTTAACTATCTCAAACGTCACAATCCCATTGGATAACGTTCCTTCACCAACAATTCTACCACCTTCATGACCTGCAAATCCCACATAACCACCATTGATATTCCTCACATCATACAGCAATGCAGTCTTTCCTGTCATATGTCGAGATGCGCCACTATCCATGATCCATCTTGAAATGGATCTTGGAAGATCCTGCACATACCACAAGTTTATTTCAAAACATTTCAATAAAGATGCCGATTCATGCTTCGCGATCAAGGAAGCTCCGGCAATTCAAACTGCTTAGTTGAACATGGTGTCCACCCAGGCCTCATCAGCCTTAGGTGTAACCTTAACCCTCGCAATTTGAATTTTGAAATTTTCAGCCTTCAAAGGTGGAAAGTTTGCATCATAATCAACCGAAATTGATTCTTCAGCCTTTTTCACTTCAGAAGTTGAAATTTTCATTTCAGTTTTTGGTTTCCAAACTTGTTGAGATAAAACAACCTGTTTATAAAACTTGTCGTTTTTAGTTACCATTTTCTTTACAGGTTCATTTTTCACTTTGATGTTGTTATTTTTCACACTCTTTTTCTCAACAACGATTGGTGCTTTACCCTTCACGACAACTTTCTTATGTTGAATCTTCACATTTTCAGTCTTAGGCTTCACATTGGTACACTTTCGTGCAATGTGACCAACTTGATTACATCTGAAACATGTTCGAGTATCAACAATTCGATTTGTGCCTTCAGACTGATAATGTGAAGCTCTTTTCTCAAAGAACTCTTCATTTGATTTTGAAAAAAATTCATTTTCCTCATCAGAAAGTGAACTTGAACTGTTCACAAACACCTTCTTTTCAGCAAACCTTTTGTTTTGAAAACTCTTTTTTTGATAACTCTTACCATCCCTATAACCACCCGACCAATTGTTTCGATTGTTATTATAAAACCGTGGTGGCACAACAGGCTTTTTGTAGTAAGCTTTATCTTTCTCAAAATTCATTTGCCTTTTTGTTTGCTTCAAACTGTTCACTTTTGACAACTCAACTTCAACCAATTTGAAAACATTTGTCAACTTTTTCACATTAACATTCTCAATTGGAAACTCAGAATCCGAATACAACTTATCAGATCCAGCCATCTTGTACATCACAAGACCCGGTTCATCACTTAAGTTGTTTTTGGATTTTGGTTTCTGAATGTATTTGTCTAAGAAACATCCATCATCTTCAGCTGATTCAGACATCAAAACACTTTCAGCTGTGCTCTTAACAATCTCTGTCTGAATACTATAATCAGATGATGTAAAAGTAACATCAATGTTTTCCGGAAGTTTAACTTCATTTTCTTCCTCAATTTCAACCAACCCAGATTGCTTTTTCGTGTAGTTATCAAGAACAGGTGGTGGTACTTGATGAAACCCCACCCCAGTTCCATCACAATACACATCTTCGCCTGCTTTGTCTTACCCGATGGGTTTGGGAAGGATATGTTGCAAAACAAAGCTTGCGGAGCTATAACTGTTAAGCTTCAACTGGATTCGCTCGTTTTCGATTACAGCCTCTTGAACTTTAAGTTTCAATTTAGCGATTTCATCCAGTTGTTGGTTGATTGATTCTTCTTTTACTCTAAGCACTGCTTTTAGATGTTCATTTTCTTTAAAAGTTTTACCATTTCGATCATCACAATCTTTCATTGTGCTTTTGAGTTTTTCAAATTTTTCAGAAATCTGACGGTTTTCAAGAATCAACTTTTCATTTTCTTGTTTAATTTTGTCATGATCAATTTTATCATTTTCAATTTGTCTAGTTAACTCTTTTATCCGTTCAGTTGAAGCTTTAACCATTTTGTCACGATCAAGAATTTGATTCTCAACGCTTCTGACCTTTGCTGTCAGATCATCAACTTTCTTTCCGTTGAGATACGTGACTGTGCTACAAAATTTGCACTCTTTGTTGCAATTTTTGCAATCAGCATTACCATCAATTTTCTTACCTGACACATTTGTTGACACTTTTGAACTGACCTGGCTTTTTGACTCAGACACGGAGTTAGAGTCTACCTCAAGTGCCTTAGCAGCCAGCACTTTGTCAGCCATTTTTCCCAAGTTCTCAGCATTCAACTCCTGAGTTGTGTCAATAATTCCAGTATCAATATTCTTTGATTTTTCCTGCTCTTCTTTCTCTTTTCTCTCTTTCTCTTCTTCTTTCATTTTCTCGGTTGGAGTTCCCCACCATTTGTGTTGCCAATACTCATCCTCATCTTTATACTGCTGGATTATGGCTTCGATATCAAGCGTACTATCATCGATCGCAATATTTCCATACTCATCAAGATAACACTCTCTGTCTGGATCCCACCTATTTGCTCTCCTCGCTTCCAAAAAGATACGAGATATTCTAATTATTTTGTTTTCAGCAATCATTTTTCTGTATTGATATTTTTGCTCTTCAGTTCGATCGTCTTTCCACGAAATAGGATCGTCATTTTTCGCCATGAATGCGTAACCAACCGCATCTTCTTCTGGTAGAACCTCTTGACTCCAATCATAACCCTCATCATCGTAAATCACTGCAAGAGCTCTAGATTTCTCTTTGTTGTCTTCAACCTGTTTCAATCTAGGCGGCTCGGATTTATTCTGATGATAAATTGCCTTCTTGTAGTAATCATCTCTGAAAGGGTTCTCCGACTCATCAGCATAAGCGTTTCTGCATTCTCGTTTGAAATGACCTTTCTGCTTACACTTGAAGCATGTCACCTTGGACTTATCGAACCCCAGCTTGGTAGATGCACCATGGTAGATGCACCACCAATTGTTTTCCTTCCGGTAATTTCCATGAAACGCTGTGCTCGACGAACAACACTTGCCATAGCCCAACGAATATCGATCAGTTCCATTTCTTCCGGATCAATCTGATCATAATCTTCTTTCGTCAGATTGGTGTTGCCTATCTTCCCAGCTACTAGCCCTTCATACGATTCCAACACCGATGCTAGGAAGATCATCTGCTGCTTGGCCGACTCCTCATCAAAATTCTGAGCATTCTTCAAGTCTATTGCGATGTTACATTGAAAACGATTCTTTGCATCTGGATGATTTCCAGAAGATGAAGATCCACTGTGATAACCACTGTGACTTCCACTTCTTTTACTGCTTTGACTTTCTTTGCCAGCTGTCGACACATTTTCAGCAGAAAACGCAGTCGTGGGAGAAGTTGCTTTTGGCATCATGCTCTTTGGATAATACAAATCCAAATTCTGCTGGTAAGATGAGTGATTGACTTTGTATGTCTTCTTCAACTCCAACTCGTGACTCTCGAGTTTCTCAATTAGCAAATCTAATGTCAACTTTTCTGGTTCTTTGATAGTATTCTTCAGCATCAGCGCATAATATCTCCAATCCATCTGATCAGGCAACGAATCGAACAATTTTTCGATAAGATCTTCTTCAGGAATTTTGATATCATGTCTTACTAATTCCAGCTTCAAATGACCAAACCTTTCTATCATTTTACAAACTGAATCGTTCTTTAAACATCCAAACAGATCAAACTCTTTCCTAAGAAGTTTCTTTTTGTTTTTCACGATTTTAGTACTTCCTAAACATTTCTTTTCTAACTTTGGCAAAAGATCTTTTGCATTTGAATAATCGATCAATGAAATTATGTCTTCTCGGACGGATTGAAATAACAATGCCACACACTTTTGTTCAGCTACAAACGAATCAATCTCCTCAGTTGTTCTTAAAGTTTCACCATTTTTGTTTCCATTGGCATAACCGTTTTTCAGACTTTTCCAGCTAGGAAACGCGAATGCCATCAACCAGTCCTCAAACTTTCTTGACCACCGACTGTATTCCTCAATAGCCATTAGCTTTGGAGGTTTATTGAACGTTCCGAAGGCATTTTCCGATTCCCAAGCTTCCTTTTTCTTTTCTTTCGGCGGGTTATCATTGTTGTTGCTTGTAGATGAATCGTCTCCTGAATTTCCAGCAAACGCGAACATGTCGCTGAACGGGTTCATGAAAATATCATCCATCATAAATGTTCCTGCAAAATCAGCAAACACTTAGAAAATTTTTAGGTTTTGAAGAATCAGCAAGTTCAAGCGAAATTAATTGAAGTGAAATCACTTCAAGCGAAATCAACACTGTAAACTGTTCAAGCGAAATTGTTAACCTGAAACAGTTAGTTCAAGCGAAATCCAAGAAACCTATTTCGCTTGAACTTGTCAAGCGAAATCTTCTAATACAAGTCCAACGATTCAAGCGAAATCCAACAAATCTATTTCGCTTTAACTTTTTCAAGCGAAATCCTTTGTTTTTCAAGCGAAATCGATCTTTTACTTCGAACTCTTTCAAGCGAAATCTGGTTTTTAGATTATTTTTATCATTTTTAATCCGAAATTTAACCTGATTCTTTCTAGGGTTTGATAATACTATGTTTTACACAATATACTCGAAAATCAGACCATTTCGACCGTTGGAACAATTTCAGTTCAGAAAAGTATGAAAAGAATTGAGTAGAAAGTAGAGAATCCGGTAATATCAAGCTGCTATGGTATGAACTCCTCGTCCTGAGCTCTGATACCACTTGTTGGACCGTTACACGACCTTGAAACGTCAGTTAAGGCAGTTCATCTTTGAATACGAAGGCGGAATCAACGTAAACAAAGTCATAACAGCTAGTTTCCTTTTAATCTTTCTTTTCTGATTGATTTTCGTGCTATTACAATGTAATCTGATACAAATCCGGCAGCACTTTGTCTCACACACAATGACCAAGTCTACTCTTAATGAACAACACACTAACCTATATATAGACCCTAGGATTTCGCTTGAACAAGACAAGAATACTTCAAGCGAAATCTCATGTCTTAATTTCGCTTGAACTTGTAACAGGCTACTTTAAGCGAAATCTCATGTCTTGATTTCGCTTGAACCAATCATGAACACTTTCAAGCGAAATCTTCTAGTTAAACAAGTAAAACCCTAATTTAAACCCTATTGTGTGTTCATTCAACCTATCTAGACACAAGACTTGATTAAGACGTAATCAGCAGACATTTAATGCACCAACAGAGGGTCAAAGATGAAGAGTGTGAGGTAAAAATAGAATTTGATGAAGAACCGATGACTGAAAATGTGATTGAGAAGGTGGTGGAGAAAATTGTTGAAGTGGAGAAAATTGTTGAAGTTGAAAAAATCGTCGAAGTTGAAAAGATAGTCGAAGTTGAAAAGATTGTCGAGGTCACTAAACCTTGTCTGAAATGTTTGAAACCTTGCAAAGATTGTAAGGAGAAAAACAAGAAGTATCGTGAACTAGAAGATTTGAAAGAAAAATTGTTGTTTGATGTGAAGTATGTAAAAGAATCATATGATGTGCTGAACAGAACAGTTGATAATTTGAACAAGACAAACCTAGAAATGGGAGCTGCTCAGATGATGATGAGTTCAACATTAATGACGAAGTAGAGGGTCATAAATGAGTATATTGAAGATTGTGCAAAGCTGAAGCAGGATCTGGAACTCAAAAAGATTGAAAATGAGAGAATCAAACGATTGCTGATGAGTTATAAAGCTTGTGATTATTTGATTGATAGAGTTTATCCTACTGTTGCAGGTCTTGAAGCTTTTCAAGATAAAAAGATGGAAGATACGGATACTGGTAAGAAACAAAGTGTCAAGTATAACAAGTGTCCGCCTCTGATCTGGGAAAGTTATTCTCCCAGAAAGCCAAATGAGGAACGATTAAAAAAGGCAGTCAACATAAAGTTAAAGTCTGAAACCATTGATGAGTTACCAGACAACATTGACGTCACATTCACAGCGTCTGACACTGATCATGAGTCTGAGTTATTAAAGAAAGTGGTCGATCAGGTGTTGGATATGGATGAAGAGTCAAAGTCGGAGTCTAAATCTGAAAGTTCGAGTTCATCAGACAAGAGTCCGAGTTCAGCGGTCAAACAGGTTTATAATAAAGAATTTCTGATGTCGAAAAATAATTTGAATGATGAAACATTCAAAGTAGCATATACTTTGAAAGATTCTGACAAATTATTTTCTGATAAAGAATTTCCAATAAGAAGTGTCAAAACTGAAATGATCAAACAGGTTTTCAAATTAACGGAAATTAATATTTCTGAAATAAAAGATTTAAATCTTGCTGAAAAACCTAAAAAATACACTTCAAGAGTTCAACAGAGATTGAACAAGAAGAAAGGTTACAGTTCTGGTTCATGTTTTCAAAAGAAACCAAACCATAACAGTAATTTCAAAAAGATGGGTTTAGGTTTTATTCCACCAGAAAATCATAAAAATGAGAAAACTTATAAACCAAAAACTAAATTTGTTTCAGGTACAAGTTCAGAGGAAGAAGAGAAGAATCAATTCTGGAGACAGACAAACAAAGAGTTTCTTGCTGAAAGAAAGAAGAAAATGTTGAAAGAATCTGAGAAAAGAATTGAAAGAAGAACATGTTTCAAATGTCAAGAAGTTGGACACATTGCTTAGAATTGCCCAAAGTCCACTTATACAAAATAGGGAGTTACTTCTAACTCAAAGTTGAAAAAGAAATGTGTTGATGAAAAGAAACAACCAACAGAAAGTTTTAAAAAGTTCAAAAATTCGACTTTCGAAACTAGTGAAAGTTCAAAATATTTTTACAAAAGAAAAGTCGATTTGAACAAACAAAGATGGGTTGTTAAATCAGATAGTAGTTCTAACAATGAATCTGACTCGTCAAAGTCAGAGGAGTCATTTGTTAAGAAAAATGATGAGAATTCCGTTCCAGAAATGAACGAAGAAAACTTTCCGTCATTGACAAGAGAAAATCTGAAATCCAAAGTTGGAAAGATTGAGATTTCAGATCAATTCTTCTCTGGTAAGGAAGAATTTGATGCTGAAAAGGTTTTTAATGGAAATGGGAAATATATTTTTGGAAAAATGGTTAACAGGAAGGTAAAGGGCGCAAAAGAATTTTATGAATCAAAGAGATGGAAATCACCCAAGGCTGGTCAGGCTTGAGTGACAGCATTTTCTCCTTAAAATCCTGACTTGCCGGAGCTCCCAAGTTGGTAATCGTGGAGCATGAATCGGCATCATTCTTGAGAAATTCACATCTGTGATATTTTGACCTACAAGTGGTTAATCAAGGTCATTAAGTTGAACTTGATTTAACTTTCATACTGTAAAACCCGTGTGGATCTTTCAATGATATCAAACAACAACTTGTGTAAGTGCGGAAATCAAACACAAGTGGATTCAAGAAATATAAAGTAATCGAAACCAATAATAAACAAACAAACCAGTTTATCTTGCATTCAAAGCTTGAACAATGACTGATACAAGACAACTTCACAGGTTTCGAGTGCCCTCCTAAGCGCAACAACTGATCAACCTCAACCTAAAGGTTGAGGTTTGCTTATATACTAAACATATGGGTAAATACCCTAGGCCCACTCGAAACTATCTAACCAAACCCAAACAATACATATCGACCCAAAACATATAGTGAACATTTACAAAACCAACCCTTGAACTATGCAATCCTCTATGTATAAACCTCCAGGTTCCAACAATCTCCCCCTAGGTTTATGCATGGAGGATCTTGAGACTTCAACGATTACTATCACCACCTAAACGATCCTTGAGTCCACCAAATCCTTTTGTGCGAATATGAATGGCTGAAGCAACAGCAGCAGTCCATCCTTTTGCAATTTCTTCATATTTTTCTGTAGCTCTAATTTGATTACGAGCCAACACTTCCAGATCTTCATACGCAAGATTTAGCAAATCAACTTGATCCACCAAGCGAAAGTTCACATCATCATCACAAACAATCACTGCTTGCCCTAGACGCTCATCATAAGCCCAAAAATGCAAGGACTTCAAAGCACCTTTTGGAATCTTTTTCACCAAAGGAATCATCTTTTCCTTGTCAGTTGCTGGCCAGTGCACGATCTTCATTCGCTTGTTTGTATATGGATCTCTAACGCCTTTAGCTGGTTTAACAATAGACTCTGCAGTATGCATCGAAGGAAAGTTACGAAGAACTTCCCTCTGAAGTCTCTCGAAGAACAAATATCCACGACCTCCAGGTCGATCATCCACATAAGGTGACTTAGACAGGTTTATCAAGTCAACTTTTGTGAAGGTTTGAAACTGAGCCGGATTTTTGTACCACTCAACAGGTCCAACCTTTCTCTTTATCCACCATCTTCGGTGATCATGATCAAATCCCCAGCTAACCACTCCAGATCTATTTCCAACTTTATCATAGAGAGTTTCACCAACATCCATTAAATGGTGAGTTGCTTGAGCATCATCATCATCTGGATTAAGATTCTTGTTCTTCAGGATCACAAACTCCCTTTTCTTTTTGATTCTTTCAGCCTTTTCTTTGTCTGCAACTGGATCAGTAACTCTTTTGAAATATTGTTCCATAGCAGCACTTCTCTCAGCATCATCCTTATCAAAGGCTTTTCTTCTATTTTCTACGTCAGTCGGATCAGAAAACTCTTGTCCAAACTTCTTCTCCAGCTTTCCACGTAAATCATAAACCATATTAAACAACAGACTGACATCACCTTGAAGCTGTTCGATTTGTTGATTCTTTTGCACAATAGTATCTTCAAGTTGAATAATCTTAGCATCTTTATGAATTGAATCTTGCTCAACCACAATTATTCATTTCTTCATCTCCCTCATACTGATGAACTCATCATCATCACTTGAGTCATCATCAAACGGCATCCTCAATGGCTCTTCAATTCTCTTGCCACTTGAACTTCCAGGCTCGTCATGAATAAATCCTGATGGACCTGCAGCTTCAGAGGTAACAGATGGCATTCAAGCAATGATAGGATCAGAAGTAACATTTACAGTTGGAGTATCTGCAGTGGTGGTTTCCAAAACACTTCTTTGAGTATCAACATTAAACTCAAAAATATCTTCAGTGGTGGTGGTATCAGTGACATTTTTCTCAAAATCAAAGTCATATAAACCATCATCATCGTCAGCAACAGTCACGGGTTGATCTTTGTTTTGTTCAACATACATTCCGAGTCGAGGATCCCTCCTTTTCCGCTTCAATGGCAATGAGTCAGGATCTTTTGGGTTCTCACTAGGCTCTTCATTTGATACTGAAAGATTGGAAGGAGGATTTCCCATCTTATCAGTCACAAACTTTAATAATAAAGCAAAACTCTCAGCAGAAATCATAGGTGGAACAGTAGAAACAGCAACATCAGCTTCAGTTTCAGGAGGAAGCTCTTCGTCATCTCCTGAATCACACATTATCTCTATGCCCTCATCGTCAGAGTTGATTGTTAAAAACTCTGTCTCAGGCTCATCTTCAGTAGTACCTTGAACATCATGTTCTTCAGCAACCATCGCATTTACATGTGCATTGACTTGTGTAGCATTCACTGGAACAGGTTGTACTATCACTGGATCAGCAGCTACATCTTTAGTCTCAGCAAACTTACCGAATTTCTCCAGAGGTATTAACCCTTCAAATTTCTTTTTAAAACCCTTTTTAGGAGTGAGAGCACCAAAACAAGCAGGACCCATGGATTTTAGTTCCAAGGTGTTTCCAGATCTCTCCAACTCTGGATAACGAGCATTAAGAATCATTTGCAAAAACCTTGGATACATAAGAAACTTGTCCTTTCTAACTCCGATCACATTTCTCTTCATGGCTTCAAAAACATACTTCGAATAATTGAAAGGCTCATTGGTTATCAAACAGATAAGAGCAGCAGACTGTGTAATGTTCAATTGATCAGTGCCTCCTCGGTTTTCTGTCATGCAGAGAATGAACATGTGCACTAACAAACGCCAATAAGGATGCACAAATTTCTTCACCAAGGATGGATACTTTCCTTCATAACTCAATCGTGGTAAAATTGGTTCCACAGTTCCAGCGGGAAGCTCAATAGGATCAGTTTCTTGATCATTAAACTGTAACACCTCCCGGATCATTTGCTCCGTCACAGAAACAGCCTTCTTTTGAATCTCAGCAATTATCGCTCCTTTGCCTTCAGCTTCGAGTGGTTCAAACCTTGCAGTCTTCCAAAAATCTTGAATGAGACTTTCGTAGACAGCCAGATTTTCTCGAAGTGCGTGAACTAATCTGCAGCTGTTGAGACCCTTTATTAATGAAGTGTACATCTTCTTGTGTTTCTCCGGAGGTGGTGCTAAGTATCCTGCCTGATTATGTGTCGGAATGAATTTCAAATCCATATTCTGCATAAACCAAAATTCATTAGAGACATGAAAAGTTCAATATACACTTAGATCACAATTTAGAAATTTCAGACTTTAAAGTCAACTATCGGAACCTGTCAACAAAACCATGTCTCAGATTGCAAAATTTTGACTCGAGACCATTGGTTTTGAGTCGAGACCATGAGTCGAGACCATGAGGTTTCGAGTCGAGATCATATGGTTTCTGGTCGAGACCCTGAGTCGAGACTACGAGATCTCGAGTCGAGATCAAGAGGTTGCAACTCGCAACCACCAGTCTCGAGTCCTCATGTGTTTCCTGAGTCAAGACCGCATTAACAACTTTCATCTGCCCAGTTTTTGGATCAAAATCCCAAAAACACTCTTTGATTTCTTTGAAGACCAAAGTGTATTCAAAACTAGGGTTTAAGTTCATCTTCAAATCTTCATGAACTCATCACTAAATCTTCATATCACCTGCAAAACTTCAATAACATCATCAAAATACCTTCAAAACTTGGTGAATCGAGACCGGAAAACACGTCGGAAACAACAAAAATTTCGTCGGAACAGTGATAGCTTGCCGGAAATTGAGAGAGAATTTGAGAGAAATTTCAGCTGGTCTCGAGTGAGAAATGAGGTCTCGACTCGAGACCTATCTTTTATACCTCAGCCTTTGTATGGACTGGGCCTTTGAATTTAGGCCTAGATCAAAATTTGGGCCGAATCCATCTCAAATTTAAGTTAAGGATTTCTTTGGTTATTTTAATTAAAGTCAAAAATCCTTTAGAGAATCAGTTATAACTTTAATAACCCAATTAACTTTCTGAGCACGTTCTACGAATGAAAAAACCTAAAACAAAAATAAATAATATAAACTACTATTTACAAAAAAAATAGGAAATAACGTAATTGCTCAGGGATCAAATCACGAGGTTTCGGGATTGACTTCACTTATCAACACTGATCTACTACTGAATGATCTAGATGATTGCCAGTATATTTGTCCACCTAAACTCATCTCCCTAGACCTTTTCCATATAACTGCCTGTAACAAATTTTATCATGTTTTGATTTCTTAACAATGAACACCCAAACAAATACTAATCAAATCCTGGAGATATAAACAGCACACTCTATCATGCAAGTAGCTTCCCTACCACATATTTCACAAGTCCAATCCAGATCTCTGAAATCTTAACTGGGAATAGGTTGAGAAAAGAACAGAATAGATCTTTCGCAGAGATGGTATAATATACAGATCAAATGAATTTTTCTCAGTTTGATATAGGTTTCTTGGGTTTATTTTGGGCACTTGAGGGCCTCTTCCGGGTGTTTAATTGATATATAAGACGACAGACGCTCAGCTAGGTCTTTGCTCATGCAAAACAGAAGCTAAACGCTGCCTAGCACCTCCAGGTCTTTGCTCACGCAAAACAGAGGAGATACACGACCTTTTCAGAGAAGATTTCAGAGTCAGACCAAAATTGTGTGTATCAGGACAACATACAGACATTCAAATAGAAATGAGCTAAATCCAAGTGATTTTCTTTCCTGAGGTCATGCACTAATTTAGTTCTGAACAGAAACAACCAATGTTTCCAGTCTTTAAGAATAGAGCCTACCAACACATCATACTAAATTCAAACTGTTTCGATACTGGTCTTACATGAGTCAGCCCTTCATCACAATGTGAAAATTCATTTCATTTCCCATGTCATGCAATGCTTATTTTTGTATTTTTCATAATTTTTCAATGTTTTTGTAATTTTTCAATGTTTTTGTATTTTTCATAATTTTCTCCCCCTAAATTTGAGCATAAATAAAAACTACCTAAGAATAGAAAACTTTATGAACAAATTTACCTACGAAAAACCAAAAACATGCTCAGTCAGTAAAGCGGATCATTTTTAAAAAATCCACAAACACTTGAAATTTCGAACTGCTGACAGGTTTTGTGAACAAATCGGCAGCATTTGCATCTGTGTCAATTTGCTCCAGTTTGATAAGACCTCTGTCAAAACAGTCTCGTATAAAATGAACTTTAATATCAATGTGCTTGGTTTTTGAGTGGAAGACAGGATTTTTCACAAGTTGTATGGCAGCATCATTATCACAGTATATGGTAGTTTTAAGATAAGTCAAACCGTAGTCCTGCAATTGATGCTGCATCCACACCATTTGAGAGCAAGACGCCGAAGCTGCAACATATTCTGCTTCAGCTGTGGAAATAGCTACCGTTTGCTGCTTCTTGCATTGCCAAGAAATGAGTCGGTCACCCTAAAATTGACATCCAGCAGAGGTGGATTTCCTGTCCTTGTCAGTGCCTCCAAAATTACTATCAGAAAACGCAAACAGGTCAAAATTCGAATCCCTCGGATACCACAGACCAAACCGTGGTCGGCCTTTAAGGTACCGGAAGATTCGTTTAACATCAGTAAGATGAGAAGTTTTAGGATTAGCCTGATATCACGCACAATTGCAGACAGCAAACATGATGTCTGGACGACTCGCTGTCAGATACATCAACGATCCGATCATAGACCTATAAAGGGGTTGATCAACAGGGGATCCTTCTGCATCTTCAGTTAGTAACGGTCTTTCTGCCATTGGAGTTTCGGCCGGTTTAGCGTCTGTGAACTTAAATTTCTTTATCACATCATCCACATATTTCCCTTGATGAATTAGAATGCCCAGGGAATCTTGTTTAACTTGTAAAACCAAAAACAATGTCATTTCTCCAAGCGCACTCATTTCGAATTTCTTTTTCATATCTTCCTCAAATTCCTTGCAAAGAGCCTCACTTGTTGATCCGAAAATAATATCATCAACATAGATTTGAACCAATATCAGATCCTTGCCCACTCTTTTGATAAACAGAGTCTGATCTATCGTGCCTCATGTGTATCCATGAGCCAGAAGATGTTCTGTCAGAGTTGCATACCAAGCCCTAGGTGCTTGATGCAACCCATATAATGCCTTGTCAAGTTTGTAGGCATATTCTGGATGATCTGGATGAATAAAACCCGGTGGTTGCTCAACAAAAATTTCCTCCTTCACCTCTCCGTACAAAAATGCAGTCTTGACATCCATCTGGTAAACAGTGAACCCCATGTAGGATGCGTATGCTAAAAAGATACGGATTGCTTCAAGTCGAGCAACAGGGGCGTAGACTTCATCATAATCTAGTCCCTCTATCTGTCTGAATCCTTGGACCACTAATCGTGCTTTATTTCGAACAATAACTCCTTCAGAATCTTGCTTGTTTCTGAAAACCCAGCGAGTTCCAAGCTTGCCTTTCCCTTTTGGCAACTCCACAAGTTTCCATACTCCTAGCTTCTCGAAGTGGTTTAGCTCTTCATGCATAGCATCAACCCAGCCTGGTTCCTGCAACGCTACATCAATGGTTTTAGGTTCAATTTGAGAAATGTAGCTAGAATATAAGCACAAATTAATAGTTCCTAATTGGCTTCTGGTCTGGACTCCTGCACTAACAGGACCGATCACATTCTCAATAGGATGATTTCTTTGAACACTTGTTGGAATGGCAAGTTCAGGTATTATCTCGTCTTGAGTTATGTGTATGTTTCTTGACTCCCCCTCATTAGGTGCTATCGGACTGTGAATCACGGGAGTGGTAACAGTACACTCTTCAGGAATAGGATCAGCAAACAGTTCTGATCCAGATGCATTCGAAGAAATTCCGCTAGTCTGCGCACCTTCAGGGGATTGATGAGACATTTGATGAGGCAAAGGATGCTGTGTAAAAACCATCCCTGGCGGGTCAATGGTATGATGTCTGAAGCTCCCTTCTGCCTGTTCTTCTTCTTCAGTATCACCAAAAGACAGAGGTTGTTCTGGCGTAGACACACCTGCATCTGTAGAGACATTCGACAAAATGTTAAATGATTTAAACAATTCAGCATAATCATATAACCAATCTGGTCCAACTCTAGCATCCGTAGCATTTTCTTCGAGCCATTCAATGTTGCACGACTCGACGGCCTTTTTAGTTACTTTGTTGTATACTCTATAGGCAGAGCCTTTTGCATATCCAACAAAGAAACACTCGTCCCCTTTGACTTCAAACTTTCCATTAGAGTCCATAAGTAGTAACACACATGGACAACCAAAGATACGAAAGTGTGAAACCGAAGGTTTACGTCCTTCCAGAATCTCATAAGGAGTTTTCATATGACGTTTGTTTACTAAAGCATGATTCTGGACGTAACAAGTTGTGCTAACTGCCTCAGCCCAAAAGAAACTAGGAAGCTTCGAGTCAGCCAGCATAGTCCGTGCAGCCTCTATAAGAGTACGATTTCTTCTCTCAACTACTCCATTCTGTTGAGGAGTCCGTGGTTCACTGTACTGACGATCAATTCCCTTTTCAGAACAGAATGTATCAAGAGTTACGTTCTTGAATTCTGTCCCATTGTCAGATCGAATAACCTTCACTTTCGTACTAGCTTGATTTTCGGCCAGTGTAACGAATTGTTTCACTAAGACTGCTGTTTCATTCTTGTGACTAAGAAAATACACCCAGGTGTAACGTGAGTAATCATAAACTATTACGAGACAATAAGCTTTCTTGCCAATACTCAACACATTCACTGGACCAAAAAGATCCATGTGAAGTAATTCGAGCAGAGCTTTCGTTGAGGGTGCAGATTTAGACTTATGAGGTTTTCGATGTTCTTTTCCTTTTGCACAAGCAACACATTTTTCCACCAACATGAAATCTTTGATTGGAAGATCACGGACTAGTTGACCTTTAGCAAGTCGATTCAGATTCTTCATGTTCACATGCCCAAGGCGACGATGCCATAGTAGACCATCATGTTCTGAAATCTTCGAGAATAGGCAAGTAACTTCTTCACACGGTTTCTTGTTCATATCAATAACATAAGCATTTCCTCGTCTCTCTGCTGACATTAAGAACCAATCTTCAGGAATGACAATCCCTGGTTTCAGCACATAACATCCTTTCTTTGTAAAGTGAACTGAATTTCCTCGATCACAAATTTGTGAAATGCTCAACAGATTGTGTTTCAGTTCTGGAACATAGTTAACATTCTCGAAGCTTAAAACACCATTTCTTACTGTTCCTTTTAAAGTGATCCTTCCAGATTCTCCTCCCGCAAACGAGACATATCCACCATTAAATTCTTTTACATTTATCAGTTGGGATAAGTCTCCCGTCATGTGCCTGGAACAACCACTATCCATGTACCAAAGTCACACGATAGTCCTCCACAACTGTTCCTGCATGGTTAGCGGGATTAGTTAGACCTAGGAACCCAGCCCATGGTGGATCTGGGTTTTCCTTGTGCGTCAATATATGTCACTCTTTGCCAAATTAAATTATCTTTGTTCAAAAATCTTGAAGGATTTTTCATGAGAGATCCTTGACGAGATGTATTAGATTGTGCAGCACCAGTTTTGGGTTTCCAAAATGTGTTTGACCATTTAGAATTGTAGTTACCAAAACCATTACGTTGATTTCTTTGAAAATTGTTTTTTTGATTTTGATTTCTACATTTGGCTGCATTCCAATCTTGATCAGAAGGTTTAGTCTTGCAATAGTTGTTCTTCATTGTCTTAGACCTTTCAGTTGTCACTGACTCTGAACAACGATATCGATTAGACTTGACCTTCTGATTCTGGACAATCTTCTTCTTAGACTGTGCGCTTGGGAGTTGAACACAGTTTCTGGCAATGTGTCCAGCAGTACCACAATTGAAACATGTTTGTCGTTTCAATGTGTGAAAATTTTGATACTTTGTTGAAGAAGCTTTGCTTGTTTTTGAATGATGTGACGTTTTGGTTTTTCTAGTATGTTTTGCCTATGTCTGTTTTGAGCATTTTGGTGTCTGCTGATTAGAATTGACACAATCATGTGATGTTGATGAACAATTTGATACCTCCCTTTTACTATGATCATCATTCTTTTGAAAAACTGGTGTTTCAGTTTTCTGTTCAAAAACATGTTCCAGTGACTGTTTACTTATTTCAAACCCCTTTTCTTCTTTACTAAATTCAGTGTCAATTTTAGAACACGTTGAAGTCTCATCAACATGTGTTTCATCAACATATGTATCATGTGAATCCGATTTAGGTTTGCTTTCATCTACAGTTTCCAATGGGGTCCCACTAGATTCAACATTAGGGACACCCACTGAGACAGATTCAGAAGAAGAATCAGGATACTCTTGATTTTCTTGAGAAGAAGTTTCAGTGGTTTCAGTGAATGTGTCCCGAGGGACCTCACCTGTAACACTGTCAACAACTGAAATATTAGAAACATCACAATCACGTGCATTAACTGAAACACAAACATCACCACAATTATTGTTCAAAGATTCAACATAAACATCATCAGTTTTGCCCCAAACATCAGGCTCACTTGACGACACATAAGCACAAAACGACTCAAACAAAGTTCTACCAAAAGCAATATCAGATTCAGTTTGTTCAAAATAATTTTCAGATATATTAGAATGAACAACTGGTTCACTCCCAAGAATATCTCTACACTTTACTTCAGATACTTTATCTGCACATGAAGACGAAGCGTTAGGATCAATTGAGCCTTTAGAAACAAAATTTATTGGAGTAGATTTCTGTTTCTCGACTGGTTTGCCATTAAATGATGACTTATTGTTTTTGGGACCATAAGTCATTTTACTTTCATTCATCATCTCCTCCTCAGTCATAGGTAAATAAGTATAATTGTCATTATAAGGAGGAGGAGCCTGATTGAAACCCAATCCACACCCTTTCTTTTTCTTGTATGCGAGTTGCTGATCACATAGATTTTTAACTAATTGACTGGAAGAATCAAATTTCTTAATATTGAGTTCATTAATTTGATATCTATCTCTGATATCTTCCAGTTCTTTAGTCAGAATACACATTTTCTTCTGAACATATAAGAGTTGAGTTGTTTTTACACTTACATCATCTTTAAGTTTGATGATGTCTTTTCGCTGAGCTTCAATTTTTTCTTTATAAAGTTTCTCATTTTTCGATAAAGTAAAGTTTTTATTTTTAATATCTTGATAGTCTTGAATTAGCTCAGCATTGTGTATTCTATAAGCTTCAACCCTTTCTCTACACTCAGGAGTACAGAAAGTACCTCTTCTTTGGTGAGACCTTTGACTGGAGCTGAAAGAATCTGGGTCATGAGAGCAAGGTTTTCAGCTGAAGTCTCATCCTCGGGTGCAGAGTTTTGATCATTTGGAGCTGAGGTCATGAAAGCAATGTTGTTTGCAACAGCTTGATTTTCTGGAGCTGAGATGTTCAGACGATGAATTTCTGAGGTCCAATCAAAGTTGCTATCAGGCTGAACCACCAAGGCTTGAGGACTTCCACCAGCAGCAGCATCAGCAGTTGTACTCGATGTGGCCACAAGAGCTCTCTCTGGATTAGGTGAAACAGGTTCGGCTAGAGTCTGTTCTCTAATAATCAGTGGCTTGGTGCAGTTTCGTGCATAATGTCCTTCCTCATGACAATTGTAACAGCGCAGATTAAATGGTACTGTAGAAGCTCCTGTAAACGCAGCACCCCATCTGTTTTTACAAGTCCTTTTCATAAATCTCCTTGCTCTGAAAGCAGCCATAGCCATCTGCCATGTGATGTCCATTTCTTCAACATCATCAGGATGAATCTGATGTAAGTCATATCCAGACCATTTAGGAGGATCATTTTTTCCTGCAACAAATGCATTCAAACAATTTATAACAGAGGCTGTGATATCCAGATTATCTTTAGACTGTTGTGTAAAGAAAGCAATCATCTCATTTTTCACGGCAGAAGTAGGAGCAGCAGTAGGAGCAGCAGCAGGCGAATTGGACGATGCAGCAGCAGTAGAAGAATGTGAAGGAGCAGGAGACCCAGAGTAATAAACATTTGCCGAAGTAGGAGCAGCTTTAGCAGATGCCGCGTTGCTAAACATTTGAAAACCTCCTTGAGACAAGAGAGCTGCATTGTTATTGTTTGATGAAGTGGGAGCAACAGAGAATCCTGCAGCTAGCATGCTGTTCTTATAGTTAGTTTCCCTTTGTTTATCATCCAGCTCACAGGCCTTGATATGAGAAATCATCTCAGACAGACCGCACCTAGCAAGATCTTTGGTCTTCTTGATCATAGCAACATGATGATCCCAACTTTTAGGCAACGCATTCAGAAGCTGTCTATTTGTTGAAGCATTTGATGTATGTATTTCTTCCATCTGCATTTGAGTAACCAGCTTGACAAACCTCTGAAGTTGATTGTCAACAGTTTCTCCATAGATATGGTTGAAATTGTTGAAATTTGTCTCAGCAAATTTCTTCGACTCTCCTTCATATCCTCATTACCTTCATAAACATCTATCAGAGATTCCCACAGTTCTTTGGCTGATTTGCAAGTACGAAAACCAATAGCAATGTCCGGACCCAATCCCATAGTCAGATAGGAAAGTGCCTTTTCATCCTCTTCGACTATTGTGAAATCATCTTCAGTATATTGGCTAAGGGGTTTCTTTATTTTTACTCCAGATTCAGTAGGACTATCTGTCATGATCTCCCTTGGACCTCTCAGAATACTTCGCCAAATTTTGGAATCTTTAACCTTCACATGTTGTTCAAACCGCCACTTCCACTCAGGAAAATCATTTGCATCAGTCAACCTTGGAATGCGTGTAGTGGTTCCAACTTTTGATTCCAGTTCTTGATGTTTGTTAATTGCACCCAAGTCAACATTATTTGTGGACATGATTAATTAAATGTTAATTATTTAATTTAGTTTTAAGTCCAAAAATTAATGTTCAATGTCCAAAGTCCAAAACACGTTGCAGCTTGTCGATGCGAGTCGAGACAAGAGATTGCGACTCGAGACAGAGATTTCAAGTCAAAAGTTCCAACTCGAGACCACAGCTTGTTGCAAGTCGAGACCTTGATGATGACTACTCGAGATCACAGGTTGTTGCGAGTCGAGACCAAAAGATGACTACTCGAGACCACTAGTTGTTGCGAGTCGAGACCAAATGAAGACTACTCGAGACCACTGGTTGTTGCGAGTCGAGACCAAATGAAGACAACTCGAGACGGTAGTTGATTTCGAATCGAGACCTGCAAAACAGATCTGAGATAATACTGTTGACTCGTAATCCCTGATTTTCAGCACTTTTCCAAAAATTCAAAGATATCGAAATCTTTGAATTTCTTTTATCACCAAACCTCCGAGAAATCAGCAAACACACTATCAGAAATCACACAAACCAAAATCAGCGCCAATTATGTAGAATATGCTAAGAACAGTTTGAAGATGTGAATCTTAAAATCAAGAAAACACACCAAACCAAACTGAATTCCTGTAAAACAGAACTGGTAAATAAGATTAGTAATAAAAACAATCTTCTTGAATCCGAATGATATCAAAACCGAACCAAGAATTGGTTTCTTGGCTCTGATACCAATTGTAAAACCCGTGTGGATCTTTCAATGATATCAAACAACAACTTGTGTAAGTGCGGAAATCAAACACAAGTGGACTCAAGAAATATAAAGTAATCGAAACCAATAATAAACAAACAAACCAGTTTATCTTGCATTCAAAGGTTGAACAATGACTGATACAAGACAACTTCACAGGTTTCGAGTGCCCTCCTAAGCGCAACAACTGATCAACCTCAACCTAAAGGTTGAGGTTTGCTTATATACTAAACATATGGGTAAATACCCTAGGCCCACTCGAAACTATCTAACCAAACCCAAACAATACATATCGACCCAAAACATATAGTGAACATTTACAAAACCAACCCTTGAACTATGCAATCCTCTATGTATAAACCTTCAGGTTCCAACACATACAAAGTGATTGGAAAACAAAGTGATGATCATAACCCCAATTTTACAAATGGTAAATTCAACAAAACTAATTTTCCAGAAAAACCATGTTGATTAAAACAAACTTAAGTGTTTTGAAATCATAATGGGAAAATAGTTTGTTGTTAGGGGGAGTTCTGATTGTTTATGCCAAGTGGATGGCGAATTGAAGCAATTCGAATCAGTTTGTCAGTTTGTTATATAGTTTGCTTTCAAATTTTCCTTGAAAATCAAAAATTGAAACATATTTTTTATTTTAGGGGGAGTAAAAATTTTGAAATTTCAAAAATTTGAAAAATCCAAAAACATGATAAAATATCAAAATCCAAAATATTGAGAAATTTCAAAATGAGTTTTGTTGTGAAAAAGTGGAAATGATAGTACATCAGTGGACTATCACAACACGCTAAAGAATTGGAAAGTCAAATGTGATAAACGGTCTCACTGATGATATGCCAGTAGGTTTTTGCACGCTTAGTAGATTGTTTGTCGAGATATAAACCTAAATATCAAACTTGCTTATCTCATGGGGAACATCTCTCGGATATATGGGTAACCCCCGAAATCTTGTTTGAAGGGCTTTCTATTTCTGACATACTAGGTCTTTGTGCATGGTGATATCTGGGGTATTATACCTGGACTTCTGATTTTGCGGGAGCAATAGCCTAGTCCTCGTATAATACTTTACATTGCTTTAATCTTAAAGCTCGCCCTCAGCATAAAAAAATGATGAAACATTGAAAAATGCTAATCATGTGCTGTTGAAGAAAAGATTCTCTAAAGGGAACCCACCGAAAGTCGAACCATCATCTCTCTGATTTTGCAGAAGCAATATCCTGAGCTCTCATGGTCTCGCATTTAACCCTTTACAGATATCATTAGTGTACATTCACCTGTAAGACTGAATATAGGAGTCTGGATACGAGAGTATATTCTGAGGTGGGACACGCGAATAAGTTTAAGTCTCTAAAACATTAATCTCGTATCTCGAATCAATTGAACTTTGTGTGAAAATTTAAGTGGATCGGTATACTGACAATCTACGTGAATCGTTTAGAATTTAAAATGTTTAAAGCTTAACGGTGTTGGTGGTTTGTCTCATAAACTGATATGATCCTCTTACACAAACTCACAAAAATATTGCTTGTAAATTTTTCTTTACTGCATTTCTTTAAAAAACAAAATCCAAAAAGATTTTCAGTGTGTTTTAGCATAAAATTTTGAAAATTCAAAAAGATTTTCGACAACTGATGTTGGAGAGCTGATTTTCAAAATTCCAAATGCTATACATGATGAACAGGTTTGGGAGAGTTTGTTAAAAATTTGAATGTTATTCCTACATATGGTCATCAGAGATTATAAATGTTAAATCATTTTGAGATTGATTCTACAAGTGGTATATAAATGTGTCAAATTTGTAAAATTTATTTTGAGGTAGAGACTGTGCAGGTTAGCCATGCTTCGACTCCTGAAGATATGCAGATTTGAACCAGGTTCCTGATTATGACATCTGTGTATTTTTAATCTTTGTACTGTTCCAAACAAATTTGTATTTAATAAAATATGGTGTTTTAATTTCAATATTTGTTTAATTATTTGTGACATTAGTACATTTTCAATCATTGTTCAATTCCGAACTCTCAAACCTGTTCTGGAAGTGAAATCATAAACCGTTACGTAAACATAATTAGTTTAACGTGACGTACACACCGGAACTGTGACATATGCCAAACATACCGTAAATACCCTTTACATAACTTAGAAATAAGTTTCGAAGGGTTCGGTATGGCAAAAACATGTTTATTCGAACTTTAGAACTATTTACGACAAAACTGCGAAACAAACGTTGGTGACCGCCCGGATAATATTTAAATCCCAAAAATATTATGTTATGATCAAAATTTTATTTTTAATCAGGTTCGTGTTGAAAAATAAATTAAAACGCTTAAAAACGTTATTTTTCAAGTTTAAACGCGTACCGCGTGTTACTGCGTAACACAGTGCTTCTACTGCAAAACACAGACAACGCAGCCAGTCTTGGCAACTGAATTTTATTTCAGTAATATTTTGGAGAGTTTATTTTTATAGAATAATAAAAATAATTTAGAACGCCATAAATCGGGATTTAAACGCTAGTTAAAATACCCGGTATCTAGTTAAACACCCGTTTTAACCTACATATAACATATTTATATAAAAATTTGCATATGTATGTGAGTAAGGGTGGAGGTGGCGGCCTCCTCTTGCCACTTATCCTACCCCTTGACACTTGTAGATGCATGTAATCTCCATCAAATCTTCCATATCTCTTATTAAATCCACCATATCTTGCATCTTCACAATCCAAGATCACAATCCTCACTCAATCTCTTCCTCTCTCTCCTCCCAAAACCGTAAACACCCACCACCTCCCATCTTCATCTTCTTCAACCTTGTTCTTGAGAATCCAACTCCATTTCAAGCATATTTCAAGTTGGTGTGAAGATCCAAAGGAGTTTCCAAGGTGTTTTCAAGTGATTTCAAGCTCCATATCATCAAAACCCCATCCAAAAACTTACTTGAATCTTGAAGGTATAAAATTTATGTTTAAATCATACACTTGATTCTTGGTTGTTCTTGATGATTTGAAGTTTCTCTTGAATCTTGGAATTTTTCACAAACTTGAAATCTAAAAAGAAATGGGTCTTGATACAAAAAAAATGGTGATATATATATGTGTGTGTATAACCGTATATATATATATATATATATGTATGGGTATGAGATTTGAGTTTGATTTCTTGATAAATACTTGTTTAGGTTGTATGCTTGCATGAACAAGATTATGTACAAGTATGTTAGAGATGTAAAGAAGTGATTTAATCATGAGTTATACTTTGGAATAATGTTAGTATTTTGACATGTAAATGGCTAAAAATTTATTAGACATATTTGAGAATTTTTAAGTTGTTGTTTGTTCTTGAATGATAGTTAAAATGCAAGTGTTTGATGATTTGTGCATGATATGATAAATGATCAATTACATCAGCAAATAAACATGAATAAATCACATGTTTGATGCATCTAAACTCATATGAAATGTTGATGATATGATAGTGTGCCTTAGACACTTGTACATGAGAATACATGTTGATTTAAAGCTCAAGAAATGATAAAAAAAATGGTTATATGACAAAAATGTTTTAGAACAGATTATAAACACTAAAAATAACATTATTTGGTATATTATGATGGCATGAAACTTTGTCATAGGTTTCATAGCTTTGCATGTTGTACATATAGCTTAGAAAGTGGTAAAATATGTGAAATTTGCATGATTTATGTGCTTTATGTGAGACCTGAACTATCATGAGTATAACCACTATTGTATTCAGTAAATAACATGGGTTATGTTAAAATATCAAGTCGTTTCGATTTGGGATGGTTAGGGTAACGTTTGATGCAAAACTATGCGGTAAAACGGTTAAAAAATCGGCTTTTCGGAGTATTTTTATAAAACTGTTTTAGATCAGTAACCAAACTGATATTTTTGCTACAAAAATAAGTATTTTAACTTATATTAAGTTTAGTTGGTGTTTGGTTGGTCATACGTGACTTCCGACGCCCAAAAACGTTACCGAATCGCTAAAATACGTGTTTTTCAATGTACACTAGAATGGTTTGTTCATGGGTAAATTTTATGTGTTACAATGTGTTATGTGTTTTATGATATGTGTATGATGACATGTTAATACTTGACAAAATTATTTCTATTACGTTATTATTTGTATATTACATTTGAGTATATATATTACGACGCACAAATCGTAGATATATTGCTTATAACATGACGAGGGTCACCAATAAAATCGTTCAAGTCGCAAAGTTTTTAAAACATATATATATATATATATATATATATATATATATATAAATACACCAATAATAAAAAATAATAACTTTTCGAGAAAATCTCGAAGTTTGTGTGAAAATTCTAAGTATCGGAGAAACTTAGGTATTTTTGTGAGTTTTGATTATTAAATCGTTCTTAATTAATTTAGGATGAATAAACAATTTGAGGGATTATGTTAACATATAAAAACGCACCCAAAGGTGAGTACATAGTTCCCCTATTTTACGCTTTCAAATGTTTTGGGGTGAAGCATATGTGCATAAACTTTACTTTCCGTTTTCATGACACTATACATTTTTGTTACATATTACATATAATACATTATTTCAAAGACATTTTACTTGGCATATTGACTTAGTATGCCTATTACATGGTTTTACAAAGACATTTTCATGACATGCTTACATTGAAAAAGACATTTGGTATGACGAAGTAGTACATTCATTAACATTGATCACGCCGCTCGGTAGTATGTAATAGCGCTATAGGACTTGACAAATCCTGTTCCCGCTTTCTAGGTATTTCGTTAGGGGAATGACAGAATCCGAATACATTTTTTTATAAACCTTGATCCTGATAAGGGTTTATCCGACAGTCTCAAGGCTTGAGTGTATACGATAGACAAACCACATAAATGTTCATATCAATAAAAGCATTGGTTTTCAAAACATAACTTTTGTTTTAAACTTTGGTTTATTCAAAGACTTTGTTTTGTACATTTGACATTTGACATTTGACATTGGACATTGACATTTATACAAGACATTATTTCATGGTTATTAATAAGTGATTTAAGTAACGAGATGTGAGTAATATGATAAACGCATGGTGGATACGCCGCTGGCGCTTCCTATATATAAGTGCTTTTGTTGTATTACATATTGTGGGGTTATCTAAACCACTTCAACAAAGACAAGACATTGACATATTTTATACATATTTTTTTTTTCATTTGGTTATTTACTTAACCATACATCATTCTTTTATATCATTTGATTTTCATATGATTTTATAAAAGAAGACATTTTTATAAGGTTCATGACTACTTTTCGTTAAACATTTCTTTTAACCTTTAAAGTCATGAATCTTCAACACTAAACCTATGTTACTCACAGGCATTTTTATGCTGACATATTTACTTTCACATATGTTTCAGGAGCGATTATTTGATGTGAGCAAGCTTCACTTAGGGCGACTTGGGCCATAGCAAAATAAAAATCAAGAAAGTTATCATGTTTTATGTTATGTGTTTCATTTGAACTAAGACAATGTAATAATTTAAGCTTGTAAAACTTAATTTTAAATATCATGTGTTTTGAAACAATAATTCTGCCACAGCACTCCCCGACGTTTCCGCTGCGGTTTGTTGTTTTACGCGGTCGGGGTGTGACACTGATCCTGTTGCTACGGAGAGCCAGGAGACGACCTGAACCTGTGGAAAAGCTATGCCAGATTGCGATCCCGGAACAACTTAAGGGGGAGTCTGCTAGCAAAGGGGAGTCTGAAGATGCAAGAGCCAGTTTCTAATACTGAAAGTTTGCTAAAGATAGAGCCAGGATTAAGATTCTGGGAATGAACGAGAAAAAAGAGGAGATTGAAAAGATCAACATTCAAAAGGGAGTATGAATGGTTGAAAGCCAGATTGAGATTCTGGAAAAGAGAAAGAGATCAAAGGAAGCTTACACTGTCAGATACTTTGGAGAGAGCTCGTGAAGACTGATAAGGACTGAAGATGTGACATACCAAAGACTCGACACTGAAGACTTCGTCAACATCCAAGGGGGAGTCTGTTGGTGCATATGTATGTCGACTTCGTCTTGTAATAGAAATGATAGACCTAGACACGTTGTACGAGGAAAATAGGAAAATGGGATGAAATAGGCATTTCACACGAAATGACCATTTCGTGCGAAATGGACTAGATCCATTTCGTATGAAATGGCATGTGACTATTTCGTGCGAAATGGCTATCCTATATATATGGGTCTTGTCATTTCATTTGTAACAGTTCCGGATTCCAGAGCCGAAGTGCTGCTGAAGTGTCGTTTGATCTGTAACGCTTTCAAATCAATAAACAAGACAATTAAAGAGTGAATCAAGCTGTAATCAAGTCTGTATCATTGAATTCCGCCTTTGATATGGATTAGAACTCTTCTGATAGACTCGTTTAGATGGATTCTTGATCCTACACTATGATTATGCTATTGCTTGATTGGTTTATATGATAATCTATTATGTGTATGTACATATGACCTCTAAACAACTATATGCACTCCCTGAAAAAATAAGACCTGACCTAACTGATCTTCTTCTTAGAAGATGTCGATACAAGGGAACGTCGATACCAACAACCCTCTGCCGACGACAGCGGCAGAACTACAAGAGCGCATCTCACAGGCCATTGCACAGCACGAGGCCCTTCGCTCCGAACGCGGCGGAGGTACCCCAGGAAATAACCCACCCAACAGCTGCACCTACAAGCAGTTCTTGAACCACAAACCTCGAGAATTCGATGGCACTGGGGGTGCCATAGCTTTTGTGCGTTGGGTTGAGAAGACGGATTATGTTTTGCGATTAAGTTAATGCGCCCCAGAACATCAGATCACGTATATAGCTGGACTATTTGTAGATGGGGCTCTGTCATGGTGGAACCTTCAAGTTCAGATAATGGGCGAGACTGCTGCGTATGCTTTGACGTGGGACGAACTGAAAGAACTGATGCGTAAAAGATATTGCTCTAGGGCAGAAGTCCAGAAGTTGGAGACTGAACTTTGGAAATTGAAAATGGAAGGTCCGAAGATAACTGAGTATGTGGAGAGATTTCACGATTTATCACAAGTTACTTCGCATCTGGTGGAACCAGAGTTTAAGAGAATCGAACGCTTCATTGGGGGATTGGCACCCCAGATTCTAAGTCTGGTGACAACATCTAAGCCTCCAACGATCACTGAGGCTATCGACTTAAGTGTGGCGCTCACTAAAGAAGCAGTTAGACTAGGAAAATTTTCTTCTACGGAAGAGAAAAAGGAGACACCTGTAGAGCCACCTGGAGATAACAAGAGAAAATTCGCAAACTTCAAAAAGGGTACTCGAGTGAATAGCAAGAACAAGGCCAAAAAGGGAAAAGACTACATAGGTATCCTACCTAAGTGCGGCAATTGTCTACGTTACCATGTCAGGCGATGTAAATATGGAAAATGTGATAACTGTGGCAAGAGGGGGCATCCCAAGGAGACTTGTAGGCAAGGTACAGAACCTAGAAATGGAGGCCAAGATGGTAGTGAGAATTACGGAGGAAACAACGACAACGACAACTACCAAGACAGGACGAGTGATAAACAAAAACGTGCTCAAGGTTGTCTTAACTGTGGGAGGAAAAAGCATTTCAGAAAATACTGCCCTAAGAAGAACCAGGCACAAGGATGAAAGCTCAATAGCGGAGCTAGGGAAGCACGTCAGAATCCAAACAAGGTTATCCATATGTTCCATATTAGTCAACATTATGCATATATGCTACTTGATATTACTATTACAAATTTTAGCTTCAGAGTTTGAAAGTGTACTTGGTTTAGTAGCAAGTAAGTTAGATAACCCGTACTCGATAGAACTAGCTAATGGGAAGCTAGTGGAAGTCAATGAAGTAATTGGAATCGGCAAGATAGGACCCGGAGAGCGTGAATTTATGCTTGATCTACTGCCAGTTGAGTTGGAAAGCTTCGACAAGGTAACCTGGATGGATTGGTGGTCGAGCGATCGAGCGGAGAGTGATATCCGCATCCCGATGGCGAATGAAGAAACAATCATGATTCATGGAGGTAAGCAGAATACGCCCCTACAGCTTCCAAATTGCTTGAAGGCACGAAAGTTGTTGCGTAAAGGATGTGTTATTTTTCTTGGCTCATGTCATGGACAAGGGAGCCGAAGAACCAAAACTCGAAGATATCCCTGTGATAAGGGAATAACCTGAAGTCTTCCCCGAAGACTTGCCAGAATTATCTCCTCAACGACGAGTCGAATTTCGCATCGATTTGATTCCAGGCGCCGCGCCTGCAGTCAATGCACCTTAGCGACTTACACCTTCAGAAATGCAAGGATTGTCAGTGTAGCTTCAGTAGTTGATAGAGAAGGAAGTTAACAGGCCAAGTTTTCCGTTTTGGGTAACCCCAGTTCTGCACGTCAAGAGAAAGGATGATAGCTTTCGTACGAACATCAAACTACCAGGAGTCGAACGAGGTAAATAACAAGAGTCGGTAACTCTTGCTGAGGATTAACGAATTACTTATTTAACTAACTGTGAGGATCCAACTACTATTTCATGACTGATCGATGATCGAGTGTCATTAGCTGTGAATCCAGGAAGAAAGTATACCGGGAAATTTTGGGACAAAAACTTGTTTTAAACGTACACAAAAATGGTGTTTCCTACACGATGCACAAAACAGTTTTACACAGAATACGAAACTTTTAGAATCTAGAAAACATGTACTTAGGATCTTTGGGAACCCAGGTCCAAACTCGTAAAGGTTGTTACTTAGGAACCATATCTGTTAACTCAAGCAAACACCATTATCCTGACATACATGCTATTTCAGTTAACCAAACAGAAAGTACTTATATTTCTTTTGTTGAAATCTTCACTTTCGCTTCTAGCGAGTAGATGTTTGCATCTCTACTCCCCTCAATGGTGGTTGCATCGCGTTAATTTTATTCGCTGAGAGCGAACACACATTTGATTCGATACTTAGTCATTTCTTCATCTTAGCAAATACTCATTGTTTCAGTACCCGGAAACTTATATGTCACACATGCACCATTTGCTACGCATGTGGTTTCGTTCCGAATAAACGCTTCATTGAAGTACAAATATTATTTTGCTAAAGCTAACTATTGGTTTATGATTCGAATAACCTGCATTATTGTAATTATTGGCTCCTTTGTTATCAAGTCAACACACTTTCTTGGAACTTCTTTATTTCAAGTTACATTCATGGTTTATCTTCGTAACCATGCTGAGATTCCCTTATTGATACATACGTTTATTGTCAGGTTACGCTGAAACCAAGTTCAATTGCTTGAACTTATCCATTTTGCATATTCAATTTAAGATGCCATATGATGTATTGAGAGCATCATATTCAAAATTTTTGGCAAAGGTTCTTTTGTTTCCAGTCGTAGTAGACTTGATTGGTCTACGACTCCACTAAAACGTTTATTGGTTTCGGTACCTTATGGCGATGTTTTCATTAGATTGAAGCTTGCGCTAAATTGGTTACTCACTTCATACACGGATTTAATTGTTTATTTATTTACTTGCTCTAAATCCTTCTTGTTTATCATGATTAAAGTGGTCTCAACACAGTTGTGTGTTAAGGCAATGGTACATAGATTCATTTCATATCACAATGTACCTCCTAACGATTCTTTCATTGTCGATCGAATGCCTTGCGGTACTTAATACTTTTCATCTTCAATCAAAAACAGTGGCTCTTTGATGTTCCGTATTCAACTGAAAACTCTATGACATTGTGTAAATCAAATCTTCAGATTGTTTCAGTATACTTTCATTTGATTTCAAACACGATGAACTTGTTCAGTCACCACTATATTTGAATTATGTCATTACGACACCTTGTGGTGTCATTGCAAATTTGTAGCTTGTGCTAATCATGGTCAACCGTTTCACACAAAACTACACATACTTTTGTTTGACTTGTCATTTAAACATTCCTAATGCAACTACGAACTAAGACCATAATACACTAGATTCGCTTGTATTTCATTCGGTGTATTTTCGCAATTCAAGAATGTCAACACACTATTTTATCCATGCATTTGTTCGAAAGTTGGCAGATCATTTTCCTATTCAAGTTGTTGATTTAGAGTTCATATAGCGGATACTATGGTTTGCGAAAACTCGTTTGCATATTGTGACTAATTGTTTGAGAATCCATTAGTCAAAACTCCCTTGTTACACCCCTGTTAACTGAGTTAAACTAGGTTATACACTTATACATCCCGTGCCCTTTGACATCAAATGCTAGAACACATACCTTTTAACCATTGGGTTCTTGTTGTTGAGATACATTCTTGGATGCACCTGATGTGAATAAGATTTGATTCAGTTTACGGTTATCTACCTCAGTACTATTCATATACATAAGGTAACCCTAAGGGGTCAAGGTAGTACAAATTTCGTGGATGAAATTTTCTTAACAGAGGGAGAATGTGACAACCGTCAAATTTGCATGCATCCGTACAATTATTAAATGACGATTAGTGCTTAATGACTGTGCTGATTTACAATTTATGACCGAAATTGCTTTCTGATTACTGCATTATACTTACATGTGCATCACATACTGCAAATAACACATCATTGACTGCATGCAAACATATTGACATAAATGATGCACAAAGCACAGTTAGCGGATAACCCAGAAAAATGCTGACGAAGTTCAGTACATAGACAGACAGTGTTTTGAGAACCAGTATGGGCCAGAAACCAAGTACTACATTAGTATGGTGTGTAGGGAAGTAAGGACCACAAAACTGCTTTTCTAGGAAATAGTTTAAATACCGGAAAGTGCCTAAAACTTACCTAAAGTGCAGAATTCTGCAGAAAATTCAGCAAATCAGCATATTAAATACATTAATATTATGCAGAAACATGACTAAATGGTCCTAAATGCTTTCCTAAGTGCCGGGAATTATAAGTGTCACAAAAGGGTACATAACGAACACTAAACGATATAGTTTAGCATTTTAACGAACCGATATCTAACCGAACAACCGGACACTACCCGAAACACTAAAATTTTACTAGAAGCATTGTTTTAATATTTCTGAGCTAGTTATGGGCCCCGAACACCCTAACACACTATATAATATAACATACACTTAAACACTAACCATTACACCTTGGATTTCAACTAGTAACCTAACTTACCATTGGAAACAAACTAAATACCCCCCCCCCCCCATTATGGTGGACGGTCATGAGATGGCCCCACCCATGATCTTTCTTGATCCTACAAGATATTATGTGATCTCCTTTGATTTCATTAGATCTTATAAGATCTATAGAAGATTATGTTGTGTACTATAAGTAAACCATCTCCATCATCATCTTTCACACTTCACAACACCTCCATACTTCTCCTTCCTCCTCCCAAGCTCTCGGCCGAACACCCCCTCCACACCACCACCATCTTTCATCCACCATTCATCCATTCCAAGATCATTTTGAGGTGTAAGAAGGTGATTCACGAAGCTTGGTACTTGTGGAACTTGAAGGACCTGTATTGTTTGCTTTTACCCATCACTTTTATCATCTTCTTCATCAAGTGTTCTTCCCTAGCTTAGAGCTAGTAGTAAGACTCTCATAACCTTTGTTACTTCTAATTTTAGTTGGTTAAAAGATGTATTATGTTGTAAATTACAAGAACACTAAAAGACATGAACATGAATCATGAACATAAAGCTTACATATGATGGAATCTTGTTGAAATAATGTTGTTTAAGTATATGTATGATACTTGTTGTTGTTACTTGAGATTATGATGTTGATCATCATAAGGAGCTTGCTAGATTGTGATTAAACACATGACCTAGCAAGTAAGAGGATGATTATGTGTTAACACAAGAAGATCACCCTCATACACAAGCATGAACTTGAACAAAAAGATGATTTCTTGGAAAATAGTGAACAAAGTAAGCTAGTAATCTTATGAATCTAAGATTTATGAGTGGTTTTCTAAAAGAACCAGGTTTAAAATGTGATTCTTAGAAGATCTTGGTCTGTATTTAAACCTACCCTGTTTTTTGTGGTAAAACAAGTGTAGAAACACTAGAGAAGCAAGAAGACCCATAAAGAAACGTTTTTGTAAAATATGTTTACAAGTTGTAAACATTCAAATCTTTCAAGAATGAGATTTTTGGAGAAGTAAACACACTTTAAGGGGTAACTAAACCTACTAAAAACACTACCAAGTTACTACAATTTTTTGTGAAAGATCAAGTTCATGTTGTTATGTAAATTGTATAGTTTTTGCACTTGGTAAGTGTAAGTTGTTTAGGGATTGATTGTTGAATGTTTATGATGATTTTTGAAAAGAAAATGATATGCTTTGATAGCAGGACACCTCCATTTTTAGGGGAAACTATGGCAAAATTTTCTAAAAATATAAACACTTAGAAAAATATTTTTCTAACAAGTATTTACAAGTGTATTTAACTATGGTTTTCAATATAAACTTTGCCATAGAATTTGTTACAAAAATACAAGTATTGGAGGTTGGTTTTTATAAACAAGAATGAATAAATATGTATTCAGAATATATTTACATTAAAGACACTTGTGTGAATATTTGTATACTTGGTGAAATAGTTATATTATTTTAGGGTAAAATAATATAACTTAACAAAATACCATGAAATTTACTATCCGAAATATTACCAAAAAATCACAAGTAATAAATATATAAGTTACACACATAGTATTGTGGAACCGAATGATAGAACGTAACTTACAAAATATTCCGTAAAATACGTTATGAAAATATTTTTGGTAAATACCATTTTGGATACGAAAGAAAATGAGAACATGACTTTATTATTATTACAAAGTTATATCATATTTTTGAAAAGTGGAAAATATATTATTTTGGAAGTAAGAATATATTTTCTTGGTATATTTTGAAGATATATGATTTTTGGGAAAAATATATATTTTATAGAAATACATTATTTTGGACAAAATAAGTTTATATATATTTTCTAAGTAAAACTTGAAAATATATGGTTTTGGAAATATACTGGGAATATGTTGGCATATTTTTATTTGGAATAATACACCGGAATACGACGCCAATACATGGCAAGTTGTACAAATACAAGAATACGGATATACATGTATGAGATACCCGCATCCTTGGGAAGGAAATACGAATATAAATACTTGAGAAGTATTGTTACAAAATATTGTTTAACAATTATTCCAAAAATTCAATAAATGTAATTTAAGTTAAAATATTTATTATTTTAACGAATAATTATATAACTTGGAATAAAGATGAAGACACTGGGAAACGTAACTCAAAGGCACTAATTGATACTAAGTCAAGGCACGACCGCTCGTCTAATAAGACCATAGTACATTGTAGGTAGTCGTGTACACCAGAGGACACTTTGAGTTACAGGCGGATTCAAGGAACGCAAAACTGTGAGTTCATGTCCCCCTTCTCTTTTAACTGTTTTCAGTTTTATAACTTCGGGGGTGAAATACATGATACAAAAGGGATTACTTACAATACAATTGGTATGGTTAGCCTAGGAAAGAACCATAGATCATGTGAATGGGTAGGCGTATACTTGAGGCCATCAATCCTCTTGTAGGACCGAGGGGCATGAGTGATAGATCTATTTGGGTGTAGCGAGCCCCATCCATGAGTCCGCCGAATGGGCCATGAGGTGACTATGTCTTACAGCCGGAAGCCCGGTACAAAGTCTGCTAGGTTTGAGTCTTCCTGCACCATGTCACATATATTAATGTATTAGCTACACATTAATTGATCTGTTTCCTTGTTGCTTTCATACCGGGACTTATAAACTTACATACATACTTACAACGATTTCAAAGGTTTATACATACACTCAAATGAACACATGAACTCGCTCAACTTTTGTTGATGTTTTCAAACTACATGTATTTCAGGGAATTTGTAAGTGGATCTGGCGGGCTTTGGAAGTTTTTATGTTGCGTTAGAAATAAAGATGTCATCCATGGTCTTTGAGTTTGGTCAGTGTGTCTTATTCCTGGACGAGACACGTCTTCCAAACCTTGGTGTTATTCAATATCTTTTGACAAGTCCTTAATGGACTCATAAACAATTTGTACGGTTTGTAAAACTTGAATTTGATGTATACGTTTTGAAACAATGTTGTTATGTTTTAAACCTATTTAATGGATGACAAACCTATGGTTTTATCATATAGTTGATGTTATGATTGAATGCAATGATATTAAGAAAGTCACACCATAATCACGCTTCCGCAAAAGCCAGGGTGTGACAGTGGTGGTGTGGAAAGAGAAGCAGCCCTAGGAGATGGGCGTGAGTAGAGATATTCAAGTGGTTTGTGTGGAAATGTCTGGTGTGGGTTCCACAATGTTGGGTTGTGCACCATGGTTACTAGGATGTAACAACTCTCATCAAAAGTCATATTTATTAAATTAATTTGTCCAATAGGAAACCCTAATTGAGACACCCAAGTGATTCTGCGCAAACCCTAAAATTTTCAGAACAATCGGAATCAGGATCAGGGACCCTAAAACTCAGGGGGGGGGTAAACCCTAGTTACGATTATCTTCAAAACTCGTTGTCAAAATTTAAATTTCGAATTCTGTCAAGTCAGCTAAGCTAGTCCCAGACATGGCCACCCTAGAGTGAAATCGTGTCCCTTGCGCACCGCAAGGGTTTATGCTTACGGTGCGCAAGCCTGGCCAATTTTTCACTATAAATAGCAGACATTGACAATCGCATTTTGGCACTTGAACGACGTAAAACTTCGAAATATACACGGAGTTATGCTCTGTTTACCATAATTAACACACACGGATCACTAATCGACACCGCAATCAGGGTAATAACTCGATCGCTATTACGATTCATTTTCCGATCGATCAATAATCCAATGGATGTTTAAGTGCTGCCCACATTAGGGTGATACTTTGTCATTAGTCGTTAATTCGATGGATGTTTAAGTATAGCACTTTGTCATTCGTTGTGAGGGTTTGATCTCGTGAGTTATAGTAAATGCTGTATTGATTACTAACCCAAAATTGTGTGCCTGTTATTAATTTAGGTTAAAAGGCTAATCAGTAGGCTAGACTCTGCCCAAATTAAATCTGCAATGTGAGTCATTCTCTTTATCAAATTTAATTACAAAAGCATGTTTATTTCCAAGGTTATAATTACAGGGATTAAGTCTTTATAATCACCATATTACAGCCGGTATGTGGGGTTTTGTATACATTACTTGATAATCTTCACCATTGGACAACGAGTTAGCCAATGGGTGATATGACCATAGTCACAGAAACGAGTCGAGTGACAAATACCGAGGGTAGTTGGTTGATATCTGAAACATTGTAATCGCTCTTAATACTGTAAATTATAACAAATGTGTCATTTTAGTAAAATAGAATGATTCACTCAGTATTTCCCGCTGACAAAACCTTTTTCAAACATGTTTCAGGTGATCTGTTGTGATCCAGGAAAAGTGTCGCGAAGCACTATCAGCTTAAGGAAGTGGCTCAGTATAAAATAAAGAAACATGTTTTGTAAAATAAAAGAGTTCTTCGTGAAATCTCAAGATTGTAAATTACCGGGTTTTATCTCGAGTTGTGAAATAAAATAATCGGGAAATATTTCAGTTTTAAAAAAAAGATCCTGAAGAAAACTTCCGCTGTTAAATAAATACCACGTGATTTCTGTCCCGCGGCTCCTGAAACGGGTCAAACCGGGTCGGGGGCCGTGACATAAGAGCAGTGGGCTCAACAACAGATGTTGTAACATCTGTTGCTTGGTTTTGTAAAATGTTTTATTTTCCCACATTTTCTTGACTTCTAGTCATCATGCAGGTAAAAGTTTCATTTGAAAGACTATTACTTTCAAGTGCTTCATCTTGTTCAAAGCTTTCTTTTCTTAAAACATTTTTCAGGTAAAAGCTTAATAGTCTTGGATAAATTAGATATGGATTGCCAGTGCTCCTCTTGATTGCTTTTATGTTTGCAACCAAATCCATTAATAGTGTCTGGGATAGCTTATGATATGAATTTCTCAAAATGGCATATCCAAGATACTGAGTTTCTAAGGGAATCTCATTAAAAGCAGTGGTCTTTGCAGACAAGCAAACCAAGAGTGTATGGAAAAAGAATTTCATTTCCAGTGGGACATTTGGTTTATAAAGAGTTGTTCCCACCTGAGCTTCATATCCCCTTTCTATGAACTCATGCTGAAGATCAGTTTTGGAGAAAGTTTCCATCCTATAGTCTGAACATGTTAGAGATGGATTCTGGAGTAATTTCATATCTTTATTAATGATGGAAGTGATGAGATAGGGCTTTTTGTTTTGAAGTGTTTGCATTTGCCCAAAATTCCCCGAGGGTGGTTAGATGGATGGGGGCATTTGTAGGGAGTATGTGGATTTATTTGGATGATGTGATGATGTCATGGTGAAATTTTGTCAAATCTTTTGAAAATATTTTAAGTATATAATCTTTTGATTGAAAGTTATAAAAAGCGATTGCGCTTTCAGAGTTTTTCTCTTTTGAAATGCTTTTGAATTGATGAAAATCTGGTGAAGTGAAAACTCTGTTAGAAGAGGGGTTTTTATAGGGTTAATAGAACAGGGATGCCAACGTGGCCAATGATTACCTTTTTGGTCAAGGTGGCCAGTTGTTATTCACTATGGCAAACCTCTGTTCAGAATGTGGTCCCCTTTGAGGAAACCCTTTGAAAAAGAAAGCTAAGGTCTATTTTCAAAATATCTGTTTGAAATCTATGTTGTGCTCAACAAATGTTTGAATGACCATATCAGTGGTTTGAACATCTGTTTGATATTTGGTCAACGAATGGATGGAACCCATGTTTGAAACCTCGGTTAGGTTAAATAGAGTTTTGAGTGAAAATAGTGGTGAGTTTTGATGAAACAATGGATCTGTTTGACTTCTGTAGTCAAATAGTGGTAATGAATCAGTGATTCTTTTGCTTTAAACAGAGTTTTGACCACTTAAATAGATGGTACACTCTTTTGAATAAAGTTTTGTTTTTGTTGATTTTATCAATCTTTTCTTGGTTTTAAAAACAACAATTTTGTTTTTTCTTGTTTTAGAAACAATATATTAATGTTGCAAGAAACCTTTGGTGCATTTTTTGAAGCATTTTTTGAAACATTTTCTTTCTTTTATTAATAGGATATGTGCTAGGGTATCATTTGTTTGCACTTTGAAATTGCTAACAGATGTTACGTGCAGACAGTAGTGAATGGGTCAATTTTGCAGATCATCCAAAGCATTATCTGCTTTGGACTTAGAGGTCTCAACCATTTTATCAGCTCCTTGGGTTGGTCATTTGTCACGAGAAATTTCTGTACTATCTCTAACAGTTGTTTCTGACCTTCTACAAGTGCTTGCACACTTGGGTCAATTGTTGGTTCACCATTCCCAATGTGATGATTGTATCCATGAGGGTGTCTGTTTAATTTTGGCTTTTTGGGGCTTTTGCACAGGTTCTTCATACCTATAAGGTACCCTGTTGCATCGTGGTTGCCCATAGCCTCTTGGAAGTGTGTGTGGAGCAACAGATACTTATCCATCCTTTTGTAAAGGGTATGAGTTCAAGTTTTTGTGACAAATGATTGACAACACTCAACTCTTTTGGGAAATGATGGTTGATCTCTGTTTACAGGGCTATCATCCCTTTTGAAACTTATTTTCTTTCTTGACTTATTTTGATTGACATCATAAGGTTTAAGATAAGAGCATTATTGGTTCAAATGATTGAGTTTTCCACAGATGGTGCACCCAAGGATGACTCACAGATGTTTCCTCTGTTTATATCATAAGCTCTCAACTTGAAATAGTCTTTTGTCAAATGATTTTTCTTTCAACAAAAATCACACAATTTATCTGGAGTTTTAGTCTTATTGGTACCCTTATCTCTCTTTTCAACAGTAGATGTTTTAACATCTGTTTGAGAGTTGGTAATATGAACAATTTTTATCTTGGGTGGCTTCAGACCATCTAGGTTGGTGAAATCAACAGGTTCGAAATTTTCTTGAACATCACATTCATCTGACCAAGTGGGTTTAAATTCATACTTTTGTTTTTTTAGATTGAATGGAACTTTGTGGCTTTTCAAGAGTTATTTTCTTGCCACTAGGTTCAGTGATCTTGATTTCTTCACCAGTTGATGTGGTTGGTATAACTTCAACCATCTCAGAGTCAATGGAAGTATTGGTTTGTTGTTATTGGTCATATTTTCTAAAACCAATACCAAACTTCACATTGCTCTTTATTGTTTTTCCAAGAGCATCTCATAACCATTACAGGATTCAACCCATTTTTCACAGGTGATCTGCGTAGACTTTAACTCCTTTTTACAATTTTGATGTTTTTCTCTCTGTGTAGACTCTAACTAATTTTTACAATTTTTACAATCGAATTCTTGCCACACCTTCCTGCGACGTGTCTATATTTATCTACGTTTGTATAAATGTTTTGTTTAAATCAAACGGGTCAAATGTAATTGATTTTTCATTGAAGTTATGGTTACGGATACAAATTTCATTAGAAAAAAAGTTTTGTTCAAATTCAAATGAATCAAATATAATTGACTTTTTTCATGCCAATTTTACCGTTTCCGGCCGAAATAAAACACATGTTGATTTCTGACAGATCCTTTAGCTTTATTAAAAAATAAATGTTCTGTAACAAATGTTTAGGAAATGTTATCATTTTCCCTTATATTTTACGTACACTTATATTTATTATTATTTATTTCATTTTTGTCAAAAACGCGTTGCAAATGATGCAAGTTTTTTAAATAGTGTAAAATTTATTCAGTTAATAAATATTAATTAGCGTTTTAAGATTATTTATGGCTTATTTGTGACGCAATTGTGAATTGATTTTTTAGTTGTATGTGGTTGCATAGGAAATTAGTCACAAAATTTGGGAAAAAATAGTTGGAAAGTTATCACAAATGTCTTAGAATATATGGCAAAAATTATTGCATAGGAAGTACGTTCACTTTTCTAGTAGTAAGGTATGATAAGAGAAATTTAAATTTAGTATACAAGTTTTTAATCAAAGGTATTTACGCAGTTTTACGATAGCTATATTTCTTTATTATAGTGACTTGACTTGATTAGAGAAACTTATCGCCAAAACATAAGTACATATTTTTTAAATCAATAAAAATAATAGTTTAATAATTTTTAGGGATGGTAAAAATATCCGATCCTGGCTGATATACTAGAAACCTGACACAAATGGGATGGGTATATCTGATACCTGACAGACATTGGGTTGGGTATGGGATTAGTTTTAAAAATTTTCACGGTTATTGGTCGGGTATGAGATTAGGTGATACCCGACCCGATTATCCGAAATCACATATTTTTAATTTATATTTTTATTTTCCATTAACCCTTGTCTATTAGTGATTTATTTTAGTGTGTACATATTGTGAAAAAAATAAATTTCTTTTAGTATATGTATTTGATAATAATATTTATATTTTGTATGTTGTGAAGTATATACATATAAGTGTATAAGTATTATAAAGTTATTATTAATTTATGATAAAACTTGTATTATGTAATGTACGTTTTTAATTTATAATAGCTGTTGTATAAATAAAATATATAATAATTATAATAGTAAAAAGAATGTATATGGAAAACCCCAACGTATATCTTTTAACAAATTAATGGGTATACCTGATATCCGCGGTTATACGCGATACCCGACGGGTAATTACCCAACAAATACTCGACGGGTATTGAGTCGGGTATGAGACACGATTTTACAAGTAGGTATGGGTATGGGATTATCAATACCCGACTCAAACCCGACCCATTATCATCCTTAATAATCTCTATATAATTTGCTAACTTTCTCGGATAACACATGTTTACTATTCAATTTCTTTTGTTTTGATTGGTCCAAACAATCTCCACTCTCTATTTCACACACATTTGGTTAATACTAAATTTATTATCTATAATATATTATAATGCACGAGTGAAGGGTATTTTAAGATACCAAAAAAATAAGAACTTTTCCCCCACTTTATTTATAGAAAGACCCCTAAAATGAGGGTAGTTTAGTCTTTTAAACACTGTTTATTTTTTAGCCCATAAACTTATTACACTTAAATCCCTAAGTTTTTAACAAAATTATAGATAATTAGTTACAATTCACCCATCCACAACAAACTTATAATTTTTTACGTATTCTTGACATATCTTATAAACTATACTGTTTAAAAAAATCCAAAGATAGCATGACGACCTACACATTTTTGTCAACGTTTGGGTAGTTGTCTTGTTCAATATCGACGCACAAATTAAAAGGTACAAGTCGATAATGCTCTAATGTACAAGTGATTAAAGAAGAAAATCTATACTTCTATACTATAAGATAATGCATGAGTGAAGGACATTTTAAGATACCACAAAAAATAATTTTTTTTTTACTTTAATGCATAAGGTATAACCTAAAATAAAGGTAAATTAGTCTTTTATACTCTAATTACACTTTAATCCCCTCATATATTAAAACTTTTACCAAAATACAACCTATTAAGCTTAGTGTACAAGTTCCCAATGCATACCATGGTGGAGCCGGAGAACACAATTTAAAACTTTTTAAATCCTGACACTATGATTTCAGTTTCCTCATCCCTAACTATCCTCCCATCCCTCATTTCACACAACCACACTTCAAATCTAGAGAGAGAGAGAGAGAGATGTATCTCCTCCATGGCGTGTCTCTCTGCTTCGCCTCTGACTCGGATCATCACCAAGTAAATAAGGTAAACAACGTTCCCGGTTTTGATTGGTAATTGCGACTAGATTTGGGGATCTGAGATCGAAATCAAATGCATTTCTAGGGCTTCAATCATGGTTTTGTTAAATTTTAAACCTATCCAAAAATCAATTGCATTTCTAGGGCTTCACAATCTTTCTCAGTCGCATCTTGTCCTCCGGTGACCTACGGGTGCTCCTAATTGGTTTATGTTGTCATCTTTTTGGTAAATTGTAACCCCAAATTTATTTGTTATGTGCTTGTGGAGAAATTATGCATACAGTTGGTTGATTTTTAATTGTATTTAATGCTCAAAGGATTAGTTTGTCTGAAAATTTGCTTATTGTGATTATGCAATTTTCTATGAAACCATCATATGTTACTGATGAACCATTTTTCTATACATACAAAGGCCTAAAAAGTCTTAATCGTGTCTTTCACTTGCTAGAGAGGTTTGAGTTATTTTTTTTTTCTAGCAAATAAGGGGAATTGAAGCCAAGCTATTTCTAGCTTACAAGTACTACCTACTGCTATATGCATTACACAAGCATAAATGAATAAAGCTGACTAAATCTATATGAAATTAATTAAATCTCTTATGAGTTATTTGCGAAAGTAATGTGCTTACATGTTCAATTGTTGATTCGTAGTATAGCTAGCCCTAAATATGTTTAATTATACAAAGCAGGTTTTGTGTTATGGACTAGACAAATGGATTTTATTATACAAACTGGTTGCTCTTTTCTTTCAATTGTTGATTCATGATTTTGCCCTAAAATATGTAACTAATTTAGTGGTATGTTACTTTCAATGTTTATTTTGCTATATATGTATGTCTAGGTTGTGCTTTGCATCTGTTATCTGTAATATGATTTCGTATTCCAATTTTTTATACCGATAATCTTATAATAAGTTATCTTATTATTGCATATTTGTCAGTATATTGGAACAAATGGTGGTTTTTGTTACATCAGGAGAACTTGCTCTATATCTTGATGTACAAACGGCAGAAAATACAGTACGTCCTCTATACGTGACAGGAATAACATAAAAAAGAAGCTTAATCATAATGATGGAGGAACCCATTTAAAAAAAATAAAAAAAATTACAGCATAATCATAACATTTATATAAAGCAATTGGGTATTTTTTTGTTTTTTGTTTTTTGTTTTTTGTTTTTGCGTCAGGACGATGACTCACACATATTACATGTACTTCGTTTCGTTGGACAAGCAGGATTGGATGCATAGGTATTTACTAGATTAATGATTATTTAACAGTGTGCATATGAAAGTTATAAACATAATTTCATGTACACTTGGAAAAATAGGGGTTTGGAATTTTTTTGCTGTTAAACTGTGGTTAGCAAATTTTAAGTAAACATATGTGGTGAATAAAAACACATTATGCAGCTGATCATATGGATGTATGCTGAGGAGACACTGTGTTGGATACGACAAGACAGTGGACTTGAGGTATGCCTTAAAAACTGTATCTATGGTTCTTATAATTTAAACCCAAAATTTAAACTTATCATACTTAGCTCATGTTTTCTAATTTATAAAGTAGCCAACAACAGTCCCTGCTTCCAGTTATTTGGAACTTTCTTTTGCAGACTTGAATCTATCCCAAGGGAGTTGTTGGTAATTCGCTTTTCATCTCTATCTCTATTTGAAAATGATTAACAAGTTATTCACTTTCAGTGACACACCCCTTAATGGTTGTTGCCACTGCTGATAGAAATCTTAATTTATTCAACTTACAAAACCCCCAGGTATTACTATTTTATATCATCTATGTCCATATATATTTCAATTTTTAGAGAGTTGGTTGCAGTTTATAACAAGTGCTTGTTGGACGGTTGTTGACCCGTTTGATCATTTGACCCATCTCTTTTAAAGCAATTTTATTTGAATATTACCTGTTAGAAATACGGGACTTAACGGCCGGAAAGCTTTTACATGCTGGTTAAGTTTTAACTTGTGCTTCTTGGACAAATATGGGACTTAACGACCGTAAAGCTTTTACATGAATATTAGTTTCTGAAAGGGCATATTCAATCCATGGATTTTCATCCTTTTGAGTTTCTTCTAGCAACATGTATGTTTTATTTCATTTGTTTTTCTGTCTGTTAATACTTTTAGTGTGAACCTTGTTTCTATAACAAATAAAGAAGTGAGAAAAACCACAATGAGTACTTTTCTTAACCAATCCATATTTTGTTCAGTTGGAGTTATGATTTTTATTTGGAATTTGATAAAAGTGTGTTTTTAATGTTAGTATGCAACTATCACTATACTACTTTTGTATGTTTGTTTGCTCGAGTTATTTTAGTTATGTTTTATGTGTGTTTAAATATGACAACTTTGACCTTTAAGAAAGTCAAAGCCATTGTCAATATTAGTTTAACCAAACCATATGAAACCGATCATCACAATCGTATTCTATTTGCATGCCCTTTAGCAATGTTACTAAAGGGAGGACCAACAACGACCTTGGTTAAAACTTGTTTTTAAACAATTTGTGGCTATAGCCACTAATGTGAAGATCATTTTTACAATATAACAATGTTTCTACATGTTATTTTATATCTAATCCTTTGGCAAGTGCCCAAACATGCATGGAAAAATCACAATTTTGATGTATTATGCATCTCTAATTTGTTCAATGTTCTTCGGACAAACTTAGTTCATTCAAGAAAACCGACCCAACCTAAGACCATCCCAAAATACATACAAAGTAGTTTGGTCCCGGGTTCTTGATTTATATGAAAACATGACGGTTACCCATCTAGACACATCTCTGACAACACCCTTGGTGATGATGGTGGTTGTTACTTGCCCAACTAACCAAGACCTCTGAGCATTAGCAAAAGTAGTAGTGTTGTTGATTTTCTGGCAAAAACTGATGACTATCGCCGGTGGCAAGCGACAACAGTCCGCTTGTAATGTGACACCCCAGGAAAACCATACAACTTAACTAGCTTCCTCAGTGGGTACTTACCAAATTTCGGGACGAAATTTCTTTCAACTTTGGGATAATGTGACAACTCGAAATTTAGAACCTTTCTTGGTAACCCGATGTAACATGCTTGAACGTTATGTGACTAGTTAACATGTTGGTTTAATGAATGTTATAAGTGAGTGTTATGTGATTACGTGTTGTGCTTATATGTATGCGTATATTATGTGACCCGAGACACAAGAACCCGACTCGAGACCACTCGGTCTCGAGTGAACAAGGTAACTATTGGGCCGGTTGGGCCATGCACCTCTCGAAACCCGAATCCAAGTATAAAAACCCCAAACCAACACTCACTCTCACACACACCCTCCTCTACACTCTCTCTCTAGAAAAACCTTAAACCTTAGAGATCAAGCACCACCTCTCCTCTCCTTTTCTCTCGGATCAAACCGGCGCTCGGATCAGCTCGTACACAACCATTTGGAAGCTTCATTCGTTACTACTTCACACCTTTGAACCCACACTTGAATCGGTTAGTATCCCACTTTGTTTGTTTAGTGATGAATGCATTATGACTATTGTTTGTGTATGATAAAAGTGTTTGTTTGATTTAATGAGTTCTTGTTTGTTAAATGATACATGCTTAGTTACAACATCTATGATGAACATGATCTCTTTAGTAAAAAGTATAGATTTTTGTATGATAATGAGTAATAAGATATTTGAATGTTGAATGTATGGAAAGCTTATGATCATCCGATTTATGTTAGAGGTTATAGGACAAAGGTTGTTTTGATACAATATGCAAAGTTGTCGTGACATATAGATCATATGAATACATGTTCTTGTTTTGAGTTAAACGCATGCTAGAACTAAGATTTAAATGATCATGTTTGTAAAGTGATGAAAACCCTAGATGAAGAACTTGTTGAATGTGACATGAATATTTGAAAATTGCTATGTTTGATCCATTTTGGTTAATTGTTAGACAACAAAACATGTTTGTGAACCCTCATTGGCTAGTACACCATATCATGAACATGAAATTCCATTGGTTAGTACAAATGGACATATTCTAGAAGGTTTCGGTTACCAGGAATACAAGTCGAGATCTCTAATCTCGACTCGAGACCACATATGAGACGACACGAGACCCCGGTTGCGACACAGGTTGCGAGTCGAGAACCTCTAGTCTCGACTCGAGACTACACATTACCAGCACACAAGCAGCATAACTCGAGACCACGGTTGCGGGTCCGGTTGCGACTCGAGACCGTCTAGTCTCGACTAGTGCATGTATAACTCGATACCGCACAGTCTCGACTCGAGATCTCTAATCTCGACTCGAGACCACGTACACATACTCGCTGGATTGGACTTGCATTGTTACGGGCTTAGGTGATTGGGCCGGACTTTTGGGCTTTGTTTACTTATATACATGCTACTGTTCAACTCGTAAGTATTATTGTAAACCGCCATGTTTATACGTGTATGCCATGAATAATACATGTATGCAACTTGCTAGTATACGTGTAGAAAACATACGTGCATTTCTTGGTTTGAACCTGACATGTATGATGACCATGTTAGGACGTGGTTGACCACTAGCATCTAGACTTGACTTTTCTGTGTATCTGCCGAGCAAACCAAGGTGAGTTCACACCCTCTACAAAGCATGGGATTCCCAGGGGTTGGGAATGGGGTTAAGGAACATGGATTCCTCGTCCTTTCTTGGGTAGGACAGTATTGGTTCAGGAATGTAATTCCTCGTCCTCATGGACAGATAACTCGTACTAGACCAAAACTCTATCACGAAGTCCCTCCTTTTTATATCGACTTAATCGCCGGGCCAATGGCGAGCGGGTCATTAGTTAGATAGCGCTATTTAGGTCTGACAAGCCTCACACCGTGCCGCAGAGGACGGGCGTGAACTAATGGATCTGGGCACGTCAATGATGATAGACATTGACAGTTCAGGGCACATAAACATGACTACAGTCAGCAGTCGATATGGTAACGAGTCTAGTGTATACATGGGGTAGCCCCCACGGCCGAAATGCCAGATAACTAACAAGGGGTAGCCCCCACGGCTGGATTGCCAGAGTAACCGGGAATAAACAAGTCACGTTTTCAACTATGGGGTAACCCCCACGGCAGGATGCCAGATAAAGGAAACTGTTTTCGAAACAACTTAAAACGAACACCCAACCGTGAACTCACTGAACTTGTTGTTGACTCGTTACTACATGCTTTGCAGGTCAATAGGTACTTAGCTGGAGCTTGCATGGGGGAGAGTCGTTGTGGGACATGGACAGCGGTGTGCCATGTTAAACTTTGAAACGTTTAAACTTATGTTTTGGTTTTGAACATTATGCTTCCGCTTTGCAACTTAAACCATGTTTTGTTTGGATACCAATGGTATTGGTTAAACTTTTATAATTATTAACTTGCGTGTTCAATATGATTGGTGGCTGGATCCTGGTCAGTCACGCCTCCAAGCGGTGGTATTCCGCAGGTGGATTTTGGGGGTGTGACAGATTGGTATCAGAGCCATTGGTTATAGTGAACTTGGTTTTAGTAAGGGGAAAAAGTTTTATTAAAATCAGACTATAACCTGTACAGTGCTCTACGATCCACAACGACGCTTCACTCCACATGCAAGGCTCGACATGCTAGGTGATATGATCTATGTATATATTGCCTACTTGTTAGTTACATAGTACATTGCTCATGGTATGCTTGGTTAGTATAACTACTGTTGCTTGAACACGTGTGTGCTTACTCACTTCTGTCATCGCATTTTCGCGAACCCCTCTCACTCGTGTTCCCCTTGATATGAAGATCATGTCTGGACGCGTTAACATGACACAAGCCCAGTTGACGGCTCTGATTAACGAACAAGTTGCTGCGGCACTTGCAGCTGCACACGCAGGAGGTATATCCTGCAGTCCAAACTCATTCCAGGATCTTTAGATCCAACTCTCGTGAACCAACCTTTGTGTTAAACTCTGTCCTTTCTTACACCCACGACAGGTCAACATGCTCAGCCACCTGTGTGCACCTTTAAAACTTTTATGGACTGCCGACCAACTACTTTTAGCGGCACTGAAGGAGCCGTAGGTCTCCTCCATTGGTTTGAGAAGCTCGAGTCAGTTTTCGAAATGTGTGAATGCCCTGAGGCGCGCAGGGTAAAGTATGCTACCGGTACTCTCGAGGGTTTAGCCCTCACATGGTGGAACGCTCAGGTCCAAATGCTGGGGTTGGTTGCTGCCAACGCCACCCCATGGGAAAATTTTAAAGAGATGATCAAGGAGGAATACTGCAGTCAGGATGACATTCATAAGCTGGAAGTCAAGTTCTTCAACCTCAAGATGACGGGGTCAGAAATTGAGGCGTATACCAAGAGATCAAATGAGCTTGCACTATTGTGTCCTACTATGGTGGACCCTCCAATTAAGCGAATTGAACTCTTTCTCAAGGGCTTAGTGCCAGAAATCCAAAGTCATGTGACTTCAGCAAACCTCGCCACTATCCAGCAGGTTGTTCAGTTGGCTCACCGTCTTACTGATCAGGCGGTGGAGCAGAACAGGTTACCCAAGCGCATAAGTGCTACAGCTACTTCAGGTGCTCTTAATGACAACAAACGGAAATGGGATGGAGCTTCAAGTAAGGGGTCGACTTCTGTTCAGTCTCAGTCTCAGCAGAGAAAGACTGAAGACTACAAGAGCCCTAGTCAGCAAACATCTGGTGGTCAAAGTCATGGCGGGTACAAAGGGAATCACCCCAAATGCAATCGCTGCAGCCTACACCACAGCGGGCCATGCACCAGGGGTAACTGTCATCGGTGCAACAAGCCAGGTCACACTGCAAAGGATTGCAGGAGCTTATATCCCACCAATCAGAATCGTCAGCAAGCTCAACAGAACCAACGCCAGCAGCAGCAGCAAGGTGATAACAAAGGGTGCTTTCAGTGTGGAGCTGAAGGCCATTTCAAGAGGGATTGCCCCCAACTGAACAGGAACCAGAACAACAACAACAATAACAACAATCAGGGGAATGGTAACAATGGGAACAACAACAACAACAATGGAGCCAGGGGGCGGGCGTTCGTGATTGGCCAAGGTGAAGCAAGGAATGACCCCAATGTTGTGGCGGGTAAGTTCCTTCTCGACGACTTTTATGTTACAGTTTTATTTGATTCGGGTGCCGATACTAGCTACATGTCACTAGAAGTTAGTCAAATGCTTAAACGTATTCCGACACCTTTGAACAACAAGCACACTGTAGAGCTAGCAAATGGTAAGAGTTTAGAGGCCACACACGTAGTCAAGGGTTGTAGACTTGTTCTTGCTAACCAGACCTTCTCTATCGACCTTATTCCTATCGTCTTGGGTAGTTTCGACGTTGTCATTGGGATGGATTGGTTATCCCACCACCGAGCAGAGATCCTTTGCAACGAGAAGATTGTTCGTATTCCCAGTTCCGGTAATGAACCTCTCATGATTCGTGGCGACAAGAGGAGTGCTGTTGAGAACATCATATCTCTCCTTAAGGCCCAGAAGTGCTTGCGAAAGGGCCACACTGCCATTTTGGCTCTCGTTACTGACACCTCGGAGAAAGAGAAGAAGATAGAAGATTTTCCAATTGTACGCGACTATCCTGAGGTATTCCCTGAGGAATTACCTGGCCTCCCGCCTCATCGCCAGGTCGAGTTCCAGATTGAACTAGCTCCTGGAGCTGCGCCTATAGCTCGTGCACCTTATCGTTTAGCTCCATCACAGTTGGAAGAACTCTCTACGCAACTACAAGAACTCTTAGATAAGGGTTTTATTCGTCCTAGCTCATCGCCCTGGGGAGCTCCAGTTCTGTTTGTGAAGAAGAAAGACGGTACCTTCAGAATGTGCATCGACTACCTTGAACTCAACAAGGTGACGGTGAAGAATCGTTATCCTCTTCCACGTATTGACGACTTGTTCGATCAGCTGCAAGGGTCGAGCTACTACTCCAAGATTGATCTGAGATCGGGATATCACCAGCTGAGAGTCCGAGAAGAGGATGTCTCCAAAACAGCTTTTAGAACGCGTTATGGACACTATGAGTTTTTGGTCATGCCTTTTGGGCTGACAAACGCACCTGCGATTTTCATGGACTTGATGAATCGAGTGTGCAAGCCTTACCTGGACAAGTTCGTTATAGTCTTCATCGACGACATCCTGATCTATTCGAAGAGTCAGGAGGAACACGAGCAACATCTACGACTTATTTTGGAACTTCTTCGAGCAGAACAGCTATACGCCAAGTTTTCAAAATGCGACTTTTGGCTTCGTGAGGTCCATTTCTTAGGCCATGTGGTGAACAAGGATGGGATTCACGTTGATCCATCCAAGGTAGACTCGATTAAGAACTTGCCTGCACCTCGTACACCAACGGAAATTCGCCAATTCTTGGGCTTGGCAGGTTACTACAGGAGGTTCATTAAGGATTTTTCCAAGATTGCACAGCCTCTCACCTCACTAACGCAGAAAGGCGTTGTTTATCGATGGGGAAATGCACAGGAGTTAGCATTTCAGCATTTCAAGGATAGACTTTGCAGCGCACCTATCCTTTCCTTGCCAGAGGGCACAGACGACTTCGTGGTCTACTGCGACGCATCAATTCAGGGTCTTGGTTGTGTGTTGATGCAACGAGATAAAGTTATATCCTACGCCTCACGCCAACTTAAGGTTCATGAAAAGAACTACACTACACATGATTTAGAGCTGGGAGCTGTTGTTTTTGCACTTAAGATATGGAGACATTACCTATACGGTACCAAGTGCACCATTTACACCGATCACAGGAGTCTCGAGCGCATCTTCAAACAGAAGGAGCTAAACATGCGTCAACGACGATGGGTCGAGTTATTAAACGATTACGAATGTGCAATCAAGTACCATCCTTGCAAAGCCAATGTTGTGGCTGATGCCCTTAGCCGAAAGGACACTGTGCCTAAGCGCGTACGAGCTTTGCAGCTCACTATACATTCTAGCCTTCCTTCCCAGATACGAGATGCTCAGGTAGAAGCATTGAAACCAGAAAACGTCAGGGCTGAAGCCCTACGCGGCTCAAGGCAACGATTAGAACAAAAGGAAGACGGTGCTTACTACGTAACGGGACGCATTTGGGTCCCACTCTATGGCAACTTACGAGAGCTTGTGATGGATGAAGCACACAAGTCTCGCTACTCGGTACATCCTGGTTCAGATAAGATGTACCACGATATCAAAACTACGTATTGGTGGCCTAGCATGAAGGCCCACATAGCAACTTACGTCAGCAAGTGTTTGACTTGTGCGAGAGTCAAGACGGAATACCAGAAACCCTCAGGCCTACTCCAACAGCCAGAAATACCACAATGGAAATGGGAGCAGATTTCCATGGATTTCGTTACCGGCCTGCCTAGATCTCAGCGCGGAAATGACACTATCTGGGTGATCGTGGATCGACTCACAAAGTCTGCACACTTCTTGGCTATCAAGGAAATGGATAAGTTCTCCACACTAGCAGACGTATATCTTAAGGAAGTTGTCTCAAGGCACGGGGTGCCCACCTCTATTATCTCGGATCGAGATGCACGATTTACTTCAGAACTGTGGCAAGCAATGCACAAATCTTTTGGCTCACGGTTAGACATGAGCACGGCGTATCACCCTCAGACGGACGGGCAGTCTGAGCGCACTATTCAAACCTTAGAAGACATGCTTCGTGCATGTGTAATCGACTTTGGCAACAGCTGGGAAAAGCATCTGCCACTCGTGGAATTCTCATACAATAACAGCTACCACACCAGCATTAAAGCTGCTCCGTTTGAGGCATTGTACGGACGTAAATGCCGGTCTCCTCTTTGTTGGGCAGAGGTGGGGGATAGTCAGATCACCGGTCCAGAACTTGTGGTAGACACAACCGAACGAATTGCTCAAATACGACAACGCATGGCGGCGGCTCGTGACCGTCAGAAAAGCTACGCCGATAAAGACAGGAAACCACTTGAGCTCCAGGTTGGGGAGCGGGTGCTACTCAAAGTTTCATCCTGGAAGGGTGTGGTTCGTTTTGGTAAACGAGGCAAACTTAACCCACGATACGTCGGACCTTTTGAAATCACCGAGAAAATAGGCAAGGTGGCCTACAGACTGAACTTACCAGCAAAACTCAGTGCAGTTCACAGCGTTTTCCATGTGTCGAATCTGAAGAAGTGTCTGTCAGATGAGACCCTCGTAGTTCCTTTGAAGGAACTCACCATCGACGAGCAGTTACGATTCGTCGAGGAACCAGTTGAAATCACGGACCGGGATGTTAAGGTCCTCAAGAACACTAGAATACCTCTCGTTCGAGTTCGTTGGAACTCACGTCGCGGCCCAGAGTTCACCTGGGAACGTGAAGATCAGATGGAACAAAAGTATCCCCAACTGTTCGCAAACAGTACAACCACCACTGAGGCTGAAGCTACGGAATTTCGGGACGAAATTCCAGATCAACGGGGGGAGGATGTGACACCCCAGGAAAACCAGGAAAACCATACAACTTAACTAGCTTCCTCAGTGGGTACTTACCAAATTTCGGGACGAAATTTCTTTCAACTTTGGGATAATGTGACAACTCGAAATTTAGAACCTTTCTTTGTAACCCGATGTAACATGCTTGAACGTTATGTGACTAGTTAACATGTTGGTTTAATGAATGTTATAAGTGAGTGTTATGTGATTACGTGTTGTGCTTATATGTATGCGTATATTATGTGACCCGAGACACAAGAACCCGACTCGAGACCACTCGGTCTCGAGTGAACAAGGTAACTATTGGGCCGGTTGGGCCATGCACCTCTCGAAACCCGAATCCAAGTATAAAAACCCCAAACCAACACTCACTCTCACACACACCCTCCTCTACACTCTCTCTCTAGAAAAACCTTAAACCTTAGAGATCAAGCACCACCTCTCCTCTCCTTTCCTCTCGGATCAAACCGGCGACCACAAGGGACTCTCGGATCAGCTCGTACACAACCATTTGGAAGCTTCATTCGTTACTACTTCACACCTTTGAACCCATACTTGAATCGGTTAGTATCCCACTTTGTTTGTTTAGTGATGAATGCATTATGACTATTGTTTGTGTATGATAAAAGTGTTTGTTTGATTTAATGAGTTCTTGTTTGTTAAATGATACATGCTTAGTTACAACATCTATGATGAACATGATCTCTTTAGTAAAAAGCATAGATTTTTGTATGATAATGAGTAATAAGATATTTGAATGTTGAATGTATGGAAAGCTTATGATCATCCGATTTATGTTAGAGGTTATAGGACAAAGGTTGTTTTGATACAATATGCAAAGTTGTCGTGACATATAGATCATATGAATACATGTTCTTGTTTTGAGTTAAATGCATGCTAGAACTAAGATTTAAATGATCATGTTTGTAAAGTGATGAAAACCCTAGATGAAGAACTTGTTGAATGTGACATGAATATTTGAAAATTGCTATGTTTGATCCATTTTGGTTAATTGTTAGACAACAAAACATGTTTGTGAACCCTCATTGGCTAGTACACCATATCATGAACATGAAATTCCATTGGTTAGTACAAATGGACAGATTCTAGAAGGTTTCGGTTACCAGGAATACAAGTCGAGATCTCTAATCTCGACTCGAGACCACATATGAGATGACACGAGACCCCGGTTGCGACACAGGTTGCGAGTCGAGAACCTCTAGTCTCGACTCGAGACTACACATTACCAGCACACAAGCAGCATAACTCGAGACCACGGTTGCGGGTCCGGTTGCGACTCAAGACCATCTAGTCTCGACTAGTGCATGTATAACTCGAGACCACGTACACATACTCGCTGGATTGGACTTGCATTGTTACGGGCTCAGGTGATTGGGCCGGACTTTTGGGCTTTGTTTACTTATATACATGCTATTGTTCAACTCGTAGGTATTATTATAAACCGCCATGTTTATACGTGTATGCCACGAATAATACCTGTATGCAACTTGCTAGTATACGTGTAGAAAACATACGTGCATTTCTTGGTTTGAACCTGACATGTATGATGACCATCTTAGGACGTGGTTGACCACTAGCATCTAGACTTGACTTTTCTGTGTATCTGCCGAGCAAACCAAGGTGAGTTCACACCCTCTACAAAGCATGGGATTCCCAGGGGTTGGGAATGGGGTTAAGGAACATGGATTCCTCATCCTTTCTTGGGTATGACAGTATTGGTTCAGGAATGTAATTCCTCGTCCTCATGGACAGATAACTCGTACTAGACCAAAACTCTATCACGAAGTCCCTCCTTTCTATATCGACTTAATCGTCGGGCCAATGGCGAGCGGGTCATTAGTTAGATAGTGCTATTTAGGTCTGACAAGCCTCACACCGTGCCGCAGAGGACGGGCGTGAACTAATGGATCTGGGCACGTCAATGATGATAGACATTGACAGTTCAGGGCACATAAACATGACTACAGTCAGCAGTCGATATGGTAACGAGTCTAGTGTATACATGGGGTAGCCCCCACGGCCGAAATGCCAGATAACTAACAAGGGGTAGCCCCCACGGCTGGATTGCCAGAGTAACCGGGAATAAACAAGTCACGTTTTCAACTATGGGGTAACCCCCACGGCAGGATGCCAGATAAAGGAAACTGTTTTCGAAACAACTTAAAACGAACACCCAACCGTGAACTCACTGAACTTGTTGTTGACTCGTTACTACATGCTTTGCAGGTCAATAGGTACTTAGCTGGAGCTTGCATGGGGGAGAGTCGTTGTGGGACATGGACAGCGGTGTGCCATGTTAAACTTTGAAACGTTTAAACTTATGTTTTGGTTTTGAACATTATGCTTCCGCTTTGCAACTTAAACCATGTTTTGTTTGGATACCAATGCTATTGGTTAAACTTTTATAATTATTAACTTGCGTGTTCAATATGATTGGTGGCTGGATCCTGGTCAGTCACGCCTCCAAGCGGTGGTATTCCGCAGGTGGATTTTGGGGGTGTGACATGTAACATCCCGAAAATACAAATACTTAAATTACAATCATGTTGCAAATAAATTAGTAAAATAAACTAACTAGGAATAGCACTAACCAAGTTAGATGATGGCTTATAAGTAGTTAAAAGATTAAACAAAACAAAAACGAAAGTTAAGGGACTGAAAGTTTTAAAAATTGAAATCAGATTTAATTAATAACCAAAACATACACCAAACACACACAAAAGGTGTCTTTGGTCGACTGAAACACAGGGGGGCGACCTGGAGCTTTTCTTCAAGCCCTAAACTCTCCTAAATCTCACAAATTGAAGGTCAAGATCAGTCCCAAAACGAAATTAGAACCTGGATTAGTGATCCTCATTGCAAGGGGGTTATAAGGTATGTAAAATTTGAATGAATTTGGGAAATCCGAAATTTGATGATGCATGTTTGTTATTTGGATAGAATAGGGATGATATAGTGTCTAGGAGTAAAACCTAGACAATAACATGTGAAATCATGTCTAAATTCTGGAAACTTCATGAACATATTAGAGGTGATTCATGGGTTTTGTGAGATTTTGATAAACACTAGGGTTTAGAGCATTATTCTAGTGTAAAATGGTTCATGGAAAGGGATTACTGAAATATGAATGTCAAATTTTATATATGAAAGCTTGATTGATGTAAATCCGGGCTAAATGATAAGTTAGGGACTTGTTACATAATCATGTAAAAATCTGCCCTTAAAGTGTTCGTAGAAATGCCTCAAAGAAGGCTTGAAACTGAAATTTAAAGTTAAAACACATAATTGTGATGTTTAGGCAAATTATGCGACATATGATTGAAAAGGAATTCTAAACGTATCATGACTGAACTCTATAGGAAAGGATACCGGAGCGTCGAGTGGACAAGCCGGTGGCGACTTGCGTTTGAAGGGCGTGCATTGAAGGTATGTAACTTGATTCGTTACATTGGGGTAAATTTTGATAAATAGCATATGTGTAGTTGAATTGTAGAATAAAAGTTGTGTTGATTTAAAGCGATAATGTTCGCTATATTGAATAACAGGTCAAGAATTGATTAGATCTCGTTGGTAGTCATCATAATGGAGGATTCCGTAGATGAGCCAAACGGGTCGAATAATCAATTAATGCATGGCTAACGCTTCGTAATATGGTTAATTGGTCTATTGTTATTGTTCATAAATGACATATTAGAATACGAGAATTTAGCGTGTTGGTTTGTTTGAATGATGAAGTCCATAAGGGTAAACTAAATGGGTCATTAAGAGAAGGTATGAATCGGATAACGGTAGTACCTTACTTGTAGATTTTGAGCTCGAATGATGGATAGCTAATTACTAAACACGCAAACCGGTGATGGGAGCGTGGGTGTGGGTTCGGGTAAAATGAACAAAATAGTCAAAACAACAAAACTACAGCGACTACCGTAAGTTACGGTATCTACCGTAACTTACGGTAGAGAATAAAGTGTTACGGCAGTTTGTTACTGCCTTACGGCAGATCAGTATTGCCCAGTGGCTACCGTAACTTACAGTGGCTAACGTAAGTTACGGTAGAGCCCTGTCACGAATGTTGAACTTTGTATAACTTAGATAATCGAATCCGTTTTTGAGCGTAGTTCGATTTTACAAATTTTTCTAAGTTTTCTAATACTAATATTTGTCAAAATTTCCAGTTTCTAGGTATTGCAAGTATGTGGATGACGATCAAGTTGATGCTTCAAGAACGGAACACAAAATTTTTGGATGCTTCCGCCCTAATCTGATCTAGTTAAACCACGTTGTTTTATAGACACTACTGAATGATCAATGTTTTGAAACCAATTATTTTACTATGTTAAATACTATGGTGAAGTGTAACTTAGTTTACTAACTAAGTATTGTTAGTTATAAATTTTCTTTTTTTACATATACCGCATTTCTTATGAAATTAAAAGACGGGTGTTACAAGTTGGTAATCAGAGCTTAAGGTTGTCAACAAAGTGTTCGGTTCAAGCTTGATCGATCGTCCGGTAAGAATTAATTAATTATTTTAGTAGATCCTATCTTATGTGAGAAATGAGATGCGAATTAATGTGCATGGGAAGAGCGTGTTAACACACTTAAACCCGGAAAGTGCACCAAAAGCGAACGGTTAAAGCAAGTTATGAACTTGGCTAAACCAAAGCAAATAAAGCTATGTTATAAATGAAATGTTTAATGTTTAATGTAAACATTTCAGTTTCAAGATGTCGAAAGGAAACGATAATGATCCGGTTCCGACAAGCACCGAACAAATGAAAGAGATAATTGCCGAAGAAGTGGGGAAGGCAATTGAAGGTAGTCTATCCGGGTTTATAGACAAAATTCAAAACACGGTGTTGTCACTTGTCGAAGAACGAGTCAAAAGCTTGGAAGATAGTGTCAACCTTATGAAAGAGAAATCGGGAGAACGTAAGGGATGTTCGTACAAAGAGTTTATGGCGTGTAAACCGCCAATCTACAACGGGGAGGTTGACCCGATAATATGCCAGAGATGGTTAAGCGATGTTGAAGGAGTGTTTGAAAGGACCCATTGTGAAGAAAGCGACTTTGTTGCTTACGGAACGGGTCAGTTGAGGGGTCAAGCCAAAAATTGGTGGGACAATAAAAAGAAGGAAATAGGAGCCGAAGTGGCGAGGGTCATGACATGGGAGGAGTTTAAGACGCCGTTTCTTAAACATCATAGTCCCAAGGCGGTCATTAATAGAATCAAGGAAGAGTTCATGCAACTTAGGCACAAGGGCGAGACCATAGACAAGATAACGGCAACGTTTATGGATAAGATGAAGTTTTGCAATGAATTAGTGACGAATGAAGAACAAAAGATATACTACTACTATAACATGTTGAGCGCCGAGTATAGGGAGTTTATGACTCCTTCAAAATACGAGACCCTTACCGAGATCATAAACGTTGCTCGGGAACGGGAAATTGAATTGAAGAAACAAGTTGAAAGGGGTGAACGAATGGCACATGATGTGAATCCAAGCCCTACAAAGAAAGCTCGAACTGTGGAATCGGGAAAGAAAGTGGATGCTAAAGGCGGGTCGCCAAGTTGCAAGGTGTGTGGAAAGGGGCACAAGGGTGAGTGCCGCTTCAAAGACAAGCCGTGTTCGGTATGTGGGAAGACGGGACACACTGCATCGCTATGTCCCGGAAAGGTTTCCGTTTGCTATAAATGTTATCAGCCCGGCCACAAAAAGTCTGAATGCCCAGAATTGGTTGGAAATAGTGTGACAACTGTGTTCTGTAATCATCGTATAATGTAAAACAATGTTGAATACCAATAAAACAATGTGCTTTGGTATTATTATATGTATTATTGTGTTTGATGATTTTACAATTTGATTCCATTCCGATTTCAAGCTTTAAATCGCTTTCTGGAAGGTTATACGCAAACTGGTGCGTAAACGCAATCAGTTTAACGCGACGTACACTCCGGAACTGTGACATAAGCCAAACATACCCTAAATACCCTTTACATAACTTAGAAATAAGTTTCGAAGGATTCGGTATGGCAAAAACATGTTTGTTCGAACTTTAGAACTAATTACTGCAAAACTGCGAAACAAACGTTGGTGACCGCCCGGATAATATTTAAATCCTGAAAATATTCTGTTATGATTAAAATTTTATTTTTAATCAGGTTCGTATTGAAAAATAAATTAAAACGCTTAAAAACGTTATTTTTCAAGTTTAAGCGCGTACCGCGTGTTTCTGCGCAACACAGTGCTTCTACTGCAAAACATGGACAACGCAGCCAGTCTCGACAACTGAAATTTATTTCAGTAATATTTTGGCGAGTTTATTTTTATAGAATAATAAAAATAATTTAGAACGGCATAAACCGGGATTTAAACGCTAGATAAAATATCCGGTATCCAGTTAAATACCTGTTTTATCTATTTTACCATACAAACTTACACATTACCCCCCCCCCCTTGAAATTTACGGCCATATATTGTGTGGCCCCCACCAAATTTTGTTTAGATCTTGCAAATATTTTATGTGATCTTTGTTGGACAAGTGTTGTGCATGCTTCATTTCCATATCTTGCAAATATCCTTATATATATCTTCCAAGATCTTAAGCAATCCTACAAGATCACTCAAAATCCTTCTCTCTCCTCTCTCCCTAACCGTCCACACCTCTCTCTCTCTCCATCTTCAAACCTTCAACTATGTTCTAGTGAATCAAGCTCCATTTCTAGCAAACTTCAAGTTGGTGTGAAGATCCAAAGGTGTTTCCAAGGTGCTTTCAAGTGATTTCAAGCTTCCTATCATCAAAATCTCATCCCACAACCTACTTGAATCTTGAAGGTATAACATTTATGTTTAAATCATACTCTTGATTCTTGGTTGTTCTTGATGATTTGAAGTTTCTCTTGAATCTTGGAATATTCACAAACTTGAAATCTAAAATGAAAAGGGTCTTGATACACATAAAAATGGTGGTGAATGTATGACCGTACATATATATATATATATATATATATATATATATATATGGGTGTATGAGTTTTGAGTTTGATTTCTTGATAAACACTTGTTTAGGATATTTGTTTGCATGTTTTAGTAACATTTAAGCGATTAAAAGCATGCTGAATAACATTTACAGCCAACTTCAGTTGGCTGTAAACGGACCATTATAAATCAAAAAATCGATTTTCTGAAGTTTAAATTATATATTTTCGAAAAACGAATCAAATGGCACTGGAATCATATTTTTTCGAGGTCGTTTACTAATTTTAAAGGTCCGTTTTGTACAGCAGCAAAAGCTGCGTTTTTACTGCAGAAAATATGTGCTATGTTTTTCATCATAACTTGAAATCTGTGTAGAATTAGCTCATGAAATTTGTACTGTAGATGACCACTGATGTCGTTGTAATTCTCCCACTGGAATTTCATCAATCGGACTTACGAGGAATTTTAAATAAATTATTCCGTGGACTGCAGTCAGAAAGTGATGAATCTGATTGCAGTCCGGTAAATGATTTTTTATAAAATATTGGTAATGAATTGGATCCCGATATTTTTACACAATAATATTTAGATCGTTTAAAACATTCTGTAAAAATTTGGGAATTTTTGGAGTAATTTAACTATTTTAAAAAAATTCCCGAAAACAGCCCAGTTTTGAATGATAGTTAAAATGCAAGGGTTTTGGTGATATATTGCTTATAACATAATGAGGGTCACAAATAAAATCGTTCAAGTCGCAAAGTTATTAAAATATGTATATGAACTCATACATACATAAATACACCAATATAATAAAAAATAATAACTTGTCGAGAAGATCTCAAAGTTATGTGAAAATTCTAAGTATCAGAGAAACTTCGGTATTTTTGTGAGTTTTGATTATTAAATCGTTCTTATTTAATTTAGGACGAATAAACAATTTGAGGGATTGTGTTAACATATAAAAACGCACCCAAAGGTGAGTACATAGTCCCCTCTTTTACGTTTTCAAATGTTTTGGGGTGATTCATATGTGCATATTCATTATTTTCATAATTTCGACTATATGATTTCACATGCATAAGTACTATCTTTTGACGAATTGAACTATTATCTATGGTTTATACGACTGATTTCCAAGGTTTGTTAGAACTAATTGTTCATTTATACTGTTATTTATACATTCATTAACAATGATCAAGCCGATTGGTAGTACGATATAGCGCTATAGGACTAGACACCCCATTCCTGTTGTACGGAATGTCAGAAACCAAATTTTAACCAAATAGAATTTGCCTTTGTGGTATTTCTATAGTCTCCAAAGTGTAGTTTGATGCACTAAGGTTTGAATGTATTGCTAAATCGCGACTTATGGTATATTTCGATATACTACCAACGTGATACTATTTACTAAAGCATAATTTGATATGCTATTGTTTACTAAAATATAGTTTGATATATTACCAAACCACGATTTAGGTATGTTCCGACATACTACCAACGTGATATTATTTACTAAAGTATAATTTGATATACTATGTACAAATCCAACATATATTTTGTTATTTACTAAAACACAGTTGACATGTTATTTACCAAACCAAAGTATACTTATGATATACTACCGAAAACTATTATTTTAACAACTAAAGTATATTTGATATACTATCTGTTTAACTGTTTTGAAACTAAAATATATTTTAATATATTACTTATCCGACTTTCTTAAAACCAAGGTATATTTTTATGTATACTACAACTTTTATATCAATGCAAAGGGTTCTAGAAACCAAACTTTTATCAAGGATTCATGGTTACTTTTATAAACATATAATCTTTTCTTATATGATCCAAAGCCATGAATCTAATTCACAAAACCTATGTTACTCACAGGCATTTTTATGCTGACGTATTTACTTTCACATATGTTTCAGGTTTATTTCGTGACGACTATTGATTGCTTTACATAGGATGGACATGGGCCTTAGTAATTATAAAAACATGAACGGCAACTGTACTGTTTGTTGATCAAATTCCAAGACAATGTAACTTTTTATGTAATAAAACAATATTCTAAATTCCATGTGTTGTGAAACAATGATTCTGTTACAACACTCCCCGACGTTTCCGCCACGATTTGTTGTTTTACGTGGTCGGGGTGTGACAAAGAGAGACACTAAAGAATCTCCAACGGAAGCTCCAAAGGCGAAAGCTAGGTCCTTCCAACTTACAGCAGTTGAAGCAAAAACAGAACCCGGTGTGGTCTCAGGTACATTCACAATAAACTCAATTCCTCCACGTGTATTGTTCGATACGGGTGCGAATAAATCCTTCATTTCACATGGATTTATTCGACATCCTTCATTTGTATTGACGAAATTATCTATGCCCTTAGAAGTTGAAATAGGGGACAACAAAAGTTTTATAGTTTGTGATATTTGTCGAGGCTGCAAATTAAGCATCGATGATGAAGAATACTTGATAGACCTAATCCCGATGTCAATGGGGGAATTTCAAGTAGTTGTTGGGATGGATTGGCTATCTCAGCAGCACGCAAAGGTTGTGTGTTTCCGTAAGGAGATAAAGCTAACATCTCCGAGCGGAAAACACGTCACTATCTATGGCAAAAAAGGAGGTAACCCCATAATATGCTCGATGTTGAAAGCACACAAGCTTATGAAGCAAGGATGTAAGGCGTTTATGATATACGCGAATGAGCCCGAGAAAGAATCACTGAAGATTGGAGACGTACCGGTCGTACGGGACTTCGAAGATGTATTTCCGGAAGATTTACCGGGGATACCGCCCGAACGAGAAGTAGAGTTCGGAATCGAATTGATTCCGGGTGCAAAACCCATAGCTAAAGCACCGTACCGACTCGCGCCGTCGGAATTACAAGAGTTGATGTCATAAATTCAAGACCTGCTTGACAAAGGATTCATAAGGCCGAGTGTGTCTCCTTGGGGCGCGCCGGTACTATTCGTGAAAAAGAAAGACGGAAGCATGCGCATGTGAATCGATTACCGGGAGTTAAACAAACTCACGGTAAAGAATCGATACCCGCTTCCGAGAATAGACGATCTATTCGACCAATTACAAGGTGCGAATTGGTTTTCAAAAATTGACCTTAGATCGGGGTATCACCAACTAAGGGTCAAGGAGGAGGATGTACCGAAGACGGCATTCCGCACGAGATATGGACATTTCGAGTTCCTCGTGATGTCATTCGGGCTAACAAATGCACCTGCGGCTTTCATGGACCTCATGAACCGGGTTTGCAAGCCAATGTTGGATAAATCGGTAATCGTGTTTATTGACGATATTCTGGTATACTCGAAAAATGAAGCAGAACATGCACGCCACTTACAAGAGGTACTAGAGACGCTCAGGAAAGAAAAGTTGTATGCGAAATTCTCGAAATGCGCCTTCTGGTTGCGAGAGGTGCAATTCCTCGGCCACATCATAAGCGCCGATGGAATATTAGTAGATCCTTAAAAGATAGAGGCCGTGTCAAAATGGAGCCCTCCGAAGAATCCTTCGGAAATTAGAAGCTTCCTAGGGCTTGCGGGATACTATAGGAGATTCATTCAAGATTTCTCCAAGATAGCGTCGCCGTTAACTAAGTTAACCCGAAAGGAGGAAAGGTACATTTGGGGTGCTGAACAAGAAAAAGCGTTTCAAACGCTAAAAGAGAAGTTAACTCAAGCTCCGGTATTAACATTGCCGGACGGGGTCGAAGATTTGGTGGTATATTCGGATGCCTCACTATCGGGGCTCGGATGCGTTCTGATGCAACGGGGCAAAGTTATAGCTTATGCCTCGAGGCAATTGAAGGTACATGAAAAGAAATATCCCGCGCAGGATCTCGAATTAGCTGCGGTGGTGTTTGCGTTAAAAATATGGAGGCACTATTTATATGGGGTAAAGTGCACCATATTCACCGATCACAAGAGCTTAAAATACTTCTTCGATCAGAAGGAGTTAAACATGCGCCAGAGACGATGGTTAGAAACGGTGAAAGATTTCGACTGCGAAATACATTACCACCCCGGAAAGGCAAATGTGGTGGCAGACGCCCTGAGCAGAAAAGCGGATTATGTCCCGTTACGAGTAAGGTCGATGCAGCTTGTCGTGACCTCGGGTATACTTGAACGTATCTGAGAAGCGCAAGTAGAAGCAGTAAAAGAGGAGAACTGGAAGAAAGAAAGAATAATCGGACAGTTAAAAGATTTGTCGGATGAAAAGAACGGGCAGAAGACCCGATCCGGGAGAGTATGGGTTCCAAATTCTTGTGGGGTTAAGACGCTTCTACTTGATGAAGCTCATAAATCCCGATATTATATTCATCCAGGTGCGACCAAGATGTACAACGATCTGAAACAAAATTATTGGTGGCCCGGAATGAAGAGGGATGTGGTAAAATATGTAGAGAAATGCTTGACTTGCTTACAAGTCAAGGCGGAACACCAGAAACCATATGGAAAGCTGCAACCTCTGGAGATCCCGGTTTGGAAATGGGAACATATCACTATGGACCTATTGACCAAACTACCTAAAACGATTCGGGGATTTGATGCTATATGGGTGATTGTGGATAGATTGACGAAAAGTGCACATTTTATTTCTATACGGGAAACATATACTTCGGAAAAGATGTCCGAAGTATATACAAACGAAATAGTGGCACATCACGGAGTACCGGTATCCATTGTGTCGGATAGAGATACCCGGTTTACTTCAAATTTTTGGCGAGATTTTCAAGAACAGATGGGAACGAAACTCTTCATTAGCATCGCCTACCATCCTCAGACGGATGGGCAGAGTGAAAGAACAATACAGACGCTAGAGGATATGTTACGGGCATGTATCATCGACTTCGGTGGAAGTTGGGATGTTTATCTACCTTTGGCCGAATTTTCGTATAACAATAGTTGCCATTCGAGTATCGGCATGGCACCTTACGAGATGCTATATGGTAGGAAATGCAGAACCCCGGTGTGTTGGGGTGAAGTGGGTCCGCGTGAATTGGCACATAAAGACATAGTTCAGGCCACTAATGAGAAAATTGAAGTGGTACGAGCACATTTAAAAGCAGCCCAAGATAGGCAAAAGTCTTATGCCGACAAATGTTGGTGCACTAAATGTCTGCTGATTACGTTTTAATCAAGTCTTGTGTCTAGATAGTTTGAATGAACACACATTAGGGTTTTATATGTATAAACTTGTGTATTTCGCTTGAAAGGGTTTATGTGTGTTTCAAGCTAAATCAACATTGAAGATTTAGCTTGAAATGGTTCAAGGGAAATCATGATTTAGTTTGAAATGGGTTCAAGCGAAATCATGATTTAGCTTGAAATGGTTCAAGCGAAATCTACAGTCTATAAATAGGTTTGTGTGTGTCATTTGTAAAGTAGTAGGTCATTATGTGTGAAACGAAGTGCTGCCGGATTTGTATCAGAAAACATTGTACAAGCACGTAAATCAATCAGAAAAGAAAGATTAAAAGGAAACTAGCTGTTATGACTTTGTTTATGTTGATTCCGCCTTCATATTCAAAGATGAACTGCCTTAACTGACGTTTCAAGGTCGTAGAACGGTCCAACAAGTGGTATCAGAGCTCAGGACGAGGAGTTCATACCATAGCAGCTTGATATTACCGGATTCTCTTCTTTCTACTCATTTCTTTTTATACTTTTCTGATCTAAATGAGTTCCAACGGTCGAAATGGTCTGATTTTCGAGTATATTGTATAAAACGTAGTTTTAACAAAGCCTACAAAGATTCAGATTAAAATTCAGTTTAAAACTTGTGAAAAATGGACTAAAAGCAGATTTCGCTTGAAAGTGTTCGAACTATAAGTGTCGATTTCGCTTGAAAACAGACAATTTCGCTTGAAATATAGAAGGATTTCGCTTGAAACAGTTCAAGCGAAATTGATTGGCTGGATTTCGCTTGAATCAGTGGACTTGTATTTGGGGATTTCGCTTGAACAGTTGAAGCGAAATTGATCTCTTAGATTTCGCTTGAAAATAGTTTAGATCAGATTTCGCTTGAAGTGTAATAGTGTGATTTCGCTTGAACAATTTAAGTGCTGATTTCGCTTGAAGCTGTTTACACTTCAAGTAATTTCGCTTGAACTTGCTGATTTTTCAAAACCTAAAAATTTTCTAAGTGTTGGCTGATTTTGCAGGAACGTTCACGATGGATGATATTTTCATGAACCCGTTTAGCGACATGTACGCGTTTGCTGGAAATTCGGGAGACGATACATCTTCAAGCAATAACAATGAGAACTCATCAAATGCCAAGAAGAAATTATCGGATGCTTTAGAAGTTGAAAGTGCTTTCGAAACTTACAACAAACCACCGAAATTGATGGCTATCGAGGAGTATAGTCGGTGGGCAAAGAAATTCGAAGATTGGTTGAGGGCTTTTGCATTTCTGAGCTGGAAGAGTCTCAAAAATGGTTATGATAATGGAGGCAAAGAGGGTGAAACTTTATCAACATCTGATGAAATAGAGTCGTTTGTTGCTGAGCATAAATGTGTGGCATTATTGTTTCAATCCGTGCGTGAAGATATAATTTCTTTGATTGATTACTCTAGTGCTAAAGATCTTTGGGCAAAATTAGAAAAGAAATGTATAGGTAGTGAAGAAATCAAGAAAAACAAAAAGAAACTACTTAGGAAAGAGTTTGATATGTTTGGATGTTTAAAGAATGAATCAGTATAAAAAATGATTGAGAGGTTTGGGCATCTAAAGCTGGAATTAGATAGACATGGAATTAAATATTCTGATGATGAGCAAGTAGACAAGTTGTTCGATTCGTTGCCAGACGAGATGGAGTGGAGATATTATGCACTGATGTTGAAGAACACTATTGTTCCTGAAAAGTTGAAACCAGATTTGGTGATTGAGAAACTTGAAAGTCATGAACTGGAATTGAAGAAGACGTACAAAGTTAATCATTCATCGTATCAACAGAATTTGGATTTATATTATCCTAAGAGCATGATGCCAAAAGCAACTTCACCAAAAACTGCGTTTTCTATTGAGAATGTATCCACTGCAAGCAAAGAAAGTCAAAGCAGTCAAAGCAGTGGAAATCACAGTGGTTATCATAGTGGATCTTCATCATCTGCAAGTCATTCTGATGCAAAGAATCGTTTTCAATGCAACATTGCAATAGACTTGAAAAATGCTCAGAATTTTGATGAGGAGTCGGCTAAACAACAGATGATCTTCCTAGCATCGGTGTTAGAATCTTATGAAGGGTTAGTAGCTGGGAAGATAGGCAACACCAATCTGACAAAAGAAGATTATGATCAGATTGATCCTGAGGAAATGGAGCTGATTGATATTCGTTGGGAAATGGCGAGTGCTGTTCGTCGAGCACAGCGTTTCATGGAAATTACAGGCCGGAAAACAATTGGTGGTGCATCTAGTAAGCTGGGGTTCGATAAATCCAAAGTGACATGCTTCAAGTGTAAGCAGAAAGGTCACTTCAAACGAGAATGCAGAAATGCATATGCTGATGAGTCGGAGAATCCTTTCAGAGATGATTACTACAAGAAGTCAATTTATCACCAGAATAAATATGAGCCACCTAGATTGAAGCAGGTTGAAGACAACAAAGAGAAATCTAGAGCTCTTGCCGTGATTCACGACGATGAAGGTTTCGATTGGAGCGAACTGCTACCGGAGGAAGATGCGTTTGGTTACGCTTTCATGGCAAAGAATGAACCTGTTCCGTGGAAAGACAACAGAACTGAAGAACAAAAGTATAACTACAGAAGGTTGTTGGCCACAAACAGAATGATCAGAATATCTGGTATCTTTTCGGAAGCAAAGAGAGCGAATAGATGGGATCCAGACAGGGAGTGTTATCTTGATCCATATGGAAACATTGTTATTGATCACAACACTCTTGATGTAGAGGCTATAATCAAAGAGTTAAAAGATGATGATGCTTATTGGCAGAATAAATGGTGGGGAACTGGAGAGAAGAAAGAAAAAGAAGAGAAAGAGAAGAAGGAAAGAGAAGAGAAAGAGATAGAGAACACAAAGAAGGTTGATACCGGGATCATTGACACGACGCAGGAGTTGAATGCTGAAAATCTCGGAAAAATGGCTGACAAAGTGCTAGCTGCTAATGCACTTGAGGTAGACTCTAACTTCAAGTCTGAGTCAAAAAGCCAGGTCAGTTCAAATTTGTCAACAAATGTGTCAGGTAAGAAAGTTGATGGGGATGTTGATTGCAAAAATTGCATCAAAGAATGCAAATTTTGTAACACAGTCACGTATCTCAACGGTAAGAAGGTTGATGATCTGACAGCAAAAGTCAGAAACGTTGAGAATCAAATTCTTGATCGTGACAAGATGGTTAAAGCTTCAACTGAACGGATAAAAGAATTAACTAACAAAATTGAAAATGATAAAACTGATCATGAGAGGATTAGACAAGAAAATGAAAAGTTAGTTCTTGAAAACCGTCAAATCACTGAAAAATTTGAGAAGCTTAAAACCACAATGAAAGATAATGATGATCGAAATGGTAAAACTTATAAAGAAAACATTCAACTAAAAGCAGTGCTTAGAGTAAAAGAAGAATCAATCAACCAACAACTGGATGAAATTGCTAAACTGAAACTTAAAGTTCAAGAGGCTGAAATTGAAAATGAGCGAATCCAGTTGAAGCTTAAGAGTTACAACTCCGCAAGCTTTGTTTTGCAACACATTATTCCCAAACCAATTGGGAAAGACAAAGCATGCGAAGATGTGTACTCTGATGGAACCGGGGTGGGTTTTCATCAAGTTCCACCACCTGTTCTTGATAATTACACGAAAAAGCAATCTGGGTTGGTTGAAATTGAGGAAGAGAGTGAAGTTAAACTTTCGGAGAACATTGATGTTACTTTTTCTACATCATCTGATGATAGTGTTCAGACAGAGATTGTAAAGAGCACAGCTGAAAGTGTTTTGTTGTCTGATTCAGCTAAAGATGATGAATGTTTCTTGAACAAATATATTCCGAAACAAAAATCCAAAAACAACTTAAGTGATGAACCGGGTCTTGTGATGTACAAGATGGCTGGATCTGATAAGTTGTATTCGGATTCTGAGTTTCCCATTGAGAATGTTAATGAGAAAAAGTTGACAAATGTTTTCAAATTGGTTGAAGTTGAGTTGTCAGAAGTGAACAGTTTGAAACAAACAAAAAGGCAAATGAATTTCGAGAAAGACAAAGCTTACTACAAAAAGCCTATTTTGCCACCATGGTTTTATAATAACAATCGAAACAATTGGTCAGGTGGTTATAAGGGTGGTAAGAGTTATCAGAAAAAGAGTTTTCAAAACAAAAGGTTTGCTGAAAAGAAGGTGTTTGTGAATGGTTCAAGTTCACTTTCTGATGAGGAGAATGAAATCTTTTCAAAATCGAATAAAGAGTTCTTTGAGAAAAGAACTTCACAGTATCAGTCTGAAGGTACAAGTCGAGTTGTTGATACTCGAACATGTTTTAGATGTAATCAAGTTGGTCACATTGCATGAAGGTGTACCAATGTGAAGCCTAAGACTGAAACTGTGAAGATTCAACAAAAGAAAGTTGATGTGAAGGGTAAAGCACAAATCATTGTTGAGAAAAAGAATGAGAAAAATGACAACATCAAAATGAAAAATAAACCTGTAAACAAAGTGGTAACTAAAAACGACAAGTTTTATAAAAGGGTTACTTTATCTCAACAAGTTTGGAAACCAAAAACTGAAATGAAAGTTTCAACTTCTGAAGTGAAAAAGGCTGAAGAATCAATTTCGGTTGATTATGATGCAAATTTTCCACCTTTGAAGGCTGAAAATTTCAAAATTCAAATTGCGAGAGTCAAGGTTACACCTAAGGCTGATGAGGCCTGGGTGGACACCATGTTCAACTAAGTAGTTTGAATTGCCGGAGCTTCCTTGATCGCGAAGCATGAATCGACATCTTTATTAAAGATGGTTAAGTCAAAGTTTGTCTTGTGCAGGATCTTCCACAACTTGTATCCAGATGGATCATGGATAGTGGAGCTTCAAGACATATGACAGGGAAGACTGCGTTGTTGTATGATGTGAGAAACATTAATGGTGGTTATGTAGGATTTGCTGGTCATGAAGGAGGTCGAATTATTGGTGAAGGAACGTTATCCAATGGGATTGTGACGTTTGAAAGAGTTAACTACATCACTGAGCTGGAGAACAATTTGCTTAGTATTTCGCAGATTTGTGACAATATGTATACTACTCACTTCACAGACAAAGAATGTTTGATCTTGAAACCAGGATTTGTTATCCCTGAAGAATGGATTATCATGCGGGCACCTAGAGTGAATGATTTATATGTGTTAGATATGAGTGTAGCAACTACAACTACTGGTCAAGCACATTGTTTTGTATCTAAAGCAACTGAGAAAGAATCAAAGTTGTGGCACCGAAAGATGGGGCATATTCATTTAAGGAAGATGAATCACTTGGTGCACAATGATTTGGTTATGGGAGTTCATGTCAAAGGTTTTCATCTGGAAGGGGAGTGCATTAGTTGTGTCAAAGGCAAGCAAAAGAAAAAGTCTCACCCTACAAAACAAGTCAATTCAGTTTTGTGTCCTCTGGAAAGACTTCACATGGATTTGTTTGGTCCAGTAAACGTCAAAAGTATTACAGGGGATCTCTACTGTCTTGTGGTTACTGATGATTATTCCAGATTTTCGTGGGTTTCTTTCTTGAAGACGAAAGACGAAACGTTTGATAGTTTGATGGCATTGTTCAGAAAGATTGAGAATTTGTACTAAAGGCGTATCAAACGAATTCGAAGTGATAATGGTACTGAATTCAAGAATAGTAAGATGGAAGAATTTTGTGATGAAAGAGGGATATTGCATGAGTTTAGTGCTTCGTACACTCCGCAGCAGAATGGGGTTGCAGAACGCAAAAACCGGAAACTAATCAAGACGGCTAGAACTATGCTCACAGATTCAAAGTTACCGATAAATTTTTGGGCTGAAGCTGTTTCCGCAGCATGTTATACGCTCAACAGGGTTCTTACTGTCAAGAAGTTCAACAAAACATGTTTTGAGCTGATCAATAATCGTAAACCAAATCTGAAGTATCTTGAACCGTTTGGGTCTCCCTGTACTGTTCTCGATTTTCAAGGCAAATTTGTTGAAAAAGGCTTAGAAGGAATATTTGTGGGTTATGCCAGTCCGTTGAAACGAGTATTCATTCCAATTTGGAAAACGATTATTGAGGCATATAATGTTGAATGTCAAGGTTATACTATGCCACCACAGAATCCTGGAGATTCATGGCGTTATCATTATGACAGACTGTGGGATTCGTTTGACATGAGAGAAGAATCAGAGGAAGAAGAGGATTTCTTTGATGAGTTGGATATTTTGCGTGAGTACGAGTCACAGCAGCGATTTCCAGCTGAGTATTCGAGGCGACCACGGGAAACTTTGAATGATGATGAAGCAGGTCCGAGTAATGCTGGTGAACATGATGATGTCCAACAGAATGAAGTTGCTCAGGATAATCAGTCGGTTCAGAATGATAATCTAGAAACTGAAAACATGCCGGTTTTTTATCATGGAGATTCAGATTCTGAGGGGGAGCAAATTCAGATTCCAAGTCAAACATACCAAGTCAGTGAACAAGATGCAGAACAGAATGTTACTAATCTGGAGGGAAATGTAGATGTTCCAAGTGAAGTGATGCCACGAACTTTTTCATATCATCCAGAGGAGTTGATCATAGGAGAATTGCAAGCTGGTGTTCGCACTCGAAATCAGATTGATAAAGGGCTTACATGTTTTTATACAAAAGTTGGTCCTTTGCAAACTGAATTCTCATTGAGTTGTTTTATCTCGCAGGTTGAGCCAAGAACTTACAAAGAGGCGCTTACTGAAGACTCTTGGGTCAATGCAATGCAGGAGGAACTTAGTCAATTCGAGAAATTAGGAGTGTGGAAGTTAGTTGATTTGCCGGATGGTCATAGGAAAATCAATACCAAGTGGGTGTTCAAGTGCAAGAGGGACGACAGAGGAGTTGTTATAAGAAATAAAGCTCGACTCGTTGTTCAGGGCTTTAGTCAACAGGAGGGGATTGATTTTACCGAAGTTTATGCTCCTGTAGCTCGACTAGAGGCAATCAGAATTTTCCTAGCATTTGCGTCTTGGAAGAACTTCAAAGTATATCAGTTAGATGTTAAATCGGCTTTTCTCTACGGGAAGGTAAAAGAGGAGGTATATGTCGGTCAGCCGCCGGGCTTCACCGATCCAATCCACAAAAACAAGGTCTACTTATTGGACAAAGCGCTGTATGGTTTACACCAGGCCCCGAGAGCCTGGTATGAGACTTTGTCTCAACACCTACTAGCGAATAAGTTCATTCGTGGAAAAGTGGATGCCACTCTCTTCACTAAGGAGGTCGATGGTCATCTTCTGATAGTTCAGATTTATGTGGACGATATAATTTTTGGGTCAACAAATGAAAATCTATGCAAAGATTTTGAATCAGTGATGAAGCAAAAGTTTGAAATGTCATCAATGGGGGAAATGAAATTCTTTCTGGGTTTACAAGTTGAACAACTTCCTGAGGGAATTTTCATTCATCAGTCAAAGTATGTTCATGATATTCTAGAGAAATTTGGGATGTCAAGTTCTACTCCAGCTGCTACCCCACTTGCAACAAATCATGGGATTCACCCAGATCTCACTGGAGACAGGGCTGATGAAACTTTTTACCGATCCATGATAGGTTCTTTAATGTACCTAACTGCTTCACGTCCTGATATCATGTACCCAACGTGCCTCGCAGCAAGATTTCAGTCTAACCCGAGAGCATCGCATTTGATCATTGTGAAGAGGATATTGCGCTACCTGAAAGGAACTCCTTCATTGGGGTTGTGGTATCCTAGGAAAGGCGACTTTACGCTCGAAGGGTATTCCGATTCGGATTTCGGATGCTGCAAAGTCAATTCAAAATCAACAACTGCAGGATGCCAGTTCTTTGGTTCTAGATTGGTTACCTGGCAGTGTAAGAAACAAACGTCTGTGGCGTTATCTACATGTGAAGCGGAGTATGTTTCTGCTAGCAGTTGCTGCTCTCAGATCCTGTGGATACAGCAACAGATGTGCGACTACGGTTTGTAGTTTCTTAACACACCTCTTTTTGTTGATAATGAGGCCGCAATAAATATAACAAAGAATCCAGTACATCACGCTAAAACTAAACACATAGAAATTCGTCATCACTTTATTCGTGATTGCTTTGAGAAAAAGTTGATACGAATTGAGAAAATCCACACTGACGAACAGAAAGCTGATTTACATACCAAAGCTTTTGATAAAAATCGGTTTAAATATTTGTTAAAACTGAATGGTATGAAGCTTCTTTCGGTGTCGGATGGCATAATTGGCATTGATGAGAGTACTGTTGCGGATGAAGACGAGAAACAATCTGCAATGGTTTGTCGAATTTTTACTTGTTTTGGTATTTAGGGGGAGTAGATGTGTACATAGTTATGTTTTCAGAAAATACAAAAACAGTAAAAATGCAAAAATACAAAAACATGATAAAATCTGAAAAAGAGCTTGTGTATATAGGGAAAATGATAGTACATTGACTAGACGATTACAGTATGCTAAAGATTTGTAAAGTATAAATGAGTTAAACAGTCTCACTGATGATGTGTCGATAGGTTTTCGCACATTTAGTAGATTTATTCGGGATATAAATCTAAAATTTCAAACTTGTGAAATTCGTGGGGAACACTACTTGGATATATAGGTAACCCCTGAAATCTCGTTTGAAAGGTCTCATAATCTGATATACTAGGTCTTTATACTCAATGATGTCTGGGGTATTATTCCGGGACTTCTGCTGAATTGTAGTTCTGACCTAGTCCTTGGCTAATACTTTCTGCAATGCTTGAAACATAGCATTAAACCCTCAGCATGCCGATGAAACAATAAAATTGATAGTCGCTGCTGTTGTAAGCAAAAAGATCCTCTAAAGAGGACATACCGTAAAGTCGAAGCTGATATCTCTCTGCGTATACGGAAGTATCGACCTGAGATCCCTCGGCCCTCTCATACCTAATTTATATACAGATATCATTGTAGTATACTCACCTGTAAGACTGATTATTGGGATTCTGGATACGGGAGTATATTCAAGAGGTGGGACACATGAATGAGCTAAGTTCATAATTCATCTAAATCGTATCCTGAGTAAATTGAAATTTGTGTGGGAATTTAAGATGGATCAGTATATCGACAATCGAGGTGAATTGTTTAAGTCTGAGTATGAAATGAAGCTTAACGGTACTTGTAATTTGTCTGAAAAGCTGATATGATTCCCTGACACGCTCACCAAAAATATGTTTGTAAATAGTTTACTTTGTTTACTTTCTGCAATTTAAGTTTTCTGTATTTCATTTCTAAGTTTAGAACACTTTGATAAAATCCAAAAAGATTTTATTTCTGCTTTATTTTCTGACAAACCAAAGTAGAGAGTTGATTGTTGAATTCTTAGATGTTTGAAGCAGTTGCAGGAGATTCTGGACTGAAGAATGAGGAGAGCTTATTTTTGAAGAAGTTTGAATTGTTTGAAAAGTCAAAAACAAGTTCATTAATTTGATACTTGTTATTTTCAGAAAATGTTTGAAATTGTTGTTTTAAAATCAGTATTGTTTCGTCAAAAGATCAACCAAGGTCATTAATTTGGACTTGGTAGATTAATCAAGTGATCAGGGTCATTAACTTGGACCTGAATACTTGAGTGGATTGTTAAAACTGATTGAGTTTGTGAGTTATTGTTGGAAAGATAGTTTGTAATGTTTATTGGTTGAGTAACAGGATTGGACTTGGTAGATTAATCAGTATTGTTTCGTCAAAAGATCAACCAAGGTCATTAATTTGGACTTGGTAGATTAATCAAGTGATCAGGGTCATTAACTTGGACCTGAATACTTGAGTGGATTGTTAAAACTGATTGAGTTTGTGAGTTATTGTTGGAAAGATAGTTTGTAATGAGCCAAACGGGTCGAAAAATCAATTAATGCGTGGCTAACGCTTCGTAATATGGTTAATTGGTCTTTTGTTATTGTTAATAAATGACATATTAGAATACGAGAATTTAGCGTGTTGGTTTGTTTGAATGATGAAGTCCATAAGGGTAAACTAAATGGGTCATTAAGAGAAGGTATGAATCGGATAACAGTAGTACCTTACTTGTAGATTTTGAGCTCGAATGATGGATAGCTAATTACTAAACACGCAAACCGGTGATGGGAGCGTGGGTGTTGAAAATAAGAAATTCGAGATTTGGGTCTTCTCATAAGGAAGAGGCATCCCGTTCATGTGGGTTCGGGTAAAATGAACAAAATAGTCAAAACAACAAAACTACAGCGACTACCGTAAGTTACGGTATCTACCGTAACTTACGGTAGAGAATAAAGTGTTACGGCAGTTTGTTACTGCCTTACGGCAGATCAGTATTGCCCAGCGGCTACCGTAACTTACGGTGGCTACCGTAAGTTACGGTTGAGCCCTGTCACGAATGTTGAACTTTGTATAACTTAGATAATCGAATCCGTTTTTGAGCGTAGTTCGATTTTACAAATGTTTCTAAGTTTTCTAATACTAATATTTGTCAAAATTTCCAGTTTCTAGGTATTGCAAGTAGGTGGATAACGATCAAGTTGATGCTTCAAGAATCGAACACAAAATTTTTGGATGCTTCCGCCCTAATCTGATCTAGTTAAACCACGTTGTTTTGTAGACACTACTGAATGATCAATGTTTTGAAACCAGTTATTTTACTATGTTAAATACTATGGTGAAGTGTAACTTAGTTTACTAACTAAGTATTGTTAGTTATAAATTTTCTTTTTTTACATATACCGCATTTCTTATGAAATTAAAAGACGGGTGTTACACCGCTATTGTGAAGGATTTTAGCACAAGTCAATGGTGGGGGTCAGATTCAAGGACACGGTCATTAAAATGGGGGTTGGATTGCTTAGAGTGATGAACGGGGTCCAGTCAAAGTCGATCAACGAGCAAACGTACTGTGCAATATATCACGCAAGAACTGATAAACTAACATAAAATGAGTACCGCAATGCAAAGTGTCGCCCCCGCCGCATCGCGCGGGCACCCTACTAGTTTATATAAATGACATTTTATTTTTTTTATTTTATTATTGTCATTGTTATATTATATAATTTAATACATAAACTTACTTTTTTATGAAATACAACTTGTTCTTATAATTTTGTATTTATATATTTATTATTTGTTCTTATAATTTTGTATCTATATATTTATTAAGTTGTGTGATTATATCCGGTTCTTAACACGGTTTGACTAAACCAATCTAAAATTAAAAACACTCTTTTGTGGGTTGTGTTCTTATTTTTTGAGGTTTCTCTTTCGGTGTTTAAATTTGGTGAGTTGACACCTCGCAATGTCCGTATGTGGTTCAATGTTTTTACGTCTATTTTTGTTCAGTTTAACAATCCTGTTACAACGTACGGGTTCTAAAAACTCATTTTTTTAAAGAAATAATATTTTAAACTTTTTTTTTCCGATCCAGTAAGTTCAACTTCATATAGCCTAAGGTAGATCTAGATAAGTCAACAAACAAGTTCCACTGGCTTTTTGGTACTTTCTTTTTTATTTATTTTTATAACTGATTCTAGTAGTTAAAACACTAAAAAAATCCAATGTTCTTTTTTTTTTTTTTTTTTCTAATCCTCTCAGGAAAGTTCCTTTCATTGTATAGTACAAAACACATAAGTTCCTCTCCTTGTACACTACAAAGCATAGGAGTATCACTAGCGGCCATATCCGTTGGCATTCCGTTGGTGAATAAGGTTACGGACGGAAATCCGTCAGCGAATATGGTTATAGATGTAAATCTGTCGGTGATACTCTATCGGAAATATATCCTCAAGTAATTTGATTAGCAACGGATATCACCGAGGGATCACTGCCGTCTATTCTAAGGGATTCATTACCTAGGGATTACCAACAAGCCTTTTACCAACGGAGTTTCAACGGGTTCCGTTAAGCGTTAAGCATTATTATTGAACCTATTAGAGTGATCAACCTGGCTAAATTAATACTAGCTGTATCAAAATTAATACTGAGTATGATGTATCAAAATTAAATAACTTAATTTTGAGTCCAAAAAAAAATCAACCATACTAATCTTGCCATAAGTGTAAAAATAAACATATAGATCTATAGATTAAATAGATCGGAACATAAAAACTAAAATTATGTATGCTCTTCATACCTTATAGAGCCGACCGTACAACCATACGAATAAACACTGTGGTATCCAATCATCTATCCAATTCAGATCCGTCTCCAAACCATGAATCATTGGTTGTCAATGGTTTCGAGACGGATATGAATCGAACAGATAATTTGACAAGGAAAAGTATTTTAACCTTGTGAGATGTAACAAGTTTGATACAAGAAACCATGAACCAATAGTTTTGGTTTTTATAAGGGGAGATCGTAAGGTGAAGGATAAGATATTGGGAGGCATTTTCTGACAGGTGGAGCGTGCATGATTTGGAAGTAGTAGAAACCCCTTGGCACCCAAACGACGTCGTAGACCGATTAACACGGAGTTTTGTTATTTTCTAGAGTGAGTGTGACTCGTAGGGCTGTTCAAAAAGCTCGCGGCTCGGAGCTCGCTCGAAGCTCGCTCGGATTTAGCTCGGAAAAAACTCGCTCGATTTGGCTCGGTTTAAAAGTGAGCCGAGCCGGCTCGGCTCGGTTAGAAAGTGAGCCTAGCTCGGCTCGGCTCGTAACGAGCCGAGCTGGCTCGGTTCGGCTCGCTTTGTAGCTCGGCTCGGTTTAGCTCGAATTATTTTACTTATAATAAGTTTTAATTTTATATACATTATAATATATTACAAAAAAACTTATTATTATTTACATGTATATAGGTTTGTAATTTGATATTTATGGCATATTTAAAGATTGATTACCATACTAATGAACTAATATTATATTTTATTGAAATTAAAACTTATTTTGCGTTGTTAAACTTGATTTTGGTTTGAATTGTATTAGGTTGAAGTTGTTTTGAATATATTCTTTTAAATTATTGAATAATATTTTAGGCTATTAAATTTTAAGAGGTATATATTAGTTTTTTTTTTTTATAAAATCGAGCCAAACCAAGTCGAGCCGAGCTAGCTCGATTTAAAACCAAGCCGAGCCCGAGCTTAGATTTTCAGCTCGGTTTCAAATCCGAGCCGAGCCGAGCCAGCTCGGTTTATAATCGAGCCGAGCCCGAGCTTGGCCTGGCTCGGCTCGGCTCGGCTCATGAACAGCCCTAGTGACTCGTTCAAATTTCAAAATGGATATTATTTATTCTTAAGTTTCATTCTCAGAAGTTTATATAATATATTTCTTACAGTATTTATTAATAACTTTTTTACATTTATGATGACGGGGGTAGCCCAAGACCAAATATGAATGATTTAAATACGTAAATGCTCATAAGGCAAAATGGTTCAAAGGTTAAAAATCTGGGAAAACGAGATAAAGTAGCACGGAACAGTAAGTAGTCATATCTCCAGATTACTTCACCAACTCGCCAGCCGCAAAAGCAATGCAGGTCCTCAGAGCACACTCTATTATCCAGGGGTCAAAAGGCTTCAACCCCCGAAAGGGCAAGCCCCTCACTGCAAGCAAGGTCACTAGTCAAATGCATTCCTCTTTGGGAGATGTCTTCTCCTATATATTTGACACTTCATTTACTGAAGTGAGGACATGCCTGGCCAGTCAAGATTCCTTAAAACTCTAGTCATTCATCACGAGTACTTGCTTCATGCGAGTTGCTCCCTTTCACATTCAACACACACATTTTGTTTGCCCCTTCATCCGATTCTGAAACATACTTCAGAGAAGGACCCTTAGCAAACAACAAGAATAAACTAGTGAACCTCCTTCCACGTCTTGCAAACGTGGGGGGACCCCACGACCTGCGTTAGGCAAAGTTAAACCCTTTAACCCTTTTTCCTAACCAACATCGCTACTATCTTTGGTCTCTTATTTGTTGCATCAACAAGTTGGCGCCCACCGTGGGGCTACGCCGCTATTTCTCCTCAAAAAGACCTAGTAGTGTAGCTCTCTTCGCTTAAAATCACCATGTCTGAAAGTGGATCCCCGGGTGAAGTAAATTAGATTCCAAACACCTCAACCCCGGGGAGTAGCCAAGCTCATGTGGCTATACCAACTTCTTTCTCAACTCCGGGAAGCACACCCGAGTTCCTCACGTTCAACACACCAACTCCGTCCAGATCCGGAGTTCCTTCTCCCAATATTGGTGTCTCTGACGCCCCAACACGTGTTGAACTTACCCCTGAGGGGGTTGCCAACAATTTCCTTGAGTTGAGGTCCCTCCTCAACCAATATGTGAGTAGAGAAAGAGACAAGGGAGTAAGGATTCATTTAGACTATGACGAGCCGGAACCAATGTTATCTCCCGGACCTCCTATCCCTCCTTTTACAACTAGGAATGAGGCTGGTCCCAGTAATCCTTCAAACCCTAATCCATATCTGTCCACAATGACGAATCCTACGGTACATCCCATCTTCTCTTCCCAACCAATTACAAGTGGTGCTCCTTTGGGGCATGAGCTAACCCTCGACCAGCTCCTACGGTCCCCAGTAACCAGCCTTCCAGTTTCTACAACAACCTCGTGGGAACAGGCCCTATCCGTGCTCCCCTTGGCACGAAGTGCTGTTATGAGCACCCCCTTTGGAGTTAGCTGTTCAGGTGCACCTGGAAGCCTTCAAAGCTTCAACCCCATGCCCCAAATGATGACCCAGATGATGGTCGGCTTCCCATGGCAACACTTTATTAACCAAGTGCTGGCCACCCAGGGAAATAACAACAATGGAAATAACGTGGGTGCAGGAGTTGAAGAAGATTTGGCCAAACCTTGTAAGCCAAGTAACCTCTCATGCTTTTCACAGCGAATATCTGATTATGACTTTCAAACGAAGATCAAGATGCCGTCCCACATCAGAACGTACGATGGGACTGAGGACCCAGAGGATCATCTTCAGATCTTCACTGGTGCTGCAAGGATTGAGAAGTGGTAAAATGCTGAATGTTGTCTAATGTTCATGCAAACTCTTGTCGGATCAGCCAGGATTTGGTTCAATGTTTTACCTGCTCGAAGCATTCGAAGCTTCGACGACCTCAGCAAGGGTTTTTTGGCCAACTTCTCCCAACAAAGGCGATATGTCAAAGATGCAACTGTCATCTTTCAGATAAAACAACGTGATGATGAAAGTCTTCGTGAGTTCATTGAACGATACAAGAAGGAAGGTCTCACATATGTAGGGGCAGATGAGAAAATGAGGGTAGCCGGGTTCATGAACGCTATCACCTCAAAATATCTCACAAGAGATTTCAACAAATCTCTGCCCAAAACCTTGGAAGAAGCTCTCGAAAGGGCAGAAGCCCACATCAGAGGAGAGGAGGCAGTAGATATTAAAGAGCAAAGGAAAAGAGGATCTAGTTGGCGGAGTAACAGCCCTGCCAGAAAAAGAGGGAACTTTAACTCCTATGCAGACGTCAAAAGGGTTCAGACCATCGAAGGCCTGAAGGTCGGAACCCTCCAACTAAGGAGAAAGGCATGAGTTTCACACCCCTCACAAAGACTCCTCAAGAAATCCTTGCCACGGAAGAAGTTAAACAGAACTTTAGGCCTCCTAGGCCTCTCCCCAAGAGCAGAAAAAATGAGAACTCCACACAGTTTTGTGAGTTTCATGAAGAAAAAGGTCACCACACCAATGATTGCTTCCAGCTCAAGAAAAGAATTGAAGAAGCTGTTAAGTCCGGAGAACTCGCTCATTTGGTGAAGGGGGTACGGGACAAAATGGCTGAAGGAAAGGGCAAGGAAGTCAATATGGTGGATTTCGATGGAAGGGTTCCTCACAAAAGACAGCGGTTGGAAGCTTGGGAGCTTCAGTGCGTTTGCTTCCCCCCCCCCCAACGGAAAGAGACCCTCTTTCAAGCCCTCTTGTGGTAGAATCTACTGTGGGAACGTTGCAAACGAATAGGGCATACATAGACACTGGGGCAGCCACTGAAATCATGTTCGAGAAATTCTTCAACCGCTTGAGCAATGAAGAACGTTCAAGGCTTCAACCCTCTGGAACCTCCATAAAAGGTATTGCCGATATACCCCTTAAGCCTTTAGGGCAACTGACACTTGACGTTCGTTTCAGTGAAGGGAAAAAGGAAAGAATTCAACCACTCACCTTTGTGGTTATCAACATCCCCTCGAATTATGACGTGATCATCGGTAGACCAGGACAATGTGCATTCTACATGGCTGTGTCTGTTGCCCATGGCACTGTCAAGTTCCCCACCGAGGGGGGAATAGCAACCCTTCAACCTTCCCAGGAAGCCTACATGGTTGAAGGTGAGAGTTCCGAAAGTGAAGAGGACAGGCAAAGGCATGCTATAAATCCTAAGTATCCCGAACAGAGAATAAGGTTTCGCAAGAAACCCTATCATACCTTGAGAAGCTGTTGAAACATTACAGTGATGTCTTCGCTTGGTGCCCCGAGGACATGACAGGCATCCCTCGGAACATTGCTGAGCATGAGTTAAGAATACCACCGGATGTCAAGCCCGTGGTCCAAAAGAAAAGAAGTCTAGCACCTACGAGAAGCATGGCTGCTTGCTAGGAAGTTGAAAAGCTTCTGTCGGCCGGCATTCTTCGAGAAGTCAAGTACCAATCATGGGTTGCAAACCCGGTTATGGTCAAGAAACCTGATAACTCTTGGAGGATGTGCATAGATTTCAAGGATCTTAACAAGGCTTGTCCTAAGGATTGTTATCCACTACCGGAAATTGATCTCAAGGTTGACTCCCTCACCGGTTACCCTTTTAAGTGCTTTCTTGATGCTTACAAGGGGTATCATCAAATACTCATGAAAGAAGAAGATGAAGAAAAGACAGCGTTCCACACGGATAAAGGAATCTTTTGTTACCAAAAGATGCCTTTTGGCCTCAAAAACGTTGGAGCAACCTACCAACGTCTAGTAGACAAAGCCTTTGCAAGCCAAATTGGTAAAAACATGGAGGCATACGTCGACGACTTGGTGATCAAAAGCAAGAAGGAGTATCAAATGCTCGATGACATTCAAGAAACTTTCAAAAACCTCAGAAAAGTTAACATGAAGCTCAACCCTGAGAAATGTTCATTCGGGTTTGAGGAAGGAAAGTTCTTGGGTCACATTGTTGGGAAACAAAGCATCAAGGCTAACCCAAACAAGGTGAAAGCTGTCCTTGAAACCAAACCACCAAAAACCAAGAAGGAGGTTGAGAGCCTAAATGGGAAGCTTGCAGCCTTGAAGCGTTTCACCTCCAAGCTGGCCGAAAGGTCTCTACCCTTCTACAAAACGCTCAAGAATTGTTCTGATAAGAAGGACTTCAAATGGACTGATGAGGCTGAAGAAGCCTTCAACCAGATGAAACAACATCTTGCTTCCTTACCAGACATCGCAGCTCCTAAAACGGGGGAATTAATTTTAGTCTATCTATCAATTGCTGAAGAGGCCATAAGTGCAGTCCTCACCATCGAACGGGACAAAGCTCAGGTACCCATTTATTTCTTCAGCAAAACTCTAAAATTGGCTGAAACCAAATACCCTCCTCTTGAAAAACTGTCCCTAGCCCTAGTTCAAACAGCTAGAAGGCTTCGAAGGTATTTCCAAGCACACCCTATACAAGTGGTCACTGACCAACCTATTAAGAGTGTGCTTGAAAAACCAGAGAATTCGGGAAGGTTGGCCAAATGGGTAGTGGAACTAGGAGAACATAATGTCACACCCTGGCTTTGCGGAAGCGTGGTTAATTTTGGTGTGACTTCTTAATACCATAGCTTAACCATAACAAAGCTATATGAATTAAAATCATGCAAGATCATCCATTTGATTAAGTTTTGAAACCAGTGTAACATACCATTGTTTTAGAGACTTACAATATCATAACATAAAACATTGTCTTGAAAAACATAAACATCAACATGAGATAAACGCAGTTTAAGATTTGTGACTTGTCCAGGAAAGAGTCACATTTCCTAAACTGGGATGACCTTGGAACCCTTATGCAGCGGGAAAACATAACATACCGCGCCAGATCTTTAATTTCCTGAAATACATGTAAGTTGAAAAATCAACAATAATGTTGAGCGAGTTCATGTGTAAGTGAGTAAGTAAACCTTTGTGAGTATAAAAATAGTCTTGGAATGTAGCAAATAAGGGAATTGAGATCACCAATGGTTTGCAAGGCCACTGATATATGTGAAGTGCAAATAGGGAGACTCAAACCTAGCAGATTTCGCCACGGCATTAGTATCTGGACAAAGTCACCCCAAGGTCCGTTTCTAGTTTGGCCTGGGGCTGGGCTCGCTACACCCAGATAGATCTACCGCTCCTGTCCCTCGGTCCCGGTATGAGGACTAATGGCCTCATATTGCTCCTACCCACTCACATGATCTAAGTAGTAAACCTCCTTACGCTAACCATACCGTGTATAAAGTACTTGTAATCAAAGTAACATGTATTTCACCCCCGCAGTTAAGAAAACTGAAACAGTTAGAGAAAAGGGGGACATGAACTCACAGTGAAGCGTCTCTACCAAGTATCTCCTGCTCACGCAGCTGTGCGACGACCTACAGGTGCTAATTTCTATTAGACGGACGGCCGTGCCTTAGCTTTATAGTTTAAGTCTTTGGGAAATAGTTAGACAACTATTTCGTGTTTACGTTCTGTATATACTTGGTAGTTAATCTCCTTCCCAAGGATGGGGGATTCAATACATGTGCGTTCATAAATATTTCCGTAAGTGCGTAAGTTACGTTTTAACAATCGAGTGGTAATATAATTACCGGTGTAACTTATATATTTATGGTGAAAGCGTTCGTATTATTTTGGGATCGTTAACGTTCGTAAATATTATTTTTACTCTAAAAATAATATCTATGCATTTTCACAAAATAATCATAAACAGTGTGTGAAAAATATATATTTATCACGTTAAATTTTGTAAAAATCCCACCTCCGAATATTTAGTAAATAAAGTCATGGCGAAATTTATATTTCGAAAACATGTCAAAAATAATTCTAACACTTGTAGTGTAAATAGTTCTAAGTGTTAGGTTTTTAGAAAAATTTCGCCAGAGTTTCCTCTGTAACTGGAGGTGGCCACGCTTTCAAGCGTATCATTTTCTTTAACAAATCAACTCAACAATTTTCTTTATTTGATCAGAACAACTTTTCTCACAACAACTAATCAACATATGCGTAAACTTCCAAAAATTACATGAACTTGCAGTTTTCCCAAAACTATGGTGTAAATTCCCTTAAATTTAGTAGATCTTCATATAAGGTAATTTGATCTTGTAAAAACCTCGTTTTTAGAGAAAATCTATCTTTACAACTTCCCGTCATCTTTTACAAAAACTGTTATTTTGTCGGATCTTTTCATTTCACAAGTGTTTACACACTTGTGGTTTATAAAAATCATGCTTGTTAGTGTAAGATCTATCTTTTAAAATACATGATTTCTTTGATACGTGGTTCTTTGAAAATACCACTTGCAGATACGTAGATCCGCTAGTTTTAAATACTATTCCACAAGTAAAACATCTTTTACACAAGTTCATGATTCGCGTGTGGTAGAGTTTCACCTTTTAACCCTTGTATTATTCAAAACAAGCTTATGTTAAGATCCATGATCTTACTAAACCGGGTTAAACGATGATCCGAGCTACCACATCATAGATCGGGCCTAAATAACATGTATTTCGAATACTACATCATTTACACAACATATAAGTTATTAACCACCACTTTTAGTGTTTTTAGTAAACTTTAAAGCATCATTTTGCATGTTAACGAGTTTTAACCGATACAAATCCTTTTAACCACTTTAGATTAGTTAAAGAAGGTGTTTTAAGCATTATACCTCTAGCTCGAGGCTAGGGAAGAATCTATGCGCAAAAGAGGTGGATAAAAGCTAAGTAGAGAGGTCCTTCGCGTTCCGCTTGCTCCAAGCTTCCTAATACGAGACCCTTAACACTTGCACGATCTTGGAATGGCTTGTATGAAATCGAAAGATGGATGGATGGATGGTGGGGTGTTCGGCCGTAAGCCTTGAGAGAGGGAGAGAGAGTTGTGACTTGGTATATTGTGAGATGAATGATCATATGTGTTAATCTTCTAACTTATAGACAAATCACTAGTGCATTACCCAATGGATGTTATGTCTTTAGGATATTAAACATTGAAGATTATAATAATCAAGCAAAGTACAAGGTATGTCCCCTTGGGGACGGTTTTGGTTAAGGGGGGGGGGGGGTCCTTGGTTCGATTTCAACTAGACACTAAGTATATAGTTAGCTTAAACCAAGTTAGTTAAGTGTTTAACTTAGTTACTAAAGTGTAGTGTGCTATGACGGGTGTTAGGGTATACGGGGACCCTAACTGGCTTAGAAAAAGATAAATAGTGTAAATGACAATATTTTCATGTTCCGGGTATGGTCCGGTTGTTTGGTTGGATAGTAATCCGTTAAAGCGCTTAATAAAGCTTTAAAGTGTCGTTATTACTCTTTTTAGTGACACAGCTTATTCCTGACACTTTGGAAAGTGTCTAGTGTTATTTTTCTCATGTTTTGGCACTTTATTAGTTAGCTAAAAGCTGAAATATTTTGTAAAGTGCTGAGTTTTGTACTTAGAGTACGTTTTCGGCACATCCAGTCATAGTGACTTATCCCTAGAGACGCAGTTCCACAACCCTTATATCCCTACACTCACTACTAGTGTAGCAAAACATTTCAGGCTCTTACAGGCCTTAGAGGCAGTGTTTGCCTGATGCTGGCTTTATCAGCATGTTCAATAGGTTATCCGTGTATTGTGCTACTGTGCTTTTTGTGCATCATGTTTGTCACTAAGGTTCAGTCATGTAAGTAATGTAGTGACGATAAGTAAAGTATGATGCAAGTACGTACATGTATCAGATATCAAGTAGCAGTTCATCAGCTAGTTCAAACAAGCACAGTAATTAAGCAGTAATTTATCATTAATTAAGTCGTACGGATACCTGGTTTAGTGCGGGTTGTCACATTCTCCCCCCGTTAAATAAATTTCGTCCCGAAATTTAAGTTCTGCTTGTAGATGCAGGGTTCTTAGGAAAAAGGTGGGGGTATTTCTCTTTCATCCGGTCCTCACATTCCCAGGTGTATTCAGGACCATGTCTGGCATTCCAACGAACTTTGACGAGCTTGACACTGCTCCGGCGGGTCTTGTTAACTTTCCAATCTGTGACCTCAACAGGTTCTTCAACGAAGTGGAGCGTGTCGTCAACATGAATCTCGTCGGTGGGAATGGCAACGGTGACTTGAGTTGGACTTTTCTTTAGATTGGATACATGAAAGGTGTCGTGAACACCATTCAGCTCAGCAGGTAGGTCTAACTTGTATGCTACTAGTCATATTCTTTCCAGAATTCTGAAGGGACCAATGTAGCGCGGATTTAACTTCCCACGCTTTCCAAAGCGTGCCACCCCCTTCCAGGGTGAAACTTTCAATAACACCATTTCTCCAACTTGGAAATCCACATGTTTTCGGTTTGGATCCGCATAAGCCTTCTGTCTGTGGCGAGCTGCTTCGATGCGTTTAAGAATCTGCGCGATCTTGTCTGTCGTCTCTTGGACGATTTCGGGACCAGCAAGCTGCCTATCTCCTGCGTCAGCCCAACATAAGGGTGATCGGCACTTGCGTCCGTAAAGGGCTTCAAATGGCGCGACACCAATACTGGTGTGGTAGCTGTTGTTGTATGAAAATTCGACCAAGGGCAAATGTTTGTCCCAGCTACCGCCCAAATCCATAACACACCCTCTCAGCATGTCTTCCAAAGTCTGTATCGTTCGCTCGCTCTGGCCGTCAGTTTGCGGATGAAACGCAGTGCTCAGATTCAATTGTGAGCCAAAGGCTTCTTGGAAGGATTGCCATATCCTTGACACAAACCTTCCGTCTCTATCAGAGATGATTGAGAGAGGTACTCCATGGCGTGCGACGATCTCTCTCATGTAAATTTCCGCAAGTTTACTAGTACTGTCTTTCTCTTTGATTGGCAGAAAGTGTGCGGACTTTGTTAGGCGGTCAACTATCACCCAAATCATATCATGGCCTCTTGGCGTTCTTGGCAATTTCGTAATAAAATCCATTGAGATTTGTTCCCATTTCCACTTGGGAATCTCAGGTTGTTGCAGAAGTCCTGAAGGCTTCTGGTATTCGGCTTTAACCTTAGCACACGTTAAACATTTGCTCACATAAACAGCAACATCGCCTTTCATCCTAGGCCACCAATAGTAATCTTTGAGGTCCTGGTACATCTTATCCGCTCCAGGGTGGATAGAGTACCGCGACTTGTGAGCTTCATCAAAAATAACTTCCCTTAAACCACCAAACAGAGGAACCCAAATCCTTTTCTCAAAACATAACGTTCCTTCCTCGTTTGGTACCAGTAGCTTCTTCATCCCACGGAGGTATTCTTCTTCAAGGTTTCCTTCCTTGAGAGCTTCCTTCTGCGTGGCACGAATGCGCAAGGGAAGATCGGTCTGAATAATCATTTCCAAAGCTCTAACCCTTATGGGCATGATTCTCTCTTTATGACTTAGGGCATCGGTGACCACGTTCGCCTTCCCTGGATGATACTTTATCTCGCAGTCATAATCGTTCAGCAACTCAACCCATCGTCTTTGCCTCATATTCAACTCCTTCTGGTTGAATATATGCTGTAGGCTCTTGTGATCTGTAAAGATTGTACACTTCGTACCATAAAGGTAGTGTCTCCAGATCTTTAAAGCAAAAACCACTGCGCCGAGTTCCAAATCGTGTGTGGTATAGTTCTTTTCATGCACTTTCAACTGACGCGATGCGTAAGCAATAACCTTTTGGCGTTGCATCAACACACAACCCAGTCCTTGACGCGATGCGTCGCAGTATACCACAAAATCATCAGTACCTTCCGGTAGTGCTAAGATTGGCGCATTGCAGAGCTTATCCTTCAGTATCTGGAACGCTTCTCCCTGTTTGATTCCCCAATCAAACTTCTTATCCTTCTGGGTGAGGAGCGTCAATGGTTGAGCGATTTTTGAGAAATCCTCAATGAACCTTCGGTAGTAGCCAGCCAAACCCAAGAATTGTCGAATCTCGGTTGGCGTCTTTGGCGTTTCCCAATCCTTGATCGCCTCGATCTTGGTTGGATCCACGTGGATTCCATCTCCATTTACCATGTGCCCAAGGAATTGGACTTCACGTAGCCAAAATTCGCACTTGGAGAATTTGGCATACAGCTGTTCCTTCTTCAGCAGCTCTAGAATGGCTCTAAGATGCTGCTCGTGTTCAGCCTTCGTCTTTGAATAAATCAAAATGTCATCGATGAATACAATCACGAACTTGTCCAAGTACGGCTTGCAAACTCTATTCATTAGATCCATGAATACCGCAGGTGCGTTTGTCAAACCAAATGGCATAACGAGGAACTCGTAGTGTCCATAACGAGTTCTGAAGGCTGTCTTCGGGATACTCTCTTCTTGTATTCTTAACTGATGGTATCCAGATCGAAGATCGATCTTTGAATAAAAGCTTGAGCCTTGCAGTTGATCAAACAGATCATCGATTCTTGGCAGAGGGTATATATTCTTGATCGTCAGCTTGTTCAGCTCCCGGTAGTCGATGCACATACGAAAACTACCGTCCTTCTTCTTGACAAACAGGACCGGAGCTCCCCAAGGCGAGAAGCTTGGTCGGATAAAACCCTTGTCTAACAACTCTTGAAGTTGCGTTGACAGTTCCTGCATCTCAGACGGAGCAAGTCTATACGGTGCCTTAGCCACAGGCGCGGCGCCTGGAACTAAGTCAATGCGGAACTCTACTTGTCTCTGAGGTGGCAGTCCAGGTAAGTCTTCTGGGAAGACTTCTGGGTATTCCCTCATGACAGGGATGTCTTCGATTCTTGGCTCAGCAGCCTTCTTATCCACAATGTGTGCCAGGAAGGCAACACATCCCTTCTGTAAACACTTTCGCGCTTTCAGGCAGCTGATAATTCTTAATGGCGTATCACGCTTCTCTCCGTGAACCACAATTGTCTCGCCATCTTCGGTTGGGATACGAACAATCTTTTCATGACAAACTATCTCTGCCTTGTTGCCTGATAACCAATCCATTCCTACCACCACGTCGAAGCTTCCCAATTGGACTGGTAGTAGATCTAAGGCGAACTCACGCTCTCCTAATTCGATCACACAACCTCTGATAACTTCATTGGCTTCTACTAACTTCCCATTGGCCAATTCGATTGAGTAGGGAATATCTAACTTATTAGCGGCTAACCCAAGCATATTCTTAAATTCTAGCGACACGAAGCTATAATCGGCACCAGTATCAAATAAAACGGATGCATAGCGTTGATTTACAGGGAACGTACCAGTAACAACATTGGGGTCCTGGCGCGCTTCCCTTGCTTCGAGTTGGAACACTCTTCCACGGGCTTGGTTTAACTCTGGGCAGTTCTTCTTAAAATGCCCGATATCACCGCAGTTATAGCATCCAAGTCTTTGCCCGTTTCCACCTCCATTTCCAGCTTGGTTGTTGTTTTGGTTTGCATTGCCAGCTTGGTTCGCAAAGTTGCCTCGGTTCCCGTTTCCTCCATTGTTTCCTTGTGAGCGATTACCACCACGGTTATTATTCCTATTCCCAAATCCTCCCTGGCCTCCCCGGCCAGCACTAGCCCAACAAGAATCCTTCAAGTGGTCCGGCTTTCCACATGCTTCGCATACTTTCACACTACAATGGCCAGTATGATGGCGTTGACAGGTATCACACTTGGGCTGGGTGCCCTGATATCCTTTTCCTTTCTTTCCACTGCCAGCTGATCCTCCCTTCTTAACCGCCACACTGGCGCCTTGCTTGAAGTTTGAGAACTTCCGCTTGTTACCTCCTGACGACTCGACGTGAGTCTCTTTCTTCTTCGGCTCTGCTTCATCAAACTTGTTCAAACGAATAGCCTCCTCAGTGAGAGCTACGCTCAAATCGATCGCCTCAGTAATGGTCGCAGGCTTGGATGAGGTTACCATGCTTATGATTTGAGGAGCTAGTCCCCAAATGAAGCGTTCAATTCTCTTGAACTCAGGAGTGACCATGTAAGGTACCACATGCGATAAGTCATGGAACCTTTGAACGTATTCCGCTATCTTTGGACCGTCCATTTTCAAGTGCCAGAACTCGGTCTCCAATCGCTGGATTTCAGCGCGGGAACAGTACTTTTTGCGCATAAGTTCCTTCAGTTTGGTCCAGGTCAGCGCGTAGGCAGCAGCTTCGCCTAGTGTCCGTACTTGTAGATTCCACCAGGATAGGGCTCCATCTAGAAACAGCCCTGAGATATAGGTGACTTGCTGATCCAGCGCGCACTTGCTCATGCGTAGAACAGATTCGGTTTTCTCAGCCCAACGAACAAAGGCGACAGCACCTCCTGTGCCATCAAAGTTTACGGGCTTGCAGTCTAAGAACTGCTTGTAGGTGCATCCTGCACATACGTTATAACATACGTTTGGCATTAGCATCATGCTAAAGATATCCAATTAGGTCATGGTATGTCTAAATGACTTAGTATTACCATGAGGTGGATTATTGTTGTTGCCAGTGTTGCCAGAGTTGCTTCCACTAGTCCCTCCTTGAGAGGCGGTGTATTGGGCAATGGCAGCAGCGATAATTTGCTGGAGTTCTGCCTCATTAGTAGGCATGTGTGTCTCATGTCTCGGCGGCATCTTCTAAAAGATGGTTTACCTTGGTCAGGCCATAGTAAAACGTACGTATATAGTAATAGTAATAGCACATAACATCTCATGTTATCAACACATCACAAATATCAATCACACAACATCCCATATCATAAAAATATAAATAAGCAATCAAGCGAATCAAATATGGTGAGAATACTGCGATTGCCATATATCGAGACCACATAGTAAGTGTATCAGTACCTCCTTGTGTCATACAATCATCAATCAACTAGGGGCTACATCACCCCTGTCCAAAAACTATATCATGTCAGTGTCAAATACGTCAAGTACATGTCAACAAAAGTCAGGTTCATAAAGTAGTCTCCAAAATGCTGTGCAGTCCAACAATCGCCGTCTTCTCACCCTCGTCTACCCAAACAGCACTGATGAGCTCTATACAGATGGTGGTGGAGGAGGGGGAAAGTGGGTGTAAAACAAACGACGTAACTGGAGCCAGTCCTCCTCCATGGCTCGCTGGGTACGAATGATAGAAGCAACCTGCTGCTCTAGTGTAAAGAGATGGGCAGCATAATCTGGAGGTAAGGGTCGAAATGTCTGCAAAGGAGAGTGTGTCTGACCATGACACTGGCATGGTGGCAGCTGAGCTCTCTCAAGCTCCTGGATGCGCTGCGTGTGCGACTCGTGCTGGGCGACAAAAGACATCAAAACGTCCTCGATAGTATACCCCATGTGGAAAGAATGGTAGGGGTCAGTAGGTGGCATAGCAGAGTGTGGTGCCCAAAGGAACGGCTCACTGGTGGGATCAAAAGGTGCTACATGAAATGGAGCAACAGAGGGTGGAACAGATGACATCTGGGGCATGAAAGGAATAGACATCGGTACATGCCCAAAAAGGATGGGCTGAAGAACCCTCTCCAGTCCTCGCTGGAGGTACAAACTGAGGAACCTGAAAAGAAAAATCAACATGTCGTGTATCAGGGATCTGAGGGAGAAAAGGTGGAACATCCTCATCAGCAGGTATCCAATCGTGCTGTGCATGCTCATCTGGTGGATCCATGTGTGCCGCGAACAGTGCATGCTCGGGCTCTAGTGGGATGGGATCAGGTGGGGGAGAAACAAAAGGATGAACAGGTGCAATGTGCTCAACAGGATGGTCAACAGGTATATCAACAACAGGTAGAGGAACAACAGGATCAACAACAACATGATCGCCCTCTAACAAAGGAACATCCACAGGGAGATCATCAATAGGTGGGTCTGCTATAATAGGCTCAATAGGGATGCCAGCATGTACGGGGTCATGCTCAAGTATGGGGTCTAGAGCGACTGCCTGCTCAGGAGCGACGACAGGCTCGGGATCATCAAAAGCGATCTCGAAGTCAAACTCGGGGTCGATAGGATCTACTGGGTCAGCTGGATCCTCCAGGGGCTGATCCATAGGTATAAACTCGATATCACGATCCGGGTCGAATCCCGGGGGAAAGATAGGATCAGAATCCTCTATGTCATCATGGTCAAACGCAAAGCTGGGAATAGGTGCAACAGAGGATGCCTGGTCAGGATCAGAATCATGCGCAAAGTGCTGTGCGCTCAATGTGTGAGAAGGTGCGGATGCCACAGACTCGAAGGAGTCTGGGACAGGAGAATGTGCAGGCGAATCATCAGCGGGAACGTCAGCGATCATCAGAAGATCGTCTGCAGGAAGAAGGGCCTCGCCCTGGATCTCATCCTCAAAAGGCTCCTCCTCAAACAGGTCAATATCGCCATCAGCCTCGGCGTCAAGAAGAATATCATATGCTGGATAAACGGCTAAGGGTATAGGGGCCGGAATCTCTACTAGAGGTAGGTACTCAGCGGGAGGGTCATCTGCAGGCTCATCAGCACCATCGGGTAGTGCGAAAGGCTGGAAATCATCCTCGTCAGTACTGGTATAGTCAGATGTGTGCACCTCGTGCTCGGAGGATGTGAGGTCATCAGATACGATAGGTATGGGTCCAGTTGTGTCCGAAACGCCAGTACCGGCTGAATCCATGAGTCTGTAACATAAACACAAATATGCTCAAATAATCAGTCACACAATCAGATAATCACATAAGTCACCAAGTAAGGTATCACATAATTCTCCTAGTCTCACTAGCCAATTTCTCCCAGCCTTTAAGACTGCTCTATCCTCCACCTCGACCTCTTAGATCGAGCCTCGGTCCCCTTGACCGAGCCTCAGCCTTCATGATTGAGCCTACTCTTCCTAGCCTCACTAGCCAACTACCTCGGTCACCTAGACCGAGCCTCGATCCTCCAGATCGAGCCTCAGCCCTCCAGGCTGAGCCTATAATAAATCAACGTGCTCAACTACCTCGGTCACCTAGACTGAGCCTCGATCCTCCAGACCGAGCCTCAGCCCTCCAGGCTGAGCCTATAAATAATAAAATGTGCTCAACATTTGTTTGTAAAAAGTTTTGGATCTGGACTTAAGTGGTATGCAGAAAAATGTTTTCGTGAGAGCCCTAATGATCATAGTTTAGACTCGAGAAAGAATCCTAGTTCGCTATGATCAGAGCTCTGATACCAAGCTGTCACACCCTGGCTTTGCGGAAGCGTGGTTAATTTTGGTGTGACTTCTTAATACCATAGCTTAACCATAACAAAGCTATATGAATTAAAATCATGCAAGATCATCCATTTGATTAAGTTTTGAAACCAGTGTAACATACCATTGTTTTAGAGACTTACAATATCATAACATAAAACATTGTCTTGAAAAACATAAACATCAACATGAGATAAACGCAGTTTAAGATTTGTGACTTGTCCAGGAAAGAGTCACATTTCCTAAACTGGGATGACCTTGGAACCCTTATGCAGCGGGAAAACATAACATACCGCGCCAGATCTTTAATTTCCTGAAATACATGTAAGTTGAAAAATCAACAATAATGTTGAGCGAGTTCATGTGTAAGTGAGTAAGTAAACCTTTGTGAGTATAAAAATAGTCTTGGTATGTAGCAAATAAGGGAATTGAGATCACCAATGGTTTGCAAGGCCACTGATATATGTGAAGTGCAAATAGGGAGACTCAAACCTAGCAGATTTCGCCATGGCATTAGTATGTGGACAAAGTCACCCCAAGGTCCGTTTCTAGTTTGGCCTGGGGCTGGGCTCGCTACACCCAGATAGATCTACCGCTCCTGTCCCTCGGTCCCGGTATGAGGACTAATGGCCTCATATTGCTCCTACCCACTCACATGATCTAAGTAGTAAACCTCCTTACGCTAACCATACCGTGTATAAAGTACTTGTAATCAAAGTAACATGTATTTCACCCCCGCAGTTAAGAAAACTGAAACAGTTAGAGAAAAGGGGGACATGAACTCACAGTGAAGCGTCTCTACCAAGTATCTCCTGCTCACGCAGCTGTGCGACGACCTACAGGTGCTAATTTCTATTAGACGGACGGCCGTGCCTTAGCTTTATAGTTTAAGTCTTTGGGAAATAGTTAGACAACTATTTCGTGTTTACGTTCTGTATATACTTGGTAGTTAATCTCCTTCCCAAGGATGGGGGATTCAATACATGTGCGTTCATAAATATTTCCGTAAGTGCGTAAGTTACGTTTTAACAATCGAGTGGTAATATAATTACCGGTGTAACTTATATATTTATGGTGAAAGCGTTCGTATTATTTTGGGATCGTTAACGTTCGTAAATATTATTTTTACTCTAAAAATAATATCTATGCATTTTCACAAAATAATCATAAACAGTGTGTGAAAAATATATATTTATCACGTTAAATTTTGTAAAAATCCCACCTCCGAATATTTAGTAAATAAAGTCATGGCGAAATTTATATTTCGAAAACATGTCAAAAATAATTCTAACACTTGTAGTGTAAATAGTTCTAAGTGTTAGGTTTTTAGAAAAATTTCGCCAGAGTTTCCTCTGTAACTGGAGGTGGCCACGCTTTCAAGCGTATTATTTTCTTTAACAAATCAACTCAACAATTTTCTTTATTTGATCAGAACAACTTTTCTCACAACAACTAATCAACATATGCGTAAACTTCCAAAAATTACATGAACTTGCAGTTTTCCCAAAACTATGGTGTAAATTCCCTTAAATTTAGTAGATCTTCATATAAGGTAATTTGATCTTGTAAAAACCTCGTTTTTAGAGAAAATCTATCTTTACAACTACCCGTCATCTTTTACAAAAACTGTTATTTTGTCGGATCTTTTCATTTTACAAGTGTTTACACACTTGTGGTTTATAAAAATCATGCTTGTTAGTGTAAGATCTATCTTTTAAAATACATGATTTCTTTGATACGTGGTTCTTTGAAAATACCACTTGCAGATACGTAGATCCGCTAGTTTTAAATACTATTCCACAAGTAAAACATCTTTTACACAAGTTCATGATTCGCGTGTGGTAGAGTTTCACCTTTTAACCCTTGTATTATTCAAAACAAGCTTATGTTAAGATCCATGATCTTACTAAACCGGGTTAAACGATGATCCGAGCTACCACATCATAGATCGGGCCTAAATAACATGTATTTCGAATACTACATCATTTACACAACATATAAGTTATTAACCACCACTTTTAGTGTTTTTAGTAAACTTTAAAGCATCATTTTGCATGTTAACGAGTTTTAACCGATACAAATCCTTTTAACCACTTTAGATTAGTTCAAGAAGGTGTTTTAAGCATTATACCTCTAGCTCGAGGCTAGGGAAGAATCTATGCGCAAAAGAGGTGGATAAAAGCTAAGTAGAGAGGTCCTTCGCGTTCCGCTTGCTCCAAGCTTCCTAATACGAGACCCTTAACACTTGCACGATCTTGGAATGGCTTGTATGAAATCGAAAGATGGATGGATGGATGGTGGGGTGTTCGGCCGTAAGCCTTGAGAGAGGGAGAGAGAGTTGTGACTTGGTGTATTGTGAGATGAATGATCATATGTGTTAATCTTCTAACTTATAGACAAATCACTAGTGCATTACCCAATGGATGTTATGTCTTTAGGATATTAAACATTGAAGATTATAATAATCAAGCAAAGTACAAGGTATGTCCCCTTGGGGACGGTTTTGATTAAGGGGGGGGGGTCCTTGGTTCGATTTCAACTAGACACTAAGTATATAGTTAGCTTAAACCAAGTTAGTTAAGTGTTTAACTTAGTTACTAAAGTGTAGTGTGCCATGACGGGTGTTAGGGTATACGGGGACCCTAACTGGCTCAGAAAAAGATAAATAGTGTAAATGACAATATTTTCATGTTCCGGGTATGGTCCGGTTGTTTGGTTGGATAGTAATCCGTTAAAGCGCTTAATAAAGCTTTAAAGTGTCGTTATTACTCTTTTTAGTGACACAGCTTATTCCTGACACTTTGGAAAGTGTCTAGTGTTATTTTTCTCATGTTTTGGCACTTTATTAGTTAGCTAAAAGCTGAAATATTTTGTAAAGTGCTGAGTTTTGTACTTAGAGTACGTTTTAGGCACATCCAGTCATAGTGACTTATCCCTCGAGACGCAGTTCCACAACCCTTATATCCCTACACTCACTACTAGTGTAGCAAAACATTTCAGGCTCTTACAGGCCTTAGAGGCAGTGTTTGCCTGATGCTGGCTTTATCAGCATGTTCAATAGGTTATCCGTGTATTGTGCTACTGTGCTTTTTGTGCATCATGTTTGTCACTAAGGTTCACTCATGTAAGTAATGTAGTGACGATAAGTAAAGTATGAAGCAAGTACGTACATGTATCAGATATCAAGTAGCAGTTCATCAGCTAGTTCAAACAAGCACAGTAATTAAGCAGTAATTTATCATTAATTAAGTCGTACGGATACCTGGTTTAGTGCGGGTTGTCACACATAACATCACCTACGTCCCACGAAAAGCTATCAAAGCCCAAGTCTTGGCCGACTTCATTGTAGAAGTCCCAAACAAAGCAATCACTGAAGTGAACACTGCCACCACTGAACCCTCCAACCCTGAAGCCTGGAAGCTTTTTACCGACGGGGCTTCAAGCGTTGAAGGGTCAGGGGCTGGGCTAATTTTGATCAACCCAGAAGGGTTGGAATTCACATATGCTCTCCGTTTTGATTTTCAGACCACCAATAACGAGGCAGAGTACGAGGCACTGATCGCCGGTTTAAGGCTGGCCAAAGAAATGAAGGTTGAAAAGATTGAAGTGTTCACAGATTCGTTGCTGGTCTCTAGTCAAGTAAACGATAGCTATGTCGCTAAAGAACCAAGCATGAAAAAATACAAAGAAAAATACAAGGAACTGATGAAAACCTTTCAAGCATGCCACATCAAGCAAATTCCCAGATCCCAAAACAAAAAGGCTGATGCCTTAAGTAAGCTAGCATCTCTCACTTTTTCCCACCTCACCAAGAAGGTGTTGGTAGAAGTGTTGAAGGCTCCATCGATTGATGAATTGGAAGTTCAAGACGTAGTCACCGAGGAAAATCCAAATTGGATGACTCCCATCAAAAAGTTCCTTAAAAATGGTGAACTACCCAATGATCAAGTAGAAGCTGAAAGGGTTAAAATCAAGGCAATGCAGTACGTACTACAAGGACAAACCCTTTACAAAAAGGGTTACCTTACCCCATTGCTAAGATGTGTTGGTCCTGAGCAAAGTTAGTATTTGATCAAAGAGATTCACGAAGGCATATGCGGAGCTCATTTTGGAGCTAGGTCGGTGGTTGCAAAACTTATGAACCTTGGGTATTTCTGGCCCTCAATGCATCGTGATACCACTGAACAATTGAGGAAATGCGATGCTTGCCAGATTCATGCACTAATCCCAAAAAGTCCCAAGCATGACCTTGTCCCAATAACCTCGGCATGGCCATTCCATAAATGGGGAATGGACATTGTTGGACCATTCCCCCCAAGCAAAGGAGGAGTAAAATTCTTGCTGGTGGCAATAGATTATTTCACCAAGTGGCCCGAGGTTAAACCACTTGTAAAGATCACAGGCAAACAGGTCATCGACTTTGTTTGGGAAAACATTATTTGCCGTTATGGATTGCCGGGAGTAATTGTCACCGACAATGGAAAGCAATTTGCTGAGAAGCCTTTCAGCGTGTGGTGCAAAGAATACAGAATCAACCAGGTTTTTAGCTCAGTGGCTTACCCGCAATCAAACGGTCAGGTTGAAAGGACAAATCGAAGCATAGTGGAAGGTATCAAGACAAGATTGGGAGGATACGAAAGCAGTTGGCTTGAAGAATTGCCTAGTGTTCTATGGGCAATTAGAACAACCGAAAAAACAAGCCATAAGAAAACACCCTATAGCTTGGTATTTGGATCCGAGGCTGTGATCCCCGCTGAGATAGGAGTTGTAACCCAGCGAATCGTCAACATGGATCCCGAAACAAACCAAAAAGAGACCATGTTGAATTTACAACTCCTAGAGGAAGCACGAGATCAAGCTGCAATCCAAGAAGCCAAATACAAGCAACAAATGGAAGCCTACTACAACAAGAAAGTCAAGAATGAACGATTCAAGCCAGGGGACCTGGTCCTCAGAAACAATGAAGCTAGCAAAAAAGAAAATCAAGGAAAGCTTGGCCCAAAATGGGAGGGTCCATATACCATCCTCGAAGCACACAAGGGTGGATCCTACAAGCTAGCTGATTCAGAAGGCAAGAGGCTTCCAAGGCATTGGAATGGCAAAACCCTGAAAAGGTTCCATGTTTAGACAGGAAAGTTTGGTTTGTATCAAAATGTATTTCGAACAACACTATGAATACCTTTTGTAAAAAGAAAGTATTGCTTGAATGAATGAAGTTGTTTTATCAAACTTGTCTTTCTATCCTAAGATCAGGTTGAGAACCTAGCAAAAAACTCCATGGCAAGGGCCATGTAAGGGGATGAGCTCCCAGGCCACATCGCTCAATAGGTTCAAGGGTTGAATGAACCTATATAAGGGGTGAGCTCCTAAATCAATACAACTCCATGAGACTTATTAAATTAAAGCAAAATTGTCTCATAGACAGGTCTGAACAACCTACACCAAATGTTCCTTAAGCCTTAGAAATATAACCAACAAACAGGCTTATGAAGTCAAATGAGAAACAAAGAAATGATAAAAAGGATAGGTGCTATGTCTTCTTGTTAAAAATACCAAGGCTAAGTGTCTGCAACACTGAAACCTTTAAGGTATAAAAAACATAAAGGCAACACAAACTTGACAAAGACAAAGTTACAAGAAAACAAAAAATTATCTAAAGGATGATACAAACGAAAAAATTACACAAAATGCAAACCAATTCTAGTCAAGAAACTAAGAAACCTTCAAGGCTTAAAGCCACTTACGTGACAACTCGAGACCTCGAAGGCTTCAACCTACCTATGGATAGCCAAAAAGCTTGAAGGGTTAAAGCCAACCAAACTGCCTTAACAAAATAAGCACAGGTACAAAAAACACAACGCAAAGAAAATGGATAAACATAATATCATAGCAAAGAAAGCCATAACAAGTCCTAGTGACTTGTAAGTTAAGATATTGTTCAAACGACCACACAGGTGTAAAACACCACCAACAGGAACCTTAAGGGTTCCTGAAAACCTAATATTGTTTAAAGGTTACAAACCACAAATTGTCTTAAAAAAGTGCTAAGAAAGCTACAAATTTCATGCATCAGTAGAGGCTTAGAGACCCCAGAATTGCTACCCTTTGCCTTCTTAACCTTCTTAGCCTTTGGGCCCTGATCATCAACAGCTGAACCCTCCAAGCTAGCATCCTTCAGAGCATCAGATTCCCCAGGAAAGGTATCTTCACTATCCCCCGAGTAGGAACGTTTCCTTGAAAGGGAGCTAAGCATTTCAGTGCATAACTTTTCATTCAAACCATCCGGCTTCAGTTCCTGCAAAACTGAGAGAGGCTTACCATAACAAGAAGCAACCTGACTCACATACGGATAAGACAACCTCTCCATTTGCTCAACGGAACTCTTAAAGATATCGGAAGCCTCGGGTCGGTACAGGGGAGATTTCTCTAAAGGATGGCCAGACTCGTGAAGCTTATAACCCGCAATAAGACCTTGGTGTTTTCCCAGATTGAGCAGTTTAGTGTAAACATCACCAAGAGCGGAGTTAAACTCTTTAGAATGCAAGAGATAGGTAACTACCTGGTGAAAACCCTGCTCAATGAGCCATTGGTTATCCCCAGTGGCCTGGGCAACCAAAGTCTTCAAACCATCTTTCTCCTTATCAAAAGCCTTCTGTTGTACAGCCAAGGCCTCTCTATCAGATTTCAGCTTCAGACGGTCAGCTTCAAAACTCTTCTTGAGATCACCCATCTCAATTTTGTGCCTCTTTGTTAACTCTTCCTCTTTCTTGGTCCAAGCCAACTCTTTCTCAGAAAAGATATTGATTTCCTTCTTCATTGCAACAATTGAAGCTTTCATTTTCTCTTTCTTTTTGGAAGCCTCCTCATATTCCTGCATCCCTTTAGCAAAGCGAGTAACACCTTCAGCCAAAAAGGCAGAAAGGTTGCAGGAACTGAGCATCATCCTAGAAATAAGATGATCAGCCTCCATCTCAGATATGGCACTTCGAACACCGGGAGAAGCAAAATGAGCCAAGGCTTCAGCACAAACAGCCGGGTCCTTAAAATTATCACCAACCTTAACCCCCCAGTTAGGCACATAAATATCCTGACCCTCTGAACCTTCGAAACTTTCAACACTTTTGGCTGATGAACCCTGAATAACAGGAGTGGTACTTTTCTTAATCAATTTCTTCTTCTTGCTTGAAACAATTAACTCCTTTTCCTTACCTTTGCCAACATCCACAGCCTGATCCCCTGATGCCTCAATGTCATCACTAACATCGATAGGCTCTGAACCAGAAGGCTGATCAACACCTTTTAGATGACGTTGGGAACGACGGGTAGAACCTTTGGAAGCAGTAACCTTGGTAAAGCCTTTAACATTTGGAACATTCACGTAACCAGAACCCTCAAACCTGTAATCAGAACCTTTAACAACCGCATTCTCGCCAGGAGTAGCAGCAACATCATCAAAGGCAACATCAGAGGTGTCATCGCTTTTAATAAAATCAAGGGCAGACATAACTGCAACACAAATATAAAAAGCACATAAGCAAACAAAGAAAAAGGAACAAAAAAGCAAGAAAAGAATAAATGCATACCCTTCCCATCTCTAATAAGCACCGGATCCCGGTTGGCCTTTTCCCACACTTTACTTATACCCAACAACACCAATAAATGCTCAGGGAAGGGATGAAGCCTCGAAGGGCACTCCCTGAGAATTTCTAAAAAACGAGTGTTTATTTCGGAATCAGAAGGCTCCGGCTCGTTCAGAACAGCATCCGGGTGTCTCCAAACAAGTTTGAAAGGAACAATTTCCTCCGACACCCAGAAAAACCGATCTTTCCAGACCCCAAGTGTAGAAATCATGGACGAAATTAAACAAGTATCAACTTGAGTGGTTTCAAAGGTGAACCAATCACCATTCTTAGCAAGCCGGAAGAAGCGACGGAAGGACAACAGAGATGGGTCATACCCGGTGGCTCAGCACAAAATTTCAAAATGTAAAACCCTAGCCATGCCAAGGGGGTGAATCTGACCAAAGGACACTCGATAATATTCCAAAATATTCAAAACAAAGTTTGAAAACGGATAACGAAGATTGGAAAACTCAAAATGGCGATAATACAAGGCAATCATACCAGAAGGACAGTCATTGATAGATTTATCACAAGCCGGTGCAACCGGTTTATACTTCGTCCCTATACCCCATTCCATACAAAATAAATCGACTTCCTCTTGGGTCAGTCGAGAAAAATACTTTGCCATATCCTTACGAGCACCCATGACATGAACAATTAAAGAGAAAATAAGCAAAATGGAACTGACCTGATTTTGAAAAAGAGGGATACTTGAGAGAAAAAAAAGAGCAAGTAATGTTCTTCCAAAATAAAAAGATGTAAATAAATGAGATTAGGGATAATTATCAACAGGCAGAATTTAAAACCGCCGCCTGACAAACTGCCACAGGTCTTGTCAACTGTCTTGTCAAATTCCGAAATTCAAAAACCGTTTCAACCTTCCAACCCTCGAACCCTCGAAGCATTTGGACAGAAAAACATACGTATAAAAAGTCAGAAGTCTTTGAGCTCATTTCCCAAAAACCTCTGACTTGGGGGGCTGATGACGGGGGTAGCCCAAGACCAAATATGAATGATTTAAATACGTAAATGCTCATAAGGCAAAATGGTTCAAAGGTTAAAAACCTGGGAAAACGAGATAAAGTAGCACGGAACAGTAAGTAGTCATATCTCCAGATTACTTCACCAACTCGCCAGCCGCAAAAGCAATGCAGGTCCTCAGAGCACACTCTATTATCCAGGGGTAACAAGGCTTCAACCCCCGAAAGGGCAAGCCCCTCACTGCAAGCAAGGTCACTAGTCAAATGCATTCCTCTTTGGGAGATGTCTTCTCCTATATATTTGACACTTCATTTACTGAAGTGAGGACATGCCTGGCCAGTCAAGATTCCTTAAAACTCTGGTCATTCATCACGAGTACTTGCTTCATGCGAGTTACTCCCTTTCACATCCAACACACACATTCTGTTTGCCACTTCATCCGAATCTGAAACATACTTCAGAGAAGGACCCTTAGCAAACAACAAGAATAAACTAGTAAACCTCCTTCCACGTCTTGCAAATGTGGGGGGACCCCACGACCTGCGTTAGGCAAAGTTAAACCCTTTAACCCTTTTGCCTAACCATCCTCGCTACTATCTTTGGTCTCTTATTTGTTGCATCAACAATTTATATGTATCATTTTAATTAATGATTGAGTTTTGTAGTTTGTAATATTTATAAAGATCAATTCTTACAGATTTCATTATTTGTTTCTGGTAAGTAACTAGACTTGGGCCTGTATCAACCAACTTCATTCCTCCAATGTCTTCTACATGGTTTTTCATGGCCCACGTAACCATCAACTGTCCCAGTTGAAAACAAGCTCGTCCTCGAGCTGATGTTGTTGTGAAGCTTCCCCGAAGTTTGGTTCAAGCACCTCAGGTAAAGGAACGGTTTCCGGGTTTCCAAAGCTTCACATAATAGTGAAACGTGGAAGACGGGTGGACTTTGAAGGTGTCAAGTAATCGTAGTCGATAAGCCATCTTGCCAATACATTCCAACACTTCAAAGGGTCCATAGAACCGTTTAGCGAGCTTTTTGGAATGAAGGGAATGCACTGAGTGTTGCTGGTAATCTTAGAGCCTCAAATAAACCATAGAGCCCACCTGAAATTTGTTATCCATACACTTTTTGGTAGCTTAGGGGGTGTTTGAGATTGAGTTTGGAAATGACTTATTAACCTATTGGAGCCAATAAGTCAATAAGTCTTGTTACGCCCGTTCTAGATTGAACTTTAGCATGGCTTGATGCTATAATGCTCAGTTAAGAGCCCATCAACTGAGATATCCGTGGAACCACCCGGGTCGTAGCGAGTTTGACCGAGAACTGAAATCCATATAGTGCCTGAAACAAAGATATTTGAATAGAGCTTTGATAGCTCATGTTATACCAATGTTCTACCAGATTGAAAGTACATAAACCCAATGTTTTAAAAACCGATTCAGACCGACCGGCTAAACCGCCTATCGGGAACATCACAGGTACGATAGAGCTCGGTCTAATTATAGTGGTACCGTTTTAGTTTTTGAACCACTGGAAAATCCGTTATTACTGTGCACCCGTTTATACCATGTTTAATGGTTTTAAAAACCACACTGATTTTTTTTAACTTTTTATTACATCGTAATTTACTTTTTATGTGTTATTTTTGGGTTAATATTTTTGTAGACTCATATATGCTAAGAGATCCTTTGATCTGTTTGATTATGAAAGTATTAATCATACAAAATTTTGGGTGGTTGAAGAAGAGCCAGAAGGAGAAGGCGGACATCATAATGATGACACTGATATCATGTTAGGTGAGGAAGAACATGAACCGTCTTCTCAAACACAAGATTTATCTTACATAATTTTAGTATATTATGTTTATTGATAACTAAAACTTCTTATTCTATATTGCTGGAAACGAAAAGAGTTATATTATTGTTGATGAAGATGGTGATGATAGTTAATTGGTCTTTTAAGAGATTGTGAACTTCGTGCATTCAACAATCCAATTCCATAAACCTACTGTAAACTCATATTATAAAAGAAACTTTGTTGAAAAATTGATTTTTGATTCTCGAATTATGTAGTTTTGAGTTAGAAATTTATTATTATGGAATTATAGGGTTTAACTGGTCACCCTGTTGAACCACCCAGTACAACCAATTGAATCATATCTCAGGCCGACAAGATACGACATCGTTTCTAAAACATTGCGTAAATCAAGTATTTCATGCATCACTTGCAAAAGCCCTAAAAGAGGTTTGTAGAGACTGATTTACCACTTTGGTTTTCCCGTCATATTATGGATGGTAAGTGCTGCAATAACGAAGCTTTGTGCTAAGTCATTTGAAAATCTCATGCAAAAAGAACTTAAGAATACTGAATCCCGATCTATGATAATAGTTTTGGGAAGACAATGTAACTTGTAAATGGTTTGTAGGAAGAGAGTGGCCAACTGAACGAAGCCAACTCATGGTTTGGGACAAATTTGAAAAAGCGATCGACTATGACCAAAATAGTGGTTTCCTATGAGACGATGGCAAGTGGGTAATAAAATCCATGGAAATGTCGTACCATACCTGGGAAGGCATTGGTAGGGGTTGTAATAACCCCTAGGGTTTATGGTTTGTCCCCCCCCCCCCCCCCGGGACGCATGCTTTTAGTCTGTGAACTCACATTTGCTTTGCTCGGCAGTTAAATTACTTGTTTTAAAGTTGGTCAACCACATCCTATTATGGTTCCCAATATCAATTTGGTTAGTATGCAAGTAATCCACGTATTCTTAATCGTATCTAACACGTATCATACAAGTATGCACGGTGGACAGTATACGAGCCAAACATAGGTTCATAACAAAGCCCAAAAGAAATCAGTCTATGTGCAGCCCAATAATTTACAGCCCACACATAAGAGTGTGAGGTCCACACTAGAGTGTGCAGCCTTCACCCGGTGTGCGGTCACGCACTGATGGATTGTACAAGGTGCATTAGGCGCTTGTACGATGAGACTGTGCGGTCTCAGGGGTGTGCGGCTATGCACCTTCCACTTGTACGTTGTGCATTATAATCGGTTCATCAGAGGTGTGCGGCATACGTGGCATTTATATGTGTGCGGTGTGCTACATTACTTTGTGCGACACACAGGTTAAGTTGTACGTTACTAGTGTGTGTGGCATCATCTTATCTAAATAGTAAACATCCAATTTTATTCAATTAATCAGCCAAAAGCACAACTTTTTACGTCATTCTTTAAGAACCCTAATATGATATTCATCATTCATGCTTATACATAACCAAATTCATACACGTCAACATCAAGAAATCATCAAAACAAAATCCACATTTCTACACCATCAACGATCATCATTATCTTCCAAAATTACCCAACTAAATCTTATCTCACATATCATTGTCTAAACATGAATCACCAAATCATTCATCAAGAACAACACATTATACAACACCCATTTTATCATCTCACTAACAATAATCACGATCCGCAAGCAGAAATCAGATCCACAATAATTTGTCATCCTATCTTAGCATTTAAACATTCTATGATTTATCCTATCACACTTCATTATCATCTATTCTAATCCTTGTTCCTTGTGTCAAGTCATGCCATTCCAATAAAACACCAAGCAAGCATAACCATACAATGTCATGAAGTTAATGGTGATAATATACTAACCTTAGTCCTGAGATGTAAGAGGACGTTTAAATAAAAAGAAGAAAGGGAAGTGTAGCTCCAAAAAGAAATGAATGCAGATTGCCGTTTGAAAAGATTGAAATGATGGGGCTGCTGTTTATCTTCCAGGAATAAAGGAGAAGAATTTATGTGGTTGAAGAGGTATGGTGGAATGTTTCACAAAAAGGGGGAATAATGTTTTTGTAATTTCACCCTCAGAATGATTGAGAGAATACCCTAGGGTTTTGCACCACATGGGTATTTATACACATCAAAGATTCCGCACACATTTAGGTGTGCACCTTAAATGAGTGTGCGGCTCATTAGGGTTAGTTATGGGCTTATGATTGGGCCTTAATTAAAGGGTGTGTGGGCATGAGGTAGTGTGCGGCTGCACACTACTGTTTCTTTATAATATGCTTTTACCAATAAATCACAACTTTCATATGTATATTGATAATCTAGTGTGTGGCCAGGATATGGTGTGCGGCCACACTTTTCCTTGTAATATAATTACATCAACAGACAAATCATATATATATATATATATACATGTAATGTGCGACTACATATACATCAACACACAAATCATTCACACTTTGTTTCTTTATAATATGCTTTTACCATATATATTTACGCATCATTCAAGTATGCAGCCAACATATATATTTATATTATTAAATTTCCAATCACTCAATCTTTATATATATATATATATATATATATATTTATACTTACTGAAGAAACACTGGATAAATGACCGGAATCAAATTATTCAGGGGGTTAGGTTCTGCATAAAAGGGTGGTTCTCTCTCGTTTGATTCGAAGGGACAGGTCTTCTTCTCCGGTGAACACTGCAAAACAGAACACCGTTAGCCTCGTCAAGGGGAGAAGGGAGGTTCTCTCCTTGACCCGACTCCGACGTGAGAATAAGTATGTGTTTATGAAGAAGAAGAAGTATTGATGAAGTGAGTGTAACTTGAAGTTCATACCTGAATTACTCTCATATTTATAGCCGGGAGTTTGGGCGGGAAAACTCGTTGTTGAAATATTAACGGAAGATGCTAACACCGTAAACGGTTATTTTCCTTCCGTTAATTCTCTTGACGGGATTGTGAGATCACACGGATCGTGATCTTGATCAACAGCTGGGGTGTTGCCACGTGGAAAGTGGGCAAGTGGAGTTTTCTCTCCAATTCCATGCCATCATCGTGATTTCAGGGAGGCCTGAGATGATGACACGTGTCCCAGACGGTTATAACCGTCTGGTGGTGCACGATTGTGTCTTCTAGAAGGCGGTTGTCATAATCCGGTGTGACTCCTTATCGTGTGGTATCAGTTCAATAAATAATACCCAAGTCTGAGTATTGTTTAAGCGGAAGTGTTTATCCTAGGATTCCCATCCTTTGCTTGTTATGGAGGAAGGCGCAAGGATTCATGATTTTCCTTTTAGCGCGCAAGTGTCGTTTGCTATCTTTCTCCCAAGCTCTCCCTGTAGGACCGGTTGCGCGGCAGCGCAAGGCCAGAAGAGAGCTAAGAGATAGGGTTGTGGTCTGGTCCAAAGTACTCGATATGGGGTTTTTGGGACCTTACCCCTTCAAGTCCCCCCAGTCTAGTGTTGCTCTTATGCAAATAAGTGGAGCACTGGACTATATGAGAGAAATGCTTTTGGCGCGAAAGTAGGGAATATTCTATGAGAAGATTTACTCTGCTTATTATGCTGACGTTTGGAAATTTTTGACTTTGGGTAAGATGAAGAGTTTTGCGAGGAAAGATATTTATACCTTTGTTTATTCTGAACTGTTGTAACCTTGGGCGAAGAGTTTGTGTAATCATGAGCTGACGATAGCTGACGTTATTTCTTATAACTTGTGCTGACTCTTCATCTCCTAGTTTAACTGTAGTTCCTGGGAATGCGTGTGGACTCTGTCAGAGGTTTTAAATGGGATGTGATACTTGCAGTGGCAGCGCCGTTGAGACGGCAGTTGATTTGACACTTAATCATCACAACTCTTTTCTTGATGTTACTGCTTCTCTTTTTTGGTGTATATATTCATTTTGGGTGCGACATTCTTTCCCTAAGTTTGGAAAAAATGGAAAATAGGAGACCAATTCGATGGAGAAGACTTTCTAATGTTTTGAAGGTGCTTGACGCCGCTGATGGTTTACTGCTGCTTTCCAATCCGGTGTCTGATCTTGCTGTTATAGATCACGGTGTTGAAAATGCAAACCGTCGGGATGTTTCGGAGAACCGGATCCGTTTTCGTCTTGCCGACGACAACAACGGTGGAGTTACTCGTTTGTCAGCACACCTTGTAGCCCGGTCTTTTCCGGTTGATCGGAGAGGAAGTTCGTCGATTGTTTACCAGCGACGTCGCTGTGTTGTTATTCCGGCTGAAGTTCCGGCTGGTGTTGCTGAAGATGATGAGGGGGTGTCAACCCTTGGATTGTTGATCCTCGTCCCTTGTCTGAGTATGGTGAGGTTCTCCATACTCCGTATGGGGTGCTGGATCAGCTTTCCTAGTTTGTTTTTATTTTGTAACTAGTACTCTTTTCTTTTCTTTTCTCTTTTTTTTTTGAAGAAACACTGATGTGTTCTTTGTAAATGGTTTGTTTAGAGTGCGTTGTTGCACTAATGATATTTTTAATGCACTGTTGTGCATACTTGTTTTGATGGTTTAACAAGTTGTGTGTGAATTACAATATGTTGCATATGTTTAAATTCTTTGTTTAGGTAGAGCGAATGAGAATGGTATTGTGCTCATGTGTGAACATCTGTCTAAAATGCGTGTGAGATTGTGCTTTTTAGTCTGTTCATGAGGCGTACAATGTTCACCATATTGTTTTCGCGGGAACCAAAAGAATTATATGCAATTTGTAATAAACAATAATATGTGTAAGGATAACTTTTGCATTAATAGGGCGCAAGGCCAATAATAAAAGTAAAAATAAAAAAATACATTGCCTGTATAAATCTGAGTTATTGGGTAGCTTGGCTATATATAACACCTGCGCAGTTGTTGCGCGTTCCAGGTGCGAGGGACGGGTGTTCCGTCGATTCTTTTTAGGGTGTATGCCCCTTTGCCTAGGACCTCGTTGATGATGTAAGGTCCTTCCCATTTTGGCGCTAGTTTGCCTGGCTTTTCCACATTGGAAGCTTCGTTGTCGCGCATGACGAAGTCTCCCGGAACGAAAGTACATACGCGTACGCGTGCGTTGTAGTATTTTTCAAGTTTGGATTTGTACCTTGCCTCTGTGATGGCGCCGTTTTCACGCCTTTCTTCAAGAAGGTCTAAATCCATTCTTCGCTCATGCTCATTGTTTTTCTTTTCCATGGCAAGCATGCGCGGTGATGGAAGGCCAATTTCGGCTGGGATTACCGCCTCCGATCCGTAAACAAGACTGAATGGGGTTTCTCCCGTGCTGGTCTTTGGCATGGTACGATGAGCCCATAAGATGCTGGGGAGCTCATCGACCCATCCTCTGCACGCTGTCCTGAGCCTTGCTTTTATGCCATCGACTATTTGTTTATTGACACTTTTGACTTGGCCGTTTGCTTATGGGTGCGCCACAGAGGGAAAGTTGTGTTCGATCTTCATTTCTTTGAACCACTTCTGAAGATCTTCTGAGGCGAAATTGGTGTCGTTATCAGAAATGATGCGCAATGGTAACCCGAATCTACAAATAATATGTTCCCATATAAATTTGCGGATTACCATTGCTGTGGTTGAAGCTAATGCCTTGGCTTCGACCCACTTCATGAAGTAGTCTACTGCTACAATAATGAATTTCACCGCGCCAGGCGCGTCAGGAAATGGCCCAACAAGATCGATGCCCCATTGTTGGAAGGGCCAGGCGGATGTGACTGGTACGAGTGGGTTTTTTGGGCGGAGGGTTTTTGGCGTGTGACGCTGACAGGTTGCGCACTTTCGTAAAAATTCTACCGCGTCCATGTGCATTCCTGGCCAATAGTAGCCCGCGCTCATGATTTTAGCTACTACCATGCGCGGACCAGCGTGTATCCCGCATAAGCCTTCGTGGATTTCCCTGACTAAGTATTGCGCGTCTGTTTTGTCAACACAGCGCAGGAGCGGTCCCATGAACGATTTTCGGTACAGAATCCCGTCCACCATCTCGTAGTTTATTGCCTTGTTCTGGATTTTTCTAGCTTCTGCCTTTTCTTCCGGAAGTTTACCATGTTGCAAATACAGGATGATCGGGGACATCCAGGATGGGTTGCCGATTTCTATGACATTTACTTGTTTGAGAGGAACAGAAGGATTGGACAATACCTCGATGTGCACCTCTTTTGCTAGATGCCTGAAGCTGGTGGCGGCCAATTTGCTTAGTGCATCCGCGTGCTTGTTTTCGCTTCTGTTTATATGATTGACTTTGAATGTTTGGAATTGGCTGATTAACATCCGCGCTTGTTCCAGATATAGCGCCATAGCTTCACCTTTCGCATCGTAGTGCCCATTAACTTGCTCAGCCACTAGTTTTGAATCAACGTTAGCTTCAAGGTTTCTCGCTCCCATCTTTAGTGCTAAACGAAGGCCTGCCAGAAACGCTTCGTATTCTGCTTCATTGTCCGTGCTTCGGAAATCCAGGCGTATCGCATATGTAAGTTCGTGGTCATCTGGGCTGACCAATCGGAGACCTGCGCCTGCTCCATCGTCATTAGAAGCTCCGTCTGTGTGCAGAGTCCAGACCCTATCGTCGAAAACGGGGACAGGGTTCTGGATTGCTTCACATTCTTGGATTTTGTTTATGGGGACTTCTGTGGCGAAATCTGCTAAAACTTGCCCTTTAATTGCTGGTTGCGGTCTGTATAGGATATTTTATCCTCCTAGCTCAATAGCCTATTTAGCTAATCTTCCCGCCACATCGGGTTTGGATAAAATCTGCCCTAAGTGGTAATTAGTGAGAACTGTGATGACATGACCAGAGAAATACCGGCGTAAGCACCGTGATGCATGTACCAAGGCGAGCACCAGTTTCTCTATCATTGAGTAGCGCGTCTCCGAGCCAGTGAGCATCTTCCTTATATAATAAATTGGAGTCTAAATTTTTTCTCGTTCCACCATTAACACTGCGCCAACCGCTACTTCCGCAGCGGATAAATACAAGATCAGTGGTTCTTTTTCTCGCGGTGCTGTTAGTGTTGGCAATTGAATTAAGCATTCCTTCATTTGCTTGAAGGCTACTTCCGCCTCTGGTGTCCACTGGAAGTGAGTTTTCTTGGTGCAGTTGCGCAGTGTGCTAATGAACGGGTAAGACTTTGCAGCATGATTTGTTAAGAATCTGTTCAAGGCTGCTAATCGCCCTGCGAGTCTTTGCATCTCCTTTATTATTGCAGGTGACGACATCATCTGGATGGCTTGTACTTTCTCGGGGTTTACTTTAAAACCATCTCTTGTCACTATAAAACCCAGAAATTTCCCTTCTTCCATCCCGAAGGAGCACTTCGTTGGGTTGAGCTTTAAGTTTACGTTGCGTAAGGAATTGAACGTGCGCTGGATATTTGCGAGCATTGTTTCCTCTTCATGGCTCATGATGACGAGGTCGTCCATATATACCTTGACTGTTTTACCAATGTCTTCCCCGAAGACTGTATCCATTAAGCGCTGGTAAGTAGCTCCTGCGTTATGGAGGCCAAAGGGCATTTTTGTGTAGCAGAAGATGCCCTTGTCCGTGCGGAAGGCAGTCTTGTCCTCGTCCTCCTCTTTCATTTGGACCTGGTGATATCCCTTATAACAGTCAAGAAAGCACTTCCAGCGAAACGATGCTAGAGAGTCAACTTTTTTGTCTATCTCAGGAAGCGCATAGCAATCTTTCAGGCAGGCTTTATTTAAGTCTTTGAAGTCGACGCACGTTCGCCATCCACCACTGTGTTTTTGAACCATCACTGGGTTGGCGACCCAGGTGTGGTACTGAACTTCGCGCAAGATTCCAGCGTTGAGTAACTCTGTTACTTGTTCATTCATGGCTTCTGCTTTTTCGGCGCTGAGGCTACGTCTTCCCTGCGCGACAGGTTCTGCAGAGGGCCGTATGTTCAGACAATGTTGCGTGATATCTCGCGGAACTCCGGTCATGTCCGCTGGACACCAGGAGAATATGTCCTTATTGTTGGACAATAATTTCTTTAATTGTATTCGTATTGTCGGAGAAATGGCGTGCCCTAGTAAGATGGTCTGTTCTGGATATTCTTCGTTTAGGACCCATTTCTCTGGTTCATTTGGTGCTGAGGGCTTGGCCACTTTTGCTGGTGGCTCATTGTCGACATACATGACCTCCTTGCTTGAGTATAGAATTGCGACTCCAGTTTCTGTTGGAAACCCGCACGCAGCATGTGGAATAGAAGTGATCATGCTGAATTCTCTTTGTGACCTTCTCCCTAGCAAGACATCGCGGCGCGATGTTGCTGGCATGACCATGAAATTTACTGTGACCGTGCGTGAATGCTCGCCGTCTGATAGAGTCACAGGAAATGCAATTTCTCCTAATGGAAATACAGCTTCGTTGCAAAAACCTGTGAGAGGGAAATCAACCGGTTCTAGGCGTGCTTTGTCCTCTGGATCAAGTTGTTTGAAACACTGCTCATATATGATATCCATCGAGCTTCCTGGATCTATGAACATGTAATCCGTTCTGTAGTGGCCGAAGATACCAGTAATAATTACTGGTCATTCTTCCTGAGGGCCTCCAGGGACAACGGGAAACACAACTTGTTGTTCCCTCCAATGCTGATTGTGGTTTCGTTTATTTGGCCTTCGTGAAGGGCCTCCTTGTACCATGTGTATCTGCTTTGGTTCGGCTGTCTGACAGTTGGTACCTTCTGATTTTTGGATTATCTCAGTATGACTGTTAGATTGGATGTCCCACTGACCAGGTATCTGTGGGTCCAATACTACAGTGTCAATTTTACTCTTGCTTTCTTTCAGAGTATCAGATCTGATGTTTAACGACTCGGATCCGTTAATTTGTGTGGCAATTTAGTTTATAACGACCTGGAACCTGCCGAACCAGTATTCCGGAGTTCTTTCTAGGAGTTGATCAAAAGAGTCATTTTCTTCTGAATGACTGTCGTTTTCTGTGATTTCCATGATTCCGCCGATCTGGGTATCTTGGGTTGCAAAACCCTCGAATTCAGATCGAGGACTTGTTGGGTGGAGCGATGAATTCTCTGCCATATGAAAACAGAGAATGAAGGAAAACAAATCGAAACGAGACAAAACTGATGAAACAAAGAAATCGGTGGGTGCCAATGAAGAAACACTGGATAAATGACCGGAATCAAATTATCCAAGGGGTTAGGTTCTGCATAAAAGGGTGGTTCTCTCTCGTTTGATTCGAAGGGACAGGTCTTTTTCTCCTGTGAACACTTCAAAACAGAACACCGTTAGCCTCGTCAAGGGGTGAAGGGAGGTTCTCTCCTTGACCCGACTCCGGCGTGAGAATAAGTATGTGTTTATGAAGAAGAAGAAGTATCGATGAAGTGAGTGTAACTTGAAGTTCATACCTGAATTACTCTCATATTTATAGCCGGGAGTTTGGGCGGGAAAACTCGTTGTTGAAATATTAACGGAAGATGCTAACACCGTAAACGGTTATTTTCCTTCCGTTAATTCTCTTGACGGGATTGTGAGATCACACGGATCGTGATCTTGATCAACAGCTGGGGTGTTTCCACGTGGAAAGTGGGCAAGTGGAGTTTTCTCTCCAATTCCATGCCATCATCGTGATTTCAGGGAGGCCTGAGATGATGACACGTGTCCCAGACGGTTATAACCGTCTAGTGGTGCACGATTGAGTCTTCTAGAAGGTGGTTGTCATAATCCGGTGCGACTCCTTATCGTGTGGTATCAGTTCAGTAAATAATACCCAAGTCTGAGTATTGTTTAAGCGGAAATGTTTATCCTAGGATTCTCATCCTTTGCTTGTTATGGAGGAAGGCGCAAGGATTCATGATTTTCCTTTTAGCGTGCAAGTGTCGTTTGCTATCTTTCTCCCAAGTTCTCCTTGTAGGACCGGTTGTGTGGCCGCGCAAGGCCAGAAGAGAGCTAAGAGATAGGGTTGTGGTCTGGTCCAAAGTACTCGATATGGGGTTTTTGGGACCTTACCCCTTCACTTACATACACAATCAAATATATTGAGCCACATCAAATATATTAAGCCATGCGCAATAGGGTTCATATATATGTATAACCAATTTAATTTAATAATCACATTTATTAACATCACGTAGTAACAACGTATAATGGAACATAACGGGAAGGTTCGGGTTGTCACAGCAAATAGCTCCACAAGGCCGGTGACAATGTGACAGGTCTGTTTATTAGAAGACAGTTAGAGCCTGGTGTCTAGTAGTTGAAGCAACATCCCTCTTAATAAGAACTCCCAGTTGGAGGGCTTGTCATTTTGACTGAGCAATTAATCCCTGGATTTTCTGATCTTGCTCTACTTCTTTCTTCTTAAGCTCACCCAATTCTTTATGTTGCTTCTTAATAAGACCTTGATTGTTGTTAATGTTCTTGATTTGCCGTTGAATTGCTCGATAGACATCCTCAAACTGATTTCGAACGAACTCTGGGATAAGCTGATTTCACTAATGCATTATATATGATATATTATGTGGTTAATATGGTAGTGAAGTATGTAAAATCCGTTATCAAATAATATACACCAGTATTCAGTAACCTTATACTATATAGTTTCATTTCTATCATGAAACCTGCTAAGTATACACTACATGGAAAAAGATAGCTTATCTCTGTCCCTAGCATTCATCTTAATCTTTTTCAAGTCTGTCTCTGTAAAGATTCAAATATTTTTTTTGTAAGGATAATAAAAGAACAATGGTGCTCACCCTACTTAGAGAACGCGTAATTGGGAAATAAATAGTTATTAAGTACCTCATACTATGATCTTTTAGATAAACAATTTTAACATGATAGATTACGAAGGCTTTAGACAAATGTAACTTAGTTTCAAGCTTCAAATGCTAGTGTAAAATTGATTTTCATGTTTAGAAACTAACAACAATAAATGAAGATATTAAATCAACAAATTGAAACGCAAATTAGCCATGCAAGCTTGTTGTGAGTGCATAATGTCTATCACTTCCGTCAATCACGTATCGTAGCTTTATCAGATGATACACGATCGGTGTTGAATGGAGCAAAAGGACAAAGTTGATACATGTTATAGTCCATTCGGATGAATGCATGATCAGTCCATCCGTCCGGATGGAGTCCATCCACTAGGTATGATCATCCGGATGGAGGCTGCCTATAAATAGAAGTGTAGGGTCTTGTCATTTGATAACTTTTTGTGACTAGAGTGGGGAAACTCTGTCCATTTGATTTCGTGGTTTTGTACTGTCACAATATCAATATAAATCAGTTTATAATAACATCTTCGTGTTCTATCCACACACGTGATTGGATTCCGCACAACTTACGTGTTCGTACGTATTCAATGGTCAAGGAATCGATCCAGGATTCGAATCCACAAGTGGTATAAGAGCAGGAGATTGTTTGCACGGATTGAAGACACGAAGATTCAAGAAACTGCATCAGATTCAGAGACAACTTGCTTCACCTTCTTCTACTCATCTTTTACACTTCTGTTTGAACTTAAAACTCAGATACACAACGTTTTCATGGTTAAAATTGGCTGAAGTTTGAATATGTTGTGTAAAAAACGTTTTTGAACAATCCTATCAAGGTTTCTTGTCCATCCGGACGTATAGGCTTGTTAGTTGTTTATCCGGAGATTTGTACATCCAGATATAGTCCATCCGGAATTGTCTATCCGGAAAGCGTCCATCTGGAGATTTGTTCATCCGGAGACCAAAGTACGTCCGGATCAAAGTCCATCCGGACTAAAGCCCATCCCGACCAGTTCATCCGGACAAGTTCATCCGGACCAAAGATAGTCAAATACCTTATATTGTTTGTCTTTCAAATTTGATCAAGTTTTTGATTGTGTGTTTGCAGGTAATCATGGCTGACGAATTTTACAATGCGTTCACTTCCGATTCATCTGATACGACAACAACCGCACCGAAAATTGTTTCGAAAGCGATTACTGAAAATCTAAAACATGAAAATTTTTACGGAACTCACACTAAACCACTGAAACTTAATAACATTGAAGATTATAACAGGTGGAAAGAAAGGCTTACTAACTGGGTAAAAGCTTACGCACATGATTGTTGGTTTTGTCTAGAATTTGGATATAAATGACCAGTAAATGACAGAAATGAAGAAATTCCATTTACAGGTTTTAGCAAAGAAGATAAACAAACGTTTTCTGATGAACAAAGAATGATTGCTTTAATTCAACAGTCAATTAGAGATGATATCTTTGCCTTACTGAATCATGATGGTTCATCAAAATCTGTGCGTGGAGTGTTACGTGTGAAAGCTGAGGGAGGAAAACAAATCAAGAAAAATAAAATTTCGTTACTAAAAAAGGAATTTGATTTGTTTGAATGTATGAAGGGTGAGAATGTGAGACAAATGATTGAGAGATTTTGTCATTTAAAGATTGAACTTGAAAGGTTTGGAATTACAAAAACTAGGGAATAAATTATTGACAATGTGATTGAAGCATTACCACATGTTGATGACTGACAGACTTTTGTCATGATTTTGAAAAATGATTCAAGGTTTGAGGATTTCACTCTAGATAATTTGATTGAGAGAATTGAGGGACATGAGCTCGAGCTGCAAAAACAGAATAAAATCAGCAGTTCAACTTATCAGCAGAATGTAATCCTTTACTACAGAGGAAATTTGCCTTCAACCAATCAATTGTCTAAGCCTGGTACAACTTTTAGCATCGAAAAGTCAAAGGATTCACAGAAGAGTTCATCAAGCTATGACCCAGGTTATCATTCCTCTTCAACAGTATCAAAAGCAGCAGAACCTGATGACATTGTAACATTACTTTAAAACTAAAAAAATCTCCTACAATGAGTATCAATGCTGCTAAATAACAGATGAGTTTGTAGCATCGATTCTGGAGTCATGTGAGAGTCTGGTGGCAGGGAGAATCGGAAACCCCGAAATGACAAAAGAAGATTATGACCAGATAGACCCAGAGGAGATGGAACTTATCTATATCAGATGGTGTTTAGCTAGTGGCTTTAGAAGAGCGCAACGGTTTATGGAGGTCACAGGCAGGCAATGTCTAGAAGATCCTAACACAAAGCTGGGATTTGCAAGTCAAAGGTTACATGCTTTCGATGTAAACAGAAAGGTCATTTCAAAAGAGAGTGTGTCAACCGGGAAGTAGTTGATCATGTCAATCCATTCCATAATGACTACTATAAGAAAGCCATTTATCATTAAAACAGTGATCAATCGTCAAAGCTGGTTCAAAAGCAGATTGCTGAAGGATCATCTAGAGATAAGAAACAAGCTATGTTGACAATTCATAATGATGAAGGGTTCAACTGGAGTAAATATCTACCGAAAGTGTGAGTGAATATGTCTATCGCTTGCGTCAATCATGTATCGTAGCTAAAACAAATGAGACAAGATTGGTGCTGAACAGAAGAAAGCATAAAATGTATATGTTTGTGTATTCTGGTAGCTTCGTACGAAGGGACGCTTCGTACGATGGGAGACTTTCATGGCTTCGTACGAAGCCACCACCTCTATATATAGGAGTGTAGGTCTTGGTCATTTGTATCTTTTAGGCATTCTTGAGGCGAAGCTCTGCCCGTTTGTTTTCACGGTTTTGTACTGTCAAAGTATCAATAGAAAACAAGTTATAATTACATCTTTGTGTTCTCATCCACACACGTGATTGGATTTCGCACATATCGTTCGTATGCATTCAACGGTTGAAGATTCGATCCTAGGAGTGAATTTACAAGTGGTATCAGAGCGGGTGATTGTTTGCACGGATTACAGACATGACGATTAAAATTTCTACATCATATTCAGAGCCAAAATCATCATCTTCTACTCATATCTTCTTCAACATTTCTTTTGAAACTTAAAACTCAGATCTACGAAGTTTTAACGGTTAAAATTGGCTGATTTTTGAATATGTTGTGTGAAAAACGTTTTTGAACAATCCTACAAAGTTTCAAATCAAAATTTGAACAAAATCGTATTCAAATCAGTGAAAAACTATGAAAAACGTAACCTTGTTCTTCGCAGCTTAGCTTCGTACGAAGCCACACATCCAGCTTCGTACGAACTGATGTGTGCAAAATGCAACATATAAATTACATCAAATGAGGCATAAAACTAACCCTTTTTTAGTACTAATGTTGGAAAAAGCACGTTTCTTTTTTCCTTTTGAATTTACAGGATTAAACGAGCTTAAAAGAACAAAAGGAACAAATAAGCAGCCAAAACCAACATAAATACAAGAAGAAGGAATAAAGTGACATGGCCGACCCCTTGGCAGCATCTCCCAAGACAAAAACAAGAAGACAGAACCTGACCACGGGGTCGTGCCCAGCTGAGCATGAGGCGTGGTCAGGCCCTGCACAACAAGACAAACCTGCAGAAGCTTCTATGCCCACCACGGGGCCGTGCCCAGCTCTCCACGGGGCGTGGTCAACTCTTAGATTTGCAGAATCTTGATAGTACAGCAAAGATTTAACCACGGGGCCGTGCCCAGAAGACACGGGGTCGTGTAGGGCCCTCTGCTGACAAATGCAATTAATGAAGGAAGAGAAAAGGATGGCCACGGGTCGTGCCCACTGGACACAGGGCCGTGGCAAGGACTCTGTTTAGGTTATAAATAGAGGTGCTTGGTTCACTTCAAAGGCGTCCCTTGGCAAACCACTTCTCTCCCACTTTGCCACCACTCCACCACCACTACAACACCAACACCCACCACCATCATCCATCTTCAGAGTGTGTAGTAGTCTCGGGATCCAAGATTGATCGTAAGAGTTCTTGTCAATCAAAGGCCATGTTTGGCTAAATTCTTACATCACTTGGTGAAGACGAGTCTTTAATGTATTACTTTTGATTTTTAATCTTTTGGCACTTTTTAATTGGGTTTGTATTAATGACTTTAATAACTAGTTTCTTATGTTGAAAGTGAATTTTCTATACCATTTCTTCATGATGTCATTGATTTGCTCATTCGTGTCTTTACGGTCTATATAAAGCGCGTTAACTACCTGGAAGGGGGTTAGGAGGGTGGTTTGGTAAAGTTCTTATCTCGTTCAGTGTATAGATCCTGCGAGGACTTGGTTCAAGCTTACTAGGACCTCCTTCAATGCCCAACGGTATTGGATGGCGGGGGTGCGAATAGCTTGAACCCCTCATATGTAAACTACTATTAATACTTTAAACCGGCTTCTTGGGATTGTATATGTCACACCCCGACCACGTAAAACAACAAATCGTGGCGGAAACGTCGGGGAGTGTTGTAACAGAATTATTGTTTCACAACCATGGATACAAAAAGAGTTTCGTTTTATTTATTCATTAAGTATTTTACATTGTTTTAACACAAAACAAACGAGTTACATATCGACTATCACTGTTATTATGTCACTTGTCACACCCCGACCACGTAGAACATACAAAACGTGGCGGAAACATCGGGGCGTGTTGCAACAGAATTAATGTTTCATAACCATGGATATCAAAAGTGTTTCGTTTTATTAAACATTGAGTAATTACATCGTCTGGAAATCTAAATACACTATTTAAACATAGTCTATCATTGTTATTGAGTCACTAAGGCCTTGTCCAGTCCTATGTGAGCATGCATCTTATCAATCGATATCATTCAACAATACCTGAAACATATGTGAAAACGAGGTCAGCAAAGAAATGCTGGCGAGTACATAGGTTTTGTAGGAGTGTCGAAATCATGGCTAGTTTAGACGTTGCAATACTTTATTTAAAAACCTTGTTTTGAAAAGAGTATAATATTGCAACTTAATTAACCAACTCAAATCAAGCGGGTTATAATTTGTAAAACCTCATAGCCATGACTCTTAACCCAAAAACATTTGTTTTAGTAAATTATTTGAAAAACAATGATAAGTTCAGGTGATATGTATAAATAAGAGAATAATGCATGATTAAATGAATAACCATGTAAAATGAGTTTGTATAAGATAATTTGTTTGTAAATAAATGTCTTGTGAAAAGTATGTTATTTGTATAAAATGTTCTATGTCTCAAACTGAAATGATTCAAATAACGCTACAATATGTAATACCATACAAACACTTATATATAGGAAGTACCAGCGGCGTATCCACCATGCTTGTATCATATTCCATACGCATTGTTACTTAATCACTTAATCCAAACCAAACCACCAAAGTAATGTTCATGCCCAAATGTAAATCATGTAATATGTATAACCAAAATAATATCGTATATCGCTTTGAAGCCAATCGTTTACCCAATCGTTAAATCATCGTGTGAAACCCAATCGTTACCCAATCGTTAAAACATCGTGTGAAACCCAATCGTTACCCAATCGTTAAAACATCGTGTGAAAACCAATCGTAAATCGTTTAATTCGTTTTAGGTCGTGAAACTACTTATAAGGTCGTCTCGCTAATAACATTCAAACCTTCGTGACTTTCGTCGCTTCTCGTTTTCGTCGCTTCTCGTTTTCGTATTAACAAACCTCCATAGGGTAAGTTAATAATTACAGATTCAGTCGCTACCTACCATACCCACACATAACCACGGGTGTAGTAACTAACGGGATTTGTCAGATCCTATGGTACCATAACCTAATACTGGTCGGCTTGATCATTGCTAATGAATGTCATTTGTTATGTAACTACAACCAACAAGTTTGTTCACTTTATGAAATCGTTATTAGTTTTGTATAAATCGTCTTAATCGTTTTTGAAACCATCGTTATAACATCGAAAACATTTAGCACATATGAGTCACCCCAAAACAGTTGAAAACAGTAAAAGAGGGGAATAATGTACTCGCCTGAGAATGCTTGGAGGTCTTGAACAACTACCAAGTAAGCTAGAGGAGTCCCGGAAATCAAACGGTACCTAATATAGGTAACTACATAATTAACACGGACCTAAATCGGAAGACTGGGTAGCAGGAGGGTTTGTAAACCAAATGAGTGTAGGAACTCATATGATATGGTTTAACAAAGCCTACATACTAAATGAAACTTAACCTAAGTATTATCGACCCATCGCGACCCATTAAGGTAACTTATGCTACTTTAACGCGTCGTGCGCGTGAAACGCGTTCGGACCGTCTAACTAGTCCTATGACAGGTGTTATATGCCTAAACATGTTACATAATCAGTTATGTGACAAAAGTTTAGGTTACATATGCTTAATTACCAATTATACATTAAAAGGGTATTCTGGTAATTTATCTAAGGCATATAAACTACCTATCATACAACTACTTAAACGATGTGACCATAGGGTATAACCTCGGAAGGTTATGCCCTATACTAGGGTCACCTAATGTATTTGGTCGGATCCTAATGATCGACCAAACTGGGTCGGGTTCGAAGGTATAGGCGATTTATTAGATCGCCTACCCTACGACCCTAGACAACGTGGTAATCAGTGGGCATAGTCCCAAGGGACTATAACCAACGTGATTACACTCACGTTGCGAAGTTCAAACGAACTTCGCATTGACCATTACTGGTCAACGCTGAAAGTCAAACAAAGTTTGACTTTCGGACTCGAAAAGCAATAAAATAAGGAAAAGAACGAAAGAATACTTACGAAGGGTCCCCGAATGCTAACCCAGATCAAAATAGCTCAGGTATGAAACGAAGGTTCCAACTTAGAGCCCAAATGATCAGATTTGTGAGAAATGAAGTAAAGGGGGTGGGGTATTTATAGATTTCGGGTAACCGTTAAGATCGTTTCATGGAAAATGTGTCTTAATCGCAACCGTACATGTGTCGGAACCTTATGGTGACTAAATGGCCACTCACCATAGGGTATCAACATGTGGCAAGGTTTTGGGAGTGGTTTGCAGCTGGAAACAGGCTGTCGATACATCGAATCTGGTCCCGAAAATGCGAAAAATGAGTTTCTGCATGTTTCTGCCCCAGACTAGGCAGTCGCGTAGCGCGACGGTGAAGGCCTAGGCAGTCGCGCTACGCCACTGACCCCCCAGTTTCAGAAAAGTTTCAAAAGTGGCAGGAATGGTCCCTGCACGTGTTTAAGGCCTTTTTCGATGCGTTTGAACCCCGTTGACCTCATTTCAAGGCTCTAAAATGAAGTTAAAGTATAGGGAACTCAAAAAATACTCAAAAATATGCCGGATGATGGTTCGTTTGGTCGTACGAACGCGATGTTCGCTTAATTACGACGGAATGCGCATAAGCGCGAAAAACGATCCAAATGACGAAACGAATGGATTTTTCTTATGGCGAACACTAAAATATAATGTAGTCATGCTTACATAAATTTTTGGATGTCCAGATGTATTCAGAACGTAAGTTATGCGCGAAAATGCAAACTTGTGCACTTTTTGACACTTTTAGTCCCTGAATGACACAAAAGTTTATTTTAGCATACCGAACACCTCAAAGCCTATTTCTAATCTATGTGAAGGATATTTATGGTATGTTTAACTTATGGTCATGTTCCGGAATGTCTGTTACAGTTCAAATTGACATACTTTCACAGTTTGTCAATTTTAGTCCCTGTAAGCGATTAAACTTTGATTTCACCACACCAAACCTTCCAAAACTTATATCTAAGTTACGTAAAGGTTATTTAAGGTATGTTAAGCCTATTTCACTATTCCGGAGTGTTCGTTGGATTAAACTGGTTATATTTACGCATCAGTGCGTGTATAACCTTCCAGAAAGTGATTTAGAGCTTGAAATCGAACATGAGTTGATATGTGCAAAAGATACACATATTTTTACAAATCCCAAGTATGACATACAATATTTCATTGGTTTGGTATTTGTTTGATGGCTGCGAAGGCACAGGTGTTACATCACTAAGGCCTCGTCCAGATCCTATGTGACTCATGCATCCTAGCAATCAACATCAAGCAACAACACCTGAAACATATGTAAAAACAAAGTCAGCAAAGAAATGCTGGCGAGCACATAGGTTTTATAAGAGTGTCGGATTCATGGCTAGTTTACATGTTGCAATACCTTATTAAAAACCTTGTTTTGAAAAGAGTATAATATTGCAACGAAATTAACCAACTCAAATCAAGCGGGTTATAATTTATAAAACCTCGTAGCCATGATTCTTAACCCAAAAACATTTGTTTTAGTAAACCAAATTGTAAAACATTTCGTATTAACTCGTTTAATAAATCTCGTATGGTTTATATCCTTTCGAAAACATCGTTATGTGACATCGTTTCAAAATCGTTTACCCAAGTGAACTAAATAACGCCACGGTTTGTAATATGTTGAAAACACTTATATATAAGAAGTACCAGCGGCGTATCTACCATGCTTTCACCATATTACACCCGTCCCGTTATCTAAACACTTAACCAAAAACCAATTGTTTATCCAACTCGTTTAATCTTGTTCAAATCGTTTCCAAATCGTTATCTAGTTTAAATCGTTTAAATCATCCTCGTTTTAATTGTGAAAACTATTTTTGGTCGTCTCGCTAATAACATTCAAACCTTCGTGACTTGACTATCTCGCTTCTGGCATTAACAAACCACCAAAGGGTAAGTTAACAATCACAGATTCAGTCGTTACCCACCTAACCCACACATAACCATGGGTGCAGTCTGATAACGGGATTTGTCAGATCCTATGGTACCATAACCTAATACTGGTCGGTTCAGCCAAAATTAATGAATATCATTCGTTATGTAACTACAACCAACAAGTTCGTTCACATTATGGAAAACGTTATTAGTTTAGTATAAACCATCTTAATCGTTTTTGAAATCATCGTTATAATATCGAAAATCGTTTTGATACGTATGAATCACCCCAACACAATTGTAAAACAGGAAAATAGGGGAACTATGTACTCACATGAAGTGCAAAGTATCCTTAATCAATAGAACTTCAACAACTCAAGTAAACCAGAGTAATCAAGCAGTACCTAGTAATCGAATCACTAGTCAAACAATAGACGCCTAAATCGGAAGATCGGACAGAATGAGGTTTCGTAAACCAAATGAGTGTTGGAACTCATGTGATATGGTTTAACAAAGCCTACATCCTAAATCGGAACCTAACCTAAGTGCTTTCGACCCGTCACGACCCATTAAGGTAGCTTACGCTACTTTAACGCGTCGTGCGCGCAAATGCGCGTTCGAGACGTCTAACTAGTCCTATGACAAGTATTATATGCCTAAACATGTTTAAATATGTTGCATAATCAGTTATGTGACAAAAGTTTATGTTACATATGCTTAATTATCAATTTTGCATGAAAAGGGCATTTTGGTCATTTACCTAAGGCATATAAACTACCTATCATACAACTAATTAAACCTAAGTGACTAGGGCTGTAAACGAACCAAACGTTCGGCGAACAGTTCGTGAACCGTTCAGCGGGAAGTTCGTGTGTGTTCGTTCGTTACTTAAACAAACGAACACGAACAAGAAATTTCGTTCGTTTAGTTAAATGAACAAACATAAACATAGGTCGTGTTCGTTCGTTTATGTTCGTGAACGTTCGGTAACATGTTCGTTTGTGTTCGATAGTTCATTAATGTTGTTAGTTTTTATATTTATTTAAATACTTCAAAATTCCGACAAATTAAATATCTAATAAGTGTCAGTGTATTATATATTCTGTTCATGAACGATTGTTTATGTTCGTTTGTTTCCATTTGTGTACATGGACATTAGTTTGTGCTCATTTGTGTTCGTCAACATTCGTTGCCTATAATTAACAAACAAACACAAACGAACACGAACAAGTTCATTTCCTTAACAAATGAACACGAACAAAAAATCTCGTTCGATAAGTGTTCGTGAACGGTTCGCGAACATATATATTTCTTAACAAACGAACATGAACAAGGTCTTGTTCGTGTTCGTTCGGTTCGTTTACAGCCCTATAAGTGACCATAAGGTATAACCTCGGAAGGTTATTCCCTATACAACTATGGTCACTAAACATGCTTGGTCAGATCCTAATGATCGACCAAACAGGTCGAGTTCGAAAGTCTAAGCGTGTGTTTAGTCCGCTTGACTTACGACTCTACACAAGCACTAAACTAAAAGTGACGAGCTAAACATGCTAAAACATGTTTAGTTAGGTTAGAAAACAGGTTTTGATATCAAAACAAACGGTTTTGATACCCAAGAGTAGTTTGGTTACAAAATACGCATAAATACGCATTTTGGCCGAAACTACGACTCGTCACTACGCCTAGTCAACGTGGTAATCAGTAGGTATAGTCACAAGGGACTATAACCATCGTGATTACGCTCACGTTGCAAAGTTCAACGGAACTTTGTGTTCACCATTGACTGGTCAAAGCTGAAAGTCTGTTTGACTTTCATGCTTGAAATACAAGAACGAGCAAGAAGAGGACTTACGAAGGGTCCAAGAAGGTGTTTTGATTCAAAGTTACTCAGGTATGAGGTGTTAAAACCTCAACTTAGAGCAGAAGTTGAATCAAGGTGTGAAAAACCCAAATGGGGAAGCTTGCTATTTATAGGAAGTTGAGATCAATATGATCATTCCATGTGTTTTGAGGGTGTAATCTTGGCCATACATGTGGGTACATGGTATTAGAATACAATGGGGGTCGAAAACCAGCTCAAGCTTTTGCAAAAGTTACAAAAAAGACCCTCAAGTTCAATCCCATTGCTGAAAAATGCTGAAAATCAGTTTTTCTGTCCAGATCAGGTGCTCGCATCGCACCACGGGGAAGACAGTTGGTGCTCCCGCAGCGCCACCAGGTGCCAGATCAGAAAAAGTTTGAAAAATGGTAGAAATGGTCCCTGCAGCCCTTTTAAGCCATTTTCGATGCGTTTAAACCCCGTTAACCCCATTTCAAGGCTCTAAAATGAAGTTAAAGTATAGGGAACATGAAACATGCTCAAAAACATCTCGGATGTCGCTTCTTTTGGTCGTACGGTTGCGTTATTCGGTTAATTACGACGGAAGTCGTAACGGACGCAAAAACGATCCAAATTAAGCGACGAATAGAATTTTATCAAGCCAATAACTAAAATAAAATATTTTAATGATTAAATAAATTTTTGGATGTCCATATATATTCAGAACGTAAGATATGCGCGAAAATGCAAACTTATGCACTTTTTGACGCTTTTAGTCCCTATTGATCAATAAAGTTTATTTTAGCATACTGAACCCCTCAAAGCCTATTTCTAAGCTATGTAAAGGATATTTAGGGTATGTTTAACTTATGATCAAGTTTCGGAATGTTCGTTACAGTACGAATCGGCATACTTTCGCAGTTTGGCGAAGTTAGTCCCTGTAAGCGAATAAACTTGATTTCAACACACCAAACCATACAAAACTTATTTCTAAGTTATGTGGAGGTTATTTATGGTATGTTAAGCCTATGTCACTATTCCAGAGTGTTCGTTGCATTAAAATGACTGCGTTTACGCACCAGTTTGCGTATAACCTTCCAGAAAGCGATTTAAAGCTTGAAATCGGAATCGAATCAAATTGTAAAATCATCAAACACAATTACACACATAATAACACCAAAACACATATAATAACACCAAATCATATTGTTTTATTGATAATTGACATTGTTTTACATTGTACATCGATTACAGAGCACAGTTGTCACAGTCTCCCCTACTTCAGGAAATTTCGTCCCGAAATTTTAACTAGAGGAAGCTTGTGAAAACAAATGCGGATACTTCGTCTTCATCTGGTCCTCACATTCCCAAGTAAACTCTGGGCTACGTTTGGAATCCCAGCGAACCTTGACCAATCGAATCCGTTTGTTCTTCAACTGTTTGAATGTACGGTCCACTATCTCCACAGGTTTCTCTACAAAGTGCATCGTTTCATCGATTTGAATCTCATCGAGAGTAATGTGAAGATCAGCATCAGCTAAACACTTTCGCAAATTGGACACGTGAAAATTCGGATGAATATTTCCAAGCTCTGGAGGTAGCTCTAGTCGATAGGCAACCTTTCCAATTCTTTCAACAATTTTAAATGGTCCAACATATCGGGGTGCAAGTTTTCCTTTCTTTCCAAATCTCACCTCTCCCTTCCAAGGTGACACCTTGAGTAGGACACGGTCTCCGACTTGAAATTCTAAGGGCTTGCGTCTCATATCCGCATAACTCTTTTGACGGCTTTGGGCTGTCACAAAATTATCGCGGATTTTCTTGATTTTGTCTGTTGTTTCCAGAATGAGTTCAGGTCCAGTAAGCTGAGCTTCACCGATCTCATTCCAACAGACAGGTGAACGACATTTTCGACCGTAGAGAGCTTCGGGCTGACACACATAAAAACACCAAAACACATATAATAACAACAAAGCACATTGTTTTATTAATAATCATCATTGTTTTACATTGTACATCGATTAAAGAACACAGTTGTCACATTCTCCCCTACTTCAGGAAATTTCGTCCCGAAATTTTATTTAGAGGGAACTTGTGAAAACAAATACGGATATTTCACCTTCATCTGGTCCTCACGTTCCCAAGTAAACTCTGGGCCACGTTTGGAATCCCAGCGAACTTTTACCAATCGAATTCGTTTGTTCTTCAAGTGTTTGAAAGCACGGTCCGCTATCTCCATGGGTTTCTCGACAAAGTGCATCATTTCGTCGATTCGGATCTCGTCGAGAGGAATGTGAAGATCAGCGTCAGCTAAACACTTTCGCAAATTGGACACGTGAAAAGTCGGATGAATATTCCCAAGCTCTGGAGGTAGCTCTAGTCGATAGGCAACCTTCCCAATTCTTTCCACAATCTTAAATGGTCCCACATATCGAGGTGCAAGTTTTCCTTTCTTTCCAAATCTCACGACTCCCTTCCAAGGTGAAACCTTGAGTAGGACACGGTCTCCGACTTGAAATTCTAAGGGCTTGCGTCGCATATCCGCATAACTCTTTTGACGGCTCCGAGCTGTCACAAGATTATCGCGGATTTTCTTGATTTTGTCTGTTGTTTCCAGAATGAGCTCAGGTCCAGTAAGCAGAGCTTCACCGATCTCATTCCAATAGACAGGTGAACGGCATTTTCGACCGTAGAGAGCTTCAAATGGTGGCATATTATTATTAGCATGATAACTATTGTTGTAAGAGAACTCGATCAATGGAAGATGAGAATCCCAATTACCACCAAAGTCTATCACGCATGCTCTAAGCATATCCTCCAAAGTTTGAATCGTCCTCTCAGATTGACCATCTGTTTGGGGATGATAAGCAGTGCTTAGATTTAGTTGGGTTCCCAAAGCAGATTGCATGGTCTTCCAGAAATGAGATGAAAATCGAGCATCACGATTGGAAATGATATCCAAAGGAACACCATGTCGTGATACAATCTCATCAACATAAATCTTTGCAAGTTTATCAGCAGATAGATCCTCGCGAATTGGAATAAAATGAGCTGATTTCGTTAATCGATCGATAACAACCCAAATAGCATCATGACCTTTAGATGTACACGGTAACTTTGTGATGAGATCCATAGCAATGTTCTCCCACTTCCAAACCGGTATCTCTGGTTGTACAAGCAAACCAGATGGTCATTGATGTTCAGCTTTGACTTTGAGACAAGTTACGCATTTCGACACATACAAGGCAACATCCTTCTTCATACTTGTACATTTTATCAGCACCAGGATGGATAGAATATCGAGACTTGTGAGATTCGTCCATTACCAAGGTGCGAAGATCGTCTTGTTTCGGAATCCACAAACGATCCTTGAAGTAGAGTAAACCATCGTCTTTCCTTTCGAGTTTAAGCTCAAGTTGAAGCGGTAGCTCATTTTTCAATAAGCCTTTGATCACACAAAATCATTGAGCTTGAAGGACACGAGATTGAATATCAGTTAAAGTCTGAATAGAATGAAGCTTGACTCATTCCTTTCGACTAAGCACATCGGCCATGACATTCTCCTTACCAGGATGGTAGCGAATTTCGCAATCATAATCGTTTAGGAGTTCAACCAAACGTCGTTGCCTCATGTTCAGTTCTTTCTGATTAAGAATGTGCTGGAGACTTTTGTGGTCTATGAAAACCACACACTTCGTGCCATAGAGGTAGTGTCTCCAGATTTTGAGAGCAAAAACCACAGCTCCCAACTCAAGATCATGAGTTGTGTAGTTCTTCTCATGAACTTTCAGCTGTCTTCACGCATAAGCTATCACTTTACCTCGTTGCATAAGAACGCAACCAAGGCCTAAGTTGGACGCATCACAATAGACAACAAAATCATCGTTTCCCTCAGGCAGAGATAAAACAGGAGCATCACAGAGCTTCCGTTTCAGCGTTTGGAACGCTTCTTCTTGCTTAGGTCCCCACTCAAAAGGCTTATTCTTCTGAGTCAAAATAGTGAGTGGAACCGCAATCTTTGAGAAATTAGAAATGAATCGACGATAATAACCAGCGAGACCAAGAAAAGATCGAATCTCTGTAGGTGTCGTCGGTGTATTCCAATCCTTAATAGCAGCTATCTTGGATGGATCTACATGAATACCCTGTTCGTTGACTATATGACCCAAAAACTGAACTTCTTTAAGCCAGAATTCACACTTGGAGAATTTAGCAAAAAGTTGTTCCTTCTTTAGGAGTTCTAATGTCAAACGAAGATGTTGCTCGTGATCGGCTCGAGACTTCGAATAAATGAGAATATCGTCGATGAACACAATGATGAACTTGTCTAAATAATGTTTACAGGCCCTATTCATTAAGTCTATAAAGATAGCTGGGGCATTTGTCAAACCAAAAGGCATGACAGTGAACTCGTAATGCCCATATCTTGTGCGGAAAGCAGTTTTGGGAATATCTTCTTCGAGAACACGAAGTTGATGATACCCAGAACGCAGATCGATCTTGGAAAAACATGAAGAACCTTGCAGCTGGTCGAAGAGATCATCAATTCGAGGTAGGGGATATCGATTCTTGATGGTAAGCTTATTAAGCTCACGATAATCGATACACATTCGAAAAGATCCATCTTTCTTTTTCACAAAGAGGACAGGAGCTGTAACAACCCTCGGTAAAATCAACACTCTCATGTTATTTCCGACACCCTAGTATATTTTAAAATGTCCCAATATGTCTTTAAATACACCCCGTATGTGAAAACCAAGCCCTAAATATGTTATAGTATTTAAAATAAATATAAAAATCTGAAACATAAGTTGAGGCGGGCCGCGTAGACCCACCCCAACCATTTACGCGGGGCGGTATCAAGGTGGATACCTGATTTCGTCTGATTTCTTAAGTTCAGGCGGGCCGCGTAATAGCCCTATTAAGTTAACGCGGGCCGCGAGAGCCCCAAAATGTGGCGCAGCCCTGGGCCGCCACGTGGCCCAACACCCGGATAAGCTAGTTGTCGAATCAGCAAAGCTACGCGTTGACCATATGTTGACGCGGGCCGCGTAAGCGACCCTTACCTTTCACGCGGGCCGCGTAGAGACCAGAATCAGGCACTATATAAGAAGGCCACGGGTTTTCGTTTTCCGTTGCTCATTCCTTTCATTCTAAATCACAATTTCTGTAGTAGGCTTATAATACACGGGTGTTATATCCCCCTAATTAGCGAGGTTCTGCTCCGTTGTAAGTATTATAACCCCGGTTTCATAGTAGATACGCTGCCCGATTGATTTAGGGTTCCGTAATAACTGTCGTGGTTATGCCCGACGTAGTTGTTGGAATGCCGTCTCGGGGAGGGTATCATTAATATTTTAAAGGGTTATGATACTAACCAATGTACATTTGTATAAATTATAGATTATATCCAGGAAACCCTTACGCGAAGTCTAAGATAGCAAAGTGAGTTTATCCTCTTTTTGTTAATATTTTTGGTAATGTTTTACCAAACCTTAAATGTTTTACAATAAAATTTAGCAGTGATTGAGTCTTTGTAGTTCTTCAATTACTGCCGGTATGTTGGGGTTTTGTATACAAAATTTACTACACTGTGAGTAGTAAGTCGGGATGACAGTACGTTACCATTGGACAATGAGTTATCCAATGGGTAATATGACCCACAAGTCAGGTTTGACAGTACTAATGGAGTAATTATGTAGAAATAAACAATGTGATCGCTCTCAATACTGTTCACTGTGACTTTTTATTTAAACTTGATTAAACTGGGATTCACTCACTAGTATTTCCCACTGACAAATGTTTTTAAAACGCGTTTCAGGTAACACAATGTGACAGCCAATTAGTAAAAAGCCAGCTGGAGAGCACTGAAGGCTTAGGAAAAATGTGGCTATAAAAGTTACCTAAAAGACGATGTTTTAAATTCAATAAAATAGGGTTTATCCCTATACATGTATTGTAATAAGAAACTTGGGTTTTACCCATGTGTTTATTAATATAAAATAAGGTGGTTTTACTCTGATAAACTTTTCCTAACTACGGTCCTGATGTAAATTCCGCTGCCAAATTAAAAACAAAGTGATACCACCGTCACTGAGTTCGTGTCCACCCGTTCCCGGGGATCAGGGATCGGGGGTTGCGACAGGAGGTGGTATCAGAGCCTAGCCACTGGTCTGAGCCAAAGAAGTGTTCTGCTGACACTTAAAATTTAAATTTTGTGTTACGAAATAAATTACGGAAATATGTGCATAACTGTATTTATTTATTATGTGTTTTTTGACTATTTGTTAGTTTACAGTATGAGTGATCAAGGACCCTCAGATATGAGTCGTCAGTTGTCTGATTCACCTAGGAGTGAAGGTACCTCATCACAGCCTGCCCTTTCTAGGTATTCTGTTGATCAGGAAGACGGAATGTTTGCTTTTAAAGCTCAGTCAGAAGAGCCATTCCCTCCTAAGAAACGAGGATGGTTCAGTAAGGAAGCCTTTGCTCGTAGGAAAAGAATGCGAAAGTTGCAACAGCAAAGAGCCTTAGCAGCTATTAAGCGAGAGACAGATGCCCATACACAGGATATGCTTAATAGAAGCCTAGCTAATTTCCATATCCTAGCTACAACTGCTGCTGACCCAAGTCTGGAGCAAATAATAGCACCCTAACCACAATTGCAAATCCCTGACCAACCCATGGAGATAGAAAACCCTGAAAACCAAGTGGAGATGCATGACTTCAACCCAGAAGAAATCCCTAGGGTACCAGCACCTAACCCCCTAGATCCAAATTACGACCCCTGGTGGGACGATAATAGGGACTTTGTGCAACGTTACCCAATCCATGAAGACGCACCTATACAGAACATAGAAGCCTACCCAGGTATGGACCCTTTAGATCCCTATTACCAAAATGATTATATTAGGGAGATCTTAGAAGATCCTTACCGATTTCAGGCACTTTCACCCCCATATCAGGAACCAGCACCCCAGATTCCAAACCCAGTCCTAGAACCTGCACCCCCAATGAGTGCAGAAAACGTACAAGAACTTAGGACTTTTGGGGAGGAAATTTTAGAAAGCAGTGAGAGAATGAGACAGGTGGGAGAGCGTCTCGTATGGAAATACGATGAACGCAATATGGATTTTTGGATAAATCCATATCCGTGATGTGATGTAAGAGATGGTAATAGTAAGAATAATATAATATAATAAAATAAAAATAAAAATAAAATATGTGTGTACGGATGCATATTACTATTAGTGTGATTCTATTTCTGTTGATATTGTTATTTTATTTCAGTACTAGAATGTAATAGATGCATAATAGTATATGAAAATAGAGTAAAAGTCGCAATGATCGACGTTTTTGGCTAGATTGCATATTATGTGATTAACTATATTAAATATTATCTTGTGATATTAATATGGGATAAATGTTTAAAATTCAGATGGCCGACGAAGGAAATCAAGGAAATCTGAATAATGATAACCAGAGTAACATTAACGTAGTTAAGGAGAATCCAAGTATCAATAACAATGGAAACCAAATGGATAATAGTGCTGTTCAACACATAGTTGCACAAGGAATCATAGATGCCATGCCATTTATTATTCAAACTATTCAAGAAGCGAATAATAAAAGTAAGCATAGCAGTAAGCGACCCATCGAACCTGAAAACAGCATGAACAATGGACCTGTACTTCAAATGCCTATTCCAAAAAGAAGGAGAACCGTGTCTTACGGTTGTTCTTATAAAGAATTCTGGTCTTGTAAACCAATGGAATTCTCGGGCAATGAAGGAGCCATTACAACCTTACGCTGGATAGAGAAAATTGAGGCAGTCTTAAGAATAAGCAAGTGTGCTGAAGAAGATAATATACTGTTTGCTTCTAATTTGTTTAAGAATTCAGCACTAGAATGGTGGAACACTATCCTCCAATCAAAAGGAAGTGATAGAACTTACACTATAGAATGGGAAGAATTTAAGAACAAGGTAGAAAGGAAATTCTGCCCACCAAATGAAAAAGAACAAATAGCAAACAAATTCCTAAACCTTAGGATGACTGGTGTGGATAGTAAGGGATACACTAAAATATTCTTCGAATATGCTAGAATAGTGCCAACTCTTGCTTCACCAGAGCCAGTGTTAATCTCCCGTTATATCTGGGGATTAATTGGAGAGATAAGACATGTAGTCAAGGCAGCTAGACCTCAAACCATAGAAGAAGCTGTAGAACTAGCAAATACCTTGACATATGAATTAGTTTGTACCCGAGAAGAGGATCAAAGGAGGAACCTAACCCAGAAACTTACACAAGAATTTCGTTCTAACCGTGGGAGAAATATAGGTTCTACCTCTGCACCTTACTGTAAGAATTGCAAAAGAAAGCATTCGGGAAAATGCCCCACCCTTTGCAATTATTGCAAGATGCCATGACACAAGGAAGAAAATTGCAGGAAGAAATCCAGTAATGGATTGTGCTACAACTGTGGAGAAAAAGGTCATATCAGAACAAACTGTCCGAAATTAGCTCCAGCTGTGGACAACAAGAATACCAAAAATGCTAGAGCATTTGTTTTGACTGCAGATGAAGCTAAGATGATTCCAGATGTCATAGCTGGTACGTTTTTAGTTAATGATATTTTTGCTAAAGTATTATTTGACTCTGGTGCGAACCAAAGTTTTATTAATACATCATTTTGCAAATTTCTAAATCAATCATTAACTAAACTACCACAAGAATGTTTAGTAGAGACAGCCAATGGAGAAACCGTTAGGATTTCTGAAATCTTGCAGGGAACAAGAATAGAAATTTTAAATCAGAAATTTATTGCAAATCTTTATCCTATGAATCTGGCAGGATTTGATGTTGTTTTAGGAATGGATTGGTTAATAGCCAACAAAGCCAGTATTTTATGTGATCAAAAGTCAATTCAAGTAAATGCACCAATAGGTAAAACGATCACAATTAAAGGAGATAAACCAAATAGATCCACAAACTTCATCTCTGTGATGAAAACTGCAAGTTATATAAGAAAAGGTTCTATAGTGTATTTGATTTCTATAATCACTAACACTAAAGGAAAGGATTTAAAAGATATTTCAGTAGTATCTCAGTTTTCAGATGTATTTCCAGAAGAATTACCAGGACTGCCACCAATTAGAGAAGTCGAATTCAGAATCCATTTAATACCAGGAACATCACCGATTGCCAAAGCACCCTATCGTTTGGCACCTGCAGAAATGCAAGAATTAAAGAAACAATTAGACGAATTGTTAGAGAAAGGATTCATACACCCGAGTTCGTCGCCATGGGGAGCGCCGATACTATTTGTTAAAAAGAAGGACGGATCAATGCGTATGTGCATTGACTACCGTGAATTAAATAAGGTCACGATTAAGAACCGGTACCCATTACCGAGAATCGATGATCTGTTTGATCAACTGCAAGGAGCTTGATTTTTCTCTAAAATAGATTTAAGGTCGGGATATCATCAATTAAAGGTACAGGAAGAGGACATTCCTAAAACCGCATTCAGAGCAAGGTATGGTCATTATGAATTTACTGTCATGTCATTTGGTTTAACCAATGCCCTAGCTGCATTCATGGACATGATGAACCGAATATGTAAGCCATATTTGGACAAATTCATAATTGTTTTCATAGATGATATTCTCATTTACTCTAAGAATAAGGAAGATCATGCAAAGCATTTGCACGTACTTTTAAGTTTATTAAGAAAGGAAAAGCTTTATGCTAAATTTTCCAAATGCGAGTTTTGGTTAGAACAAATACAATTCCTTGGACATTTAGTAAACCATGAAGGAATTCATGTAGATCCAACAAAGATTGAGGCGATTACTAAATGGAAAACCCCTGAATCACCAACTGAGGTTAGAAGTTTCTTAGGATTGGCCGGTTATTATAGAAGATTTATTCGAGATTTTTCTAGAATAGCCATTCCCTTAACCAAGCTAACCTGTAAATCTGTTAAGTTTGAATGGGGATTAAAACAAGAAGAAGCATTTAGAATTCTTAAGCAAAGATTAACCCATACACCCATATTAGCGTTACCAGAAGGAACTGAAGACTTTGTAGTATATTGTGACGCTTCTAAATTAGGTTATGGATGTGTATTGATGCAACGACAAAAGGTTATAGCTTATGCATCTAGACAACTTAAGAATCATGAAGAGAATTATTCAACCCATGATCTAGAATTAGGAGCTATAATTTTTGCTCTTAAGATTTGGAGACATTACCTTTATGGTAGTAAGTTTACCATATTCACTGATCATAAGAGTTTAAGGTATATATTCCAGCAAAAGGAGTTGAATATGAGACAAAGACGCTGGATGGAAATGCTTAGTGATTATGATTGTGATATCCAGTATCATGAAGGAAAAGCAAATGTAGTAGCAGATGCTTTAAGTCGAAAGTATCATGAAAAGCCAAAAAGGGTACGTTCTCTTAAGTTAAATCTACAAATAGATTTAAATGATCAGATAAGAGAAGCACAAGAATCAGTAATCAAGGATGATACTGAAAAATTAAAAGGCATGCTAAAAGAATTAGAACAAGGAACAGATAGAATTTGGAGATTTCATGAAAGGAGAATGTGGATACCTAAATTAGGGAACCTACGTTATCGTATTTTAGAGGAAGCCCATAAGTCTAAATATACGATGCATCCAGGAAATGATAAAATGTACCAGGATTTAAGGAAAAATTTCTGGTGGATAGGAATGAAAAAGGACATAGCAGCCTATGTTTCTAAATGTTTAACTTGTTCACAAGTTAAAGCTGAACACCAGAAACCCTCAGGATTGTTACAGCAATTAGAAATGCCAATATGGAAGTGGGAATTGATAACAATGGATTTTGTTACTAAATTACCCAAAACAAAGAAAGGAAATGATACAATCTGGGGGATTGTAGATAGGCTAACCAAGTCAGCTCATTTCTTATCAATGAAAGAAACTTTCAGTATGGAACAATTAGCTAAATTATATGTAAATGAAATTGTTTCTTTACATGGAATTCCTTTATCAATTGTTTCTGATAGGGATAGTCGATTTACCTCTCATTTTTGGTCAAGTTTCCAAAAGGAAATGGGAACCAAGTTAAAATTAAGCACAGCTTATCATCCTCAAACCGATGGACAAAGCGAAAGAACAATTCAAACGATGGAAGACATGCTTAGAGCTTGTGTAATTGATTTCGGAGGTAATTGGGACGATCACTTAGCTTTAATAGAATTTTCTTACAATAATAGTTATCACACAAGTATCAATGCTGCACCATTCGAAGCACTTTATGGACGAAAGTGCCGAACCCCAGTCTGTTGGGCAGAAATTGGGGAGAAGCAACTATCTGGACCTGAGATAGTACAAGAAACAACTGATAAGATTATTCAAGTCAAGGAACGACTGAAAGCAGCACGTGATCGACAGAAGAGCTGTGCTGATAACCGACGCAAGCCATTGGAGTTTAAACTAGGAGATAAAGTATTATTGAAGGTCTCTCCTTGGAAAGGGGTAGTAAGATTCATCAAACGGGGAAAACTAAGTCCCAGGTATATTGGACCTTTTGAGATTATTAGAATAATAGGACCCGTAGTCTATCAGCTACAACTGCCAGAGGAAATGGCAGGAATACATGATGTATTTCATGTATCAAATCTCAAAAAGTGTTTAGCTGATGAATCATTGATAGTACCTCTTAAGGATATAGAGGTAAATGAACAACTTAAGTTTGTAGAAAGGCCTCTACAAATTGAAGACAGGAAAGTCAAGAATCTCAAGCATAAGAGATTAGTTCTAGTCAAAGTGAAATTGGACTCCAAAAGAGGACCTGAATTCACATGGGAACTCGAATCTGAAATGCAAAGGAAATATCTGCACTTGTTCCAGTAGATCTCGCGGACGAGCTCTAAAACAAGGTGGGGAGAATGTAACAACCCTCGGTAAAATCAACACTCTCATGTTATTTCCGACACCCTAGTATATTTTAAAATGTCCCAATATGTCTTTAAATACACCCCCGTATGTGAAAACCAAGCCCTAAATATGTTATAGTATTTAAAATAAATATAAAAATCTGAAACATAAGTTGAGGCGGGCCGCGTAGACCCACCCCAACCATTTACGTGGGCGGTATCAAGGTGGATACCTGATTTCGTCTGATTTATTAAGTTCAGGCGGGCCGCGTAATAGCCCTATTAAGTTAACGCGGGCCGCGAGAGCCCCAAAATGTGGCGCAGCCCTGGGCCGCCACGTGGCCTAACACCCGGATAAGCTAGCTGTCAAATCAGCTAAGCTACGCGTTGACCATATGTTGACGCGGGCCACGTAAGGGACCCTTACCTTTCACGCGGGTCGCGTAGAGACCAGAATCAGGCACTATATAAGAAGGCCATGGGTTTTCGTTTTCCGTCGCTCATTCCTTTCATTCTAAATCACAATTTCTGTAGTACGCTTATAATACACGGGTATTATATCCCCCTAATTAGCGAGGTTCTGCTCCGTTGTAAGTATTATAACCCCGGTTTCATAGTAGATACGCTGCCCGATTGATTTAGGGTTCCGTAATAACTGTCGTGGTTCTACCTGACGTAGTTGTTGGAATGCCGTCTCGGGGAGGGTGTCATTAATATTTTCAAAGGGTTATGATACTAACCAATGTACATTTGTATAAATTATAGATTATATCCAGGAAACCCTTACGCGAAGTCTAAGATAGCAAAGTGAGTTTATCCTCTTTTTGTTAATATTTTTGGTAATGTTTTACCAAACCTTAAATGTTTTACAATGAAATTTAGCAGTGATTGAGTCTTTGTAGTTCTTTAATTACTGCCGGTATGTTGGGGTTTTGTATACAAAATTTACTATACTGTGAGTAGTAAGTCGGGATGACAATACGTTACCATTGGACAATGAGTTAGACAATGGGTAATATGACCCACAAGTCAGGTTTGACAGTACTAATGGAGTAATTGTGTAGAAACAAACAATGTGATCGCTCTCAATACTGTTCACTGTGACTTTTTATTTAAACTTGATTAAACTGGGATTCAGTCACCAGTTTTTCCCACTGACAAATGTTTTTAAAACGCGTTTCAGGTAACACAATGTGACAGCCAATTAGTAAAAAGCCGGCTGGAGAGAACTGAAGGCTTGGGAAAAATGTGGCTATAAAAGTTACCTAAAAGACGATGTTTTAAATTCAATAAAATAAGGTTTATCCCTATACATGTATTGTAATAAGAAACTTGGGTTTTACCCATGTGTTTATTAATATAAAATAAGGTGGTTTTACTCTGATAAACATTTCCTAACTACGGTCCTGATGTAAATTCCGCTGCCAAATTAAAAACAAACTGATACCACCGTCACTGAGTTCGTGTCCGCCCGTTCCCGGGGATCAGGGATCGGGGGTTGCGACAGGAGCTCCCCAAGGCAAAAAGCTCGGACGGATGAATCCTTTATCAGACAATTCTTGAAGTTGTTTTGATAACTCTTGCATCTCCGACGGTGCAAGACGATAAGGTGCTTTCGCAATTGGGTTGGCATTGGGTACAAGGTCAATATGAAACTTGACTTGACGAACTGGAGGCAAACTAGGCAGTTCATTAGGAAACACCTCTGGATAATCCCGAACAATCGGGATATCTTGAATACGCTTACTCTTGCCTTTCTCCTCGGTGACATGTGCCAGAAAAGCAACATATCATTTTCTCAAATAACTTTGGGCTTTTGTACACGACATAAGCTTCAATCCACCTGAAGGTTTCTCACCACGAACCTCTAGGACTTCACCAGAAGACAAAGGAATACGAACAATCTTATCAAAACAAACCACCTCAGCATGATGTTCGGTTAACCAATCCATTCCAACGATAATATCGAAACTCCCGAGTTGCATTGGCACGAGGTCAATAGGAAAAAGATGGTTATCAAGGTTCAATTGACAATCACGAATAACAGAATCGAGAACAAGAGGTCTACCAGTAGCAACTTCGACAGATAAGGGTTTCCTCGGTTTAATTCTAGGTATCGCAAGCAAAGGCTCAAATGATAAGGAAACAAAACTTCTATCGGCACCAGAATAAAAAAGAATAGATGCAGGTCGATTGTTAACAAGAAACGTACCATTGACTATGAGGTTGTCAACTCGAGCCTCGTTAGCGTTCAGATTGAATGCTTGTCCATGAGCGGGATTCATATTCGCGTTTGCATTGGCATTTGCATTCGCGTTCACCAACCTTGGGCAGTTGTTACGGAAATTACCCATTTCACCGCAATTATAACACGAACCAGGTGGGAATCTTGCAGCATTCCCCTGAACCTGTGCTGGATTCTGAGCGGCTTGATTCTGGCCCAAGCAACAGATGTTGGCCAGATGCCCAAGTTTACCACACGTAGTGCATTGCTTGCAAGCTTGATGTGCAACATGATGACCGTTGCAGCGAGCACAGTGAGGTGCGGTACCAGCATATACTTTCTTCGCAGGAGGTTGAGCTGGTGGGTTCTGAGGGTTCTGAGCTGTTACTACAAAATTCTGAGCACCCTTTCACTTTCTCGACTTTTTCGACGACTCACCTTTCTTACCCTTACCCTTTTCCTTTACAGATTCGTCGACTTCTTCTTATCACCCTTGCGGGTAAGTTTACCCTTCCTGACTTGAGACTCAGTCAGGGTAGCAGACAACTCAATTGCGTGACGAACAGTAGTAGGATTAATGACAGTCACAATATCCTGTATGGAATCGGGTAAACCATCGATATATCTCTCGATTGCTTTCTCCAGTGGGGTAACCATAGTAGGACACAAAAGACTAAGCTCCTCAAAACGATCCGTATACGCACGGTGTTCTCCCCCATCTTGCTTTAGATCGTCAAACTCTCATTCCAATGCTCGAACCTCATGACGGGGACAAAACTCTTTCATCATGAGAGCTCGAAGCTCTTCCCGTGTTTGTGCTAATGCCACTTCGGCACCCCTATCGCGCATTACTCTGTTCCACCACGTAAGAGCACGCTTCTCAAACACACTTGATGCAAATTCAACCTTATGCCCATTCGGACATTGCACATGTCTGAATGTGCTCTCGATACTTTTGAACCATTGAAGGAGCGCAGTTGCTCCTTGCGACCCAGAAAACTTCAATGGCTTAGCAGAATTGAAATTCTTGAAATTACACTGTGCATTGTTATTATTATTGTTGTTGTATAACTCGTGGATTTGGGTCACAACGCCTGGAAGCACAGCAACCATTTGCTGAGAGACAAGGGCTATGACTTCTTCAGCAGTAAAAGATTGTGCATCACGTCGAGGAGGCATTGTCTAAAAGGAAACAGGGGAATCGAGTGAGATCGACAATTGGAAAAAACAAAAGAGGTATTGAAAACATCGACAAAACACAAGGAAGGTGATCATTTGTTCGTTACCTCGAACAAACAAAGTAAATGGGTCAAAATAATGTATCACGAAGACATGCTCGCCTATAAGTGAACACTCACCCCAAGAGTTCCCAGGTAAGAGTGACTGGTCCGATTATGTGGATTTGTACGAACACTCTAGCCTTAGACAGAAAACTCAGGGTACAGGCATTCACTCTTCCAGTTTGCACGTGTTCACATTATTTAGACCCAAACTTTGACGAGATTTTGAAAACTCAGAAGGCACTAAGCCAAAAATGAGTCAAACTGGAAGGGTTCAAAACCTAGTAATCAATCATCCTTGAACGGATGATTAATTTTCGAAGCAGATTCGAAATTTGTGTTCTCGTTGTGGTTATCACCTAAGGGTAGGTGTCAAAACCCCCGGTCCCTAATTCCCGGGAACGGGCGGCCGCGAGCCAGTTTTGGTGGTATCGGTGTTTATTAATTTGGCAGCGGAAAAATTTCATCAGGACCGTAGTTAGGAAATATTTTATCAGAGTAAACCACCATATTTTATAAATACAAATACATGAGGAAAACTCAAGTTTCTTATTACAAACTGTTTATAGAGATAAACTTTATTTTATTTGAAATAAAACATTTTCTTTATTTAGGTAACTTTTATAGCCACTTTTCTAAGCCTTCAGTGCTCTCCAGCTGGCTTTTATGTGCTTCACATTAAGTTACCTGAAACACGTGTTTAAAACATTTTATCAGCAAGAAATACTAGTGAGTGAATCCCAGTTTAATCAAGAAACATTTTATCAATTAAAACATTATTAAGAGCGATCACATTGTTTATTTCTACACAGTTACTCCTTTTAGTACTGTCAAACCTGACTTGTGGGTCATATTACACATTGGCTAACTCATTGTCCAATGGTAACGTATTGTCATCCCGACTTACTACTCACAGTGTAGTAAATTTTGTATACAAAACCCCAACATACTGGCAGTAATTGAAGAACTACAAAGACTCAATCACCGCTTAATCACATTGTAAAACATTTAAGGTTTTGTAAAACAGTTCACAAAAAGGTTACAAAAAGCGGATAAACTCACATTGCTATCTTAGACTTCGCGTAAGGGTTTCCTGGGAATAATCTATAATTTACACAAATGTACATAGGTTAGTATCATAACCCTTTGAAAATATTCATGATACCCTCCCCGAGACGGCATTCCAACAACTACATCGGGCAGAACCACGACAGTTGTTACAGAACCCTAAATCAATCGGGCAGCGTATCTAGTATGAAACCGGGGTTATAATACTTACAACGGAGCTGAACCTCGCTAATTAGGGGTATAATACCCGAGTATAATAACTCTAATTCAGAATTTTGAGATTGAGAATGAATTGTGAACGAAATTTGGTTGAACCCGATGGCCTTCTTATATAGTTGCTGAACCTGGGTCTCTCGCGGCCCGCGTAACATAAGCACAAAGCTTACGCGGGCCGTGTCAAAGCTGGGTCAACACGTAGCTGGGCTGAGCCGACAACTAGCTTAGCCGGGTGTTGGGCCACGTGGCCGCACCGGGTTGCGCCACCTTTTTAGCCTCTCGCAGCCCGCGTAAGGGTTATGGGGTACCTTATGCGGCCCGCCTCAACTTAACTTTTCTTGTTTTTCATTTATTTTTAATGTTATATTGTATTTCGGGCTCGGTTTTCACATACGGGGTGTATTTAAAAACATATAGGGGTATTCTAAATATATTAGGGGTGTCAGAAATATTTTGGAGGGTTGATATACCTTGGTATAACTCCTGGATTATTTAATAGAATATATAGTGCACTCACATTAAGTATAGTAACCCGATTTCATTTTATTCCTACGTCACGAGACAGAACCCCAACGAATTTAGGCAGAGCCTTGACATACGTTACGGGGCCCTACGTCACTTGGACAGGGTATCAGTGATCAGGGGCTACAATACTTAAAACGGGGCAAGGCTTTTATTATTATTATAGATTAAAATAAAATGAAAAATAGAATTTAGAGAGTGAAGGTTGGTGAGACAAAGTGAGAAATAGAGAAAGGAAAGTTTGTAAGGATTTATGAAGCTACCTCTTCTATTTATACAATTTCTCAAGACTTGAAGATGACGTGTATATTGGCTCTCATCTTCCACATACTCACTTTCCAATTAATGCAAATGCCAGCATATTTTATTTATTTGTTTATTATCATTTTTCTTTCTTAAGCCACGAATATGTAATGTTTGGATTTCATTATTTAATTATTTTATATATTATTATATTTAATTTAACTGCTTCATTCATTTGGCGCTTATAACTTCTAAAATATGACGTTTTATAAAACAATAAATATATTTTTAGAACGAGAATAATTTTATCTACATTTTGAACCAAGTTTCATTAAAAACAGAGTAGGTTCAAATATAATGTATTTTTATAATTTAATTATTAAATGGTTCCTACACTTGCCCAAAATAGCTCATATTTTCATCGGTTAACTTACCCATGATGCATCCTTTTAATAACATAAGTTTTTATATATTTTATAAAAATTTTGGGAATGTTACATCCTCCCCACCTTGTTTTAAATCTCGTCCTCGAGATTCCCTGAAATATGGATGAATATTTAGTTAGTTAGTTTCTAGGTATATTCTGGTCCTTGCTTGTAATTCTACTTTACTTTGACCAGAACTATTCTCTATGTTGTGAGATTCTTATCTTCTCAAGATTTCTTAATGAAAGTAAAATTATTAGCGTAAGTGTTTAGATGTGTTGTGTCTTCGCACAACTTTTAGTTACAGGTTTCCTAATGCGTCAATAATCGTAAGGGATTTCTTATACTTTTGATGGCGTCCCAACTTATAGAGTTCCTGTTGTTTATCTTGTCGCACGAACTACGAGACGGATGATCAAACGAAATAGTGTTTGATATCGGAATTATAAACGTATACGGGAGATTCCTAATAAATAAGTCTAAAATTATCATTGACACACTTGTTCGTGATTTATCCCTAATTGTCAATCAATATGGTCTTTGGATTTCCTCATAGACATACATGTCTATATAATCATATATTTCACAAACTGGTAGTATACATACCATTTATAAGGTCAATGTATTTAATAGATTCATATTTCCAAAAACAGATCAGACATCAGTTCATGGTACTATTTAGGGAATTTCATAACACATACCCCATCTTATCCGGTCTTGCCAGAGAGGTAATCCCATCTCACCCGGACAAGCTGGAGAGTCTACCGCACCATACCCAGTTTTGCCGGAGAGGTAATTATCATGGTATTTCCCATAAATAGACTTCTCTCAAATTAGGATTTTGAAAGTACATCGTTTATTATAGTTTGCATCAAGAAACAAGGAAATCAGTATTCTCATGATGGATCATATTCTAGAACCGAGTAGTACTAATAAACAAGAAATAACAGTGGCCAGGTGTTATTGCTTAGTTATCATACTTGCACTGTTCTAGTCATCATCCTCACGGGATACCAATAACCATCACACTTTATTTACGCAAGTAATTGGCTTATCTTCAAAGCTTTATACTAAGGCATTTTTCTTAGATTTAAGTCTAAATACTATTCTAGGTGTCACGAGTAATTATCAATATCATAATCCTGTTTGTTTAAGCATAGATATTATTATGGTTGTGGTTTTTCTTTTGCTTGGAAAATGAAGTTTTGACAAAAATATAATTGTCTCCATTGACACTATAGCTAGGTTTGATGTGATGAGTATACTTACAGCTAACTCTATTTATGCATATATAACCTTAGATTCTGTTACAAGGAATATTTCATTGAGATATATGGTATTTTTAAAACCTAATACGTTTCATGGTTTATAATGACTTCATGTTTTTATAAGAATCACCATTGCTATTTTCTCTTATGTTTATCTTTAGAAGATATTTGATAATTATATTGTGTATCCCATCAAGAGATTCTATTGGGCATATGCATATATGTGTACAAAATTTCAAATCTCTAGTTAATATTAAACTTACGTAATGTATACACATATATATATAATACTAAATTATTTTTATAATAAAAATAATAACTATACATCCGATGGTACCAATTATCAAGCTTATTTCCATGACTTTATTTTATCCTTTTATAAAAGTAATATATTGAAATAAACTTCTGTTCAATTTATTGAACATAATATTTTGAAATTTAAGGATGGATAAAATAAAAGTTTAAAGAAATAAATTAATCAAAATATAAACTTTCTGGACTCATGGGAATAAATTCATTTTTAACTAGTGGGTTGAACCATATGGGTTTAAAATATCAAAACTTGACTCTTAATTTATTGTATATTATATTATTTATTCAAAGAAGTACTTATAGTAAGTAATACAAAGTTTGATGTTTAAAAAAAAATTTGATTCTAAATATATTTGAATAATATTCATGTATTGGAATATGTATATATATCACATACAATAGTAATAGTAATTTATTTAAAGATATTACAATATTAAGATTGTAATCTGATTTTTAAATAAAGTTATATAAAGAACAAACGTACTAAACACACATTTGATTCAATTATTTTTATGTGGGGCATTCATTTTAAATTCTAGTTTGAAAAATGAATGTTTAGGAACATTTTAACGTGCCAGGTAGAATAAATAAATAGATACTAAATCATTGATTTAAGTAGGAAAAGATGTTTTCACTGTTACAATATCTTTATTTCTAAAAGAGTAAACTGCCATTTTGGTCCCTGTGGTTTGGCCAGTTTTGCCACTTTAGTCCAAATCTCAAACTTATTACATATGGGTCCCTGTGGTTTGCATTTTGTTGCCATTTTAGTCCAAATCTCAAATCAGGTCAGATTTCAAAAAAAAAAACCTGGTTTTTGTCCTTTTCCTCAGGGGCATTTTGGTCATTTTATATTTTATAAAAGAAAAAAATATAACAAAATCCCAAACACCCCATATCTCTGTACTCTCTCTCTCTCTCTCTCTAAACAACCCCTCTCTCTCTTCTCTCTATCCTCTCTCTAGAACACCACCACCACCACCTCATCTCCGTTCATCCACCGTCGCAGCAGCAGAAACCGTCATCCATCGTTCCAATCAAATGTCAGATCAAACAAGAATCCAAACCAAGAATCCCCACAAATCAAAACCCCTTTACTTCCAATCACTCCAAACCAAACCCAGAACCTAAACCCACAAATTCAAGAACAAGAACAAACAACCCATCTTCATAAAACCCTCAAAAGATTCGACTAAACCCACAGGGACCCTCACGATCCTTCTGTTTTTTCCCCAAATTGGAGAAAATTCAGGAAGAGGAACCACCTTAGGGTTTGCAGGAAGAGGAACCACCTTAGGGTTTGCAGGGTTGCCGCCGCCGCTGCTGATACGCGGCTCCGTCTCTTCGATCTCCCTCTCTCTCATGCATCTCTCTCTCTCTCTCTGCCGCTCATGGCGGCTCTGCTGATGTCGTACCAAGTGGTGGTGGTGCTGCCGCCGTTGTTTATCGGGAGGGGGCGGCGAAGGGCAGGGGATAGTGGTTGATCGTTGTGGTTGTGGTTGTGGTTGTGGTTGTCGTTGCATGTGGTGGTTCACCGGATAACCAGTCGCCGGAAAAACGAGGCGAATGAGGTTGTTTGGTGGTGTCGTTGCCGGCTGAATCGAAGAGGGAGGATGTGGGTGTCTCTGTGTGTGTGTAAGAGATGGAGGAGTGGAGAGTGATGGTGGTTGCGGTGGCTGGAGATTGGTGGTGTTGGCGGCGACGGTGGCGGAGGTTGGGGATGATGTGGGGGTGGTGGTGGTGTGGTGTACGTAGTTCAGAGAGAGAGAGAGAGGGAGACAGAGAGCAGATGTTGAGAGAGAGAGAGCAGATGGAGAGAAAGAGAGAGATGAAGATCTTTAAATAAAATCCAAAAAGACCAAAATGCCCCTGAGGAAAAGGACAAAAATCAGGGTTTTTTTAAATCTGACCTGATTTGAGATTTGGACTAAAACGACAACAAACTGCAAACCACAGAGACCCAGATGTAATAAGTTTGAGATTTGGACTAAAGTGGCAAAACTGACCAAACCACAGGAACCAAAATGATAGTTTACTCTTTCTAAAAATTTAATTATCCAATTTCTTTTATATGTATCGGTTGTTCAAATCATTAAACCCATCTTTTCTCTCCTTTTAGTATATATCATAAAAATTTTATTACTTCTTTTTAAATATAATATTCTAAATGATAGAGAATGAAAATCTGATTATTTATATATGATTATCATGATATATATAATGACCCTTTTGATCATACCTTCTCTTTATAGTTTTAAATGTATAAATTTTACATGTATCCTAATATATATATAAATATATATATTTTTATAATATATACACGTATATTTTATTTAAGGGAATTTGGCCTGTAATAATCCCACCTAGACCTTGTTGGCCATTAATAATCCCACCTCCGAATATTCCCCCCACTAGTCCCACATTTCACCTATTTTTCCTACAATGGTCCCCCGTTAAAAAAACCTAATGGAGTTAAGCTTTTTTCCAAATTACAAACAGATTTTTAGGGCTTTTGATTAGAACGACGATACGAGTCCGTTGATGTAAAATTTGCCTCGAAACGGTGCTCCAAACGATGAAAACGGTGCTTCAATTTGTGTGTTTAAATTTCCAATTAACCAAAATCAAGTCACTTGGAGCACGATTTCGAAGTAAGTTTTACATCAATGGACTCGTATCATCGTTCTGATCAAAGCCCTAAAAATCTGTTTGTAATTTGGAAAAAAAGCTTAACTCCGTTAAGTTTTTTTTAACGGGGGACCATTGTAGGAAAAATAGGTGAAAGGTGGGACTGGTGGGGGGAATATTCTGAGGTGGGATTATTAATGGCCAATAAGGTCTAGGTGGGATTATTACAGGCCAATTCCCCTTTATTTAAATGTATTATAGTGTATATACATTTCAAATAAAATAAAATAAAATTTTATTATTTAACTATTATACATCAGCCAGCTGACTCTAACATTTTTCTTTATAATTTAGGATATTATTATGACTGGTTAATCTTATAGTTAATCTTATATTCTTATATTAACTATTCCATGCATAAGACCTATTCTGGGCATACCTTAATATTAAAGATCTATAGAAATGCTTTCAACGTTTAGGCCTTTCTACGTAGTCCAATCAACCCAATTTTTAAATAATTTTATTTAGTCATGAATACCCATCACATTCATTTAATCATCTATTTTATTACTAAGTATTTTAATAGAAACCTTTACAAGTAATCCCAACATTAATTATTTCACAAAATTATGAAAGTATGAAGTCTTATGGTCAACTAGTTATAAACCAGAAAGGATAAAATAGAGTGGGAAATTGGTACACCTGGGTTTCAAAACTTGCTTTGGCTAGATTTACTAAAGCAATCTTTTAAATTCTTAAAATCCTCTTTAGTTAATGTAATAGCTTTGGTTTTATTTATTTAGATATAAATTATTTTAAAACAATATTATTAAAACCACAAAGTTTTAAAGCTTTATACCATATAATTCAATATGTATTTTAAATCAAAGTAAATGATTGGTTCCAAAAGAGAATCATAAACATGACTGCTTTGTTAATAACTAACTTAGTTTGATGTATATTAACAATTGAATGTATTTAAATACATTTTTATAGGTATACAAATTATTACATTTGTACATTTTATATGTCAGATCTAATGATATATATGACAATATTAAAACATGTATTAATAATAAATCGTGTAATTATTTTAACTAATCAACTCCTATTTCTAAATAAAATATTTCATGATTCTTTTAACTATTTTAACTTATACATATTATGATATTATTTGAGTGGGTGGTATTAATTATCACAGACAAATTTCTAGTACAAACATTTGGGTACAATCACAAAAATAAATTGATAAAAAATTGGCGAACATTGCGACTTATATAGATATATATTTATTACAACTGGAATTCAAGGTATACTAGTGATTATACATCCGTAACTTATTTTAGTCTATCTAAGTCATAGAAGTATTATGCTCAACATGCTTTTATGTAAGGTTTATTCTATCTCCTGTCTCTACTAAGTTGTTATCTAATGGGCAAAGTTCCTTTAAAGTTTCTAGCTCATAGGCGGCATGGGTGCTGGTACTGGTTTTGGCCGTTCGACTATTTAATATACGTTAGCATTTACTGCTATAGTGGCTAACATATGGAGATTTACCCATTGTTCATCTAATTCATCTTCCCCTAGTAAGTTATTGCCTGTTTCCTGAGTGTGTGCATTTATTTCCTTATTGATTATCGCTCCCTTTGGTTCTGATTTCTTTATTTTCTCTTTACTTTTTCTAATAATCCAACATCTCTTCTTAGTGGTAAATGGTTTCTTAGACTGTGCCTTACGAATAAATATTCCTTCCTTAGTATCTGCTGAGTATCCTGAGGGATTTGGTTGAAATGAGGTTCCCTTATCTTTTGGTGAACTATCTAGTTGATGATAGATATCCGAAATCTTTTGCTTACCCATACTGTAGACTAACAAATAGTCAAATAATATAAAACACATAATCACATAAGTTATTTCCTAACACAGAATTTAAAATTTAAGTGTCAGTAGAACACTTCTTTGGCTTGAACCAGTGGCTAGGCTCTGATTGCACCTTCTGTCACAACCCCCGATCCCTAATTCCCGGGAACGGGTGGCCACAAGCCAGTTTTGGTGGTATCGGTGTTTATTAATTTGGCAGCGGAAAAATTTCATCAGGACCGTAGTTAGGAAATATTTTATCAGAGTAAACCACCATATTTTATAAATACAAATACATGAGGAAAACTCAAGTTTCTTATTACAAACTGTTTATAGAGATAAACTTTATTTTATTTGAAATAAAACATTTTCTTTATTTAGGTAACTTTTATAGCCACTTTTCTAAGCCTTCAGTGCTCTCCAGCTGGCTTTTATGTGCTTCACATTAAGTTACCTGAAACACGTGTTTAAAACATTTTATCAACAAGAAATACTGGTGAGTGAATCCCAGTTTAATCAAGAAACATTTTATCAATTAAAACAGTATTGAGAGCGATCACATTGTTTATTTCTACACAATTACTCCTTTTAGTACTGTCAAACCTGACTTGTGGGTCATATTAAACATTGGCTAACTCATTGTCCAATGGTAACGTATTGTCATCCCGACTTACTACTCACAGTGTAGTAAATTTTGTATACAAAACCCCAACATACCGGCAGTAATTGAAGAACTACAAAGACTCAATCACCGCTTAATCACATTGTAAAACATTTAAGGTTTTGTAAAACAGTTCACAAAAAGGTTACAAAAAGCGGATAAACTCACATTGCTATCTTAGACTTCACGTAAGGGTTTCCTGGGAATAATCTATAATTTACACAAATGTACATAGGTTAGTATCATAACCCTTTGAAAATGTTAATGATACCCTCCCCGAGACGGCATTCCAACAACTACGTCGGGCAGAACCACGACAGTTGTTACAGAACCCTAAATCAATCGGGCAGCGTATCTAGTATGAAACCGGGGTTATAATACTTACAACGGAGCAGAACCTCGCTAATTAGGGGTATAATACCCGAGTATAATAACTCTAATTCAGAATTTTGAGATTGAGAATGAATCGTGAACGAAATTTGGTTGAACCCGATGGCCTTCTTATATAGTTGCTGAACCTGGGTCTCTCGCGGCCCGCGTAACATAAGCACAAAGCTTACGTTGTCCGCGTCAAAGCTGGGTCAACACGTAGCTGGGCTGAGTCGACAACTAGCTTAGCCGGGTGTTGGGCCACGTGGCCGCACCGGGTTGCGCCACCTTTTTAGCCTCTCGCGGCCCGCGTAAGGGTTATGGGGTACCTTACGCGGCCCGCCTCAACTTAACTTTTCTTGTTTTTCATTTATTTTTAATGTTATATTGTATTTCGGGCTCGGTTTTCACATATGGGGTGTATTTAAAAACATATAGGGGTATTCTAAATATATTAGGGGTGTCAGAAATATTTTGGAGGGTTGATATACCTTGGTACAACTCCTGGATTATTTAATAGAATATATAGTGCACTCACATTAAGTATAGTAACCCAATTTCATTTTATTCCTACGTCACGAGACAGAACCCCAACGAATTTAGGCAGAGCCTTGACATACGTTACGGGGCCCTACGTCACTTGGACAGGGTATCAGTGATCAGGGGCTACAATACTTAAAACGGGGCAAGGCTTTTATTATTATTATAGATTAAAATAAAATGAAAAATAGAATTTAGAGAGTGAAGGTTGGTGAGAAAAAGTGAGAAATAGAGAAAGGAAAGTTTGTAAGGATTTATGAAGCTACCTCTTCTATTTATACAATTTCTCAAGACTTGAAGATCACGTGTATACTGGCTCTCATCTTCCACATACTCACTTTCCAATTAATGCAAATGCCAGCATATTTTATTTATTTGTTTATTATCATTTTTCTTTCTTAAGCCACGAATATGTAATGTTTGGATTTCATTATTTAATTATTTGATATATTATTATATTTAATTTAACTGTTTCATTCATTTGGCGCTTATAACTTCTAAAATATGACGTTTTATAAAACAATAAATATATTTTTAGAACGAGAATAATTTTATCTACATTTTGAACCAAGTTTCATTAAAAACAGAGTAGGTTCAAATATAATGTATTTTTATAATTTAATTATTAAATGGTTCCTACACTTGCCCAAAATACCTCATATTTTCATCGGTTAACTTACCCATGATGCATCCTTTTAATAACATAAGTTTTTATATATTTTATAAAAATTTTGGGAATGTTACAGTAGGTGAGGGTTTTGTTTTAAAAATCTAAACGCAAATTCACTTGCGTTAGGGTCCTAAAAGTTATAGTCTAGGTCAAAGCATTACTAATAACCTAATTCCCTATAACCATTGGCTCTGATACCAACTCTTCTGTCACACCCCGACCACGTAAAACAACAAATCGTGGCGGAAACGTCGGGGAGTGTTATAACAGAATTGTTGTTTCACAACCATGGATACAAAAAGAGTTTCGTTTTATTTATTCATTAAGTATTTTACATTGTTTTAACACAAAACAAATGAGTTACATATCGACTATCACTGTTATTATGTCACTAAGGCCTCGTCCAGATCCTATGTGACTCATGCATCCAAGCAATCAACATCAAGCAACAACACCTGAAACATATGTAAAAACAAAGTCAGCAAAGAAATGCTGGTGAGCACATAGGTTTTGTAAGAGTGTCGGATTCATGGCTAGTTTACATGTTGCAATACCTTATTAAAAACCTTGTTTTGAAAAGAGTATAATATTGCAACGAAATTAACCAACTCAAATCAAGTGGGTTATAATTTATAAAACCTCGTAGCCATGATTCTTAACCCAAAAACATTTGTTTTAATAAACCAAATTATAAACATTTCGTATTAACTCGTTTAATAAATCTCGTATGGTTTATATCCTTTCGAAAACATCGTTATGTGACATCGTTTCAAAATCGTTTACCCAAGTGAACTAAATAACGCCACGGTATGTAATATGTTGAAAACACTTATATATAAGAAGTACCAGCGGCGTATCTACCATGTTTTCACCATATTAAACCCGTCCCTTTATCTAAACACTTAACCAAAAACCAATCGTTTATCCAACTCGTTTAATCTTGTTCAAATCGTTTCCAAATCGTTATCTCATTTAAATCGTTTAAATCATCCTAGTTTTAATTGTGAAAACTATTTTTGGTCGTCTCGCTAATAACATTCAAACCTTCGTGACTCGACTATCTCGCTTCTCGCATTAACAAACCACCAAAGGGTAAGTTAACAATCACAGATTCAGTCGCTACCCACCTAACCCACACATAACCATGGGTGCAGTCTGATAACGGGATTTGTCAGATCCTATGGTACCATAACCTAATACTGGTCGGTTCGGCCAAAATTAATGAATATCATTCGTTATGTAACTACAACCAACAAGTTCGTTCACATTATCGAAATCGTTATTAGTTTAGTATAAACCATCTTAATCATTTTTGAAATCATCGTTATAATATCGAAAATCGTTTTGATACATATGAATCACCCCAAAACAATTGAAAACAGTAAAATAGGGGAACTATGTACTCACATGAAGTGCAAAGTATCCTTAATCAATAGAACTTCAACAACTCAAGTAAACCAGAGTAATCAAGCAGTACCTAGTAATCGAATCACTAGTCAAACAATAGACGCCTAAATCGGAAGATCGGACAGAATGAGGTCTCGTAAACCAAATGAGTGTTGGAACTCATGTGATATGGTTTAACAAAGCCTATATCCTAAATCGGAACCTAACCTAAGTGCTTTCGACCCGTCATGACCCATTAAGGTAGCTTACGCTACTTTAACGCGTCGTGCGCGCAAATGCGCGTTCGAGACGTCTAACTAGTCCTATAACAAGTATTATATGCCTAAACATGTTTAAATATGTTGCATAATCAGTTATGTGACAAAAGTTTATGTTACATATGCTTAATTATCAATTATGCATGAAAAGGGCATTTTGGTCATTTACCTAAGGCATATAAACTACCTATCATACAACTAATTAAACCTAAGTGACCATAAGGTATAACCTCGGAAGGTTATTCCCTATAAAACTATGGTCACTAAACATGCTTGGTCGGATCCTAATGATCGACCAAACAGGTCGAGTTCGAAAGTCTAAGCGGGTGTTTAGTCCGCTTGACTTACGACTCTACACAAGCACTAAACTAAAAGTGACGAGATAAACATGCTAAAACATGTTTAGTTAAGTTAGAAAACAGGTTTTGATATCAAAACAAACGGTTTTGATACCCAAGAGTAGTTTGGTTACAAAATACGCATAAATACGCATTTTGGCCGAAACTACGACTCGTCACTACGCCTAGTCAACATGGTAATCAGTAGGTATAGTCACAAGGGACTATAACCATCGTGATTACGCTCACGTTGCAAAGTTCAACGGAACTTTGTGTTGACCATTGACTGGTCAAAGCTGAAAGTCAAACTCTGTTTGACTTTCATGCTTGAAATACAAGAACAAGCAAGAAGAGGACTTACAAAGGGTCCAAGAAGGTGTTTTGATTCAAAGTTACTCAGGTATGAGGTGTTAAAACCTCAACTTAGAGTAGAAGTTGAATCAAGGTGTGAAAAACCCAAATGAGGAAGCTTGCTATTTATAGAAAGTTGAGATCAATATGATCATTCCATGTGTTTTGATGGTGTAATCTTGGCCATACATGTGGGTACATGGTATTAGAATACAATGGGGGTCGAAAACCAGCTCAAGGTTTTGCAAAAGTTACAAAAAAGACCCTCAAGTTCAATCCCATTGCTGAAAAATGCTGAAAATCAGTTTTTCTGTCCAGATCAGGTGCTCGCGTCGCGCCACAGGGAAGACAGTTGGCGCTCGCGCAGCGCCACCAGGTGCCAGATCAGAAAAAGTTTGAAAAATGGCAGAAATGGTCCCTGCAGCCCTTTTAAGCCATTTTTGATGCGTTTAAACCCCTTTAACCCCATTTCAAGGCTCTAAAATGAAGTTAAAGTATAGGGAACATGAAACATGCTCAAAAACATCTCGGATGTTGGTTTGTTTGGTCGTACGGTTGCGTTGTTCGGTTAATTACGACGGAAGTCGTAACGGACGCAAAAACGATCCAAATTAAGCGATGAATGGAATTTTATCAAGCCAATCACTAAAATAAAATATTTTAATGATTACATAAATTTTTGGATGTCCGGATATATTCAGAACGTAAGATATGTGTGAAAATGCAAACTTATGCACTTTTTGACGCTTTTAGTCCCTATTGATCAATAAAGTTTATTTTAGCATACCGAACCCCTCAAAGCCTATTTCTAAGCTATGTAAAGGATATTTAGGGTATGTTTAACTTATGATCAAGTTACGGAATGTTTGTTACAGTACGAATCGGCATACTTTCACAGTTTGTCGAAGTTAGTCCCTGTAAGCGAATAAACTTGATTTCAACACACCAAACCATCCAAAACTTATTTCTAAGTTATGTGGAGGTTATTTAAGGTATCTTAAGCCTATGTCACTATTCCGGAGTGTTCGTTGCGTTAAACTGACTGCGTTTACGCACCAGTTTGCGTATAACCTTCCAGAAAGTGATTTAAAGCTTGAAATCGGAATCGAATCAAATTGTAAAATCATCAAACACAATTACACGCATAATAACACCAAATCATATTGTTTTATTGATAATTGACATTGTTTTACATTGTACATCGATTACAGAGCAAAGTTGTCACAGTATCCTTGCTGACTCAAACCACTTAGCCGATGGAAACGTCACCTTCAAAAGAGGGGCCTACCACTTTTCGCATTAATAACTAACTTAATTGTCTTTCAATATTGCGATCCTTTGGGATTGTATCCCTGCTGACTCAAACCACTGGGTTGAGGGTAACGTCACCTTCAAAAGAGGGGCCTACTACTATAACTAAGATAATCTCTTAAAAAGTCCGAAAGTGCGAGAATCATCAAAGGATACATTAAAGATGAGTTGGATCCAAGTGATTCTATCTTGTCTATTTGTTTTCATTTTATTTATCTTTTCATTTTTAGTTTTATTTTCATGTTTCAAAACTTTTCTCAAAAAAATTGGATCGATTAGACGTTGAGGATAAACCGGTATTAAAAGCTCTTGTGTCCTTGGACGACCTCGGTAACTTACCAACACTATACTATGCTCACGATGGGTGCTCTTACCCAAGTGTGTGTTTAGTGTTATTACAATATCGTGTTTTATAAATTTAAAACTTAACTAATGCGTAAAACAGGCTTAAAATATTAATAAAATCATATTGCACTTCACGCACACCACGAACCCAGTTCAATTGTTGTGATCTTGAAAAACTTGGCTTCGTACGAACCCAGGATTATCATTTTGTACGAATCCAGATTGTTTGATCAAGTAGCTTCGTACGAATCCTGAGTTTATAGCTTCGTACGAATGCACCATCTTCTCTAAACAGTTTACATTTGTAGCCTCGTATGAAGGCAGCATTACAGCTTCGTATGAACTGACTGTTTTGTTCAATTTTCAAGTTTAATCAAGTGTTTATGTGTTTGCAGGTAATCATGGCTGAAGAATTTTACAACACATTTTACAAAGCATTTACTTCTGAGTCAAATGAGACACCAACTGCTGCACCAAAAAGTATTTCTAGAGCTACAAATGATAATATAAAACATGAAAACTTTTACGGAACTCATTCTAAACCACCGAAACTTGATAACATTGAACATTATACTTGGTGGAAAGAGAGATTCCTTAACTGGGCAAAAGCATATGCTTATGAAAGTTGGTTTTGTATGGAATTTAGATATAAAAGGCCAAAAAATGATAAAGGTGAAGAACTTGAACTTGGGCATTTAGATACTGAAGATAGAAAAGTATTTTCCCATGAACAAAGGATGATCGCGTTAATTCAACAATCGATCAGAGATGATATTTTTGCTTTACTTAATCATGACGGTTCTTCAAAGTCTGTCTAGGAAGCTTTGAGAGTGAAAGCTGAATGAGGAAAACAAATTAAAAAGAACAAAATTTCATTGCTTAAAAAAGAATTTGATTTGTTTGATAGTATAAAAGGTGAAACAGTGAGGCAAATGATTGAGAGATTTTGCCATTTAAAAATTGAACTTGACAGGTTTGGGATAACAAAAACTAGAGAAGAAATTATTGATAAAGTTATCGAGGCCTTACCACGTGCAGATCATTGGCAAACATTTGTCTTCATATTGAAAAATGATGTATTATTCGATGAGATTACCTTGGATATTTTGATTGAGAAGATTTAAAGTCATGAGCTCGAGTTGCAAAAACAGAACAAATTGAGCAACTCTACCTATCAACAAAATGTGGGTCTTAACTACAAGGGAAGCTTACCGTCAACTAATGAATCACCAAAGATTGGTACAGCTTTCAGTGTTGAACAATCAAAAGATTCACCGAAAGGTAGCTCATCAAGTTACAATCCAGGTTATCACTCATCTTCAACAACATCAAACGCAGAAGAACCTGAAGAGATCCATTGCAACATTGTCTTAAAATTGAAAAAGTCTCCTACATTAAGCATCAATGCTGCTAAACAACAGATGAGTTTCTTAGCATCGATTCTGGAATCATATGAGAGTCTGGTGGCAGGGAGAATTGGCAATCCCGAATTGACAAAAGAAGATTATGACCAAATAGATCCGGAAGAGATGGAACTCATTGATATTAATTAGATGGTGATTGGCTAGTGGCATGCGAAGAGCACAGCGCTTTATGGAGATAACATGCAGAAATGATCTTGGAGGTTTGATAAGCACCAAGCTCGGATTTGACAAGTCAAAAGTGACATGTTTTCGGTGTAAACAGAAAGGTCATTTCAAAAGGGAGTGTGTTAATCGAGAGATAGTTGATCATGGTAATCCATTCCATGATGATTACTACAAAAAGGCTATTTATCATAAAACCGGTGAGCATACGTTCTGGAGAAAGTCTAAAGCGAATTGTTGGAGGTTCATTAAAAGAGAAATCACAAGCTTTAGTGTCGGTGCATGATCATGCCAAACACAGGATCATTCAAGATGACGAAGGGTTTAACTGGGGTGATTATATAAGTGACGATGGTAGTGCATTGGTTGCTGAGGTGAGAGAGAGAACGAGAGAAGAAATTTTGCAAGAGAAAACGTACAGAGAAAGATATTTTGCAGATTGAAGAATACAAGAAATGCAAGAAGAATACGAAGAAGCTAGAAGTTATAAAAGATGGGACAAGAAAAGAGAATGCTATATCAATCGAAAAGGAGATCCGGTTGTTGATAAATCCAAGGTGATTTATGATGATATACTTGCAGTCATTGCTCTGTCCGGTGAATATTATTCAATGAAAGCAACAGATAAAGATTATCTTAAGAAGCTGGACAAGATAATAAGGGGGTGATGACAGCACGTTTGAGACAAAAAGATGAAGAAAGAATGAAGAAGAATGTTGAGAATCTGGTAGATGAATTGAAAAAGACTGCAAAAGAAGGCAGTGAAGAAAAGAAAGATGAAGAGATGAAGAAAGAAGAAGTGGCTGATGACAAAAGTCAGAAAACAACTGATGAAAGTGTAGAGAAGCCAGCCAAAGAAGTTATTGTTGAAAAACAGCAAGATGATGAGAATTTGAAGAAGAAAGAAGAAGAAGAAACAGTTGAAGAAAAATAGGAGAAAGTTCCTGCAAAGCTGGAAAAGTTGGTTGGTGAAGCTGAAGCTGGTGAAGCTGATGCTGGTGAAGCTGTTGTTGAGGAACAACAAGAAAAAGAAGAAGATTAGAAACAGATGGCAGAAGAAACTGAGGTGCCAACTATTGAGGTAATTACTAAACCTGAATCTTCTGAAGTTTTAAATAAAACTGTTGAACAGTGCAAGAAATGCATGGAAACGTGCAGTGCTTGTACTGAAAAGGATGAAAAATTCAGAACAAGAGACATAGAATTTACTAAAATTGAAAGAATTTTCAAAGATAAATGCACAGAAATGTTTGAAAAAGAAAAGGTTTTGATAGATAACGATGAAAAACTGACACAAAAATGTAAGATTTTAGAAAAAGAAATTGAAATTTTGAAAGAAAAGTGTTCAGCAATGACTGAAGAGTGGTTGCAAAAAGAAAATGCGGTTCAAGAAATAACAAAAGAATATGATTCGATAAAACTTGCATATCATATTACAAAAGAGTCATATGGAGCTGTGAAAAGTCAAATGAAACTTGTTCAGTCTAGACTTACACAATGTTCTGAAACTTCTGAAACACTTTGTCACACCCCCAAAATACCACATGCGGAAACCCCCGCGAGGCGTGTGACGTACCAGGATCTTAGCCACCAATCACATTGAACTCATAAACATATTTAAATAAAACTTTCATTCATTATTATAAAGTGTTACAAAGCGTTACATATATGAACAAGAACTCTAATCATTTAACAATAACATCATCATCGAACAATCAAAACATATCTATTCATCATGCTTGAAATCATTGGATACTCGACATCGGACATCCCTAGTCTTTGTACAATAGCAAGAACCCTCGACGAAATACCAGGACGACGAAATATCTCAGCGACGAAACATCTCTGTTTCGTCATGACCAACAGTGGCAAAACACTAGTGTTTCGTCGCTACCAAGTATGACGAAACAGCCTATGATCAATCAGTCACAGTTTCGTGTTTTCCTGGAACCCTAATCGCCATTAACAGTTATACAGAGCAATCATCCAGGCCCTATTTATCATATACCAATTCTAACCATTGTTGCTGAACCTTTCAACCCTAATCATCTTAAATGATTAGTTAAATGTCATCCGAATGCCACAATTATCAAAACACCTATCATTGTTCAAGATTATTGGAAACCCTCATAATAAACACATCATGGTTCAAATAACAGTTTACATGAGTTATTACACATACATATCATGTACAGTGCAAACCGAACACATATATATCATACACACCCTAATCGCTGCTAATCATTCACACATTACAAAACTATGCATGACAAGAAGGTTGGTTCAAAACATCGTAAGATTACACTAACCGAATGGGTCAAGATGCAAGACGGATTTGAAGAAGCAGTTTCGCGAAACAGAAATTGTTGTCGTCGAGTGCTGCCGTCGGGTTCAAGAAACTCTAGGGTTTCTAAGCTTGCCAGTCCTAATCACGTATTACATGTTAGTAATATACAAAGCTCTTGAGGGGTGGGCTCAATCGGATAGTTTGGGCCGGACTCATATGGGTCGAGGTCAATCAATGGTGACTGTGATGTGTAGGTGTAGCCCACTTATATACGCGGCCCACTAAACCCTTAAGCACACAACATATACAATCATGTTTTACGTCTAACAAGTTTACTAAGATTACGAGTGTTTAACAGACTTAACATACTTAAATTTAACGGAGTTATGACAACACAATGCGTTTCTCATTGGAAAGGGATAACGGTAAGTTAAGATCACAAGATTAAACGTCACTAACGTTGAAAGTTCAGGTTATCACATCATCCCCAACTTGAAAGAAATTTCGTCCCGAAATTTGATAAGCGTTCCAAAACAGCAAGGTGTTAACTCAGGATGACTGTGAATTTCCCGCGGGTATCACATCATCCCCAACTTGAAAGGGAATTTCATCCCGAAATTCTCCGATGATATCAGAGGTTGATTCAACCATTTGAACAATTGCGGATGCTAGAGCTTCATCCGATCATTGCGTTTCTACGTGAACTCCAGTCCACGTCTTGAGTTCCAACGAACTCTCACGATTGGAATTCGACTATGCTAACGATTTTTGACGTCCAGGTCCATGATTTTGGTAGATTCCTCAACAACTGCTACTTTTCATCAACCTTCGACTCTAATAAGGGTATCACGAGCATTTCATCAGACAACCACTATCTGAGATTCGAACATAAATGACATCATGCACGTTATCCAATGCGTCGGGTAGCTCGAGTTTGTGAGTCACGTTTCCTATTCTTCTCAGAATGTTGTATGGCTCAAAGTGATGTAAGTTAAGCTCACCACACTTCCCAAGCGTTCCACACCCTCCCAGGGGTGAGACTTTCAACATGATACGATCGCCTACAACGATCTTCCAGTGTTTCCTAAGTTTACCAGCTTTCCTGCCGATCACGTGTTGCCGCCAAACGACTCTCAATACAAATAACCTTCCCAAGAGTTACGAGCACGAGTCTTGGTCCCGTAATTAGTCCAACAAGGAAATTGGTATTATCATCCAAGCAATACCCCAAACAGAGCTGTCTGAACACTAGAAGGGTACTGCCGCAGTAGAACTTAGCCCAAAGGTAAATATCCCTCAAACTACACTAAAGTCAATCGCACACGTGCTCGCAGCATGTCTTCGGGTGTCAGGATGGTTCGTTTACTCTGTCCGCTTGTCCTTTGGTAATGAGCAATAGATCAGTATAGACCAAAATCAGAGGTAACAGAAGTTGGCACCTCGTGCCCTAAAGCCGCCTCTCCCAGAGGGATATTCACAAGCTGTGACGACTCGTCAGTGCAAGATAATCAACGGTCACCCAGGTGATATTGTTTTCATCTTGAGTTGTAGGTATACTAGCGATAGAATCCATGGCAGTCTGTTCTCATTTCCATATAAGTGTTTCTGGTTGCAGATACTCCACCTTGACTTTCCCACAAGTTAAACATCATTCACATACATTGCCAGGTGGGCCTTCATGCCCGACTGCCAGTACAAGATTTATTGATCCTACTACCTCGTATCAAAATTCAGACGACTAGAATAACGAGGTTGGTGTGCTTTGCTCAACACAAGTTCCCTACGGTTGCCGTATGGTGGGATCCATATTTGTTCCATGAAGTAGCGAATATCATCCGACCTGTCAAAGGTTGCTTCTCCATGCCCTGCATGGGTTCAACTTGAAAATCCTCTTCCTTCAGTTCTCCAGTTTGAACAGAGCGAGTCTGATCAGGTAGGTTAGAGTCGATAGTGAGCTGCAAAGCTCGTGCACATTCACGTTTCACAGTTGTAATCATCCAAAAGTTCCATCCAGTGATGCCGTTAACTGATTTAGCTCTTTCGAAACCAGGGTACACGGGAGGCCCTTGTGATCGGTCTAAGTAGTGCATTCGGTACCGTCCAAGTAATGCCTCCGACTTAAATCCAAAGACCACGGTTTCCACCGCAGATTGTGTGTCGTGCAGTTCCCTTTTCGTAGCTCCATTACGTAAGTCATCACTCTCGGTGTGTAACTGGGGCTCTGATTCGGAGCATCATGGTATACCATTAGATCACCCGTATCCTTAGGTAAAGACGACGCTCAGCGCATTACAGAGTTGGGATTCGAAAGCTGAAAAGACGTCCTCCTGTTTCGTCTTCCACGAACACAGCACCCTGCTGTGCTAAAGGAATTTAAGCTGCATGATCTTCAAAAATCCGGTGATGAGTCTACGATAGTGTCTAGCTAGACCAAGAAATTATTGTATCCCCGATGGACTCTCTGGTGCCGATCAATATCTGATGAAATGGGTCTTTAGCGAGACCAAGAAGGTGTATCTCCCAAATCCTGAAGTCACGCTCAGGTGGACTTCGCGTGGAGTGGCTCCTCCCCTAGGAGCTCTAGGACATAATACAGGTGCCAATTTTGGTGTTTCTTTACCCTGGTAGTGATTCTAAACATCATAGTTAAATGAAGTCGACAAATCTGGAGAAACGAGGTTGACGCATACTACTCATGCAATCCCTGAGGCTGCTAGGGTGTTGTATACCTTCAATAGCTTAAACCGAAAATCGTAGTGGCCATACTGGATCTATAACACCGTGTTAGGAATCATCCTCCCCATGGTCTTCCATCAGATGACAGTCCGGTCTTAAGTCAGTTTCCGGATAGATTCTTGATTTTTGCAATGGGTCAAGCAGGTTATCGATGCGAGACAAGGGGTGACGGTCTATGATAGCCACCTTGTAGTAGTCTGTACATGTACGAAAGAACTCGTCATTCGTTTCCGCAATAGAGCGCGTTTCCCCAAAACGAGGAGCTGGATTTTTAAAACTCCCTTCCTGTAGTTTCCTGGTGTTGATTGGACAGTTCTTGCAACTTTCCATGCACCAGACGATAAGGAGTACGAGTAATCAAGGCTGCCTCTGGTCGTGAGATCAATATGAGACTCTACCTAATCGGTTGTGGAAGTAAACCTGAAAGTTCCTCGAGTAGCACGCCGAGTGGAGTCACGAACAAATGGGTGGATCCTCGATCCCCTTTCCCTAGCCCAAACATCAGGAACGGTTGCTAACGTAGCAGGGTAATCCCCCGTAGACACTCCTGGCCTTCATATCTGAAACGATGCTAACCTTTGCACCATTCCGACATTTTATGACGGACAACGATTCTCCACTGAGAAGATGGGTACACGAAATTTCCTCCTCACCGGATATATCTGTGCGATATCTGGGTAACCAACCTACACCAACCATTACAACAAAACTATCAAGAGTAGAGGTCGAACACTTGTCCCACAAGGTTGAGTTCGCATCCCAACGAACATAGGAGGGTTCCATTGACTTGCCACTAGTCGGTTCTACAGTAGGGTTGGTTTCCAAAAGCTTCAGGGTTAAGCAGAACAGAAACGAAGCGATTAGCTACCCATACAAGCTACCATGTTGCTTTCATGCCTGGCGTCGCCTACACCACACCTAAACGCCCTTCCAAGAACACCACTACTGGTGTTGTTGTTACGGTTACGAGGATTTTTCAATACTGCCATTGTTTCCTTGGTTGTTGACATTTTGGCCTAACAACAGTCACTCATTGTCGAAGCCACCTTTGATTCCACACTGTAAGCTATGCTTATGAGTACCTTGATGTCGCCGTGTCTGTTGCCTCTAATGTCGCTGCTTCTAACGGGGTTCGGTGACCTTTTACCAACAGGGTACATCTTCCACATTCCGTGTCACGTACTAAGGCACTACTCACTACGTGGGAAGTTGCACATTTCACTCCATAGTTATTTGTCATCGTTCATGTCCCGATTGATTCATAAGAGTTGACTCTCATGAGTCGCTGACTAGAGTTAAGGGTTTGATTGAAGTAAAAATTGCCGGTGTTCGCCTCCGGAAATCAGGGTCGTCCAAATACTGGGGTCGGTAAAGTACTACGTTTACCCTCTTGTCCATCGTCCTTGCAAGTTGACTGAGTAATACCCGATATGTTTCCAAGGTGTTGCAGAAGTGATCATACTTCGGGGTCTAAGTCGTCAGTACATTATGTTCCAGCAAACAGAGAGAAGTGAGGGAGGTATAGACCAATCATTCGACGCTGTGACATCCAACTCAGGGACGTCCGTACAAGCACCTAGCATTCTACACAGTTCGCTAGACGTTCAGATGGGTGTTCAGGTAATACTCGATAGCATCAAGATTCGTAAGAATTCAGAGAGAAGTGAAAAGGTCACATTCGAGTAGGAGACAATCACTACTATGACTCCTATAGACTTGTTGTGTTTCACATCAATCAAATAACGGAACGGAATCCCCTTTTTCACTTGTTAAGCCTCACTAGGACTCGCATGCACCCCACATTATTATTATGTGTGCACCCACAATAATATTGCGATTTGCATGCTCATCTCAGTTCCTCCTAACTCATGTCAAACGGTTCCTCAAACTCGAGTAGCAAACAAAGAGCATCACGAAACGTGAGTCATGGATGTTTAGGGAAATACCACCCTATCAATCACATAACACATGCAAGTAATACATGAATTCATACCGTTGTGCTAAACCTGCAATCACATACAATATCATATGTAAATGTTCACTAGTTATGCAGTACAATGAGTATACAAGAGACGAACCTTGCAGTCTGGAGCTGAGTGTCATGGTCGTATTCAGAACTTATTCGGTTATAGTCTGGTTTTATAAAAATCGTTTTAAAACCTAGTTCACTATAACCAGTGGCTCTGATACCAAACTGTCACACCCCCAAAATACCACATGCGGAAACCCCCGCGAGGCGTGTGACGTACCAGGATCTTAGCCACCAATCACATTGAACTCATAAACATATTTAAATAAAACTTTCATTCATTATCATAAAGTGTTACAAAGCGTTACATATATTTCATTGTACACAGCGGAAGCAAACTCAATTGTTAAGTGTTTCATAAACCATGCATATGTAAACCATTAGACTTGTGTTGCGATTCCATGTATCTCGACCCATGACCACTCCAGCTTCCCAGATAGCAAGTTCCAAAGATATAACCCTAGAGACCTGCAAGCATGCAGACAAGTGTGTCAGACGACGCTGGTGAGTTCAAAGTTTTGTTAACGTGTTTAGATACCAGTTACCAGATTAAAACGTTTCACAGATTCGATGTGGTAATAACTCGTTTACCGCTGATGGCTTAAAGTTGTTTTGCCCAAACCCCATTGCCTCTATCAAAGCAATGGTCAAGACTGGGATCATTAGTTCACTCCCGACCTCCCCGGTACGGTGTGAGGTTGCCAAACCTAAATAGCGCTATTAACTAATACCCCATTGCCTCCACGGCAACAATCGGTAGATGGGACTTAGGTGATAGATATGCGAGTATTACAAACATCCCAATAACCCAGCATTCCTCCCCAGAATGTTTACCAGATGTCCCTCCCCGGGACGCATGCTTGGAAAAAGAGCAGTGAACTTACCTTAGATTTGCTCGGTATTTAACAAGTTACTTTACCCGTTCCAAGTTGGTCAACCAAACCCTACCGTGGTTACCAAAGACAGTTAGTTTAGTATTCGCACGTATCACGTATTCTACGTACACGTCACACAAGTAGCATACAGATAGCACACATATCCTTATACAAGTCGTAACCGTTAATCATGCAATCATTGATTCATAACATTTATCGTAAAGTCGCGTAGTAAATGCATGGAATTCATATACAGGTAAATCATGTAACAGTACACATACGCTAGCATGTTGTTTGCAAACATGTATCATAGTAGTTCACACACATATGCAGATACAAGACCCAACAGTTCAGGCCCAAAGAAGTATCCGGCCAAATCCAAGTGTACAGCCCAATGTACATTCCACAAGACAAGAAAACAGTGCAGTCCAATTTGTGTGTGCGTGGCCCAGTTAGTTATTTAGTCACCAATCATGGAATTCGGTTACACAGAATTTAATCATAGGAAATCAAGATCAGTTTCTATACGCAACCTTCCTAAAAGTTCACATGAACACTAACCATTTCTTTATCAATTAACAGCCTCTACCAAGATTTCATAATCATAATAATCGACAGTTTCATCATACTAATTCAAATTACCAGATTAGATTCATTGTTATAACACACCAATATGAACAAGAACTCTAATCATTTAACAATAACATCATCATCGAACAATCAAAACATATCTATTCATCATGCTTGAAATCATTGGATACTCGACATCGGACATCCCTAGTCTTTGTACAATAGCAAGAACCCTCGACGAAATACCAGGCCGATGAAATATCTCGGCGACGAAACATCTCTGTTTCGTCGTGACCAACAGTGGCGAAACACTAGTGTTTCGTCGCTACCAAGTATGATGAAACAGCCTATGATCAATCAGTCACAGTTTCTTGTTTTCCTGGAACCCTAATCGCCATTAACAGTTATACAAAGCAATCATCCAGACCCTATTTATCATATACCAATTCTAACCATTGTTGCTGAAACTTTCAAGCCTAATCATCTTAAATGATTAGTTAAATGTCATCCGAATCCCACAATTATCAAAACATCTATCATTGTTCAAGATTATTGGAAACCCTCATAACAAACACATCATGGTTCAAATAACAGTTTACATGAGTTATTACACACACATATCATGTACAGTGCAAACCGAACACATATATATCATGCACACCCTAATCGCTGCTAATCATTCACACATTACACAACTATGCATGACAAGAAGGTTGGTTCAAAACATCGTAAGATTACACTAACCGAATGGGTCAAGATGCAAGACGGATTTGAAGAAGCAGTTTCGCGAAACAGAAATTGTTGCCGTCGAGTGCTGCCGTCGGGTTCAAGAAACTCTAGGGTTTCTAAGCTTGCCAGTCCTAACCACGTATTACATGCTAGTAATATACAAAGCTCTTGAGGGGTGGGCTCAATCGGATAGTTTGGGCCGAACTCGTGTGGGCCGAGGTCAATCAAAGGTGACTGTGATGTGTAGGTGTAGCCCCCTTATATGCGCGGCCCACTAAACCCTTAAGCACACAACATATACAATCATGTTTTATGTTTAACAAGTTTACTAAGATTACGAGTTTTTAACAGACTTAACATACTTAAATTTAACGGAGTTATGACAACACAGTGCGTTTCTCATTGGAAAGGGAAAACGGTAAGTTAAGATCACAAGATTAAACGTCACTAACGTTGAAAGTTCGGGTTATCACACACTTAAACGACAATATTCAATAAAGCAAAAAGTTGTAAATTCTTATATTGAAGAAGTTGCTGAGCTTGAACGTAAAATGGCTGAGTTAGAACAAGATAATAACAAGTTGAAAAGTTATCACGCTTCATCATATGTTCTTGAACGTATTTTTAACATAAAACCGGGTGATAACAATTCTGAGAAAACCAAGAAAGGAATTGGCTGAGAATATCATTAGGTTCCACTACCGTTTGAGAAAAAGTTCACATTCTATGATGACGAGAAAGTGGAAAAAGCTTTCAACATGGTTGATCAATTGCTAGAAAATATTGATGTGATCTATTCCAAATCTGATGATACTGGTGATTCAGAGGTGGTAGGTAAGGTAGTTGAAAGTGTTTTGCAAGATGATTCTACCAAAACAGATAAGTCTGAATTACAGGATGAAAATGAGAGAAGCTTTCATGAAAGTTATCTTAAAAATTCAAAATTTGAGAAAAATGTGAATGATGATTCGATAGGATTGGCTTATACCTCAGACAAATTATTCTCAAATATTGAAGTCCCGATTCAGAATGTGATTTCGGAAAAGATTGACAAGATTTTCAAATTGTTAGAGATTGAAAAGTCTGAATTTGAAAATTTTGCGGGAAAGAGCAAGAAAAATTTTATAACAAACCTGGCTACAGAAAGAAGAACATGAAGGCTGGGTTGGGTTATAAAAAGCAACAAAATAAAAAGAAACGGTTTGAAAAGACAAATTTTTAGAAAAAGATGAACTTTATTCACGGAACAAGTTTAGAGGAAGAGAAAGAACTTCAATTTAAACGACAGTCTAATGAAGAGTTCTATGCTCAAAAGAAACAACAACAACTGGTCAAAGATGTTTCAAAGAAAACATGTTTCAAATGTGATTAAACTGGACATGTTGGTCGTAAATGTCCTAATCTAAAACCTGTTGATGTTGTTAAACATAAGGCAACCAAGTTTAATTCAAAACAAACTTGGAAACCAAAATAAAAAACACGCAGAGTTGAGCCTAAACAGATTTGGAAACAAAAGGTTGATTTCCAAAAGCAAAAACAAACTTGGAAAACAAAAATATCCAAGTATGAACTAAAACAAATCTGGGAACCAAAAATTGATCAAAGATTTTATCAAAGGAAGGTTTCAAAAGGTCAAACTTAGGTGGCAAAGAAACATGCTTCTGTGAGTGATAATCGGAACGAAAATGTTTTTGAGAAAAATGAAAGAAATTATCCAGTGTTTCTTGGAAATATATATGTTCAGTTACCTGAGTCTAAACAGGCTTGGGTTGCTTTGTTCAAGTAATTCAGTTGAATGAATGTGCGATGCTCCTGAACACAGAAGAATGTCAAATCAAGGAGAGGAACAGCCTGGCGCCAGAGGAGGAGGATCCCTTCAACTGAAAACAGAGAGTTTGTTTGTTTCTGTAAATAAATAAACTATATTCAAAAACCCCAAAAATCGAAAAATTTAAAAAACCAAAAATATGTCGTTATTTTCGTCTAAAATCAAAAAATTTTAAAAAATATGTTGATTGAATATGCCGAAACCCTCACGGCTAAACAAACATGATTATTTAACAATTGAAAATGGTTTTAACATTGTTAAAAATCAGTGTGTTGTAAATCATGGGAATATTTTCTGCAAATCAAAGTATGTGAAGCAGAAAATGGATGGCGAGACAAAGCTATCTGTATCGGGTTGTCAAATTTTCTTAAATGTTTTGAATTTTAGGGGGAGTAAGAAATTTTGAAAATTTGAAAAAGCCAAAAACATGATAAAATTCAAAATGAGTTTTTGTGTAAAAAGAGGAAATGATAGTACATCAGTAAGACAGTCACAGTACGCTAAAGAAATGGAAAGTTAAATGTGATAAACGGTCTCACTAATGATATGCCAGTAGGTTTTTATACATTTAGTAGATTGATTTTGAGATATAAACCTAAATATCAATAAACATACTTATCTCGTGGGGAACATCTCTTGGATATATGGGTAACCCCCGAAATCTTGTTTGAGAGATTGCCTGATTCTGAGATACTAGGTTTTTATACTGTTTGATATATGGGGTATTATACCTGGTCTTCTGATTTTGCGTCTGCAATGGCCTAGACCTAGTATAATACTTTATGCATTTTAATTAAAAGCTTTCCCTCTGCATAAAAATTGAGAAAATATCAAAAGATATATATCAAGTGCAGTTGTAAAAAGATCCCTAAGTGGGACACACCTAAAGTCGAGCCTTTATCTCTTTGACTGAACGGTAGTTCATACCTGAGCTCTCAAGGTCTCGCACTAACCCAGAGTACAGATATCATTATAGTATATTCACCAGTAAGACTGAATCTAGGGAATTTTGATACGGGAGTATATTCTGAGGTGGGACACGCGAATAAGTTAAGTTCTTAAAACATTAATCTCGTATCTCGAATCAGTTGAACTTTGTGTGAAAATTTAAATGGATCAGTATACTGACAACTAAGTGAATCGTTTAAAACTTAAAGTGTTTATAGCTCAACGGTGCTAGTATTTGTCATAAACTGATATGATTCTCTGACACGAACTCAAACAAAAATATTGTCTGTAAATATTTCTTTACTGCTTTATATTTCAGAAAAATTCAAAAAGATTTTGTTTCTACTTTATTTTCGACAACCGATGTTTGAGTGTTGAGTTTCAAAATCTAAGTATGCTGAAAATGTTTCTGAAAAATAAAACAAGTTCATTAATTTGATACTTGAGTTTTTATTTGAAAATTTCAAAAACAGTTTGTGAATTCTCCAAGGTCATTAAGTTGAACTTGGATAATAATCGTAAGGTTTGGATTCTTAAAATATCAAATATGGAGTTATTTGATAGGGGGAGAGAGTCAGAAAATCCTGGAAATTACATACTGTCACATCTATGTTTAGAGCCAGGTTACTGATTATGAATATTTGGATTTAAGAGCCAGGTCATTAATCCTGAGAAAACCTACAAAGCTTTTATTGTCACATATTTGAAATGCTCCAGTTTATGTTTAGAGCTAGGTTTTCAATTTTGAACTTTAACTGTCAAATATCTTACAAAAGATTTGAGGTTTTTGCAGATGTTTTGCCAAAACTACGATCTCGATAGCTGAGCTTAAGGAGGAGTCTGAAGACGAGCTCAAAGCAAGGGGGAGCTTGTAGCCAGGTGTCAATCCTAGTAGCTGAAAGCACGGAAGCTTAAAGCAAGGGGAGCCTGAGCTGAACGTGATTGACTGCAGCAATATCCAAGGGGGAGTCTGTGAGTGCATATGTCTATCACTTGCGTCAATCACATATCGTAGCTTAAACAAATGAGACAAGACTGGTGCTGAACAAAAGAAAGCATAAAATATATATGTTTGTGTATTCTGGTAGCTTCGTACGAAGGGAGGCTTTCATGGCTTCGTACGAAGCCACCACCCCTATATATAGGAGTGTAGGTCTTGGTCATTTGTATCTTTTGGGCATTCTTGAGGCGAAGCTCTGCCCGTTTGTTTTCATGGTTTTGTACTGTCAAAGTATCATTAGAAAACAATATAATTACATCTTTGTGTTCTCATCCACACACGTGATTGGATTCCGCACATATCACGTGTTCGTACGCATTCAACGGTTGAAGATTCGATCCTAGGAGCGAATTCACAGGAAGAAGAACAGTTTGCAATGGTGGCCGAAGTGAAAACGAAAGAGGAAATTCTTGAAGAGAAAACATACAGAGAAAGAAGGTTTGCAGATTACAGAATTGATGAGATGCGAAAAGAGTACGATGAAGCTAGGAGGTTTGGTAGATGGGACAAGAAAAGAGAATGCTACATCAACCACAATGGAGATCCGGTTGTTGATTCAAAAAAAGTGGTTTATAATGATGTACTTTCAGTCATTCCTTTGTCCGGCGAATATTATTCGAAGTTAGAAGCAGATAAAAATTATCTCAAAAAGCTGGATAAGATAATTAGAGATGTAATGACAGTAAGTTTGAAGAAGAGAGACGAAGAAAGAATGAAGAACAGTGTGGAAAAGCTGGTGGATGAGTTGAAGAAGACTGCAAAGGAAGGCAGTGATGAACAGAAGGATGAAGAAGTGAAGAAAGAAGAAAAAGATGGTGAAGAAAAATAGGAGAAAGTTGATGAGAAGCTGATTGATTGAGTTGTTGCTTAAAAACAGCAGGAGAAGGAAGAAGATCAGAAGCAAACGGAAAAAGAAGCCGAGGCGCCAACTATTGAGGTCATAACTAAACCTGAATCTTCTGAAGTATTAAATAAAACTGCTGAACAGTGCAAGAAATGCATAGAAACGTGCAGTGCTTGTACTGAAAAAGATGAAAAATTCAAAACCAGAGACATGAAATTTACTAGAATTGAAAGAGTTTTCAATGATAAATGCAAAGAGATGTTTGAAAAAGAAAAGGTTTTGATAGATAATGATGAAAAGCTGACACAAAAATGTAAAGTTTTAGAAAAAGAAAATGAGTTTTTGAAACAAAAGTGTTCAGCAATGACATAAGAATGTGTTCAAAAAGAAAATGTGGTTCAAGAAATGAAAAAGTAATATGATTCAATAAAATTGGGATATCATATTACAAAAGAATCATATGAGGCAGTGAAAAGCCAAATGAAACTTGTTCAATCTAGATTGTCACAGTGTTCTGAAACATCACAAACGCTTAAACAACAATATGAAATAAAATAACAAGTTGTAAATTCATATATTGAAGAGGTTGCTGAACTTAAACGTAAAATTGCTGATTTAGAACAAGATAATAATAAGTTGCATAGTTATCAAGCTTCTTCATATGTTCTTGAACGTATTTTCAACATAAAATCGGATGATAAAGATTCTGAAAGAAACAAGAAAGGAATTGGTTCAAAATATCATCAGGTTCCACCACCGTTTGAGAAAAAATTCACATTCTATGATAACGAAAAGGTGGAAAAAGCTTTCAACTTGGTTGATCAATTGCCAGATAATATTGACGTAACCTATTCCAAATCTGATGATTCTGGTGATTCAGAGGTGGGAGGTAAGGTCGTTGAAAGTGTTTTGCAACATGATTTTATCAAAACAGATAAGTCCGAGTCACATGATGAAAATGAGGGACGTTTTCTTGAAAGTTATTTGAAGAATTCAAAATCTGAGAAAAATGCGAATGATGATCCAATAGGATTGGCATACACCATGATTGGATTGGACAAACAATTCTCAGTTATTGAAATTCCGATTCAGAATGTGATTTTGGAAAAGATTGACAAAGTGTTCAAATTGGTAGAAATTGAAAAGTCTGAAATTTCAAAATTTGCTGGTAAGAGCAAGAAACTTTTTTTATAACAAACCTGGTTACAAAAAGAAAAACATGAAGGCTGGGTTAGGTTATAAAAAGAAATAAAATCAACAAAAACGATTTGAAAAGTCAAATTATCAGAAAAAGATGAACTTTGTTCATGGAACAAGCTCAGAAGAAGAGAAAGAACTCCAATTTAGACGACATTCTAATAAAGGTTCTATGCTCAGAAGAAACAACAACAACAGGTTAAAGATGTTTCAAAGTGAACATGCTTTAAATGTGATCAAATTGAACATCTTAGTCGTAAATGTCCAAATCCGAAACCTGTTGAAGTTGAGAAAAAGAAGTCTGATGTTGTGAATCAGAATTCAACCAACTTTGAATCAAAACAAACTTTGGAGCAGAAAAGATCAAAGGCTGAATCACAACAAATTTGGAAACAAGTGACACCTAGATTTCAAACAACACAAAGTTGGAAAACAACGGTTGATATGACAAAACCAAACCAATTTTGGAAACCAAGCTGATTTGTCATAGAAAAACATTCAAAATGATTCAAGATTTTATCAAATGAATGTTTCAAAAGGGAAAATCTGGGTGGTCAAGCAACAAAAGGTTTATGGTGATGAGAAAAATAAAGAGAATGTTTTTGAGAAAAATGAACAAAATTATCCAGTCTTACCTGGAAAAATATATGTTAAGCTACCTGAGTCAAAGCAGGCTTGGGTTGCTGTGTTCAAATAATTGAATTGTTTGAAAGTGCAGGTGTTCCTGAAGATTGATTCTCTAGATGAATGTCAACAAGAGGAGAGGAATAGCCTGGCACGAGAGGCTGCAGGTCCCTGCAACTGAAAAACAGGGAGTTTATGTGTTTTAGTACATAAATAAACCATAAATCAAAAACCCTAAAAATAGAAAATTTTAAAAACCAAAAATATGTTTATGTTTTAAATTTTATCAAAATTAAAAAAAAATTAAAAAAAAATATGTTGACTGAATATGCCGAAACCCTCACGGCTGAACAAACATAATTATTTCACAAATAATTAAATGATTTTAACATTGTTAAAAATCAATGTGTTGTAAATCACGGGGGTATTTTTTTTTTTTTTTGCAAAACAGAGCATGTGATGTGAAGCAGAAAATGGATGGTGACATAAAGTTATCTACATCGAGTTGTCAAATTTTCTTTAAATGTTTTGGATTTTAGGGGGAGTAAAAAATTTTCAGAAAATACAAAAACATTTGAAATTTTAAAAAAGCCAAAAACAATAGAAAATGAAAAAGAGTTTTGTATAAAAAGAGGAAATGATAGTACATCAGTAGACAATCACAGTACGCTAAAGAATTGGAAAGTTTAAAATGTGATAAACGGTCTCACTGATGATATGCCAGTAGGTTTTTACACATTTAGTAGATTGATGTCGAGATATAAAACTAAATATCAATAACTTACTTATCTCGTGGGGAATATCTATCGGATATATGGGTAACCCCCGAAATCTTGTTTGAGAGGTTGCCTGATTCTGAGATACTAGGTCTTTATACTGTTTGATATATGGGGTATTATACCTGGTCTTCTGATTTTGAGTCAGCAATGCCCTAGACCTTGTATAATACTTTACGCGCTTTAAAAAGCTTTCCTTCTGCATAAAAATTAAGAAAATATCGAAAGATATAAATCAAGTGTAGTTGTAAAGAAGATCCCTAAGTGGGACACACTTCAAAGTCGAGCCTTCATCTATTTGACTGAACGGTAGTTCTTACCTGAGCTCTCAAGGTATCGCACGAACCCAGAGTACAGATATCCTTATAGTATATTCACTTGTAAGACTGAATTTAGGGAATCTTGATACGAGAGTATATTCGGAGGTGGGACACACGAATAAGTTGAGTTCTTAAAACACTAAATCTCGTATCTCGGAAGATTAGTATACTAACAATCTAAGTGAATAGTTTAAAACTTAAAGTGTTTACAACTCAATGGTGCTAGTGATTTGTCATAAACTGATATGATCCTCTGACACGAACTCAAACAAAAATATTGCCTGTAAATATTTCTTTACTGCTTTACATTAAAAAAATAGTACAAAAAGATTTTCAGAGTGTTTTAGCATAAACTTTGAAAAATACAGAAAGATTTTGTTTTTACTTTAGTTTCGACAACAAATGTCTGAAAGCTGAGTTTCAAAATCTAAGTATGCTGAACGTGTTTCTAAAAATAAACAAGTTCATTAATTTGAAACTTGAAGTTGTTCGAAAAATCAATATAGTTTGTGAAATCTCCAAGGTCATTAATACTCTTGCTACTAACGGTATTGGATCTTTGCAGGATGTAGGTATGACGTCAGCACTCTCGAGGGAGCTTCAGAAGTTGAAGGATATGATATCCAGTGTACCTCGGGTGGTCCAGCCAATTCCAGAAGTGTCCCAGAATAGCCACAGGATATCCCGGTTTGCATATCCTATATGTGATGCTGAAATCCCGAAAAGATTTCAAACCCCCAACATGAAGCTCTATGACGGAACCACGGATCCTGAAGAGCATATTGCTCAGTATAGGGAAAGGATGGAAATTAACCCTATCCCTCCGGATCTCAAGGAAGCATGCCTCTGCAAGGGTTTTGGCTCTACTCTAACAGGAATAGCCTTAAAATGGCTCTTAAACGTTCCACCTCATTCGATTACATCATTTGCTCACTTAGTTAATTTATTTAACAGTCAATTTTCTTGCAGTCGAAGTTTTGAAAAACTAACTAGTGATCTCTACAGGATAACTCAAGGTCCCCAAGAATCCTTAAGGGATTATGTGAACAAGTTTAGCAGGGAATCTCTGGATATCCCACATCTTGATGTTGCAACAGCTGTGCAGGCATTCAAAATGGGGTTACAAAAAGATTCCCAATTTTATCAGGATCTTGTAATGAATCCTTGCAGGAACCTGGATGAAGCTCGAAACAGGGCCTTGAGATATATTCGACTGGAAGATGATAAAAAGATGCAGGAGAGGATGAATTCATCCTCAACCTATGAATCCACTAACAGGAAGTTAGAATCCTCATACAAACCATATCGCTCTAAGCCATATGGCAGGAATGACAGCAAGAAAGTGAATGCTGTTGAAGACGAGGATCCTGAGGAGTATCCTGAATTGTCAGAATATTGTTTTTCTGTTAATATACCTGAACTAATGTATGCTATGCAGGGTTTGGGAGATAAAGCGAGGTGGCCTAGGAAAAACCAACAAAAAGCATATTGGAAGGATAAATCCAAATGGTGTGCCTTCCATGAGGATTTTGGACATGTTACGGAGGATTGCATAGCCCTGAGGAAGGAAATAAGCTACCTGCTGAGCAAAGGATATCTGAAGGATCTTCTAGGAAGAAAGAAGAATAAGGGTCAGGATACTGAGAAGGATCCTGAACGAGCAGCATCACCTCCTGCGGATGCCAAGATAATTAACTATATCTCAGGAGGATCCGACATTTGTGGAACCTCTTATTCTGCAGCAAAAAGACATGCAAAGGAGGCTAAGGCAGAACGAGGAGACAAGCCGACCAGGATGACAACCCTCACAACCGATAAAGTGATAACGTTTGATAGTGATGACAGGGATAGTGTCCAGGATCCCCATCATGATGGTTTGGTAATAACTTTATATATTGCTAATCATTTTGTGTGCAGGATACTGGTGGATAATGGCAGCTCCATCAACATTATTCAACTGGAAACACTGAAAAGGATGAATATTTCCCCGATGGAGATCACGTCAAAATCCACTATACTTGTCGGGTTCAGTGGAGAGGCCAAGAATACTGTGGGAGAAATAAAGCTGCCAGTATATGTTGAAGGAGTCAAATCAATGCAACGTTTCTATGTCATGGACTCCTTATCCTTCTACAATATCATATTGGGCAGGCCATGGATCCATGATATGAAAGTTGTGCCATCAACCTATCATCAGTGTATCAAGATCCCTACCCCTTGGGGGGTTGTCAAGGTGGAAAGTGATCAACAAGAGGCAAAGGAATGTTATTCTTCCTCGATAAAATCCTCAACCAAGCCCAAAGAAGGATAGCAATTAAAGATACGATCCCAAGATATCGCGGAGGCTTCAGGGCAGGATGTTAAGAAAACTATCCTGGATCAGGATAATCCAGATATCTTGGTGCTCGTAGGAACCAATATCCCTCAGGATATTGAAAATCAATTGACTAACTTTTTGGAATGCAGGATGTCAACATTCGCATGGAGGCATGAGGATATGACAGGTATTTCCAAGGATATTATAACTCACAAGCTTGGAATTGACAGGTCTTTCAAGCCTGTTCAACAAAAGAGAAGGAAGTTTGCTCCTGAGCGAAACGCAATTATTCAAGAAGAGGTTGAAAGATTATTGAAGTCCAAGATGATTAGGGAAGTCATATTTCCCAAGTGGCTAGCAAATGTGGTCGTAGTTCAAAAGAAGAATGGGAAATGGAGAGTTTGTGTAGATTACACAGACTTAAACAAAGCATGTCCTAAAGACCCATTCCCTCTGCCTCATATAGACTCGATGGTGGATGCCACCGCCGGTCATGAAATGCTATGCATCCTCAGGATTCCAGCAGATCCAAATGGAACCCTCGGACCAGGAGGATACTGCTTTCATGACACCAACAGGTATTTATTGTTATACTGCTATGCCTTTTGGTTTGAAAAATGCTGGTGCAACATATTAGAGATTTGTGAACATGATGTTTAAAGATAAACTGGGGGACACCATGGAGGTATACATTGATGATATGGTGGTAAAATCCAAGAAGGCTAAGGATCATCTCTGTCACACCCCGACCGCGTAAAACAACAAATCGCGGCGGAAACATCGGGGCGTGTTGCAACAGAATTAATGTTTCATAACCATGGATACCAAAAAGTGTTTCGTTTTATTAAACATTGAATAATCTCATCGTCTTGAAATCTAAATACACTATTTAAACATAGTCTATCATTGTTATTGAGTCACTAAGGCCTTGTCCAGTCCTATGTGAGCATGCATCTTATCAATCGATATCATTCAACAATACCTGAAACATATGTGAAAACGAGGTCAGCAAAGAAATGCTGGCGAGTACATAGGTTTTGTAGGAGTGTCGAAATCATGGCTAGTTTAGACGTTGCAATACTTTATTTAAAAACCTTGTTTTGAAAAGAGTATAATATTGCAACTTAATTAACCAACTCAAATCAAGCGGGTTATAATTTGTAAAACCTCGTAGCCATGACTCTTAACCCAAAAACATTTGTTTTAGTAAATTATTTGAAAAACAATGATAAGTTCAGGTGATATGTATAAATAAGAGAATAATGCATGATTAAATGAATAACCATGTAAAATGAGTTTGTATAAGATAAGTTGTTTGTAAATAAATGTCTTGTGAAAAGTATGTTACTTGTATAAAATGTTCTATGTCTCAAACTGAAATGATTCAAATAACGCTACAATATGTAATACCATACAAACACTTATATATAGGAAGTACCAGCGGCGTATCCACCATGCTTGTATCATATTCCACACGCATTGTTACTTAATCACTTAATCCAAACCAAACCACCAAAGTAATGTTCATGCCCAAATGTAAATCATGTAATATGTATAACCAAAATAATATCGTATATCGCTTTGAAGCCAATCGTTTACCCAATCGTTAAAACATCGTGTGAAACCCAATCGTTACCCAATCGTTAAAACATCGTGTGAAAACCAATCGTAAATCGTTTAATTCGTTTTAGGTCGTGAAACTACTTATAAGGTCGTCTCGCTAATAACATTCAAACCTTCGTGACTTTCGTCGCTTCTCGTTTTCGTCGCTTCTCGTTTTCGTATTAACAAACCTCCATAGGGTAAGTTAATAATTACAGATTCAGTCGCTACCTACCATACCCACACATAACCACGGGTGTAGTAAATAACGGGATTTGTCAGATCCTATGGTACCATAACCTAATACTGGTCGGCTTGATCATTGCTAATGAATGTCATTTGTTATGTAACTACAACCAACAAGTTTGTTCACTTTATGAAATCGTTATTAGTTTTGTATAAATCGTCTTAATCGTTTTTGAAACCATCGTTATAACATCGAAAACATTTAGCACATATGAGTCACCCCAAAACAGTTGAAAACAGTAAAAGAGGGGAATAATGTACTCGCCTGGGAGTGCTTAGGAGTCTTGAACAACTACCAAACAAAGCTAGAGGGAGCACGGAATCAGTCGGCAATCTAAAACTATATAAATAAACCGGACTTAAATCGGGAGATCGGATGGAATGAGGCTTGGTAAACCAAATGAGTATTGGAACTCATATGATATGGTTTAACAAGGCCTACATACTACAATGAAACCTAACCTAAGTGCTTTCGACCCATCGCGACCCATTAAGGTAACATATGCTACTTTAACGTGTCGTGCGCGTGAAACGCGTTCGGACCGTCTAACTAGTCCTATGACAAGTGTTATATGCCTAAACATGTTACATAATCAGTTATATGACAAAGGTTTAGGTTACATATGCTTAGTTACCAATTATACATGAAAAGGGTATTATGGCAATTTACCTAAGGCATATAAACTACCTATCATACAACTACTTAAACGATGTGACCATAGGGTATAACCTCGGAAGGTTATGCCCTATACTAGGGTCACCTAATGTATTTGGTCGGATCCTAATGATCGACCAAACTGGGTCGAGTTCGAAGGTATAAGCGATTTATTAGATCGCTTACCCTACGACCCTAAACAACGTGGTAATCAGTGGGCATAGTCCCAAGGGACTATGACCAACGTGATTACACTCACGTTGCGAAGTTCAAACGAACTTCGCATTGACCATTACTGGTCAACGCTGAAAGTCAAACAAAGTTTGACTTTCGGACTCGAAAAGCAATAAAATAAGGAAAAGAACGAAAGAATACTTACGAAGGGTCCCCGAATGCTAACCCAGATCAAAATAGCTCAGGTATGAAACCAAGGTTCCAACTTAGAGCCCAAATGATCAGATTTGTGAGAAATGAAGTAAAGGGGGTGGGGTATTTATAGATTTCGGGTAACCGTTAAGATCGTTTCTTGAATAACGTGCCTTAATCGGAACCGTACACTTGTCGGAACCTTATGGTGGCTACATATGCTCCTTATCTTAGTGACTAAGCAATTGAGAACATGTGGTTGTGGTTAAATCTGCTGAAAACAGGCTGTTTAAACATTGAATCTGGTCTGCATACTGCTTTACGGACCTCAAAGCTGCCAATGTTGAGGTCCGTAAGGTAACAACTTTGGCAGATTTACAGTTTTGGTCCCTGCAGTGCAATCAGCCCATTTTTGACACGTTTAAGGCCCGTTAACCCCATTTCAAAGCTCTAAAATGAAGTTAAAGTATAGGGAACTTAAAACATGCTCAAAAATATCTCGGATGTCGGTTCGTTTAGCCGTACGAACGCGATGTTCGCTTAATTACGACGGAATGCGCATAAGCGCGAAAAACGATCCAAATGACGCGACGAATGGATTTTTCTTAAGGCGAACACTAAAATATAATGTAGTCATGCTTACATAAATTTTTGGATGTCCAGATGTATTCAGAACGTAAGTTATGCGCGAAAATGCAAACTTGTGCACTTTTTGACACTTTTAGTCCCTGAATGACCCTAAAGTTTATTTTAGCACACCGAACCCCTCAAAGCCTATTTCTAAGCTATGTAAAGGATATTTAAGGTGTGTTTAACTTATGGTCATGTTCCGGAATGTCTGTTACAGTTCAAATTGGCATACTTTCGCAGTTTGTCAACTTTAGTCCCTGTAAGCGATTTAACTTTGATTTCACCACACCAAACCTTCCAAAACTTATATCTAAGTTATGTATAGGTTATTTAAGGTATGTTAAGCCTATTTCACTATTCCGGAGTGTTCGTTGCATTAAACTGGTTATATTTACGCATTAGTGCGCGTATAACCTTCCAGAAAGCGATTTAGAGCTTGAAATCGAACATGAGTCGATATGTGCAAAAGATACACATATTCATACAAGTCCAAAGTATGAAATACATTATTTCATTGGTTTGGCATTTGTTTGATGGCCGTGGAGGCACAGGTGTTACAGTCTCCCCTACTTTAGGAAATTTCGTCCCGAAATTTATTTAGAGGAAACTTGTGAGAGTTTAAAACATGAAGTTGAAAAGATCAAATAACATTGGTTAGGGTTCTTGAACTTCTAGTAACCTTAATAACATTATGTTTGCAATGTAAGAGGGACACTTATATACAAGTATATGAAGCGTCATTGGTGCGTCCACCATGCCTCCATTACATCGTTCTCATTTTGTTATTGTTGTCACTATCGGTTCCTTCACATAATAAATCTTACTGGATTTCTGTGCACTAAATTTCATAATTATGTGCGCATCCATAATTAGAGAATTCCTTGCACAGTTCACACAGTCTATTTTATAATGTGTAGGGGGAAAACCAATGAACAATCCTGTGATGAGTGTGACTAGACCGCCATAGAGTCCTTTTGACTAAATCAATAAATGATCTAAATAGACTATCAAGGAGTCTGTCCAGCTACATCACTAGATGTCGTCTTTTAACCAAATTGTGAATCATTCTTTTAGACTAGACCACTTAAGGGTCTCTCATCGAATCATGGAATGGTACTATATAACCCAAGGGTCTTAACTATTACATAGAAGCCCATTAAGGATTTAAGGTAGTACCTTTTGAATATCCTACTACGAATCCATCATATGCAGATATGAAAGATTCTACGAGGATTTGGATAACGAATATCCTGAGTATACAAAAACACAAAAATCATAGAGGAGAACACATAAACACATATCATATAACCACAAAATTGTTCGTTAATTTGTCTTGTAAATTGCGTACATGCATTTAAAGCACACTAGGAATCCATTCCGTGGATTTCATTTGGTACTTTAAACGTTACCAAGAATCCAACTATAAAGATAGAAAGATTCAAAAAGAAAATTCGATTTCGATTATTAGGAACCGAAATCTTCGAATTAAGGTACATAAGGAATCCAATTAAGGACTCTGATTTGAATGATAATCATCCACAAGGATCTAATTGTGAAGATAAAAAGATCCCATATGAATTTTTGAAGTTGAAGATGTTTTGAAACCTTGCACTGGATGTGCTTAGGTCAAAACATGATGTAAAATGCTTATGAAGTTGAGATGCTTGATATGTCAAGGCGACATATGAAGCAGAATTTTGAAGGTTAAGTCAATGTATGAGGAAAGTATTTTTGAAAACTATGCATGGGGTTCTTTTAAGAAAAATGTGTTTAACGTTTTTGAAACCTTATATATAATACTTTTTGAAATCATAAAGTAGGTGTATTAGGTAGATATATTTACTAAAATGTTTTAAAATCATGCGAGATGAATTTTGAAATTATGTATAAGGTTTTTGAAAGATATGAATGATGCTTTTCGAAATCATGCACTTGATCAGAAAATGTATTGTGTTAATATTGTCTTCAGACTATATGAAATATTTTGAAATTAGAAAGGTTGGTTTTGATAACATGGCCAATGTTTTTGAAATAACATAGACAATGCATCTAGAAAAATTGTTTTCAAACTATATGAAATGTTTTGAGATCATGAAGATTGTTTTGAAATACTGGTACTGTGTATGTTGAAAAAATCAAAACGTAATGGGTATGAGATTTGAAAATACCCTTAGTTATCTAACCAAGGATTTAAAGGCACAGATGTGCGAAAAGCACGATTACTCATAATGTCACTTAATTTTCTGTACTTTGTTTCTTAGAGTGAAACGAGTACTTAAAATTTTCGAGGGAATCATGAGCAATCATTTGAGAGAGAGAAATCACAAGAGTGGGTTGTAAGGTACATAGTTCCTTGATGTAGGTATCATAGGAAAATCCATACACACCTAGCAGGGGGTTGAGCTGGTTGGTTGGGGACTGCTTTACCATTGTGAGCGACCATGGCGAAGCTCTGAGAAGCCTTTCGCTTCTTTGACTTCTTAGGGGATCGTTCATCCATGGTCTTTGATTCCTCGATTGGTTTCTTGGCTGATGGTGCTGTCACCTAACTAGGTCCTGCCTGTCTTGGTGACTCTTGAGTGGCTTCATCCTGGAGATGATACATGGCAGTAGCTAATTCAACAGTCTTCAGGGCTACTTCGCCTATTCGCTGAGCGAATTTTGGCTGCTTGCTCAGATATCTGGGCGTTATCGTGATGAAGAGACATTCTTGAAGAAAAAGAAAGGCATAGAGAGAAACAGGTGAAAGATTATTGGACAATCAAAACAGAATGATAACGCATGAAGATTGCGATCATTTGTTTGTTACCTAAGGCAAACAAATGAGACGGTGACTGATCAAAGTAAATGGGTCAAAAATAATGTATCGCGAAGACATGCTCGCCTATAAGTGAACACTCATCCCAAGAATTACCAGGTAAGCACAACTGGTCTCGCGTCTGATGAGATGTATACAAAGTGCTTGCCTTGACAGAAAACCCAGAATACAGGCATTCACCCTTCCAGTTTGCACGTGTTCACATTATTTAAAACCCAAAACCTTGACGAAGTTTTGAAAACTCAAAGAGGTTCAAAACCATATAATAGAGAGTTCAAAACCTTATAACAGAGAGTTCAAAACCTAGTAATCAATCATCCTAGAACAGATGATTAGTTTTCAAAGCGGTTTTGAAATTTATGTTCTTGTTGTGGTCGTCGCCTAAGGATAGGTGACGGTATTGTTTTATGACTAAACGCAAGTAAACTCGCGTTAGGGTCCTAAGAAGGTTATAGACTAGGTCAAAGCATTACTAATAACCTAATTCCCTATAACCATTGGCTCTGATACCATCTTTTCTGTCACACCCCGACCGCGTAAAACAACAAATCGCGGCGGAAACATCGGGGCGTGTTGCAACAGAATTAATGTTTCATAACCATGGATACCAAAAAGTGTTTCGTTTTATTAAACATTGAATAATCACATCGTCTTGAAATCTAAATACACTATTTAAACATAGTCTATCATTGTTATTGAGTCACTAAGGCCTTGTCCAGTCCTATGTGAGCATGCATCTTATCAATCGATATCATTCAACAATACCTGAAACATATGTGAAAACGAGGTCAGCAAAGAAATGCTGGCGAGTACATAGGTTTTGTAGGAGTGTCGAAATCATGGCTAGTTTAGACGTTGCAATACTTTATTTAAAAACCTTGTTTTGAAAAGAGTATAATATTGCAACTTAATTAACCAACTCAAATCAAGCGGGTTATAATTTGTAAAACCTCGTAGCCATGACTCTTAACCCAAAAACATTTGTTTTAGTAAATTATTTGAAAAACAATGATAAGTTCAGGTGATATGTATAAATAAGAGAATAATGCATGATTAAATGAATAACCATGTAAAATGAGTTTGTATAAGATAAGTTGTTTGTAAATAAATGTCTTGTGAAAAGTATGTTACTTGTATAAAATGTTCTATGTCTCAAACTGAAATGATTCAAATAACGCTACAATATGTAATACCATACAAACACTTATATATAGGAAGTACCAGCGGCGTATCCACCATGCTTGTATCATATTCCACACGCATTGTTACTTAATCACTTAATCCAAACCAAACCACCAAAGTAATGTTCATGCCCAAATGTAAATCATGTAATATGTATAACCAAAATAATATCGTATATCGCTTTGAAGCCAATCGTTTACCCAATCGTTAAAACATCGTGTGAAACCCAATCGTTACCCAATCGTTAAAACATCGTGTGAAAACCAATCGTAAATCGTTTAATTCGTTTTAGGTCGTGAAACTACTTATAAGGTCGTCTCGCTAATAACATTCAAACCTTCGTGACTTTCGTCGCTTCTCGTTTTCGTCGCTTCTCGTTTTTGTATTAACAAACCTCCATAGGGTAAGTTAATAATTACAGATTCAGTCGCTACCTACCATACCCACACATAACCACGGGTGTAGTAAATAACGGGATTTGTCAGATCCTATGGTACCATAACCTAATACTGGTCGGCTTGATCATTGCTAATGAATGTCATTTGTTATGTAACTACAACCAACAAGTTTGTTCACTTTATGAAATCGTTATTAGTTTTGTATAAATCGTCTTAATCGTTTTTGAAACCATCGTTATAACATCGAAAACATTTAGCACATATGAGTCACCCCAAAACAGTTGAAAACAGTAAAAGAGGGGAATAATGTACTCGCCTGGGAGTGCTTAGGAGTCTTGAACAACTACCAAACAAAGCTAGAGGGAGCACGGAATCAGTCGGCAATCTAAAACTATATAAATAAACCGGACTTAAATCGGGAGATCGGATGGAATGAGGCTTGGTAAACCAAATGAGTATTGGAACTCATATGATATGGTTTAACAAGGCCTACATACTACAATGAAACCTAACCTAAGTGCTTTCGACCCATCGCGACCCATTAAGGTAACATATGCTACTTTAACGTGTCGTGCGCGTGAAACGCGTTCGGACCATCTAACTAGTCCTATGACAAGTGTTATATGCCTAAACATGTTACATAATCAGTTATATGACAAAGGTTTAGGTTACATATGCTTAGTTACCAATTATACATGAAAAGGGTATTATGGCAATTTACCTAAGGCATATAAACTACCTATCATACAACTACTTAAACGATGTGACCATAGGGTATAACCTCGGAAGGTTATGCCCTATACTAGGGTCACCTAATGTATTTGGTCGGATCCTAATGATCGACCAAACTGGGTCGAGTTCGAAGGTATAAGCGATTTATTAGATCGCTTACCCTACGACCCTAAACAACGTGGTAATCAGTGGGCATAGTCCCAAGGGACTATGACCAACGTGATTACACTCACGTTGCGAAGTTCAAACGAACTTCGCATTGACCATTACTGGTCAACGCTGAAAGTCAAACAAAGTTTGACTTTCGGACTCGAAAAGCAATAAAATAAGGAAAAGAACGAAAGAATACTTACGAAGGGTCCCCGAATGCTAACCCAGATCAAAATAGCTCAGGTATGAAACGAAGGTTCCAACTTAGAGCCCAAATGATCAGATTTGTGAGAAATGAAGTAAAGGGGGTGGGGTATTTATAGATTTCGGGTAACCGTTAAGATCGTTTCTTGAATAACGTGCCTTAATCGGAACCGTACACTTGTCGGAACCTTATGGTGGCTACATATGCTCCTTATCTTAGTGACTAAGCAATTGAGAACATGTGGTTGTGGTTAAATCTGCTGAAAACAGGCTGTTTAAACATTGAATCTGGTCTGCATACTGCTTTACGGACCTCAAAGCTGCCAATGTTGAGGTCCGTAAGGTAACAACTTTGGCAGATTTACAGTTTTGGTCCCTGCAGTGCAATCAGCCCATTTTTGACACGTTTAAGGCCCGTTAACCCCATTTCAAAGCTCTAAAATGAAGTTAAAGTATAGGGAACTTAAAACATGCTCAAAAATATCTCGGATGTCGGTTCGTTTAGCCGTACGAACGCGATGTTCGCTTAATTACGACGGAATGCGCATAAGCGCGAAAAACGATCCAAATGACGCGACGAATGGATTTTTCTTAAGGCGAACACTAAAATATAATGTAGTCATGCTTACATAAATTTTTGGATGTCCAGATGTATTCAGAACGTAAGTTATGCGCGAAAATGCAAACTTGTGCACTTTTTGACACTTTTAGTCCCTGAATGACCCTAAAGTTTATTTTAGCACACCGAACCCCTCAAAGCCTATTTCTAAGCTATGTAAAGGATATTTAAGGTGTGTTTAACTTATGGTCATGTTCCGGAATGTCTGTTACAGTTCAAATTGGCATACTTTCGCAGTTTGTCAACTTTAGTCCCTGTAAGCGATTTAACTTTGATTTCACCACACCAAACCTTCCAAAACTTATATCTAAGTTATGTATAGGTTATTTAAGGTATGTTAAGCCTATTTCACTATTCCGGAGTGTTCGTTGCATTAAACTGGTTATATTTACGCATTAGTGCGCGTATAACCTTCCAGAAAGCGATTTAGAGCTTGAAATCGAACATGAGTCGATATGTGCAAAAGATACACATATTCATACAAGTCCAAAGTATGAAATACATTATTTCATTGGTTTGGCATTTGTTTGATGGCCGTGGAGGCACAGGTGTTACAATCTCTGGGATATTGAAGGACCATTTGATATCCTGGATCAGTATAATACGAAATTAAATCCTGCCAAGTGCCATTTTGGAGTTGGGGCAGGAAAGTTTTTAGGATATATGGTGACTAAAAGGGGGATATAAGCGAGCCCGGAACAGATCAAAGCTATTCTGGATATCAAGTCACCTTCCAACATGAAAGATGTACAAAGATTAACAGGACGAGTAGCAGCGTTGAACAGATTTATATCAAGATCCTTAGAGAAATGTAAAGAATTCTATGATATCCTGAAAAAGAATAAGAAATTCGAATGGGGAGATGAAGCAGCCTTACAGGAGTTAAAGCAATATCTTTCAACTGCACCTTTATTGATGAAGCCTGATGATGGTGAACCATTATCCTTGTATCTTGTTGTGTCAGGGAATGCAGTAAGTGCCGTTTTGGTAAAGGATCATGAAGGTCAGCAGTATCCTTCTATTATGTTAGTAAAGTTTATTAGATGCTGAAACTAGATATTCACACTTAGAGAAATTGATATTGGCCCTAGTTATGGCATCAACTAAGCTTAGACATTATTTTGAGACACATATGATTCATGTTAAAACTAATTATCCTATTAAAAATGTGCTTAGGAAACCTGAAATGTCGGGTAGAATGGCTAAGTGGTCAGTAAAGTTAAGTGCCTATGATATAGTATATGAACCTAGAAATGCTATAAAGTCTCAGGCTCTAGCAGACTTTGTGGCTGATTTCAGTAGTGATATTCAAAATGAAGTAGACCTAGAAGTACAGCAACTAGGAGAAACCTTAGAATCCTAGACATTATATACTGATGGTGCATCTAATGTGAGAGGTGTAAGATTGGGTATTGTTTTGGTCAAAAATTACCGAAGCAATTAAGTGATCAAATTAGTTAAGTGAGGTAGTGTGCTAACAGCGTTTGTAGAATATATGCTGATTTGGTTGTTTGCAAAAACAGTTATCAGGATACGGCTCAGGATATCGAGCTGTATCTACAATCAAACAATGAGCAAAAATGTAAAGGGTGACACGAGATGTACGAGGAAAGCCCTTGATCAATCTAGATCGCCGGCACAAAACCTCGGGAGCTGACAATCACAGCTGCCTTGTTCTTCTTGTTACTTCAAATGTCAGGATACAGTGCAGGATATGATGCGGATCGACTAAGTGTTACAAAATGCTTTGAATACAAGTGTAAGTGTGTTGTGAGTGTTTGCAGCTAGAGAGAAAGAGAGCTCTTGAGATTGTGGCCCCTTATCTGATCCGATCAATCCTATTTATAGTAAAATAAAACTAACTAACTAGCCTATAAATCCAGGATATATCGAATATTCCCCATGTGAATGTTGTAGTCCACGTCTTCCGGCTTCAACGTCCATAATTCAACAGATTTGCCCGAGTCGTTTGAATTTCAATGTTCCAAACTTAGTGCAATATTTCAAATGTCTTATCCAAATATTATGAAAATATCTTGATCAGTATACTCACAAATATCCTATTAAGACTTTCGTCAAATAGGGTTTTTATAATTCAAACAATTCAGATAAAGTTTCCAAAGAAAAAGGATAGTTCACTTTTATTTTTCAAAGCTTGTTTTGATAATAGACGTTTAACCCAAGTATAGTTTTAATTTTTAATCCAATTATCAAGTCCCAAACATTCCAACCAAATATCCTGAAACATATTCTAAAATATATTTTAAAAGTATATCCTGAAAACATATCCTAATTAGGATAATGATAAAAGTTATAATCAAGCTTTTGTCAAACATAATTTCAAAAATCTAAACGATTTAGATAAGGTTTATAAAGGAAAGATCATACCAGAAGTAGAGTGCAACCCTATTCTCAATCTTCAATCCTTTTACAATCTTTCCAACGAAGATGTCCCCAGTCTGGGACACTTAGTGTACCGGATCCAAGCTAGATTCTTCGAACTTTGCACAGTTACTTCAGTAGGAATGTCCCCTGTGCATTATTTCTTTGAACACTTAGAAATTTTCTGGACATCAATTGCAACTGTTTGAATAATTTTTGTATTACAGGGGATAAACCCTAAAATGTACTGGAGATAAATCCTTAGTGTTCTGGGGATAAACCCATAAGTATTCTGGGGTAAATCCCAAGTTTTCATGCGCTACAGGCGGGAGTGTATAAACCCCAAGACTTAGAAAGGTGAAAACCTTTAAACCTTAGAGAGTATGAAAATACCCTTTCGTAAGAGAGGCTGATCAATCCTCATATACCTTGAGGATCCAGGATATAACCAACAGTAACGAAATTGTCAGCCACTTTTACATGAACTGGTCCCGCCACCTTGAACTATCCCTGGATAACTTGCGCTCCAGGCGGGGTGTTTAAACCCAATTCGTGAGAAAGGTGAATACCTTTAAACCTGTGAAGGGATCAGGATCCGTTAAGCGTGAGAGAGGGGGCCAATCCTCTAATCTTTCGAAATATCCTGAGTGTGTATCCTGGAGCTGTATCCCGAAGCGTATAGTGCAAAACAACTATAAACTAAGGTGGGTGTTAGCCTGGCTAACACCCCTCCGATGCTTAAGTCAGTAATGGGTTCAAAAGAATAAAATATATTAAAAGAGATAGAATTCATACCATCCTGAGTTAGAAATTAAATTCTAAACTCACTTGAAATAGAGCTTTAGGTGTATAGCATTCCAGGATCTTGGTAGCATATCCCTGACGTGACTGTGTCGTCCCGATCAGTCAAAAACCCAATTAAACCTAGGTAGCTAGGGTAAGTCGGGTATCGTATCCACGAAGAGCATGTGGTCAGTATCGCACAACCTGTTCGATTAGTTAGACTATTTACAAATAATGTACAAAGTGATTATGAAGTTTGCTAATTTTATAAATTTATTTGGTTGGAAAATGAATCGGAGTGAACCGATATTTGGTTTTTATCTAAATCAATTACTTACTAACTAAGATTGCTAACTAAGTTACTAAACGATTAAAACAAGAAATTAGAGACAAGTTCCACACCCGGTTCGATAATTGCAAGACCTAGGGTTCCTACATGTTTTAACTTGATTCAATTGCATATAGTGATTAACGGATTACTATCACGAAGCTTAGGTGCCAATTGCTATCGACGTCATAGACAACGGACCGTAATGCACTTTGTTACCTCGGACATGTGAATCCTAACCTAAGATAAGGCATAATTGCACATAACCATTTCGCAAAGTCAAAACTTTATCATCGTTCGACAATTCACGAATTCGAAACAAATGCAAGACAATTATCCAAGGTTTTAAATACTAAACAATTTGTCACAAAACCAAATTAAAATACAAATGCATAAACCCTAGAAAATCTTACAACAATCTACACCGGGGTGAAACCTTAGGAGATTAGCCGCGCATGTCGGTTGTGATCCTTGAAACCCTCACGTGATTTTGTTCGAACCCCCTTGTCTATCTATGTCGGCTGCTTCCCTATGTTCGTGTAAAATCATGTTCCAGCCAATTAATTCCTCCTCTCCTTGTTCTCCTAATCCAAGATGACGGCCCTATAGTGGAGCCCAAAAAATATAATATCCAATATAATGATGACCCAATAAAAATAGTCCAATGATGTTCCTCGGCCCGATTACAAGTCCACGTGAATAATTGATGGCCCAAATTCTGCGTTTGGTGTTGGCGGCCCACAAGTCCCAAGTTTCTCCTTTAATGGCCACCAAAAATGTGTGATGTATTATGATGGGCCCCCTCACGTGAGTTGTTTGTCTGCGCATGTGGATATATGATGGTAGGATTATTATTGTAATGATGATGTCTTTGAGATATTGTTGTTGTTCACGTGTGTGTCCCCTCTAATCATGTGCCCACTTTATAAGATGTATGATAATAATTAAGACCATGCGTCTGTTTGTTGCTTATTTATAATCTTCAAGTATTTCGCTTCATCTCTAACCACTTTAAATTCATCGAATTACGCGATTAACCTGTAAATTCACGAAAACTCGTAGTGAACATATTCAAAGTATATAATCACGTAAATGGTAATAAATCACACAAGATAAGCACGTTAACACTCGGGTTTCACACTCTCCATCACATCCCCACACTTGTCGTTTGCTTGCCCTCAAGAAAATCTGTCTTTCACTTTCACGTGGGTCGAACGAGAAACACACTTCCCATTCCCGAGACAAAGGTTAAGGTCTAATGTCATACCCGGTTCAAACTTTTTACATATTTCGACCTATTTAGCAATAAATGATTAATCATGTAAAAATGGTTATCCAAGATTAACCCGCCCTTGAAACTAATAATTCATGAACATCACTCACAATGTTCTCTCCACTCGGTTTAAAATTTGGCTAATTAGATAATGAATTAGCACTTTCTAAGTAATCACTCAAAACTGATTAGAACACGTACCCGCATAGGCTTGCAACTCAATCATTCTCCACCACTGAACACAAATACTAAGCACAAGTCAAAAGGTCTTTGTAAGGGTTGTAACGGGGCTAGGCTAAGGGTATGTAATAGGATATTTTTAAAGTGGCTAAGGTGATGAAAACTCGATTTTTTATTACAAAATAACTATGCTAAACACAACTATCTACAAACATCGACTAGAAGGCACCAATTTTCCGCCTTTTATTCAATCAAACTATAAACACATATTTTTGTGCTTTTCTTAACAATTTTTTTTCTTCTTTTTCACAATTTTTCTTCATTTTTTTTTGCAAATATAAACCACAACTATACAAACAAATAATCCTAAAATCGAATTTCCATCACACGGGTTTAAAAGAAAAAGGTTTAAGGTTATGGGTTATAGGGTGGTCAAACGAAAGGGTTAGGCTCAAAATTGGCTACTAAGGGATAAGTTTTTGGGTACGGATATATAAATGGTGTAAAAAGGAAAAGGTTTACCTAATGCCTTAATCATTCTCGTGCTTGTATTCGGTCTATGGTCTCAAATGTATCAAGAGTTGCAAGTTATACAATACATGACTAATGGTCCACTCAAACAAAGAAACAATAGTATGTAATTCTATGATGTAAAAGTGGCTCAAAACCTCACATGTATCAAGGGTATGGTATATGACATGCATCAAATGCTAGTTTCTTAGGCGGATTATTCCCAAATATCCACCCGCTAAATACCCGTCATGCTAATTATTTGAACTTGACCATGACAATAGACCAAATGGGTTGTGCCATCCCTCGTTGACTTAGTTACTTGTGCTTTTTAGATTGCTTCAAACAAAGACATTTTTGAAAAAAAAAATTTGAAAATTTTCCCCCATCCCCACACTTGAGGTAAACATTGTCCTCAATGTGTAGTGTTTAAATGAACGGATCAAAAATAAAAAACTTTTACTAACTCCCCCATCCCCACACTTGAGGCAAACATTGTCCTCAATGTGTAAGAACTAGAGTTTTTAAAACGCACAAGGGATGTGACACGGCTAACCTCCCCAAAATTTCACCCTGGAAAATAAAATACAATTTACAATCCACTTATTTGCTAATTAAAAATCAAAAGTAAAAAGAAATGTATGCACCTGATTTTTGAGCTCATTCCTCGTGTGCTCTTCTTCTCTTCAAGAAAGCGGTCGTCCCACGAACGTAATGTACCTACAAATCTTAACCCTTGTGTAGAAGCATGCTTCTCACAACCATTAAAATTTATTAGCTACCTAGTTCTACCACTTTTATGAAAATATTATCAAGTCATACGTTAATTCACTTTGATTTATGTGGAAAATAATTTACAATAACAACAAACCTAACTCACTTTCGTAGGAATCACGGTTGCATTTAGCTTATGCAACAAGCCCTTTTAAACCACCCGATAGCTCGGGAGGACGAGTAGGTCTCGTGAGGGTTATATAGGGAACACACCCACAACATTCATTTAACTAAGAAAATAAAATAAAACAAAAATAATACAAACTCTACAACAATCATACCTGATTTGTCTCTCATGGTGGTCGAAGTGCACATTTGCCTACCAAGTTTCCAACATACGCTCGGTAGTTGGCATGCCAGATCCATTCACTTTTTATTTTACACGGCATGCGTATTGTACAACTTCGGGGTCGTTTCTTAACAATATGGCTAATGTCTTGCAACGCCACCCTTCGAATCCTTATGCACAAACCCGCATCCCCAACTTTGTTGGTTGGAGTGATAAGTTTGGAAGAAGGATGATTATGAACGTGAGCTTCTTTCGAATCCGATTCGTCTTGCGGTGTCATGTCTTCCGCTTGGTTCAAACATTCAATTACTTGCTCCGGAAGTTCAATAACCTCTTCCACCACATCATCATCCACCACTGTACCACTAGCCAACACCTCTTGGTCTCGTCTAAGTTGAGCCAATTCTTCGGCGAGATGACCCACTTTCTTTGCCAAGTCTTCATGAGCTTTATCTCTTACTTCAAACTCTTTCCTCACTTCGGCTTTGAACTCTTGATGTGAATTAGTAAGAGCACTCATAACATTCATGAGGGCATCAAATTTGGAACTTATTGAGTCTTGAGGTTCCTCGTATGCCGGTTGAGGGTATTCATTATAATAATCATCATACACCTCCCGGTAACTTGAGAAATATGGCAATTCGGGTTCATAGTAGTACTCTTGATACTGTGGTAGTGGTGGATTATCATATGGATAATATGAGGATGGACCATTGAAATCTTCATAGTCCGCCCTCCTATATTCATACAATCCGCTGAGGTAGTCTTCCCGATCCTTGTTGGCTTGAACTTTTTCGTGGAAAACAGAGCAATCATCTAAATAATGCTCTCCGCTTCCGCAACACTCACACGGATCATCATCTACCCAATTCATATTGAAAGATGATACCTACAAAACATGTACCTGCACAAACAAACTCGACCACCCAAAGTAAAATCACGAATATACAAGAAAGAAAAACTAAACTAAAATCGAGCAAGCAATGAAATACTAAGCGCACTAGCTCCCCGGCAACGGCGCCATTTTGACGTGACCGTGTCGTCCTGATCAGTCAAAAACCCAATTAAACCTAGGTAGCTAGGGTAAGTCGGGTATCGTATCCACGAAGAGCATGTGGTCAGTATCGCACAACCTGTTCGATTAGTTAGACTATTTACAAATAATGTACAAAGTGATTATGAAGTTTGCTAATTTTATAATTTTATTTAGTTGGAAAATGAATCGGAGTGAACCGATATTTGGTTTTTATCTAAATCAATTACTTACTAACTAAGATTGCTAACTAAGTTACTAAGTGATTAAAACAAGAAATTAGAGACAAGTTCCACACCCGGTTCGATAATTGCAAGACCTAGGGTTCCTACATGTTTTAACTTGATTCAATTGCATATAGTGATTAACGGATTACTATCACGAAGCTTAGGTGCCAATTGCTATCGACGTCATAGAAAACGGACCGTAATGCACTTCGTTACCTCGGACATGTAAATCCTAACCTAAGATAAGGCATAATTGCACATAACCATTTCGCAAAGTCATAACTTTATCATCGTTCGACAATTCACAAATTCGAAACAAATGCAAGACAATTATCCAAGGTTTTAAATACTAAACAATTTGTCATAAAACCAAATTAAAATACAAATGCATAAACCCTAGAAAATCTTACAACAATCTATTACTTCATCCAAGCCTACCAGTTCTAAAGTCGTCATCATCCCCTAGCCTTCGCCAGCTACTAAGCCCTGGACCTCTAGTTCTCGTAAGAAGAAAGAGATTGATTCGCCTGCCACTCCCGAGACGTTTCCCTATGAGAATCACGGATTCATCGAGGCAAGCGGGTTCATGACTTCCTTTCTCAACCAGGTATAGATCCTTATTCCATATATTGCATATATATCAAACCAGTATCTTGGTTATTATACAATAATACCTGTGTTTTTCGTTGTTGGGCCTCGAACATCTGGTTCACTTGTACGAAGAATCCTGCGGGCTTAACAAGTTGCTCGAGTCCAAATTGAAGAAAGCCGAGGTCACCATTTCCGATCAAGGTATGATCGCTGCTGCTAAATCTCAAAATTACGAGGACAAGTTCAAAGCTATGACCCAGGAACACCAGGCTGCCATCAAGAAAGTTACTCATGAAGCCCAAGTCCATCTCGACGCCGCCCAGGCTCAACATGAACAGGATATGACCTCTTACCGGGAAGGCCTGAAAAGCTCCGTGGCCATCTCCCTTCTTCAGGCTAGGCTAAAAATGGCTTACGAAGCTAGGGCCCTGGGCTTTGAATGCCCTTCTTGGAATGTCGACGCCTGGGAGACGAATTTAAGGGGTCTTGGCGGTAATCCTGTAGAGCATCCTGCTAAATCTGTAGGTGAGGGGTCTTCCAAGGCGACTGAAAAGCTAACTGGCGCTGGTGGCGAGGCTGAGAAGGATACTGGAAAGGATGTTGCTGATGAAGTTATGGAAGAGGGTGCTGCCCCTTGAATGCAGAGAAATGGGCGATGACGGATGTTGATGCCGAGGCCGGAGCCCATTTTTTTTAAATTTGATGGTTGTACTTGTTGGAACAATTTCTATTTCCTGTCTTTCAAACAATTTACATTTCCTGCACTTAAAACAATATGATGGCCAAAGGTGGATGGGTCCTGAGTTTCAGGATGAAGCCCTTGGTCATCAATCAGTATGGTTTGTTTTGAACAATATAACGGTTGGAGGTGGATGGGTCTCGGTTTGAGATGAAACCTTCAACCGTTATGTAAATATGGTTAGAAACCAGTTGTGCTTTTGGTGGATGGATCTCAGTTTGAGATGAAACCAGAAGCACAACTTTTGCTATGTTAATAATATAACCTGCTTTTGACCTTATCTATCATTGTCCTTTTTCATTGCTTAGTTTGAATTTCAATGTTCCAAACTTAGTGCAATATTTCAAATGTCTTATCCAAATATTATGAAAATATCTTGATCAGTATACTCACAAATATCCTATTAAGACTTTCGTCAAATAGGGTTTTTATAATTCAAACAATTCAGATAAAGTTTCCAAAGAAAAAGGATAGTTCACTTTTATTTTTCAAAGCTTGTTTTGATAATAGACGTTTAACCCAAGTATAGTTTTAATTTTTAATCCAATTATCAAGTCCGAAACATTCCAACCAAATATCCTGAAACATATTCTAAAATATATTTTAAAAGTATATCCTGAAAACATATCCTAATTAGGATAATGATAAAAGTTATAATCAAGCTTTTGTCAAACATAATTTCAAAAATCTAAACGATTTAGATAAGGTTTATAAAGGAAAGATCATACCAGAAGTAGAGTGCAACCCTATTCTCAATCTTCAATCCTTTTACAATCTTTCCAACGAAGATGTCCCCAGTCTGGGACACTTAGTGTACCGGATCCAAGCTAGATTCTTCGAACTTTGCACAGTTACTTCAGTAGGAATGTCCCCTGTGCATTATTTCTTTGAACACTTAGAAATTTTCTGGACATCAATTGCAACTGTTTGAATAATTTTTGTATTACAGGGGATAAACCCTAAAATGTACTGGAGATAAATCCTTAGTGTTCTGGGGATAAACCCATAAGTATCCTGGGGTAAATCCCAAGTTTTCATGCGCTACAGGCGGGAGTGTATAAACCCCAAGACTTAGAAAGGTGAAAACCTTTAAACCTTAGAGAGTATGAAAATACCCTTTCGTAAGAGAGGCTGATCAATCCTCATATACCTTGAGGATCCAGGATATAACCAACAGTAACGAAATTGTCAGCCACTTTTACATGAACTGGTCCCGCCACCTTGAACTATCCCTGGATAACTTGCGCTCCAGGCGGGGTGTTTAAACCCAATTCGTGAGAAAGGTGAATACCTTTAAACCTGTGAAGGGATCAGGATCCGTTAAGCGTGAGAGAGGGGGCCAATCCTCTAATCTTTCGAAATATCCTGAGTGTGTATCCTGGAGCTGTATCCCGAAGCGTATAGTGCAAAACAACTATAAACTAAGGTGGGTGTTAGCCTGGCTAACACCCCTCCGATGCTTAAGTCAGTAATGGGTTCAAAAGAATAAAATATATTAAAAGAGATAGAATTCATACCATCCTGAGTTAGAAATTAAATTCTAAACTCACTTGAAATAGAGCTTTAGGTGTATAGCATTCCAGGATCTTGGTAGCATATCCCTGACGTGACTGTGTCGTCCCGATCAGTCAAAAACCCAATTAAACCTAGGTAGCTAGGGTAAGTCGGGTATCGTATCCACGAAGAGCATGTGGTCAGTATCGCACAACCTGTTCGATTAGTTAGACTATTTACAAATAATGTACAAAGTGATTATGAAGTTTGCTAATTTTATAAATTTATTTGGTTGGAAAATGAATCGGAGTGAACCGATATTTGGTTTTTATCTAAATCAATTACTTACTAACTAAGATTGCTAACTAAGTTACTAAACGATTAAAACAAGAAATTAGAGACAAGTTCCACACCCGGTTCGATAATTGCAAGACCTAGGGTTCCTACATGTTTTAACTTGATTCAATTGCATATAGTGATTAACGGATTACTATCACGAAGCTTAGGTGCCAATTGCTATCGACGTCATAGACAACGGACCGTAATGCACTTCGTTACCTCGGACATGTGAATCCTAACCTAAGATAAGGCATAATTGCACATAACCATTTCGCAAAGTCATAACTTTATCATCGTTCGACAATTCACGAATTCGAAACAAATGCAAGACAATTATCCAAGGTTTTAAATACTAAACAATTTGTCACAAAACCAAATTAAAATACAAATGCATAAACCCTAGAAAATCTTACAACAATCTACACCGGGGTGAAACCTTAGGAGATTAGCCACGCATGTCGGTTGTGATCCTTGAAACCCTCACGTGATTTTGTTCGAACCCCCTTGTCTATCTATGTCGGCTGCTTCCCTATGTTCGTGTAAAATCATGTTCCAGCCAATTAATTCCTCATCTCCTTGTTCTCCTAATCCAAGATGACGGCCCTATAGTGGAGCCCAAAAAATATAATATCCAATATAATGATGACCCAATAAAAATAGTCCAATGATGTTCCTCGGCCCGATTACAAGTCCACGTGAATAATTGATGGCCCAAAGTCTGCGTTTGGTGTTGGCGGCCCACAAGTCCCAAGTTTCTCCTTTAATGGCCACCAAAAATGTGTGATGTATTATGATGGGCCCCCTCACGTGAGTTGTTTGTCTGCGCATGTGGATATATTATGGTAGGATTATTATTGTAATGATGATGTCTTTGAGATATTGTTGCTGTTCACGTGTGTGTCCCCTCTAATCATGTGCCCACTTTATAAGATGTATGATAATAATTAAGACCATGCGTCTATTTGTTGCTTATTTATAATCTTCAAGTATTTCGCTTCATCTCTAACCACTTTAAATTCATCGAATTACGCGATTAACCTGTAAATTCACGAAAAATCGTAGTGAACATATTCAAAGTATATAATCACGTAAATGGTAATAAATCACACAAGATAAGCACGTTAACACTCGGGTTTCACACTCTCCATCACATCCCCACACTTGTCGTTTGCTTGCCCTCAAGCAAATTTGTCTTTCACTTTCACGTGGGTCGAACGAGAAACACACTTCCCATTCCCGAACACAAATACTAAGCACAAGTCAAAAGGTCTTTGTAAGGGTTGTAACGGGGCTAGGCTAAGGGTATGTAATAGGATTGCGACCTATACGAGTCGTTCGGAAGAGTTCTAGTCCGTTTCAGAGGCGGAAACTAAGAAACGGACGTGATAACAGCTTGAAATACACTTTAATCCTCTTTTATATTGATATTACAACCTTTACATTCAGAAGAGAAACCGGCAGCACTTCGGTACACTTGGCCAAAAACTGTTACAAATGAAATGACATAACCACCTATATATAGCCTAAGGATTTCGCTTGAAACTCTTGAAGCGAAACCTTCAAGCGAAATCTTTAATGAAATATCATTCAAGCGAAATGTAACAATGTGTAAACTGATTTGAAAATGTTTTGTCTTCTAGTGAGTATGATGCAATCAATGATGTAACTTGTGTGATGTCATCATCCTTGATGATGACATCATGCTTGATAAGATCCGCACCGGACCCAAGACTCGATACAAGACGAAGACGACAGATGTGTGCACCAACAGACTCCCCCTCAGATGTTGACGAGTCTTAAGTGTCGAGTCTTCTCAATCTTCTGTCTTTATCAGTCTTTGAGCTTCCTTAAAACTAACTTTCTTCAACTAATCTCCTCCTCGGACGATGTAACTCTCTTTAATAGACTCCCCCTCAAAACATGCTGGGATCGTAGTCTGACTTTTACAGTATCAGAATTGAAATCTGGATCTCTATCTGCTATCCTGCACATCCTCTACCCAAAAGTAAGATTCACAAGAATAAAATATTTAACAATTTATCAAATTTCATGCACCAACACTGATCCTTCTCCAATCAAAATACAAACAAACATTAACAATAATCAATTAACGAATTTTTTTATCTCTGAAAAAATTTTCAATCAAATCACCCAAACCTATTCGTCATGTTTAGCACTTGGAATTTTGAAATTCAGCTCTTCAACATCAGTTGTCTAAAATCTTTTTGAATTTTCCAAAATTTATGCTAAAACACACCGAAAATCTTTTTGGATTTTTTAAAATAACCGAAATGAAATGCAGTAAAGAAATATTTACAAACAATATTTTTGTGAGTTTGTGTAAGAGGATCATATCAGTTTTTTTGAGACAAATCACCAACACCGTTAAGCTTCATTTCATTTTAAGTTCTAAACAATTCACTTAGATTGTCAGTATACTGATCCACTTAAACTTTCACACAAAGTTCAACTGTTTCGAGATACGAGATTAATGTTTTAGGACTTAAACATCTACATGTGTCCCACCTCAGTATATACTCCCGTATCCAGACCCCAGTATTCAGTCTTACAGGTGAGTATACCTAGATGATATCTGTAAGGGATTAATTGCGAGGGCCGTGAGAGCTCAGGTCGATCTTTCGATACGCAGAGAGATGGCGGCTTCGACTTTTGGTGGGTCCCCTTTAGAGGATCTTTTGAATTACAACAGCAATGACTATCAATTTTATTGTTTCATCAATTTGCTGAGGGCTGCGCTATTTTTAAAGCATGCAAAAAGTATTCTCCGGGGACTAGGCCATTGCTTCCGCAAAATCAGAAGTCCCGGGATAATACCCCAGATATCACTAAGCATAAAGACCTAGTATCTCAGAATACGGGACCCTTCAAACAAGATTTCAGGGGTTACCTATATATCCTGAAGGTGTTCCCCACGTAGACGCAAGTAAATTTTATGTTTATATCTCATCACAATTTACTAAATGTGCAAAAACCTACTGACATATCCACAGTGAGATTGTTTATCACATTTGACTTTCCATTTCTTTAGCATGTAGTGATAGTCCACTGATTTACTATCATTTCGTCTTTTATACAACAAAACTCATTTTGAATTTTATCATGTTTTTGGCTTTTTCAAATTTTCAAATGTTTTTGGATTTTCTGAAATTTTTACTCCCCCTAAAATGCAAACACATTTTAGGAAATTTGAAAATAAACTGTACAATAAAATGACCACTGATATCAAATCACTTCAAATCGCCATTCACTTGGCATAAACAATCAGAACTCCCCCTCACAACAAACTATTTTCCCATTGTGATTTCAAAACACTTAAGTTTGTTTTAATCAAATGGTTTTTCCGGAAAATAAGTTTAGTTGATTTTACCACTTGTAGGTTAGGGGTGTAGCTCATCACATTGTTCTTCAAAATACAACTTGTAGAAAATCAGATACAATTTAATGTCCCTGATTTACCACTTGTAAGTCGAAATCACTTTCGTGAATTTCTCAAGAAATGTGCCGATTCCTGCTCCACTTTTACCCAACTGGGAGCTCCGGCAAGTCCGGTTTTTACTCAAACATAACGTCCACCCAAGCCTCACCAGCCTTGGGTGACTTTGGTGGCAAACATCTATCCCACCAACATTTTGATTTATAAAATTCTTGAGCACCTTTTACCTTCCTATCAACCATCTTACCGAAAATATGTTTGACTTTCCCGTTGAAAGCCTTCTCAACATCAAATTCTCCCTTATCAGCGAAGAATTGATTTGAGATCTCTACTTTTCCCACTTTCGACTTCCAATTTTCCTTTGACAATGAAGAAAAATTTTCATCGTTCACCTCAGGAACGGAATTCACAATCTTTTTCTCAACAAATGACTCCTCTGATTTTATGGAATCAGATTCATTGTCAGAACTTCTTTCAGATTTTACAATCCATTTTTGTTTGGTTAAATCACCTCTTCTTTTGTAAAATCGTTTTGAACTTTCACCTTTTTCAAAACTAGAATTATCAAACACTTTCGATTTTTCAGTTGATTGTTTCTTCTCAAAGACAAGTTTTTCTTTCAGTTTTGAGTTAGAAGTAACTTCCTGTTTTGTATTGTTGGACTGTTGACAATTCCAAGCAATATGCCCAACCTTTTGGCATTTGAAGCAAGTTCTTCCATCAACTCTTTGAGCAAACTTCTTCACATTCCTCTTTACCTCAGCAAGAAACTCTTGATTCGACTGCTTCCAGAATGGTTTCTTCTGCTCATCTTCAGCACTTCCTCCTGCAACAAATTTTGTTTTTGGTTTATAAGTTTTCTGATTTTCATAATTTTCAGGAGGAATAAATCCTAAACCTTTCTTTTTGAGATTACCGTTGTAGTTTGGTTTCTTTCGATAACCATAACCAGAACTATAACCCTTTTTCTTGTTCAATCTTTGTTGAACTCTTGAAGTGTATTTTTTAGGTTTTTCATCAAGATTTAAATCTTTTATATCAGAAAGATTAATTTCTGTTAATTTGAAAACCTGTTTGATCATTTCAGTTTTTACACTTCTGATTGGAAATTCCTCATCAGAATATAATTTGTCTGAATCATTCAAAGTATAAGCCACTTTGATTGATCCGTCATTCAAATTAGATTTTGATAACAGGAATTCTCTATTGTAAACCCTATTAACCGGTGAACTCGGACTCTTTTCTGACGAATTCGGACTATCAGACTCAGACTCCTGTTTTGACTCCTCATCCGTATCCAACACCTGATCGACAACTTTCTTTACTAACTCAGACTCATGATCAGTGTCAGACGCTGTGAATGTAACATCAATATTGTCTGGTAATTCATCAATGATTTCAGACTTTAACTTGATGTTGACTGCCTTTTTTAGACGCTCTTCATTTGGATTCCTGGGAGAATAAGTTTCATGGATCGGGGGCGGACATCTGTTATACTTGACACTTGGTTTCTTACCAGTATCAGTATCTTCAGTCTTTTTGTCCATGAACGCTTCTAGACCTGCAACAGTAGGATAAACACGATCAATCAAGTAATCACATGTAGTGTAACTCAACAGTAATCGTTTAATCCTTTCACTCTCAATCTTCTCAAGTTCCACTTCTTTCTTTAACTGTGCACAATCTTCAATATACTCATTAATGACTTTCTGCTTTGTCATTAATGTTGCACTCATTTTATCCATTGCTTTTTCAATTTCTGTATTCGTCTTTTTCAGACGATCAACTGTGTTGTTGAGCACATCATATGACTCCTTTACATACTTCACATCGGACAATAAATCTTCTTTAATCTTTTCCAACTCAGCAATCTTCTTATCTTTCTCTTCACATGCTTTGCACGATTCTGAACACTTCAAACATGGTTTTTCTACTTCAACCACTTTTTCAATTAGCTTTTCAACCTCAACAATCTTCTCTACTTCGACCAATTTTTCAACTTCGGCTATTTTCTCTACCACTTTCTCCACTTCAACAATTTTTTCTATTGCATTTTCAGTCACTGCTTCAACTTTTGTTTCTCCAACTTATGTCTTTGCCTTTTCATTAGCAAGTAACTTTGCTGCTTCCAGTTCCCTCTTTAAGCGGGCAATCTTCTTCTGGTTCAGCATATCAACTTTATCTGCATAGAAAAAATTAAAACTATCAGGCTCAATACTTTTTCTACATTTGTTAAGATATTCTTCCTCATCATCGGTATCTACATCGCTTCCAAGATCTGGAAAAATCGGGATTCTTTTCTGATTAACCTCATCTTCACCTAGAATTCGAGCAACAAAGCCTGATTCTGATGGAATGTATTTATCCCAACTAAATCCCTCGGCAACTTTTTCGTCATCTTGATGGATAAGTAAAGCTTTCTTCTTTCCATCATCAGTAGCATGAGCATGTACAATTTGAGGTTGTTGAGTAGTCTGATGGAAAATTGATTTCTGATAATAATTGTTTCTATCTTGATTCCCGGTAGTTTCTTTACTTTTGCACTCTCGTTTAAAATGACCTTTTCCTTTACAACGGAAACAGGTAACCTTTGATTTATCAAATCCCAATGGAGAGGTAGCCATTCCTCGAAATTCATCCCTACCAGTAATCTCTTGAAACTTCTCAGCTCTCCTCCAAGCACTTGCTAAGCACCATTTGATATCCATCACTTCAAGTTCTTCAGCATCAATTTGGTCGTAATCTTCTTTGGTAAGCATCGGATTCCCAATCTTCCCACCGATCAAACTTTCGTAAGATTCTAACATAGTAACCAGTGATGCCATGTGTTGCTTGGCAACTTCCGGAGACAGATTCTGACCATTTTGAATGTTTAAAGTAACATTGCACTGAAGATTTGTTGAGTTTTGTCGTTGATAACTTGATGTTGTGCTGTTTGGATCAAAACTTGAGAACGAAGGTGAAGATCCATCACTTTGTGTCACACTACTACCCTTTGTTCCAGATGAACTGTCAGCACTGAAACCAGTTTGGATCTTTGGGCTCGGGCTGAGAGTAGTCTCAAACTTGTTCCCTTGGTAATACAAACTGACATCTTGTTTGGCATTTGGATTTGTCATGATAGCTGTTTTCTGAATATCCAACTCATGCTCTTCAATCCTTTGAATGAACTGAGCCAAATTCATATTTTCAGACTTTCTTGTATGTTTTAAGATCAGCAAATACGTTCCCCATTTCTGTTGTGGTAATGCTTCAGCAAGTTTATCAACCCACTCATCATCCTCTTTCTCAATGTTAAATCTTTTCATTTCCAAGACTAGATGACAATATCTATGTCACACCCCCAAATTACCACCTAGGGCATGTCCCTAATGGAGGTGCAACGATCCAACAAAGAGCCACCAATCATATCAAACACAAGTAATAATGTATTGAAATACTCAATTGAAAGAAATGTATCGTTTTAAACCAAAACCAAAGTATTGAGCGGAAGCATAAATGTATAAGTGTGTAAATGTATCAAAACCAAATCAATGTAATTGTTTATCATGACCACAACCACTCCAGCAGCATCAGACGGCAAGTTCCCAAGTTCCTTCAATGATTACCTACAAGCATGTAAACAAGTGTGTCAGACTACGCTGGTGAGTTCAAGGTTTTGTTAACGTGTGTAGTTACCAGATGTATGTTAAGCCAATTCAACGTTGTGATATGATGCTGTTTATGACTTGTTGAGATACCCTAGGGAGTGTGCCCATATGTATCCGGGAAGTGTGTCCCTCAATAACCTGGAAGTGTGTCCAGTCCCCAATGCCCCTAACCAAGCATTGGTAATGATGCCCAGATAATTAGTTCGCGCCCGTCCTTACGGCCCGGTGCGAGGTATCAAACCTAATAGCGCTATCAACTAATTACCCCATTGCCCTACAGGCAATCCGATAATGATAGATTCCGTGTTCAATAACCAAAACCCAATTTAACTGTTTACCCAAGATTCCCTTCCAAATGTTTACTAGTTGTCCCAAACCACCGGGACGCATGCTTGAGAAATGCAGTGAACTCACCTTAGATTTGCTCGGTATTTAACAAGTTACTTTACTCGTTCCAAGTTGGTCAACCAAACCCTACCGTGGTTACCAAAGTCAGTTAGTTTAGTATTCGCACGTATCACATATTCTTCATACACGTCACATAAGTAACATACAAGTAACACACACATCATCTAGCCAGTAGCGTACCAGAAGTACACGTAACATGTAACAGTTTCCCATATAGCTACAGTTTATTATCATCTCATAGATTATATTTCAAGTAATATCCAAGTTCACATCACCCACTCCTAATATCATGCAACTAATATCAGTTAGTCATGCAACACACTTCCATAGCTCACACATACTCACCTTAATCGTAACATATAATAACATCTAAGCCAAGTACGAAATCGTAACACATACCCCTAGTTCATGTATTCAGCTAATTAATGGTTTCTCTTCACATAATTGTATGACGGGCCACTATACATAGTCATGTGCGACCCCCAGACTACTCGGCCCAACATCTCCCTTAGCCCAAGAAAGTGTGACTGATATCTAGTTGTGCAATTTGGTTAATGTGTAGTGGGGCCAAGCAAATAAATTGTGCAATTGAGTGGATATATCATAATAAATTGTGCATGCCATGTTTGGAATTAGACATGTGGGGCCCTTGTTCCCTTATGCAATTCATGTTCTGAATCACAAGAAGAGTGGTGGGGCCGGTTCCTTGATTGTGCAACTAGAACATGTGCAGTCATAACATATGTTGCATTTCCATATTCTTAATTCAACCTAATAAGACAAAAGAACAACATCATTCACTTCAAATCACCTAACCATCTAGTGGGTTGTACCCAATGCATGTTTAGTTGTACTCCCCATGAATACATAGCATCAGGCAATCAGTTTTCTTATATTCTTCCATATCATTTATCATAATATTTCTAACACTATCAACAAAATGCTTGACCAGGTTGTACTATACGCAGAACTGGTTGTACCCACCATGAAAATACAAAATCATCATTCTAAAGCTCAGTTGCTTTCTTATTCATGTTTTAAACTACTTTCGATGATCATATAAGCAGCAAATCCAGTCATATATTAACATCATAAGTATCAACCATTCACTATCACATGTCACAACAACTAATTTAATCATATTTTCGATTACACTTATACGATTCATAGCATCACAGTATGTCTTATTAATACACACATAAATACTTCTGTTAGTCAAGATCACACATGATAATACCATCAATATTGAACCCGTAACATGCCTCACAACGATACATAAATCGTCTACAATTCTAAGCATCGATCATCATGTAAACAAATAACATATTAGTGATAACATACAACATAATCAGTAATCAAAATCATGAATCAGTACAACTAGGCATGCGAGACAAAGAGATTTGATTCAATACATGAAGAGATTACACTAACCAAGAGAGTTAAGGTATAATGGATCCGAAGTAACTTCACAAGAGGGGGGGGGTATCCACAGCCGTCGCAACGAGTGGGAGGAAGTAGGGTTGGCAAAAGAATTATAAAACCCTATGATTGTTGTACGTAAATTTGGGGATGGTGATATTTGTTTAGGGTTTGTGATAATATAATTGCTAACTTAAAATCATGCACAACAGCCATAGGTGCGCATGCATATATCCTTTCTACAAAGGCCGGCCCAAATTCCAAATTCACAAGATGGGCTTAATTTGAATCATGTGTTATTATGATATGATAAGTTATGTGGGCCTAGGGTAGAGTAACCAAACGTGTGTGCGAGTGCTAAGCGAGTTTGTGGCCCATATCAGTTAATTTTCACGACTGCCTAAATGACACGTAAAAGTGTTTAGCGATTTCCTGTAACCATACACATCTAACCAACTAATAATACACGAGGTTAATAATTAAACACAGAACACATGCTAAATGTTGTGGGATTTCAAGCAGTGCTAACCTTACTTATCCGGGTTGTCACAATCTATCAATGGTATGCTTTGTAGTTTCATGATCGAAGGCTGAAAACATATCAAATGATTTTTTCAGTAAAGCCTTTCTGTTTTTGATCATATCTGCGCTTCCTTGGAATTTCTGAATCAATGCTTCCCAGATTGATTTAGCTGTACCATTATGTTGGAGCAAAACAAATATATCTTCTTTTATTGCTTGCTGAAGAATACTGATCATCATTTTCTCACTTGTGAATTTTAATTTGTCAATCTCTGAGTAGTCCTCAAATGCCTTTTCCATCCCACGGTCATTCTTTGGTTTCTCATAGTCTTTCAACAATGAACACCATGCATCAAATTTGTAAGCTTGTACCCAGTTCTCAAATCGATTCTGCCATCCTTTAAATTCTTCAATGTACATAAGCTTTGGTGGTTTTTGATGCGTTCCCGTTTCATTTTCACTATATAAATTTTCAGCAGCAGTAACCGGAGCGACTGGTGTGGCAAACGCGTTGTAAAAATCCTCTTCCATGCTTCAGTAATTGGCAAATACTTCGGAAAACACTTGGAAAGTACCTTTACATTCACAAACAAAAACACAATCAGTTTAAACACTTATCAATTAACTGAAACAAAACTGGTACTCAGACTGGTGAATTTTCTGTGCGGACAGAATGTTGACCAACTGTGCGAACTGAATGACCCGCTGTGTGGACTGAAAGACCCGGATAGAATTCAATTGACCTGATGAACCTTTGATACAAAAATGACTTTTTGACACCTTTGAACTCCGAACCGTACGAACTGACAGAAACCACGACTCAAACCACGCGAAAATCAACACCAACTTGTGTGAACTTGGATAACCTTTGAGACTTAACTGAAAACTCTTTACATTCAACAAATATGAATCGATTTTAATTGAGCCTAACACATATGTATTGGGTCGATGTAAACAAGTGAGCCCGGTTGACTCAAACAATGTACTTGGGCCAAAACTCTTAATAGCTACTGATTGGACCTAATTCTTTTATATCAAAACAATTATCAAACTTGCAGATAACTTGGTTCTAATCTCAAGACTCTAAATCACATGTACATATTGAATAGTGGCAGACAAATTTATCATTCAACACATATATCTAGATATTCATGCAGACTTATCAAGTATCCAAATAATATCACTGAACCGAACAATTATCACATGGGTCCTGACACATCACGTGAAATTACATTTTCTAGACAATAGTCAAAAGACCTAATAACCCTTCACATGTACTATAAATTGGTGTCCAACAAAGGTTAATATCAAACTGATCTTTGATGTTAATCACGTGAACTGATATTTCCACACAACTCAGAACAGTTTCTCAACGTAGCAAACAAACAGTTTTTAATGAACAGCAGGTTTCGACGAACATCAAAATTCAGTTAAGACAGCACTGCAGATTTCAATCAGATGTCAACGTATTTTCAAGCGAAATGCAAACAGATCAGTTTCGCTTCAACTATTCAAGCGAAATCATCAAGACTGTCATGTTTTCAAGCGTTTACATAATCTCAAGCGAAATCGTGTGAAAAATTGAATACTCAAGCGAAATCTAACACAAATCTCAAGCGAAATCTATGAAAACAGTTGCTGATGTCATCATATGTTCGAACAATTGAAGCGAAATCACACAAAATTACAAGTTTTAGGCTGAATTTGATGCTGAAACTTTCCAGGAACTGTTAAAACATGATTATGCGTGATATGTGAGAATTTTAGCCGATTTTATCCGTAAAAAGTTTGAAATTTCGAAAAAGAATGATGTAGAAACAGAAATCGTGATGAACACAGGCTGTTTTTGGCAAGAACTCCTCGTCATGAGCTCTGATACCAATTGTAGGATCGGATTGCGACCTATACGAGTCGTTCGGAAGAGTTCTAGTCCGTTTCAGAGGCGGAAACTAAGAAACGGACGTGATAACAGCTTGAAATACACTTTAATCCTCTTTTATATTGATATTACAACCTTTACATTCAGAAGAGAAACCGGCAGCACTTCGGTACACTTGGCCAAAAACTGTTACAAATGAAATGACATAACCACCTATATATAGCCTAAGGATTTCGCTTGAAACTCTTGAAGCGAAACCTTCAAGCGAAATCTTTAATGAAATATCATTCAAGCGAAATGTAACAATGTGTAAACTGATTTGAAAATGTTTTGTCTTCTAGTGAGTATGATGCAATCAATGATGTAACTTGTGTGATGTCATCATCCTTGATGATGACATCATGCTTGATAAGATCCGCACCGGACCCAAGACTCGATACAAGACGAAGACGACAGATGTGTGCACCAACAGAAGGCACCAATTTTCCGCCTTTTATTCAATCAAACTATAAACACATATTTTTGTGCTTTTCTTAACAATTTTTTTTCTTCTTTTTCACAATTTTTCTGCATTTTTTTTTTTTTTTGCAAATATAAACCACAACTATACAAACAAATAATCCTAAAATCGAATTTCCATCACACGGGTTTAAAAGAAAAAGGTTTAAGGTTATGGGTTATAGGGTGGTCAAACGAAAGGGTTAGGCTCAAAATTGGCTACTAAGGGATAAGTTTTTGGGTACGGATATATAAATGGTGTAAAAAGGAAAAGGTTTACCTAATGCCTTAATCATTCTCGTGCTTGTATTCGGTCTATGGTCTCAAATGTATCAAGAGTTGCAAGTTATACAATACATGACTAATGGTCCACTCAAACAAAGAAACAATAGTATGTAATTCTATGATGTAAAAGTGGCTCAAAACCTCACATGTATCAAGGGTATGGTATATGACATGCATCAAATGCTAGTTTCTTAGGCGGATTATTCCCAAATATCCACCCGCTAAATACCCGTCATGCTAATTATTTGAACTTGACCATGACAATAGACCAAATGGGTTGTGCCATCCCTCGTTGACTTAGTTACTTGTGCTTTTTATATTGCTTCAAACAAAGACATTTTTGAAAAAAAAATTGAAATTTTTCCCCCATCCCCACACTTGAGGTAAACATTGTCCTCAATGTGTAGTGTTTAAATGAACGGATCAAAAATAAAAAAAACTTTTACTAACTCCCCCATCCCCACACTTGAGGCAAACATTGTCCTCAATGTGTAAGAACTAGAGTTTTTAAAACGCACAAGGGATGTGACACGGCTAACCTCCCCAAAATTTTACCCCGGAAAATAAAATACAATTTACAATCCACTTATTTGCTAATTAAAAATCAAAAGTAAAAAGAAATGTATGCACCTGATTTTTGAGCTCATTCCTCGTGTGCTCTTCTTCTCTTCAAGAAAGCGGTCGTCCCACGAACGTAATGTACCTACAAATCTTAACCCTTGTGTAGAAGCATGCTTCTCACAACCATTAAAATTTATTAGCTACCTAGTTCTACCACTTTTATGAAAATATTATCAAGTCATACGTTAATTCACTTTGATTTATGTGGAAAATAATTTACAATAACAACAAACCTAACTCACTTTCGTAGGAATCACGGTTGCATTTAGCTTATGCAACAAGCCCTTTTAAACCACCCGATAGCTCGGGAGGACGAGTAGGTCTCGTGAGGGTTATATAGGGAACACACCCACAACATTCATTTAACTAAGAAAATAAAATAAAACAAAAATAATACAAACTCTACAACAATCATACCTGATTTGTCTCTCATGGTGGTCGAAGTGCACATTTGCCTACCAAGTTTCCAACATACGCTCGGTAGTTGGCATGCCAGATCCATTCACTTTTTATTTTACACGGCATGCGTATTGTACAACTTCGGGGTCGTTTCTTAACAATATGGCTAATGTCTTGCAACGCCACCCTTCGAATCCTTATGCACAAACCCGCATCCCCAACTTTGTTGGTTGGAGTGATAAGTTTGGAAGAAGGATGATTATGAACGTGAGCTTCTTTCGAATCCGATTCGTCTTGCGGTGTCATGTCTTCCGCTTGGTTCAAACATTCAATTACTTGCTCCGGAAGTTCAATAACCTCTTCCACCACATCATCATCCACCACTGTACCACTAGCCAACACCTCTTGGTCTCGTCTAAGTTGAGCCAATTCTTCGGCGAGATGACCCACTTTCTTTGCCAAGTCTTCATGAGCTTTATCTCTTACTTCAAACTCTTTCCTCACTTCGGCTTTGAACTCTTGATGTGAATTAGTAAGAGCACTCATAACATTCATGAGGGCATCAAATTTGGAACTTATTGAGTCTTGAGGTTCCTCGTATGCCGGTTGAGGGTATTCATTATAATAATCATCATACACCTCCCGGTAACTTGAGAAATATGGCAATTCGGGTTCATAGTAGTACTCTTGATACTGTGGTAGTGGTGGATTATCATATGGATAATATGAGGATGGACCATTGAAATCTTCATAGTCCGCCCTCCTATATTCATACAATCCGCTGAGGTAGTCTTCCCGATCCTTGTTGGCTTGAACTTTTTCGTGGAAAACAGAGCAATCATCTAAATAATGCTCTCCGCTTCCGCAACACTCACACGGATCATCATCTACCCAATTCATATTGAAAGATGATACCTACAAAACATGTACCTGCACAAACAAACTCGACCACCCAAAGTAAAATCACGAATATACAAGAAAGAAAAACTAAACTAAAATCGAGCAAGCAATGAAATACTAAGCGCACTAGCTCCCCAGCAACGGCGCCATTTTGACGTGACCGTGTCGTCCCGATCAGTCAAAAACCCAATTAAACCTAGGTAGCTAGGGTAAGTCGGGTATCGTATCCACGAAGAGCATGTGGTCAGTATCGCACAACCTGTTCGATTAGTTAGACTATTTACAAATAATGTACAAAGTGATTATGAAGTTTGCTAATTTTATAATTTTATTTAGTTGGAAAATGAATCGGAGTGAACCGATATTTGGTTGTTATCTAAATCAATTACTTACTAACTAAGATTGCTAACTAAGTTACTAAGTGATTAAAACAAGAAATTAGAGACAAGTTCCACACCCGGTTCGATAATTGCAAGACCTAGGGTTCCTACATGTTTTAACTTGATTCAATTGCATATAGTGATTAACGGATTACTATCACGAAGCTTAGGTGCCAATTGCTATCGACGTCATAGAAAACGGACCGTAATGCACTTCGTTACCTCGGACATGTAAATCCTAACCTAAGATAAGGCATAATTGCACATAACCATTTCGCAAAGTCATAACTTTATCATCGTTCGAAAATTCACAAATTCGAAACAAATGCAAGACAATTATCCAAGGTTTTAAATACTAAACAATTTGTCATAAAACCAAATTAAAATACAAATGCATAAACCCTAGAAAATCTTACAACAATCTACACCGGGGTGAAACCTTAGGATATTAGCCGCGCATGTCGGTTGTGATCCTTGAAACCCTCACGTGATTTGTTTCGAACCCCCTTGTCTGTCTATGTCGGCTGCTTCCCTATGTCCGTGTAAAATCATGTTCCAGCCAATTAATTCCTCCTCTCCTTGTTCTCCTAATACAAGATGACGGCCCTATAGTGGAGCCCAAAAAATATAATATCCAATATAATGATGACCCAATAAAAATAGTCCAATGATGTTCCTCGGCCCGATTACAAGTCCACGTGAATAATTGATGGCCCAAAGTCTGCGTTTGGTGTTGGCGGCCCACAAGTCCCAAGTTTCTCCTTTAATGGCCACCAAAAATGTGTGATGTATTATGATGGGCCCCCTCACGTGAGTTGTTTGTCTGCGCATGTTGATATATGATGGTAGGATTAATATTGTAATGATGATGTCTTTGAGATATTGTTGCTGTTCACGTGTGTGTCCCCTCTAATCATGTGCCCACTTTATAAGATGTATGATAATAATTAAGACCATGCGTGTGTTTGTTGCTTATTTATAATCTTCAAGTATTTCGCTTCATCTCTAACCACTTTAAATTCATCGAATTACGCGATTAACCTGTAAATTCACGAAAACTCGTAGTGAACATATTCAAAGTATATAATCACGTAAACGGTAATAAATCACACAAGATAAGCACGTTAACACTCGGGTTTCACACTCTCCATCAATCCCCCTCTATGTTATTGAGTCGGTATGCTCCTTTCCCTGATTCCGATTCAATCTCATAAGGTCCTTCCCACTTAGGAGCTAACTTTCCATCAGCAGGATTAGTAGTATTCTGAAAAGCCTTTCTTAATACCCAATCTCCAACCGGAAACCTTCTAGTCCTTATATTCTTGTTATATGCTCTGGATATCCTCAGTTGATATGCTGCCATCCTTAGCTTTGCTGCATCTCTTGTCTCATCAATAGTATCCAATTCTTGGCATAGGGCTTCAGGATTCTGCTCAGGATCCCGGAGGTTAGATCTTGCTGTAGGTATCACCATTTCTGTTGGGATCACTGCTTCTGCTCCAAATACTAAGGAGAATGGAGTTTGGCCATACGCACTCTTTAATGTTGTTTTATCAGCCCACAAAACAAAGGGTAATTCTTCTGCCCATCTTCCTTTCTTAGCTCCTAGTCTCTTCTTCAAGTTGTTGACAATTATCTTGTTCGAGGATTCTGCTTGTCCATTTGCTTGAGGATGTACTGGAGTAGATATGATCATTTTGATTCCCCAACTCTTGCAAAAGTCAGTAGTCCTCTTACTTATAAACTGAGAACCATTGTCACAAATTATCTCGGCTGGTACCCCAAACCTAGTCAGGATATTACTTTTATGAAGGATACTACTTCCTGGTCTCTCACTTGAACAAATGCTTCAGCTTCAACCCATTTAGAGAAATAGTCAGTCATAGCTAGCATAAAGACTTTTCCTCCTGGAGCTTTTGGCAATTTTCCTACTATGTCCATCCCCCACTTCATGAATGGCCAAGGGGAAGCAATAGGATAAAGTGGTTTAGCAGGTTGATGCAATATGTTACTGTGCCTTTGACATGCATCACACCTTCGGGCATATTCTGCAGCATCTTTCCTCATCGTCGGCCAATAGTATCCTGTTCTTAATATCTTTGAGAATAACAACCTGCCCCCAGTATGGTTACCACAATCTCCTTCGTGTATATCTGGAAGCACTTCTTTAGTTTTGGGATCCTCCAAGCACCTCAGGTATGGTCCTGCAAGAGATTTCTTATACAAAACATTATTTATAATAGTGAATCGTGATACCTTCATTCTAAAGGCCTTAGGATTCTCATCCTTTGGGATGTGTCCTTCCTTAATATATCTCATAATTGGATCCGTCCAGGACTTAGGATCCTCCTCGGGATACTCATCATCAGGATCCTGGATACTTACTACTTCCTTATCCTGAGATTTGAGAAGATCCATCGCAGGATACAGGATATGTAGTATTGGTATTTGGGTTCCCTCCGGTATCCTGACTGATGATCCTAGATTTGCTAAAGCATCGGCTTCAGCATTATCCTCTCTTGGTACCTGTTCAAGTGTAAAAACATCGAAATATCCTGCTAATTTTTTGAGAATTTTGAGATACTCGATTAACTTTTCACCTTTAACTGCATAGGATCCATTGAAATGATTAGTAATTAACAAGGAATCAACATACACTTGCAAACTCTTAATATTCATGCTCTTAGCCAATTCCAACCCTGCAATCAAAGCTTCATATTCTGCTTCATTATTAGTGGCAGGAAACTCACACCTAATAGCCTGGGGTAATATGTCCCCCTGTGGCGGTTTTAGTAGTATACCCAAACCTACACCTCTTATATTAGATGCACCATCAGTATATAATGTCCAGGATTCTAAATTTTCTCCTAGCTGTTGTACTTCTAGGTCTACTTCATTTTGAATTCACTACTGAAATCAGCCACAAAGTCAGCTAGGGCCTGAGACTTTATGGCATTTCTAGGTTCATATACTAGATCATAGGCACTTAATTTTACTGACCACTTATCCATCCTACCTGACATCTTGGGTTTCCTAAGCACATTTTTAACAGGATAGTTGGTTTTAACATGAATCCTATGTGTCTCAAAATAATGTCTAAGTTTTGTCGATGCCATAACTAAGGCCAATATTATTTTTTCTAAATGAGAATATCTAGTTTCAACATCTAATAAACTTTTGCTAACATAATAGACAGGATATTGCTGACCTTCGTGATCCTTTACCAGGACAACACTTACCGCATTCCCTGATACTACAAGATACAGGGATAATGGTTCACCATTTTCTGGCTTCATCAATAGAGGTGCAGTTGAGAGATATTGTTTTAATTCCTGCAAGGCTGTTTCATGCTTCTCTCCCCATTCGAATTTCTTATTCTTCTTCAGGATATCATAGAATTCCTTGCATTTTTCCAAGGATCTTGAGATAAATCTGTTTAATGCTGTTACTCGTCCCGTCAGTCTTTGTACATCTTTTATGTTGGAAGGTGACTTGATATCCAAGATGTCTTTGATCTGTTCTGGGCTTGCTTCTATACCCCTTTTGGTCACCATGTATCCTAGAAACTTTCCTGCCCCCATTCCAAAATGGCATTTGGCAGGATTTAGTTTCATGTTGTATTGGTCTAGGATATCGAATGCTCCCTTAATATCCTGGAGGTGATCCTCAGCCTTCTTAGATTTTACTTCCATGTCATCGATGTACACCTCCATGGTGTCCCCCAGCTTGTCTTTAAACATCATGTTCACCAATCTTTGGTATGTTGCACCTGCATTTTTTAAACCAAAAGGCATAGCAGTATAACAATAAATACATGTCGGTGTCATGAAAGCAGTATCCTCCTAGTCTGAAGGTTCCATTTGGATCTGCTGGAATCCTAAGGATGCATCCATGAAGGTTAACATCTCATGGCCGGCAGTAGCATCCACCATTGAATCAATATGAGGTAGAGGAAATGGGTCTTTGGGACAAGCTTTGTTTAAGTCTGTGTAATCTACACAGACTCTCCATTTCCCATTTTTCTTTTGCACCACCACTACATTTGCTAGCCAGTTAGGAAATTTCACTTCCCTAATCATCTTGTTTTTTAATAATCTTTCAACTTCTTCTTGAATGATAATGTTCCATTCTGGAGTAAACTTCCTTCGTTTCTGTTGGACAGGCTTGAAAGACCTATCAATTCTGAGCTTGTGAGTTATAATATCCTTGGAAATACCTGTCATATCCTCGTGTTTCCACGCGAATGTTGACATCCTGCATTTCAAAAAGTTAGTCAATTGATTTTCAATATCCTGATGGATATTGGTGTAACATTTCTATTTTTATATAAGAATTATAGGTTTGGTTAAATTTCTTAACCACTAGTAACTAGTAACTAGTTTATTTTTAAAATAAATATTCAACCCAAATAGTTTTAAACACTATTTTATAGTTGGTTGAAATATTATATTAATTGGCCTGTATATGAGTGACATTTCTAATAAAATAAAAAGTCTATAAAAACTTATATCATTAGACAGGTAGCTTACGGGTAAGTTGACCATTAAAAATATGAAGTACCTAGACGGGCCTAGGGACCGTCTAATAATTAAATTATAAAAATACATTGTATTTTGAACCTACTCCATTTTTAATGAAACTTGGTTCAGAATATAGATAAGATTATTCTCGTTCTAAAGACATATTTATTGTTTTATATAACGTCATATTTTAAAAGTTATAAGCGCCAAATAAGTTAAGCAGTTAAAATAATTATAATAAATAATAATAATAAATTTAAAATGTGAATTGAGAATTGTATATATGTGATGTAATCGAAGATATTTAGAAAGAAGAAAATAATAACCATTCATTTTTATTATATTCAAATAAAGCCAGTACATTAGTACTACAAAAATTAAAATGGTAAATAACACATATGAGTAATACGTGTATGATGGACATCAAATGGATGGGACATGTGTCCTTCACATTACTTACTACCAAAGTTTAATCAACTATATATATAGAGGAATAACAACAGCACTTTACAATTCTGCTATGTCTAGCAAACTCTCTCTCTCTCTCGAAATTCTATATTTTTATTTTATTTTCACCCTATAATAATAATAAGGCTCTACCCCGTTTTAAGTATTTTAACTCCCGATCACCGCCACCCTTTCCGATTGATCTGAGTCTCATAACGTATGTCAGGACTCTGCCCGACTAAGTTGTTGGGATTGGTCTCAGGACATCGGGATAAGGTTGAATGAGGGGTACTATACTTAATACGAGTGCATTATATATTTTTAAATAGTCCAGGAGTTATACCCAAAATTATACCAGGAGGCTTTCTAATTAAACCCTAAAGTTACAAAGTGGGTCCATTCTCTTTTCTCACCGTTTTATTTCCTTTTATCCCAAACCATAACAACTCTCACCAAAACTATTATTTATTATTATATTTTGTTCACAAGGAAACCTTAGTTAAGACCCTTAAGTAATCCTAAATAAACCCTAAAAATTTCAGAACAATTAGAATCAGGATCAGGGCCCCTAAAACTCAGGGGGGGTATTCCCCATTGACGATTATCATCACAGTTTGCTGTCAGAATCGAATTTCGAAAATCCGTCGACTCAGCTAAGCTAGTTGGAGACGTGGCAACCCTATGATGAAAATTGACCCGTCGCGTGACGCGAAGCTCATAGGGGGACCCCTCGCGTCACGCGAGGGGGTCAAAATCTCAGTATAAATAGAGGATGTTGGGACTTGAATTATGGAGTTGAAACGACGAAAAAATTCGTTACATACACTGAGTTATCATAGAAACAGTTCTAAAACACACACGATCACGAAACGATGCCGCAATAACAGGGTATTAACTCGATCGCTGCTACGATTCAATGTCCGATCGATTGAAACTATCCGACAGGATGTTTAAGTACTATCCTTTGTCATTAGTCGTGATTCCGACAGGATGTTTGAGTACCACCCGAACTCGGGGAATACTCTGTCATTCGTTGTGAATCCGATGGATGTTTAAGTGATTGCACTTTGTCATTTGTCGTGAAGGTTTTAATCTCGTGAGTTATTGTAAATGCTGTATTAGTTACTTACCTAGTTCGTATGCACTAGGTTACAAGACTAATCAATAGGCTAAATTCTGCCCGTATAAATCTGCATGTTTATAATGTGAGTCATTCTCTTTTTATCAAATTTGTTTACAAAAGCATGTTTATTTTCAAAGTTATAATTACAGTGATTAAGTATATGTAATCACCAAGTTACAGCCGGTATGTGGGGTTTTGTATACATTACTTGATAATCGTCACCATTGGGGCAGCCAATGGGGGATATGACCATAGTCACAGAAACGAGTCGAGTGACAAATACCGTGGGTAGTTGGTTGATATCTGGAAACATTGTAATCTCTCTTAATACTGTAAATTATAACAAACGGGTCATTTTAGTATAAAGAATGATTCACCAGTATTTCCTGCTGACAAAACCTTTTTAAAACGCGTTTCAGGTAATTACAGTAAATTGGAGTAAGAGTTGGATCCGGCACTTAAGGGCTTCAAGAAGTGGCTTATTTTATTAAGTAAATCAAATTAAGAAATATTGTTTTATGTAATAAAATTTATCTTTATTAAAGCTACCATTGTAAAACATGGGTTTATCCCATCTATTTAATAAATAAAATCCGGTGTTCTCTAAACTCTGATATTTTTCCTAACTCACGGTCCAGATGAAATTTCCGCTGCAATATTTTTCAAAATAATCACCGGTACCACTTGGCTGTTCGCGGCTCCCGATTCCGTCCAGGGTGGGTCGGGGGCCGTGACAATTGGTTCCTACGAGCACCGAGATATCTGGATTATCCTGATCCAGGATAATTTTCTTTACATCCTGCTCTGAAGCCTCCACGATATCTTGGGCTCGTATCTTTAATTGCTATGCTGCATTGGGCTTTATTGAGGATTTCATCGAAGAAGAATAACACTCCTTTGCTTCCTGCTGCTCACTTTCCACCTTGACTACTCCCCAAGGGGTAGGGATCTTGATGCATTGATGATAGGTTGATGGCATAGCTTTCATATCATGGATCCAGGGCCTACCCAATATAATATTATAGCAGGATAAGGAGTCCATGAGACAAAAGATCTGCATTGAGTTGACCCCTTCAACATACACAGGAAACTTTATCTCTCCCACGGTATTCCTGGCTTCTCCAGTGAACCCAACAAGCACAGTGGATTTCGAAGTAATATCCATCGGGGATACATTCATCCTCTTCAATGTCTCCAGCTGAATTATGTTGACGGAGCTGCCATTATCCACCAGTATCCTGCGCACAAAATGGTTAGCAACATATAACGTTATCACCAAAGCATCATGGTGAGGATCCTGGACAGTATCCCTGTCATCATTATCAAACGTGATCACTTTATCAGTCATGAGGGTTGACATCCTGGTTGGCTTATCTCCCCTCTCTGCCTTGGCCTCCTACGCGTGCCTTTTCGCCGCAGAATATGATGTCCCGCAGATATCGGATCCTCCTGAAATGAAGTTAATTATCTTGGCATTCGCAGGAGGTGATGCTGCTCGTTCAGGATCCTTCTCAGTATCCTGACCCTTATTCTTCTTTCTTCCCAGGAGGTCCTTCAGATATCCCTTGCTCAAGAGATAGCTTATTTCTTTCCTCAGAGCAATGCAATCCTCTGTGACATGTCTGAAATCCTCATGGAAGGTACACCATTTTGACTTATCCTTCCAATCAGCTTTTTGTTGATTCTTCTGGGGCCACCTTGCTTTGTCTCCTAAACCCTGCATAGCATACATCAGTTCAGGTATATTAACAGAAAAACAATATTCTGACAACTCAGGATACTACTCAGGATCCTCATCTTCAACAGCATTCACTTTCTTGCTGTCATTCCTGCCATATGGCTTAGAGCGATATGGTTTATACGAGGATTCTGATTTCCTGTTGGTTGAATCATAGGTTATGGATGAATTCATCCTCTCTTGCATCTTTTTGTCATCCTCCAATTGAATATATCTTAAAGCTCTGTTCCGAGCTTCATCCAGGTTCCTGCAGGGATTCATTACAAGATCCTGGTAAAATTGAGAATCTTTTTGCAATCCCATCTTGAAAGCCTGCACAACTGTTGCAACATCAAGATGTGGGATATCTAAGGATTCCCGGCTAAACTTATTCACATAATCTCTCAAGGATTCCTGAGGTCCTTGAGTTATCCTATAGAGATCACTAGTTAGTTTTTCAAAACTCCAACTGCAAGAAAATTGACTATTAAATAAATTTACTAAATGAGCAAATGATGTAATTGAATGAGGAGGAACGTTCAAGAGCCATTTTAAGGCTGATCCTGTTAAGGTAGAACCAAAACCCTTGCAGAGGCATGCTTCCTTGAGATCTGGAGGGATAGGGTTGATTTCCATCATTTCCCTATACTGGGCAATATGCTCTTCAGGATCCGTAGTTCCGTCATAGAGCTTCATGTTGGGGGTTTGAAATCTTTTCGGGATTTCAGCATCACAAATAGGATATGCAAACCGAGATATCTTGTGGCTATCATCGGATACTTCTGGGATTGGCTGGACTACTCCAGGTACACTGGATATCATGTCCTTTAACTTTTGAAGCTCCCTGGAAAGTGCTGATGTCATACCTGCATCCTACAAAGATCCAATACCATTAGTAGAAAGAGTATTATTATTATTATTATTAGATACATTACCAGTCTGAGGATTCTGGCCATATCCTGAGCTTCTCACAGTTGACACCCTGACCAAAGAGGGTATCTCAGGAGTATGATTCTGAGAATGGCTAGGCACAATATTTACCCTGTTATCCTCAGTATATACTGCAGAACTGAAGTTCAAAGCTCTGGGTTGCAAGGGAGTGACGGTATCCTCAGCGGGCCTGCTTGAGCTGGATTTCAAGAGTTGTATTTCTCTTATCAGCATTTGGTTGGTCTCCTGCTGTTGCCTCATCTGTTCCTGTATACTACCAAACAAAGTTAGAATTTCTTCATTAGAGGCCAAAACAGGAGCAGATCCCTGAATGTTGCGAGCGGGGATAACATCTTGAGGCAGTGAAGAGGCTTGCGTTCTCGGAGGAGGTGGTGGAAGCACCGAACCGATTGTTGCAGAGGTTGTAGCAGACACGGTAGAAGAGTTCATGTTTGATCTCGAGGCCATTAAAAATAGTGTAGCAAAAAGTTTTGAAAATAGAAAACCAAGTAATGATTTTGCAAAAGATTTTAATAAAAATAGCACCACTTGCCCCACGGTGGGCGCCAAATTGTTTTGGTCAAAAATTACCGAAGCAATTAAGTGATCAAACTAGTTAAGTGAGGTAGTGTGCTAACAGCGTTTGTAGAAAATATGCTGATTTGGTTGTTTGCAAAAACAGTTATCAGGATACGGCTCAGGATATCGAGCTGTATCTACAATCAAACAATGAGTAAAAATGTAAAGGGTGACACGAGATGTACGAGGAAAGCCCTTGATCAATCTAGATCGCCAGCACAAAACCTCGAGAGCTGACAATCGCAGCTGCCTTATTCTTCTTATTACTTCAAATGTCAGGATACAGTGCAGGATATGATGCGGATCGACTAAGTGTTACAAAATGATTTGAATACAAGTGTAAGTGTGTTGTGAGTGTTTGCAGCTAGAGAGAAAGAGAGCTCGAGAGATTGTGTCCCCTTATCTGATCCGATCAATCCTATTTATAGTAAAATAAAACTAACTAACTAGCCTATAAATCCGGGATATATCGAATATTCCCCATGTGAACATTGTAGTCCACGTCTTCCGGCTTCAACGTCCATAATTCAACAGATTTGCCCGAGTCTTTGGGAGAAGAAGTCCACTTGAACGTTATAGACTTGTTCCAATAATCTGCACATGAGTTAATTAGTTACTACCAGGATACTGTATCAGGATGTTACCAATATCCTGATCCGGTATCCTGATCACAACAAAAGAAACATAGTCAGAATAATATTCGGGATATATGAACAGAAAACCACCCATAACAGGTATACTACTAAAATCGCCACAGGGGGACATATTACCCCAGGCTATTAGATGTGAATTTCCTGCCACTAATAATGAATCAAAATATGAAGCTTTGATTGCAGGATTAGAGTTGGCCAGGAGTATGAATATTAAAAGTTTACAAGTATATGTTGATTCCTTGTTAATTACTAACCATTTTAATGGATCCTATGCAGTCATAGGTGAAAGGTTAATCGAGTATCTTGAAATTCTCAAGAAATTAGCAGGATATTTCGATGTTTTTACACTTGAACAGGTACCAAGAGAGGATAATGCTGAAGCAGATGCCTTGGCAAACTTAGGATCATCAGTCAGAATACCGAAAGGAACTCAAATACCAATACTACATATCCTATATCCTGCAGTGGGTCTCTTCAAATCTCAGGATAACGAAATAGCAAGTATACAGGATCCTGACAATGAGTATCCTGAGGAGGATCCTAAGTCCTGGACGGCCCCAATTATGAAATATCTCAAAGAAGGACACATCCCAAAGGATGAGAATCCTAAGGTTTTCAGAATGAAGGTATCTCGATTCACTATTATAAATAACGTTTTGTATAAGAAGTCTCTTGCAGGACCATACCTAAGGTGCTTGGAGGATCCCAAAACTAAGGAAGTACTTCAAGATATACACGAAGGAGATTGTGGCAACCATACTGGGGGCAGATCGTTATTTTCAAAGGTGCTAAGAACAGGATACTATTGGCCGACGATGAGGAAAGATTCTGCAGAATATGCTCGAAGATGTGATGCGTGTCAAAGGCACAGCAATATACTGCATCAACCTACTGAACCACTATATCCTATTGCTTCCCCTTGGCCATTCATGAAATGGAGTATGGACATAGTGGGAAAGTTGCCAAAAGCTCCAGGAGGAAAAGTTTTTATGCTGGCAATGACAGATTATTTCTCCAAATGGGTTGAAGCTGAGGCATTTGTTCAAGTCAGAGACCAAGAAGTAGTATCCTTCATAAAGAGGAATATCCTGACTAGGTTTGGGATACCAGCTGAGATAATTTGTGACAATGGCTCTCAGTTTATCAGTAAGAGGACTACTGATTTTTGCAAGAGTTGGGGAATAAAAATGATCACATCTACTCCGGTACATCCTCAAGCAAATGGACAGGCAGAATCCTTGAACAAGATAATTGTCAACAATTTGAAGAAAAGACTAGGAGCTAAGAAAGGAAGATGGGCAGAAGAGTTACCCTTTGTTTTATAGGCCGATAGGACAACAGTAAAAAGTGCAACCGGGCAAACCCCATTTTCTTTAGTATTTGGAGCAGAAGCAGTTATCCCAACAGAGATGGTGATACCTATAGCAAGATCCAACCTCCGGGATCCTGAGAAGAATCCTGAAGCTCTATGCCAAGAATTGGATACTGTCGATGAGACAAGGGATGCGGAAAAGATAAGGATGGCAGCATACCAGCAGAGGATATCCAGGGCATATAACAAAAACCTAAGGACTAGAAGGTTTCAAGTTGGAGATTGGGTATTAAGGAAGGCTTTTCAGAACACTACTAATCCTGCTGATGGAAAGTTAGCTCCAAAATGGGAAGGACCATATGAGATTGAATCGGAATCTGGGAAAGGAGCATACTGGCTTAAGGATATAGAAGGGGGTATATTTCCAAGATCCTGGAATGCTATACACCTCAAAGCCTATTTCAAGTGAGTTTAGAATTTAATTTCTAACTCAGGATGGTATGAATTCTATCTCTTTTAAATATAATTTTATTCCTTTTGAACCCAATACTGACTTAAGCATTGGAGGGGTGTTAGCCAGGCTAACACCCACCTTAGTTTAAGGTCTTTTTGCAGAATATGCTTCGGGATACAACTCAAGGATATACACTCAGGATGAATCGAAAGATTAGAGGATTGGCCCCCTCTCTCACGATTAAGGGATTCTAATCCCTTCAAAGGTTTAAAGGTATTCACCTTTCTCTCGAATTGGGTTTAAACACCCCGCCTGGAGCGCAAGTTATCTAGGGATAGTTCAAGATAGCGGGACCAGTTCATGTAAAAGTGACTGACAATTTCGTTATTTTTGGCTATATCCTGGATCCTTAAGGTATATGAGGATTGATCACCCTCTCTCATGAAAGGGTATTTTCATACTCTCTAAGGTTTAAAGGTTTTCACCTTTCTAAGTCTTGGAGTTTATACACTCCCGCCTGTAGCGCACGAAAATTTGGGATTATCCCTAGTATACTTAGGGTTTATCCCTAGAATATTGAGGATCTATCTCCAGGATATTTAGGGTTTATCCCCTGTAATACTAAAGTTATATACAAGTGTAAGATCAGTTGCGATTGATGCACAAAAATTCCTAAGTATTTAAAAACAACATGTACAGGGGACATTCCTACTAAGGCATTGTGAACAGTTTAAAAGATCGAATTTGGACTTGGTTTACTAAGTCTCCCGATTGGGGACATCTTTGATGGGAAGGTTGCAAGAGGATTGAAGTTTAAGGATTGAGATATATTCTATCTCAGGTATGATCTCTCCTTTTTATTCTTTAGAAGCCTTATCTAATTTATCTAAGTTTTCGAAACTATGTTTGACAAAAGTCTTGATGGAATATTTATGAGTATCCTGACCAGGATATATTTTCAGGATATTTGGTCATAATATTTGAAATATTATACTAAGATTAAAAATTGAAACTGCATTCAAATCAAACAACACATAACAAGATTTGCAAAGTAAAAATGAACAACAATGGATAAGGCCAAAAAAGGGTTAGTTCATTATTAACATAGAAAAAGATTGTGTTTCTGGCTTCATCTCAAATCGAGATCCATCCACCAAAAACACAATTAGTCTTAACCATATTTACTTAGACAATTGAAGGCTTCGCCTTGAAACCCAAGATCCCTCCACCTTCAATTGTTAAATTGTTCAAAATAAAACATACTAAAGATTGATGACCAAGGGCTTCATCCTGAAACTCAGGATCCCTCCACCTTTGGCCATCAAATTGTTCTAAAGTGCAGGAAAGTAAATTGTTCAACAGACAGGAAATTAAATTGTTTAACAACTGCCACAACCATCAAGATTAAAAAGTGGGCTCCGGCCTAGGCATGAATATCCATCATCGCCCACTTCGCTGCTTTCAAGGGGCAGCACCCTCTTCGATCATCGCTTCATCGACATCCGCACCAGCAACCGCACCAGTATCACCACCAGCATCATTCCCAGCATCAGCATCAGCATTGACCACCTTTTCAGCCACCTCAGCAGGCTTCTCGACCACGGGCTTCACAGGATGCTCCACGGGATTGCCACCAAGGTCCCTCAACTTCGTCTCCCAAGCCTCAACATTCCATGAAGGGCATTCAAAGCCCATGGCCTTGGCCTCATAGGCCATTTTCAACCTAGCTTGGAGGAGGGAGATGACAACGGAACTCTTGAGGCCTTCTCGGTATGAAGCCATATCATGCTCATGTTGGACCTGGGCGGCATCGGATTTGGCTTGAGCCTCGTGGGTGATCTTCTTGATGGCAGCCTGGTGTTCCTTGATCCGCAATGGTGGTTTCAGCCTTCTTCAACTTAGCCTCCAACATCTTGTTCAGTCCGCATGAATCCTCATATAGGAACACTAGCCGCTCGAGACCCTGTAATCAGGTAAATAAATATCAATATATGTACTCAAAATATATAATCGACATATATGTGCAGGATATAAGACAAGGATACCTACCTGGTTGAGGAAGCCAATCATGAACTTGCTAGACTCCGAGAATCCATGGTTCTCAAAGGGAAAGACATCCGAGGCAGCAGGGGAGTCTGGTTCCTTCCTCTTACGAGAACTAGAGCCACGTGGCTTTGAAGCAGTGGAAGGCTTCGGAACAGCGGAAACCTTGGAGCTAGTGGGTTTCGACGTGACAGCTGGTTTGGGATTCGCTTCTTGCTTGACTTGCACGGGGCCAGAATAGCTATCCAACTCCTCAAGTTGAAAGCCTTCAAGATTTATGACTGGTGCTGCACAAAGGGAAGAAACACTAAGTCTTTATATATTTTTAGAATATAATCAGTTTGATAAATGAAAATAACTTGTAAAATTATGCTTACCAGACATGTCGAAACTTGATCTTTGGCTTGAGCTTGTGAATAACAGGGAAAAAGTTCTTTCACTTTCTGGTAGCTGGTAGATCTCCTTTATTCTTCTTTCTGATTCAGCACGTGGAGGGGCCAATTCCTTGAAGTTTGCTACAAAAGAAAAATAAATATATAAGGATGTCAGTTTAAGATATGGTCTCATGATACGACTGGGGATATTCCTAAAACCCTAAATCCTACCGGAGGTCAACCATTTCTTGGGAAGGTCAAGACCCTTGTCGATGGAAGTTCTTTTCACAAAAAAGAATTTTCGCCTCCATCCATCCTCGTTTTTAGTAGCTTTAAGGATGAGGGGATCACTAGAGGTTGAAGAAAAAACAAATCGGCCGGAACCATGGGACCTCAAGCGATATGCAATCGGAAGATCCTCGATGCATAAATCGGGCACATGACGAGCTTTAATTTGGTCTAGGGTAACTAAGACTCACCAAACCATAGGCATGGTTTGGGCATAGCTAAGACCGGTGAGTTCAAAAAAGCGAGAAATGAAGGCTGAGAAAGGATACTGGAGCCCTATCGAGAAAGGGTAAGCCAATAAGCATACCCACTCGTCGGAATAAAAGTCCGATCGAACCTCTCGGTCAAACGGACAGATAACCGCTCCGGCAGGGAAGGCACCAGAAGTTCTTAGAGCTGCGATATCGGCATTATCGAACGAACACACCTCCTTTGAGGGTTCTTTGAGAAGGTGTTGCTCGTGAAAGGTGGGTACAGAGTCTGCAGTGTGGGATCTTGTTCGGCTGGCCATGGAGGATTTTTGCAAAGAAAAACAAAGAAGAAAAGGAAGAAGAATACCTGAATATTGCTCGGAGTGTTATGATCATAATGCAGAAAATTCGAGTAGATATAGGCTGGAAATAGGGGGTATTGAGTAAATATCGCGTGGGAAGTTGTAGCAAGTCACTTCAAGCATCCAATCATCATAATTGCCTTGATCCAAGTGATAAACTCTAAAATATATCCGTTTGAATTTGGAATTCTAACAGATATATTTTGGGGACAATTGTTATGGGTGGTTTTCCGAACATATATCCTGAATTATATTATGGTTCTATTACTTTTTATTGTGATCAGGATACCAGATCAGGATATTGGTAACATCTTGATGCAGTATCCTGGTAATGACTAATTATTCATGTGCAGATTAGCAAGGCTTGCCTATAACGTTCAAATGGACTGCTTCTCCTGAAGACTCGGACTAAGCTGTTGAGAAGAGAACGTTGAAGCCGCAAAGAAGGGGTCTCCAACATTCAAAGGAGAATATTCAAAGCATCCCCCATTTTTAGGATAGTTTGTTATTTCTTTTACTATATAAAGGAGTGATCGGATCGATAAGACACACAATTTTTCACACACACTTCTACTCTTTTCTAGCTGCAATCACTCGCAACACTTACATTTACACTAGAATCCCATTGTAACACTTAGTTGATTCATATCATATCCTGCATTGTATCCTGAAGTTTGAAGTAATAAGAAGAACAAGGCAGCTGCGATTGTCAGCTCCCGAGGTTTGGTGCCGGCGATCTAGATTGATCAAGGGCTTTCCTCGTATATCTCGTGTCACCCTTTACTTTTTTGCTCATTGTTTGATTGTTGATATAGCTCGATATCCTGAGCTATATCCTGAAAATTGTTTTCGTAAACAATATAATCAGAATATTTTCAACACACATTGTTAGCACACTACCTCACTTTACTAATTTGATCACTAAATTGCTTCGGTAGTTTTTTACCAAAACAAGTACAGCAAGTACTTTGGCCACGGGCCGTGCCGTTGACACACGGGGCCGTGTTAGTACAACATCTGATAAGCAGTTAATGAGGAAGAGAAAAAGATGGGCACGGGGCCATACCAGACAGGCACGGGCCATGCTGAAGCTTCTGTTTACAGCTATAAATAAAAGTGCTTGTTTCCACTTCAACTCATCTCTTGGCAAACCACTTCTCTCTCACTTGCCACCACTCCACCACCACTACAACACCATCATCCACTTTCCATCTTTAGAGTGTGTGTGTAGTCTCGGGATCCAAGATTGATCGTAAGAATCTTTGTCAAACGAAGGCCATGCTTGGCTAGATTCTTACATCACTTGGTGAATACTTTTCTTTTATGTATTTTCTTTTATGATTTCCAATCTTGGGCTACTTTGTAACTGGATATGTATTAATGACTTTAATAATTAGTTTTTTATATTGAAGGCGAATTTATTCAAATACTCTTCATATGTTGTTAGTGCATTTATGTCTATAGCCTTCGTCAATCCGAGCCGTAACGAGAAACAGAAGAAAACGAGTCGTTATGATGTAATATCTAGACAAAAGGCAAGGTGGCAATATTGTAATTAATGAGAAATCTCATTAAAAGCCAAGGCCTATAAATAGGAGCTTTATGTTTAGATTAGAGACTTTTGGCTCATTTGTGTTTAGGAGAGCTCTAGATCTAGAGAGAGAATCTAGAGAGAGAAAGTGATTCAAGGTGCTTGTTCTTGTTAGATTTCTAATAGAATCACGTTTATATTACATCGTGTGTGTTAGGTCGCGTTCGTGTACGGATTTCGCACGTCATACGTTCGTTTCGCAATCGTTTCGGAGTCAAAACCGGTCCTACAAGTGGTATCAGAGCAGGAGCTCGATTGCACTGATCTATCACACATTTCCGCGCAGAAAAACATCGATTTCAGATCCGAATTGCATCACTTCTTCATTTTTTCATATTTTTCACGTTTTTCACTGAAAATCATCAAATTGAACGGGTTTTTACGGTCCAAATCGTCTGATTTTTTGATATGTTGTGCGAAAACATCTGATTTACAGCCCTACCAAATTTCAGATTCAAACTCCTAGCCGTTTAGGAGAAATTCGAGTTTTTAGGTCTGATTTCGTTTGAAACAGCGAGAGTCCGTTTGAATCTGACATACCGTTTGAAATTGGCTGATCATCTCGTTTGAAGCTTGACATTCCGTTTGAAAACTGTCCGTTTGAAAGGTGTTCCGTTTGAAAGTAACACATACATGGGTTTCGTTTGAAAGTGGTCGTTTGAAAAGTGAACCGTTTGAACTTACCGTTTGAAAGAGATTTGTTTGAAAGTTCACGTTTGAAACTGTTCGTTTGGAACTATTCCGTTTGAGAGTACCGTTTGAAACATGATTCCCGTTTGAAAGTGGTTCAGTAGTTCACGTGATATACTTGTTTTGATCAGATCTATATTCATCGGTGTACATGTGACTAAATTGCATCGGCCCAATCAGATTACGAGATAGTGTGGATAGTTGCATGTGATTTCATAAATGTGCATGTGATTGTGTTGGCTCAAGTCAAAGGTTGTCGGTTCATGTATTTGCACTGCTCAAGGATTACATGTGAAGAAGTGTACATTCATATAATCGGCACATGTTATCATATTGGCCCAATCATACCTTGTGATTTAGATTGATAAAATACGGCCCAATCAAATTGAAATGTTTCTTGATGTTGTCGGCCAGTTATGAGTTTTGAATTGTAGACCCAATTAATACTTTGCATAAATTGATTGTTGTCTGCCATGGTTGAGGTCCAATAATAATTCACCAACCCACTATTAAAAGTTTGGCCCATTGAAATTGAATCAAGTTTGCACGGATTGAAAGTCAAGATTCATCGCATCAAAGTCATACGGTTCAAAGTAATTCAGTCAAATCGCTTGAAACAGTTCAGGTCATGTATTTGTGAACCAGGCCAATTGAGAGTGAACTCAGTCTGCACGTAGTGGGTCAGGTCGTTTGAATTTGATCCGGGTCATAGCAGTCCGCACAGTCTGTTAATCTTCAGTCCGCACAGAATATTCACCAGTTTGAGTATTATTTTGATTCAGTTGTTTGATAGTGTTTGAACTAATTTTGTTTGTTTTTGTGATTCAAGGTAATTCAAGAAGTTCAAATCATGGCTGAAGAATTTTACAACACGTTCTTCAACGCGTACACATCCGAGTCTTCCGAGATTACAACCGTTACACCAAAAACCATCACAAAAGCGATCAATGAGAACATCAAGCATGATAACTTCTACGGAACACATTCGAAGCCACCAACTCTGGAAAGCATTAAAGATTACACGTGGTGGAAAGAGAGGTTCATTGGTTGGGCAAAAGCCTATGCTCACGAGAGCTGGTTTTGTTTGGAGTTTGGATACAAAAGGCCGACTAATGATAAAGGAGAAGAGCTTCCACTCAAAGACTTACCTAAAGATGACAAAGCAGAATTCTCAGCAGAACAGAGAATGATTGCTTTGATCCAGTTAGCAATCAGAAATGACATGTTTGCTTTATTGCAACATGACGGAACTTCAAAATCAGTTTGGGAGGCTTTACGGGTTAAGGCAGAGGGTGGTAAACAAATCAGGAAAAACAAAATTGCTTTATTAAAAAAGGAATTTGATTTGTTTGATAGTCTTAACGGTGAATCAGTTCCTCAAATGATTGAACGTTTTTGTCATCTAAAAATCGAACTAGAAAGATTTAAGATTGAAAAAACAAGAGAGGAAATTATCGACAAAGTGATTGAAGCGTTACCACGAGCTGATCAGTGGCAGACGTTTGTTTTTATCTTAAAAATGATGCTTTGTATGATGAAATTACTCTTGATGCACTGTTTGAAAAGATTGAGATTCATGATCTAGAGCTGCAGAAGCAAAGCAAGATGACTGGTTCTTCACATCAACAGAATGTTGGCTTATACTACAAAAGGCAGTGTACCTTTGGAGAAAGGTGTTAGTTCACCAAAGACAGCATTCAGTGGTGAGAAGATGAAAGAACCACAAACAACTTCATCAAGTTATCATTCTGGATATCATTCATCTTCAAAATCAAGTTCTGATGAAGCTGAAGAAGTTCTGTGCAATATTGCTCTCAAATTGAAGAATTCGCCGACAATGAGCATAAATGAAGCTAAGCAACAAATGAGCTTTCTCGCATTTGTTCTGGAATCGTATGAAGGTCTTGTAGCTGGCAAAATTGGAAACTCAGAGTTAACCAAAGAAGACTACGACCAGATTGATCCGGAAGAGATGGAACTCATTGACATCCGCTGGTGTTTAGCTAGTTGCATCCGTAGAGCTCAGAGATATATGGAGATTACCGGGAAACAATCGTTAGGTGGTCCGTCAACGAAGCTTGGATTCGACAAATCCAAAGTGACCTGCTTCCGATGCAAGCAAAAGGGTCATTTCAAGAGAGAATGCACTAATTCTGAAGCTGGAGGAAATGAACGTCCTTTCAACGATGACTATTATCGAAAGGCAATCTACCATCGAAGTAAAGAAGAGCCTAAAATGATTGAAGATAAACCCAAGTCAAGAGCTTGTGCAGTAATTCACGATGGTGAAGGTTTTGACTGGAGCTCAATTTGTCCAGAAGAAGATCGCTTGGAAAATGTTCGAAAAACAGCTCATGGTAGATCCATAACAGAAAAAAGACAGTTTGTTTTTGTTTCTGAAATTAAAGAGGAGAACAAAGAAGAAAAGATTGTTGCTGAAGTTAAAAAGAAAACCAGAGAAGAAATTCTGAGTGAGAAAACAGACAGAGAAATAAGAATGGTTGCGAACAGAATGAATGATATGCAAAGAGAATATGATGAAGCTGTCAGATACAAAAGATGGGATAAGAAACGAGAGTGTTATGTCAACAGATATGGTGAACCTGTTGTTTCCAAGAAGGACATAGTTTTTGATGATGTTCTTCTAGTAATTCCTCGGGTCGGCGAATTTTATTCAAATGCTGTAAAAGACAAAAATTATGAGGAAAAGCTGGAAAAACTCATAAGAGAAGTCATGATATCGAGTTTGAAAAAGAGAGATGAAGAGAGAATGGAGAAGAATGTTGAGAATATGGTTGAAGAATTAAAGAAAGTTGTTGAGGAAGATGTGAAGAAAGCTGTGGAAGTAAAAGAAGAAGTTGTGGTGAATGTAGAAGTTGAGAAAGTTGTTACTGAAGAGCAGCAAGTTGAAGAAACTAAGAAGAAAGAAGAAGTGAAGAATGAGAATTTGGAAACTAGTGATGTTGGTGAAGAAGTTGGTGTTGAAGGAAAGAAGAATGATGCTGATCAGACAGATGCAGCAAACACCGAAGTGCAAATCACTGAGGTAAATTCTAACTCTGAAATCTTGAAAACTGTTGAACAGTGCAAGAAATGCATGGAAACGTGCAGTGCTTGTATTGAAAAAGACAAACAATTTATTAAAATTGAAGAAGTTTTCAAAAATAAATGCAAAGAAATGTTGGAAAACGAAAAAGTTTTGAAAGATAATGAAGAAGAACTTTTGGAAAAATGCAAAAAGTTAGAAAAAGAAAATGAAGTTTTGAAAGAAAATGTTTTGAAAAAGACAGAAGAATATGATCAAAAGGAAATTGTTTGTCAAGAAATGAAGAAAGAATATGACTCAATAAAATTGGCATATCACATTACAAAAGAGTCATATGAAAAAGTGAAAGATGAAATGAAATTTGCTCAATCAAGAATGAATTATCTTTCTGAAACAACTAAAGAACTTAAACGAATGTATTCCATAAAACAAGATGTTGTTAATTCCTATATTAAGGATGTTGCTAAGCTAAAGCGACAGATTGCTGATCTAGAACAGGATAACAACAAGTTAAAAAGTTATCACGTGTCGTCATATGTGCTTGAACGAATTTTCAATATAAAACCGGGAGATGGTGAGTCTAAGCAAAACAAGAAAGGCATTGGTTCAGAGTTTCATCAAGTTCCACCACCGGGAAAATTTGCATTTTATGATGAGGAAAAGGTGGAAAAAGCTTTCAACCTGGTTGATCAATTTCCAGAAAACATTGATGTAACCTATTCCAAATCTGATGATACTCATGATTCAGAGATGGTAGGTAAAGTTATTGAAAGTGTATTGAAAGAAGAGTCAGTTGATACAGGTAAATCTGAATCACAGGATGAAGATGAAGGAAATCTTCATGATAGTTATCTGAAAAACACAAAATCCGAGAAAAGTTTGAATGATGATTCAAAAGGATTGGTTTATACCATGATTGGATCGGACAAATTGTTCTTAGATGTTGTATTCCCGATTCAGAATGTGATTTCAGAAAAGGTTGATAAAGTTTTCAAAATGGTTGAGATTGAGAAATCTGAAATTTCAAAGTTTGCTGGTAAGAGTCATAGAGGTTCGTATAACAAATCTGGTTACAAGAAGAAAAACATGAAGGCTGGGTTGGGTTATAAGAAGAAACAGAATTGGAAGAAAAATGAAGTGCCAACTTATCAGGCAAAAATGAGTTTTGTTCAAGGAAATAGTTTAGCAGAAGAAAAAGAACTTAAAATTGGACAACGGTCTATTGAAGAGTTCTTAGCTCAAAAGAAAAAGCAACAACCACAGGTCAAAGATGTGTCCATGAGAACATGTTTTAAATGTGATCAGATAGGACATCTTGCACGAAAGTGTCCAAATCTGAAACCTGTGGATGTTGACAAAAAGAAGATTGATGCTGAGAAACAAAAATCTGAGAATGTGAGACAAAGGTCAACCAGATTTGATTCAAAACAAACTTGGAGGTACAACACAAACAAGTTTGATTCGAATCAAAATTGGAAGTCAAACCCATATAGGTTCGATTCTAGACAGACCTGGAATTCTCATACACCCAGAGTCAGAACAACTCAAAGTTGGAAAAAAACTGTTGATATGACAAAACCACAAGAGTTTTGGAAACCAAAAGTTGTTCAAAAACAAAATGTTCAAAAAGAGTCTCATTTTTACAAAAGAGGTACTCGAAAAGGTCAAACATGGAGTGTTAAGAAACAAATGACTTTGGTAAAAGATGAAAAAGTTGAAGTCAAAATTGAAAAAGTCCTTGATGACAAAGATTTTCCGAAATTACATGATACATATTGTGTTGAAATGCCTAAGGTTCAAAAGACCTGGGCTAAATTGTTCAAGTAATTGAGTAGTTTGTTTGTGCAGGTTCTCATGGAATTTAAAGATTGTGAGTTTGAAACTCAGAGCAGCCTGGCACAACAAGAGGAGTAGGCTGCTGCTGGACCCTGTGTTGGTTGAAACAGGGAGTTTATTTGTTTTTCTGTACATAAATAAACAATATTTTCAAAAACCCTAAAAATTGAAAAATTAAAAACCAAAAATATGTTTTAGTTTGTTAAAAACTTGAAAAACCAAAAATATGTTTGTTTTTAATTTTTGTCAAAAATAGAAAATAAAAAATATGTGTTGATTGAATATGCCGAAACCCTCACGGCGGAACAAACATGATTAATTTCACAAGATTGAAAAACGGTTTTCAAACTGTAAATATCAATGTGTTGTAAATCATGGGGGTACTTTATATTAGTTTTTCTGCAAAACAGAGCACATTAAGCAGAAAATGGATGGCGAGACAAAGCTATCAGTGTTGGTTGTCAAATTTTTCTTTTAATGGTTTTGCTTTTTAGGGGGAGAAAAATTGTCAGAAAATACAAAAACATTTGAAAATTTGAAAAAGCCAAAAACATGATAAAATGAAAATTGAGTTTTTGTGTCAAAAGAGGAAATGATAGTACGTTAATAGACAGTTACAGTATGCTAAAGAAATGTAATGATTAAATAGCGTTAAACAGTCTCACTGATGATATGCCGATAGATTTTTATACATTTAGTAAACTTTTTCGGGATATAAACCTAAATTCAAACTTGCTTATTTCGTGGGGAACACTACTTGGATATATAGGTAACCCCTGAAATCTCGTTTGAAGGACCCCTCTTTCTGAGATACTAGGTCTTTATGCTTAGTGATATCTGGGGTATTATCCCGGGACTTCTGATTTTGCGGAAGCAATGGCCTAGTCCCCGGAGAATACTTTCTGCATTGCTTGAAATATAGCGCCGCCCTCAGCAAATTGATGAAACAATAAAATTGATAGTCATTGCTGTTGTAATACAAAAGATCCTCTAAAGGGGACACACCAAAGTCGAGCCGTCATCTCTCTGTTGAACGGAAGTTCTGACCTGAGCTCTCACGGTTTCGTACTATAATTTATTCCCCTTACAGATATCATCTAGGTATACTCACCTGTAAGACTGAATATTGGGATCTGGATACGGGAGTATATTCAAGAGGTGGGACACATGAATGAGTTTAAGTTCTTAAAACACCTAATTTGTATCCTGAATCAGTTGAAATTTGTGTGAAAATTTAAGTGGATCAACATATCGACAATCTAAGTGAATTGTTTAATTCTTAATGTGTAACTAAGCTCAACGGTACTTGTGACTTGTCAAAAACTGATATGATCCTCTGACGTAAACTCAAACAAAAATATTGTCTGTAAATATGTTTGTACATATTTCTTTACTGCTTTATATTTTCAGAAAATACAAAAAAGATTTTTGATTCTGCTTTATTTTCGACAACCGATGTCTGAAATGCTGAGTTTCAAAATCTAAGTAAGCTGGTTGTGTTTCTGAAAATAAAACAAGTTCATTAATTTGAAACTTGAATTAAAAATCAAAAATAAAAAACAGTTTGTGATATCTCCAAGGTCATTAGTTTGGACTTGGATGATTAACTGTGAGGGATTTTGGATACTTAACACTGCCAAATCTGTAAAGATTGTTGATAGGGGGAGTGATTTAGAAAGTTGAATAGAGCCAGATTACGATTTCTGGAAAATTGAATGTTCAATACGTTGTTACTTATAAATGTTTGAGTGTTGCAGATGTTATACCAGACTACGATCCCGGAAGCTGAGTCTAAGGGGGAGTCTGAAGACGAGCACAACGCAAGAGGAAGCGTGGATTCTAGAAGCCATGTAACTATCCCAGAAGAGCTTGTATACGGAAAGCAAGGTGTCGATCCCAAAGCACGGAAGCTTGACGAAAGGGGGAGCCTGATGAAGAAAAGAGTCTACAGAAAGGAGAAGCTGAAGCTGAAGACAGATCCACCGGGATTCTGTTCAAGAAGACTAAAAGAGAAAGAGAAGACGCTATGAGTTGACTCAATGATCGAGATTGACTGCGGCAATATCCAAGGGGGAGTCTGTTAGTGCATTTATGTCTATAGCCTTCGTCAATCCGAGCCGTAGCGAGAAACAGAAGAAAACGAGTCGTTATGATGTAATATCTAGACAAAAGGCAATGTGGCAATATTGTAATTAATGAGAAATCTCATTAAAAGTCAAGGCCTATAAATAGGAGCTTTATGTTTAGATTAGAGACTTTTGGCTCATTTGTGTTTAGGAGAGCTCTAGATCTAGAGAGAGAATCTAGAGAGAGAAAGTGATTCAAGGTGCTTGTTCTTGTTAGATTTCTAATAGAATCACGTTTATATTACATCGTGTGTGTTAGGTCGCGTTCGTGTATGGATTCCGCACGTCATACGTTCGTTTCGCAATCGTTTCGGAGTCAAAACCGGTCCTACATATGTTCGTTTGCTCAACATGTTCATGTCTTTACGGTCTATATAAAGCATGTTAATTAACCCGAAAGGGGGATTAGAAGGGTGGTTTGGGTAATTCTATGTCTCGTTCAGTGTATAGATCCTACGAGAACCTTGTTCAAGCCTAGTAACATCTCACGAGTCGGAGCGGGCATTACCCACCACGGGAGAGGTGCAAAAAGCTTGAACCCCTTATTCTTAAACTACTATTAAAACTTTAAACCAACCCCGTGAGGACTGTATCCCTGCTGACTCAGACCAACGGGTTGAGGGTGATCGCCGCCTTTTACGAGGGGTCCACCACATTTTGCATTAATAACTTACTTAATTATCTTTTAATATTCCGACCTAGTGGGATTGTATCCTTGTTGACTCAAACCACTAGGTTGAGGGTAACGTAGCCTCCAAAAGAGGGGCCTAATACTATAACTATGATAATCTCTTAAAATGCCAAAGTGTGGAAATCATCAAAAGGGTACATGAAAGATAAGTTGGATCCAAGTGATTCTTTCTTGTCTATCATTTTTATTTTATTTTTATTTTCTGTTTTTATCTTTTTATTAGCTTAAAAATCTTTTCTCAAAAGTTGGTTCGATTAGACGTTAACGATAAGCCGATACTAAAAGCTCTTGTGTCCTTGGACGACCTCGGTATCTTGCCATCACTATACTACGTCCGCGATGGGTATACTTGCCCTAGCGTGTGTGTAGAGTGATAGTAGAGTATCGTGTTTTAGAAATTTAAAACCTGAAATCGGCGAGTAAAAAGAGCTAAAAATATAACTAAAAATATACTCACACCGACACACGTCAACACCTTACCTAGTGGTGTGAGTTTGACAGACTTACTTGGTGCGAAGATGTGATGTGATAAACGAGGGCGATGATTGGAAATCGGCGAGAGAGGTTCACTAGAATGGTGAAGACGGTGCCGAGGGTGGTGGTTTCGGATCAATCCTAGGGACTGAACTATGGGGATGTATTGGAGATGTGGGTCGACGACATTATTGGCGGATCTTGAACTTAGTTTTTTGTAAAATCAGGTGGACGGACTAGACTCTCAAAATCCAATATTTTACACTACAAAAAACATTTTTTCAGAAATTTTCAAAATTTTACACTATGAAGCGAAAAAAAAGGTGGGTAGGGGATCCGTCTGGTCCAAACTAAGAATTGCCCCTAGTTGGCACCGGTGTTGGACGACAATGAGAAACGAAAGATAGATGTGCCTTATAACGATAGAGATGGAGTTGGTAGACCTTGGTTTAGGTGATAGCCGTAAGTAAGAGTGGCGATGATTCCCGTCTTTAACATTTGGATTGTGTGAAGTCTTCATTAGCTTTCATTTATGGGTGTGTTTTAATTCAATGGGTCATATTGTTTTTTGGATTATATATATATATATATATATATATATATATATATATATATATATATATATATATATATATATATAGGGGAGCGTTAAAATGAAAACCACCTCCAGTTGTAAGAACCGCGAGAACCACTCTCAACCAATCAGAAAAGGGGTAGTTTGGTCATTTCCTTTAAATGTCTAATCTCTCATCTCTCCTCTCTCATCTGTCTGTCTTTAAAGTTGCAGACCATTCTCTCTCTTGAGACCCCATCTCTCATCTCTCTCTCTCTCTCTATTGAAATCCTTCACCATCATCTCTCATCCTGTGCGAAATCTTCTACATAAGGAAAAAATCCCAAATCAAAACTCAAACCAACCACCACCTCCTTTTCGTCTCCAGCACCCCCACTTCCTCCCCCTTCTCGGGTAAAACGGGCGGCCACCACCGTTTGGTGGTGGCGTACGGCGGCGACAACAAGAGAGACAGAGAGAGATTGCGGAGAGAGAGAAATAAATTTCCGGCCACAGTGGTGACGGCGACACTGCCATGGGAGGAGCCGACGACGACAGAAACATCAGCAGCGGCGGTGGTGCTTCACTTTCCGACGAAACGTTACGGTAAACCCCTAACTCCTCATTTCTTTAAACCTTCTCAGTTGTTGTTTTTCTCCGGTTAGTACCTTTCTTTTCAGGTGGTTGGGTGGCGGTCTGACGTCGATGAAGACGTGGTGGTGGTCCGACGGCGGCACTACCGCCGGAGCCATGGCTATGGACGTGGTGGTGGACTTGGTTCAGTTTTGTCCGGCTCGGTTCGGTCAACAGAAGATCGGATTACGGGTTCACATCAGACTAGTTCGTGTGTGGCACAGATATGGTTCGATTCAATGGGTCTCGATTCAGTCTCAGGTCCGACGTGGTTCGGGTTGGGTTAACAACAGTGGTGGCGGTGTTATACAACTCGGATTAGGTTTGTTCGACACCGGGTTTTGTTCGAGTTCAGATTTGGTTCGGGTTTAACTCACTCGGTTCAAGTTTCTGTTTGGGGCAACTCACCACAAAACGGGATCGGTCAACTCGGTAAACACCCGAGTCAAACTCGGGCAATGGCAGCCAAAACAGTGGACTCAAAGACCAGGTAACATTTAACGGCGCGGAAATTTCTAGTTATATAGTTTTAGATTTTAGTTAGTTACGCGACCGAGCTCGACTCGATTCGACTAGATACTAGCTTACGTTTAGATATATTTAACGAGAAATTTTATATATAGTGGTTATATTGTTGAAAATTGAATGAATTTTTGGAAAATATATCGATACTTAGTTGTCAAGATCGTCCAAAAATAGAGGAAACGTAAAAAGTTTAACGTAAACTTTTTAACATAAAACGTAAATTTTTTAACGTAGAACGTAAACTTTTTAACGTAAAACGTACTTTTTTTAACGTAAAACGTAAACTTTTTAATGTAAAAACGTAAAGTATTTACGTAAAACGTAAAAAGTTTAACGTAAAACGTAATAACGTAAAAACGTAAAACGTAAAACGTAAAGCGTAAAAAGTAAAACGTAAACTTTTTAACGTAAAACGTAAACTTTTTAACGTAAAACGTAAACTTTTTAACGTAAAACGTAAACTTTTTAACGTAAAACGTAAACTTTTTAACGTAAAAACGTAAACTTTTTAACGTAAAACTTAAATTTTTTAACGTAAAACGTAAATTTTTTAACGTAGAACGTAAACTTTTTAACGTAGAACGTAAAGTTTTTAACGTAGAACGTAAAGTTTTTAATGTAAAAACGTAAAGTTTTTAACGTAAAACGTAAAAAACGGCGCGTTAAAAAAACGACGCGTGAAAAAGCCGGGCGTAAAAACGGCGCGTTAAAAAACGACGCGTGAAAAAGTCTGGCCTAAAAACGGCGTGTAAAAAACGGCGCGCAAAAAAAATTTGTTTTGTAAAAAAATCTGAATTTAAAATAGTTTTTTAATAAAAAATCTATTTTAAAAATAACAATTAATATAATAATACAAAAATAGTAATTAAAAACAATAAAGACAAAATGACAAAATAGATTAAATTTACTAAACTAACCTTTTGAATTAAAATATTAAAGACATAAAAAGACAAAAAAATATTTAATAATACTTTTTAATTACTTTTAATCTCATTCATTGATCTTGAAGATCTAATGGTTGAAAAGTGGTTGTCTCGGGTCTTACATTTGGGGGGTGGTTTTCATATTAGCGCTCCCATATATATATCTATACTACTTTAATAAGGATATGTGAAGGACAAGATGGTAATTGAACAAGGTGTTGAAAAAACACTTAATGCACAATGTACAACTGTTAAGGCACAAGAAAACACAAACCCTTTTACCCTTTACAAGGGTATACATCTGCCGTCCAAATGTTTTACTTTCTCACACGGATCAACATCGGGACCGTCCATTTGACTTCACACGGATCACCATATGCTTTCTCTCTCAATGCTCACACATCTCACAAAACAACATCAGATCTTCTTCTCTCTCTCTTCTCTCTCTCTTCTCGGCGATCTAGGGTTTCATGAGATCTATCACCAGATCCGTTTGAATCTATCACCAGATCCGTTTGATGAGCAGATCTAGGGTTTCATGAGATCTATCACAAGCTTTATCTGGCAAGGGATCCACAGATTTGAACAAGGGATCTGTTTGATGTTCTGATGTTGTTGCAATGAGTGTTATATATCTTACCATGTTCTTTTGTGATTCTTACTTTTCTGGTGAAGCGGTTGACGGATGTTCGAACGACGAAATCTGAGGTTTACGAAGGATTTTCGCATGTGTTTTGTGATGAATCGACTCAGGTTAGGTTCTAAATGTTGATTTATCTTTAATCTTGATGTGGATTTGTTAGTAGATAGATGCGGTTATTTCAAATTATGTTGAAAGTTTTGTGATATTTGAATTTGTATTTTTGGTGATGATAGTTAGGTTAATTTCAGATATGACATAGTGAAAGGATAAATTGTTTTTGTAGTTTTGATTTTACTTTATTCTGTTATATTTTGATCTTTTCCTTCATTTTTGGGACTGATAAGTGTCATGGTTTTGTGAAAATCTGAGGTTTACGAAGGATTTTCGCATGTGTTTTGTGATGAATCGACTCAGGTTAGGTTCTAAATGTTGATTTATCTTTAATTTTGATGTGGATTTGTTAGTAGATGCGGTTATTTCAAATTAGGTTGAAAGTTTTGTGATATTTGAATTTGTATTTTTGTTGATGATAGTTAGGTTAATTTCAGATATGACATAGTGAAAGGATAAATTGTTTTTGTAGTTTTGATTTTACTTTATTCTGTTATATTTTGATCTTTTCCTTCATTTTTGGGACTGATAAGTGTCATGGTTTTGTGAAAATCTGAGGTTTACGAAGGATTTTCGCATGTGTTTTGTGATGAATCGACTCAGGTTAGGTTCTAAATGTTGATTTATCTTTAATCTTGATGTGGATTTGTTAGTAGATGCGGTTATTTCCTACATCCGATGTTTTAGTTAGGATTTACCTTTTTAATTTTTTTTATGTTTACTTGTTTGTTTATATGTCACATGCAGATTAGTAAGACAAAGGTGTTTCTAAGGGCCGGACAGATGGCAGAGTTTGATGGTTGTCGGACTAAGGTCTTAAGTTATACGACCTAGATGGCTTGGATGTTTCCCAAGTGTTCTATGATGCATAAGCTGAGCCTGTGAGGCTATGATGCATAAGCTGAGCCTGTGAGGCTATGATGCATAAGCTGAGCCTGTCGACTCTATGATGCATAAGCTGAGCTTGTGTTCTTAATATGTCTGAACTGAAACTGTTAAGGCTATGATGCATAAGCTGAGCCTGTGAGGTTACATATGTGTTTCTTGTGCTTAAAACACTTGTACATCATGCTTTAAAGGTTGTTTAAGTTTAGTGGAAAATTACTCTTGTACATCATGCTTTAAAGCGGGGTTACATAACACAATAGACTGTGATGATGATTGTATTTTGAGGGTACATAGAAGATCCGAGTAGCATCTTGGCGGGGCAATATCCAGGTTGCATAGTTCTCACTTTGCAACCGTGTGTTGCAGCCATGGCTTTACCCGTACTTGTGTTCATCTCTCAATTACATGTCTGAGTCTTCCAGTTGTAAAAGTATTATCACAGATTCACAGATCTAAAAGTACATGTCTGAAAGACAGATGTTGATTTATCTTTAATCTTGATGTGGATTTGTTAGTAGATGCGGTTATTTCAAATTAGGTTGAAAGTTTTGTGATATTTGAATTTGTATTTTTGGTGATGATAGTTAGGTTAATTTCAGATATGACATAGTGAAAGGATAAATTGTTTTTGTAGTTTTGATTTTACTTTATTCTGTTATATTTTGATCTTTTCCTTCATTTTTGGGACTGATAAGTGTCATGGTTTTGTGAAAATCTGAGGTTTACGAAGGATTTTCGCATGTGTTTTGTGATGAATCGACTCAGGTTAGGTTCTAAATGTTGATTTATCTTTAAGGCTATGATGCATAAGCTGAGCCTGTGAGGTTACATATGTGTTTCTTGTGCTTAAAACACTTGTACATCATGCTTTAAAGGTTGTTTAAGTTTAGTGGAAAATTACTCTTGTACATCATGCTTTAAAGCGGGGTTACATAACACAATAGACTGTGATGATGATTGTATTTTGAGGGTACATAGAAGATCCGAGTAGCATCTTGGCGGGGCAATATCCAGGTTGCATAGTTCTCACTTTGCAACCGTGTGTTGCAGCCATGGCTTTACCCGTACTTGTGTTCATCTCTCAATTACATGTCTGAGTCTTCCAGTTGTAAAAGTATTATCACAGATTCACAGATCTAAAAGTACATGTCTGAAAGACAGCTTGCTTGCTGCAGTCTCTATAAAGTACTATACGATATATCACTTGGATGTTTCCCAAGTGTTCTATGATGCATAAGCTGAGCCTGTGAGGCTATGATGCATAATAGACTGTGATGATGATCCAGGACAAGATGGTAATTGAACATCCGTCAAGCTCTTCCTCACTGTGATGATGATCAATAGAGAAGATCTGATGTTGTTTTGTGAGATGTGTGAGCATTGAGAGAGAAAGCATATGGTGATCCGTGTGAAGTCAAATGGACGGTCCCGATGTTGATCCGTGTGAGAAAGTTAAACAACCTTTAAAGCATGATGTACATCATGCTTTAAAGGTTGTTTAAGTTTAGTGGAAAAATACTCTTGTACATCATGCTTTAAAGCGGGGTTACATAACACAATAGACTGTGATGATGATTGTATTTTGAGGGTACATAGAAGATCCGAGTAGCATCTTGGCGGGGCAATATCCAGGTTGCATAGTTCTCACTTTGCAACCGTGTGTTGCAGCCATGGCTTTACCCGTAGTTGTGTTCATCTCTCAATTTATCCGTGTGAGAAAGTTAAACATTTGGACGGAAGATGTATAACCTTGTAAAGGGTAAAAGGGTTTGTGTTTTCTTGTGCCTTAACAGTTGTACATTGTGCATTAAGTGTTTTTTCAACACCTTGTTCAATTACCATCTTGTCCTTCACATATGTTTGACGGATGTTCGAAGGACGAAATCTGAGGTTTACGAAGGATTTTCGCATGTGTTTTGTAATGAATCGACTCAGGTTAGGTTCTAAATGTTGATTTATCTTTAATCTTGATGTGGATTTGTTAGTAGATGCGGTTATTTCAAATTAGGTTGAAAGTTTTGTCATATTTGAATTTGTATTTTTGGTGATGATAGTTAGGTTAATTTCAGATATGACATAGTGAAAGGATAAATTGTTTTTGTAGTTTTGATTTTACTTTGTTCTGTTATATTTTGATCTTTTCCTTTAATTTTGGGACTGATAAGTGTCATGGTTTTGTGATAATTATGATATTTAGGTCATTTTTGGGGATGATAAGTGTTGTAGTTCAATGAAAATTATGATAGTTAGGTCAATTTTAGATATGGAATAGTGAAAAGATAGATTGTTATGTACTTTTGATTTTAGTTTGTTCTGTGGGATGTTTTGATATACTTTTTCATTTCCCAAGTGTTCTATGATGCATAAGCTGAGCCTGTGAGGCTATGATGCATAAGCTGAGCCTGTGAGGCTATGATGCATAAGCTGAGCCTGTCGACTCTATGATGCATAAGCTGAGCTTTGTTCTTAATATGTCTGAACTGAAACTGTTAAGGCTATGATGCATAAGCTGAGCCTGTGAGGTTACATATGTGTTTCTTGTGCTTAAAACACTTGTACATCATGCTTTGGTTAACGACTGTCACGATCACTATTATTACAGAACAAGCTCACTCCGATCTTCTGGCAGCCGGAGAAAGTGTATCTGCTTGGAGAGTCTCGGAATCGGCTTTAGTGACGCTGAACGCTGCTTCATTAGAATAAAGGTTTTTATATTTGCAACTTGACAAAATGTGATTTATATTAAATTTATTTTAAGTTAATAGTGTACTGGTTATAACTAATATCAAATCTTTACTAATACTTGATTTCTTTTTATGATGGTTGACTTTGCGAGAACTAACGGAGCTTGTGTTCTTAATATGTCTGAACTGAAAGTGTTTGAGGCTATGATGCATAAGCTGAGTCTGTCAGGTTACATATTTGTTTCTTGTGCTTAAAACACGTGTACATCATGCTTTAAAGGTTGTTTAAGTTTAGTGGCAAATTACTCTTGTTGTGTACTCCGGATTTTGTGTTCTTAATCTGTCTGAACTGAAAGTGTTTGAGGCTGTGATGCGAAAGCTGAGCTTGTGTTCTTAATCTGTCTGAACTAAAAGTGTTGAGTCTATGATGCATAAGCTGAGCTTGTGTTCTTAATCTGTCTGAAGTAAAAGTGTTTTGAGGCTGTGATGCAAAAACTGAGCCTGTGTAATCTATCTGAACTGAAAGTGTTTGAGGCTGTGATGCAAAAACTGAGCCTGTGCAAGGTTCGCTCGGTCCAACAACTCAAGCAAATGTTTTCTTTGCATTTTAGGGGGAACATGTGTGCTTCTCTCCCAGGGCATACAAAACATAGGTTATTGGCGGCAGCTCGCCATATTTAACATATAAAAAAACTTTATATGTTAAATTTGGCGGACTGCCGCCAATAACCTGTGTCTTGTATGCCCTGTGGAGAGAAGCACCCATCTTCCCCCTAAAAAACATAGAAAACATTTGCTTGAGTTGTTGGACCGAGCGAACCTTGCATAATGCGTCAAGGGAAACTATTGGTCGAGCGAGACATTTGTTCATGTATCCTTATTTCATGATAAAATGATTATGAATAGCTGTGCATAAACTAATCGCAAGTTTGTTTGGTATATGTAGGGTAATAGGGAACAGAGGTTGAACCTGTGGTTTGACGCAACAAAGAACTTCCGTACTTACTCTATTCTATGACTACTGCAGTGACACCGGTCGGCTTGAATCGAGCCCAAATCAGTTTTCTGGATTTGAAATGATAGCCATTCAAGTTTATAATAAAAAGCAATCATGCTGTAGTGAACTACTTTTAAAAAAAAAACAGATGTATGTATGTATGCATGTTCTGATTATATATTAGAAACCACCTACATATTTCTGATGCTTGAATGGGAACGACTATTGGACCAACAAAAACAAGATAATTTCATATTTATGATGCTAGCTACCAATATGTATTCATAATTGATTATCTTGTATACACTTGTATGAAGTGTCATGCACAACAAAAGGTAAAGTTATTCTTTGTGTGCATTGCCACTCAAGTTCATTGTTTGGGTCAACTAACGGGTCAAAATAGGCTTTCGAACTCTAAAAATGGATCTTCGGAATCAGTTAGTTGTAGCAAGAAAATGGTTGGTTGGGTTATGTGGTTAACTTTACTAGATATGCCATCACTTCATCTGTTATAAAACACAATATTGACCCATCGGTTGGCAGGTTTCAAATCTTGACTTGACCTTTAGAGCATATGTATTGGTAAATATCTGCCAACGTACAGTAAGTAATCAGACAGCGTTACCTTTTCAACACTTAACATTTTAATGTTGTTTTTGTAGTTATGTTTAATACAAGTATAAATAGTTGGACAAAGGAGTGTTGTTGTGTTGGTCCAAACCGACATGTTATAGGTTGTATTTTTTTTTAATAAAGATGGTAACTTTATTATATTCGGCAATGTATATGATTTGAATTACACTTTTTTTTAGATTATATTCGGCAATGTATATGATTTATAATCATTAACTTATGAGTTTTTAAGAGATTACAATTTAAATTACATAAGGTACTAATAGATCCTACTTGACCCGGATTACATCTCTAAACAATGAAACCCTAAAATCTTGAGCCATTTTTCTCTCTAAATTCACTTGCTACAATTTATCGCGCCATATTGAAATCGAAGAACAACAAACCTATAGGTGATAAACTAACGGTAAACGAGTATCCTATTGTAAATCGTCACTCCCGCCAAACCTATAGGTGATAAACTAACGGTAAACGAGTATTCTATTGTAAATCGTCACTCCCGCCGCATCGCGCGGGTAAATGGCTAGTATATATATATATATATATATATATATATATATGAGACCGCTAAAATGAAAACCACCATCAGTTGTAAGAAACGAGTAAACCACTTTCTAGCAACTAGATTAACAAGATAGATGGACAAGATTAAAAGCAATTAAAAATAATATTACATAATCTTTGTCTTATTATGTTTTTAATATTTTATTGCAAAAAGGTAGTTTAGTAAAATTACTCTTTTTTTGTCTTTTTGTATTTATTATTTTTTGTTACTTTTTTTGTATTATTATATTAGTTTTTATTTTTTAAACAAATTTTTTTTATTAAAAGCTTTTTAAATTCTAATTTTTAACAGATTTTTAATCTTTTTACGTTTTACGTTAAACTTTTTACGTTTTGCGTTAAAATTTTTACGTTTTACGTTAAACTTTTTACGTTTTACGTTTTATGTTAAACTTTTTACGTTTTGCGTTAAACTTTTTACGTTTTATGTTTTTACGTTTTACGTTAAAAAATTGACGTTTTACGTTAAAAACTTTACGTTTTACGTTTTACGTTAAAAAGTTTACAGGTTACGTTAAAAACTTTACGGTTTTAACTTTTTTTTACATAAACTTTTTTAGGCAAAACGAACGCACCCAGACTTCGCAACTCGGTAGGTGTCTCAAATAGATTGTTATCAAATTTTCGCGATTTTTACCGTAACCGACAACAAACGCGCAAACATCGACTATCGACCCTAAAATTTCGTGTTTAATACTAAAATTTTATTTTACGAACTTAGATGACATTCGGGTTTCGAAGACGGGCTTCAGAAACACTATCGGGCCACGTGTAACGCAAGAAGCTGGCTTGTGGGCCTTGTATAAGGGTATTAACACCTTATCCTAATTCATTTTTCTTGAAACCCTATTTCACTCAAACACAGCCGCTTCCCATTTCCTGTTTCCCTCCCAACTTCTAAAAGTTCTACACATTATCCATACACATCCAAACATCAGGAACCCATCTTTACAAATCCTCTCCTCCAAACACTACACACACACAACGATCTGAGTTGTTTCCCCTGCACCCCCTCATTCCTTCTCCAGCAAACACGGAATCGAGCTCCGGCAACTCAGTTTTGTCGGCGACTCCCCACAATCGCCCCACCACGACGACCCTCCTCCTCCTTTTCTTTCGTTTGTCCGCCAACAAGCACACCCACCCCCCCTTCGTCGGCTAAAGGAACGACCACCACCATCGGGTGGTAGTGAGTGACGGTCTGCAGCGACCAGACAGAGAGAAGGGACGGAGAGAGGGAAACTCGATGAGAGAGAGAGAGAGGTGGTGGAGGAGTTGTGCGGCGGCAACAGCGCCGTGAGCGACGGCCGGCGACGAACCGGCGCTGGCGATGGCGGCGGTTATGGTGGTGATTCAGCTTTGGCTCTTTCTGGTTCTGATTTGGTTTTGGTTCGGATTTTTCAAGTGGATTTCGGGTTAGATGGTCAGATTTGTGTCGAGTTTTTCGGGTGAGTCTTGGTTCGGGTTAGTTTCATCTCAGAATTGAGTTCGGGTTAGCCGCGGTTCGGGTTTGGTCAAACCCGGTCAAGAATCAGTAGCTTATTTGTTTGTGTGAGTGTTGTGTGTGAAGTGTTGTGTGCATATAAGTTTGTATGTAATCAAGAGGTAGAAGAGGGTGAAAGTCTATGTTTGAATGTGAAGAAAGAGAGAGATGAGAGACTTATGAGAGATGAGAGAGATTTTGAAAAAGTCAAGGTAATTTAATGTAGAGAGATAGATAGATTGGACATTTGAAGGAAATGACCAAATTACCCCTTATTCTGATTGGTTGAGAGTGGTTCTCGCGGTTCTTACAACTGAGGATGGTTTCTATTTTAGCGGCTCCCTATATATCTATACGATATATAAAAGCATATAGGAAGGACTACTTAAGGTAATTTGCCATTCCCTTAAAACATCCTTAATGCATAATGTACAACCCTCTAAAGCACAATATTAATTAGCTTTCCAACAATACCCTTTCTTTAATTCCCGCTCACTAAAACCCTACAAACAAGCCCAAATCCACAGATCCAACTTTCAAAATTCAAACACGCCTCTTCTCTTCCTTCTCTCTCTCAAATTCCATGTGAATCAGATCTCCCTCTTTACTCTTTTGTAACCCTAATCTATCCATTGTTTCTTCCTCTAAACTTAAGAAAACGCTGCTTGTTTAGAAGGATCCGATCCGGTACAGCTGTTTGAGAGGCGTATGAAGGCCAGAAGAGGTGAGTATTCAGTATATATCCGTGATTTGATGATTCTATGTTCGAAATCTGAACCTTATCTTGTAAACTTACCATGACTGATGCTTGGAAAATGTAGAAATAGGGTATGAGTTTGATAAAGAGACATTACCTGTTTTTTATTACTTCGATGACAAGTTTCATTTTGTTATTTCAGAGGCAGAAGTTCTTTCGGCCCCTCCAAAGTTGGTTTACAGTAAATTAATTTTGCGGCGAGGAATTTGATTCTAGCTCTAAAAGTTCGCTGACCTAATAGTAATGATTTTGTTTATCTAAATGCAGCTTCACTGGAAAGCTATTGGTGGCTGTAGCAGACAAGTGGGATAGTCATGTTCTGGTTTGCATTTCTTGTTTCCAGATTGGCATAAATGTGATACTTGTAAAAGAGCTTCAGATGTCCAATGCTATTGCTGTCCAAAGAGTGTTTGCGGACGTTGTATAAAATCTGCCGATTTTGTTCATGTTAAAGGGAAGAAAGGATTCTGTGATCACTGCTTGAAGCTTACACTACTTGTGGAAGAAAAGAAAGATGTTGATTCTGATGGGGTATTTTTGGAAATTACCATTTTTACCTTGTTTATGTTTTAAAGTTCAATCGCATATGATTGTTTGATAACTGTTCTAAATTGATAGAAGCTATATTCAAAACTAGCAAGTGCTAAATGATACGAATTAATATAATTTAACAAAAACGATAATTGTTTTTGAACGATTCTTAACTTGGAATGTGGTTTTCAGGAAACTGTAGACTTTAACAATCGGAACACGTACGAGACTCTATATAAGGAATATTGGGAGATAATTAATGACACTGAAAAGTTGACTCTTGAAGAACTATTATCCGCCAAAACAAAACTGAAATCTGGAAAAAATTACGAATCAGACCAAAATGACGACAATGATGAGTACCAATGTTCGGATTCTGAAGAAAATGAAGAAAAGAAACCACACAGTTCCGAAAAGAAATTGAATAGAGCAAAGCCTGAACCGTTAGAGAAAAAAGTCAAAATAATAGTCAAAAAGGAAGTCAAAGGGAAGTCAAAGTCAAACAAGGAAGAGTTCATGGGATGGGGATCAACACAGATTCTTTCTTAAGGGTGTAGCCGCTGATCTCAGTCACTGTAACACACCCTCAAAAGTTCAGGATTTCACCGGGAGTGATGAACTTGCTAGCTGTTTAAAAGACGTGGACGCCGTTGTCATTCCTGCTGGTGTTCCAAGGAAACCCGGTATGACCCGTGATGACCTCTTCAACATAAACGCGGGAATTGTGAGGACACTGATTGAAGCTGTGGCTGATAACTGTCCTGATGCTTTTATTCATATTATCAGCAACCCGGTTAACTCAACCGTCCTGATTGCTGCTGAGGTGTTGAAACAAAAGGGTGTCTATAATCCTAAGAAACTCTTTGGTGTCACCACTCTCGATGTCGTGAGAGCAAACACGTTTGTTGCGGAGATGAAGAATTTAAAGCTTATTGACGTTGATGTCCCGTGGTTGGTGGGCATGCCGGAATTACCATTTTACCCCTACTTTCGAAAACGAAACCATCGGTCACATTCAGTGATCAAGAAGTGAATGATCTGACTGCCAGGATTCAAAACGGTGGGACTGAGGTGGTTGAGGCGAAAGCCAGTGCGGGGTCCGCTACATTGTCAATGGCATATGCGGCTGCGAGGTTTCTAGAATCTTCTCTCTGGGCACTTGATGGAGATAGTGATGTTTACGAGTATTCGTTTGTTCAGTCAGAAGTTACTGAACTCTCGTTTTCTGCATCGAGGGAAGCAAGGAGTCGAAGCGATTATCTCTCCTGATCTTGAAGGGTTGACTGAATATGAAGTCAAAGCTTTGGAAGCTTTGAAGGTGGAGTTGAAGGGAAGCATAGAGAAGGGTGTGGCGTTTGCGCAGAATGAAAAGGTGACTGCTTGAAGGGTGATGTTAGGTTTAAGACGCGTTAATAACATTCGGCATGATTTGTCTTCAGATGCTCATTTTTTGTAGAATTTGAGATGTTTTGTTGTTGATGATTTGAAGAAATATGTTTTCTTCTTCTTCTTCTTTTTTTTTTATGACATATCTATCCATTTTGGTGCTAAACGGTTCAACACAGCTCGGGTTTGACTTGTTATTTGTTCCGAGTTTGGTTTATTTACTTGAGCTTTGGAAAAGTTCAACGGAGTCTGGTCTAAACTATAGGCACATCTATCTGTCTGGCTGGTTTGGCTTAGTGTGGGAAGTGTTGATTAGATTAGCTGGTTGATAAGATGAATTGGAACACGGTATATTTATCCAACAAGTCAATTCGGTTCAAAGGGAATTCCATACATCAACACCTATGATGGTCGAACCATTCGTTACCCCGACCCACTCATCAAAGCTAATGACACCATCAAGCTTGATCTAGAATCAAACAAGATTGTCGATTTCATCAAATTTGATGTTGGTAATGTTGTTATGGTAACTGGTGGAAGAAACACTGGCTGAGTTGGAATCCTTAAGAACCGGGAAAAACGTAAGGGCAGCTTCGAAACTGGTCACATTCAAGATGCAATCGACCATGAGTTTGCGACCCGTTTGGGTAATGTTTTTACCCTTGTAAAAGGGTTCAACATCATCACTAGCTAAAACTGAGGCGGTGCTGGACAGTGGGTGTGGGGGAGCATCTTTTTTTTAGTTCAAGATATGAGTTAATTGCCAAATCGTCCCTGAGGTCTGGGCACGTTTGCTATTTTCGTCTAAAATGACACTTTTGTACCAAATTGACCCCAACATTTGTAATTTTTTGCTATTTTCATCCAAACCACTAACTTAATTTATTTTTTCTGTTAAGTTGAAGATATTTGGATGAAACTGACAAATATAAAACCATAGGGACGATTTTGGCAATTTACTCAAACCCTTTTTAATTTCTTTTATTTAATTATCTTTGTTACATATATAATAAAAAATAATATATATGGAGTTTTTAGAAAAAAAAATAGTTTTGTCACATAATTTTTATAAATTTTCATCTAAATCACTAACTCAGTTTATTTTTTCTGTTAAAGTGAATGATGTTTTAAATTTTATAAATTAAGGAGTAAATTGCCATTTTAGTCCCTGAGTTTTGTCCAAATTTGCCAGTTTAGTCCAAATAGTTTTTTTTGTGCATCTGTGTCCCTGACTTTTACATTTTGTTGCCATTTTGATCATTTTGTCTAACTCCATCCAAAAACCCAGTTTGTACTTAATCACTAATGTTTTTCAGTTGCCATTTTGATCCAATTCAAAAAAATCAAAAAAATTCCAAAAAATTCAAAAAAATCTAAAAATAAAAAAAATTCTAAAAAATCCAAAAATCATTAAATGTTTCGGCACGAACCGTTTCGACCCGTACCGTTTCGAACCGAACCGTTTCGACCCGTACCGTATCGAAACGAACCGTTTCGAACCCGTACCGTATCAAACCGTACCGTTTCGACCCGTACCGTTTCGACCCGTACCGTTTCGAACCCGAACCGTTTCGAGCCGAACCGTTTCGACGCGAAGCGTTTCGAACCGTACCGTTTTGATACCGTACCGTATCGAACCGAACCGAACCGTTTCGACGCGAACCGTTTCGACGCGAACCGTTTCGACCCGTACCGTTTCGAACCCAAACCGTTTCGAGCCGAACCGTTTCGACCCGAAACGGTTCGACCCGTCCCGTTTCGACGCGAAGCGTTTCGACCCGTACCGTTTCGACCCGTACCATTTCGACGCGAACCGTTTCGGGTTCGAAAGGGGTTCGGTTCGAAACGGTACGGTTCGAAACGGTTCGTCTCGAAACGGTTCGTGTCGAAACGGTACGGTTCGGGTTCGAAACGGTACGGGTCGAAACGGTTCGTGTCGAAACGGTTCGGCTCGAAACGGTTCGCGTCGAAACGGTTCGCGTCGAAACGGTTCAGCTCGATACGGTACGGGTCGAAACGGTACGGGTCGAAACGGTTCGTGCCGAAACATTTAATGATTTTTGGAATTTTTAGAATTTTTTTGATTTTTTAGAATTTTTATGATTTTTTAGAATTTTTTTATTTTTAGATTTTTTTGGATTTTTTAGAATTTTTATGATTTTTTAGAAATTTTTTGATTTTTATATTTTTTTTGGAATTTTTTTGACTTTTTGGAATTGGATCAAAATGGCAACTGAAAACATTTTTTAAGGAAATCTCCAAAATACCCCTGTTACAAACTGGGTTTTTGGATGGCGTTAGGCATTGTGATCAAAATGGCAACAAAATGTAAAAGTCAGGGACCCAGATGCACAAAAAAAACTATTTGGACTAAACTGGCAAATTTAGACAAAACTCAGGGACTAAAATGGCAATTTACTCTAAATTAAGACAGAAATTAATTTACAGCTTCTTTATATAAATCAGTTTTACAAAGAGAAAACGTCATTGGTGTGCAACACATAACAACGATTAGAACTTTTAGTATTTATCAGTTGTAGAGATAGAAAAAAAATTGTCAAATGTTACATATTTGTTAAATGTGTTGAGCACCTAGGAAATATGTTGGTAGAAACAAAATATTTATTTAATTAAGATTATGATGGTAACTAACTAATACTTATTCTGAGTGGCTTTAGTAAAGAAACTTTTGGTTCATAGCATTATAATTACAATTTGGTGGGTAATTTTAAGGTTTGCTAACGATATGTTGTTTGATTGGGGGGGGGGGGGGGGGGCATTGGCTTCTGTTTTTCCTTAGGAGCGAATTTAAAAGAGTAGAAGATGATTTACAAACTTGGTACATATGATAAGATTTTTTTATTTGACCTTTTTCAATAAGGTCACCATAATTTTAGTTTTATAAAATTTAGAGGTTTAAGTAGATTTTATTTTTATAAAATTGATCTATATAAAAAACTAGAAATTAATTTCTGTCTTTGTTTATAAACATCCTTCGCCATAATAGAAAAATTAACTTAGTTAGTGGTTGGATGAAAATTTATAAAAATTATGTGACAAAGCTATTATTTTTTTCATATAAAAATTGCATGTCACACCCCCAAAATCCACACGCGGAGTACCACCGCTTGGAGGCGTGACATGACCAGGATCAAGCCACCAATCATATTGAACATATAAGTAATAAGTAAAAGTATTCATCACAATACGATTGATGTCCCATCAAAACATAGTATAAGTAGCAGAAGCATAGTATGAAAATTCAACACAAGTGTTAAGTTTAACGAGTCATAAAGATTTCATTAAAACATCCACAATCCGTGCCCACAACGACCGCGCCTCCCGTGCAAGCTCCATGAGTACCTATGGTCCTGCAAGGCATGTAACAGAAAGTCAACAACTAGTTGAGCGAGTTCACAGTAAGTAAGTTCGTTGCATAACTATGCGTTATTAACTAAGCCGTTGTGTAGATTCAATTGGTGGGGGCTTTGTCACACCCTGGCTTTGCGGAAGCGTGGTTAATGTTGGTGTGACTTCTTAATACCATAGCTTAACCATAACAAGCTATATGAATTTAAAAACCATGCAAGTCATCTATTAAGTTTTGAAAACAAAATACAGTACCATTGTTTTAACCAACAACCATAACCTTGTTCAACAACCTTACAAATTAAAACATAACATAAACGTGGTTTAAGGACTGTGTCTTGTCCAGGAAAGAGACACATCCCCTAAACCCTGATGACTTCATGACAAGTGCAGCGGAAAACGTTCCATACCGTGCCAGATCTCGTTAATTTCCTGAAATACATGTGAGTTGAAAAATCAACAATAATGTTGAGCGAGTTCATGTGTAAGTGAGTATGTAAAACACTTGTGAGTATAAAAATAGTTGTGGTATGTAGCAGTGTAAGAGGACTTGTGATCACCAATGGTTTGCAAGGCCACTGACATATGTGAAGTGCAAATAGGGAGACTCAAACCTAGCAGATTTCGCCACGGCAAGTATGTGGACAAAGTCACCCCACGGTCCGTTTCTAGTTTGGCCGGGGGCTGGGCTCGCTACACCCAGATAGATCTACCGCTCCTGTCCCTCGGTCCCTCCATGAGGACTAATGGCCCCATGTTGTTCCTATCCACTCACATGATCGTATAACACCTCCTTACGTTAAACATACCGTTGTAAAGTACTCGTAAATCATAGTAACATGTATTTCACCCCCGCGGTTAAGTAAACTGAAAACAGTTAGAGAAAAGGGGGACATGAACTCACAGTGAATGCGCGTCTCTACCAAGTGTCTCCAATACAGTAAGCTGTGCAACGACCTACAAGTGCTAATTCTATTAAACGGACGGCCGTGCCTTAGCTTTACAGTTTATGTCTTTGGGAAATAGTTAGACAACTATTTCGTGTTTATGTTCCGTATACACTTGGTAGTTATTCTTCTTCCCAAGGATGGGGGATACAATACATGTGCGTAAGTTACGTTTTATCAATCTCGTGGTAATGTAATTACCGGTGTAACTTATATATTTGTGGAAGCGTTCGTAAAGTTTTGGGATCATTAACGCTTGTAAATATTATTTTCACTCTAAAATACTATTTATGTATTTCACAAAATAATCATAAACAGTGTTGTGACAAGTATATTTATCACGTTAATCTTTGTGAAAATCCCTCCTCCGAATATTTAGTAAAATATAGTGCTGGCGAAATTTATGTTTTGAAAATATGTCCAAAGCTAGTTCTAACACTTGTTGTGTAAAAAGTCTAAGTGTTAGGTTTTTAGAAAATTTCGCCAGAGTTTCCTCTGTAACTGGAGGTGGCCACGCTTTCAAGCGTATCATTTTCTTTTAACAAATCAATTCAACAACTTCTTTATTCAATCAAACAATTTCCGACACATCAAACTAGTCGACAAGTATGTAAATGTGCATAATCGCATGAACTTGTAGTTTTTCCGCATCTTTAATGTAAATCACCTTTATATATGTAGATCTTTATATAAAGTAGCTTTAATCTTGTAAAAACCTTGTGACTAGAGAAATCCGTCTTTACAACTTCTAGTCACTTTTCCCAAAAATAGATATTTGTCGGATCTTTTCATTTCACAAGTGTTTATACACTTGTGGTTTATAAAACCATATTTATTAGTGTAAGATCCTTCCTTTAAAATACATGGTTTCTTAAATGTGTGGTTCTTTGAAGATACCACTTGCGGATACGTAGATCCGCTAGTTTTAAACACCATTTTACCGGTTAAATCACTTTTACACAAGTAAAATATTTCTACACAAGTTCATGTATCTTGTGTGGTAGTGTTTCACCTTTAACCCTTGTATTTAGTCAAAAACGAGCTTATGTGAAGATACATGATCTTACAAAGTCGGGTTAAACGGAGATCCGAGCTACCACATCATAGATCGGGTCTCAATAATCACATATTTCAAGTCCTACGACTTTTACACAAGTTATATGTTATTAACCACCCCTTTTAGTATTTTTACTAGACTTTTGATCATCATCTTTCATTTTAACGAGATTCAACCGACATAATTTCTTTTAACCACTTTAGATATGCTTAAATATGAGTTTTAAACAATATACCTCTAGCTCAAGGCTAGGGAAGAATCTTGATGAAAATCGCGTGGATAAAAGCTAACGGTGGAGGTCCTTCGCGTTCCGAGTGCACCAAAGCTCCTAATACGCGATCCTTGAAGCGTGAATGATGTTGGGATGCAAGGAACTAAACTCGAAAATGTGATGAAGAGTGGTGTGGGGTTCGGCCGAGCTTAGTGTGGGCAAGGGAAAAAGATTTTTGTTGAGTGTTTGATCATGATAAGTGCTCTTGTCTAAGTGTTGTTTTATAGGCCAACTTTAGGGTAAATGTCCAATGGAAATTGTGCCACCAAGATACTAAACATGCTTAATAAAAAAATGGTTAACTAGTACTTGTGTGTCCCCTTGGTATGGGGCCGGTTAGGGCATGGGGGGTGGGGTTAGTTTGATCCAAACTTGTTTAGTTAGGTGATTAGTTTAGGTTAATTAGGTTAGGTTAAGCGTCTAACCTTGTTAGTTGTAAAAAGCGCGTTATGACGGGTGTTAGGGTAATCAGGGACCCTAACTGGCTCAGAAAAATAAAAATAGTGAAAATACTAATATTTTCATGTTCCGGGTAAAGTCCGGTTGTTCGGTTGGATAGTAATCCGTTAAAGCGTTATAAAAGCTTTAAAGTGTCGTTATTGTTGTTTTTAGTGACACATTTTGTTTCCAACACTTTAGAAAGTGTCTAGCGTTATTTTCTCATGTTCTGGCACTTTATTAGTCAGCTAGAAACTGGTTTATTTATTAAAGTGCTGTGTTTGGTACTTAAAGTACGTTTTAGGCACATCCGAATCAGTGTATCTTATCCCTAGAGACGCGGTACCACAACCCTTATATCCCTACACTCACTACCAGTGTAGCAAAAATATATGAGGCTCTTAACAGGCCTTAGAGGTAGTGTCTGCCTGATGCTGGTCATATCAGCATGTTCGCCGTGTATCCGTTTAGTGCTACTGTGCTTTTTGTGCATCATGTTTGTCACTAAGGTGCCGTATGTAAATAATGTAGTGACAGCATATAAAGTATGATGCAAGTAAGTGCATGTATCAGTATGCAGGTAGCAGTTTATCAGCTAGTTTCAAACAAGCACAGTAATTAAGCAGTAATTAATCATTAATTAAGTTGTACGGATACCTGGTTTAGTGCGGGTTGTCACATTCTCCCCCCGTTAAACAAATTTCGTCCCGAAATTTAAGTTCTGCTTGTAGATGCAGAGTTCTTAGGAAATAAGTGGGGGTATTTCTCTTTCATCCGGTCCTCACGTTCCCATGTGAATTCAGGACCATGTCTGGCATTCCAACGAACCTTGACGAGTTTGACACTGCTCCGGCGGGTCTTGTTAACTTTCCAATCCGTGACCTCAACAGGTTCTTTAACAAAGTGGAGCGTGTCGTCAATATGAATCTCGTCGATAGGAATGGCAACGTCAATTTGAGTTGGACTTTTCTTCAGATTGGATACATGAAATGTATCGTGAACACCATTTAGTTCAGCAGGTAGGTCCATGTCTGGCATTCCAACGAACCTTGACGAGTTTGACACTGCTCCGGCGGGTCTTGTTAACTTTCCAATCCGTGACCTCAACAGGTTCTTCAACAAAGTGGAGCGTGTCGTCAATATGAATCTCGTCGATAGGAATGGCAACGTCAATTTGAGTTGGACTTTTCTTCAGATTGGATACATGAAATGTATCGTGAACACCATTTAGTTCAGCAGGTAGGTCCAACTTGTATGCTACTGTCCCAATTCTTTCCAGAATTCTGAAAGGACCAATGTAGCGTGGATTTAACTTTCCACGCTTTCCAAAGCGCGCCACCCCTTTCCAGGGTGAAACTTTCAATAACACCATTTCCCCAACTTGGAAATCCACATGCTTCCGGTTTGGATCCGCGTAGGCCTTTTGTCTGTGGCGAGCTGCTTCGATGCGTTTAAGTATTTGCGCGATCTTGTCTGTCGTCTCTTGGACGATTTCGGGACCAGCAAGCTGCCTATCACCCGCGTCAGACCAACATAGTGGTGATCGGCACTTGCGTCCGTATAGGGCCTCAAATGGCGCGACACCAATACTGGTGTGGTAGCTGTTGTTGTATGAAAATTCGACCAAAGGTAAGTGTTTATCCCAGCTACCGCCTAAATCCATAACACATGCCCTCAGCATGTCTTCCAAAGTTTGTATCGTTCGCTCGCTCTGGCCGTCAGTTTGCGGATGGAACGCAGTGCTCAGGTTCAATTGTGAGCCAAAAGATTCTTGGAAAGATTGCCATATTCTTGACACAAACCTTCCGTCTCTATCAGAGATGATCGAGAGAGGCACTCCGTGACGTGCGATGATTTCTCTCATGTAAATTTCCGCAAGTTTGCTCGTGCTATCTTTCTCTTTGATTGGCAGAAAGTGTGCGGATTTTGTTAGGCGGTCAACTATCACCCAAATCATATCATGGCCTCTTGGCGTTCTTGGTAATTTTGTAACAAAATCCATTGAGATTTGTTCCCATTTCCACTTGGGAATCTCAGGTTGTTGCAGAAGTCCCGAAGGCTTCTGGTATCCCGCCTTGACCTTAGCGCACGTTAAACATTTGCTCACGTAAACAGCAACGTCGCCTTTCATCCTAGGCCACCAATAGTAATCTTTGAGATCCTGGTACATCTTATCCGATCCAGGGTGGATAGAGTACCGTGACTTGTGCGCTTCGTCGAAAATAACTTCCCTTAATCCACCAAACAGAGGAACCCAAATCCTTTTCTCAAAACATAACGTTCCTTCCTTGTTTGGTACCAAAAGCTTCTCCATTCCACGGAGATATTCTTCCTCAAGGTTTCCCTCCTTGAGAGCCTCCTTTTGTGCAGCACGAATGCGCGAAGAAAGATTGGTTCGTATAATCATTTCCAAAGCTCTAACCCTTATGGGCTTGATTCTTTCTTTACGACTTAGGGCATCGGCAACTACATTCGCCTTCCCTGGGTGATACTTTATCTCGCAGTCGTAGTCGTTTAACAATTCAACCCATCGTCTTTGCCTCATATTCAACTCCTTCTGGTTGAATATATGCTGTAGGCTTTTGTGATCTGTGAAGATTGTGCATTTTGTACCATACAGGTAGTGTCTCCAGATCTTTAAAGCGAAAACCACTGCGCCAAGCTCTAAATCGTGGGTGGTATAGTTCTTTTCGTGCACTTTCAGTTGGCGTGATGCGTAAGCAATGACCTTTTGGCGTTGCATCAACACACAACCCAATCCCTGACGCGATGCGTCGCAGTATACCACAAAATCGTCAGTACCTTCTGGTAGAGCTAAGATTGGCGCGTTACAAAGCTTGTCCTTCAATATCTGAAACGCTTCATCCTGTTTGATTCCCCAATCAAACGTCCTTTCCTTCTGCGTGAGGAGTGTCAATGGTTGAGCGATCTTTGAAAAATCCTCGATGAACCTCCGATAGTAGCCAGCCAAACCCAAGAATTGCCGAATTTCGGTTGGCGTCCTTAGCGTTTCCCAATCCTTGATCGCCTCGATCTTTGTGGGATCAACATGAATTCCATCCCCATTAACCACATGTCCAAGAAACTGGACTTCGCGTAGCCAAAACTCGCACTTGGAGAATTTGGCGTACAGCTGTTCCTTCTTTAGCAGCTCCAAAATAGTTCTAAGATGCTGCTCGTGTTCAGCCTTCGTCTTTGAGTAAATCAGGATGTCGTCGATGAATACAATCACGAACTTGTCTAAGTATGGCTTGCAACCTCTATTCATTAGATCCATGAAGACTGCAGGTGCGTTTGTTAAACCAAATGACATAACGAGGAACTCGTAGTGTTCATAACGAGTTCGGAAGGCTGTTTTCGGGATACTTTCCTCCTGTATCCTTAATTGATGGTATCCAGATCGAAGATCGATCTTTGAATAATAGTTCGAGCCTTGCAGTTGATCAAACAGATCATCGATTCTTGGCAGAGGATACCTGTTCTTGATCGTCAGCTTGTTCAATTCTCTGTAGTTGATGTTTATTTGAAAATCATCATCCTCCTTTTTGATGAGTAACAATGGGATTACCTCAAAAAGGAATTTTTGGTCTGTTATCTTCCTTCTCCATCCGTTACCAACACTTCTCTGTCAATCCTTGCACCCCCGAAAATGTAAGTCGCTATGATGCATTGACTACGGGTGCAGTGCCTGGAATTGAATCGTCGTGAAACTCTTCTTGCCTTAGAGGCGGTAATCCAGGCAAGTCTTCTGGGAAGACTTCTGGATACTCCCTTACGACAGGGATGTCTTCGATTCTTGGCTCAGCAGTCTTTTTATCCACGATGTGTGCTAGAAAAGCAACACATCTTTTCTGTAAACACTTCCTTGCTTTCAAGCAGCTGATAAATCCTAGCGGTGTGTCACGCTTCTCTCCGTGAACCACAATTGTCTCACCATCATCAGTTGGAATACGAACAGCTTTCTCGTGACATACTATCTCAGCCTTGTTTCCGGATAACCAATCCATTCCTACCACCACGTCGAAGCTTCCCAATTCGACTGGTAGTAGATCCAAAGTAAACTCACGTTCTCCCAGTTCTATCACACAGCCTCTGATTACTTCGTTGGCTTCAACTAACTTTCCATTAGCTAATTCGATCGAGTAGGGGATATCTAACTTACTAGCGGTTAAACCAAGTATATTCTTAAATTCTAATGACACGAAGCCATAACCGGCACCAGCATCAAACAAAATAGGTGCAAAAGTTTTGGTTGTTAGAGAACGTACCAGAAATCACACCTGGATCCTGGCATGCCTCACAAGCTCTGATGTTGGATTTTCTTTCACGGTCTTGTTTCAACTTCAGGCATTCCCTCTTAAAATGTCCAACTTCCTTACAATGGTAGCATCCTATCATTCGGCCATTTCCTTTCCCATTTCCACCTAGAGCGTTGTTACTGTTTTCTCCTTGTATGGAACTCTTCATCCCGCAACCTTCCTTGTTGTGTCCTTTCCTCCCGTACCAAGGCTTCTGACATCCACCATCACGGTGACACTTGCACTCAGCACATCTTGGTTTGGTTTCTAAGTAAATCTTATCATTGGCCTGTTTGTTGTTAGGGCAATCTTTCTTGAAATGCCCTTTGTCCCCGCAGTCAAAGCAACCTCGAATAGATCTTTGTTCATCGTTGCTCATTTGGGTATCTTCGGTAAGCTTCCTTTTGTTCTTTCCAGACGACTCTACCTGAGTTTTCTTGTCAGGGTTTGCAAGTTTTTCTAGTCTATTTGCTTCCGTAACGAGTGCCAAACCCATCTTACTTGCAACAATGGTTGTTGGTGGCGTAGATGCTGTCATCAAGCTCAAGACTTGAGGCGCCAGTTCCCAAATGAATTGTTCCAATTTCTTCAGTTCTGGTTTTACCAGGTATGGAACAATTTGTGACAGATCATGGAGTCGTTGTACGTACTCCAACACCTTCGGACCTTCCATCATTAGGCTCCGAAATTCATCTTCCCACTTCTGGGTTTCCGTGTGGGGGCAATACTTCTTATGCATCATTCCTTTCAACTCATCCCAAGTTAACGCGTATGCTGTAGTTAGGCCCATTATTCGAACCTGAAGATTCCACCATAATCGAGCTCCATCTTGAAACAACTCAGAAACGTATGGGACCTGTTGTTCTGGCGTACAGCCACTCATTTGAAAGATGGATTCCATACTTTCAATCCATTTTACAAAAGTTATGGCACCCCCAGTGCCGTCGAACTTCGGAGGCTTGTAGTTGAGGAAGTGCCAGTAGGAACAACCGTTATTTTCTGAGGTACCTTTGATTGGTTCGGAGCGTAGGGCCTCGTGCTGTGCTATAGCTGCAGCAATTATCTCTTTAAGTTCTGCCTCAGAGGTGGGCATGCGCATTTCGCGTCTTGGCGGCATCTTCTAAAAGATGTTTCACATAGGTTAGGTCACAGCAAGTGAAGTGTACGTATGCATTCAACAATACCAACACATAACATCTCATGTTATCAACAAATCAATCACATAACATCTTATGTCATAAATCAATCGCCCATATTGATAGCCCCTGCAATGGTTGAGGGCCTTGAGGTAGTAACCATACCCCTGATCTGGGGTGCAAGTGTCCAAATGAATCGTTCAATCCTTTTGAACTCCGGTTTGACTAAGTAGGGGGGCGACCCTAGATAAGTCGTGCGATTGCTGGACAAGTTCAGGAATTTCTGGTTCGTCTATTTTCGAATTCCTGAGTTCCACCTCAAGCTTCTAAATTCCAGTCTTAAAACAACATTTCTTCTCAATCGTTTCCTTGAGCTCGTCCCAGCTCAGTGCATAAGTAGCGTCTGTGCCAAGGGTCTGAACCTGGAGGTTCCATTAAGAGAGTGTGCCATCTAGAAATATCCCTGAGATGTAGGTAACACTCTTTGGCGATCAGTTACTCATCCTTAAAATGGAGTCGGTCTTTTCGGACCAACGAACAAGTGCAACGGTGCCTCCTGTTCCGACAAAGTTCAAAGGCTTGCAGTTCAGGAACTGTTTATAGGTGCAGCCAGTTGGAGGGTTATCTCCAGTAATGCCATCGTTGTACTTAGAGTGGAGGGCTTCATGTCGTGCATTTATCTGTGAGATGCGTTCTTGCAGCTCGTCTTCTGTCCTCAGTAACGTACCGGTGCTTGTGTCACGTCTGGGTGACATTCCCTTTTTGTCGAAATAGTGTGAAGCGGGTTGGACAATGTTTCAATTGTCTATGGGGTATATATATAGCAACGTAAGCCATCATGTAATCACCCCATTTCACACGCAAATATACTCACTGTATAAGTGGGGAATAAATTCCTGAGCCTTCACATAGGCTCGTCAATTTGGCTTGTTGCTTGTAATAGAATGAACTCGAGGCTACATCGCCTAGGTCATTTGTGTTTAGGTTATCATTAGCTTGACCTGCAGAGTCCACCAGGATTCCTGTGCACTACAAATCGTTATTACGTGGGCCCCCGTAATAATAAATTGTCTTGCACAGTTACCCCAAATTTTCTCTCATCCAAGCGGATGATCAATCAAGGAGCAACAGCCGGTGCATTGGCATGAACAGGGTCATACTCCAATGCGGGGTCAGGAGCAACGCCTGGCTCAGGGGCCACGGCTAGCTCCGAATCAAAAACTCCATCTCAAAATCAGCTGGATCAACAATCACAGGGGTTACAGGATCCCCCAAGGGCTTGTCTAAGTGCATGAACTCAATGTCATGGTCTGGATCAACACCAGGCGGAAAAACAGAATTGTCCTCATAATCACGATCAAACTCAAAACTGTGTGCGGGATCCGGTGCAGCTAGTGATGCCGTATCAGGGTCGGCGTCGTGTAAGTAGTGCTGCATTCCCTGTATATGCGAAGATGCGGGTGTCAGAAACTCAAATGAGTCTGGGATAGGGGAATGGTCATAAGTTTCCCCTATAGGAGCGTCCGCATGTAGTAGTCTAATACCAGCAGTAATAAGGCCCTGCCCTCGAATGGGTCCTCCTCCAGTAGATCGTTATCGTCTTCAGAGGCCTCGTTGGGAGGGCGTATCATCAACAGGATAAGCGGCAAGGGGCACAGGAGCAGGGATCACCGCCAGTGGTAAAATCCCAACAAGATGGCCATCAGTAGGCTCTGCTATGACTTCAGGCAGTGCACAAAGGCTGAAAGTCGTCATTGTCTGTGCCGGTAGTATCAGAAATGTACACCTCGTGCTTCGTTGAACTATGTCGTCTGATACTATGGTCATGGGGTTCGTAGTGCCCATCTTTCTAGTACTTGATGAAAGCATAACATTTGTAACACAAACACATATACGTATAATAATCAATCATATAATCAGTTAATCTCATAAGTCACCAAGTAAGGTATCACATACTTCTCCTAGTCTTACTAGCCAATTTCATCCAGTCTACAAGACTGCTCTGTCCTTCACTTAAACCAAACCTTGATCCTCCAGATCGATCCTATAACAAACCAACGTGCTCAACTACCTTGTTCACCTCGATCCTCCAGATCGATCCTATAACAAACCAACGTGCTCAACTACCTTGTTCACCTCGATCCTCCAGATCGATCCTATAACAAATCAACGTGCTCAACTACCTTAATCATCTCGATCCTCCAGATCGATCCTCAGCCCTCCAAGCTGAACTTATAATTAATAAAATGTGCTCAACATTTGTTTGTAAAAAGTGTGGATCTGGACTTAAGTGGTATGCAGAAAAATGTTTTCGTGAGAGCCCTAGTGATCATAGTCTAGACTCAAGAAAGAATCCTAGTTCGCTATGATCAGAGCTCTGATACCAAGCTGTCACACCCTGGCTTTGCGGAAGCGTGGTTAATGTTGGTGTGACTTCTTAATACCATAGCTTAACCATAACAAGCTATATGAATTTAAAAACCATGCAAGTCATCTATTAAGTTTTGAAAACAAAATACAGTACCATTGTTTTAACCAACAACCATAACCTTGTTCAACAACCTTACAAATTAAAACATAACATAAACGTGGTTTAAGGACTGTGTCTTGTCCAGGAAAGAGACACATCCCCTAAACCCTGATGACTTCATGACAAGTGCAGCGGAAAACGTTCCATACCGTGCCAGATCTCGTTAATTTCCTGAAATACATGTGAGTTGAAAAATCAACAATAATGTTGAGCGAGTTCATGTGTAAGTGAGTATGTAAAACACTTGTGAGTATAAAAATAGTTGTGGTATGTAGCAGTGTAAGAGGACTTGTGATCACCAATGGTTTGCAAGGCCACTGACATATGTGAAGTGCAAATAGGGAGACTCAAACCTAGCAGATTTCGCCACGGAAAGTATGTGGACAAAGTCACCCCACGGTCCGTTTCTAGTTTGGCCGGGGGCTGGGCTCGCTACACCCAGATAGATCTACCGCTCCTGTCCCTCGGTCCCTCCATGAGGACTAATGGCCCCATGTTGTTCCTATCCACTCACATGATCGTATAACACCTCCTTACGTTAAACATACCGTTGTAAAGTACTCGTAAATCATAGTAACATGTATTTCACCCCCGCGGTTAAGTAAACTGAAAACAGTTAGAGAAAAGGGGGACATGAACTCACAGTGAATGCGCGTCTCTACCAAGTGTCTCCAATACAGTAAGCTGTGCAACGACCTACAAGTGCTAATTCTATTAGACGGACGGCCGTGCCTTAGCTTTACAGTTTATGTCTTTGGGAAATAGTTAGACAACTATTTCGTGTTTATGTTCCGTATACACTTGGTAGTTATTCTTCTTCCCAAGGATGGGGGATACAATACATGTGCGTAAGTTACGTTTTATCAATCTCGTGGTAATGTAATTACCGGTGTAACTTATATATTTGTGGAAGCGTTCGTAAAGTTTTGGGATCATTAACGCTTGTAAATATTATTTTCACTCTAAAATAATATTTATGTATTTCACAAAATAATCATAAACAGTGTTGTGACAAGTATATTTATCACGTTAATCTTTGTGAAAATCCCTCCTCCGAATATTTAGTAAAATATAGTGCTGGCGAAATTTATGTTTTGAAAATATGTCCAAAGCTAGTTCTAACACTTGTTGTGTAAAAAGTCTAAGTGTTAGGTTTTTAGAAAATTTCGCCAGAGTTTCCTCTGTAACTGGAGGTGGCCACGCTTTCAAGCGTATCATTTTCTTTTAACAAATCAATTCAACAACTTCTTTATTCAATCAAACAATTTCCGACACATCAAACTAGTCGACAAGTATGTAAATGTGCATAATCGCATGAACTTGTAGTTTTTCCGCATCTTTAATGTAAATCACCTTTATATATGTAGATCTTTATATAAAGTAGCTTTAATCTTGTAAAAACCTTGGGACTAGAGAAATCCGTCTTTACAACTTCTAGTCACTTTTCCCAAAAATAGATATTTGTCGGATCTTTTCATTTCACAAGTGTTTATACACTTGTGGTTTATAAAACCATATTTATTAGTGTAAGATCCTTCCTTTAAAATACATGGTTTCTTAAATGTGTGGTTCTTTGAAGATACCACTTGCGGATACGTAGATCCGCTAGTTTTAAACACCATTTTACCGGTTAAATCACTTTTACACAAGTAAAATATTTCTACACAAGTTCATGTATCTTGTGTGGTAGTGTTTCACCTTTAACCCTTGTATTTAGTCAAAAACGAGCTTATGTGAAGATACATGATCTTACAAAGTCAGGTTAAACGGAGATCCGAGCTACCACATCATAGATCGGGTCTCAATAATCACATATTTCAAGTCCTACGACTTTTACACAAGTTATATGTTATTAACCACCCCTTTTAGTATTTTTACTAGACTTTTGATCATCATCTTTCATTTTAACGAGATTCAACCGACATAATTTCTTTTAACCACTTTAGATATGCTTAAATATGAGTTTTAAACAATATACCTCTAGCTCAAGGCTAGGGAAGAATCTTGATGAAAATCGCGTGGATAAAAGCTAACGGTGGAGGTCCTTCGCGTTCCGAGTGCACCAAAGCTCCTAATACGCGATCCTTGAAGCGTGAATGATGTTGGGATGCAAGGAACTAAACTCGAAAATGTGATGAAGAGTGGTGTGGGGTTCGGCCGAGCTTAGTGTGGGCAAGGGAAAAAGATTTTTGTTGAGTGTTTGATCATGATAGGTGCTCTTGTCTAAGTGTTGTTTTATAGGCCAACTTTAGGGTAAATGTCCAATGGAAATTGTGCCACCAAGATACTAAACATGCTTAATAAAAAAATGGTTAACTAGTACTTGTGTGTCCCCTTGGTATGGGGCCGGTTAGGGCATGGGGGGTGGGGTTAGTTTGATCCAAACTTGTTTAGTTAGGTGATTAGTTTAGGTTAATTAGGTTAGGTTAAGCGTCTAACCTTGTTAGTTGTAAAAAGCGCGTTATGACGGGTGTTAGGGTAATCAGGGACCCTAACTGGCTCAGAAAAATAAAAATAGTGAAAATACTAATATTTTCATGTTCCGGGTAAAGTCCGGTTGTTCGGTTGGATAGTAATCCGTTAAAGCGTTATAAAAGCTTTAAAGTGTCGTTATTGTTGTTTTTAGTGACACATTTTGTTTCCAACACTTTAGAAAGTGTCTAGCGTTATTTTCTCATGTTCTGGCACTTTATTAGTCAGCTAGAAGCTGGTTTATTTATTAAAGTGCTGTGTTTGGTACTTAAAGTACGTTTTAGGCACATCCGAATCAGTGTATCTTATCCCTAGAGACGCGGTACCACAACCCTTATATCCCTACACTCACTACCAGTGTAGCAAAAATATATGAGGCTCTTAACAGGCCTTAGAGGCAGTGTCTGCCTGATGCTGGTCATATCAGCATGTTCGCCGTGTATCCGTTTAGTGCTACTGTGCTTTTTGTGCATCATGTTTGTCACTAAGGTGCCGTATGTAAATAATGTAGTGACAGCATATAAAGTATGATGCAAGTAAGTGCATGTATCAGTATGCAGGTAGCAGTTTATCAGCTAGTTTCAAACAAGCACAGTAATTAAGCAGTAATTAATCATTAATTAAGTTGTACGGATACCTGGTTTAGTGCGGGTTGTCACAGGCTTCCCATGTTGTAAGTACTATCAGTGGGGGCTTCCCTTATTTGTATTTACTATCAGCGAGGGCTTCCCATGTTTGTATTTACTAGACTAGTTATACCATAAGTGTTCTTCTTAACCCGAGAACAGGAGTACGTACGAGGTATACGTAGGTTTTACGTAAGTGCCCTTCTTAACCCGAGGACAGTGGTACGCGTGAGGTTTACGTAGGTTTTACGTAAAGTGTCCCTCGAAACCTGAGGACAGTAGCAAGCATAAGTATACGTAGGTTTTACGTAAGTGTCCCTCGAACCCTGAGGACAGTAGTAAGCACAAGTATACGTAGGTTTTACGTAAGTGTCCCTCGAAACCTGGGGACGATGGTAAGTAGTCTAGTGTTTTACGTTGGTTTTACGTAAGTCTATCATATCAATCAATACCATTCCATCAATACCATTCCCAACCCACCGGGAATCCTATGCCTTGGAAATGTGAACTCACCTTGGTTTGCTCGGTATGCTAAACTATGTGCTCGCAAACAATCAATCAAGGCCTAAGGTAACGCATTTACACACAGTCAGTTCATGTTTGTAAGTTCTCACATTCAATCTATGTCACTTGTGTGATTAGCAGTTAACATCGTGTACACATAAACAGTTAATCAATCCATACAAGATTCCAAGTTACATGCAAGTCCCTTACTAAGTTGCCATGCTTAACAAAGTTGATATGCTTGACTGAGTTAACATACACAACAGGAATAATAAACTAACAGTGTTAATTATCCAACAGAGTTACAAACAAATAGAGTTATCAACTTAGCAACTTAACAGGAGTTTGCATGATTAACAGAGTTACATATTTAACAGGAATAATAGACTAACACTGTTAATTAAATAACAGAGTCAATAACCACTAGGGTTACATAACGTTAACAGGGTTAATAACTTAACCAAGTTAATAGTCTAGCAGAGCAAATAAACTAACAGGGTTTATGAATAACGGAGTTAACAAGACTAATAAACTAACAGTCACTGTATACATGAAATCATATATGACAAAATCACAAGATTGGCGAAATCCCTTGAGCCGAAATCGCTTTGGGCCGAATTCACTTTGGGCCGAAATCCCTTTGGTTTTCGTTGGTAGTATCATCATCAACAACAGTTATTTTCAATAACAACCCTAATCAATAACAGTCTTGACGTTTTCCACCAAAAATCGTTCAACCAGAATATTTAATATCAGTTACATACGCAACCCTAATCATCACCATCAATACATTCGACAATGGCCGACATCTGTCAATACTAACTTGTTAATATTGGATCGAATCAATTAATAGGCTGCAAATTATTCACGTGAAACATGGCACACATAATCATCCTATATTCTAATCAAAGGTTGGGCTGCCACCTCCACAAACTCGATTCCCTAAATAGAGCACCACTTCAATATTTGTTGCACATGCAAGGCTACTGACAACAATCATGTTACATCATGGCTTTGACTAGAATATCATGTGATTATCAAATGTCTAAATTCAAGGTTCCAACCACTTTTGGATCTCACATGCGCCATTTATATATATTCGATTATATAGGACCGATAATACAACTGATATCTCAAATCTCTAGAATATCAATTTATTAGTTTACACAATCATCGAGGCCATCCAATTTACATCAATCAATTGTGCACAAAAATCATGACTGGAGCTACATATATACTAGTATGTTCGGATTTATAAGAGCAATATCATTAACATAGATCACAGACAATACGACACTTATCAAACAATACGCAGCAACAAACTAATAATTATCATTACTAACCACAAGATCGGGCGATGGATTGAAGGAAAAGACTCGCAAGTGGGAAACTGCCGTAGGTTGAAGGGAGAGGATAGGGTTGTTGATGTTTACGATTGAGAATAATAATCTAGGGTTAATCACTGCTAGGTTAAATACCAAGGGTTTGGGCCGAAGCCCATTTGGTTTTCGTTGGTTAGTAGTGGACGAAAACTCATAGTGTTTTCGTGGGGTGTGTTTTCGGCTAGGGTGTTAGGCAAAGCTCCATTTTTAATTACACAATAACAACATGAAACATATATCACATACACACTTAATAACATTATATCAATCACAATACAGTTTAACATATTACAAACGTGCACAGTTGTGAAACAAACAAGTCGTGTAACAAACAACTTAAACAATTAACGCGCCATTAATGCGAAGATGGAAATCTTGGAAACTCGGGTTGTCACATTATCCCCAACTTGAAAGAAATTTCGTCCCGAAATTTAGTACGTAGTTACTGAGGAAGCTAGTTGTGTTGTGTAGTTTACTGGTTTTCCTGGGGTGTCACATTGCATATATATTATTTTATTATATATGTAACAAAATTAATTAAATAAAAGAAATTTAAAAGAGCTTGAGTAAATTGCCAAAATCATCCCCGTGGTTTTATATTTGCCAGTTTCATCCAAACATCCTCAACTTAACTGAAAAAATAAACTACGTTAGTGGTTTGGATGAAAATGACAAAAAGTTACAAACGTTGGGGGCAATTTGGTACAAAAGTGTCATTTTGGATGAAAATGGCAAACATGCCCAAACCTCAGGGACAATTTTGGCAATTAACTCTCAAGATATTTTAAAGTATTATGTTGACCAAAGTAGAAATCACAAATCAATATCTTTTTGGCTAATTGAGATGCCATACAATGTCTGGTGTGGTGGTTTGATTTTATGATTGCAAAGGGTGTAAGGTTTAGTTCTGAAAAGACCAATCCATGGACAGGAACTCAGGAATTAAGTTACAGGAGCATGAAGGCATGGCTTCTCAATCACCAATCTACGCAATTGAAGAATACATCTCAGGAACACACAACACACTGGTTGGGTTGGGTAACGGGTAAAACGGGCCGTATAATATTACAATTTAGCAGGCAGGTTGTGAGGGCAATAAAAAATTTTCAACATATTCCCTGATGACGGGGGTAGCCCAAGACTAAATAAAATGACTAAATACGTAAATGCTCAAAGGGTTAAACGGTTCAATGGTTGAAAAGCTATGAGATGGGGAAAAGCAATACGGAAATAGTGGCCAGTCACATCCAGGGATTGCTTCACCAACTCAAAGCCGCAAAAGCAAAGCAGGTCTGCAAAACACACGCTATTATCCAGGGGTTAAAAGGCTTTAACCCCCAAACGGGTAAGCCCCTCACTGCAAAAAGGATCACTAGTCAAATGAATTCTACTTCGGGAGATGTCCTCTCCTATAAATTGACACTTCATTTACTTCAGAAAACATCTCCTGGCCAGCTCTGATTCTCTAATCTCTGGTCATTCATATTGAGTACTTGCTTACATGCGAGTCACTCCTTTTCACATCCACCACATACATTCTATTTGCTCCCACATCCGAATCTGGATACACTTCAGAGAAGGATCTCCAGCAAATAACAAAAACTAACTAGTAAATCTCCTTCCACGTCTTGCAAACGTGGGGGAACCCCACGACCTGCATTAGGCAAAGTGGAACCCTTCAACCTTTTTGCCTAACCAGCCCAGCTACTACCGTTGGTCTTATATTTGTTGCATCAACAAGTTGGCGCCCACCGTGGGGCAACGCCGCTATTTCTTCTCAAAAAGACCTAGTAGTGTAGCTCTCTTCACTTAAAATCACCATGTCTGAAAGTGGATCCCCGGAAGAAGTAAATCAGATTCCAAACACCTCTACTCCGGGTAGTAGCCAAGCTCACGTGGCTATACCAACTTCTTTCTCAACTCCGGGGAGCACACCTGAGTTCCTCACCTTCAACACACCAACTCCGTCCAGATCCGGGGTTCCATCTCCCAATATCGGTGTCTCTGACGCCCCAGCACGTGTTGAACTCACCCCTGAAGGGGTTGCCAACAATTTCCTTGAGTTGAGGTCCCTTCTCAACCAACATGTGAGTAAAGAAAGAGAAAAAAGAGTGAGGATTCGTTTAGACTATGATGAACCTGAACCAACGCTGTCTCCCGGACCACCTCCCCCTCCTTTTACAACAAGAAGTGAGGCTGGTCCCAGTAATCCTTCAAACCCTCACCCCTATCTGTCCACTATGACAAATCCTACGGTGCATCCTATCTTCTCTTCCCAACCGATTACTAGTGGTGCTCCTTTGGGACATGAGCTAACCCTTGACCAGCTCCTACAGTCCCCAGTAACAAGCTATCCAGCATCTATAACAACCACGTGGGAGCAAGCTCTGTCCGTGCTCCCTTTGGCACGAAGTGCTGTTATGAGCACTCCCCTCGGAATAAACTGCTCAGTTGGCCCAGGAAGCCTTCAAGGCTTCAACCTCATGCCCAACATGATGACCCAGATGATGGCCAACTTCCCGTGGCAACACTTCATTAATCAGGTGCTAGCCACTCAGGGAAATAACGGCAATGGCAGTAATGTGGATGCAAGGGCTGAAGAAGACTTGGCTAAACCATATAAGCCGAGTAACCTTTCATGCTTTTCAAAGCAGATAGCCGATTATGATTTCCAAGCAAAGATTAAGATGCCATCCCACATCAGGACCTATGATGGGACTGAAGATCCTGAGGATCATCTTCAGATCTTCACCGGTGCAGCAAGGATAGAGAAATGGTCAAACGCTGAATGTTGCCTCATGTTCATGCAAACCCTTGTCGGATCAGCCAGAATCTGGTTCAACGACTTACCTGCCCAAAGCGTTCGAAGCTTTGACGATCTTAGTAAGAGTTTCCTGGCCAATTTCTCTCAACAAAGGCGATATGTTAAAGACGCAACAGTGATCTTCCAGATAAAACAACGTGATGATGAAAGTCTTCGCGCGTTCATTGAACGATACAAGAAGGAAGGTCTGACTTATGTAGGGGCAGATGAGAAAATGAGAGTGGCTGGTTTCATGAACGCCATCACCTCTAAGTATCTCACAAGAGATTTCAACAAGTCCTTGCCCATGACTTTGGAAGAAGCCCTCGAAAGGGCTGAAGACCACATCCGGGGAGAGGAGGCGGTAGACATTAAAGAACAAAGAAAAAGGGGATCCGGATGGCGAAGCAATAGTCCGGATAGAAAAAGGGGAAACTTTAACTCCTATGACAGGCGGTCAAAGGGTTCAGACCCTCGAAGGTCCGAAGGTCGGAACCCTTCAAGCAGGGAGAAAGGCATAAGTTTCACTCCCCTCACAAAGACCCCTCAAGAAATCCTTGCAACGGAAGAGGTTAAGCAAAACTTTCGGCCTCCTAGGCCTCTCCCCAAAAGCAGGAAAAACGAGAACTCCACCCAATACTGTGAGTTTCAGGAAGAAAAAGGTCACCACACCAATGATTGCTTCCAACTCAAGAAAAGAATTGAGGAGGCCGTTAAGTCTGGAGAACTCGCTCATTTGGTAAAGGGAGTCCAGGACAAAATGGCTGAAGGAAAGGGTAAGGAAGTCAATATGGTGGACTTCGATGGAAGGGTTCCTCATAAAAGACAGCGGTTGGAAGCTTGGGAGCTTCAGTGCGTCTGCTTCCCCCCAACGGAGAAAGACCCTCTCTCTAACCCTCTTGTGGTAGAAGCTACCGTGGGAACGTTACAAACATGTAGGGCATACATAGACACTGGGGCAGCCACTGAAATCATGTTCGAGAAATTCTTCAACCGTTTGAGCAATGAAGAACGTTCAAGGCTTCAACCCTCTGGAACCTCTATAAAAGGTATCGCCGATATACCCCTCAAGCATTTAGGGCAACTGACACTTAATGTTCGTTTCAGCGAAGGATTGAAAGAAAGAACCCAACCACTAACCTTTATGGTTATCAACATCCCCTCAAGCTATGACGTAATCATCGGAAGACCCGGGCAGTGTGCTTTCTACATGGCCGCATCTGTTGGCCATGGCACTGTCAAATTTCCTACTGAGAGGGGCATAGCAACCCTTCAACCCTCTCAAGAAGCTTACATGGTTGAGGGTGAAAGCTCAAACAGTGAAGAAAACAGACAAAGGTTGGTCATAAACCCCAAGTACCCTGAACAAAGGATAAGGGTCAATCCAAACCTTTCTCAAGAGACCCTTTCGTATCTCAAAAAACTGCTAACTCATTACAGCGATGTCTTCGCTTGGTGTCCAGAAGATATGACAGGAATCCCTCGGAACATTGCTGAACACGAGTTAAGAATACCACCGGATGTCAAGCCTGTGGTCCAAAAGAAAAGAAGCCTAGCACCCGAGAGAAGTCTGGCAGCCTGCCAAGAGGTTGAAAAGCTTGTGTCAGCCAGCATTCTCTGGGAAGTCAAGTACCAATCATGGGTTGCAAACCCGGTTATGGTTAAGAAACCCGACAACTCTTGGAGGATGTGCATAGATTTTAAGGATCTTAACAAGGCTTGTCCTAAGGATTGCTATCCACTACCGGAAATTGATCTCAAGGTTGACTCCCTCACCGGTTACTCGTTCAAGTGCTTTCTGGATGCATACAAAGGTTACCACCAAATCCTCATGAAGGAAGAGGATGAGGAAAAAACAGCCTTTCACACGGACAAAGGGATCTTTTGCTATCAAAAGATGCCTTTTGGTCTCAAAAATGCCGGAGCAACCTACCAACGACTCGTTGACAAAGCCTTTGCAAGCCAAATTGGTAAAAACATGGAGGCATACGTCGACGACTTGGTGATCAAAAGCAAGACGGAGTATCAAATGCTCGATGACATTCAAGAAACTTTCAAGAACCTCAGAAAAGTCAACATGAAGCTCAACCCTGAAAATGCTCGTTTGGATTTCAGGAAGGAAAATTCTTGGGTCACATTGTCGGGAAACAAAGCATCAAGGCTAACCCAAGCAAGGTGAAAGCTGTCCTTGAAACCAAGCCACCAAAAACCAAGAAGGAGGTTGAAAGCTTAAACGGGAAGCTTGCAGCCTTGAAGCGTTTTACCTCAAAGTTGGCCGAAAGATCTCTGCCCTTCTACAAAACGCTTAAGAACTGCTCGGATAAGAAAGATTTCAAATGGACTGAAGAAGCCGAAGAAGCTTTCAACCAGGTGAAGCAACATCTAACTTCCCTACCAGATATTGCGGCACCTAAGACTGGGGAGTTAATATCGGTGTACCTCTCAATCGCTGACGAGGCCATAAGTGCAGTCCTCACCATTGAGCGAGAAAAAGCCCAGGTACCCGTCTATTTTTTCAGCAAAACTTTAAAAATAGCTGAAACGAAATATCCTCCCCTTGAAAAACTTGCCCTAGCCCTAGTTCAAACAGCTAGAAGGCTTCGAAGGTATTTCCAAGCACACCCCATACAAGTGGTCACCAACCAACCCATCAAGAGTGTGCTTGAAAAACCTGAAAACTCGGGACGATTAGCCAAATGGGCCATAGAACTGGGTGAACATAACATCACCTATGTCCCAAGAAAAGCTATCAAGGCCCAAGTCTTGGCTGATTTCATTGTGGAAATCCCAAACCAAGTGACCACTGAAGTAAACACCACCATCACTGAACCCTCCAACCATGAAGCCTGGAAGCTTTTCACCGACGGGGCTTCAAGCATTGAAGGGTCAGGGGTTGGGCTAATTTTGATCAACCCAAAAGGGTTGGAATTCACATATGCTCTCCATTTTGATTTTCAGACCACCAATAACGAGGCTGAATATGAGGCACTAATAGCTGGCCTAAGGCTGGCTAAAGAGATGAAGGTTGAAAAGCTTGAAGTGTTTACAGATTTGTTGCTGGTCTCAAGCCAAGTAAATGATAGCTACATAGCCAAGGAGCCCAACATGAAAAAATACAGAGAAAAATCTAAGGAACTGATGAGTACCTTCCAAGCTTGCAACATCAAACAGATCCCCAGATCTCAAAACAAAAAGGCTGATGCCTTAGGTAAGCTCGCATCTCTCACTTTTGCCCACCTTACCAAGAAGGTGCTGGTAGAAGTGTTGAAGGCCCCATCAATCGATGAATTGGAAGTTCAAGATGTAGTTACCGAAGAAGATCCAAACTGGATGACTCCCATAAACAAGTTCCTTAAAAATGGTGAATTACCCAATGATCAGGTGGAAGCTAAAAGGGTTGAAATCAAGGCAAGACAATACATACTACAAGGAGAAACCCTTTACAAAAAGGGTTACCTTGCTCCCTTGCTAAGATGTGTCGGTCCCGAGCAAAGTAAGTATTTGATCAAAGAAATTCATGAAGGTGTATGCGGAGCTCACTTTGGAGCTAGGTCGGTGGTTGCAAAGCTCATGAACCTTGGATATTTCTGGCCCTCAATGCATCGCGATACAGCTGAAGAATTAAAAAAAATGTCATGCTTGCCAGATTCATGCACCAATCCCAAAAAATCCCAAGCATGACTTAGTCCCGATAACCTCGGCATGGCCATTCCATAAATGGGGAATGGACATTGTTGGTCCATTTCCCCCAAGCAAAGGAGGAGTAAAATTCTTACTGGTGGCAATAGATTATTTCACCAAGTGGCCCGAGGTCAAACCACTTGCTAAGATTACGGGAAAACAGGTCATCGATTTTGTTTGGGAGAGCATCATTTGCCGTTATGGATTGCCGGGAGTACTTGTCACTGATAACGGAAGGCAATTTGCTGAGAAGCCTTTCAGCGTTTGGTGCAAGGAATACAAAATCGATCAGGTCTTTAGCTCAGTGGCTTATCCGCAATCAAACGGTCAAGTTGAAAGAACGAATAGAAGTATAGTAGAAGGCATCAAGACAAGATTGGGAAGATATTAAAACAACTGACTTGAAGAATTGCCTAGTGTCCTATGGGCAATTAGAACAACCGAAAAAACAAGCCACAAGAAAACACCTTATAGCTTGGTATTTGGATCCAAGGCTGTGATCCCCGCCGAGATAGGAGTTGTAACCCAATGAATCGTCAACATGGATCCCGAAACAAACCAAAAAGAGACCATGTTGAATTTACAACTCCTAGAGGAAGCACGAGATCAAGCTGCGATCCAAGAAGCCAAATACAAGCAACAAATGGAAGCCTACTACAACAAGAAAGTCAAGAACGAACGATTCAAGCCAGGGGACCTGGTCCTCAGAAACAATGCAGCTAGCAAAAAGGAAAATCAAGGAAAGCTTGGCCCAAAATGGGAGGGTCCATATACCGTCCTCGAAGCGCACAAGGGTGGATCCTACAAGCTAGCAGATTCAGAAGGCAAAAGGCTTCCTAGACATTGGAATGGCAAAACCCTGAAAAGGTTCCATGTTTAGACAGGAAAATTTGGTTTGTATCAAAATGTATTTCGAACAACACTATGAATACCTTTTGTAAAAAGCAAGTATTGCTTGAATGAATGAAGTTGTTTTATCAAACTTGTCTTTCTATCCTAAGATCAGGTTGAGAACCTAGCAAAAAACTCCATGGCAAGGGCCATGTAAGGGGATGAGCTCCCAGGCCACATTGCTCAATAGGTTCAAGGGTTAAATGAACCTATATAAGGGGTGAGTTCCTAAGTCAATACAACTCCATGAGACTTGTTAAGAAAAAAAATTGTCTCATAGACGGGTGTGAACAGCCTACACCAAATGTTCCCTAAGCCTTAAAAATATAATCCGCAAACGGGCTTGGAAAAAGACAAGTGAAAACCAAAATAATGATAAAAAGGATAGGTGCTCTGTCTTCTTGTTAAAAATACCAAGGCTAAGTGTCTGCAGCACTGAACCCTTTTAGGTATAACAAACATAAGGGCAGCACAAACTCGACAAAGACAAAGTTACAAAAAGACAAAGAAAATCTAAAAGAACAAAATCACTGGACAAAAACAACAAAGATACAAACCAAGTCAGGTCACAAGACTAAGAAGCCTTCAAGGCTTCAAGCCACCCGAGTAACAACTCGAAACCCTAAAGGCTTCAACCTACTAACAGACAGCCAAAAAGCTTGGAAGGTTAAAGCCAAACACGCTGCCTTAACAAAAGCAGGCACAAGTCTAAAAACATAACATAAAGAAGACAGTTAAAACATCGTACCATGACATAGAAAGTCCTAAAAGACTTCAAAACATAAGTTAAAGCAAGTCCTAGTAACTTGCAAGGCTAATCATTGTTCAAACGGCCATGCAGGCCTTAAACACAACCAACAGGAACCTTAAGGGTTCCTGAAAACCTAATATTGTTTAAGATAACAAACCATAAATCGTTTTTAGTGCTAAGAAAGCTACGAATTAAGCATCAACAGACTTGGAAACTCCAGAACCTTCGCCCTTGGCCTTCTTTGTTTTCTTCAGCTTCTTAGTCTTCAAACCTCCATCACCACCCACCGCTGAAGCCTCCAAGCTTGCATCCTTAGGAACATCCGGCTGACCTGAAAGGGTATCATCACTATCCCCTGAGTAGGATCTCTTCCTTGAGAGAGAACCCAAGATTTCAGCACAAACCTTTTCATTTAGGCCCTCCGGTTTCAAGTCCTGCAACACAGCAAGAGGCTTACCAAAACAAGCAGAAACTTGATGGATGTAAGGATAGGTCAGCTTCTCCATTTGCTCAACGGAGCCTTTAAAAACATTAGAAGCCTCGGGACGAAATAGAGGTGACTTCTCCAAAGGATGGCCGGATTCATGAAGCTTATAACCAGCAATGAGGCCTTGGTGTTTCCCCAGGTTGAGAAGCTTAGTATAAACGTCACCAAGGGCAGAATTGAACTCCTTGGAATGTAAAAGATAAGTAACAACCTGCTGGAAACCTTGCTCAATTAACCACTGATTGTCAGCGGTAGAACGAGCAACTGAAGCCTTCAACCCCTCTTTCTCCTTACCAAAAGCCTGTTGCTGAACAAACAAAGTTTCCCGATCAGCCCTAAGCTTCAACCTATCAGCCTCAAAGCTCTTTTTCAAATCACTCATCTCAATCTCATGCATCTTTTTCAAATCACTAACCTTCTTTTCCCTCGTTGCCTCTTTCTCAGCAAAACCAGCTATCTCCTTTTTCATCGTGGCCATGGAAGATTTCATTTTTTCCTTCTTCTTTGAAAATTCTTCATATTCCCGCATTCTTTGACGAAAACGAGCAATCCCTTGAGGAAGCATCGAAGCAAGGTTGCAAGTGCTCAAAATCATGCGGGATAACATTAAGTCATCATCCATCCCAGCGATGGTCTCGTGAACTGAAGGAGGAGCAATATGACTCAGAACGTCCTCACAAACAACAGCATCTTTAAAACTATCATCATTTTTCACCGACCACTTAGGCACATAAACCTCTTCTGGATCCAACCCTTCAACGTCCCTGCTTGAAGAACCCTGAACAGGGGTAGCAGCAACCTTTTTGCCTGAAACCTTCTTACCATGAACAACTAATTCTTTATCACCCGCTTCACCACCTTGATCTTCTGAAACTTCAACATCATCACTCAAATCCACTGGTTCAGTAGAAGTGGATTGAGGACCAGCTTTCAACAGCCGACGGGAAGATCGACGGGTTGAAGATTTGGGAGCATTAGAGTTAGAAAAACCTTTGACATTGGTAGCACTAACATAACCCAAGCCCTCAAACCTTTGCTCAACAGTTCTAACCACAACATTTTCACCAGGAACAGACGGAGCATCCCCAAATACAACATCAGAAGTGTCATCACTCTTAATAAAATACAAAGCAGACATGACTGCAAAGAGCAAAACAAAAGCACATAAGTAACAAATCAAGAAAAAGGCAAAAGGGCAAAAAAGGAAAATGCATACCCATGCCACTCCTCATAAGAACCGGATCCCGATCAACATTCCCCCAGATTTTACTAACCCCTAAAAGAACTAGCAAATGTTCAGGAAAGGGACGAACCCTCGAAGGGCATTCCCGGATAGCTTTAAGAAAAACATCATTGAATTCAGACTCAGAGGGCTCCGGATCATTAAGAACGGCATCCGGTTGCCTCCACACCATCTTGAATGGGACAATAGCATCGGAAACCTAGAAAAAACGATCCTTCCAAGCCCCAAGCGTGGTAACCATCGATGAAATAAGGCATGAATCAACTTTGGATGTTTCAAAGGTAAACCAATCGCCATTCTTAGCCAAACGAAAAAATCGGCGAAAAAGTAACAAGGAGGGATCATATCCAAGGGCACGGCACAAAACCTCAAAATGCAAAACCCTAGCCATACCCTTCGGATGAACTTGCCCAAAAGAAACCCGATAATACTCCAACAAGTTCAAAACAAAAACCGAAAAGGGATAACGAAGATTCGAAAACTCAAAATGACGACAGTAAAGGGCAATCGAACCAGGGGTCGGTTTATCAATAGGAAAGCAGGAGCAGTTGGGTTAAACTTTCTATCAATACCATATTCCATACAAAATAAGTCTACCTCCTCTTGTGTTAACCGGGAAAAGGATTTTGCTAAATCCTTACGAGCACCCATTTTTGATAAAATGAAGAATATAAGATGCAAAGGAAACCGAAACTAACCTTAGAAAAGGAAGGGAAATGGCAGAGAACAACTTGAAGGAATTGTGTAGAAAATGAATATGATATGCAAATATAAAACAAAAATAACCTAAAATAGGGGTAATAATGGCAAACAGTAACTTCTGCAAAACCGCCACCCTATCAACTGCCATACATCAATCAAATCAATTGTCAGTTATTTAAAATTCAAATATTAACTGCCAACAACCCTTCAAGCCTTCAAGCAACGAACCCTTGAAACCTTCAGGCAATAAAATACACGCATAAAAGTCAGAAGTCTTTGAGCTCATTACCCAAAAACCTCTGACTTAGGGGGCTGATGACGGGGGTAGCCCAAGACTAAATAAAATGACTAAATACGTAAATGCTCAAAGGGTTAAACGGTTCAATGGTTGAAAAGCTATGAGATGGGGAAAAGCAATACGGAAATAGTGGCCAGTCACATCCAGGGATTGCTTCACCAACTCAAAGCCGCAAAAGCAAAGCAGGTCTGCAAAACACACGCTATTATCCAGGGGTCAAAAGGCTTTAACCCCCAAACGGGTAAGCCCCTCACTGCAAAAAGGATCACTAGTCAAATGAATTCTACTTCGGGAGATGTCCTCTCCTATAAATTGACACTTCATTTACTTCAGAAAACATCTCCTGGCCAGCTCTGATTCTCTAATCTCTGGTCATTCATATTGAGTACTTGCTTACATGCGAGTCACTCCTTTTCACATCCACCACATACATTCTATTTGCTCCCACATCCGAATCTGGATACACTTCAGAGAAGGATCTCCAGCAAATAACAAAAACTAACTAGTGAATCTCCTTCCACGTCTTGCAAACGTGGGGGGACCCCACGACCTGCGTTAGGCAAAGTGGAACCCTTCAACCTTTTTGCCTAACCAGCCCAGCTACTACCGTTGGTCTTATATTTGTTGCATCAACATTCCCTTTGAACTAAATCTTTTATTTCATCCATTTTGACATGTTAGAAGTGAATAGTAACCAAGTCCCAAATCACCTCATTCATATGTAATTCAGTCAAAAGAAGCCTCTAACATGTAGAGTGGATGAAACTTCTTTAATAATATCATGCTTTTTTTGTTCAGAAAGAAAGAAAGATTGAAGACAAACAATTTTGCAACTCTTCATTATTGAATTTGTCTTTTCTTCAATAAATTATAACTTGTTTCTATAAACTGTTTATGTTTTTCAGATACCAGCTAACCGGTCATCAAGGCTTCATCATGTCTTCTATGGGTTCAAATCTTTGCTACACAATGCAGGTATGTAACAATGTCGTTTTGCTATATTATTTTGTGTTTTGTATGACTGTTGTAAAGCTACTGAAGAAAAGCTTCATTGAAGGAATGCATTGAGCAACTTGTAGGTGGTGGTTAAGACCCTGCACCAATTTACATACACTTCATGGTCTTTACCTGATAAGTACACATGTTTATCCTACTTTGACCAAAAGCTCCCGATTTGGTCCACACCCAACCTGTTTGAACATTAAATTTGTCTATTTGTTTTGTTTCATATCAATCCGACGCAATCGGGTTTGACCAAAACTTGCCAATTTGGCTCACTCCTTACCTGTTATAACTAAACCTGTTTATATGTTTTACCGCAACACAACACAACCTAACCCGTTTCGACCAAAACATGTCTATTTGCTGACATGTGGACCACATGATCACCATAGTCACATGTGATAAGAAGAAAAGTTACAAAAAGAAAAGAAAAGTATAGTTTATTGTTCAAGTGTTAGTAGCTGCATTTAATTTTAGTGTTTAACATTGCTATTAAGTTTTGAAACTTTACATAGACAAATTTTGTAGTACAGGTCCTTTCATTTATTCGGATTAGGGTTGCTTTAACAGTTATCAACATTTGACATTTGCTACCAATGGATAACTATTGCCTGCAGTTACCTGAAAGATTTTATCTTGAATGAGTCAAAATAAAAGCTTAAAATCAAACTGGTGAAATGGGTCTAAACTTTAAAGTTACCCAAAGGGAAATTGATTTATATCTAAATTTTGACTTCAATACATACATACATGACCTTATTCGAGTTCAATAATTTGTATTTTTGAATGTTTTTGCAGATCTTTTGTTTTCTATTGTTGTAACTGGCCTTCTAACAGATGCTATAAAAGCCGCCGCTGGATGCCATTGACCAGCTCTCTCTCTTTTGGCATTTCTTTCGGGTGGAATTAATGTATATAATACTTAATATCGTTTTCTTAAGGTAAAAAATGAAAGTTAACAACTACAATACAACTTTCAACAGCAGCAGGCTCCCAACTTAAAAGATCGTGTACAACTTAAAAGCACATTTGGTTGGAAGCCAAAGATCGTTTTAATGTTTTCAATGTTCACCCATTACATAATGTTGCGACGCGTCAAAGCACATTTGGTTGGAAGCCAAAGATCGTGTACAACTTAATAGAATTGTTACCTGCTATCCATATAGAGCAGCAAAGCGTTTGCCAATTTGATGTGTTGGAAATCCATGAGAATAAGTTTGTAATATTATATTTCCATTTGTTCAAAGGATGTAACCGTAGTTTGTAATATATTTTAGAAGCATTCTGTAGTCTTTTGAATATGTACAGTTTGATTATAGATAAGAAACATTATGAAGGAAAATACCTATCTTCACGTAGTAGCATCAAACTATATTTTACAATGTAGGAGGCTTTCACATACTTGACAGACATTGTTTTGGTGAAAAATAATTAGTTTTACTCATTTGATCTTTTAGGAATAAAAACTATAAACTAAATCGAGAAGTAAATGGGTCAAAACTATCACCTTTAGAGCGCATGTTAATTTGTTTCCATGTCAAAGAAGGTGGAAAAGCACGCGAAAGCTTGTGAGGATAATCAGCATGCCTTTATCCCCCTGGCGTTTGACACGTTCGGCTCCTTGGCGCCGGAGGCAGTTCGGTTCTTGTCTAGAGTTCAGCGTGTGGTCCATAGCAACTTTTCGACCCCTCAGGGGCGGGGCTTTGTTTTTAGTAGATTAGGGTTTTCTATTCAGAAAGGGATGGCGGCGCAGTTTGTTGCTTGTCTACCTGTTATCCTTATGTAATTTGCCCTGATGATTGGAATGAAATAAAAATGCTAATTTTATTAAAAAAAAAATGTTTGTAGTCCCTAAGACCACCCATAGTGGGGCGTGGTTTTTAAAAATTAAAAAAAAAACACCGGATAACGCCCAACCCCCCATTACACCCGGCGTTTCCGGGCGTTATTTTCGAAAAAAACTGAGTTTGGCGTTTTAATTAAAACGCTTAAATTGTATTGGGGTGTGAGAATGGACCGTTGCCAAACGGTCAAATGTGTTTATTTTATTTTTTTTAATTCAAAAATTTACCCACTATATATATATCAACCCACTTTCTCCTATTTTTTATAAAAAACCTCTTACTTTCTCTCCTACTTTCTCCTATTTTTTTATAAAAAAAACCCACTTTCTCCTATTTTTTATACAATCATGCATCCATTCCGACCCCCTTTTGGTGTCCCCGCAAGACCCACGAACCCGAACACAACCCAACCGCAACACCCTGTTGGCATTACTCGGGTTTGTTCGTGGGTCGCGGGTTGCGGGTTATGGGTTGTTCGATAATTTGCATGGAATAAGATATCTTCAAGTGTCACGCATGGCTGGATATTTGAAGAAATCAGCATTTATTATTTTAGTTTATTTAATGGTTTAATAAATTAGGATTGGTAAACAGTTTGACCGAATATGGAGGTGACCGTTTGAGGAGATAAACGTTGGGTAAACAAAGAAGTCATGCTTTTACCTGTTCTTTAGGGGAGAATATTTTTTATTCCTTTTATATTCGGTAGGTTGTAAGGCTATAAATAGCCATGTTTAACAATTAATAAAGTGCAGCTTTTCATTCACTTTTATTCTGTTTCTCAGTTTCAATTGTTCACACAAAAAATATTCACAGAGTTGCAGTAAATATATACATACTTATATACGAGAGTTGTGAGGGCCTGGACCAAACTAACATTTGGTATCAGAGCTTAGATCGAGTGAAGAGGGGCTACATTCTGATCTGATCGTAGGAAGGAGCGATCGGAGTTGTTAAGGCTGCAGCGATCAGAAGTTACCGGTGTGCAGTGATCGGAGGCGACAGATCAGCAGTGATCGGAGAGAGAACTAGGTGATCGCAGGTCAGCGGGTTCGAGAGTTTATGTTCTAGGGGATCAAGAGGGTAGCGGAGACGAGTCGTGATTAAGGCCAAATCAGCGGGCTTGTTAACCCAGTTGTTGATCGAAGAACGAAGGAGATATTAAGTGACCAGAAGGTAATAATCAAGTGTGTAAAACAGCAGGAGAAAGGTAGCAAAAGGTGTTTGCAGGTAAAACTTTCAGCAGTGTTTTAGTTGATTATTAATCTTTGGTAGAGCAGGATTTTACAACTATGCCTAATACGGAGAATCAAGCTTTGGTCACCGTTAAGGAGAACAACACCCTTTCTCTTCAATGCCCGGTGTTGTCATCCACGAATTATACGGTATGGGCCATGAAGATGCGGGTTATCTTCAATGTTCACGGGGTGTGGGAGCAAATCGAACCGGGAACCAACGTGGATGCGAAGAAGAATCATGTTGCAATCGCTCTTTTGTTTCAATCTATTCCCGAGGAACAAACGTTGCAAATAGGGAATCTCAAAACGGCGAAGGATATGTGGGGTGCCATCAAAACTCGTCATTTGGGTGCGGAACGGATTCGAGAAGCAAGACTTCACACTCTCATGGGAGAGTTTGATAATCTGAAAATGAAGGATCAAGAAGTTGTCGATGACTTTGCTAATAGGTTATCGGGATATGCTTCGCGAGCCGCCTCACTCGGCTCAGAAATAGAGGAAACAAAGGTGGTGAAGAGATTTCTTATGGGTTTACCTAAACGGTTCATTCATATGGTGGCCTCTATAGAGCAGCTTGTAGACTTGAAGACCGTCGGTTTTGATGATGTTGTTGGCCGGCTAAAAGCATATGAGGAACGGGTCAAGGATGAGGAGACTCAAGCCGAGCATCAAAACCAACTCTTGTTTGCAGGTTCGGAAGAGAAGGCAAAAGAAAAGGAGCACAAGTGTGAGCATTGTGGTTGTAGTAAATCGAACCGCGAAGACTATGGGCGTGGCCGAGGTGGAGGTCGGGAGTCCGGGAGAGGTCGAGGAGATGGTCGATTACAACGGGACAAGAGCCGTGTTAAATGTTACAAGTGCAACCAAGTCGGGCATTATATATCGGAGTGTCCAAAGTGGGAGAAAACGGAAGAGCTCAACTTGAACCGATGTGAAGATGATGAACCGACATTGTTGTGAAGAAAGCGGTACGAACAAACACCGATTAAGGGGGTGATTGTTGGCATTACTCGGGTTTGTTCGTGGGTCGCGGGTTGCGGGTTATGGGTTGTTCGATAATTTGCATGGAATAAGATATCTTCAAGTGTCACGCATGGCTGGATATTTGAAGAAATCAGCATTTATTATTTTAGTTTATTTAATGGTTTAATAAATTAGGATTGGTAAACAGTTTGACCGAATATGGAGGTGACCGTTTGAGGAGATAAACGTTGGGTAAACAAAGAAGTCATGCTTTTACCTGTTCTTTAGGGGAGAATATTTTTTATTCCTTTTATATTCGGTAGGTTGTAAGGCTATAAATAGCCATGTTTAACAATTAATAAAGTGCAGCTTTTCATTCACTTTTATTCTGTTTCTCAGTTTCAATTGTTCACACAAAAAATATTCACAGAGTTGCAGTAAATATATACATACTTATATACGAGAGTTGTGAGGGCCTGGACCAAACTAACACACCCGTATAGCCTTCAAGACATGGACCCGAAAAAATTCGAGAAAAATATGGACTCTAGATCATCTTTTTTTTAACTTTTTTTTTTCTGTTTTTTTTTTTCGGTTTTTTTTTTTATTTCAAGTAGTGTAATTTTTATTTTAAATTAATGAAGTTTTTTATGTTTTAAATTAAAAATAATAATAATTGGGAAATGATTGCATGGGCGTTATTGGAATAATGCCCCACTACACCACTTTATGCTATAATGCCTCATGCTGACTGGGATGACACGTGTCGAATAATGCCCCATGATGGGGGCATTATTTTGATTTACCACTACACATGTTCTAAGTAGCAACGAGTTTTTGAAACCTGCTCTCCTGGTAAAAGGAGGTACACTTTATGTGGTTGTTGGCGTGGTGGACCAAGATGTGGTGAGCAGTACAACCAAGGTGGTTGGTTCATTATCATGCTAAGCACATGAAGGCCCAAATTTGAAGACCCATATGTATGAACATTTTGATCAACATTTCACACAGTTTAGCTCTTTTCTAAATAGATAATGTAATGCAAACAAAAAAATCATGTAGTTATGACCATAAAACCCCGTCCACCGGACGGGTATAAAACTAGTTGAATTCAGGTTGTAAAAGATGCATATCTAATCAGAACACACGGAATTCTATTTTTGAATTGTATTCGTTTTTGAATTGTATTCGTTATTATTAAACCAAGATTTGTAAGGCTCAAAGACTAAACACAACAATGGTCGCCACCAGCGTGATGGCATCGCGGGTTTTTTACTATATAAGACCGTTGTTAGTGAAAATCACAACAACCCAAACACAAAAGGCCAGAGCTGAATACTTGAGCATAAATAAATTTGGACAAAATCAAGTTAGCAAGCAAGGCTATGGTCAACAACACAAAGCGAGAAAGTAAAGATCATTAATCCGTCATTTCATTAATTAATTAATTAATTAAAAACATGAGTTAAGACACTACTGGAAAATTAATAACACAACATAGTTAACCTACTACTACTGAATAGTTAAACATAGAGAGAAGGGTGACAACATAGTTAACCTACTACTACTGAATAGTTAAACATAGAGAGATCAGAGGGGTGACTGGTCACTCAAGATACAACTTAGCAGGCTCATTTTGCAATCTCCCAAACCTCATAAATTTCTTGACGTCTTTGTCGTTCCTGATTGGTATCCCTACGTCTCCTATGTATGTCTGCACCTCTTCTCTTGGGTTAATCCCTAAAACGGCCACAATTCTGTACGTTAGCTTTAAGTTTCTCACATCCGGTAAATGTGCTGCATTTGCCACTAGATCCATCAATTCCGTGTCCGAAGTTAAGTTCGAAGGCACCATAACAACATGCTCGGTTACAAAATCTCCATCGTACTTGGCATCCGGTTCCCCAAGTGACTGCCATGAGCCTCCAGTGTAAAGCAACATCCGTATCGCCTCCATTATCTATCTATCTGAAAAATAGATAATAACATCATTAGAAACAGAAGAAGCAGAAAAGTATTATTTGCAAGGATTGCTGGCTGATAAGTTTGGCGATTGATTACCTCGCGCCGGCCGATTTCAGGAGACAAAGGTTGAAGAAAATAAGGTCTGCGAGAAGAAACCCTAACCCTCCTTTTATAAGACAGTGAGAAAATACTATATGTTTTTAATTTATTTATTATTATATAAAATCCCCATTACAGAAGTACTTAAATTAAGTTAAATGAGTTTAAAAACGAGACAAACAATTTGACAGCAGGTATATTAAATAGGGACCCAGATACCAATTAAGGCGAATAACCCGGTCTTTAAACAGCTTCCAGACGCTTCTCCAATCGGCAAGCCCAAGTTCCCTTTCAGCCCAATGACTGATTCCTTTCAAGCCCAATACCAGCTCCAAGTCCAGTCGTTCGTCCAGTCCAAGCCAAGTCAAGTTATGCGTAACACAACAACACAAATTATAATTAACTAGTATTAAGCCCCCGTGTTGCGGCGGAGGCCTAAAATCGTGTCAAGTTGCACCAATATCACACTACAGCCAGCGACCACCAACACCGGAACAACTCGTATTAAAAAAAAATTAACAAAAAAGTAAAATAAAACAGAAAAAAGAAAAGTAGACGTAAAAACGTTGAACCCACACATGAAATGTAAAACATAGAAAACTATAACTAAGTCGATCTAACACCTGCGCATTTCAATGGGGCTGTTAAACGGGAAAAATATGCGTAAAAACGTTGAACCACACACACACACGTTGTGATGTGTTAGCTTGCAAAATTTAGATCCAAACATTCAACGAAAAATTTGTAAATGGTAAAAAGTATAGGAACCAAAGTTGAAAATAAAAAATATTGGTGTTAAATTGTAAAAGATGTAAAGGTACTGGGTTAAAGTAAAATAAAAGAAAATCAAGTAAGGTACAACTATTTATGCCAAAATTACAACCAACAATGCAATAAAATGTTGCAAATTAATATATAGTTAATTAATAACATAATAACATGTTAAACTGAAACATGTAAGATATGTGTAATTTTAACAAAAACAAAGAACACATGTTCTTTCAATAACACATTCTCTCTCACTTAGGCCTTGTGTGAAATCAGTTAATAACAAACAACACATTCTCTTTCACCTAGGCATCAACAGGTCCTTCACAAAATCGACTAGAAAGGTAGTCTGATCGGAGAAGTCGGAGGAAGACGACAGACGAAGAATCAACATGTCCTATCTAAATAAAGAAAAAGAAAAATGCCCAAGTTCCCTGTTAATTAAAACACAGGGAAAAATTGGAGATATAGATGATGGACGTTAAATGGTAAAAAGAAAAATTAAAAAGATTATGAAACAACACTGAGGGTTTTAAAGGGAACCGAGTAAAAGTGCTTACATATATTAGTTGAAAAAGGAGTGAGGAACACGTGTAGGTGTGGTTTAAGAAGCAAAAGACATCCGGAAAGTAAAGCCAAGAGTACAAAACAGAAACCAACCCCACTGTATAAACGAAACAGCATAATGTACAACACTAACAACCTAGAAATGTTGCTAATTTATAGGTTATAATAATGGATAAAAAAATACCAAATAATCTTTTTTTCCAAGACAGACAAATGAGACGTTTCGAAGTATACGAAATCATTTTGAGCAAGAGAACAATCTTGATTCAAATATATTATTTGAAAAGTTAAATTGCCTTCATACAGATAAGGTGGACCATTAAGATGCTCTAAGAGTTAAGAAAAATAATGCCCCCACCATGGGGCATTATCCGACACGTGGCAGTCCAGTCAGCATTGGGCGTTATTGCAAAAGTGGCGTAGTGGGAATAATGCCCAATAATCCCTTTTAGGCGTTTTTTTAAAAAAAAAACAAGCTAGTTTCTCATTGGCCAGTCAAACCCATCACAATCTCTTTTAGGCGTGGTTTTAAAAACGCCAAGCCAATTTTTTTTTCAAAAAAACTGCCCCATAACGCCCTATGTAATGGGGAGGGGGGCGTTTTTTTTGGATTTTTTTCAAAAATAATGCCCCACTACGGGTGGTCTAAACAATGAATGTAAAAATTTATTTAAAATGTATCATGTGTTTTTTTTGGAAGGAGACTTTCTGTACAAGACTGATTGGTCTCCGGGGACATGTCTAAGACATTCCCCGTCAACCCCGCATCTCCGGACGCGATGTTCGATCGGGCCCCGGCCGGCGCGTGAGCTGACTTCCGCCCGGAAACCATGCTGCCCCCACACATGTTGCTGGGGTAACAGTTGGGTAAAACCGGGTTGCCCTCAAGACCGCTCCATACCTCGGAAGGAAACGATCTATCATTAGGACGTCCCCCAAATGCAGCAGGTGAGGATCGAACCCGGGTCTCCAAGGAAACCCAAAGTTCTTTCCACCACTCCACCACAAGTGGGGGATTTAAAATGTATCATGTGTAGGGAAATAATCATATTTATAGATTAAAGAAGGGAAAAGTGAATATGTGGCTGTTTCACATCTAAGCTTAAATGTGAAACCATCTAAAACTACGTAGTTTTGCTAAAAATCTATCCAAACTTCATTTGGCTGCGTCAGTTATGTCAAAATTGGTTCCCACTCTCATTCTAATGCTGTGCCCAATCGATCTCCATCAAGTTCATCTTGAAATTCATTTTCTTCTCCTATGTCGATCAGATGTGTTGCAAGTTGAAAGCGGATAGGATTTAAAAGTGGTGCAAGTTCATATTTCCAAACCTGGTGCGATCGAAACCCTAACTCCCCTTTTTCTTTCAATTCCAGTTGCTTCATTCTTGAAACCCCATCGAAGATCGGTTCCTTAAAGACAAGATCTTTGCATTCTTCTCACTCCCGTAAGTTTTTTTTCTTTATTTGACATATTTCAACATTTTTAGGGTTTTTGTTTGTTCGATAGGTTTTAATTTGGTAATTTGTTTGATACCCACTTGGCATTTTGTTGTTTTGAGGTTAATTGATGTGGGATTTGTTTGATTTGTGGGATTGTGTTGTGTACTGAAAGAACTATTGGTTTGTTTGCATATGATATGTAGTTGTGTAATGCTGGTTTTTGGGTGAAAGATTATCTGATTGGGTTTTTGTTTGGAATCAGATCTCCAGCAAGTAAAAACGGGAAAGTGCAGAAAAAGCATAGATTATCCGGTTGGCGAATGGTTTTGGCTGCTCTCTTTAGAGAAAAAAATGATTCATGCAGTCTTTATATTGACATGCTGGGTATTGAAGAAAGCTCGGAGCGAAAAAGGTTTTCAAAGGTGTGGGTCATCCGTCATTCAGTCTTTAAGATGGTAGAAGAGGTTAAAGAAGTATCACAAGAATGCCTAAAGTATCGCACAACAGCTGGAGCCTCCCAGAGCACCGTCACCCTAGATTATGTCAATGTTTTGATTGAATGTAGTTCTAAGGCTTGCAATGTAACTTAACTTTATTTATGTATGCCACTGTTTTGATTGAATGTAGCCCAGCCTCCTAAAGCACCTTGCTTGGGAGCTTGGGTGTTGTTTGGAGTAATAAAATGCTCTCTTATTTCATTCAAAAAATTAGAGTTGGTTGATTTTTCTTGTAGTTTCTGTTGAGACACATGTGGGTTGATTTTTCGCACGATTGACCCGTTTCTTTTTTACAATACTATTTTCTGACCGTTTAACTTTAATTATAAATAAGTGTAGGCTTGATGCCATTCATTCAGGTTGCACCATGGTTCTTAAACTAAACTGGATACATGTATATAAGACAAAACAGCCTTCTTGTTGTCATGTTTCTTCCCTGTTCTGCATAGTTTTTCTTCAGTTTATTATTTCCATGATCATTACCATTTCAAGTAATTGTTTCTAACTTGTTGGTAGTTTTTAGTATTAACGGTCTACCATTGTTTCTTGTACTTCTATAATCACTTTAGTTTTCAATACAAAATAAATATATTCTTCTTAAATATTTTTTTGAATACATTGGACAAGCTACGACCTACAAAATCTCATGTTATCCTTCATTTTCTTGTAATGCCGCCTCATCTGGCTGAAAATAAATATCAGTATTATAGCACAATTTCTACCTGTTAAAAAAGTATTACACTGATAACCAGTAATTATTAATAAATATAAAAACATACCTTCTTTTTTTGACATCCGCTGATGTAATGACCAAGTTTTTTGCAGCAAGAACAATTTCTTTTTTTTTGGCGCTTCTAGAGAAGATTTGATTCTAGTTGCACTTCTAGGACGACCTTTAGTATTAGTATGAACTACTGGATCACGAATTGAAATTTGAGGCATCAAGTTTACTTGCGAACTTCCCACATTAGAATCTTGTGGATTGGTATCAAACTGTTTCGGCTTTGTTCGAATACTTTGCTCTTCTAGAAACTTTAACAAGATGGTATCTAGTTTCTTTATCTCAGATGGGGAGTCTCTTGCTTGTTCGACAGCTTTTCTAAAATTTGATTGAACACACCATAAAGATAACGCGCTGACTTCATTTCCATTATGTATGTCTTCAAGCCCAATAGTACAATTATCCGACTTATACCTAGCATCAAGTGTCCACCTAGGTAAAATATAATGATCAGGAAGGGTTTCAACGTGTCTCTTCTTCAAGATATATAAGATATGTTTGCATAATATCCTGTATGTTTCAAACTTTGCACATGAACATGTAACATCTATCTTCTCAGAGAGACGAAAGTTAACATTTCTCCAATATGTTTTATCAACATCCAATTGTCCAACCTTATATTTGATTTCTTCTGAATTCTTGCTTATTTTCTCATGAGTCAAGTTCATGGTAGCTTCGGTCCATTCTTTTTTGAATACATCAAAGAGCTTCCTAGTGTAACGTGAACTTGCTTTTGTCTCTATCAAATTAATAGAAGAAAGAACTGGCTTGGAGTTCATAGTCTTGAAGTCTTCATCTTCTTCGGCAGCCCTTCGAGTCTCAACAGCTTTATCATACTGGCTTACGAACTCATTCAACATGGTCTTTGAGTTCACAAATCCATCAAAAAATGAATGAATACTCTCGCTTCTTCCGCTTGATGTCATGCCAGCAAAAAAACAATCCTTCAAGTAGGCTTTAGCCCAATATTTACGTTGGTTATACATCTCCGTTATCCAATCGCCACTTTCAAAATTATATTTTGCACGTAACAATTCCCATCGACTTTCAAACTCCTCAACGGTATTACTCTTTACCCATTGTTTGTGTAATTCTTGAAAGTCACTACAACTTGCTTTAAGTGCTCGAAGATGTTCAATCTCATGTTTCTTAATATGCCATGAACAAAATCGATGTCGAGTTTTTGGAAAAACACTTTTGATTGCATTGCCAATAGCTTTATCTTGATCGGTAATTATTGCTGATGGATACTTGTCAAACATGCATTTTAGGAAATTTTGAAATAACCATTCAAAAGTATCTTGTTTCTCATTTTCTAATAGTGCACCACCAAAAAGTATGGATTGACCATGATGATTCACCCCTACAAAAGGAGCAAATGGCATCTTAAATTTGTTGGTCATATATGTGACATCAAACACAACAACGTCCCCAAATTTTACATATGAGTCTCTTGATCTCCCGTCAGCCCAGAAAATATTTCTTGGAGACCCGTCGTCAAATAAATCCACAACAAAATAAAGATTAGGGTCTTCTATCAGTTTATCTTGGAAATATTTAATAAGCCCGTAAAATTCCTTACCTTTATATTGTTTCCGCTGATCTGCTAAGATATCTGCACATTGCTTTGATGAGACATCATTTTCATTTGAATCTTTCATGGTATTTACGACCTTCTTGATTTGACAAGGTTTCAACCCGGATTGACCAAGTTCCGACACTAGGGCTTTGCATGCCATTGAGCGGTGAAACTTTCCATGAGACCGATGTTTCATTACTTTGGTAGGAGTAACAGTTAACTCATGATTATGTGAGTCGTTAAATCTATCCACAAACCATTTCCCTTCTTTATTTTTTGAAATCCGAATATATGCTTCACATCCGGTCCTTAATTCTCTACGACGTTTCTTAACACCTCCATTAGAACTATTGCACTTCATGTCTTTAAAACCCTCTTTGTTACACACGAATTTCCTTCGATAAGGCTCGTTTGTGGTCTTATTTTTAAAAAACGAAGATATACGTATTCCAAATCCATGTAAAAACGCATAGCGATTGTAGAAATCATATGCATCATCGGGAGAATCAAAAATCATTCCCATTACATCATTGGCTTCTTCTTTCTCAAACCCATAATCTATGTCAACATCATTTATTTTCTCTGTTTCAACGTCTAGGTTGTTATTGTTGGCCAAATACCCGTTCGCGTCAATATCTTCAATAAGATGTGATTTGAAATCCGTTGTGTTATGTATTTCCTGTATGAACAAAAGTAAAAACTTTATATTTCAAATTAAGCAATTGAAATTACTGGGAAGTAATTTTATATAGAAATTTTGAATAACAACAACCACTTTAATCTCATATTAGTTTACCTCAGTGGTCAACCAATTGGAAATAAAATTAATGGGTTTGAATTAGGGTATGACATGTTGATTTGTATTTCAAGTTAGTCAATTGGAATTGCTGGAAAGAAATTGCATGTAGAAAATTTTAAACAACAGCAATCACTTTATATCATATCAGTTTACCGCCATGATCGTCCAAGTGGAAATCAAATTAACGATAAATAATGGTATGACAGATTGATTCGTAATTCAAATTAATCGATTGCCGATGACGAAAAGTAATTGTATGTAAACTTAATGGGTTCGTAATTCAAAGTAATCGATTACCTCCATCAACTACTAATTGGAAATCTGGATCGAAATCAATTGCGACTGGTTGGAGATTCAATGTTAATAGGATTGGAATTGTTGAAGATGATGATTGCCAAACAAGGTCGAATGATTCTCTTGGATGTTGCTGAACTAAGTTTTACGTATTTTTTGGGGAGGATGATTGTTTCTCTAACTAAAATGATTTAGATAAATTTTAGTCAAAGTTAATTTAGGAATTAAAGTTTGGATAGATTTTTAGCAAAACTACGTAGTTTTGGATGGTTTCACATTTAAGCTTAGATGTGAAACAGCCACATATTCACTTTTCCCATTAAAGAAATACTAATTATTGAAAGTTTAATATTACATTTTTTTTTAAATTATCATGTTACTGATTAAGACTATACACGCTTGATGGATTTATTCATGTATAATTTATTTTGTAGTATAGACTTTATAATTAACATTATTTAAAAAGAAGTGTGTATGGTAACTATGTAGCTTTGGTTTGAAATCTAATTAAATACTTTGTTTAACTTTATCATATTCAAGTCATCCCACAATGTATTTTATTTGTTCCAAACTGATTATGATACAAATAAATAATATTATGTTACATTAAAAGGTGTTTATGACAAGTATTTGATCGTGGTTTGAAATAAACTTCAATGGTTTATTTATTAGTTTACTAGTGGGAAACCCGCGCGTTGCTGTAGAGTCGACAACAAAGGGCGTGAACATACCACCAACCTACCGTCAACACTCGCAAATATTGGAGCGTGCTTATAATAACGCCAAGAATATTTTAACTACTCATAGCAACGAGCACCACGCACTAGCAAATGCATTGCTTGAACACGAGACATTGTCGGGAAAACAGATTAAAGAAATGCTTGCGCAACTAAAATCCGAACCGAATCAGCAGCAACAACATCTTGCTCAAGTGAAATCTCAGCCTACACCAAATGCTGTTGTAGCTGCAGCGGCGGCGGCCACCAGTGCGGCTTCGGCGGCTGCCAAGGCGAAAGGCATTGCTCCTATTGGATCTTAGCATTTGATATTTTTGTAATAATTTGAACCAATGTGCATATTAACTTATGATGCCTATACACTTATTTTTTATGGCGCCATAGAGGTTTAAGTAATCGTTAGAAAGGCATAGAAGTTTAAATTTAGCAGAAGTGTAGCATTTATGACTTCACATTTTCTCCTCTACTAAAATAATATCCATGTTTAATGACACCATTTAGTTATTAGACTATGAGCCCACGGGATTTGTTAGGTTTCTAGGGTTACACGTAATCCCTATATATTGTAACCTACTCATTCAATAATAATCATTCAGTCTTTAATAATCTTACATGGTATCAGAGCCAGCCTAGGCTCTATACCGTTTCCGTCGCGCCACACACAAATAACCAAACCCTAGCCGTCACCACTTGAGAAAAACCCTAGACAGGGCAGTGTGCCGTCACTGTCGCCGCCGCCCTGTCCAGCCGCTGTTCGTTTTCTGTTTCCGGTTCTTTTTTTTTTCTAGTTTCATGTTCAAATAAAGCTTCGTTTTCGGTTCTAGATTCATCAGTGTTCTTACAGTCTCTTACCACATAGATGATGCTACGGTTCATCTTGTTGATTTCGCGTCTGCGTCAAGCCGCCCCTTGCCGCCGTGCCGCCGCCGCTCATTAGACTACGGTCTCCCGCCGAGCCGCCTGCAGGATTACGATCCGTCGTTGCGCCGCTACCCGCCGCCGCGCACTGCCATATTGGATGCCTCTTGTAGGATTACGAGATCATTCAAAACTGTGGATCGAAGATTATGGATCGAAGATTGCAAGATTATGGAATTTTGACCGAAGTCGAAGACAATTTTTTAGGGTTTATTATTGTTTTGTTTTCATTTTTTTTTCAGTCTAAGCTTCTGGTTCCTCTGCTACGACTGCGGGGGAGTATTAGACTATGAGCCCACGGGCTTGGTTAGGTTTCTTGGGTTACACGTAATCCCTATATATTGTAACCTACTTATTTAATAATAATCATTCAGTCTTTAATAATCTTACATTAGTATCCTCTTTTAAAACAGAATATAACATATCTTGCTTAGATCTCTTATTTGAAATCATTTATTTAATATGATCATGAAGAGTACTTGTAGAATGCTTATGAGGAGCCAATAATCTTTACTTAACACCATAAATGAGAGAATGTTAGTTTTGTGTGAGTTATGCTCAACACTATTTGTTAAATAGTCAAATCTATCTGAAACTTCATGATATTTCAAAAACCAACAAAATAGAAATTAAACTTTTTTACCAGTTGACCACTCAATCTTTGAGTCGTTGACCATTCAATCCTGGTCCTGTTCTGGAGCAGGAAGATTAAGATCAATCATATCCGAACACGATGGAGCCGCGTGACCCATGGCCGCATAATGATCTATCGACCCGTTAATAAAATGAGACCGTTTCTGACCACCTAAAGCTTGCCCCGATTTAAACATCCTGAAACAAATTGGGTGTAACACCCCGTGTTTCGAAAGTCAAAGTCAAGATTGAAGTCAAAGGGAGACAAGATTGCTAATTGCGATCCGTCACTCCTTACTCAATTCCCATTTTGACTTCTTTGACTTGTAGATAGTCTTTTTAAGCTTTTACGTTAGTCGTATTATGTGGAGTATTTATTAATAATCGAGGTTTATTCGATGTTTATCGCATGTTTTATCGCTTATCGCAATCGCACTCGCAACTCGAATTACGCGTTCTGGATATTGTTTTACGTGTGTGTGCCTTATGTGTTACTTGTGCATGTTTATTTATGTTTATGTTGAGGTGATTAATCGAAACGCAATCGAATCGCAATCAAATCGCAAACGCTAAACGCAAGTTAATTATGATGATTGTATGTTAGATATAGTAGTTGGGATTAAAAGTAATTTGAATAGGAAACTCTATCGCATCGCAATGCTCAACACGCGAATCGAAATCGCAAAACTCGTTGCGCGAATCACTCCAATCGAGTGGTCAGCCGATCGAGCTGCCACCCGATCGAGTTGTCACTCGATCGAGGTGCCATTCGATCGAGCTGCCACCCGATTAGGTTGCCACCTGATCGACCAACCACTTATTCCCCTTTTCCTTTTATGGAAACCCTATAAATACCCCTTATGTCAACATCATTTGATGTTGACAGCTCTCTCTCTGACCTACTCGCTCCAGCTCGCTTTTCTTCAGATTTCTCGTGATTCTTGTAAGTTTTCCACCTAAATCTTTTACTTTCTTAATCTACACGAACTCCTCCACCTATCTATCTTTTGAATCTTAACTTTTAACCGTGAAATCGCTAGATTCGAGGTGTTATAGGATGATGTCATCACGGTGTTCTTATGAACTTCATGTTTTGGCTTCAATCCACCAAGAACAACTTAGATCTGAATGATTTCCACATGAATAAACAAAGATCTTTCATAGATCTGAACATATTCATGGTGAAAAGGATTGCAAGATGGTTTTCCAACCTTCTTTCAACTCTTTTACACTCAATGCACTCAAAACCGATAGAATCGGAGCTTGTTCTGATCTTCTACTCCTTCTTGTTGATGTGTTGGTTCAAGATCTGGATTCTATCCACGAGAATACCGATTTCGGGTTAAACATGAAACACCGTCTCGAACAGTTAACTGGTCGGACTAGGGTGGTTCCTGTCCGATCAGGTCACTAAGTCTTGACGAGGTTTTTGTTGTTCAGCACGTTATCAAATCATCTCGAGAAAATGACAAATTATCAAAACAACCAAGGAAGAAGACGACCAGGTCATCTAGGACGGATTGCCGTCCGATCGGATTGCCACCCGACCGGACTGCTACCCGATCGGATTGCACCTTGGGTCCCACACATAACTTTTATTTCAATAATTGAGGTTTGGAACATTGAACGGATTGCCACCCGATGGAGTTGCCACCCGATCGGATTACCACTCGACCATGTAATGTTTTAACTTCAACACTTAAACAATTTTCAACATGTTCAATGCACACGACGGATTGCCATCCGATCGGATTGCCATCCGATTGAGTGACCGTCCTGCGGTGAACTTGTTCTCAACCTGAGAAGCCTCGCCAATCGGATCGCCTTCCGATCGAACAACCGTTCGATCGAACGACCTGAAAGGTAGAGATACTTCTTTGTTTTCAAAATGCTACAACGAAAACTTCAAAAGACAAGCCATCATACACAAACACATCCATCCCAAACAAGATGACCATCCAATCGAGTGGCCAACCGATCGGGCGACCACCCGAACGGATTGTCATCAGATTGACCAGCCACCCGATCGGATTGCCACCCGATCGGATTGTTGTTCCATCCCCTGACACTTTGTATCGTTTTACGCGCCGCTTATCTTTTATGCTATCGTTCTGATCAGGCAATCTTACTCTCTAGCGCTCCCTTCAATCCATTATCGCAGTGAGTATACTCGATCCCTTTTTGCTTTACGCACTTTTGGGTGTTACATACGTTACTTATTCTAAATCACATCCAACACACTACGCAATATACTTTAACGCTAACCGTTACTGCATGTTATACATGACTTAATGAATGCTTGTTTGTTATGTTTACACATGGAATGCTGTCTACCTGCCTTATGTAACACCTCGTAAAATCACGACCAATATAATGAAGACACGTGTCATGCAATTTAAACGTGTAAAGAATTATTCTAAGGGACTGAAGTTGTCAAACAATGTAAATATGTGAATAAAGGGATCCAAAGTGTCAACATGCCATTCTTGTGCCTCTGATTGACCTCACACGATGTTCGTATTCTTTAACGAATAATTTATCGAACATTGGAAGACGTTTGTGTTAAAAACAAGGATCTTGTGAAACATAGGGGTTAAAAGTGTCAACATGTTGAAAGTAACTGATATACGTTAAATTATACATGTTTTTATACCCCAAAACTCTTCCGTTTTAAGCGTTTTTGACCGAAAACACGACGTTTTGGTACCAAATCCGGTACTTTTATATTTTCAGGTCTTAAACGAAGAACAAAAGAAAATTATGATGAAAACGGATAAATTCTGATGCATTTCTGATAAAAAGAACAAAATTCTGATGACTGCCAGGTGTGGCACGGCTGTGCCATCCATCGGCACTACCATGCCGATCGTTCGATCTCGGAAGCACTACCAGTGCGACTGCCAGTGCCAACATCTTCTCGGGCCGCACGGTAGTGCGACCCGTCGCATGACCGTGCCAGTGCCAAATCAAGCTTTCTGATCCTATTTCTGATGACATCGCACTACCGTGCCACCAACGGCATGACCGCGCCGATCTGATGACCCAGGCAACTTGTCCACTAGTCCACTTGGCTGACCCGGGATCGCAGAAAATGACGTCACCCGACAAGGCCTGACCGCACGGCCGTGCCAAACTGAAAATTGCCTATAAATAGCAGCATTCGCTACTGGTTCAAATGTTGGGTTTTTCTCTATGTTTCTGGGCGATTTCTGGGTTCCGAAGCAGTCCTGATCAGACGCATTTGAAGCTTAAAGATCGAGTGGAAGCATAACCGATCCAACCCATCAATTCCTTGTTTGTTTATGGTTCGATTCCTTGTTCTTGAGCATGTATTCTGATCATTTTGCAAGTTATGAGCTGATGTTAGTTTATGTTTAATGTAGTTTATGTAATAATAGTTTTAAACTTGTTTCTTGAATAATCTTTATGTTGTAATCTTGTTTATATGAAACTTTAGTACTTTTTCATGTTTGAATCTTCATGATTATATAATGAACGTTTCATTGATGTTGAGTTTCTGATTATGTTTGATTATTTTGGATAATGAATCTGTGGTTAGTGGGATGGTAACTATTTCTTGATTAATCACTTGTTTGTAAACTTGTTTACACCATGAAACTCAAGAGGGGTATTGGTTTTATCCAAGATATATCTTATTTTGATTAGGAATACTTTCTTGCACGTAAGGGTTCTAATGAATTATATGGTGTTGATTACATGTTCTTGCATGCGGTTTATGATCCTTGTTTAGTGGTTTTGGTCTGAAATTGCTGACATGGTAGATTTGTATTCAAGACTTGTAAAGGTGAAATATGTTGTTATATGGTCTACTTAAATGCTTATCCTCACGGCTGTATTGTGACCATCGGTATTGCTTTCTTTGATAAGTGAGGTTAGAAAACTCCTAGCGGATGACTAATCTATCTTTAAAGGTTTACATGAATGAATATCAATAGCTCGCTAAAGAATGATTTTAGGTGGTTAATGTGTGTTTATCGCGTTAACTTTCTGAAGAATCATCATGTTAGAAAACTCCTAGCGGATGACTAATTGTCTTGAAATTGGAAAATCGATTAAGTACTTTTGTGACATATCTGATAGATAACATGTTTAGGTTGTTTGTGAAACAAGATATTAGTATATTTATGTTTTAGTTGTAATTTAGATAACTTAGTTAACAACCATTCACTTTTCCTTTTATCTGGTAATCTAATGACAAAGATTTAGTACATTATAACGCCCGTGTTCCATGGATCAATATCTGGCTCTTACCATTACTTTGCTGCATATATGACAGGATACACTTGTCCTTTGTTGTGTGTGTTTTAATGTTAAGGTATAAACCATTTTTATAAATATAAAACACATTTCGTCGGGCGCGTGAAGATACTGTAAATAGATGTATATAACCGCCCACGTCAAGTTTTTGGCGCCGTTGCCGGGGAACACGGCGAAATTAATGGAACAATCTGAGTTGTTATTTTACCGGTGTATAAACTGTGAATATTTGTGAATACTCGTACATTTTGTATTTATTTTGTTTTCTTTTATTTACTAACTTGTGAAAACTTAGTCTGGCACGCCCAACTAATTTTTCTATTTTACTAACCACTAACCTTACTAACGTACTAACTTTTTATTTATTGTTCGACTAACATTTTCTTTATTTATTTAATTTATTTATTTAATTCAGTTAAGTGTTCGGGATCGAACCATTTATTCATTTATTTCATTTATTCAACATTTCATTTAGTTATTCATTTCAGTTATTTCAATTCAGTTATTTCATTTCTGTTTATATTTGCATTTATTTATTCATTTATTTCAATTCAGTTATTTCATTTATTTCAATTCAGTCATTTCATTCCTGTTTATATTTATATTTATGCCCGTGTTCGGAATTAAACCGCTTATATATATATATATTTCATTCATTTATTCATTTATTTCAGTTACATTTATTCATTTATTCATTCTTGTTCATTTATTTATTTAGTTAACTGCTTTTTTATTTTATTTACTCATTTATTTATTTTATTTTACTCCGCGAAAATAAAATAAAATTTTCTGATAAAATCATCAGATTTTCTAGTAAATTCTGATGAATTTATCAGATTTTCTGATGGATTCTGATAAACCCATTAGATTTTCAGAGACAAAAATTTTCACTTCTAATGAATTTACCAGATTTTCTGGTAAATTCTAATGGATTTATCAAAAATTCTAATGGAAAGCAAATTTTTCATCAAATTTTATCAGATCTTCTCAGATTTTCTGATATATAATTTTTTTTTTAAAAATAAAAAAAAATAAAAAAAGACTTTCTGATATAATCATCAGATTTCTGATAAAATTATCAGATTTCTGATGAAGTGATCAGAATTTCTGGAAAAATATAAAAATTTCAGATTTTCAATGAGATAATCAGATTTCATCAGATATTTATCAAATCTCATCAGATTTTCTGATAAAAAAACAGTTTTCGGATGTAAATAAGTAAATAAACAAGTAAATAGTTAAGTAGTTATGTATAATTGTATATATATGTATATAATATAATAGTATTATTATTTATATTTATATTACTTATATTATTATTATGTTATTTTTTCTGTATAATGCATTCCTTATTACTTGCAGGTTAATGTCCACAACCCCTGTACCCGCTATTGCTAAGCTAGCCAACCAACCAGAAAATAACCTAAGAAGAAGCAGGCGGCTTCGAGAAAGATCACTTGTCGTGGCACAAAGGATTGCGGCCGCAATCGACGAACCAGTGATACTTTCTAACAGCGAGAGTTCAGAGGACGACACAGGAAGCATTATGGCGGAGGACGACTAGCCTTTGAATGAGACCGGCCATCTAGGAGGAGAGGGCTTGCTACCGAGCATCGCCCGACCTACGATAGCAGCACCGAGTTTTGAAATTAAATCTAGTATAATTAACATGTTACAAAATTCTGTGCAGTTTGATGGGGAGGATCACGAAGATCCAGGTCGGCACATCGCTTCATTTCTCGAGGTGTGTTCGACTTTAAATATTCGAGACGTTTCTGAAGACGTAATCCGTTTGCGGCTCTTTCCATTCTCTTTGCGAGACAAAGCCCGATCTTGGCTTTCGTCATTTCCAGCAGGGTCCATCACGACTTGGAACGAGATGGCAGATCTTTTTATGCAAAAATACTTTCCGCCGGAAAAGACAGCTAAGCTAAAGAACTGTATAATGACATTTAAACAGGACGAAGGAGAATCTCTACACGCAGCTTGGGAAAGGTTCAAAGATCTTCTGATCGATGTTCCACATCATGGGTTGTCCAAAAGGCAACTTGTGTTGAACTTCTACCAAGGACTCAACTACGACTCACAAGAACGTTTAGATGTATATGCAGGAGGCGATCTTGGAACAAAAACACCCAATGAAGCCTATGCAATTATAGAGAAAGCTATCTTGAAGTCAAGTTCGCGTCACAGTGGAGTGCGAAATAAAGCATCATCTATTCCCGGAGTTCATCAAGTGGATACATATACAGCTCTTGCAGCGCAGATCGGAGCTTTGGCAGCAAGGTTTGATCAAGCTCAGAATATTTCAAAGGTACAATCATCATGTGAGCAGTGTGGAGTGTCACACGAGCTAGGTACTTGTGAGCAGGGTGTTATGTTTACTGGCCACGAAGAGGTGGACTATCTGGGCAATCAAATCAGGCCCCAAAATAACCCCTAGAGCAACGCGTTCAATCCGGGGTGGAAGAATCATCCAAACTTTTGGAAATCTGGTTTTGGGAACCAAAACCCACTCGGATACGCTCAGCGTGCTCCCGCGCCACAGCAGCCCCAGGCACAGCCTTACCAGTCTCAAGGTCAATCCTTCCAGCCTCATTACCATCATCAAGGGTCCGGGAGCAATTCCCAGCCTCACGCCTCTCAGAGTAAATCTAAGCTAGAGGAGATGATGGCACAACTGTTAGGAAACTTCAATTGTGCTAATCAGATAGCTGAGAACCACTACCAACAACACGAGGAACGCTTCATGGCCCAAGAAGGGGAGATGCAGAGTCAGAAAGCTTCTATACAGACCGTTGAGAATCAGGTTGGATAGTTGGCTAAAATGTTGTCTGAGAGACCCCAGGGTGGTCTTCCAGGTAACACGGAGCCAAATCCGAGAGGGCATGTCAATGCCCCACACACGTAACAAGTGTGGGAAGAAGGAGTCTAGCTATCGACTCGCTGACAAATTTAGCGAGCGTGTTTTCACACGCTAAGGGTATTTTCTGTAAATATTAAATTTATCGCATTTATTTCCTTGTTCGTTAATTTTTCTTGTTTAACGAAGGTACGAACAAGTTCGATCCATAACTTTTGAAGTTTTGAAGTTAGTTTAAAGTTAAAACATGTAAAACCTTGCAAAAATGGTAAAATTTATTAAGAAAAAGGAGTTGAAGAGCATTCTGTTGCTTCTGTCCACAGAATGTACAGATGACACACGGTCGTGCACCTGATCCGCACAACTGTGCACTTCATAATCACATCTGACCAAGAACAACGTGCATAAGGTAGTCGTCGGACACACACTACTGTGCGGGCCGATTGCACTACCATGCATAGCGGCATCACGTTGCGAACCACAGTGCACAGGTTGATGCGCACTACCGTGCACGACTTTTTAGCAACAGTAATTTTTCAGGAAATAAAAACTAAAAAAAATAAAAAAAAAATTAAAACCCTTCAAAATTACTAACACTGGCCGCACACCCGTTCTTAGCTCTCCCACTCCTAAAAACAACCAATTTTTGCAAGGATTTAACTCAAATATTCAATCAAGGTATGATTCCTTACTTGTTTTTAGTGTGTGTTTATTTTTGTTTAATAATGGATTTGGTTTTACTCATCTAACGGTTTGATCAATAGTAGTGTTTGTTGTTTTAGTTAAGTGACGTACTTGGCAGGTTTGCAAGGAATGCACACAGAGTTGAGAAGACTTATATTCAAAATCTATTTCATACAAGTCTACTCCAACTCTGAGGGAGTACCTCTATCCTTTTTCACATTATTAGTTTAGCTCTTCATAATCGCTTAACTAATACGTGTTTCACATTGGGGACAATGTGAAGTTCAAGTGTGGGGAGGGGTTAAGGCTAACTTTGTTTGTCCTTTCGTTTTTGTAAAAAATAAAATAAAAAATATACAAAAACGGTCAGTTGTGTTCTTTAGAAAGCATCAGATTTGATCAAAACCGACAAGCCAAATTGAGTTTTGAAAAAGATAACTAAAAGCATGACGAAACAAAAGAAAGACTAGCATGTTTACCTTTATATTTATACCCATTCCTTCTCTTTACGTGAGCATATTTTTGAGCCTTTACTGCTTTCATCAAATACTTCTTTGTTTTTGCGGAAAAATGAGTGAGCCGGATGTTTTATGTAATTTAGAACTTGTCATTTGTATACTTTTCAAAACCATGAATATGTAAAATTACATAGAAATGATAGAGGCAATTAGGATAACCCCTTTGTCAGCCTTTTTCTTTGTTTATATCCCGCACCCAACATTATCCATTAGTTCGCCATGTTGAGCCTATTTTCCATGTTTTTCAAATTTTACCCAACTAATTAGCCTACTAAACCAAATTTAGCCTTTTTTATTTTTTTACCTTTTTTGTAAAACTCGGTCAAAGTTTTTTTTCCAACTAGCTTGTTTGTAATTATTTCCTTGATGTTGAAAAAAAAAAGAAAATAGCGATCGAAAAACAGATCAAAAGACGATCAAATTAGAGCAATTTTAAGCGCTAAATAGTACAAGATATGTTGTATAGCTCGAAAAGGGTAAAATCATCTTTAAGCGTTATTTATGTATAGTTCTTGATTCATTTACGCTAGTTACAAATAACCGCCGAGTTTTAACCGTTTAGCCACTTTAAAATATCCATTCCATACCCTAAACCTTAGCGTATCAGTACAACCCATCAAAGACCTCTTGATTTATGTTTTTCACATATTAATTGGTGGATATTAGATCTTTTGACAAGCTTATAATATTGCATGATTCACTGACTAGGCATCGAGTGTTTAACATACACATTATTTGTATGATTCAGAAATTTAACCGAGTGTGTGTGAACATTGTGAGAAATATAGAGATTTGCATGCTAAGTCAATCGAAAGTTAAATCATTGCTTTATGGTTATCCTTTCGTACATCTAACAAAGCTTGTTTGTTTTAAATCTTTGATGATGACTTTTTGAAAACCAATTTGATCACCAAGCAAATTAGAAAATTTTGTAAATATTTAGATTTGTTTCCTTGCTTTATTTTAAGTTTGCTTGAGGACAAGCAAAGTTCAAGTGTGGGGATGTTTGATATACGTTAAATTATACATGTTTTATACCCCAAAACACTTCCGTTTTAAGCGTTTTTGACCGAAAACACGATGTTTAGGTACCAAATCCGGTACTTTTATATTTTCAGGTCTTAAACGAAGAACAAAAGAAAATTATGATGAAAACAGACAAATTCTGATGCATTTCTGATCAAAAGAACAAAATTCTGATGACTGCCAGGTGTGGCACGGCCGTGCCATCCATCGGCACTACCGTCCCGATCGTTCGATCTCGGAAGCACTACCAGTGCGACTGCCAGTGCCAACATCTTCTCGGGCCGCACGGTAGTGCGACCCGTCGCATGACCGTGCCAGTGCTAAATCAAGCTTTCTGATCCTATTTCTGATGACATCGCACTACCGTGCCACCAACGGCATGACCGTGCCAATCTGATGACCCAGGCAACTTGTCCACTAGTCCACTTGGCTGACCCGGGATCGCAAAAAAATGACGTCACCCGACAAGGCCTGACCGCACGGCCGTGCGACCCAACGGCACGGCCGTGCCAAACTGAAAATTGCTTATAAATAGCAGCATTCGCTACTGGTTCAAATGTTGGGTTTTTCTCTATGTTTCTGGGCGATTTCTGGGTTCCGAAGCAGTCCTGATCATACCCATTTGAAGCTTAAAGATCGAGTTGAAGCATAACCGATCCAACCCATCAATTCCTTGCTTGTTTATGGTTCGATTCCTTTTTCTTGAGAATGTATTCTGATCATTTTGCAAGTTATGAGCTGATGTTAGTTTATGTTTAATGTAGTTTATGTAATAATAGTTTTAAACTTGTTTCTTGAATAATCTTTATGTTGTAATCTTGTTTATATGAAACTTTAGTACTTTTTCATGTTTGAATCTTCATGATTATATAATGAACGTTTCATTGATGTTGAGTTCCTGATTATGTTTGATTATTTTGGATAATGAATCCGTGGTTAGTGGGATGGTAACTATTTCTTGATTAATCACTTATTTGTAAACTTGTTTACACCATGAAACTCGAGAGGGGTATTGGTTTTATCCAAGATATATCTTATTTTGATTAGGAATACTTTCTTGCACGTAAGGGTTCTAATGAATTATATGGTGTTGATTACATGTTCTTGCATGCGGTTTATGATCCTTGTTTAGTGGTTTTGGTCTGAAATTGCTGACATGGTAGATTTGTATTCAAGACTTGTAAAGGTGAAATATGTTGTTATATGGTCTACTTAAATGCTTATCCTCATGGCTGTATTGTGACCATCGGTATTGCTTTCTTTGATAAGTGAGGTTAGAAAACTCCTAGCGGATGACTAATCTATCTTTAAAGGTTTACATGAATGAATATCAATAGCTCGCTAAAGAATGATTTTAGGTGGTTAACGTGTGTTTATCGCGTTAACTTTCCGAAGAATCATCATGTTAGAAAACTCCTAGCGGATGACTAATTGTCTTGAAATTGGAAAATTGATTAAGTACTTTTGTGACATATCTGATAGATAACATGTTTCGGTTGTTTGTGAAACAAGATATTAGTATATTTATGTTTTAGTTGTAATTTAGAAAACTTAGTTAACAACCATTCACTTATCCTTTTATCTGGTAATCTAATGACAAAGATTTAGTACATTATAACACCCGTGTTCCATGGATCGATATATGGATCTTACCAATACTTTGCTGCATATATGACGGGATACACTTGTCCTTTGTTGTGTGTGTTTTAATGTTAAGGTATAAACCATTTTTATAAATATAAAACACATTTCGTCGGGCGCGTGAAGATACTGTAAATAGATGTATATAACCGTCCACGTCAGTAACCTCTGAGTGATTTTAACGATCCCAAAAACAGTGTGATAATTTATTTTGATTCCAAGAATAACGGATATTAAATTCGAGGAGTTTCGACGCATATAAATAAGCAAAGCGGTCATTGCAAGTAATAAGTGCTAAATGCATCGATGTTGCAATCTAAGACCGTTCGGGTGACCTCATGACTAACCGAAAGCTTGTTGATAAATGTTTAAAGGTTCAAGACCCTTAAAAGTCAAGTTTGGGGGTTAAAAGTGCAATAAACAATAGTTAAACCAAGTTTAGAAGGGCCAGGGACTGAAATTGCAATTAAAGGAAACTTGGTGACCGGAGCTAACCTCGACGCGAGCCGCGTAGAACTGCCAGGTGCAGAAAATCAAGACAGATGCCTGTCCAGCCAGTTCCACCGCCATAAAAGCCTGGTTTTCGAATTCAGGGACTGTACCAATGGTATTTCATGCATAGGGGACACCTGGGATGATCAGGAATCAATCTTAGACTTATGTGGAGTGATCTTGTGAATTTTATTTGGCTATATAAGAGTCTTGTTTGCTAGTTCTTGAGTTCACTTGCAAAAATCATTCTAAACTTATTCTCTGGAGCTCTCTGGACATCAAGCAAGCTTCCATCAGCTCCTAATTCGTGCTAAGGACCATTGTGAGTGTTCTTAGCCTCTCTAGTTCATGTTTTATTAGTCTAATGACCAAAAGTCAAAGCCATCGTAATTAAGCTTTGACTTAGTGATTAATCACTAATGGTCCAGTCATTTTTCGAATTGAAAGTGGCTATGAGTTGGTAATTATGGGGGTAATAAGTCCTGAAAAGGGCACCCCCTGATTATCACTCTAACTTGGTCAATTGTCAGGTCAAACTTAATATTAAAAAGTCAACAGAAAGCTATTTTTGCAAATAAACACATAACTGATAATGTAGAGGTTATGGAATGTGTTTTAACACTAAAAAAACTTGGTAAATAATGTAAGAACATGTCTAAGCATGTTCAACCCGACAATTCTGAGTTTAGGCTCGGTTCGGAATCGAAAGTCGCAAAATTAGACTTTTACTTTGACTTTCAGTTCTGACCCGATTTAGATTGTTTAAGAAATGCCTTAGGGTTCCATTAGGACCATGTTACATGTTAGTATAACCCTCTGAGTTTATACAATGTGGTTCCTTGTAATCCTAGTTCATTGCATGTTTCCAATTAAGTGCCTAAAATTGACCATTATGCCCTCTTGACTTTAAAACGAGATTTTTGAAAATGTGAGAGGACAAAAACCTTTATTACTGAATTATAAAGTTGTCCTAAAAATTTGACATCAGTTTGAGGTCTAAATTAGGAGTTATGCTCAATATCGTAATTTGAAAGCTTTTTATTAATTTAACGGCATATTTAGCATAAAGCCTATTTAAACCCAAATTTCGACACAAAACTTTTTACCCACTGATGTAATATAATATTTTGGGATTTTTGAAGATTTTTAATTATTTTTAAACTGATCATAACATAGGGTTCTTGCCTTGATTCGGTAATTGACGGTTATACCATTTTTGCTAATAAAATGAGTTTTACATATCATTTTGATACAAAACCTTTTGATACTGATTTTATATGATAAATAAAATATTTTAAGCCTTCTGGACTGATAAAAATCTCAGCTTTTCTTGTATAACCTGAAAATCGCTTAAAACTGACTTTTTATACGTTTAAACGCATAGTATGGGTTAAAACTATTTTTAACATATAAGACTTAATACCTACTGATGTTTTAAGTAAAATTTTATACTTTAATAGTAAGTAAAAGTTTTGAACTCAGATTTCCAGTTTTGACCTTTAAACCTTACGTGAAATGACCAAAATGCCATTACGGTTCATAGTTTGGTTAAAAATGATAAATTTCACATATATGCAATACCCTACTGTTATGACTTGAAAAAATAAATATTTTTACTGATCAAATTAGACCAGAACCTCGGATTATTAAAAAATCCCTTTTATAAGCTTTAAAATGACCAAAATACCCCTACGGGGCATAAATTGATTTTAAATTAGTTTTGGGCATAATGGAAGGTAACAACATATTTAAGGCATATTAACTTGGGAAACCTGTAGATGACTCTTTTGGTTACCCGTTATGCATTTTTCGCGTTCGGTACGGTTTATGTGACTAGTTTGCATAAATTGACCGAAACGGGTCAAAGCTTATCATTTTTACCTCAAAATCCAGAATGTGTTTAGTTTACCCATATTATACAAGTCTTCAAACTTGTCGGGTCTAAACCACATTCTGATCCGGTCTTCGCTTAATCTTGCGTTTTAAACCGTATATATTCCTTTAAAAACTAACCGGCCTAAGTTTAAACTTAAGTAAGACCCGTTAGGAATATAATAGGTTATTAAAACCTTCCTTCCAGATTTAGGAGCCCAGTAAAAGATATTTGCACTTGCTGATTGTATACGGTTGGGATACTTTGCTCAGGTAAATACTTTTAACTTATTTTCCCTTATACGGGCTTGGGGTACGGTATATAAAATACCACTTGGTCTGGTATTGAATTTTTAATCATATGAAGGTTAAATCATTGAGATAACCCGTTTAATCAGTTTTGTTTGTTTTAAGCCTTTGGGGGGGGGGGGGTTAATGACCATGTCCTGGATATCCTCGGCTCATTCATTGAAATGGCCACGACTTAAGCACGGGGTGTAGGCATACACCTGCCGGTGTGTATGTAAAAATAATGTACCCGCCTGTTCGAGAATAACTCGCCGTGGGATATATTATGTGGTGTGTCTATTAATCTTTAACCCGATATTCAGCCCGGGCCACTGAACGTATAACAAACATGTAATTCTTTAACAAGTTTATTTTTAAATAATTATCCCACGTTATAAAAGATTATTTGTGCCTTGTGCATTCAAATCAATTTTTAAAACATTTTCAAAAGTGTCAGTTAATTGTATTTACCAGTGTAAACTGACGTATTTTCCAAAAGGATAAGTGCAAGTACTAGGCGGAATAGGTTGGTTTCTCCTGAGTGACTTAAATAAAGAATTATGCAAGCTTTATCACTTGAAAAATCTGTTGAACAATATTTTTCTTTATTTTGATCCGCCTGTGGATCCTTTACATTTCGTTGTAATACTTTGTTACTTTCATTTCGGTTTGTAATATTTTTACTTTTAGACTTCCGCTGTTCATTAAACTGTGATTATTGTCTATGATGATATCAACCACGTCACGATACTCCCCATCGGGCCCACCGGTAATACGTGGAAATATCGGGGTTTGACAGGTTGGTATTAGAGCCAACATTGAGTGAATTAAACACTAGCCTTTTGTGTTTAATCTCAATGACACAGTTGCACATTCCTTGACTTCCGAGTCTAGGCAAAAGGACTTAGGACTAATCCTAATCTTTTATTTGTCCTTTATTGTTTTTCTTGGTTGTTTCCTTTGTTGTTGGACAGGAACAGAAGATGCCACCACGTGTTCGAGGACGAGGAAGAGGCGGCAAGGCCCCAATCTTCACCAGCCACGACCATGAAGCCACACCATCTCACCGGCGAACTCCATCAGTGACGATGAGCACGAGTCCTCAAGAGGATTGGAGGACATACTTAGAGCCTACGATGCGTTCTGTCTCGCTAAGTTCCTCACCTTCGTACCATCACTCTTTTGGGCCGCAGTCTGAGAACGAGCCCAACGTTTCTCGCCATTCCTTTCTTCCACTTCAACGGTCGAGTTCACACCGCGCCTTCAAGGACCCGACTCCGTACTTCCAGAGCCGGTTCAATCCAGTAAATCAGGTGCAAGAACCAATGGGTTCTAACCCATTGGGACAAGAAGATCATTTCTCCAGTGACCACGCTATGGATATGGATGATGACCCCGATCCGGAGATGCCACCAAGTGGGACGCCGATGCATCCCATTGAAATTTCAGACGGATCGTCTTTTCACGGTTCGCCGTACCGAGGTCCAGACAGCTACGAAGTAAGGTTTGCTTCATACCCTTGGGAGTTTACTCCCCCTTTTAACCCAGCACCTCAGCAACAACAGGATCCCTCTGAGGATTCTCATTTTCAGGCGGTCAATCCACCACCGCCGCCGCCGCCAGAGCAGCAGCCGCCTCCAGAGCCACCGAGGTGGAGGAGATCAAACGCACGGATGTTCGTGCGAGGGGGATTCCATTTCAGCACCCCTCAACCTTACAGTGGCAGTCACTACCCGCCACTGTATGACGACCCGCAGATAGGAGGGCCTTCAAACCCTGTTTCCGAGGTGAACTCCGCGCCAGTCGCACCACCATCACCACCACATATGGGTTTTGATAACCCAATACCTTCATACGCTGGTGCAACAGCGTATAACCCCTTTGAGCAGCCAGGCCACTCTTGCTACAACTACTACAATACCCCCGATGTTGACCCATACCTGGTAGCAGCAAACTACAATGCTCTTCATCCTGAAGGGCCCTATGGAGCCCCATATCAGACTGGTACTCGGCCTATGGGTACCAATACCCACCACCTCCTCAACCTCCGCAGCATCAGCAGCCGGAGCCGCCGCAAATCCAACCACCGTCAACCCACTACTTATGACAATCGCCCAACACGCAACCCAAATCCACCCAGAACCCGAAACCAATGGCCATCTAGAACTACCAATACCAACACTAGCCCGACTCGCAACAACAACACCTATTGCTACTATTGTAACATTCCCGGACATGACACTAAAGATTATCGCAAACTTAGTCGCTTCCTACGAGAACACAATGTCTCACCTGAAAATAACAACACCCCGATGGTTAACTACACCACCCATCACCCAACGGCTACAACCCCATCTTGGATGTGGGACACCGGTGCGTCCAACAACACCGCGAACAACAACCAACAATTTACCGTTCTTTCCGAATACGGAGGACCCGATGAGATCGTGCTAGGTGATGGTAAAACTCTCCCTATAACTCATATTGCTCAAACAACTATTCCAACAAAATCTCGCCCACTTCTTTTAAATAACATTTTAATTGCTCCTAATCTTCAAAATAATCTTATTTCCGTTGCCAAAGTTTGTCGTACTAATCGTGTTTCTGTTGAATTTTTTCCCTATCATTTTTTTTTGTCAAGGATCTACGCACGGGAGCGCGTCTCATGCGGGGAGTGAACATCAATGATGTCTACTATGGACCAATCTCCTTGTCTCCTCAAGTCAACAACACCCAAACAAACTCTCTTCTCATGTGGCACCACATACTTGGACATCCATCGCTTCAAGTGTTTAAGTCTTTAATTTCTAGATTGGGACTTCATAGTAATAAGGTGACCTATGAGTCTTTTCATTGTGCTTCATGTTCACTAAATAAAAGCCACAAACTACCTTTTGGCAAAAATTCTTTTGTTGCTAATCAACCACTACAACTTCTCTACTCCGACGTATGGGGTCCCGTAAAAACGTCAATAGATGGCTTTAAATACTATGTCATTTTTGTTGACTATTTTTCCAAATACATTTGGTTATACCTAATCAAACGAAAATCTGATGCCAAAATTCTTTTTCCACAATTTAAATCTCTTGTTGAAATTTTTTTAAAAACCAACATTGTAGCGTTATTCACTGATAATGGGGCTGAATATGTGGGTTTCTCACCATATCTTGCATCTCAAAGTATCTCCCATTACACGACACCACCTCACACACCGAAACAAAACGGTATTGCCGAACGACGTCACCGACACGTTGTTGAAACCAGCCTCGCATTACTCCACTACTCCCACTTACCACAACATTTTTGGTCTCATGCTTTCAAACCGCTACTCACCTCATAAACCGTTTACCTACACCCATTCTCCACAACAAATCATCCTATGATGTGTTGTTCAAAACCGACCCTCCCTATTCCAAACTTAAACCTTTTGGTTGCCTTTGTTACCCGTGGCTAAAACCATATGCCACTTCAAAACTACAATCACGATCCATGACATGCATCTTTCTTGGATACTCCTCCTCTAAGGCAGCATTCAAATGCTATAACCCTCTTAATCAAAAACTTTATCACTCTCAACATGTTAAATTCATTCCCCACATCTTTCCATCCCAAACCACCAACTCCAACCCTCTACATATGTCCTTCGACACCTTTTTAAACCCGACACCCTCGGTTCCCATTCCCTCCCCACCGCCTACATCTCCTGCCCAAAACTCTCCACCCAATGTTCACACTTCCCACTCTACCCAACCCACTCTATCACCCGAAGCCCAACAATACACACCAACCGAAGCCCAACCAACCACCCCATCTCACCAAACCTCCCACGGCCCAGTATCATCTCCCTTACAACTCCATGACCCATCTCCAACCTCCCCGGCCCATACACCACCCTCTACTTCCACCGTCTCCCCTCTCGGCCCAATGCCCGAGCCCACTGACCAGCCCACTCCACCCACCGGTTCCACCACCTCTACACCAATCAACTCACCCAACTCACAATATCATCAACACGACCCTCCAAACACCCAAACTCCACCGCCTCGTCGACAAGCCAAACCCAACCCCAAATACTACAACTCTAACTTTGTCAACTCCACCACCATTCATCCATTACCCGTGTCCCTTGAACCGTCCACCTATACTCAAGCCTTAAATGATCCGGATTGGCGTCACGCCATGGATCTTTAATATAATGCCCTCATCCAAAACAACACATGGGAACTTGCACCTCACACCACCCAAACTCCCATTGGTTACAAATGGGTGTTCCGCATTAAACGTAAACCCGATGGCACTATCGACAAATACAAAGCACGTCTAGTGGTGAAAGGGTTTCACCCACAATTTGGAAAAGACTACCATGAAACTTTTAGCCCGGTTACTAAACCCGTTACCATTCGCACCATCTTCTCCATTGGTCTTTCAAAAGGGTGGCCTTTACACCAACTTGATGTTAACAATGCGTTTCTTCATGGGACCCTCCATGAAGATGTTTTTATGATACAACCTCCCGGGTTCACAAAAACGGAATTCCCGCGTCACATTTGCAAACTAAAAAAATCCCTTTACGGTCTTAAACAAGCACCGTGTGCTTGGTACATAGAACTAACCAATTTTCTCGTTAGTTTTGGTTTTAAAAAATGTCTCTCTGATTCCTCCCTATTTGTCTACAACTCCAAGGATATCACTTGCTACCTCCTTGTGTATGTTGATGACATTGTTCTTACAGGAAGTCATAATTCCTTCATGGATTCATTTGTTCAAGCCCTAAGCAAACAATTCTCCATCAAAGACTTAGGCCCTCTCTATCACTTCCTAGTAATCGAAGTCATTCCTATGCCTCATGGTTTATTTCTTTCTCAACATTGCCACATTCAAGATGTTCTCACCACCTTTAAAATGGATGGTGCAAAAGAGGTTCTCACTCCTTTGAGCACGTCTGATCCGCTCTCTCCTAATGACTCCTCTCCTCCCGTTGACCCCACCCCTTACCGAAAACTAGTTGGTACTCTACCTAGAAGATTTGTAACCATTGCACAATTCTCTCCCTAGAAGATTTGTAACCATTGCATAATTCTCTCCCTAGAATCAAGCTCTTGTAATTATTGTATTCACTCTTGTACCACTATATATTGATTTGTAAATAATGGGAATAGCATCTTGATTCAATACAAACTTCTATTGTTTATAGATGTAATAGTTAATGTAAATTTAAAAACATCACTTGAAGTCAGCAAAGCCAATCTACAGCAACCCAAATGCAAAAACTTTCAAAATATACACGATCAAGAGCCCCACTTAGAGAAGCTTTCTGAACGATATTCGCCCACTCGATTGGTTCTGCAAACGAAAGGAAAATATGAATGTTGTAAGCAAGATCAAAGGTTTTAAAAACCGGTTTATAAAACATTGGCAAGATCAATGTTAAAAAATTATTGATATAAAAACAATGAATGGTATGATATGAAGTAATTATGCAAACTTACTCTCCTCGTAATAGAAAAATGCACGATCAAGAGCCCCACTTAGAGAAGCTTCGTCAATCCCTTCAAAGACAAACCTTGTGCAGAAAAAGAAATAACATTTTGAAAAGAAATACACTTGATATTTCTTTTGTGGAACTAAGACTACACGGAATGGTGGGCAGGGGGCAAATCCTGCCACGTGTACGCCACCTAGGTGGTGGCAAGGGGGCATGAGAATTCTGCCCCACAAAGTTCCAGACTACACAGTGTGGTGGGCAAGGGGGCAAATCCTGCAACGTGTACGCCACCTAGGCGGTGACAAGGGGGCATGAGAATTCTGCCCCACAACATCACTCGGTCAAACCCAAGTCAACGACCCAAATGTGCCCCCGTACCCATGAAAATTATGCTGCCCCCAAGGGGCAATGCCATGCATATATCACCACGGGATGGTGTTTGGGGCGTGGAGGGACCCGCAAACACTTCCATACATTTTTTAAGAAAAAAGTAGACACAATTCTGTACATTTTTTTTAAGAAAAAAGTAGATAAAAAGTTGAAATGTTAGTTATGATTAAAAACATTATAACAACAATGATCTAATTTTTTTTTGACTAAAAACGTTTTAGGAGTTTGTATGAAATGCTTTAGAATACTATTCACATATTTTCAATAGCTTAAAGATTTTTAGCAAGCCTTTTATGAACTTTAGGGTGTTTTTTTGGAACGACATTTTATATTGTATGAAATGATTTAGAATACTATTTGAAGCATTTTTTTATAAACTTCAGCTGTACACTGTTTTTTAAACATTCCAAGACCATCTGCCCAACACAATAAGCCGGTTATTGGTGGGCATGGTTGTAAAAGTCCCCCTAGGCTCCGATTAGTCGCCGATTAATCACTAATCGGAGGTTCGCCGACTAATGGCCAATTAATCGCTAGGCGGTCAACGGCGGTCCTTTTCTGGCCAAATTTTGTGGGAAAAATTGGTGAAAATAGCATTTTTCACAAATATAGGAAAATGATTTTTTCCTATTTTAGACTAGAAATAAATATAAGAAAATGAGCAGGTTTTATATATTTATTTATGGGTTTGTGTTCTATGTTGGAAGAGCTTCGCAACGAACTAACCCACGTCCAAAACGGAGCTAAGATGAATGAGATATCGATGCTCAAAGTTGGGTGTTTGAAACATTGAATGCTGAAACAAAAGAGAAAGTTGCACCTTGTCCCACATAGGAGGAGAGATGGAACTTAAATGGGTATTTAAGTGGGAACTCTCCATCCTTATTGTTTCATGGAAGCACACACTAAGGTTACTTGCGAAGGGTGTGGAGCACCCTAACTCGCACTCGCACACGCGCGCGCGCGCGTGGCCTGGGCAATGTGGTTCTTTGATGGCGCACTTTGACCATACAATGATACTTGCAATCACTATGGCAATCCCATTGTTTCCACCGTAAATACAGCGGTTCTTGCATGTACCAAGGACCATCAACCGATGCACCGCCAGATGAAAAGTTGCAGTGTGGAAAGCATATCTCACCCACACATCCAGTTATCTCACAAAAAACATAACAAAATCGCGATTCAATCATATGAAACTTTTATGCTATTTACAAAGAACCAATCATAACAATCAAACATCAGTATCAACCCAAATGAAAGAGTGAAAAGAACCATTTGCCAGATATACAAAAGAAAAACTGGGGTCATGTACGATCCATATGTCACACCCCGACCACGTAAAACATCAAATCGTGGCGGAAACGTCGGGGAGTGTTATAACAGAATTATTGTTCCACAACCATGGTAATTAAAATTACATTTTATTCAACAACCAAAGGTGGAATACATTGTTTCAAAACAAGAACCAAAGAGTACACAACATAATTAAACTAAGTCTATCTTTATTTTAAGTCTCTAAGGCACAGGTCCGCCCTAGTGTCACGATCATCATCGTAAGAAACAGCTCCTGAAACACATGTGAAAATAGGTACGTCAGCATAAAAATGCTTGTGAGATACATAGATTTTGTAAAAATAGGATTCATGACATAAGTTTACGAAAAAGGTGTTTAACAAAAGTCAGTCATGAACCTTGTTAACTGTTTTGTTTTGTAAATCCTTTTGAAAAGTGATGATATAGTAGATGATATGTAAAAGAGTAAAGTGAGGTTAAATGAATAACCAGGTAAAATGAGTTTTGTATAAAATAAGTTATTTGTATAACAATGTCTTGAAAAGTACGTTATTTGTATAAAATGTTACATGTCTATACTGAAATGGTTTAAATAACGCTACGATATGTAATACCATACAAGCACTTATATATAGGAAGTACCAGTGGCGTATCCACCATATTACACACGCCTCATTACTCAAAGCATTTTACCCAAACAAACCACCAATGTAAATTGCCCATGCCTAAGCCATTTGTCAAATGTCTTTGTGCAAATCATGTCAAAATGTTTATGTCAAAATGTAGTCCATGAAATATGTATATCAATATCGAAATGTTTATGTCAAATGTCAAATATGTAATGTGTATACAAAATGTCATGTATGGCGAGTGAAATATATATATATATATATATATATATATATATATTTACTAAGCCATAGATAAAAATGCACAAAACAATGTATTGAAGTAAAACGTGGTTTAAATCAATGTTATGTCTTGTGGAAATGCATGCTATACTGAATACAAACATTTATGCGGTATTGTTAAAATGCATACATCCAAGCCTTGTGACTGTGTGATAGGCCCTTAAACAAATTAAAGGACTATCTGTGTTATGTTTTAATCGAATTCGGTCATTCCTTTCATCCAAACATACCTAGGATGTCAGGAACGGGAGTTGTCAATTCCTATGGTACCATTACCTACTAACGAGCGGCGTGATCAAAGTTAATGAATGTATTTGGACCCATTAAACAAACCAAATGTCATATCAAAATGTAAGCATGTGATGAAAAACAAATGCACTAAGTATGGTGAACATACATAGCATGAAAAGGTAATGTAAAACAATGTACTAAGTATGTGATAACTGAACATACATAGCAAAAACAAAATGAAATTATGTACTATAAGTGTACTAATGAACATAGCAAGTATATGATATGAAAGCATGGAAAGCATGAAAATAACAAGTAGGCACATGTGTTTCACCCCAAAAATGTTTGGAAAACAGTAAAAGAGGGGTCTATGTACTCACCTAGCAAAGCTAGAAGGTTACGGAATCAAACGGCACCTAATATAGGTAACTATATTAATAAACAGACCTAATCAGAGGATCGGGTAGTATGAGGGTTCGTAAACCATATGAGTGTAGGTACTCATGTAATATGGTTCAACAAGCCTACATACTTAAACGAAACCTAGCCTAAGTGCTTTTGACCCGTTATGACCCGTTTAGGTAGCTTATGCTACGTTAACGCGTCGTTCGCGTAAAACGCGTTCGGATCGCCTAACTAGCCCTATGACAAGTAAGATATGCCTTAACATGTTTAATATTGTTGCTAAATCAGTTTAGATGTCAAAAGTTATGTTATATAGGCTTAAAATGAATTTTGGCGTAAAAAGGGCATTTTGGAAATTTTACCTAAGGCATAAGAACTACTTATCATACAACTACTTAAACGACGTGACCAAAAGGTATAACCTCGGAAGGTTATTCCCTATGCAACTATGGTCACCTTAAAGTGTTTGGTCGGATCCTAACGATCGACCAAATGGGTCGGGTTCGAAAGCATAAGCGATTGATTAGATCGCTTACCCTTACGAGCCTAGACAAGCACAAATCTAAAAGTGACGAGCTAAACATGCTAGAACATGTTTAGTTAAGTTTAGAAAACAGGTTTTGATATCAAAACAAACGGTTTTGATACCCTAGAGTAGTTTGGTTATAAAATACGCAAGAACACGCATTTTTCCCGAAACTACGACTCGTCACTAAGCCTAGATAACGTGCTAATCAGTAGGTATAGTCACTAGGGACTATGACCATCGTGATTACGCTCACGTTATGAAGTTCAAATGAACTTTGCATTGACCATAAACTGGTTAATGCAGAAAGTCAAACAAAGTTTGACTTTAACGCTAAAACGAATGAAAAGAACGAAAGAACACTTACAAAGGGTCCCCGCAAGATTGATTATTCAAGTATTTCTCAGGTATGAAGTGTTGCACACTTCAACTTAGAGAAAATCTCAGATATCAAGTGGGTTGCAACAAGAAATGGTGGGGGGTATTTATAGGAAAGCTAGGACCGTTAGGATCATTTATCGGGAAACGAGCTTCGATCTAGGCCGTCCAAGTGTGCCCCTTGTTTTCTAATACCATTAGAGCCCATAGAAATGGCTCATGGTGTTGCAAAAACCGTTTGCAAGTGGAGAATGAAGGTATAACAGCTGGAAACAGGCTATAACACAGTTTCTGCATATCTGGGAGGTCCACGCGGGCCGCGTAAGAGGTTGAGGAAGTCTACGCGGGCCGCCTGAGCAGTACAGATCAGAAACAAGTTTCCAAAATGACAGTTACAGTCCCTGTTGTGTTTTAAAGCCATTTCCGACACTTTTAAGGCCCGTTAAGCCAACTTTAAGGCCCTAAAATGATGCCTAAACATTGTGGACATGAAACATGCTCAAAAATATGCCGGATGTCGGTTCGTTTGGTCGTACGATCGTGATGTTTGCTTAATTACGACGGAATGCGCATAAGTGCGAAAAACGATCCAAATTGCGCGACGAATGAATTTTTCTTATGCCAAACACTAAAATAAAATATTTTAATGCTTACATAAATTTTTGGATGTCCGGATGTATTCAGAACGTAAGTTATGCGCGAAAATGCAAACTTATGCACTTTTTGACGCTTTTTGTCCCTGAATGAGCATAAAGTTTACTTTAGCATACCAAACCTCTCAAAGCCCATTTCTAAGCTATGAAAAGGATTTCTAAGGTGTGTTTAACTTATGGCCATGTTCCGGAATGTCCGTTATAGTTCAAATTGGCATACTTTCGTAGTTTGTCAATTTTAGTCCCTGTAAGCGAATTAACTTGATTTTGCCATACCAAAGCTTTTAAAACTTATTTCTAAGTTATGTAAAGGTTATTTAAGGTATGTTAAGCATATGTTGATGTTCCGGAGTATTTGTCGCATTAAACTGACTACGTTTACGCACCAGTTTGCGTATAATTCTCCAGAAAGTGATATAGAGTTTGAAATTGAATAAAAGTCAAAACAAGAAAAATGTAAAACATAAACAAACAAACATTGGGATCAAATAACTTTATTTCATTGATAACTGAACTGTTTACAATGATTACAAGCACATATGTCACAGTCTCCCCTACTTGTGGAAATTTCGTCCCGAAATTTGTTTAGAGGAAACTCGTGAGAAAAGATGCGGATACTTCGCCTTCATTTGATCTTCACGTTCCCAAGTAAACTCAGGTCCACGCTTAGATTCCCAGCGAACTTTGACCAAAGGAATGCGCTTGCGTTTAAGCCATTTGACTATTCGGTCCAGGATTTCCACAGGTTTCTCAACAAAATGTAGTGTTTTATCAACACGAATTTCATCAAGTGGTATGTGGAGGTTCTCATCAGCTAAACACTTCCTGAGATTGGACACGTGGAAGGTTGGATGAACATTTCCAAGTTCAGGAGGCAACTCAAGTCTGTAGGCTACCTTACCGATTCTTTCGACGATCTTGAATGGTCCAACATATCTAGGTGCAAGTTTTCCTGTCTTTCCAAATCTGATCACACCTTTCCAAGGTGAGACCTTAAGTAATACTCGATCACCTACTTGAAATTCCATGGGCTTGCGTCCTTGGTCCGCGTAACTCTTTTGACGGCTTTGAGCTGTCTGAAGGTTATCACAAACTTTCTTAACCTTATCTGTTGTCTCTAGAATGAGGTCAGGTCTAGTAAGCTGAGCCTCACCGATCTCATTCCAACAGACTGGTGAACGACATTTTCGACCATAGAGAGCCTCGAAAGGAGCCATGTTGATGCTCGAGTGATAACTGTTGTTGTAGGAGAATTCAATCAATGGAAGATGTGAACCCCAACTACCACCAAAATTGATCACACAAGCTCTAAGCATATCCTCCAAAGTCTGGATTGTTCTTTCAGATTGACCATCCGATTGCGGATGATAAGCAGTGCTCAGATTAAGCTGGGTCCCCATAGCAGATTGCATGGTTCTCCAAAAACGAGAAGAAAAGCGAGCATCTCGGTCAGAAATAATGTTCAAAGGAACACCATGTCGAGATACGATTTCATCCACATAGATTTTAGCCAGTTTGTCAGCAGATAAATCCTCACGGATCGGCAAGAAATGCGCTGACTTAGTAAGACGATCGACAACTACCCAAATGGCATCATGACCTTTCTTAGTGCGCGGAAGTTTAGTAATGAGATCCATAGCGATGTTTTCCCATTTCCAAACTGGGATCTCTGGTTGCTCCAAAAGACCAGAAGGATGTTGGTGTTCAGCCTTTACCTTAAGACAAGTAAGGCATTTTGAAACATACAAGGCAATGTCTTTCTTCATACCAGGCCACCAATACTGGGTACGCAGATCCTTATACATTTTGTCTGAGCCAGGATGGACAGAATAACGAGACTTATGAGCTTCATCCATAAGCAAAGTGCGAAGACCGTCTTGGCTTGGGACCCACAAACGGTCCATGAAGTAATATTATCCATTGTCTTTCAAAACAAGATCAGGCTTAATGTGATAGGGTAATTCCTTACCCATCAAGTCTTGTGAAACACAAGCATGTTGAGCATGAGAAATGCGGGCTTGAATATCAGATTGAACACGAACACAATGAAGCTTGACATGTTCCTTACGACTCAAAGCGTCAGCTACGACATTCGCCTTACCAGGATGGTAGTGAATTTCGCAGTCATAGTCGTTCAGAAGCTCAACCCAACGTCTTTGCCTCATGTTGAGTTCTTTCTGATTAAAGATATGCTGAAGACTTTTGTGGTCAGTGAAAACCACACATTTTGTACCATACAAATAGTGTCTCCAGATCTTAAGAGCGAACACAACTGCACCCAGCTCAAGATCATGAGTGGTGTAGTTTTTCTCATGCACCTTCAACTGCCTCGATGCATATGCTATGACTTTGTTCCTTTGCATCAGAACACAGCCAAGACCCAATTTCGATGCATCACAATAAACGATGAAATCGTCATTGCCTTCAGGAAAAGATAGGATAGGTGCATCGCAAAGCTTCTATTTCAAGGTCTGAAATGCTTCTTCTTGTTTAGAACCCCATTCAAAGGGTTTATTCTTCTGAGTTAGAGTAGTTAAGGGAACTTCAATCTTCGAGAAGTTCTCTATGAAGCAGCGGTAATAACCCGCAAGACCAAGAAAAGAACAAACCTCAGTAGGAGTAGTAGGCGTATCACAATCCTTAATTGCGCTGATCTTGGAGGAATCTACATGAATACCTTGTTCGTTGACAATATGTCCTAAGAATTGAACTTCTTTAAGCCAAAATTCGCACTTGGAGAATTTGGCGAAAAGTTGCTCTTTCTTTAGGAGTTCCAGAGTAAGACGAAGATGTTGCTCGTGATCAGCTTGCATCTTAGAGTATATCAAAATATCATCAATAAAAACGATGATGAACTTATCTAAATAAGGCTTGTAGACCCTATTCATTAAGTCCATAAAAACAGCAGGAGCATTAGTCAAACCGAATGGCATAACTGTGAACTCATAATGCCCATAACGAGTACGGAACCCTGTCTTGGGAATATCTTCTTCATGCACACGAAGTTGATGATACCCGGAACGAAGATCTATCTTCGAGAAATAAGAAGCGCCCTGTAACTGATCAAAGAGATCATCGATGCGAGGTAGGGGATATCGATTTTTGATGGTAAGCTTGTTAAGCTCATGGTAATCGATGCACATTATGAAAGATCCATCCTTCTTCTTGACAAAAAGAACGGGAGCACCCCAAGGTGAAAAGCTAGGACGAATAAAACTTTTATCCGAAAGCTCCTGAAGCTGCTTGGATAGTTCTTGCATCTTCGACAGTGCAAGACGATAAGGGGATCTGGCAATGGGATTTGCACCAGGTACGAGATCAATACGGAACTCGACTTGGCGTGCTGGGGGTAATCCAGGTAACTCTTCAGGAAACAACTCCGGATAATCCCGAACAACTGGGAGATCTTGAATAGACTTACCTTTGCCCTTATCTGCTGTAACATGTGCCAAGAAGGCCACATAGTTCTTTCGCAGATACTTCCGAGCTTGAAAACAAGACATAAGCTTGAGGCTACTAGCAGGTTTCTCACCACGAACCTGTAGGATCTCACCAGACGAAAGCGGCACACGAACAATCTTCTCAAAACAAACTACCTCTGCGTGATGCTTGGCTAACCAATCCATACCCACTATAATGTCGAAGCTTCCAAGTTGCATTGGCCTGAGGTCGATGGGAAAAAGATGGTTATTAAGGTTCAACTGGCAGTTACGAAGAACAGAATCAAGAACAATGGGTTCACCACTGGCAACCTCTACTGTCAAGGGTTTACCTAGTTTCGTTCTAGACACGCGAAGTAAAGGCTCAAAAGATAATGACACAAAACTCTTATCGGCCCCTGAATAAAAAAGAATAGATGCAGGTTGATTATTAACAGAGAACGTACCGTTCACCACTTCATTGTCTGCTTACGCTTCTTGTGCATTCATGTTAAAAACTCGACCTCGAGCTGGAGCCTGATTCGGATTCGCATTAACCAGCTTTGGACACTGGTTTCGATAATGGGTCAGGTCTCCACAATTATAGCACGAGCCAGGAGGATAGTGAGGTCGTGCAGCTTGACCCTGTTGCTGAGCAGGAGGCTGAGCAACTTGTTGAGCCGGGTTCTGAGCTGCCTGATTTCGAGCAGAACGACAAACCTCTGCAAGGTGTCCAGACTTCCCACAGTTTGTACAGAAACGACACGGAAGTTGCTGTTGATGGTGACTATTGCATCTATTGCACAAAGGTGCATTCCCTTCATACCGCTTCTTTGCAGGAGGCTGGCTGGCTGATTTGGTGCAGCTTGGTTTGCTTGTGCAGTAACGGCGTAGTTTTGGGAAGCCTTACGCTTCCTTGAATTCTTCGAGGAACAAGAATCCTTACCCTTCTTGTTTTTACCTTTCTTGCTATCCTCTTTGTCAGACGACTGCTTCTTACCCTTATCACCCTTTCTATGCAGCTTACCCCTTCGAACCTGCGACTCAGTCAATGTCGCAGATAGCTTAATTGCCTGACGAATTGTGGTAGGGTTACTACCAGTGACGGTGTCTGGTATGGAGTCAGGCAGACCATCGATATACCTCTCGATAGCCTTCTCGAGTGGGGTAACCATTGTAGGGCATAACAAACTCAGCTCCTCAAATCTATCAGTATACGCCCGGTGCTCGCCACTATCCTGTTTCAAATAATCAAACTTCCTTTCTAAAGCTCGCAGCTCATGATGAGGACAAAACTCCCTCATCATAAGAGTCCTAAGTTCAGCCCATGTTTGTGCTAAACCAACCTCAGCACCACGGTCTCTCATAACCCCGTTCCACCATGTAAGCGCCCTCTTCTGAAACACACTGGAAGCAAACTCGACTTTGCGATTATCAGGACACTGAACGTGATGAAAAGTATTCTCAATGCTCTCGAACCATTGAAGAAGCCCAGTTGCTCCCTCAGTACCACTAAACTTGAGTGGTTTAGCCGAGTTAAAACTCTTGAAGTTGCATGGAGCATTATTGTTGTTGTTGGCTTGGTTCCATTGAGCAATAAGATTGGGGAACACAGCAGCCATTTGCTGTGCGATGATTTCTGCCAGTTCGGCATTTGGTAGCGGATTTTCGCGTCGAGGAGGCATTCTAAAAGAGGAAACATGAAAGGAAACGAGTGAGATGATTTGATGAAAAGAGCGAGATGAAACAAAATCAACAAAAGCAAGGATGGTGGTCATTTGTCTGTATCACAAAGCAAACAAACGACGCACAGTGACTAATCAAAGTAAATGGGTCTAAAAATAATGCTTAGCGAAGACATGCTCGCCTATAAGTGAACACTCACCCCAAGAGTTCCCAGGTAAGAGTGACTGGTCCGATTATGTGGATTTGTACGAACAATCTAGCCTTAGACAGAAAACCCAGGGTACAAGCATTCACTCTTCCAGTTTGCACGTGTTCACACTATTTAGAACCCAAAAGTTTGACGAGATTTTGAAAATTTGGAAGGCACAAGGCCAAAAATCAAACTGGAAGGGTTCAAAACCATATAATAAATCATTTAAAAACAAATGATTGATTTTCAAAAATCGTTTTAGAAAAATTGGGTTCTTGTGTTGGTGATCACCTAAGGATAGGTGATGTGCATGTTTTAAAATCTAAACACAAGACAACTTCTGTTAGGGTCCTAGAAAGGTTATAGTCTAGGTCAAAGTATTACTAATAACCTAATTCCCTATAACCATTGGCTCTGATACCAATTCTTCTGTCACACCCCGACCACGTAAAACATCAAATCGTGGCGGAAATGTCGGGGAGTGTTGTAACAGAATTATTGTTCCACAACCATGGTAATTAAAATTAAATTTTATTCAACAACCAAAGGTGGAATACATTGTTTCAAAACAAGAACCAAAGAGTACACAAGATAATTAAACTAAGTCTATCTTTATTTTAAGTCTCTAAGGCACAGGTCCGCCCTAGTGTCACGATCATCATCCTAAGCAACAGCTCCTGAAACACATGTGAAAATAGGTACGTCAGCATAAAAATGTCTGTGAGATACATAGGTTTTGTAAAAATAGGATTCATGACTTAAGTTTAAGAAAAAGGTGTTTAACAAAAGTCAGTCATGAACCTTGTTAACTGTTTTGTTTTGTAAATCCTTTTGAAAAGCGATGATATAGTAGATGATATGTAAAAGAGTAAAGTGAGGTTAAATGAATAACCAGGTAAAATGAGTTTTGTATAAAATAAGTTATTTGTAAAACAATGTCTTGAAAAGTATGTTATTTGTATAAAATGTTACATGTCTGTACTGAAATGATTTAAATAACGCTACGATATGTAATACCATACAAGCACTTATATATAGGAAGTACCAGCGGCGTATCCACCATATTACACACGCCTCATTACTCAAATCATTTTACCCAAACAAACCACCAATGTAAATTGCCCATGCCTAAGCCATTTGTCAAATGTGTTTGTGCAAATCATGTCAAAATGTTTATGTCAAAATGTAGTCCATGAAATATGTATATCAATATCAAAATGTTTATGTCAAATGTCAAATATGTAATGTGTATACAAAATGTCATGTATGGCGAGTGAAATATATATATATATATATATATATATATATATATATATATATATCTACTAAGCCACAGATAAAAATGCACAAAAGAATGTATTGAAGTAAAACGTGGTTTAAATCAATGTTATGTCTTGTGGAAATGCATGCTATACTGAATACAAACATTTATGCGGTATTGTTAAAATGCATACATCCAAGCCTTGCGACTGTGGTGATAGGCCCTTAAACAAATTAAAGGACTATCTGTGTTATGTTTTAATCGAATTCGGTCCTTCCTTTCATCCAAACATACCTAGGATGTCAGGAACGGGAGTTGTCAATTCCTATGGTACCATTACCTACTAACGAGCGGCGTGATCAAAGTTAATGACTGTATATGGACCCATTAAACAAACCAAATGTCATATCAAAATGTAAGCATGTGATGAAAAACAAATGCACTAAGTATGGTGAACATACATAGCATGAAAAGGTAATGTAAAACAATGTACTAAGTATGTGCTAACTGAACATACATAACAAAAACATAATGAAATTATGTACTATAAGTGTACTAATGAACATAGCAAGTATATGATATGAAAGCATGGAAAGCATGAAAATAACAAGTAGGCACATGTGTTTCACCCCAAAAATGTTTGGAAAACAGTAAAAGAGGGGTCTATGTACTCACTTGAGATTGCTCAATAGACTTTAGATATCCACCAAGCAAAGCTAGAAGGTTACGGAATCAAACGTCACCTAATATAGGTAACTATATTAATAAACGGACCTAATCGGAGGATCGGGTAGTATGAGGGTTCGTAAACCATATGAGTGTAGGTACTCATGTAATATGGTTCAACAAGCCTACATACTAAAACGAAACCTAGCCTAAGTGCTCTTGACCCATTACGACCCGTTTAGGTAGCTTATGCTACTTTAACGCGTCGTTCGCGTAAAACACGTTCGGATCGCCTAACTAGCCCTATGATAAGTAAGATATGCCTTAACATGTTTAATATTGTTGCTAAATCAGTTTAGATGTCAAAAGTTATGTTATATAGGCTTAAAATGAATTTTGGCGTAAAAAGGGCATTTTGGAAATTTTACCTAAGGCATAAGAACTACTTATTATACAACTACTTAAACGACGTGACCATAAGGTATAACCTCGGAAGGTTATTCCCTATGCAACTATGGTCACCTTAAAGTGTTTGGTCGGATCCTAACGATCGACCAAATGGGTCGGGTTCGAAAGCATAAGCGATTGATTAGATCGCTTACCCTTACGAGCCTAGACAAGCACAAATCTAAAAGTGATGAGCTAAACATGCTAGAACATGTTTAGTTAAGTTTAGAAAACAGGTTTTGATATCAAAACAAACGGTTTTGATACCCTAGAGTAGTTTGGTTACAAAATACGCAAGAACACGCATTTTGCCCGAAACTACGACTCGTCACTGAGCCTAGATAACGTGCTAATCAGTAGGTATAGTCACTAGGGACTATGACCATCGTGATTACGCTCACGTTATGAAGTTCAAACGAACTTCGCATTGACCATAAACTGGTCAATGCAGAAAGTCAAACAAAGTTTGACTTTAACGCTAAAATGAATGAAAAGAACGAAAGAACACTTACAAAGGGTCCCCACAAGATTGATTATCCAGGTATTTCTCAGGTATGAAGTGTTGCACACTTCAACTTAGAGAAAATCTCAGATATCAAGTGGGTTGCAACAAGAAATGGTGGGGGGTATTTATAGGAAAGCTAGGACCGTTAGGATAGTTTATTGGGAAACGAGCTTCGATCTAGGCCGTCCAAGTGCGCCCCTTGTTTTCTAATACAATTAGAGCCCATAGAAATGGCTCATGGTGTTGCAAAAACCGTTTGCAAGTGGAGAATGAAGGTATAACAGCTGGAAACAGGCTGTAACACAATTTCTGCATATCTGGGAGGTCCACGCGGGCCGCGTAAGAGGTTGAGGAAGTCTACGCGGGCCGCCTGAGCAGTACAGATCAGAAATAAGTTTCCAAAATGACAGTTTCGGTCCCTGTTGTGTTTTAAAGCCATTTCCGACACTTTTAAAGCCCGTTAAGCCAAATTTAAGGCCCTAAAATGATGCCTATACATTGTGGACATGAAACATGCTCAAAAATATGCCGGATGTCGGATCGTTTGGTCGTACGATCGTGATGTTTTCTTAATTACGACGGAATGCGCATAAGCGCGAAAAACGATCCAAATTGCGCGGCAGAATGAATTTTTCTTATGCTAAACACTAAAATAAAATATTTTAATGCTTACATAAATTTTTGGATGTCCGGATGTGTTCAGAACGTAAGTTATGCGCGAAAATGCAAACTTATGCACTTTTTGACGCTTTTAGTCCCTGAATGAGCATAAAGTTTACTTTAGCATACCAAACCTCTCAAAGCCCATTTCTAAGCTATGAAAAGGATATATAAGGTGTGTTTAACTTATGGCGATGTTCCGGAATGTCCGTTATAGTTCAAATTTGCATACTTTCGTAGTTTGTCAATTTTAGTCCCTGTAAGCGAATTAACTTGATTTTGCCATACCAAAGCCTTTAAAACTTATTTCTAAGTTATGTAAAGGTAATTTAAGGTATGTTAAGCATATGTTGATGTTCCGGATTATTTTTCGCGTTAAACTGACTACGTTTACGCACCAGTTTTTGTATAATTCTCCAGAAAGTGATATAGAGTTTGAAATTGAATAAAAGTCAAAACAAGAAAAATGTAAAACATAAACAAACAAACATTGGGATCAAATAACTTTATTTCATTGATAACTGAACTGTTTACAATGATTACAAGCACAAATGTCACACCATAAAACATCTGTAATGTAGCGGAGTGGTGAGATTAAGATATCGGGTCAAATATCGCCACAGATTCACAGATCGATGCTACTGCTAGTAGTACAACAATAATACCTAATTTTCTCGCCATTGCCTCCTATTATAAACTGAAAATAATCACACACATTTAACAACTTTGACATTCAAAATGCATAAAGTACAATAGAGGTCGTTACTACGTTAAAACAAGCAATTAAACAGAGACGGATTTCAACTTTTTCAAATACACAAATGAAGAAAAAAAAAAACAGTGAGTGATTTTAGTTTGATAACAAGGAAAACTCACTTACCAAAAAATTGCAGAGATAGTGGCGAAATGGAGAGCGAGTGAGAGCGCAGCACCGATGTCGTGTAGGTTTATGTCCTTTCTTCTCTGTAGGGGCGGACCTAGTGTAGGTCCAGGCGTAGCATGGGCTACAGCTCAACTTTTTTCCGGTAGTGTAATTTTTTATTTTTTTCGATTTTTATACTAAGAACACCCCTAAACAACTACGAGGACACCCTTAAACGACTACCTAAGGTGAAGATAGGTGAAGATGAAATGAAATCAAAATTTTCCATCGACGAAAACGTTTCCGGTCGACCTACAAAAAAATCGTTTAAGATGGAGAAGATGAAGTATAATTAATAGTGAGCAGCATCGGAAACATAAAAAGCAAAGCAAGTTGGAATGTCAGAAGTTATATTCAAGTCAATAGTAAAACTATTGCATTTAACCATTTACTCTATTTTTTCTTAGAGGCCAGTATTAATAAAACCACAAAATGTTGTATGCAAATATTTACCAAGAAAAAAAAAACAATTTACCAAGAAAAAAAACAATTTACTTTAATTCATATCTAACCATTAGTATAATTAATTTGTTACCCTAAACATTATCTGTTTGTCTTGTTTTTATTTCTTTGTTTATCCTTTTTATTAAGTATTAGATTTACTTTTTTATAATTTTTTTATTTTTTTGTTGTTAAAGATATTTTTATTACAAATTATATCTATAAAACTTCTTAATAACACTTAAAGTTTTATAAAAATGATTTATAACCTTCTAGTGTGTGTTTCATACACTCATTAGTAAAAAATGATAATCAACGTATATAGAAATAAAATTATATTCGGATCTTACAAGTCAATAGTTTTTGTGCTCACACTTTATTAGGGAGTATCACTCTATTATAGAGTATGAATTATAAAGAATTAAATTAACGATTTTGTTTTCAAAAATATTTCACTATAAATGTAAATTATACCTAACAATACATAATTTCAACCCGTGTAATACACAAATGTGTAATTATAAATATTAAGACCCATTTTTACTAGCTGCCCATGTCGCCTAAGGGCTCTTGAATTCTCAGGGGACAGGCCCAGGTGAAAAAAAAAACAAAACTAAGGGCCCATTTTTACTACCCGCACAGGCTTTTTAATTCTCAAGAACGACCACAAGTAAAAAAACTGAGGATACCCCTCAATTTTTCTTCTAGGTCCGCCACTGCTTCTCTGCATAGGTGATTGATAAACGAAGACTGAGAAATAAACTTACTATTTATTCGAGACTATTCATACTGCCACTGACAATTAAAACCCAAAGTTGAAGACATCCCTGTCATTTCTGAATATCCAGACGTATTCCCTAAAGAACTACCTGGTTTACCACCAGATAGGCAAGTGGAGTTCAGAATTTACATTATTCCTGGGGCAGCGCCAGTTGCAAGAGCACCTTACAGATTAGCACCGACTGAAATGAAAGAGTTAAGGACTCAACTGGATGATTTGTTGGCCATAGGTTTCATTCGACCTAGTTCATCTCCCTGGGGAGCGACGATTCTGTTTGTAAAGAAGAAGGATGGGTCGATGCGTCTATGCATCGATTATCGCGAGCTTAACAAGGTCACAATCAAGAACAGATATCCATTTCCCAGGATCGACGATCTGTTCAATCAATTGCAAGGGGCAAGTTACTTCTCCAAGATCGATTTAAGGTCAGGTTACCATCAACTGAAGGTTAGAGATGAAGATGTGCATAAGACTGCATTCAGAACTCGTTAAGGTCACTACGAGTTCTTAGTGATGCCTTTTGGGCTCACTAATGCACCAGCAACGTTCATGGATCTCATGAATCGCGTTTGCAAACCCTACTTGGACAAGTTTGTCATAGTCTTCATTGATAACATTCTTATTTATTCAAAGAATCAGGCTGACCATGAGAAGCACCTTCGTTGTATTCTTAAACTTCTTCAGCATGAGAAGCTCTACGCCAAGGTTTCAAAATGTGAATTTTGGCTTCGTGAAGTCCAATTTCTTGGATACGTGGTTAGCGAGCGTGGTATCCAGGTGGATCCCGCTAAGATTGAAGCTATCATGAATTGGCAAGAGCCGAAGACGCCCACAGTGATTCGCAGCTTTTTGGGTCTGGCAGGATATTATAGGCGTTTTATTGAGAATTTCTCAAGGATTGCAGCACCCCTAACTTCACTGACTCGCAAGAATATCAAGTTTGACTGGGGTCCTAAGCAACAAGAATCCTTTGATATTCTCAAGCAAAAGCTAAGCAATGCACCTGTGTTGACATTGCCTGATGGGATTGAAGAATTTGTGGTATACTGCGACGCATCGCACACTGGTATGGGATGTGTGCTCATGCAGAAAGGCAAGGTTATTGCCTATGCTTCTCGACAGTTAAAGGTGCATGAAAAGAATTACACCACCCACGACTTAGAGCTGGGTGCCATTGTGTTTGCACTAAAACTTTGGAGGCATTATTTATATGGTACCAAGTGTGTGATCTATTCTGATCACAAAAGCCTTCAACATCTATTTAACCAGAAGGATTTAAACATGAGACAACGTCGATGGATGGAGACACTGAATGATTATGATTGTGAAATCCGATATCATCCAGGTAAGGCGAATGTGGTTGTCGATGCTTTGAGCAGAAAAGAAAGGGTTAAGCCCATTAGAATCAATGCCAAGAGCATTGAATTGAAGAACAGTTTGAATGAAAGATTGTTAGCCGCTCAGAAGGAAGCTGTATTAGAAGCCAACAATCCGAATGAAAAGTTGGGAGTAACTACTGAGCAGCTATCATATGGCAAGGATGGAATCCAAAGATTGAATGGACGAATATGGGTTCCAATTTATGGAGGACTCAGGGATTTTATCCTCCAAGAAGCCCATAGTTCCAAATATTCTGTTCATCCTGGAAGTGATAAGATGTACCAGGATTTAAAAGCAAATTACTGGTGGATAGGTTTGAAGAAATCTATAGCCACTTATGTGGCTAAATGTCTGACATGTGCTAAAGTTAAAGCAGAACACTAGAAGCCGTCAGGTTTGCTACAACAGCCTGAACTTCCCACCTGTAAGTGGGAAATGGTAACTGTGGATTTTATCACTAAGTTACCAAAAACAAAGAGAGGAAATGATACTATTTGGGTTATAGTAGATAGACTGACTAAGTCAACCCACTTCTTACCTATTAAGGAGACACACAGCTCAGATAAGTTAGCTCAGCTGTACGTGGATGAGATTGTATCTCTTCACGGAGTGCCAGTGTCTATCATCTCTGATAGGGATACGAGATATACATCGCATTTTTGGAAAAGCTTTCAGCAATCCCTAGGTACTCGATTAACCTTCAGCACTGCGTACCATCCTCAGACAGATGGTCAAAGCGAGCGTACAATTCAAACACTCGAGGATATGCTGCAAGCTTGTGTTATTGACTTAGGAGGAAGTTGGGATGGCCATCTTCCATTAATTGAATTCTCGTATAATAATAGCTATCATTCGAGTATTCAAGCTGCACCTTTTGAAGCTTTGTATGGAAGAAAATGCAGGACGCTCGTTTGTTGGGCAGAAGTTGGAGATATCCAACTAACAGGACCTGATATAGTCCTGGAGACGACAGATAAGATTGTGCAGATACGTGATCGTCTCAAAGCTGCCAGGGATAGGTAGAAAAGCTACGCAGATAAAAGGCGTAAACCTCTGAAATTTGAGGTATGTGACAAGGTTCTACTCAAGGTATCACCCTAGAAAGGGGTAATGCATTTTGGTAAGAAGGACAAGTTAAGCCCAAGATACATAGGACCATTCGAAATCATCGAATGTGTTGGAACAGTGGCTTACAATTTAAACCTGCTTGAAGAGCTCAGTGGAATTCATAATGTGTTCCACATCTGCAATTTGAAGAAGTGTCTAGCTGATGAATCGCTAGCCATGTCACATAAAGATGTGCATATTGATAAGAGCTTAAAGTTTGTTGAAAAGCCTTTATCGATCGAGGATCGACAGGTTAAGAAGCTTCGAAAGAAGCACGTACCGATTGTGAAGGTTAAATGGGATGCCCGTAGAGGTCCCGAATACACGTGGGAGGTTGAATCCTCAATGAAACAGAAGTACCCTCATTTATTTCAGTAAATCTCGAGGTCGAGATTTCTTTTAAGGGGGTGAGGATGTAACACCTCGTAAAATCACGACCAATATAATGAAGACACGTGTCATGGAATTTAAACGTGTAAAGATTTATTCTAAGGGACTGAAGTTGTCAAACAATGTAAATATGTGAATAAAGGGATCCAAAGTGTCAACATGCCATTCTTGTGCCTCTGATTAACCTCACACGATGTTCGTATTCTTTAACGAATAATTTATCAAACATTGGAAGTCGTTTGTGTTAAAAATAAGGATCTTGTGAAACATAGGGGTTAAAAGTGTCAACATGTTGAAAGTAACCTCCGAGTGACCTTTTAACGATCCCAAAAACATTGTGATAATTTATTTTGATTCCAAGAATAACGGATATTAAATTCGTGGAGTTTCGACGCATATAAATAAGCAAAGCGGTCATTGCAAGTAATAAGGGTTAAATGCGTCAACGTTGCAATCTAAGACCGTTCGGGTGACCTCGTGACTAACCGAAAGCTTGTTGATAAATGTTTAAAGGTTCAAGACCCTTAAAAGTCAAGTTTGGGGGTTAAAAGTGCAATAAACAATAGTTAAAACAAGTTTAGAAGGTGTCACACCCCCAAAATCCACATGCGGAGTATCACCGCTTGGAGGCGTGACATGACCAGGATCGAGCCACCAATCATATTGAACAACGTGTTTTAGTAAATAAAACCAATCACAATACAATTGGTGACCAAAAGGAAGTTAACCAAGTTCAATTTAAACAACGGAAGCATAAGACGTTAAACCAAAACATAAGTTTTGTTGTTCATAAGTTTAAAGACCCCAAACATAAGTTTCATAAGTTCATAATGTTTATTTAGTAAGTACGGGACATATTAGTTCGCATTCCACAACGACCACCTCCATGTGCAAGCTCCATAGCATCTAACGACCTGCAAGGCATGTAACAACGAGTCAACAACAAAGTTGAGTGAGTTCACGTTTGGTTGTTTAGTTTTAAGTTGTTTCTGAAAAACGTGGTTTGACTTTCGTTGGCTTAATTGCCGTGGGGGTTACCCCGTAGTTGAAAGTATGTTTAACCAGTTCCATTTTCATTACCCAAACCATAAACATAATCAGTGGGGGATTCCCATTATGTATGTTACTAGACTAGGCGTATCCATAAGTGTCCTTCCCAATCCGAGGACAGTAGTAAGTATGAGTGTACGTAGGTTTTACGTACGTGCCCGTCTCAATCCGAGGACAGTAGTAAGTATGAATGTACGTAGGTTTTACGTACGTGCCCTTCCCAATCCGAGGACAGTAGTAAGTGTTAGTGTACGTAGGTTTTACTTACGTGCCCTTCTCAATCCGAGGACAGTAGTAGGTAGTCTAGTAGTATTGATAATATAAATAGTTATTCAATCCCATTCCCAATCCACCGGGAATCCCATGCCTTAGTAAGGGTGTGAACTCATCTCGGTTGCTCGGTTTGACTCTCACAAATAGCTAACAATCAAGGTTGGTCAATCACGTCCTAGTATGATTACCAGTTAGTCATTTAGTGGTTTTCAAATAGAGCACAAAGTTCCTACACGTATCTATCACATAACATGCATCACTTTATCGGTTTATGCCCATATAAGTTTCCCATCCATTCCCCACTCATAAACAAACATACGATAATGCACATAACACATATCACATGTTAGATCATTTACAGATAGCATACTCGACATTTAGACACGCAATTTACAGCTTATGTCATTTCAGCATAAATATTCAAAACCAGGCTGTTTTCGGACATTTTAATAAAATAGTTAACTTATTCCAAAAATTCCCAAATTTTTACAGAATGTCTTAAACGTTCTAATTTTTATTGTGTAAAATATCGGGGTCCGGTTCATTACCAATATTTTAAAAAATTTATTTTCCGGACTGAACTCAGATTTATATTTTTCTGACCACAGTCCACGGGATAATTTATTTAAAATTCATCGAGCGTCCGATTTACGAAATTCCAGTGGGGTAATTACAAATACATCGGTGGTCATCTACAGTACAAGTTTCATGATCCAAATCTACACCGATCCCAAGTTATGACAGAAAACAAAACGCATATTTTCAGCAGAAAAATGCAGCTCTAGTTGCTGTTACGAAATGACGCTTTAAAAATAGTAAACGAAGTCCGAAAATTACGATTCCGGTGCCATTAGAACCGTATTTCATAATAACACGTTTTAGACTCAAAATATCAGTTTTTCGTAGAGTTTATGACCTGTTTACAGCCAACTGAAGTTGGCTGTAAAACTTGGACAGATTCTGTTTTTAGTTTTTAGCTTTCTAGTTTGCGTTCGATTGATTCCGTTAATCATGTTTACTGATCACAACAACATCAAACATCAATATTAACTAGCAACACATCAGATAATCAACCAAGAATCATAACAAAACAAGATCCAAGAGTTTTACACTAATATTTGCTCATTAACCACCATGTTCATCATTTTTTGTAGACTTTAAACTTTGATCTTATATGTTCATGACTTTCATCCGACAAATCTCTTATTAACCCCTTTAGACAAGATCAAAAAGGTGATTAGAAACACTTACAACTAGCTCAAGGCTAGGGAAGAAACTAGACGAAAAATGGGTGGTTAATAGCGTCGTGGTGAGGTCCTTGGCAATCCGTAAGCACCGAGCTTCCTTATGCGTGATCCTTCACCCGTGAGTGTATGTAAAATAACAAGATTGAAGTTGGAAAGTGATGGTGGTTGTGGGTTGGTGTTCGGCCGATCAAAGAGGGGGTGAGGAGAGAGTGATGAAATTTTTTTGAGTTGGTGATAATGAGAGTGGTTACCCCCTAAACCTTTTTATAATCCATTCATCACTAAAATCCTTTGGATATTATGTCATTTAGATATAAGACATACACTAATAAAATAATTAAAAGTGTAAGGATGTGTCCCCTACATGGGGACGTTCGGTTACAAGGGGGGGGGGGAGGTATTCGGTTCGATTTTAACTAGTTAGTTAGTAGCTAGTTAAGATTAATTACAAGGTTAACCCATTTACTAGTGTGTAGTGTTTTGTAATGGGTGTTAGGGTACTCGGGGACCCTAACTAACTCAGAAAAAGAAAAACAGTGTCAATGATAATATTTTTGTGTTCCGGGTAGAGTCCGGTTGTTCGGTTCGACACTGTTCCGTTAAACTGCTTAATTAATCCGTAAAGCGTCCTACATATATATTTTTGCAACGTTTTTAATTTTTAACACTCAGGAAGGCATACTGGACTATTTAGTAACTTTTCTGTATCCTACTAGTATGTTAACAAATACATGTAAGTATAACACAGATATCAGAAAGCAGTTAAGTAATTCCACACAGTCGTCAAGCACTTTAATTATCATTAATGAATTGTACGAAATACATGGGATTTTGAGGGTTGTCACATTCTCCCCCTGTTAAGAGAATTTCGTCCAGAAATTTAGCGCGTGGTTACTGAGGAAGCTTGCTAAGTTGCGTTGTTTTCCTGATTTTCCTGGGGTGTCACATCATCCCCCCGTTGATTTGGAATTTCGTCCCGAAATTCTGCAGTAGCTTCAGCCTCAGTAGTGGTTGCGTTTTTCTTAAACAGCTGGGGATACTTGAGTTTCATTTGGTCTTCTCGTTCACAGGTATACTCTGGGCCACGACGAGCATTCCAACGAACTCGGACCAGAGGTATCCTGGTACGCTTGAGGATCTTAACATCTCGATCCGTAATTTCTACTGGTTCCTCGACGAATCGCAACTGGTCGTCGATTGTGAGTTCCTTAACAGGAACTATGAGGGTCTCATCTGACAGACACTTCTTCAGATTCGACACATGGAAAACATTGTGAACTCCACTGAGTTCTTCAGGTAGATTCAACCTGTAGGCGACTTTGCCAATTTTCTCGGTGACTTCGAATGGTCCGACATAATGCAGATTGAGTTTGCCTCGTTTTCCAAAGCGGACTACACCTTTCCAAGGTGAGACTTTGAGTAGCACTTGATCCCCAACCTGGAGCTCGAGTGGTTTTCTTCCCTTATCAGCATAGCTTTTCTGACGGTCACGAGCTGCCGCCATTCGCTGTCGTATTTGAGCAATTCTCTCGGTGGTATCTTCCACAAGTTCTGGGCCAGTGACTTGGCTGTCACCAACTTCTGCCCAACAGAGAGGTGATCGGCATTTGCGTCCGTACAATGCCTCAAACGGAGCAGCCTGGATGCTGGTGTGGTAGCTGTTGTTATATGAGAACTCCACTAGCGGGAGGTGCTTTTCCCAGCCATTACCAAAATTGATTACACATGCCCTAAGCATGTCTTTAAGGGTTTGGATGGTGCGTTCAGATTGCCCATCCGTCTGTGGGTGATAAGCGGTGCTCATATCTAATCGTGAGCCGAAAGACTTGTGCATTGCTTGCCACCGTTCAGAAGTAAAACGCGCGTCACGATTAGAAATGATAGAGGTTGGCACTCCGTTCCTTGACACTACTTCCTTTAGATAAATGTCTGCAAGAGTAGAAAACCTATCCGTTTCTTTGATAGCCAGAAAATGTGCAGACTTGGTCAGTCGATCTACGATCACCCAAATGGTATCGTTTCCGCGTTGAGATCTGGGCAGGCAGGTAACGAAATCCATGGAAATTTGCTCCCATTTCCATTTCGGGATCTCCGGTTGTTGGAGTAGGCCTGATGGTTTCTGATATTCAGTCTTGACTCTTGCACAAGTCAAACATTTGCTAATGTAGGTTGCTATGTGGGCTTTCATGTCAGGCCACCAATACGTAGTCTTGAGGTCATGGTACATCTTGTCCGAACCAGGGTGTACCGAATAACGAGACTTGTGCGCTTCGTCCATCACAAGCTCGCGTAAGTCTCCATAAAGCGGAACCCAGATGCGCCCTGTTACATAGTAAGCGCCGTCTTCGTTTTGTTCTAGCCGCTGCCTCGATCCTCGTAGGGACTCAGCCCTGATGTTCTCTGCTTTCAATGCTTCAACTTGAGCATCATGAATTTGAGCGGGAAGGTTAGAGTGAATGGTAAGCTGTAATGCACGTACACGCTTAGGTATAGTATCCTTTCGACTGAGGGCGTCAGCCACAACATTGGCTTTGCCCGTATGGTATTTGATAGCGCATTCATAATCGTTCAAAAGCTCAACCCATCGGCGTTAACGCATGTTTAACTCCTTTTGCTTGAAGATATGCTCGAGACTCCTGTGATCGGTGTAAATGGTGCACTTGGTACCGTACAGGTAATGTCTCCATATCTTAAGTGCGAAAACAACTGCTCCCAGTTCCAAGTCGTGTGTAGTGTAGTTCCTTTCGTGAACTTTAAGTTGGCACGATGCGTAGTCAATGACCTTGTCACGCTGCATCAATACGCAACCAAGTCCTTGGATGGAAGCGTCGCAATAAACCACGAAATCATCTGTGCCTTCAGGAAATGAGAGGATAGGCGCGCTACAAAGTCTATCCTTCAAGTGCTGAAATGCGGACTCCTGTGCATTACCCCAACGATAGGTGACACCCTTCTGAGTCAGTGAAGTGAGTGGTTGCGCAATCTTTGAGAAATCCTTTATAAACCTTCTGTAATATCCGACCAAACCCAAGAATTGGCGGATTTCTGTTGGTGTACGGGGTGCAGGCCAGTTCTTGATCGTTTCAACCTTAGATGGATCCACATGAATCCCATCCTTGTTTACCACATGGCCTAGAAAGTGGACTTCGCGAAGCCAGAAGTCACATTTTGAAAACTTGGCATACAACTGCTCTTTTCGAAGAAGTTCCAGCATAAGTCGTAGATGCTGCTCGTGTTCCTCCTGACTCTTAGAATAGATCAGGATATCGTCGATGAACACAATAACGAACTTATCCAGGTAAGGCTTGCACACTTGTTTCATGAGATCCATGATGACCGCTGGTGCATTCGTCAGCCCGAATGGCATAACCAGAAACTCGTAATGGTCGTAACGAGTTCTGAATGTTGTTTTGGAGACGTCCTCATCTCAGACCCTCAGCTGATGGTATCCCGATCTCAAATCAATCTTGGAGTAATAGCTCGACCCTTGCAACTGGTCGAACAAGTCGTCAATACGTGGAAGAGGATAACGATTCTTCACAATCACCTTGTTGAGTTCGCGGTAGTCAATACACATTCTGAAAGTACCGTCTTTCTTCTTCACAAACAAGACTGGAGCTCCCCAGGGTGAAGAGCTAGGACGTATGAAACCCTTTTCCAAGAGTTCTTGTAATTGCGTGGATAGATCTTCAAGTTCTGATGGAGCTAGACGATATGGCGCTCGAGCTACTGGTGCTGCCCCAGGAGCTAGCTCGATTTGAAACTCAACTTGGCGATGAGGCGGAAGACCAGGTAATTCCTCAGAAAATACCTTGGGAAAATCACGTACAATAGGGATGTCTTCAATTCTCTTCTCTTCCGTTGATGTGTCAGTAATGAGTGCTAAAATGGCAGTGTGGCCCTTTCGCAAACACTTCTGGGCCTTAAGGAAAGAGATGATGCCTTCGACAGCACCACTCTTATTACCCTGAATCACCAGAGGTTCTTTACCAGAACGAGGAATGCGGACGATTTTCTCCTTGCAAATAATCTCCGCTTGATGATGAGATAGCCAATCCATCCCAATAACGACGTCGAAACTACCCAGTGTGATAGGGATAAGATCGATAAAGAAAGTCTGACCAGCTAAGACGAGGTTACAACCTTTAACTACGTGTGTGGCTTCAAGACTTTTACCATTTGCTAGCTCTATCGTGTGTTTGGTGTTTAGAAGTGTTGGAGTGCGCTTAAGCATTTGGCTAACTTTTAAGGACACATAACTAGTATCGGCACACGAATCGAATAAAACAGTAACAAAGAAGTCGTCCAGAAGAAACTTACCCATCACAACGTTGGGATCGTTCCTTACATCACCTTGACCAATCACGAACACGCGACCCCTGGCACCGTTGCCATCATTGTTTCCTCCATTGTTGCCCCCGTTATTGTTCCTGTTTCCTTGGTTGTGATTCTGATTCTGATTTAACTGCGGGCAGTGTCTCTTGAAGTGATCTTCAGCACCACACTGAAAGCATCCCTTGTTGCCCTGTTGCTGTTGATGATTCTGCGGTGCTTGCTGTTGCTGCTGACGATTTTGATTCGTAGGCCGTGGGCTCCTGTAATCCTTGGCTTCATGACCCATCTTGAGACACCTCTGACAGCATCCTTTGTTGCATTGACCACTGTGGTGTCTGTTGCATTTGTTGCACTTTGGGTGGTTTCCTCGATATCCACCCTGCCCTTGACTACCAGAAGATTGCTGACCAGGGCTCCTATGGTCCTCAGTCCTTCGTTGCTGAGACTGAGACTGAACAGAGGTAGAGCCTTTGCCCGAATTTCCATCCCATTTTCGCTTGTGATCATTGGGGGTATCAGTAGTAGCAGTACCAATACGCTTGGGTAATCTGTTTTGTTCCATTTCCTGGTCGGTGAGACGGTGAGCTAACTTGATGATTTGTTGAATGGTACCCAGGTTAGCCGAAGTCACGTGGCTCTGAATCTCGGGTACAAGGACCTTAAGGTAAAGCTCAATACGTTTGATGGGAGGGTCCACCATAGTAGGGCACAGGATGGCCAGTTCATTCGACCTTTTCGTATACGCCTCAATCTCCGACCCCGTCATCTTCAGGTTGAAAAATTCCACCTCTAGCTTGTGGATGTCATCACGACTGCAGTACTCTTCCTTGATCAGTTCCTTGAAGTCATTCCATGGGGTGGCATTAGCAGCAACCAACCCCAGCAGCTGAACCCGAGCGTTCCACCACGTGAGCGCTACCCCTTCAAGAGTACCAGTAGCATACTTCACCCTACGATCCTCAGGGCATTCACACATTTCGAAGACCGACTCGAGCTTCTCGAACCAGTGGAGGAGTCCGACGGCCCCTTCAGTGCCACTGAAGGTACTAGGACGACAGTCCATAAAAGTCTTGAACGTGCACACAGGCGGCTGGGTAAGCTGGCCTCCTGCTTGAGCGGCTGCAAGTGCCACAGTAACTTGTTCTTTGATCAAAGCCGCCAACTGGGCTTGTGTGAGGCTGATTCATCCACTCATGATCTTCACCATACGGAGAACACAAGTGAGAAGTGCGTCGTATCATTACGCAAGTGTGGAATGACAGAAGAGAGTGATCACACAAAGTTTTCAAGCAGTAGATACTATGTTATCTAAGCATATCCTAAGCAATGTTCTATATAACTAACAAGTAGGTAATATAAACATGAATCGTATCACCTATAGTGTCGAGTCTTGCACGTGAAGCGAAGCGTCGTTGTGGATCGTTAAGCACTGTAGAGGTTATAGTCTGGTTTTAATAAAAACTTTTTCCCTTATTAAAACCAAGTTCTCTATAACCAATGGCTCTGATACCAATCTGTCACACCCCCAAAATCCACACGCGGAGTATCACCGCTTGGAGGCGTGACATGACCAGGATCGAGCCACCAATCATATTGAACAACGTGTTTTAGTAAATAAAACCAATCACAATACAATTGGTGACCAAAAGGAAGTTAGCCAAGTTCAATTTAAACAGCGGAAGCATAAGACGTTAAACCAAAACATAAGTTTTGTAGTTCATAAGTTTAAAGACCCCAAACATAAGTTTCAAAAGTTCATAACGTTTATTTAGTAAGTATGAGACATATTAGTTCGCACTCCACCAACGACCACCTCCATGTGCAAGCTCCATAGCATCTAACGACCTGTAAGGCATGTAACAACAAGTCAACAACAAAGTTGAGTGAGTTCACATTTGGTTGTTTAGTTTTAAGTTGTTTCTGAAAAACGTGGTTTGACTTTCGTTGGCTTAATTGCCGTGGGGGTTACCCCGTAGTTGAAAGTATGTTTAACCAGTTCCTTTTTCATTACCCAAACCATAACCATAATCAGTGGGGGATTCCCATTATGTATGTTACTAGACTAAGCGTATCCATAAGTGTCCTTCCCAATCCGAGGACGGTGTTAAGTATGAGTGTACGTAGGTTTTACGTATGTGCCCTTCTCAATCCGAGGATAGTAGTAAGTATGAGTGTACGTAGGTTTTACGTACGTGCCCTTCTCAATCCGAGGACAGTAGTAAGTATGAATGTACGTAGGTTTTATGTACGTGCCCTTCCCAATCCGAGGACAGTAGTAAGTGTGAGTGTACGTAGGTTTTACGTACGTGCCCTTCTCAATCTGAGGACAGTAGTAGGTAGTCTAGTAGTATTGATAATATAAATAGTTATTCAATCCCATTCCCAATCCACCGAGAATCCCATGCCTTAATAAGGGTGTGAACTCACCTCGGGTGCTCGGTTTGACTCTCACAAATAGCTAACAATCAAGGTTGGTCAATCACGTCCTAGTATGATTACCAGTTAGTCATTTAGTGGTTTTCAAATAGAGCACAAAGTTCCTACACGTATCTATCACATAACATGCATCACTTTATCGGTTTATGCCCATATAAGTTTCCCATCCATTCCCCACTCATAAACAAACATACAATAATGCACATAACACATATCACATGTTAGATCATTTACAGATAGCATACTCGACATTTAGACACGCAATTTACAGCTTATGTCATTTCAGCATAAATATTCAAAACCAGGCTGTTTTCGGACATTTTAATAAAATAGTTAACTTATTCCAAAAATTCCTAAATTTTTACAGAATGTCTTAAACGTTCTAAATTTTATTGTGTAAAAATATCGGGGTTCGGTTCGTTACCAATATTTTATAAAAAAATATTTTCCGGACTGAACTCAGATTTATATTTTTCTGACCACAGTCCACGGGATAATTTATTTAAAATTCATCGAGGGTCTGATTTACGAAATTCTAGTGGGGTAATTACAAATACATCGGTGGTCATCTACAGTACAAGTTTCATGATCCAACTCTACACCGATCCCAAGTTATGACAGAAAACAAAACGCATATTTTCAGCAGAAAAATGCAGCTCTAGCTGCTGTTACGAAATGACGCTTTAAAAATAGTAAACGAAGTCCGAAAATTACGATTCCGGTGCCATTAGAACCGTATTTCATAATAACACGTTTTAGACTCAAAATATCAGTTTTTTCGTAGAGTTTATGACCTTTTTACAGCCAACTGGAGTTGGCTGTAAAACTTGGACTGATTCTGTTTTTAGTTTTTAGCTTTCTAGTTTGCGTTCGATTGATTCCGTTAATCATGTTTAGTGATCACAACAACATCAAACATCAATATTAACCAGCAACACATCAGATAATCAACCAAGAATCATAACAAAACAAGATCCAAGAGTTTTACACTAATATTTGCTCATTAACCACCATGTTCATCATTTTTAGTAGACTTTAAACTTTGATCTTATATGTTCATGACTTTCATCCGAAAAATCTCTTATTAACCACTTTAGACAAGATCAAAAAGGTGATTAGAAACACTTACAACTAGCTCAAGGCTATGGAAGAAACTAGACGAAAAATGGGTGGTTAATAGCGTCGTGGTGAGGTCCTTGGCAATCCGTAAGCACCGAGCTTCCTTATGCGTGATCCTTCACCCGTGAGTGTATGTAAAATAACAAGATTGAAGTTGGAAAGTGAGGGTGGTTGTGGGTTGGTGTTCGGCCGATCAAAGAGGGGGTGAGGAGAGAGTGATGAAATTTTTTTGAGTTGGTGATAATGAGAGTGGTTACCCCCTAAACCTTTTTATAATCCATTCATCACTAAAATCCTTTGGATATTATGTCATTTAGATATAAGACATACACTAATAAAATAATTAAAAGTGTAAGGATGTGTCCCCTACATGGGGACGTTCGGTTACAAGGGGGGGGGGGGAGGTATTCGGTTCGATTTCAGCTAGTTAGTTAGTAGCTAGTTAAGATTAATTAGAAGGTTAACCCATTTACTAGTGTGTAGTGTTTTGTAATGGGTGTTAGGGTACTCGGGGACCCTAACTGGCCCAGAAAAATAAAAACAGTGTCAATGACAATATTTTTGTGTTTCGGGTAGAGTCCGGTTGTTCGGTTCGACACTGTTCCGTTAAACTGTTTAATTAATCCGTAAAGCGTCCTACATATATATTTTTGCTACGTTTTTAATTTTTAACACTCAGGAAGGCATACTGGACTATTTAGTAACTTTTCTGTATCCTACTAGTATGTTAACAAATACAAGTAAGTATAACACAGATATCAGAAAGCAGTTAAGTAATTCCACACAGTCGTCAAGCACTTTAATTATCATTAATGAATTGTACGGAATACATGGGATTTTGAGGGTTGTCACAGAAGGGACAGGGACTGAAATTGCAATTAAAGGAAACTTGGTGACCGGAGCTGACCTCGACGCGGGCCGCGTAGGCCATATGGCAGTTCTTACGCTGGCCACGTAGTACTGCCAGGTGCAGAAAATCAAGACAGATGCCTGTCCAGCCAGTTCCACCGCCATAAAAGGCTGGTTTTCGAATTCAGGGACTGTACCAATGGTATTTCATGCATAGGGGACAGCTGGGATGATCAGGAATCAATCTTAGACTTATGTGGAGTGATCTTGTGAATTTTATTTGGCTATATAAGAGTCTTGTTTGCTAGTTCTTGAGCTCACTTTCAAAAATCATTCTAAACTTATTCTTTGGAGCTCTCTGGACTTCAAGCAAGCTTCCACCAGCTCCTAATTCGTGCTAAGGACCATTGTGAGTGTTCTTAGCCTCTCTAGTTCATGTTTTATTAGTCTAATGACCAAAAGTCAAAGCCATTGTAATTAAGCTTTGACTTAGTGATTAATCACTAATGGTCTAGTTATTTTTCAAATTGAAAGTGGCTATGAATTGGTAATTATGTGGGTAATAAGTCTTTAAAAGGGCACCCCCTGATTATCACTCTAACTTGGTCAATTGTCGGGACAAACTTAATATTAAAAAGTCAACAGAAAGCTATTTTTGCAAATAAACACATAACTGATAATGTAGAGGTTATGGAACATGTTTTAACACTAAAATAACTTGGTAAATAATCTAAGAACATGTCTAAGCATGTTCAACCCGACAATTCTGAGTTTAGGCTCGGTTCGGAACCGAAAGTCGCAAAATTAGACTTTTGCTTTGACTTTCAGTTCTGACCCGATTTAGTTTGTTTTAGAAATGCATTAGGGTTCCATTAGGACCATGTTACATGTTAGTATAACCCTCTGAGTTTATACAATGTGGTTCCTTGTAATCCTAGTTCATTGCATGTTTCCGATTAAGTGCCTAAAATTGACCATTATGCCCTTTTGACTTTAAAATGAGATTTTTGAAAATGTGAGAGGACAAAAACCTTTATTACTGAATTATAAACTTGTCCTAAAAATTTGACATCAGTTTGAGGTCTAAATTAGGAATTATGCTCAATATCGTAATTTGAAAGTTTTTTATTAATTTAATGGCATATTTAGCATAAAGCCTATTTAAATCCAAATTTCGACACCAAAATTTTTACCCACTGATGTAATATAATATTTTGAGATTTTTGAAGATTTTTAATTATTTTTAAACTGATCATAACATAGGGTTCTTGCCTTGATTCGGTAATTGACGGTTATACCCTTTTTGCTAATAAAATGAGTTTTACATATCATTTTGATACCAAACCTTTTGCTACTGATTTTATATGATAAATAAAATATTTTAAGCCTTCTGGATTGATAAAAATATCAGCTTTTCTTATATAACCTGAAAATCGCTTAAAACCGACTTTTTACGCGTTTAAACGCATAGTATGGGTTAAAACTATTTTTAACATATAAGACTTAATACCTACTGATGTTTTAAGTAAAATTTTATACTTTAACAGTAAGCAAAAGTTTTGAACTCAGATTTCCAGTTTTGACCTTTAAACCTTATGTGAAATGACCAAAATGCCCCTACGGTGCATAGTTTGTTTAAAAATGATAAATTTCACATTTATGTAATACCCTACTGTTATGACTTGCAAAAATAAATATTTTTACTGAACAAATTAGACCAGAACCTCGGATTATTATTTAATCCCTTTTATAAGCTTTAAACTGACCAAAATACCCCTACGGGGCATAAATTGATTTTAAATTAGTTTTGGGCATAATGGAAGGTATCCTATTGATATCACAACATATTTAAGGCATATTAACTTAGGAAACCTGTAGATGACTCTTTTGGTTACCCGTTATGCATTTTTCGCGTTCGGTACGGTTTATGTGACTAGTTTGCATAAATTGACCGAAACGGGTCAAAGCTTATCATTTTTACCTCAAAATCCAGAATGTGTTTAGTTTACCCATATTATACAAGTCTTCAAACTTGTCGGGTCTAAACCACATTCTACTCCGGTCTTCGCTTAATCTTGCGTTTTAAACCGTATATCTTCCTTTAAAAACTAACCGGTCTAAGTTTAAACTTAAGTAAGACCCGTTAGGAATCTAATAGGTTATTAAAACCTTAGTTCCAGATTTAGGAGCCCAGTAAAAGATATTTGCACTTGCTGATTGTATACGGCTGGGATAAATTTGTATAATTTGCTCAGGTAATTACTTTTAACTTATTTGTTCAAGCCCTAAGCAAACAATTCTCCATCAAAGACTTAGGCCCTCTCTATCACTTCCTAGGAATCGAAGTCATTCCTACGCCTCATGGTTTATTTCTTTCTCAACTTCGCCACATTCAAGATGTTCTCACCACCTTTAAAATGTATGGTGCAAAAGAGGTTCTCACTCCTTTGAGCACGTCTGATCCGCTTTCTCCTAATGACTCTTCTGCTCCCGTTGACCCCACCCCTTACCGAAAACTAGTTGGTACTCTACCTAGAAGATTTGTAACCATTGCATAATTCTCTCCCTAGAAGATTTGTAAGCATTGCATAATTCTCTCCCTAGAATCAAGCTCTTGTAATTATTGTATTCACTCTTGTACCACTATATATTGATTTGTAAATAATGAGAATAGCATCTAGATTCAATACAAACTTCAATTGTTTATAAATGTAATAGTTAATGTAAATTTAAAAACATCACTTGAAGTCAACAAAGCCAATCTACAGCAACCCAAATGCCAAAACTTTCAAAATATACACGATCAAGAGCCCCACTTAGAGAAGCTTTCTGAACGATATTCGCCCACTCGATTGGTTCTGCAAACGAAAGGAAAATATGAATGTTGTAAGCAAGATCCAAGGTTTTAAAAACCGGTTTATAAAACATTGGCAAGATCAATTTTCAAAAATTCTTGATACAAAAACAATGAATGGTATGATATGAAGTAATTATGCAAACTTACTCTCCTCGTAATAGAAAAATGCACGATCAAGAGCCCCACTTAGAGAAGCTTCGTCAATCCCTTCAAAGACAAACCTTGTGCAAAAAATGAAATAACATTTTGAAAAGAAATACGCTTGATCTTTCTTTTGTGGAACTAAGACTACACGGAATGGTGGGCAGGGGGAAAATCCTGCCACGTGTACGCCACCTAGGCGGTGGCAAGGGGGCATGAGAATTCTGCCCCACAAAGTTCCAGACTACACGGTGTGGTGGGCAAGGGGGCAAATCCTGCCACGTGTACGCCACCTAGGCGGTGACAAGGGGGCATGAGAATTCTGCCCCACAACATCACTCGGTCAAACCCAAGTCAACAACCCAAATGTGCCCCCGTAACCATGAAAATTATGCTGCCCCCAAGGGGCAATGCCATGCATATATCACCACGGGATGGTGTTTGGGGCGTGGAGGGACCCGCAAACACTTCCGTACATTTTTTAAGAAAAAATTAGATACAATTCTGTTGGTGCACTACATCTGTTGATTCCGTCTAGGTGTCTAGGATCAGGTCTTACGTCGTATTGTATAGCATAGGGCACGTTTTACGAGAAAACAGGAGTCTGTATAGGTGTTATAAGCTAGGACTGCTCATAGGGACATAGAGATGCTGGTCCACTTATGTGTCAGTCTGGTCAGCTTATATAGACATGTCTGGTCAGCTTATATGGACATGTCTGGTCAGCTTATATGGACATGTCTGGTCCGCTTTTATGGTCATGTGACACATAAGCGAACCAGAAAGTCTATATATAGGTGTCATTAGAGTGAACCTCATAAGATGTATGTGAAATTCCACGCCGAAGCTCTGCCGGTGTGAAGATCGAGCTGTAAAACGTTTCAAATCAATAAAACAAGCAGTTAGGAAGAAGAACAAGCTACTTCTACTTGCATTTCTTATTATTCCGCATCTGAAACGCAAGAGATAACCTCTGAACGACTCGTTCGGGTCAACAAACGATCCTACAAGTAGTATCAGAGCTTGGGAGGAGGTTTTCTACAGATTGTAGCTGTTTTTCATCATTTCTTCTCATTTCTACACCTTCTTTTACTGATTCGGGAAGATTTCACGGTCGGAATTCGCTCATTTTTTCACAGCTTGTGCGTAATAGTATAGAGATAAATCCTGGAAAGTTTGAAGCCAAAATTCGAAGTTTTAACAAGTCAAAACATGTTCGCTATGTGGATCGCTCGAAGTGACGTCATCCTGAACCGCTCTTAGATCACATTCTGGACCGCTCATTCGTACAATTTTGGTTCTGGTCCGCTCCAAAGGATATTTCCGGTCCGCTCGAACGGACATTGTTTCTGGTCCGCTCGAACGAACAATTTCTGGTCCGCTCGAACGAACAATTTCTGGTCCGCTCGAACGAACAATTTCTGGTCCGCTCGAACGAACAATTTCTGGTCCGCTCGAACGAACGATTCTAGTTCGCTTATTTGGATCTTTCTGGTTCACTTATTTGTTCAGAGTTGGTTCGCTCTTCATTTGCTTTGAAATACGTGTTAATTCAGTATGGATTCCGAATTCTACAACGCATTTGCCTCATCGACTAATCCAGCCGCAATTGCTCAAGCAATGAATTTAGAAAACGAGACGGGAACGACTCAAAAGCCCCCTAAATTGATGAACATTGAGGAGTATTATGGATGGAAGGATCGGTTTGAAAACTGGGTTCAGGCAAATCATCTTAGATCGTGGGAATGCATATTGAAGAAGTACACATTGCCTCGAACAGATTTGCAAGTCATCAAAGAAATATCCGAGTTCACTGATCAAGAACGAGCAATGTATAGAGCTGAGAAAATGATGATTAGTTTGTTGCAGCAGGCGATAAAAGAAGATATATTCATCCTGTTACAGCACGACAAAACTGCTAAGTCAATTTGGGATGCGCTAAAGGTCAAGTTCGAGGGAAGCGAAAACATGATCAAAAGCAAGAAAGCGTTACTAAAGAAAGAATTTGATTTGTTTAGTAGTTTGCCAGGAGAGGATACTAAAAAGTTAATCGAGAGATACTGTCATTTGGTGCGATCTTTATCTATGTTGGGTGTTGAAAAAGGTCGTGAGGAGTGGGTGGATAAATTGGCGGACGCGTTACCTCAAAAGGAGTGGGGAACGTATTTGATGATCTTGAAGAATACTGGTGTGTATGATGGGTTGACAATCTCACAGTTTATAGAGAAAATTGAGAGTCAGGATCTTGAACAGCAGAAGATTGCGAGGATGAATAGTCCGAGTGGTCAACAGGATGTGAAGATGTACTACAGGGGTAGTATTCTAGCCACTGAGTCTGAAAGAAGTCCGAAGATTCAAACTGCTTTCAGTGCTGGTGATTCATCTGAAAAAGCTGATCAGGGTTCGAACAAGAATAGCAGCGGGTTTTCATCGTTTCCGAGTGTGAATCCGAAAGAGACTAACACGAGTTTTCAGTCTCAGAGTACAAAAACAGGAAATGGATACATAATTCAATGCAACATAGCTCTCAACCTTCCAGAAGGTCAAAGCTTCTCTGAAGACACTTCTAAAGACCATATGGCACTTCTGGGTTCAGTACTGTTATCCTATGAAGGTCTTGTTGCTGGTCGGATCGGCAATCCTATGCTTACCAAAGAGGATTACGATCAGATAGACGCCGAAGAGATGGAACTTATGGATATCAAATGGTGTCTCGCAAGTGTTCTTCGACGAGCTGAGAAATTCAAAACCATTACTGGGAGAAATGACTTTCTAGATGCTCATGTATCAACTTTAGGTTTTGATAAATCTAAAGTTACTTGTTTTCGATGCAGGGAGAAAGGTCATTTCAAACGGGAGTGCAAAGGAAGAGAAGCTAGCGGAGCACAGAATCCATTCGGGAAAGATGATTACTACCGCAAAGCTATCTATCAACAAGTCGGTCAATTCCAAGAACCACAGACAGCTCACGGGAGAGAGATTAAAGATCCCAAAAGAGCATGTTTGGTAGATTTCAGCTGGAGTGATTACATATCATCTGAAGGCAAAGCAGCACGCATTATCGATCAAGATGATGAGAAACTACCAGAAGGTTTCAGTTGGGATATGTTTGTGGATGAAAAGGGAGAGTTCAAAGCGTTCATTGCCAAGATCGTCCAAGAGCCAGATTTGTTTGCTACTTGGATGAGATCTATCGGGGAGAATGTGAAAAGTGAAGATGAAAAGTCTGTGTCAACCGATGAAGGGTCAGATAGTACTGATAAACTTTCAGAGATATCTGGAGAAATTTCAGAAGGTTTAGATGAAAGTTTACAAAGTTCAGATGAGAGTGTTCAAAATGTTGTTACTTCAGAAAAAGAAGTGGTTTTTGATCAAACACCAGTTGATTCTGGTGTATCAGATGCTGATTCTGAAAAATCTGTAGAGTTTGATCAAACACCAGTTGATAGTAGCAGTGATGATGAGGAAGAGAAACATATTAATGTTGCTAAAACTCATCTTTCTCCTGAAAGTTTTCATTTCTATTTTGCAGATCGCATGGAGAAACAAAAGGAAAAACGAGCTGCTAAAGAACAACAACAAATGAAATCTGAATATGTTGTTCAGAAAGAGAATGTTGAAAGTGTTGATGAGAAGACTACTGAAGCTGAGAAGGTGAAAGAAGAAGAAAAAGTGATTGAAGTGGTAAAAACAATCGAGATTGAGAAGATTGTTGAAGTTGTCAAGCCTTGCATGAAGTGTTTGGAAGCTTGCAAGGATTGTGCAGCAAAAGACGAGAAAATTGCTGAGTATGAGAAGAAGAAGGAGCAGTTATTATTCAATCTCAATTATGTGAAAGAATCTTATGATGTCTTGAACAAAACAGTAACTGGTCTTCAAAAGACAAACTCAGAACGAGAACAAGCACTGACAATGATGAATGCTGTTATGATGACAAAGCAAAAAGCTATCAACTTTTACATCGAAGAGAGTGCTAAATGGAAGCAAGAGTTGGAGACAGAGAAGATTGAGAATGAGAGAATTAGACGTTTATTACAAAGTTATTCTAGTTCTGAATATCTCATTGACCGTATTTACCCAACTGTTGCAGGTATGGAAGCTTTTCAAGACGAGAAGCCAAAGGAAATGAAAGATAGTGGTAAGAAACCGACCGTTAGATATAACAAGTGTCCGCCTCCGATTTGGGATGGTTATTCTCCTAGAAAACCAAACGAGGAGCAACTTGAAAAAGCAGTCAATATAAAGCTAAAAACCGACACAACTGATGTTTTACCAGATAACATTGACGTCACATTTACCTCGTCCGATACTGATCATGAGTCTGAGTTAATCAAAAAGGTGGTCGATCAGGTGTTGGATACTGAGGAGGAGTCCGAGTCGAAATCTGAGTCTGGAGGGTCAAATTCGTCAGTCAACAGTCCAAATTCGTCGGTCAAACAGTCTTATAGTTTAGAATTTTTGTTATCAAAGTCAAATTTGAATGATGAAACATTCGAAGTTGTATATACTTTGAATGGTTCGGACAAATTATATTACAACAAAGAGTTTCCAATAAGAAGTGTTCGTTTTGACATGATCAAAAAGGTTTTCAAAATGACAGAAATTAATATTTCTGAAATAAAAGATTTAAATCTTACTGAAAAACCTAAAAAGTACACTTCAAGAATTCAACAACGTCTAAACAAGAAAAAAGGTTACAATTCTGGTTCTGGTTTTCAAAAGAAACAAAACCAAAATCGTAGCTACAAAAAGAAAGGTTTAGGATTTATTCCACCAGAAAATCATAAAAATTTGAAAAATTCTAAAACAAAAACAGAATTTGTGTCAGGTGGAAGTGCAGAAGAGGAACAGAAGAAACCATTCTGGAGACAGTCAAATCAAGAGTTTCTTGCTGAAAAGAAGAAGAATGGAACTGAAATGTTTTACCAATGAGAGACTCGAACCTGTTACAGATGCAATGAAGTCGGTCACATTGCATGGAATTGTACAAAGAATGCCAAAACAAAACAGGGAGTTTCTCAGAAAATGAAAGAGAAAGTTGTTGATGTTGAACCACCGACTGAAAAACTTAGAGGTTTTGAGAATTCAAAATTCGAGGTTGGTGAGTGTTCAAAGAATAGGTATGAGAAGAAAGGAAAAGACAACCAGGTGTGGATTGCAAAGAAAGATGAGGTGAATGTTGGCGATGAATCTGGTTCCACAAAGCCAGAAGAGCCACAGGTTGAAAAGAAGATTTCAGTGAATGATAAGGAGTTTCCATCATTGAAGTTTGAGGAAGTGAAGAAGAAAGTGGGAAAAACTGAGATTTCGAATCAGTTTTATAAAGAAAAAGATGATTTTGATGTAGAGAAAACATTCAACGGGAATGTTAAAAAGATTTTTGGGAAAATGTTGAGTGGGAGAGCTAAGGGAGTAAATGAGTTTTATGCTACGAAAAAGGCAACATACAACCCTACTGCTCAAGAGTTGAAAGCCATCAAGTCTGAAAAGACTTGGATGGAAGTTTGTTTCCCATGATAGTCTTAGGACTATGCCGGAGATCCCAAGTTTATATCGTGGATCAGGAATCGGCATCTTTCTAATGTTTGAAGATTTTGATTGAAAGATTTTGATAGTGTTTAAATGTTTACAGGTTGAAGGACTACGCCGGAGCTTTCAGGTTGGTAAGTGCGAAGCAGAAATCGGCATCCTGATTGGTAAAATGGTGATGTAGATGTAACATTCTTACAAGTGGTATTGTGTGTTTTTACAAGTGGTTATTTTTACAATTGGTTTAGAGGTTGCTTGAATGCAAATGGTAAATCAGGGACATTAATTTGTACTTGATTTACTATATATGACAAGAGACAAACAAGATGATGAACCACATCCCCGTTCTTAAAATGATAAGACCTACAAATGGTTTTTATCAACACAAATTCATTTTCCGGAAAAATCATTTTGATTAAACAAACTTAAGTGTTTTGAAAGTATTGATTGTTTATGCCGAGTGAATGGCGATTTGATGTGATTCAGTGTCAGTTGTCAAGTTTATGTACAATTTGTATGTTTACATTGTGTCAAGAGTCTTTGTTTTCAAATTTCCTTTGAAATGTGTTTGCATTTTAGGGGGAGTAAGAAATTTTAGAAAATTCAAAAACATTTGAAAATTTGAAAAAGCCAAAAACATGATAAAATTCAAAATGAGTTTTTGTTGCATAAAAGAGGAAATGATAGTACATCAGTGGACTATCACGGCACGCTAAAGAATTGGAAAGTAAAAATGTGATAAACGGTCTCACTGATGATGTGCCAATAGGTTTTTGCACATTTAGTAAATTGTGACGAGATATAAACATAAATTTCAAACTTGCTTGTTCTGTGGGTTAACACAAACTTGGATATATAGGTAACCCCTGAAATCTTGTTTGAAAGGTCCCTTATTCTGAGATACTAGGTCTTTATGCTCAGTGATATCTGGGGTATTATCCCGGGACTTTTGCTGAAAGAAATTTCTGACCTAGTCCCCGGATAATGCTTTCTGCAAATGCTTGAAACATAGCATCGCCCTCAGCAAGCTGATGAAACAATAAAATTGATAGTCGCTGCTGTTGTAATGCAAAAGATCCTCTAAAGGGGACACACTAAAAGTCGAAGCCGTCATCTCTCTGCGTATCGAAAGATCGACCTGAGCTCTCACGGCCCTCGTACTATAATTTATTCCCTTGACAGATATCATCTGTGGTATACTCACCTGTAAGACTGAATATTGGAATCTGGATACGGGAGTATATTCAAGTAGTGGGACACACGGATAAGTTCAAGTGCTTAAAACATTAATATTGTATCTCAGATCAGTTGAACTTTGTGTGAAAATTTAAGTGGACAAGTATACTGACAATCTAAGTGAATCGTTTAGAACTTAAAATGAAATGAAGCTTAACGGTGTTAGTGATTGGTCTCAGAAACTGATATGATCCTCTTGCACAAACTCACAAAAATATTGTCTGTAAATATTTTATTTCTGCATTTTAGTCTCTCAGAAAATCCAAAAAGATTTTGAGTATTTTAGCATAATTTTTGAAAAAGTCAAAAAGATTTTCGACAACTGACGTTGGAAAACTGATTTTCAAAATTCCGAGTGCTAAATATGATAAGCAGCATTTGAGGGGGAGTGTTTGTGTAAATCTAACTGTTTTCGTTAAATCTAATCTTCTTCAAATGGTTCATCATAGATATTTGAGAGAGAGCCTGAGATGTTGCAATTATATGTTTGTTTTAGTGATTATGAGAGTAATGTGTTGGTGCACAGGTATTTGATATGTGATAAAATTAGAAAATTTATATCTGGGTTAAGATTGTGCAGGTAGCCAGGTTTCGATATTCTAAAAATCTCTGTTGGAAGAGAGTCAAGTTTCGATCCTGGAAATCAATTCTGAAAGCTTGTGTAGATCAGACAACGATCCTGAAGATGTTACTGAAGAACAAAAGAATGCCAGTAAATCAAGAAGGGGAATCTGAAGATTGAGAGAAAAGAAAGCCCAGAGACTGATCTAGATTGAAGATGTGAAGACACAGTTTTGCAGTCAAAATGTATAGACGACTCCATCAACATCTGAGGGGGAGTCTGTTGGTGCACTACATCTGTTGATTCCGTCTAGGTGTCTAGGATCAGGTCTTACGTCGTATTGTATAGCATAGGGCACGTTTTACGAGAAAACAGGAGTCTGTATAGGTGTTATATGCTAGGATTGCTCATAGGGACATAGAGATGCTGGTCCACTTATGTGTCAGTCTGGTCAGCTTATATAGACATGTCTGGTCATCTTATATGGACATGTCTGGTCAGCTTATATGGACATGTCTGGTCCGCTTTTATGGTCATGTGACACATAAGCGAACCAGAAAGTCTATATATAGGTGTCATTAGAGTGAACCTCATAAGATGTATGTGAAATTCCACGCCGAAGCTCTGCCGGTGTGAAGATCGAGCTGTAAAACGTTTCAAATCAATAAAACAAGCAGTTAGGAAGAAGAACAAGCTACTTCTACTTGCATTTCTTATTATTCCGCATCTGAAACGCAAGAGATAACCTCTGAACGACTCGTTCGGGTCAACAAACGATCCTACAAATTCTGTACCTTTTTTAAGAAAAAAGTAGATAAAAAGTTGAAATGTTAGTTATGATTAAAAACATTATAACAACAATGATCTAATTTTTTTTTTGACTAAAAACGTTTTAGGAGTTTGTATGAAATGCTTTAGAATACTATTCACATATTTTCAATAGCTTAAAGATTTTTAGCAAGTCTTTTATGAACTTTAGGGTGTGTTTTTTTTAACGGCATTTAATATTGTATGAAATGATTTAGAATACTATTTGCAGCATTTTTTATAAACTTCAGCTGTACACTGTTTTTTAAACGTTACAAGACCACCTGCCCAGCACAATAAGCCGGTTATTGGTGGGCATGGTTGTAAAAGTCCCCCTAGGCTCCGATTAGTCGCCGATTAATCACTAATCAGAGGTTCTCCAACTAATGGTCAATTAATCGCTAGGCGGTCAACGGCGGTCCTATTATGGCCAAATTTTGTTGGAAAATTGGTGAAAATAGCATTTTTCACAAATATAGGAAAATGATTTTTCCTATTTTGGACTAGAAATAAATATAAGAAAATGAGCGGGTTTTATATATTTATTTATGGGTTTGTGTTCTATGTTGGAAGAGCTTCGCAACGAACTAAACCACGTCCAAAACGGAGCTAAGATGAATGAGATATCGATGCTCAAAGTTGGGTGTTTAAAACATTGAATGATGAAACAAAAGGGAAAGTTGCACCTTGTCCCACATAGGAGGAGAGATGGAACTTAAATGGTTATTTAAGTGGGAACTCTCCATCCTTATTGTTTCATGGAATCACACACTAAGGTTACTCGCGAAGGGTGTGGAGCACCCTAACTCGCACTCGCACACGCGCGCGCGTGGCGTGGGCGATGTGGCGCTTTGATGGCGCACTTTGACCATACAATGATACTTGCAATCACTATGGCAATCCCATTGTTTCCACCGTAAATACACCGGTTCTTGCATGTACCAAGGACCATCAATCAACCGATGCACCGCTAGATGAAAAGTTGCAGTGTGGAAAGCATATCTCACCCACACATCCAGTTATCTCACAAAAAACATAACAAAATCGCGATTCAATCATATGAATTTTTTATGCTATATACAAAGAATCAATCATAACAATCAAACATCAGTATCAACCCAAATGAAAGAGTGAAAAGAACCATTTACCAGATATACAAAAGCAAAACTGGGGTCATGTACGATCCATAAAACATATGTAGTGTAGCGGTGCGGTGAGATTCAGATATCGGGTCAAATATCGCCACAGATTCACAGATCGATGCTACTGCTAGTAGTACAACAATAATACCTAATTTTCTCGCCATTGCCTCCTATTATAAACTGAAAATAATCACACACATTTAACAACTTTGACATTCAAAATGCATAAAGTACAATAGAGGTCGTAATACGTTAAAACAACCAATTAAACAGAGACGGATTTCAATTTTTTTAAATACACAAATGAAGAAAAAAAACAGTGAGTGATTTTAGTTTGATAACAAGGAAAACTCACTTACCGAAAAATTGCAGAGATAGTGGCGAAATGGAGAGCGAGTGAGAGCGCAACACCGATGTCGTCTAGGTTTATGTCCTTTCTTCTTTGTAGGGGCGGACCTAGTGTAGGTCCAGGCATAGCATGGGCTACGGCCCAACTTTTTTCCGGTAGTGTAATTTTTTTTATTTTTATACTAAGAACACCCCTAAATAACTACGAGGACACCCATAAACGACTACCTAAGGTGAAGATAGGTGAAGATGAAATGAAATCAAAATTTTCCATCGACGAAAACGTTTCCGGTCGACCTGCAAGAAAATCGTTTAAGATGGAGAAGATGAAGTATAATTAATAGTGAGCAGCATCGGAAACATAAAAAGCAAAGCAAGTTGGAATGTTAGAAGTTATATTCAAGTCAATAGTCAAACTATTGCATTTAATCATTTACTCTATTTTTTCTTAGAGGTCAGTATTAATAAAACCACAAAATGTTGTAAGCAAATATTTACCAAGAAAAAAAAACAATTTACCAAGAAAAAAAAACAATTTACTTTAATTCATATCTAACCATTTAGAATAATTAATTTGTTACCCTAAACATTATCTGTTTGTCTTGTTTTTATTTCTTTGTTTATCCTTTTTATTAAGTATTAGATTTACTTTTTTTATAATTTTTGATTTTTTTGTTGTTAAAGATATTTTTATTACAAATTATATCTATAAAACTTCTTAATAACACTTAAAGTTTTATAAAAATAATTTATAACCTTCTAGTTTGTGTTTCATACACTCATTAGTAAAAAAATGATAATCAGCGTATATAGAAATAAAATTATATTCGGATCGTGCAAGTCAATAGTTTTTTGTTCTCACAGTTTATTAGGGAGTATCACTCTATTATAGAGTATGAATTATAAAGAATTAAATTAACGATTTTGTTTTCAAAAATATTTCACCATAAATGTATCTATACCTAGCAATACATAATTTCAACCCGTGTAATACACAGATGTGTAATTATATATATTAAGACTCATTTTTACTAGCCGCCCAAGTCGACTAAGGGCTCTTGAATTCTCAGGGGACAAGCCCGGGTTAAAAAAAACAAAACTAAGGGCCCATTTTTACTACCCGCACAGGCTTTTTAATTCTCAAGAACGACCACAAGTAAAAAAAACTGAGGATACCCCTCAGTTTTTCTTCTAGGTCCGCCACTGCTTCTCTGCATAGGTGATTGATAAATGAAGACTGAGAAATAAACTTACTATTTATTCGAGACTATTCATACTGCCGGCCACTGACAATTAAAATCACAACTACAAGAAATTCTACAACAGAAAATCTCTTCTATATTACCTGATTATTTAAGGGAACTTGAAAGGTCGCTCAGAATACATTGCCGTCACAACAGGAGCAAGGCATGCATGAACACCTAAAATATGGCAAAACCCTAGCTGCCACTCGCTGCAGTCATCTGAACCATATGACCTAATCGTATGAAGAATACACCAGCAATCTCATCACAGGAACCCCCATCGTTGCCTACGGTTTTAAACTATTGTTCCCATCTTCGTTCTCCGACCAAGTGACACAATCACTGTCATCATCATCGCCGGTTTAAATTGGCCGGCTGGAGGCCGTGCCTTGTCTCACTTTCTCCATTGCCTCTCTCTGTCCCTCTTTCCCGTTCTCTCTCCCCTCGCTCTTTCACGCTCTAATCCATGCTCTTCTCTAAATATGCGAAAATGACGATTCAAGTAACATGTATAAATGTACCAGTTTCCATTGGTGAAATCTCTTAATTGCCCCCATGGTGTCTTAGAATTTTATGTTATTTACTAATTTACCCTTTTAAAATAACTTGTTTTTCCTTGTACGTAATGCTTTAAAATTTATAGCTTTGGTAAAATTACAATATTGTACATTAGATTTCCTTTATATAGTATTATAGATTATATGTTTCAGTCATGTTGGCCTACCTGGTATTTTATACTTTCCAAATTCATTATAGTACAAAGTTTACAAGTATAATAACAGAATGTGCACAAACTTAATATTGAGATAAATAAACATATATTATGAAAAATATAGCTATACTACATACAAGCATGAAATAGATATTGGAAGCTTCCCCACAAATAAGTAGATAGAGCTCAATGTATAGAAGCTTTAATTGTGACAACTGTGAAATCCGGTAAACCCTAATTGTTGCTAGTCCGTGATAACGAAAACGGTGTGCAATCACTAAGACATGTCATGAGTTTGAGGGTAGAAATGGGTTAACATATGATTTCTAGGATTTACTATACTATACGGACCATTGGTTATTATGGGTGCGAAAATTCACCATAAACCCTAAATGGACTCAGTGCGTTACATGTGTAACAGTAATAAATCGTGAGTGTTTAGATGACTCTAGAAACATGAATTGGCTAATACATGAACTATAGTGTATAACATAGATGCGTTAGTGGATAAAGTGGAATTATGATGCTTGTAGTGATGCCTGAGTAATTACGGTGATTTAGATCCCGATTGTCGAAGCATGTTGTAACAAATATAAGAAGACGATATAGATCATGCCTTGGATATATTCGATGGCACGTTATAGTTAACATATGAAGAATAATAGCCAACAGGGTGATATTTGTCACACCCTGACTTTTGCGGAAGCGTGATTATGTGTGACTTGCTTAATATCATTGCATTAAATCATAACAACAACTATATGATAAAACCATTGATGATCATCCATTAAATAAGTTTGAAAACATCACAACCATCATTGTTTAAAACATAGACTTCAAATTCAAATTTTACAAACCATACGAATTGTTTAGAGTTCCCTAAGGACTCATCAAAAGACTCTAAATAAAATCAGGCTTTGGTAGATGTGTCTCGTCCAGGATAAGACACACTAACCAAACCCTAAGATAACGGTTGGCATCCCTTATTCTTAATGCAACTTGAAACATCCAACGCCCGCCAGATCCACTTTTAATTCCCTGAAATACATGTATTTTGAAAACATCAACAAAAGTTGAGCGAGTTCATGTGTCTGTTTGTGTGTATGAATAAAACCTTGTAATCATTGTATGTATCTATGTGTTGTAAATCCTGGTATGTAAGCAAAACAAGGAAACAAATCAATTAATGGTTTGCAAGGCCATTAACATGCGTGCAATGACGTAGGAAGGCTCAAACCTAGCAGATTTTGTATCGGGCCTCCGACTGTAAGACATAGTCACCTCCTGGGCCAAACCCCGGTCCACATGGGTGTGGGTTCGCGACACCCAAATAGATCTATCACTCATGCCCCTCGGTCCTAACGCGAGGATTAATGGTCTTAGGAGTGCGCCTACCCATTCACATGATCCACTATGCAATCCTTAGCTAACCATACCAATTGTAATTGTTTGTAAACATTTTATAACATGTACTTCACCCCCCGAAGTTATAAAACAAATCAGTTAAAAAGAAAAGGGGGACATGAACTCACAGTCTTGCATTCTTCGTAACACCGTAACTCAAAGCTCCGCCTGACGTACACGACTACCTACAACGTACTAATGTCTATTAGACGAACGGAGCGTGCCTTGATTTAGTATTAGTTAGTGTCTTTGAGTTAGTTTCTTTGTATCTCCAATATTATCCCATGTTATATAATTATTTGTTTACATAATAAATATTTTAACTTAAATTATATTTATTAATTTTAGGAATAAATGTTAAATCAATATATTTTAACTGAATACCTTTCAAGTATTTATACATGTATTTCATTCCCAAGGATGGGTGTATTCGTATTCTTGTATATGTATATTTTTGCCATGTATTGGGGTCGTATTCCGGTGTGTATTTATACGTACGAGAATACGTATCTTTATTGTATTCATTAAATATTCTTATACTTAATTTCGTATTAATTTTTTCGGAATATTATCTTTTAAAAATTTCACCAATATATATTTCCAAAATATATATTTTAAGAAATATTATTTAAAATTTTCCTTTGGCAAAAATATTTGTATTTTCATATAAGTTCAAAAATAATATATTTTCAAGTCTAACTTAGAAAATATATATAATCTTATTTTGTTCCAAAAATGATATATTTTATATTTATTTTAGAAAATATATCTTTAACCACAAAAATATTGTATTTCATGTTTGTTTAAGAAAATATATATTTCTTTCAAGATAATATATATTCTAAAAATTCCAAGAAAAATATGTATTTATACTTGCCAAAAATAATATATTTTTGTTCACTTGGTGTCCAAAATATTATTTACCAAAATATACTTACGAATAAACTTTTCGGAATATTTTGTAAGTTATATTACTTGGTTCGGTTTCACCAATACTTTTGTGTAAATGTGTATATTCATATTCTTGGAATTTTGATAATATTTTGGATTGTAATTTTTTGGTGTTTTAGTGAGTTATATTATTTCAAGTCCTAAAATAATATAACTAATGCACATAATATACAAATAATCACACACATTGTGACTTCTAAATATATATTTTCCTAAATACATATTTAGTCACTTTTATTTATGAAAACCAACCTCCAATATTTATATTTGTATAAAAAAAATTATGGCAAAGTTTATGTGAGATATTTCATGGTTTAAAATACACTTGTAAATATTTGTTTGGAAGTATTTTTTTTTCTAAGTGTTTAATTTTTAGAAATTTTTGCCATAGTTTCCCCTAAAAATGGAGGTTTCCATACCTTGAAGGTATATCGTTTTCTTTTGTAAAATCAACACAATCAATTCACAATCAATAACAAACAACCTTTACTTACCAATTTTGCCAAAAACAAGCATAATCTACTACTTCATGAACTTGAATATTTGTAAAAATTTGTAGTAACTTACTAGTATTCTTAGTAAGCCTTGTTACCTTCTAAAGTGTGAGTGATTCTTTAAAAACTTCATTTTTAAAGAAGATTGATCTTTACAACTTGTATTTATATTTTTCAAAAATGTTTCTTCCTTGATTTTTCTTGTTACATATATACTTCTACACTTTATTAACCACCAAAAATAAGGTTTATTTGTTTAAAAACCAAGATCAAGTAAATCTAATATTTTTTAACTTGGTTTATTGAGAAATCATCCATGAAATTTTAGATATACATGATTAACAACTTACTTTGATCATTATTTTTTCAAGAAAACTATATATTCTTTCAAGTTCATGCTTCTCATGAGGATCATCCATTAACTTCTATCATGTTCATCCTTTCATCTTGCTAGATTATGTTTTTAATCATGATCTAGCAAGATCATATGATGATGATCAACATCATTTTCACAAGCAAACAATTATCAACAAGTATTTCAACACATAAACAACTTAGTTTCTTCATTATTCAAGCTTATGTTCGAGTTTACTTCTTGTGATTCTTAGTGTTCTTCATGATTAACATTATGAATCTTCTTTTAACCACTTAAAATAGAAGTAAAATGGAAAGATCAAAGTTCTTACCACTAGCTCAAGGCTAGGGATGATCAAGAGAAGAAAACAAGTGGATAAAAGCAAATGAACAAGGTCCTTGAACTTCCGTAAGCTCCTAGCTTCTTTATGTAGCCTCTAACACCTTTGTATATACTTGGATTGTATGAAGCTTGATCAAATATGGTGTGTGTGTGTGTGTGTGTTGATTCTCGGCCGAGAGCACAAGGGGGAAGAGAAGAAAGTTGTGTGTGTTTTGATGTGTGTAGAAATGAAGTTAGGATCTTGTATGCTTACTTATAATCCATGTCTAGAGTTTAACTCTTGTATATTATGTCACATAAAGTATAAACATGATCTATTATAAAATTAAAACAAATCATGGTGTGGGGCCCTTGTTGGGGCCGTCCCATAGGTGGGGGGGGGGGGTATGTGGGCTAGGTTCTAAACATAAGTTAGATTATGGTAAAATTGTAAATATGTAGTTAGGTTTCTAGTTAGTTGATATTTATATTAGGTGTTATGATGTTCGGGGATCATAACTAGCTTGGTAATGTTAAAACAGTGCTTCTAGTGAAAATTTGGTGTTCCGGGTAGTGTCCGGTTGTTCAGTTGGTTACCGGTTCGTTAAGGTGCTAAACTATACAGTTTAGTGTGCTTTATGTTACTTTTTTGTGACACTTTTGATTCCCAACACTTAGGAAAGCATTCAGGACCATTTAACCATATTTCTGCATAGTATTAGTGTGTTTAAATGCTGATTATTGCTGAATTTTGCTGAATTCAACACTTTAGGTGAGTTTCAGGCACTTTCCGGCACTTAAACTATCACTAGAAAGACAGTTTTATGATCCTTACTTTCCTACACACTATACTAGTGTAATAATTGGTTTCTAGCTCATTCTGTGTCTCAACACACTGTCTGTCTATGTACTGAACTCCGTCAGCATATTTCTGATTTATCTGATAACTGTGCTAACTATGTTTCGTGCATTATTTGAGTCAAATAAGCTTTCATGCAATAATGATATGACATTAAGCAATATGTGATGCACATGTATGTATATGTCAATAATCAGTAAGTAGTTAATTGTGATTCAGCACAGTCATTAAGCACTAATCATGGTTTAATAATTGTACGGATACCTGAAATTTTGACAGTTGTCACATTCTCCCCCTGTTAAGAAAATTTCGTGCCGAAGTTTTAAGCTTTACTACTAGCTGCAGGGGTGTTAGGGAATAAATGCGGGTATTTAGCTTTCATACGGTCTTCACGTCCCAAGTAAACTTTGGTCCGTGACGTGCATTCCATCGAACCTTGATGAGTTTAACACTACTCCTCCGAGGCTTGTTAACTTTCCAATCAGTAACCTCAATGGGTTCTTCGGTAAAGTGGAGTGTGTCGTCAATGTGAACTTCGTCAGCAGGAATAACCACTGTTTCTTGTGTTGGACTCTTCTTCAGATTAGATACATGAAATGTATCATGAACACCATTAAGTACTGCTGGTAGTTCAAACTTGTATGCTACATGGCTAATCCTTTCCAGGATTCTGAACGGTCCAATAAATCATGGGTTTAACTTACCACGCTTCCCAAAGCGTGCCACACCTTTCCAAGGTAAGACTTTTAACAGAACCATATCACCCACTTCAAATTCCAAAGGTTTCCTTCTTTGGTCCGCATAGCTCTTTTGTCGATCACGAGCCGCCTTGATGCGCTCTCGGATCTGCATGATCTTATCTATCATCTCTTGGACCATTTCGGGACCAACCAGCTGTCTATCGCCTGTATCAGCCCAGCATAACGGTGATCGACACTTTCGTCTGTAGAGAAATTCAAACGGTACAACTTGAATGCTTGTATGGTAGTTGTTGTTATAGGAGAACTCAACCAAAGGTAGGTGAGTATCCCAACTGCCACCAAGGTCCATCATGCAAGCTCGTAACATATCTTTAAGCGTTTGAATCGTTCTATCACTTTGACCTTCCGTCTGTGGATGAAATATTGTGCTCAAATTCAACTGAGAACCAAACGCTTCTTGGAAAGATTGCCAAATCCTTGACACAAATCTTCCATCTCTGTCACACCCCCAAAATCCACCATGCAGGGTATCACCGCTTGGAGGCGTGACATGACCAGGATCGAGCCTCCAATCATATTGAACCACGAAATTAAGTAAATAAGACCAACCACAATACGATTGGTGACCAAAAGAGAGTAACCGACTTTAAGTTAACAGCGGAAGCATAAAACGTAAGTCCAAAACATAAGTTCATAGTTCATAAGTTTAAAGACCAAAACATAAGTTCTATAAATTCATAAGATTTATTTATTAAGCACGGGACATAACAGTCCGTATCCCACAACGACCTCCTCCTCTCACAAGCTCCATAAGCATCTAGCGACCTGTAAGGCATGTAACAATGAGTCAACAACAAAGTTGAGTGAGTTCACGGTTGGTTGTTTAGTTTTAAGTTATTTCCAAAAACATGGTTTGTCTTTCGTTGGCTTAATTGCCGTGCGGGTTACCCCATAGTTGAAAGTATGATTAACCAGTTCCTTCTTTATTACCCAAACCATATCCATAATCAGTGGGGACTTCCCCATGTGAACCACTAGACTGATATCGACAACTGACGAACAATAATGTGCCCTACGTCAATGTCTATCATCATAGACAGTTTGCCATAGTCCATTAGTACACGCCCGTTCGGACAAAACGGTGTGTGGTTTGTTAAACCTAATAGCGCTATTAACTAATGACCCGCTCGCCATCGGCCTCGACGATTAAGTCGATATAAAAGGAGGGACTGAATGCTAGAGTTTTGTCTAGTAAGTTTTAAGGTTGTTGTCCTACCCAAGGAGGATGAACGTACATATTCTACCCAAGGAGAATACGCAAGATTAATATTGGCATCCTACCTATGGAGGATGGCTGTACATATCCTACCCAAGGAGGATATGTGGGTTCCGTTTTAATTCTTTAACCCATTCCTAACCACCGGGAATCCCATGCCTTATAAAGAGTGTGAACTCACCTCGGTTGCTCGGTTTGACTTTCAAAAATAGCTAACAGTCAAAGTTGGTCAATCACGTCCTAGTATGATTACCACTTAGTTTATTAGTGACTTCAAATAAGCACAAAGTTCCTACACGCATCTACCACATAACATGCATCACTTTAACGGTTCATGCCCATATAAACTTTCCATCTATTCCCGTTCATAAGCAAATATACGTCATTGCACATAACACTTTTATTGACATATGACATGTTAGATTATTCTTAGATAACCTTCCCGACATTTAGACACGCAAACTACTACTTATGTCGTTTCAGCTTTTATATTCAAAACTGGGCTGCTTTCGAGGATTTTAATAAAATAGTTAACTTATTTAAAAAATTCCCAACTTTTTACAGAAGGTCTTAAATGAGCCAAATATAATTGCGTAAAAATATCGGGATCCAATTCATCACCAATATTTTATAAAAAATCATTTTCCGGACTGCAATCAGATTCATCTTTTTCTGACTGCAGTCCACAGAATAATTTATTTTAAATTCATCGTAAGTCCGATTTATGAAATTCCAGTGGTAGGATTACAAATACATCAGTGGTCATTTACAGTACAAATTTCATGACCTAGTTCTACTCAGGTTTCAAGTTATGATGAAGAATATAACACATATTTTCAGCAGCAAAAATGCAGCTTTTGCTGCTGTTACAAAACGACCCTTTAAAAATATCAAACGAAGTCCAAAAATGATTCCAGTGCCATTAGAACCGTATTTCATAATAACACGTTATAGATTCAAGAAAATCAGTTTTTCGTTAGGTTATGATCTGGTTACAGCCAACTGAAGTTGCAGCCAACTGAAGTTGGCTGTAAACACCAACCAGCCTCCTGTTTTCAGCTTTTTAACATTCTAATGCGAGTTATATTGGTTCCGTTAACATGTTTAGTGATCAATAACGACATTTGACATTAACAAGTAATCATCAAGTAATCAGCAACATATCAGAACAACTTTATTTCATCAAGATTTCATCTTATTTCATCATCATGTTAGCTTTATGTTCAATACTTATGTTTATGATCTTTTAGTGTTCTTCCTCATAAAATAACTATTAACCATCAAACAAATGAGAAGTAAACAAAGATCAAAGGAGCTTACAACTAGCTTAAAGCTAGGGAAGAACTCTAGTGAACAAGATGATGAGAATGGTGTGAGAAAGCAAGTAAGTGAGCTCCTTCAAGATCCTCAAGCTTCCTACTTCACAAGGCACCTTCTAACACATGAATGGAGCTTGAAGATGGAAGAATATGGTGGTGTTAGGGTGGTGATGGTGGCGATTAAGGGAGGGCCGAGAGGAGAGAGAGAGAGAGAGAGTGAGTGAGTATGGGGTGAAGTTGAGTGAATGAATGATCTTGTAAATCTCATATGCCATACATATAATCTTTCCTTCAAATATTATGTCTAGCATATCAAGTAATCAATCATATAATATCTAATAAAATATGAGAGGAGATCTAGGAAGTATGGAGTGGATTTATGTGGGTCCATGGGGACCAAAATCGGTTGGGGGGGGGGGGGGGCTTGATGTAAGTTTTTTGCAACAAGATGGTAATTACAAGTTACAATCCAAGTATACACCTATATATGTTAGTTACTTGATATTTAGTGGGTGTTATGGTATACGGGGATCATAACTAGCCAAGAAATAATAACACAATGTGTTTGACAAATATTTGGTGTCCCGGGTAATGTCCGGTTGTTCGGTCAGATACTGTTCCGTTAAAGTGTTTAATTATTCCATAAAGTGTCTTTTATATATATTTTTGTAACACTTTTAATTCCTAACACTTAGAAAAACATTCAGGACCATTTAGTAAATTTTCTGCACGTGACTAGTATGTTAACAAGCACATGTAAGTATGACACAGTAATCAGGAAACAGTTAAGTAATTCAACACAGTCACTAAGCACTTTAATTATCATTAAATAATCGTATGGATACATGTAATTATGAGGGTTGTCACATTCTCCCCCTGTTAAGAAAATTTCGTCCTGAAATTTAGTGCGCGGTTACCGAGGAAGCTAGTTAAGTTGCGGTGTTTACTGGCTTTTTCTGGGGTGTCACATCATCCCCCCGTTGATTTGGAATTTCGTCCCGAAATTCTGCAGTAGCTTCAGCCTCAGTAGGAGTTGCACTTTTCTTAAACAACTGGGGATACTTGAGTTACATTTGGTCTTCTCGTTCCCAGGTATACTCTGGGCCACGACGGGAGTTCCAACGAACTCGAACAAGAGGTATCCTGGTACGCTTGAGAACCTTAACGTCTCGGTCTGTGATTTCAACTGATTCCTCGACGAATCGCAACTGGTCGTCGATTGTGAGCTCCTTTAAGGGAACTATGAGGGTCTCATCTGATAGGCACTTCTTCAGATTCGACACGTGGAAAACATTGTGAACTCCGCTGAGTTCTTCAGGTAGATTCAACTTGTAAGCTACCTTGCCAATTTTCTCAATGATTTCAAACGGTCCAACATATCGCAGATTGAGTTTGCCTCGTTTGCCAAGATGAACTACACCTTTCCAAGGTGAGACTTTGAGTAGCACCCAATCCCCAACCTGGAACTCGAGTGGCTTTCTTCGCTTATCAGCATAGCTTTTCTGACGGTCACGAGCTGCCGCCATTCGTTGCCGTATCTGAGCAATTCTCTCAGTCGTATCTACTACCAGTTCTGGGCCAGTGATTTGGCTGTCACCAACTTCTGCCCAACCGAGAGGTGATCGGCACTTCCATCCGTATAATGCCTCAAACGGAGTGGCTTGGATGCTGGTGTGGTAACTGTTGTTATACGAAAAGTCCACTAATGGGAGGTGTTTTTCCCAGCCATTACCAAAGTTGATTACATATGCCCTAAGCATGTCTTCAAGGGTTTGGATGGTGCGCTCAGATTGCCCATTCGTCTGTGGATGGTATGCCGTGCTCATGTCTAATCGAGAACCAAAGGATTTGTGCATAGCTTGCCACAACTCAAATGTAAAACGTGAGTCACGATCAAAGATGATGGAAGTTGGCACTCCGTGCCTTGATACTACTTCCTTTAGGTAGATGTCTGCTAGAGTAGAAAACTTATCGGTTTCCTTGATAGCCAGAAAATGTGCAGACTTGGTCAATCGATCCACTATCACCCAAATAGTGTCATTTCCGTGTTGAGATCTAGGCAGGCCAGCAACGAAATCCATGGAAATTTGCTCCCATTTCCATGTCGGGATCTCTGGTTGTTGAAGTAGGCCTGATGGTTTCTGGTATTCAGTCTTGACTCTCGCACAAGTCAAACATTTGCTGACGTAGGTTGCTATATGGGCTTTCATACTAGGCCACCAATACGTAGTCTTGTGATCGTGGTACATCTTATCCAAACCAGGATGTACTGAATAACGAGATTTGTGTGCTTCATCCATCACAAGCTCGCGTAAGTTTCCATAAAGTAGAACCCAGATGCGCCCGTTTACGTAGTAGGCGCCGTCTTCCTTTTGTTCTAGCCGCTGCCTCGATCCTCGTATGGACTCAGCCCTGATGTTCTCTGCTTTCAACGCTTCAACCTGAGCATCTCGTATCTGGGCAGGAAGACTAGAGTGAATGGTAAGCTGTAACGCACGTACACGCTTAGGTATAGTATCCTTTCGACTGAGGGCGTCGGCCACAACATTGGCTTTACTCGGATGATACTGGATCGCACATTCGTAGTCATTCAAGAGTTCGACCCATCGACGTTGTCGCGTGTTTAACTCCTTTTGCTTAAAGATGTGCTCGAGACTCCTGTGATCGGTGTAAATGGTGCACTTGGTACCGTACATGTAATGTCTCCATATCTTAAGTGCGAAAACAACTGCTCCCAATTCCAAGTCGTGCGTAGTGTAGTTCCTTTCGTGAACTTTAAGTTGGCGTGATGCGTAGGCAATGACCTTGTCACGTTGCATCAACACGCAACCAAGTCCTTGTATGGAAGCGTCGCAATAAACCACAAAATCATATGTGCCCTCAGGCAATGAGAGGATAGGCGCGCTGTAAAGTCTATCTTTCAAGTGCTGAAAAGCAGATTCCTGTGCATCACCCCAACGATAGGTGACACCCTTCTGAGTCAGCGAAGTGAGAGGTAGCGCAATCTTGGAGAAATCCTTGATGAATCTTCTGTAGTATCTTGCCAAGCCCAAGAATTGGCGGATTTCTGTTGGTGTACGAGGTGAAGGCCAGTTCTTGATCGAGTCTACCTTGGATGGATTAACATGAATCCCATCCTTGTTTACCACGTGGTCTAGAAAGTGGACTTCGAGAAGCCAGAAGTCACATTTCGAAAATTTAGCATACAGTTGCTCTGCTCGAAGAAGTTCTAGCATAAGTCATAGATGCTGCCCGTGCTCCTCTTGACTCTTAGAATAGATCAGGATGTCGTCGATGGAAAACAATAACGAACTTATCCAGGTAAGGTTTGCATACTCGGTTCATGAGATCCATGAAGACAGCAGGTGCATTCGTAAATCCGAAAGGCATAACCAGAAACTCGTAATGCCCATAACGAGTCCTGAATGCTATTTTAGAGATATCCTCGTCTTGGACTCTCAGTTGATGGTAACCTGACCTCAAGTCAATCTTGGAGTAGAAACTCGACCCTTGCAACTGGTCGAATAAGTCATCAATACGCGGAAGGGGATAACGATTCTTCACGGTCACCTTGTTAAGTTCGCGATAGTCAATACACATTCTGAAAGTACCGTCTTTCTTCTTCACAAACAAGACTGGAGCTCCCCAGGGCGAAGAGCTAGGACGTATGAAACCCTTTTCCAAGAGTTCTTGTAATTGCGTAGACAGTTCTTCAAGTTCTGACGGAGCTAGTCGATAAGGTGGACGAGCTATTGGTGCTGCTCCAGGAGCTAGCTCGATTTGAAACTCGACTTGTCGTTGAGGCGGAAGACCAGGTAATTCCTCAGGAAATACCTCAGGAAAATTGCGCACAATAGGAATGTCTTCAATTCTCTTCTCTTCCATTGATGCGTCAGTAACGAGTGCTAGAATGGCAGTGTGGCCCTTTCGCAAACACTTCGGGGCCTTAAGGAAAGAGATAATGCCTACGACAGCGCCACTTTTGTCGCCATAAATCATGAGGGGTTCTTCACCAGAACGAGGGCTGCTGTAACAACCCTCAGTAAAACCAACACCCTTATAATATTTTCGACACCCTATTATATCTTAAAATATTCTAATGTGTCTTATAATTCACCCCGTATGTGAAAACCGAGCCCGAAATACGTTAGAGTATTTAAAATAAAATAAAAATAAGAAAAATAGAGTTGAGGCGGGCCGCGTAAGACCTCACCTAAACCTTACGCGGGCCACGACAGATCATCACACGCGATTACACCAGAGGCCGACACGTGTCGACATCGTGGCGGACCTACTAGCTGACCCAGCTAAGCTACTGAGTTGACCGATGTTGACGCGGGCTGCGTAAAGGTCCCTTATCTTTTACGCGGGCCGCGATAGGACCAAATTACACAACTATAAATAGCAGGCATCAGTTTTCACTTTCCGTCGTTCATTCACAAATCTCAATCTCGAATTCTGAAGTATTAAGCATAATATTTGGGTATTATACCCCTAATTAGCGAAGTTCTGCTTCGTTGTAAGTATTATAACCCCAGTTTCGTAATAGTTACGCTGCCCGATTGATTTAGGGTTCCGTAACAACTGTCGTGGTTCTGCCCGACGTAGTTGTTGGAATGCCGTCACGGGGAGGGTATTATTAATATTTTCAAAGGGTTATGATACTAACCAATGTACATTTGTATAAATTATAGATTATATCCAGGAAACCCTTACGAAAAGACTAAGATAGCAATGTGAGTTTATCCTCTTTTTGTTAATGTTTTTGGAATGTTTTACCAAACCTTAAATGTTTTACTATGAAATTAAGCGGTGATTGAGTCTTTGTAATTCTTCAATTACTGCCGGTATTATGGGGTTTTGTATACAAAATTTACTACGAGTAGTAGTAAGTCTGAATGACAGTGCATTACCATTGGACGACGAGTTAGCCAATGGGTAATTTGACCATAGCCATAGATCCGGTCGAGTGGCAAATACTGAATGAGTAATTGTGTAGAAATAAACAATGTGATCGCTCTCAATACTGTTTTAATTGAAAAAATGTTTCTTGATTAAACTAGGATTCACTCACCAGTATTTCCGACTGACAAATGTTTTTAAAACGCGTTACAGGTAACACAATGTGAACAGCCAATTAGTGAAAAGCCAGCTGGAAAGCACTGAAGGCTTGGGAAAAATGTGGCTATAAAAGTTACCTAATAAACGATGTTTTAAATTTAATAAAATAGGGCTTATCCCTATAATGTATTGTAATAAGAAACTTGGGTTTTGCCCATGTTATTATTAATATAAAAGAAGGTGGTTTTACTCTGATAAGCATTTCCTAACTACGGTCCTGATGAAAATTCCGCTACGAGACTAAACAACCTGATACCACCAAACTCTGAGCTCGCGTCTGCCCGTTCCCGGGAAACAGGGATCGGGGGTTGCGACAGAAGGTGGTATCAGAGCCTAGCCACTGGTCTGAGCCAAAGAAGTGTTCTGCTGACACTTAAATTCTATATTTTTGTTAGGAAATGCATTACGAAAATACGTGCATAACTGTATTTATTTGTTATGTGTTATTTGACTATTTGTTAGTTTTCAGTATGAGTGATCAAGGACCATCAAACGTGAATCGTCAGTTAGCTGATTCACCTAGGAGTGAAGGTACATCATCACAGCCTGCCCTCTCTGGGTATACTGTTGATCAGGAAGATGGGATATTTGCCTTTAGAGCTAAGTCGGAGGAACCATTTCCTACTAAGAAACGAGGATGGTTCAGTAAAGAAGCTTTTGCTCGTAGGAAGAGAATGCGAAAATTGCAACAGCAAAGGGCTTTAGCAGCTATTAAGCGAGAGAGAGAGAGATGCCCATACTCAAGATATGCTAAATAGAAGCCTAGCTAATTTCCATATCTTAGCTACAACTGCTGCTGACCCAGGTCTGGAACAATTAGTAGCCCCACAACCACAAAACCCAGAACAACCCATGGAAATAGAAAACCAGGAAAATCAAGTGGAGATGCACGACTTTAACCCAGAAGAAATCCCTAGGGTACCTGCACCAAACCCACTAGACCCGAATTACGACCCCTGGTGGGATGACAATAGGGACTTTGTGCAACGTTACCCTATTCAGGACTATCCACCCATACAGAACATAGAAGCTTACCCAGGTATGGACCCTTTAGACCCCTACTATCAAGATGATTATATTAGGGAGATATTAGAGGATCCTTACCAATTTCAGGAAACCGCACCCCAGATTCCAAACCCAGTCCGAGAACTTGCACCCCCAATGAGTGCAGAAAACGTTCAAGAACTTAGGACTTTCGGGGAGGAAATTTTAGAGAGCAGTGAGAGAATGCGTCAGGTGGGAGAGCGTCTCGTATGGAAATACGATGAACGTAATATGGATTTTTGGATAAATCCATATCCGTGAATGTTAGAATGGAGGAAGCAGTAGTAATAATAATAATATAATAAAATAAAATAAGATATGTGTGTACGGATGCATATTACTATTTTATTTCTGTTGGTATTGTAATCTTTATTTCTGTACTAGTGTGTAATAGACGCATAAGTATATGAAAAGAGTAAAGTAGCAATGATCTACGTTTTTGGCTAGATTGTGTGTCATGTGATCAACTATATTATTTACTATCTTGTGATATTAATATGGGATAAATGTTTAAAATTCAGATGGCTGACGAAGGAAATCAAGGAAATTTGAATAATGATAACCAGAGTAACATTAACGTGGTTAATGAGAATCCAAGCATCAATAACAATAACAATCAAGTGGACAATAGTGCTATCCAACACATAGTAGCACAGGGAATTATAGATGCAATGCCATTTATTATTCAAACTGTTAAAGATGCTGATAATAAAAGTAAGCATAGCAGTAAGAGACCAAGTGAACCAGAAAACAACGTGAACAATGGACCTGTACTTCAAATGCCCATTCCCAAAAGAAGAAGAACTGTGCCTTATGGTTGTTCTTATAAAGAATTCTGGTCTTGTAAACCAATGGAATTCTCGGGCAATGAAGGGGCCATTGCAACCTTACGCTGGATAGAAAAGACTGAGGCAGTCTTAAAGACAAGCAAATGTGCTGAAGAAGATAAAATACTGTTTGCTTCTAATCTGTTTAAGAATGCAACACTAGAATGGTGGAACACTATCCTCCAGACAAGAGGAAGTGATCAAACCTATGATATGGAATGGGAAGAATTTAAAAACAAAGTAGAAAGAAAATTCTGCCCACCCAATGAGAAGGAACAGATAGCAAACAAATTTCTAAATCTTAGAATAACTGGTGTAGATAGTAAGGGGTACACTAAAATATTCTTTGAATATGCTAGAATAGTGCCAACTCTTGCTTCACCAGAACTAGTGTTAATCTCTCGTTATATTTGGGGATTAATTGGGGAGATAAGACACGTAGTCAAGGCAGCTAGACCTCAAACCATAGAAGAAGCTGTAGAATTAGCCAATACCTTGACTGATGAGTTAGTCCGTACCAGAAAAGAGGATCAAAGGAGGAACCTAACCCAGAAGTTGACTCAAGAATTTCGTTCTGGAAATTCTAACCGTGGGAAAAATATAGGTTCTACCTCTGCACCCTACTGTAGGTATTGCAAAAGAAAGCATTCAGGAAGATGTTCCATATACTGTAACTTTTGCAAAATGTCGGGACACAAAGAAGAAAACTGTAGAAAGAAAGCTAACAGCAGGGTATGTTAAAATTGCGGAGAACAAGGTCATATCAAGCTGAATTGCCCAAAATTAGCTCCAGCTCCAAATAACAAGAATACTAAAAATGCTAGAGCATTTGTTCTAACTGCAGAAGAAGCCAATATGATTCCGGATGTCATAGCTGGTACGTTTTTAGTTAATGATGTCTTTGCTAAAGTATTATTTGACTCTGGTGCAAACCAAAGTTTTATTAATACATCATTTTGCAAATTTCTAAATCAGTCATTAACTAAACTACCACTAGAATGCGTAGTAGAGACTGCTAATGGAGAAACTGTTAGAATTTCTGAAATCTTGCAGGGAGCAAGCATAGAAATTTTAAATCAGAAATTTATTGCAAACCTATATCCCATGAATCTGGTAGGATTTGATGTTGTTTTAGGAATGGATTGGTTAATAGCCAATAAAGCCAATATTTTATGTGATCAAAAGTTAATTCAAGTAAATTCACCAAAAGATAAAACGATCACAATTAAAGGAGATAAGCCCTTTAGATCCACAAAATTCATGTCTGTGATGAAAACTGCAAGTTGTATAAGAAAAGGTTCTATAGTGTATTTGATTTCTATAATCACTAACACTAAAGGAAAAGAACTAAAAGATATTCCAGTAGTATCTCAGTTTTCAGATGTGAAGGGGTATGGTCCCAAAAAGCCACGCAACCCCCTGCAAGGTCGCGCGGGACCATACTCCTTAATCACCATTTTTCTTGACCACCAACCTCGCGCGAGCTAAAACATGCCTATGCAACGCCGCGCGAGGATCACAGAAGAGTAAACTCCAGTTAACAACACTTGGTATTCTAAAAGAGACATCTGAAAGCCCATGCCGCGCGCATGATAATAGCGTGCTCAGCAAGAATCGTGCGTGACCACGGCGCGAGGCCTTTCCAGATAGTACACAACGTACAAGTGGCAGAATAAAAGGGCCAATCAGGGTCCTTCTGTTCCTGCGCAATCGTGCTCCACGATCGTCTGACATGCAGGAGACAAAAAGTACTTAAGGACGCTTATGTGGCACCAATCATAGGGCAGAGACAACTGTCCCACGATCTCCACTTACCTGCTGATGGCAGGACGGCGGCCAGGCCGACAACCATGACACGTGGCTCCAATCATTGTGCGCCAGCACCGAAGAACTCCCAGAAGCCACTAACGGTCGAAACAAGTGAGACAAGGAGCATATCGCCCAAGTTGTCGACTTCCGGCCCAAGGCCCATCAGCCCATATCCTCTTTACACCTCTCCGGCTATAAATAGAGACCTTCACTCCACAGGTTATTCATTCCATTCCCTCTACTCTCACTTAATACTTAATTACCCCCAAAGCACAGTCGCTTATTCTCACGCCGGAGCCCGGTTAAGAGGGAAACCCCCACATTCCCCTCTTGACGAGTAACGGTGTTTTATTTTGCAGTTAAACACGGCCATTAGGGAGCTCAGGAATCAAAGAGAAGATTAACCACTATGCAAGGAACATAAACCAAACTGACTAGTCCCTTAATCAGTTCGGTGTTTCTTCATTGGCGCCCACCGATTTTTTCTACAAACCACTTTCATCTTCTTTCCTGAGTTTTTCGTTGTTTTTTCTTCGATCCATGGCTGGTCAAGGAATCGTACCTGAGTTCGTTGGTTTCGGTGAAAATGCAAATGCAGCGTTGGGGGAAGGTAATCAAAATGGCCAACCCCAACACTTTGAAGAAGTTGGTGAAGTCGAAGTAGCCAACACCGGGGGTCCGCGCGGGAGCTTCACCCGCATCACGCAAAACACCCCAGGGAACAACGGTGCTGGACCTTCAAACCTAGCTCCAACTCAGAATATATCAGCACTATTAGGGCTACCAGAAGGCGAAACCCCAGCCTCATGGTACGCCAAGCAACTGGCCACTATTAACGAAGCGTATCAGTCCTTGAGCGCTCAGCAAGCAGTTTTAACGGCAGAGCCGTCCTTGGTCACACCAACCGGCCCCAGCCACGGGCCGCGCCAGATGCCGGTCCCGCAATACATTCCGAGAAGAATTAACAGACCTCCCCCCACCCGAAGGTTAAGCGTGCAGGACACGCGAGACACACGGGGGGAGACAGAAAGCTACTATGACGAACCATCAAACTTCCAAAGAGGCCCAGTTCATAGCCGGCTCACGCCGCGCAACATAAACGACGAGTGGGAAGAAACGGACCCGGATGATCCAACCTGGGAGAACGACGACGAATCCTCGGTTTTCAATCGTTTGCAAAGAAATCATGAGTACTACAAACCAAGGCAGCACGTTGGGTATACAGAGGAGGCAGAGCGTGACTTTCGCCTCGCCTACCGACCAGAGGAAGCTATAGAGCATTCAAAGTTCATCCCAAAGATAGCACTCGCGCCGCTCAAGAGAGAGAAATTACCTCCGATTGTCGGAAAGTTCAATGGATTGACTGATCCAGATGATCACGTCAGAGTGTTTACTAGCGTAGGCTGCCTGGGCGGTTGGAACATGCCCATGTGGTGTCATTTGTTTATCCAAACATTAACGGGGGCTGCTCGCGCATGGTTCGACAGCCTTCCTCCGGGAAAGATAAAATCATGGGTAGATTTCAGAACTCAGTTTTTGAGTCACTTCAGCCAACAAAGACGATACCAGCGCGACACAGCTGAAGTTGAAGATATCTGGCGTAGAGATAATGAGGGTCTGGAAGATTTCATTACGCGCTTTAACAAAGAATGTTTGGAGATAGGTGGCGTGAGTGAGCAGCTCATGCGCTGCCATTTCAAAAAAGCCATCCGATGTGATAGCCTGATCAGAACCATCACGGGGAAAGATGGAATGCCCAAGGAGTGGGATAAACTCATGGAAGCCGCGAAGATTGTCGCGCAGACTGAAGAGTCACTCGCACGAAACAACAGCTATCATTCTGAAGATAGATTTTCCAAAGGGGGTCACCCGCGCGATGACAACAGGCGCAACAAAGGCAAAAACCCTGGGTGGAAAGCCAACCACTCCAGCGGTTATCATGAACGACCCCGGTACGAAGAACGATCACGCTATAAGGAAGACGCGCGTGATACCATTGACCGCATCGGTTATAGAAAAGCAGTCCGAGACGACAATCGTGAAAAGCATTGGACTCCGCTCATAAAAACACCAAAAGAGGTGCTAATGACGGAGAACCATGATTTTAAGACTCCCAGGCCTATGACGAACAAAAAGGGACAAGATCCCAATCTGTATTGTGATTTCCACAAGGATACAGGCCACTTAACAGATGATTGCTACAGCCTGCGACAAGAGATCGAAAGAGCACTAAAGAGTGGAAAGCTGAGCCACTTAGTGAAGAACATGCGCAAAGAGACGCGACAGCTCCATCGCCACGATGAAGGAAATCACAAGAAGGTTCGACGCCTGGAAACACACATGGTCAATGGACCAAGGTATAGCGCGAAAGAAAAAGGCAAGAGACCGTATGAGCCTTCATGGCAAGAACAGCAAGTTATTTTCCCGGTGGTGCGCGGGGGTCCCCGAGCCACGCGACCCATCGTCATCACCGGTATCATCGGCCATTACGAAACCGAATACGTCTTCATTGACCCGGGAAGTACAGCAGACATCATCTACGAACAATGCTTTAACCAGTTCGACGATGAAGACAAAGCGAGACTCGAACCAGTTGACTACCCACTGTCCGGATTCTGCAACGAGATGGTCTTCCCGTTAGGCCAAATTAGCTTCCCCGTCACACTCTCTGACGGAAAGCATTCAAGGACAACGAACGTCAACTTCATGGTGATGCCTGTCAAGTCAAGACATGACGTACTGATCGGGAGAGAAACGCAAGGTGAGCTGAATATGATAACTTCCACCCCCCACTCAGCAATTGGTTTCCCAACCAAGACGGGGGTAGCAATTGTTTATGCGAAGAAGGAAGTTATGTCAACAGAAGAGATGCGCCCAACAAAGGCGGCAAAGGTTTCAGCAACCGAGCCCGAAAAATGGGTTTTGAATCGCAAATATCCGGAGCAAACGGTGACGATAGGTCACGCTATCTCACCAAATATCAGAACTCGCCTCAAGCAGCTCCTGTTCAAGAACATGGACATTTTCGCCTGGACCCCGGCCGACATGACCGGAGTCCCGCGCGACATCACAGAGCACTGTTTAAACACCTACCCCTCGGTTGAGCCGAAGGTCCAGAGAAGGCGCAGCCTAGGGGCGGACAAGACGAAAGCAATGAACGAACAAGTTTGCGAGTTACTTAAAGCTGGCATCCTGCGCGAGGTACGTTATCAGAGTTGGGTGGCGAACCCCGTAATGGTAGAAAAGTCTAGCGGCGGATGGCGAATGTGCGTCGACTATACCGATCTCAACAAGGCATGCCCTAAGGATTGCTATTCTTTGCCTGAGATCGACAAGAAGATAGACTCGCTCGCGCCATACAGATGGAAGTGCTTCTTGGATTGCTACAAGGGGTACCATCAAGTTCAAATGAAGCTCGAGGATGAAGACAAGACAGCCTTTCGCACGGATCTGGGGATTTTTTGCTATACTAAGATGCCTTTCGGCCTGAAAAATGCTGGCGCCACATACCAGCGATTGATGGACAAGACCTTCGCAAGTGACATCGGAAAGCATATTGAAGTTTACATCGATGATCTAGTGGTCAAGAGTCCCGAAGAGGACCAGATGTTGAAGGACGTCGAGAAAACGTTCAATTCATTACGCAGCGTAAACATGAAGTTGAATCCAGCCAAATGTTCTTTTGGCATGGAAGAGGGGAAGTTTCTAGGCTTCATAGTCACTAACGGCGGCTTCAAAGTGAACCCAGAAAAAGTTCAGGCAATAGAACGGATGCCATCGCCTCGAACAATCAAAGAAATGCAACGGTTGGCCGGCCGCCTAGCCGCGCTTAACCGCTTTTTGTCAAATCACGCCGCGAAGTCGTACCCTTTTATCAGCACACTGCGCAATTGTGTCATGAAGCAAGAGTTCAAGTGGACACCCAACGCAGAAAAGGCTTTCCAGCAAATGAAAGCATGTCTGATCGAGCTTCCAACCCTGACCGCGCCGTTTGAAAAAGAGCCACTCGTACTGTACTTATCCTCTTCCGATAAGGCAGTAGGGTCGGTGTTATTAGTGGAAAGAAATGGGGTTCAAACTCCGATTTACTATGTCAGCAGGGTACTCACTGACCCAGAAACAAGATATTCCACAATGGAAAAATTGGTTCTTGCGCTGCTACATGCTTCCCGAAGACTGCGCAGATATTTTACAGGGCATGTGATCACCGTACTTACCAATTTCCATATCGGCACGATACTTCAGAAACCAGAAACATCAGGAAGACTCGCCAAATGGGCAATCGAGTTGGGAGGCCACAACATCCTATACCGGCCGCGCCCAGCCATCAAGGGTCAAGTTCTAGCGGACTTCATCACAGAAGTTCCAGCTGAGAAAATCAAAGATTGTGAGCTTGTTGAAACTCCAGTGAAAGACACAACAAACGAGACTTGGATGCTTTACACTGATGGGGCTTCAAACGAAGATGGCGCGGGAGCTGGATTGCGCCTAGTAAGCCCCGAAAACCACGAATTCACTTACGCCATCAAGTTGGATTTCAAAAACACCAACAACGAGGCAGAATACGAGGCATTTCTGGCAGGCTTACGCCTCGCCATCAAAATGGGAGCTAAAAATCTACAAGCGCATGTTGATTCACTCTTGATAGCCAGCCAAGTCAACGGTATATACGATGCAAGGGGTGAAGTCATGGCCCTATATCTGGAACAAGCAAAAGAGTTGCTTCAACAATTCAAGTCTCACAAAGTCATCCACATCAACCGCTCCGAAAACAAACCAGCCGACGCCTTGAGCAAGCTTGCCTCAACTTCCTTCCAACATCTTGCCAAAGATGTAAGGATTGAGGTACTCAAGAACCCGTCAGTTTTGTTGCGACAAGTCAATGTGATAGAGCTGGGGCAGCCATCCTGGATGACCCCCATCATTCAGTACTTGAAAGAAGGAATACTCCCAGAGAATAAGGCAGAGGCAAGAAAAATTCAGAACAAAGCTCTGCAGTACGAGATGAATGACGGTATTTTATACCGAAAGTCCTTCTTGGGACCACTCCTGCGCTGTGTGGACCCTCAAGACGCGAACTATCTGATAAGAGAGATTCATGAAGGAATCTGCGGCATACATGCGGGACCACGCATGGTTGTTGCGAAGATCATGAACGCCGGGTATTACTGGCCAGGGATGCACGTTGATGCCCTGAAGGAGCTGCGCAAATGCGACTCCTGTCAGCGGCACTCTCCGAAAACCCTGCGCCCCAAGAACGATCTAATCCCCGTATCAACTGCTTGGCCTTTTCAGCAGTGGGGAATCGATATGGTAGGACCCTTCCCAGATGCTCCCGGCGCCGTCAAGTTTATAATAGTAGCCGTCGATTACTTCACAAAGTGGGTGGAGGCCAAAGCCCTTGCCTCAACTACAGCCATGATGGTGCGCAAGTTCATTTGGGAACACATCATCTGTAGGTTTGGCCTCCCACTCAAGATAGTAACAGACAACGGCACTAACTTTGCATCCGATGACCTCAAGAACTGGATGAAGGAGATGAAAATCGAACACACTTTCTCCTCCGTTGCGCACCCTCAAGGCAACGGGCAGGTTGAAAGTGTGAACAAGTGTATCGTCGAAGGGATCAAGGCCCGACTGGGCACTAAACGAAGAGGCTGGGTAGATGAGCTCCCAAGTATCTTGTGGGCTCACCGAACCATGCCAAAAACGAGTACCGGCGAGACCCCTTTTAGCCTAGTCTATGGCTCAGAAGCGGTTATCCCGGCGGAAGTGGGCCTGCCCTCTCCGCGTTTGACAGCAGTCAACGCAATCGACAACGAGGCAGAGCGTCGCCTTGACTTGGACTTGCTAGAAGAAAGGCGCGAAATCGCGCGTATCAAAGAAGCCAAGTACAAAACACAACTGGAGAGGTACTACAACGCGCGAGTCCGCATCTGTACCTTCACTCCAGGGGAACATGTCTTTCGAGATAATGAAGCCTCAAACGCCGAACGCCCAGGAAAGTTAGCACCTAAATGGGAAGGCCCATACTTGGTGCACGAGGTGCTAGGGAAAGGGGCTTACAAATTGCGCACTCTGGATGGACACATCATCCCGCGCACGTGGAATGCGCAACAACTCCGCAAATGCTATATATGACTATGTAGGCCCGGCGCCTTTACTCACTAATGACGGCCACGCGCCCTTTTACTTTTTATATCGGCTACGAGCCTAAGTTACAAGCAATGTATCTCGGCCTAAGCGCCTAAGAAATTAATGAAAAGCATACGACATGCTCTTTTATCACTATCCGACTTATTTCGTTACAAATGCACGTTAAACTTCTGATTAGCACGAAAACACTCCAGTTACGCTCGCACATGAGCCTCTCTTACATTTATTCGCGCTAACTTAACCAAAGTTTCTAGCAACAGTGCAATAATTGTAACGGGAAAATAAGCAAACATACTCTTTAGAAAGGCGCAACCGCGCAACGGTTAGGAAAACACAATGTCATTCATTAAATAAAAGCGCGCCAGCGCAACAAGTTACATCAGAAACCTACTAAAATTTTTACAAGGCACTAAGCCTGCTGATAAATCTATTCGAATTCATCATCTCCGCTGTCATCACGCTTATCGCCATCACCGCCAGGCTTAACGCCATCACCTTCACCATCACCTTTCCCATCGCCACCTCCACCCGCAGGTGCCTCCTCATCCGATAGCTCAACAGTCTCTGGTGGATCAAGGATATTCTTCAGCCGCAGACACCAGTCATCATGTTTCAGTGCATCAGTAACCAAGTCCATCACTGGAATGGATAGATGATCATAACCATGCTCCGCGCGAGCTAGCTCAGCCTCAGCTTCTTCAGTCACCGAGCAGTGGCTAGTGTCGAACTCCTGTCCAAGCATAACCGACGCATGTTGCGCACATTCGACATAGCCCTTACGGTGACCAACGGCAAGAGAAGCATCTATGACGGCCGCAACAGCCTTGTCCAATTCACCAGCATTCAGAATGGAGTTGGCCATCTACAGGAAGCTCAAAATTTTAGCCAACAAGTCCAAATAAATCAAATTAAAGTTAAAAGAGGAATCATACCAGCACCATTCCACGACCGCGCAGCCACTCGGCATCAGAGACAAGAGTATCCACGATACCCTGAGCTTCGGCATAGTTAGTCTGCGCTACATTAAGAGCTGTAGTACTAACATCACGAGCCTCCTCGGCCCTAAGCTTCGCCTCCTCAGCTGAGGCAGCCTTAGACTTTTCAGCCTCCAAATCGATCTCCAAGGATTCGCTTTTATCAACCTGCTCTCGCAGGCGGCGTTTTAGCTCGGCGATCTCCACATCCTTGGCCTTGAGATCCTTGTCCTTACCAGACAGCTGCACCTTCGCATCAGCAAGCTCAACCTACAAAGGACAAGTTAGGATATACTACAGACAAAACAGAGGAAGAAAGGGTGTACAAACCTCAAGCTCCGCCTTAGCAGCTTTAACAGCCTGCACACCCTCAACCTCCGCCGTCAATTCCACAACCTTAGCCTCAAGGTTGACGATCTTGTTACGATCTGCAGCCGCGCGCTCATTATCCTTCGCGCATATGCGCTTGAACTCAGCCTTCTCCTTTGCAAGCTGTTGTTCAGCAGAATGAAGCTTGTTTTTCAGGCCCTCGCGCCCCCAATCCTCAGCCTTCTTATCAGCTTCAAACTTCGCCTTCTCTTCATCAAGGGCGGCTTTTGACTTCTCAAATTCGTTTATACGCTTCAACGAACGCTCACGATACCTCTCCCAATCCGCCCGCTCCCTAACCATTGTCCGCCACTCACGGACAATTTGATGATTAGCAGCGCGAGCGTTCGCCTCCCCAAGCATGTAAGTACGGTACAGCGTCTCATGAGTTTTCGCCTTCTGCCTATTAACTTCACCAGGGGTGAAGGAGTTTAAGAACCAATCGCGGCAAGGACCAAACTCTAGGAAGGTGTCCTTCTGCCTCAAACTCCAGGGAGCCTGGTGGGGGGCATTACCGCGCTCCTCTTCGGTATAGCTTTTATAATAGATATCTCCAATAGTATCCTTGGCCCCGATAGCTTGCGGATTATAACCCCCAGCGCCACCAGAGCTCGCGCCACTAGAAACGTAAGCATGGCGGACAGGTCTCTCAACCTCAGGTTCTTTCCTCCTCTCTTGATGGGACCTTGTAGTTCCCGCAGCACTCAAAACCTCCGGGCCCTGCGCCTTATCCTGTATAGTGATGGCAACAGCACCGGTATCCCTCAAAGAATCACCACTAGGCTTTTCAACAGTTTTCTGCTTCTCCTTCTCCACTTCAGAAGCTTTCTTCTTATCCTCTTCCGCCTTCCTATCCTCCTCAGCCTTCCGAGCTGCCTCAGTTTTCCTCTGCCTCTCCTCCTCCGCCCTCTTCCCCCTCTCCGCATCAGCTCTCCTACGCTCTTCATCAGCTTTCCTCTTCTCTTCAACAGCCTTCGCCTGATCACCTTCAGCAACATGTTTCTCCTTGGCAGTCTCAACACCAGCAGCCTTAGAGGATTTTACAGTGATCTTTGGCCTCTTATGCACCGGCTCTACCGGATCTACGAATACCACCCCCTTCTCTGGGGTCGTCTTCTTCTTAACCTCTGCAAACACAACATGTCAGAAAGAGCGAAAGTGACAAAATAATGTAGCTAAGGAGCTTACCCGGGGAAACTTTGTAAAGCGAGCGCAAGTTGCTCCGCTTCCCAATTAGGGGAACCTCACCAGCTCCGGGCGCAACTGAGACGCCAGCTGTAATTTCGCTTCTAACTCTCTTTCTGCTGATCAACTTTTCAGCAGGCTCCTCTTCTTCTTCCGCTTCCTCTTCCTCCTCATGCGCAACAGAGGAAGGAGTCGCGCCCGCGTCCGGGTTGCGAGAACCCGCGCTCCCTGAGCCACCAGCTCCAGCCTTCTTTCCGCCTGCGCGCGACAAACCTTCAAGTGAGTCACTAACAATCACGAAATCTCTCAAGTTACTCTGACGAAGGCGAAAAATACCTTTACCCACAGCACCAGTGGTTGCGCGACTACCTCCAGCACCCTTGCTGGTCACCTCAGCATCCTTCTTCTTCTTCAACGGCTTCTTCTTCTTCTTCTCTTCTGGGTCAATACCCAAGTCGCGCAACACACCTGCAAAGATGTTAGACCACGAACTTAGCTCTCCGTTCGAAGACCCTACAGACTCCTCGCTGGAAAGATAGACAACCTCTTTCCCAGCAGAAGTCACAGAGCGCAAAGGGCGAGGTTTCGGTATGTGCGCACCTTCGTTTGCAGTAGGCGGCAAAGTGAATGCATCAGCAACAGGATACATAAAGTTATCCCTTATTTGGTCGTACCAGTATTGCTCTCCGTCGTGAAGCGGGCGCACGCCCATTCTACCGCCAAAAGTGGCAAAGGCAGCTTGGTATAAACGCGCCTCTACACAACAAATCACACAAACAAAAATCAAACAACAAACAAAAAAAAAGAATCAATGACGATAAGGAAATTACTAACCTCTATCATCGATCATCAGGATAGGAACTTCCTTGCTATCAGGGGGCCATTGGTCGCTCATCCGCGCCGCCACCAAGACATTCTCCGCAAACACCCGGTTAGGGGTGGGGGAAAGATCCCGATACCAAGCCTCGGTTTTGGGGATTGGCAAGTCTTCCTTAACAATCGGTTCACTCCAAGCGCGAAACGTCATGGGCACCGGAACAACCTCCTCCCGAATATAGAAAAACTTTGGTTTCCAATCATGGAAACTCTTGGGAGGGTTCAACAGTATCTTCTTCGCCGCGCCTCGGCTGGCGAAGGAATAGAAACCCATGTTTCTCTGAAGTGTGTAGAAAACCCGGAATTTATCAACGGTGGGCTCGGTGCCATGAGCCCAGCACAGGAACTCGAAATGTCGAACCCGAACCATCCCGGGTGGGCTCATTTGAGATATATGAAACCCATAATATTGAAGAACATGAGCCATGAAGTGAGTCGCCGGCAGCCGGAAGTTGCCCTGATGAAAGAAGTCCTCAAACAGCATGATGTACCCCGGTGGTGCATCAGCGGCCGTTTGGTTCTGATCCGGATACCGGGCATCCCACTCCGGTGGAAACCGGAAACTGCGGGAAAGTTGTTCGAAAAGCCCCAAGTCCCACCGGAGAACAGGCACAGGACCTTCTTCTCCGGGGATATCCTCATGTTCTTCAGCCATCGATGAATAAAACAAAGGTTTGGAGTGTTCTGCTACAACGTTCTTCAAAAACTTGAAGATTCAGAGGAGATTTGAGAGAGAAGAATAGTAAGCAAGAAAGTGATAAGCCTCATATCTCTCCGGATATATATACCCATCGCATTTAATGCGATGGGTAACCGTGCCGAGATCGCCGCAAGCAAGGCCAACCAGAGAGCGACACGTAAGGCGTGTTTCCCGGAGTGACGGTTACCACGCGCGCGTGGGCCTCACTCTCCTGACGAAAATCTGAACCATCGGCGACAAGTTGATGACAACCGTCAAGGGTCAACTCAAACGTCACCAACCGCGACTTTTTCACCCACCTGTCAGAATTCAAACTTCGAGGTTTCTCCCGCCCAAAATCATTAGAAACTTCATGAACAATCCAACAACAAGCCTGGTAGCCGCGCCGTAGTAATCAACAACTTACACGCGCGCCGTCTACCAAAGCCAAAAGCATTATTCTACTTTCTTAAGTCCAGAGCTCCAACCACTTGCCTTGCGCATGGTGCAGCACTGGACTGGGGGGACTTGAAGGGGTATGGTCCCAAAAAGCCACGCAACCCCCTGCAAGGTCGCGCGGGACCATACTCCTTAATCACCATTTTTCTTGACCACCAACCTCGCGCGAGCTAAAACATGCCTATGCAACGCCGCGCGAGGATCACAGAAGAGTAAACTCCAGTTAACAACACTTGGTATTCTAAAAGAGACATCTGAAAGCCCATGCCGCGCGCATGATAATAGCGTGCTCAGCAAGAATCGTGCGTGACCACGGCGCGAGGCCTTTCCAGATAGTACACAACGTACAAGTGGCAGAATAAAAGGGCCAATCAGGGTCCTTCTGTTCCTGCGCAATCGTGCTCCACGATCGTCTGACATGCAGGAGACAAAAAGTACTTAAGGACGCTTATGTGGCACCAATCATAGGGCAGAGACAACTGTCCCACGATCTCCACTTACCTGCTGATGGCAGGACGGCGGCCAGGTCGACAACCATGACACGTGGCTCCAATCATTGTGCGCCAGCACCGAAGAACTCCCAGAAGCCACTAACGGTCGAAACAAGTGAGACAAGGAGCATATCGCCCAAGTTGTCGACTTCCGGCCCAAGGCCCATCAGCCCATATCCTCTTTACACCTCTCCGGCTATAAATAGAGACCTTCACTCCACAGGTTATTCATTCCATTCCCTCTACTCTCACTTAATACTTAATTACCCCCAAAGCACAGTCGCTTATTCTCACGCCGGAGCCCGGTTAAGAGGGAAACCCCCACATTCCCCTCTTGACGAGTAACGGTGTTTTATTTTGCAGTTAAACACGGCCATTAGGGAGCTCAGGAATCAAAGAGAAGATTAACCACTATGCAAGGAACATAAACCAAACTGACTAGTCCCTTAATCAGTTCGGTGTTTCTTCAAGATGTCTTTCCAGAAGAATTACCAGGACTACCTCCAGACAGAGAAGTTGAATTCAGAATTCACCTGCTACCAGGAACATCACCAATTGCCAAAGCACCTTACCGTTTGGCACCTGCAGAAATGCAAGAATTGAAGAAACAATTAGATGTATTGTTAGAAAAAGGATTTATTCAGCCAAGTTCATCGCCATGGGGAGCGTCGATACTGTTTGTTAAAAAGAAAGACGGATCAATGCGTATGTGCATTGACTACCGTGAATTAAACAAAGTCACGATTAAGAATCGGTGCCCATTACCGAGAATCGATGATCTGTTTGATCAATTGCAAGGAGCTCGATTTTTCTCTAAGATCGATTTAAGGTCAGGATATCATCAATTAAAGGTACAAGAAGAGGACATTCCTAAAACCGCTTTTAGAACAAGGTATGGACATTATGAATTTACTATCATGCCATTTGGTTTAACCAATGCCCCAACTGCATTTATGGACATGATGAACCGAATATGTAAGCCATATTTGGATAAATTCATAATTGTTTTCATAGATGATATTCTAATTTACTCCAAGAGTAAAGAGGATCATGCAAAACATTTGCACGCACTTTTAAGTTTGTTAAGAAAAGAAAAGCTTTATGCTAAATTTAATAAGTGTGAATTTTGGTTAGAACAGGTACAATTCCTTGGACACTTAGTCAATCATGAAGGAATTCATGTAGATCCAACAAAAATCGAGACAATAACTAAATGGAAAACCCCTGAGTCACCAACTGAGGTTAGAAGTTTCTTAGGATTGGCCGGTTATTATAGAAGGTTTATTCAAGATTTTTCTAGAATAGCCATTCCCTTAACTAAGCTAACCTGTAAATCTATTAAGTTTGAATGGGGAATTAAACAAGAAGAAGCATTTAGAATTCTTAAGCAAAGATTAACCCATACACCTATACTAGCATTACCAGAAGGAACTGAAGACTTTGTAGTTTATTGTGATGCTTCTAAATTAGGTTATGGATGTGTATTGATGCAACGTCAGAAAGTTATAGCTTATGCATCTAGACAACTTAAGAATCATGAAGAGAATTATTCAACTCATGATTTAGAATTAGGAGCTATAATTTTTGCTCTTAAGATTTGGAGACATTACCTTTATGGTAATAACTTTACCATATTTACTGATCACAAAAGTTTAAGGTATGTTTTCGGGCAGAAAGAGTTAAATATGAGACAAAGACGTTGGATGGAATTTCTTAGTGATTATGACTGTGATATCCAGTATCATGAAGGAAAAGCCAATATAGTGGCAGATGCTTTAAGTCGAAAGTATCATGAAAAGCCAAAAAGGGTACGTTCTCTTAAATTAAATCTGCAAGTAGATTTAAATAATCAAATAAGAGAAGCACAAGAGTCAGTAATCAAGGAAGATACTGAAAAGTTAAAAGGTATGTTAAAAGAATTAAAACAAGGAACAGATGGAATTTGGAGATTCCATGAAAAGAGAATGTGGATACCTAAATTAGAAAATCTACGCCATAGTATATTAGAAGAAGCTCATAAGTCTAAGTATACGATGCATCCAGGAAGTGATAAAATGTACAAGGATTTAAGGAAAAATTTCTGGTGGATAGGAATGAAAAAGGACATAGCAACCTATGTTTCTAAATGTTTAACTTGCTCACAAGTTAAAGCTGAACATCAGAAACCCTCAGGTTTGTTACAGCAATTAGAAATGCCAGTTTGGAAATGGGAATTTATAACCATGGATTTTGTTACTAAATTAACCAAAACTAGGAAAGGAAATGATACAATCTGGGTGATTGTAGATAGACTAACTAAGTCAGCTCATTTCTTACCAATGAAGGAAACAATTAGTATGGAACAATTATCTAAATTGTATGTAAATGAAATTGTTTCTTTACATGGCATTCCTTTATCAATTGTTTCCGATAGAGATAGTCGCTTTACATCTCATTTTTGGTCAAGTTTCCAAAAAGCAATGGGAACCAAGTTAAGGTTAAGCACATCTTATCATCCACAAACGGATGGACAAAGCGAAAGGACAATTCAAACAATGGAGGACATGCTTAGAGCTTGTGTAATTGACTTTGGAGGTAATTGGGACGATCACTTACCTTTAATAGAATTTTCTTATAATAATAGTTATCACACAAGTATCAATGCTGCACCATTCGAAGCACTTTATGGACGAAAGTGCCGAACCCCAGTCTGTTGGGCAGAAATTGGGGAAAAACAACTATCTGGACCTGAAATAGTGCAAGAAACAACCGATAAAATTATTCAAGTCAAGGAACGACTGAAAGCAGCACGTGATAGACAGACAAGTTATGCTAATAACAGGCGAAAACCATTGGAGTTTCAAGTAGGAGATAAAGTATTGTTAAAAGTCTCTCCTTGGAAAGGAGTGGTAAGATTCATCAAACGGGGAAAGCTAAGTCCCAGGTATGTTGGACCTTTCAAGATTATTAGAAAAATAGGACCTGTAGCCTATCAGCTACAACTGCCAGAGGAAATGGCAGGAATACATGATGTGTTTCACGTATATAATCTCAAGAAGTGTTTAGCTGATGAATCACTGATAGTTCCTCTTAAGGATATAGAGGTAAATGAACAACTCAAGTTTGTAGAAAGACCCCTACAGATTGAAGACAGGAAAGTCAAGAATCTCAAGCATAAGAGACTAGTTCTAGTCAAAGTGAAGTGGGACTCCAAAAGAGGACCGAAATACACATGGGAACTTGAGTCAGAAATGCAAAGGAAATACCTGCACTTGTTTCAGTAGATCTCGAGGACGAGCTCTAAAACAAGGTGGGGAGAATGTAACAACCCTCGGTAAAACCAACACCCTTATAATATTTCCGACACCCTATTATATCTTAAAATATTCTAATGTGTCTTATAATACACCCCGTATGTGAAAACCGAGCCCGAAATACGTTAGAGTATTTAAAATAAAATAAAAATAAGAAAAATAGAGTTGAGGTGGGCTGCGTAAGACCTCACCTAAACCTTACGCGGGCCGCGATAGATCATCACACGCGATTACACCAGAGGCCGACACGTGTCGACATCGTGGCGGACCTACTAGCTGACCCAGCTAAGCTACTGAGTTGACCGATGTTGACGCGGGCCGCGTAAAGGTCCCTTATCTTTTACGCGGGCCGCGACAGGACCAGATTACACAACTATAAATAGCAGGCATCAGTTTTCACTTTCCGTCGTTCATTCACAAATCTCAATCTCGAATTCTGAAGTATTAAGCATAATATTTGGGTATTATACCCCTAATTAGCGAAGTTCTGCTCCGTTGTAAGTATTATAACCCCAGTTTCGTAATAGTTACGCTGCCCGATTGATTTAGGGTTCCGTAACAACTGTCGTGGTTCTGCCCGACGTAGTTCTTGGAATGCCGTCTCGGGGAGGGTATTATTAATATTTTCAAAGGGTTATGATACTAACCAATGTACATTTGTATAAATTATAGATTATATCCAGGAAACCCTTACGAAAAGCCTAAGATAGCAATGTGAGTTTATCCTCTTTTTGTTAATGTTTTTGGAATGTTTTACCAAACCTTAAATGCTTTACTATGAAATTAAGCGGTGATTGAGTCTTTGTAATTCTTCAATTACTGCCGGTATTATGGGGTTTTGTATACAAAATTTACTACGAATAGTAGTAAGTCTGAATGACAGTGCATTACCATTGGACGACGAGTTAGCCAACGGGTAATTTGACCATAGCCATAGATCCGGTCGAGTGGCAAATACTGAATGAGTAATTGTGTAGAAATAAACAATGTGATCGCTCTCAATACTGTTTTAATTGATAAAATGTTTCTTGATTAAACTGGGATTCACTCACCAGTATTTCCGACTGACAAATGTTTTTAAAACACGTTACAGGTAACACAATGTGAACAGCCAATTAGTGAAAAGCCAGCTGGAAAGCACTGAAGGCTTGGGAAAAATGTGGCTATAAAAGTTACCTAATAAACGATGTTTTAAATTCAATAAAATAGGGTTTATCCCTATAATGTATTGTAATAAGAAACTTGGGTTTTGCCCATGTTATTATTAATATAAAAGAAGGTGGTTTTACTCTGATAAACATTTCCTAACTACGGTCCTGATGAAAATTCCGCTGCGAGACTAAACAACCTGATACCACCAAACTCTGAGCTCGCGTCCGCCCGTTCCCGGGAAACAGGGATCGGGGGTTGCGACAGATGCGGACAATCTTCTCGTTGCAAAGAATTTCCGCTTGATGTTGAGATAACCAATCCATCCCAATAACAACGTCGAAACTACCCAGAATGATAGGAATGAGATCGATAGAGAAGGTCTGACCAGCTAAGACGAGGTTACAACCCTTAAATATGTGTGTGGCCTCGAGACTTTTACCGTTTGCTAGCTCCACCGTGTGTTAAGTGTTGGAGTGTGCTTAAGCACTTGACTAACTTTTTAAGGACCCAAAACTAACATCGGCACCCGAATCAACTAAAATAGAAACAAAGAAATTATATGGTAGGAACTTACCCGCCAAAATGTTGGGGTTGTTTCTTTCTTCCTTTTGTCCATTCAGGAACTCATGCTCACCAGTCTGGTGGTTATCCTTATTGTCTCTGTTATTGTTCCCGTTGCCCTAGTTGCCGCTGTTGTCACGATTCCGTCTCCTCAGCGGACAGTTCCTCTTGAAGTGGTTTTCAGCACCACATCGAAAACACCCATTCTTGCTACCCTGCTGCTGCTGGTTTCGGTTTGCAGGATATGGGCTCCTGCAGTCTCTAGCCATATGTCCCATCTTCTTGCACCGCTGGCAACACGATCCCGCACATGCCCCGCTGTGGTGCCGTTGGCACTTGCGGCATCTCGGTTTATTCCCTAGGTATCCCCCTTGATTTTGGTAGTTCAACCCGAGTTTCCTGTGTGGTTCCTGTTGTATAGAGCTAGGACCCTCACCTTGGTGATCACCCCAAATATACTTCTTACTAATAAGAGCATTTGCATTGGAAAAGTTACGCTTGGGAAACTTGCCCTCTTCTACTGCCTGATCAGTGAGTTGGTGCGCCAAACGAACGACTTGCTGGATTGTGGGAAGGTTGGCCGCGCTTACAGACCCTTGGATTTCCGGGACTAAGCCTCTAAGGTATAGCTTGATTCGTCTAGATATGGGTTGGGACATGTTAGGACATAAGGCACCCAAGTCGTTGGACCTCTTTGTGTATGCCTCAATCTCTGATCCTTCCATCTTCAACCCATAATACTCTATTTCAAGTTCCAGAATGTTGTCCAGGTGGCATAATTCTTCCTTAATCCACTCCTTGAAGTTGCTCCAGAGGGTGGCATTCGCGTCTGCCAACCCGAGCATCCGAACTTGTGCGTTCCACCAAGAATACGCTGGCAGGGCTTCCACTTTCTTCGAATGTATATTTGATTCTTCGGATCCAGTGTAGAAGGCCGATTGCCCCTCCAGTGCCGTCAAAAGTGGGAGGTTTGCACTCCAAGAATGCCTTGAGGGTGCCTATGCGCGTTTGAGGGTGCATGGGTTGACTCCCTGTTTGGGTTGCTAAGGCTTCAGCAATCCGTTCATTAATGAAGGTCGTCAGCTGACCCTGGGTCATGTCGAGACGTCCACTCATGATCTTCACATCGAAGGAACACACGTAAGAAAGGGGTCGCAAAGTGCGTAAGTGTGGAGTGACAAAAGAGAGTAAGCACACAAGGTTCAAATAGCAGTTATCACATTAACTAATGCATACCATGAACAATGTACCATGTAACTAACAAGTAGGTTATATAAACATAACCCACATCACCTAGGATGTTGAGTCTTGCACGTGGAGCGAAGCGTCGTTGTGGATCGTTGAGCACTGTACAGGTTATAGTTTGGTTTTATCAAAAAGCTTTTCCCTTTTTAAAACCAAGTTCACTATAACCAATGGCTCTGATACCAATCTGTCACACCCCCAAAATCCACCATGCGGGGTATCACCGCTTGGAGGCTTGACATGACCAGGATCGAGCCACCAATCATATTGAACCACGAAATTAAGTAAATAAGACCAACCACAATACGATTGGTGACCAAAAGAGAGTAACCGACTTTAAATTAACAGCGGAAGCATAAAACATAAGTCCAAAACATAAGTTCATAGTTCATAGGTTTAAAGACCAAAACATAAGTTCTATAAATTCATAAGATTTATTTATTAAGCACGGGACATAACAGTCCGTATCCCACAACGACCTCCTCCTCGCACAAGCTCCATAAGCATCTAGCGACCTGTAAGGCATGTAACAACGAGTCAACAATAAAGTTGAGTGAGTTCACGGTTGGTTGTTTAGTTTTAAGTTATTTCCGAAAACATGATTTGTCTTTCGTTGGCTTAATTGCCGTGGGGGTTACCCCATAGTTGAAAGTATGATTAACCAGTTCCTTCTTTATTACCCAAACCATATCCATAATCAGTGGGGACTTCCCCATGTGAACCACTAGACTTATATCGATAACTGACGAACAATAATGTGCCCTACGTCAATGTCTATCATCATAGATAGTTTGCCATAGTCCATTAGTACACGCCCGTTCGGACGACACAGTGTGAGGTTTGTTAAACCTAATACCGCTATTAACTAATAACCCGCTCGCCATCGGCCTCCGCGATTAAGTCGATATAAAAGGAGGGTCTGAATGATAGAGTTTTGTCTAGTAAGTTTTAAGGTTGTTGTCCTACCCAAGGAGGACGAACGTACGTATTCTACCCAAGGAGAATACGCAAGATTAATATTGGCATCCTACCTATGGAGGATGGCCGTACATATCCTATCCAAGGAGGATATGTAGGTTCCGTTTTAATTCTTTAACCCATTCCCAACCACCGGAAATCCCATCCCTTATAAAGAGTGTGAACTCACCTCGGTTGCTCGGCTTGACTCTCAAAAATAGCTAACAGTCAAGGTCGGTCAATCACATCCTAGTATGATTACCACTTAGTTTATTAGTGACTTCAAATAAGCACAAAGTTCCTACACGCATCTACCACATAACATGCATCACTTTAACGGTTCATGCCCATATAAACTTTCCATCTATTCCCGTTCATAAGCAAACATACGTCATTGTACATAACACTTTTATTGACATATAACATGTTAGATTATTCTTAGATAACCTTCCCGACATTTAGACACGCAAACTACTACTTATGTCGTTTCAGCTTTTATATTCAAAATTGGGTTGTTTTCGAGGATATTAATAAAATAGTTAACTTGTTTCAAAAATTACCAACTTTTTACAGAATGTCTTAAACTATCCAAATATAATTGTGTCAAAATCTCGGGATCCAATTCATCACCAATATTTTATAAAAAAATTATTTTCCGGACTGCAATCAGATTCATCATTTCTGACTGCAGTCAACGGAATAATTTATTTAAAATACATCCTAAGTCCGATTTACGAAATTCCAGTGGGAGGATTACAAATACATCAGTGGTCATTTACAGTACAAATTTCATGACCTAGTTCTACTCAGGTTTCAAGTTATGATGAAGAATATAGCACATATTTTCAGCAGCAAAAATGCGGCTTTTGCTGCTGTTACAAAACGACCCTTTAAAAATAACAAACGAAGTCCAAAAATTATGATTCCAATGCCATTAGAACCGTATTTCATAATAACATGTTATAGATTCAAGAAAATCAGTTTTTCGTTAAGTTATGATCTGGTTACAGCCAACTGAAGTTGGTTGTAAACACCAACCAGCCTCCTGTTTTCAGCTTTTTAACATTCTAATGCGAGTTATATTGGTTCCGTTAACATGTTTAGTGATCAATAACGAAATTTAACATGAACAAGTTATCATCAAGTAATCAGCAACATATCAGAACAACTTTATTTCATCAAGATTTCATCTTATTTCATCATCATGTTAGCTTTATGTTCAATACTTATGTTTATGATCTTTTAGTGTTCTTCCTCATAAAATAACTATTAACCATCAAACAAATGAGAAGTAAACAAAGATCAAAGGAGCTTACAACTAGCTTAAAGCTAGGGAAGAACTCTAGTGAACAAGATGATGAGAATGGTGTGAGAAAGCAAGTAAGTGAGCTCCTTCAAGATCCTCAAGCTTCCTACTTCACAAGGCACCTTCTAACACATGAATGGAGCTTGAAGATGGAAGAATATGGTGGTGTTAGGGTGGTGATGGGGGCGGTTAAGGGAGGGTGAGAGGAGAGAGAGAGAGAGAGAGAGAGAGAGAGAGAGAGAGAGAGAGAGAGAGAGTATGGGGTGAAGTTGAGTGAATGAATGATTTTGTAAATCTCATATGCCATACATATAATCTTTCCTTCAAATATTATGTCTAGCATATCAAGTAATCAATCATATAATATCTAATAAAATATGAGAGGAGATCTAGGAAGTATGGTGTGGATTTATGTGGGTCCATGGGGACCAAAATCGGTTGGGGAGGGGGGGGGGGGCTTGATGTAAGTTTTTTGCAACTAGATGGTAATTACAAGTTACAATCCAAGTATACACCTATATATGTTAGTTACTTGATATTTAGTGGGTGTTACGGTATACGGGGATCATAACTAGCCAAGAAATAATAACACAATGTGTTTGACAAATATTTGGTGTCCCGGGTAATGTCCGGTTGTTCGGTCAGATACTGTTCCGTTAAAGTGTTTAATTATTCCGTAAAGTGTCTTTTATATATATTTTTGTAACACTTTTAATTCCTAACACTTAGAAAAACATTCAGGACCATTTAGTCAATTTTCTGCACACGACTAGTATGTTAACAAGCACATGTAAGTATGACACAGTAATCCGGAAATAATTAAGTAATTCAACACAGTCACTAAGCACTTTAATTATCATTAAATAATCGTACGGATACATGTAATTATGAGGGTTGTCACAGCCTCTGTCAGATATAATCGAGATAGGCACTCCATGACGTGGAACTATCTCTCTTAGGTACATCTCAGCTAGCTTACCAGTGTTATCCTTTTCTCTAATCGGCAAAAAGTGCGCAGATTTTGTCGGACGGTCCACGATTACCCAAATCGTATCATGACCTCTGGGTGTCTTGGGCAACTTCGTTATGAAATCCATTGAGATATGGGTATCTCCGGTTGCAGCAGAAGACCTGAAGGCTTCTGATGCCTTTACTTTGGCACAAGTCAAGCTTTTTCCAACATAGGTAGCAACATCGCCCTTCAGTCTTGGCCACCAATAATAATCCTTTAAATCTTGGTACATCTTGTCCGATCTTGGGTGGATCGAGTACCTCGATTTATGAGCTTCATCGAAAATAACATCTCTAAGACCACCAAAGAGGGGAACCCAAATCCGTCCCATAAAACACAAGGTTCCTTCCTCATTGGGCACCAACTTTTTCTCCATCCCACGGAGATATTCATCCTTAAGATTCTGTTTCTTAAGAGCTTCTCTCTATGCAACACGAATACGCAACGAGAGGTCTGTCTGAATGATCATCTCTAAAGCCCTAACCCTTATGGGCTTAATCCTCTCCTTCCGACTTAAGGCGTCTGCCACCACATTCGCCTTTCCTGGGTGATATTTGATTTCGCAATCATAATCATTTAACAGCTCCACCCATCGTCGTTGTCTCATATTAAGCTCTTTCTGATCGAATATGTGCTGAAGGCTCTTGTGATCGGTAAAGATCGTGCATCGGGTGCCATTCAAATAATGTCGCCAAATATTTAAAGCAAACACCACTGCGCCTAATTCCAAATCATGTGTGGTGTAGTTTTTCTCATGAACCTTCAACTAGCGCAATGCATAAGCGATAACCTTCTGTCGCTGCATCAGCACGCAACCCAATCCTTGACGCGAGGTGTCATAGTATACCACGAAGTCATCGGTGCCTTCGGGTAGGGATAAAATAGGTGCATCGCAAAGCTTGTTCTTTAGAAGCTGAAAAGCTTCCTCTTGTTTATCTCCCCACTCATATTTCTTGTCCTTTTGAGTAAGGGAGGTCAGCGGTTGAGCGATTTTAGAAAAATCCTTAATGAATCTGCGATAGTACCCAGCTAAACCCAAAAACTGTCGGATCTCGCTTGGTGTCTTTGGAGTTTCCCAATTCTTAATCGCCTCAATATTGGTGGGATCCACATGGATTCCATCTTCATTCACTACATGACCAAGGAACTGTACCTCACGCAACCAAAATTCGCACTTCGAGAACTTAGCATACAGTTTCTCCTTCTTGATTAGCTCTAAAATGGCTCTAAGGTGTTGCTCATGTTCTTCCTTCGTTCGCGAATAAATCAAAATATCATCGATAAATACAATCATGAATTTATCGAGATATGGCTTACAAACTCGGTTCATCAAATCCATAAATACTGCCGGCGCGTTTGTCAGACCAAACGGCATTACTAGAAACTCGTAATGTCCATAACGAGTTCTGAAGGCAGTCTTTGGTATACTCTCTTCTTGAATCCGCAGTTGGTGATAACCTGATCGAAGATCGATCTTGGAGTAATAACTTGAACCTAGAAGTTGATCGAAGAGATCAACAATCCTCGGCAAGGGATACCGATTCTTGATGGTTAACTTGTTTAACTCTCGGTAATCGATGCACATACGAAAACTACCATCCTTCTTCTTGATAAACAGAACTGGAGCTCCCCAAGGCAAGAAGCTTGGTCTAATGAATTCCTTGTCCAGAAGCTCCTGAAGCTGCGTTGACAACTCTTGCATCTCAGAAGGCGCAAGTCGATAAGGTGCCTTTGCTACAGGCGCGACGCCTGGAACCAAGTCAATATAGAATTCGACTTGTCGTTGATGCGGCAATCCTGGCAAGTCTTCGGGGAAGACTTCAGGATATTCCCTCACCACAGGGATATCTTCCAGCTTCGGCTCTTCATCTTCTTTATCAACAACGTGAGCCAAAAAGGCAACACATCCTTTCCGCAACATCTTTCGTGCTTTCAAGGAGCTAACAACTCGTAGAGGCGTATCATGCTTTTCTCCGTGCACTACGTGTCACACCCCGAAATATCAGAGCATTGGCGTGACTGGACCGGTATCTTCATTGCATTGCGGAAGCAAATAATCTAAGTCTTTTAGAAATTGAACGCCCACTAAGTACTCGACTCCACATGGTTCTCCTATTCCAACCGAGCCATGATTTCTGAAAAGTATCCTGAGAAAGAAACATGCGAAAAAGTCAACATAAAGTTGAGCGAGTTCATAGTTTGTTTGTAGAAGATTTGAAATAAATCTTTTTGAATAACCGGTTTTGGATGTATTGTTGAGAAAATGAATTTAAAATCATTTTCTTGTCAAGTTATATGGAAACTTTGTATGAAAACATGGTATGTATCTTGTATAAATCAAGTATTCTTGTGTAAATCAAGTATTCTTGTATGAATCAAGTATTCTTGTATGTATCATGTATTTTTGTATAAATCAAGTATTCTTGTATGTATCATGTTTTCTTGTATAAATCAAGTATTCTTGTATGTATCATGTTTTCTTGTATAAATCAAGTATTCTTGTATGTATCATGTTGTTAATGGGTTGCAAGGCCATTAACATGTGACACGACATAGGAAGCAACCGAACCATAGGCATTTTTCTAGTTGTCGATTCTAAGACACAAAAGCACTACTTGGTACTCATTCTCACCAAGAGTGTGGCTGCCCGAAACCCGTAAGATCTAACCCTTTGTTCTGTGGTCTAGGTATATTGTTGATTAATGGTGCTTCTGGTACCCTATTCGTGACACGATTTCAAGTATCATTCCTTATTTCTTTTATCCATCATACTTCCAGGTATCTTTCCTTATTTCTTGTATCCATCATACTTTTAGGTATCATTCCTTATTTCTTGTATGCATCATACCATAACACATGTATTTGTAAACTCTTGTATTTGTGTTTTCCCGTAGTTTAGAAAACTAGAATTCGTGTGTATGCACATTTCGAAAAATGCGCTTGTTTGAAAAACCGGTATAAGACATAAGCTTTTCGTAAACCATTTCTGTCTTTTAAAACTTGCTTGTAACATGGTTTAGAAATATGTAGCGAATGTTTTATGAATGTAATATATAATAAACTCGTATTATATATCGTATGCCGTTTAGGCGTTTGAAATAAATACAAAAAGTTATATTCATTTGGCGAAAGTATCATTGAGTTGCTTGAAGTTTGAAATAAATATAAAACTATATTTATTTTTATAAAGGAATTCGTGTGGTACGATATTTGAAATAAATATAAAAACTATATTTAATTTGTAAAAACGAATTCACGTTGTACGATGTTTGAAATAAATAGATAAGTTATATCTATTTTATAAAACAATCGTCGTTTTTGTTTGACGTTCGAAATAAATATATAAACTATATTTATTTTATAAAAGGATACGAGTCGTTTAATGTTCGAAATAAACTATATTTACCTATAAGAAGATTCGAGTTTAACGTTCGAAATAAGTATAATAACTATATTTATTTGTTGTCGAAATAATTTCCGTATCGTTGTTTTCGTAAGTTGTTGTCGAAAGAAACTTTATATTCGTATCTTGTTTTATAAAAGTCGCTTTATATCAATAATTGTCGCTTTACAAAAAAAGCATGTTTTGTTTTATAATAAAACTCGTTTTATTTTACGGATTTTCTCGAAAAACGGGCAGAGTTTCCTCCTTTTTTGGACGCCCCCGACCACTAAAGTGTCGTTATTTTTATCAAACTTTAACAATATTAAATCCATATAATGTGATTCGTCAAATATATTAACCATAAACTATAATTAATCGGTTCGACTCGTCATTACATGATAAAACAAAGAATAAATATCTAAAACAATATTCATTCTAAATCTTTTACCGAATACTCGTGTCGAAAAGCCGATCATGTTGACTGAGTTGATAGAGTCAACTGAGTTGACTCGGGTTGACTGAGTTTGACCGAGTCAACTGGTTTGACCCGAGTTGACCGAGCCAAAACTGAAGCTGACCGTCTGCCCGAACCGTGAGACCCGAAACGACCCGTTTGACCTGTTGACTGAGCCGGACCATGACCCGATGATCTGAACCAAACCTCAACCCGAACCATCTACTTGAAACTGAACCGAGCCACCCTCTTGAATCTGACCCGGAACCCGAACTGTACGCGAGACAGAACTCAAACCAGAACTTGAATCAACATCAAAACAACTGAGTAAATACTCACCATTGTTACCGTCGCCGTCGGAACAAAGCACCGCTACCGCCAACGGCGGTTTGTCGCCGGGTATCCGCCCACCGCCGCTCTTCACACTACCGGCTTCTCTCTCTCTACGTCTGTCTTTCTCTCTCTCCGCCCTTGTGTGTTGTCGCCACACCATCTTTCTCTGAATCTATCTCTCTCTCTCTTCGTTCCACCGTCGCACCACCACCAGATGGTGGTGGTGGTTGTTGTCGTTCCTGGTTACACATCACCGGGGAGGAGAGAAGGGGGGTGCGTCGTTCGTCGGAGAAGACCACCGTCGTCGGATTTGCTCCGGTCGCCGGTGTCGGGTCATATGCAGACGAGAGTGAGAGGTGAGAGCTTATCAAGTGTGAGTGTGTTTGTTGTTGAGTTTTGTTTAGGAAGAAAGGAATTTCTCTGTGTTAATTTGTGTGAGTGTTTTGATTTGGGTAAAAATAGAGTAGAAAGTGAGATGGGAGGAAAATGAAAGGGGGGTGTCGGCTGGGATTCTAATTGGGTTGGGTTTCACAAATGACCAACAAATATTGAGATGAGTGTTGTTTGTGTGTGTATATCTGCACAATGTATGGACCCTTATATAGAGATTTTGAGATCTCATAAGATTTAGTAGAGATCTTGTGAAATTTTGAAAAGATTTATAAAGATTTTGTAGAGATTTGTGAATCTTGTGAAGATTTTGGTAAGATTTAGTTGTAGGTTTAGTTTGTGGGTTTTGGGCTTGGGCCCGAGGCCCACAAGCTCAATCTCCGTGTTTAAGCGGCCCGTAATTCCTACAAGACGCGTTTTTAAAATAGAAATCACCGAAGTCTAGTAAAACAATATTTCAGAGTTAAAAATGTGTAAAACTAATGTCGGTATCCGCGTAGTCGCGTTCGTGCGTCGATAACGGTAATAATCGCGAAAAATTACGTCGTTGCCGTCTTTAATCCGTTTTTCAGGCCGGTTTCAACTACGATTGCTAAAATTTAATTACGAAGCTAGAATATATCGTAAAAATTTAATATTTGTCAGCGTTGTCAGTATCTTGTACGATATCAGTTCGTTGTCGCGTAATATTCAGCAGGTTTCTCTGTAAACGACCGTTCGCGCACTGTAAAGTCGTATAGTCGTTCCTAGGCACTCCAAAGGCCTAATTAAGTTAATTTGCGTCGTAAACATTATTTATTATCGCGTTAATCGTCTGTTAATCATGTAATTAGGAGCCGTAAATTACCGGTTGTCACATTCTCCCCCAGTTAATAAAATTTCGTCCTCGAAATTTAGACTACGTTAACTCCTTAGAGTTACGTTATGCGTAGAAAATACGAATAGTACCAAGGTGAACGATCATGAAATCGAATCAAGACTTATTCGAATGATGTGAATTCAAGGACGTATCACAAGATGCAAATGAATTCTAAAAATGATCGCATCCAATAAATGAACTTAGATTCAACAAGCTCAAATTTAATAGTTTGCATGAAACGCTTGATCGTGATCAGCACAAGCTGCAAGTTCTACCGATGCCACTAGGTGTCGTAGTGAATGAAACAATTCAATAATAGCGGTGATTGAACAAGTATCACCTGTGTTTTGCATCAAATGCTCAATCATATTTAGCCCAAGCTACAAGTTTATACTGACACCACAAGGTGTCGGAATCAACAAAAAATTTATGGAGTCGAAGGCCAAACAAGTTTACTACGACTCGAAACAAATGAAGTGCTCGTTAAAAATCGATTTGAATATGATGCTCCCAATACATCATATGATGCTTTGAATTGAATATGTGTAATGGACAAGTTCAAACAATTGAATTTGATTTCGGCGCAAGCCGACAATAAATACATGTATCGACAAGAAAACTTTCGGCATGGTCACAACGAAAAACCATGTATGTAACTTGAAAAGAAAAGAAATTTCAAGAAAATGTGTTGACTTGATAACAAAGAAGCCAACAATTACAATAATGCGGGTCATTCGAATCACAAATCAATAATTAGATTTAGCGAAATAATATTTGAACTTTAATTAAACGCTTCTTTGAAACGAAACCACATGCGTAACAAACGATGCATGCGTAACATATGAATTTTCAAGAAATGAAGCAATTGAGTATTCGCTATAATGAAAGAAACGATCATGACACAATGACCATTAAGAGGAGTAGAGATACGAAAATCTAGTCAGTTATTGCAAAAGTCGGAATTTCTATAAAAGAAATTTAAGGACTTTACTTGGGGTTGCATGTGATAACCAGTTGTTAGGTGACATTACCATAGCGTATTCGTCATTAATGAGATAGGGGGGAAACACGGAGACATGTGTCTTCTCCTTGGCGTAATTCATGTCGTTTGCAGGACCGCGTGCTAAATTGCCGCTTCCTTGAAAGTCGTATGTGACGTACTTCAACCTCCGTTGATGTATAGCTTAAGTTTCACGTATACCTATGCACTAGCGTTTCGTTATGCGTAGGCTGCCTGTTCGGGAAGTCAAAATATCATAGACAATATGGATAATAGTGTGTGCCCGAGTTAATATTCGTGTTTCCTATGTGATGACCTTTAATGAACTTCCACATGAGTTTTCGAAGGTCTTAAATGCATGTTTCCTAAACTCTCAGAGTTTTGTGTACTGTATGCGACTGTTTTGTGTACCGTGTATAAAACACCACAATAACATATGTTTGAAAACAAAATTTTGACTGTTTGTTTTTCGGAAACGGTTGGAGACCATATTCGAGTACTAGGCGTCCTGTACATATTCAAAGTCTTAAGGATCTAAGTTCCAGAGTAATGTGAGGTTAGAGCCTAGGTATTCCTACAGAAACCCTATTCGCTGTAACCTATAGCTCTGATACCAATCTGTCACACCCTGAAATATCAGAGCATTGGCGTGACTGGACCCGTATCTTCATTGCACAGCGGAAGCAAATAATCTAAGTCTTTTAGAAATTGAACGCCCACTAAGTACTCAACTCCACATGGTTCTCCTATTCCAACCGAGCCATGATTTCTGAAAAGTAACCTGAGAAAGAAACATGCGAAAAAGTCAACATAAAGTTGATCGAGTTCATAGTTTGTTTGTAGAAGATTTGAAATAAATCTTTTTGAATAACCGGTTTTTGATGTATTGTTGAGAAAACGAATTTAAAATCATTTTCTTGTCAAGTTATATGGAAACTTTGTATGAAAACATGGTATGTATCTTTTATAAATCAAGTATTCTTGTGTAAATCAAGTATTCTTGTATGAATCAAGTATTCTTGTTTGTATCATGTATTCTTGTATAAATTAAGTATTCTTGTATGTATCATGTTTTCTTGTATAAATCAAGTATTCTTGTATGTATCATGTTGTTAATGGGTTGCAAGGCCATTAACATGTGACACGACATAGGAAGCAACCAAACCATAGGCATTTTTCTAGTTGTCGATTCCGAGACACAAAAGCACGTTTTCTTGTATAAATCAAGTATTCTTGTATGTATCATGTTGTTAATGGGTTGCAAGGCCATTAACATGTGACGCGACATAGGAAGCAACCAAACCATAGGCATTTTTCTAGTTGCCGATTCCGAGACACAAAAGCACTACTTGGTACTCGTTCTCACCAAGAGTGTGGCTGCCCGAAACCCGTAAGATCTAACCTTTTGTTCTGCGGTCTAGGTATATTGTTGATTAATGGTGCTTCTGGTACCCTATTCGTGACACGATTTCATGTATCATTCCTTGTTTCTTGTATCCATCATACTTCCAAGTATCATTCCTTATTTCTTGTGTCCATCATACTTTCAAGTATCATTCCTTATTTCTTGTATCCATCATACCATAACACATATATTTGTAAACTCTTGTATTTATGTTTTCCCGTAGTTTAGAAAACTAGAATTCGTGTGTATGCACATTTCGAAAAATACGCTTGTTTGAAAAACCGGTATAAGACATAAGCTTTTCGTAAACTATTTGTGTCTTTTAAAACTTGCTTGTAACATGGTTTAGAAATATGTAATTCTTGTATGCTTTGCAAAAAGTGCATGTCTTTCCACCCCGAAAACATTTAGAAAAATGTAAAACCGTAAAAAGGTGGGGTTATGAACTCACCTGAATATTCCTGTGTGAAGCTAGCTATATACGACTTCGTGATGTCGTTTCCAAGACGAGACTCGCTAGCGTGCATTCTACACTATTCCTAACACGGAATATCTTATAAGTTCCTAATTAATGCGGCAACAAATCTACGTGTTACCGAGCTCTACCGAATCGTTAACTGAATGATTCAACGGTTTGTTGATAACTTAATAGTAATGACTAAGTTATACTCGTTAAGTTCCGTTTAATGTCGTTATTTAGTAAGTCTTGGGAAGACTTAGTTCTCGAGAGGTTTAAAATATATATAAATATTTATATAAAATATATAAATATTTTGGTAGAATCACGTTAGTCGTCTTGAGGAGTCGTACGTGTATGTAACGAATGTTTTATGAAAGGAATATATAATAAACTCGTATCATATATCGTATGTCGTTTAGGCGTTTGAAATAAATATAAAAAGTTATATTTATTTGGCGAAAGTATCATTGAGTTGCTTGAACTTTGAAATAAATATAAAACTATATTTATTTTTATAAAGGAATTCATGTGGTACGATATTTGAAATAAATATAAAAACTATTTTTATTTTGTAAAAACGAATTCACGTTGTACGATGTTTGAAATAAATAGATAAGTTATATCTATTTTATAAAAGAATCGTCGTTTTTGTTTGACATTCGAAATAAATATATAAACTATATTTATTTTATAAAAGGATACGAGTCGTTTAATGTTCGAAATAAACTATATTTATCTATAAGAAGATTCGAGTTTAACGTTCGAAATAAGTATGATAACTATATTTATTTGTTGTCGAAATAATTTCCATATCGTTTATTTCGTAAGTTGTAAGTTGTTGTCGAAAGAAACTTTATATTCGTATCTTGTTTTATAAAAGTCGTTTTATATCAATAATTGTCGCTTTACAAAAAAAGCACGTTTTGTTTTATAATAAAACTCGTTTTATTTTACGGATTTTCTCGAAAAACGGGCAGAGTTTCCTCTGTTTTTGGACGCCCCGACCACTAGAGTGTCGTTATTTTTATCAAACTTCAACAATATTAAATCAATATAATGTAATTCGTCAAATATATTAACCGTAAACTATAATTAATCGGTTCGAGCTCGTTATCACGTGATAAAACAAAGAATAATTATCTTAAACAATATTCGTTCTAAATATTTTACCGAATACTCGTGTCGAAAAGCTGATCGTGTTGACTGAGTTGACCGAGTCAACTGAGTTGACTCGGGTTTACTGAGTTTGACCGAGTCAACCGGGTTTGACCCGAGTTGACCAAGCTAAAACTGAAGCTGGCCACCCGAAACGACCCGTTTGACCTGTTGACTGAGCCAGACCATGACACGATGATCTGAACCAAACCTCGACCCCGAACCATCTACTTTAAACTGAACCGAGCCACCCTCTTGAATCTGACCCGGGACCCGAACTGTACGCGAGACAGAACTCAAACCAGAACTTGAATCAACATCAAAACAACTGAGTAAATACTTACCATTGTTACCATCACCGTCGGAACAAAGCACCACCGCCACCAACGGCGGTTCGTCGCCGGGTATCCACCCACCGCCGCTCTTCACACTACCGGCTTCTCTCTCTCTACGTTGGTCTTTCTCTCTCTCCGCCCTTGTGTGGTGTCGCCGCACCATCTTTCTCTGAATCTCTCTCTCTCTCTTCATTCCACCGTCGCACCACCACCAGACGGTGGTGGTGGTTGTTGTCGTTCCTGGTTACACATCAGCGGGGAGGAGAGAAGGGGGGTGCATCGTTCGTCGGAGAAAACCACCGTCGTCGGATTTGCTCCGGTCGCCGGTGTCGGGTCATATGCAGACGAGAGGGAGAGGTGAGAGCTTATCAAGTGTGAGTGTGTTTGTTGTTGAGTTTTGTTTAGGAAGAAAGGAATTTCTCTGTGTTAATTTGTGTGAGTGTTTTGATTTGGGTAAAAATAGAGTAGAAAGTGAGATGGGAGGAAAAAGAAAGGGGGGTGTCGGCTGGGATTCTAATTGGGTTGGGTTTCACAAATGACCAACAAATATTGAGATGAGTGTTGTTTGTGTGTGTATATCTGCACAATGTATGGACCCTTATATAGAGATTTTGAGATCTCATAAGATTTAGTAGAGATCTTGTGAAATCTTGAAAAGATTTATAAAGATTTTGTAGAGATTTGTGAATCTTGTGAAGATTTTGGTAAGATTTAGTTGTAGGTTTAGTTTGTGGGTTTTGGGCTTGGGCCCGAGGCCCACAAGCTCAATCTCCGTGTTTAAGCGGCCCGTAATTCCTACAAGACACGTTTTTAAATCGAAATCACCGAAGTCTAGTAAAATAATATTTCAGAGTTAAAAACGTGTAAAAATAATGTCGGTATCCGTCGTAGTCGCGTTCCTGCGTCGATAACGGTAATAATCGCGAAAAATTACGTCGTTGCCGTCTTTAATCCGTTTTTGAGCCGGTTTCAACTACGATTGCTAAAATTTAATTACGAAGCTAGAATATATCGTAAAAATTTAATATTTGTCGGCGTTGGCAGTATCTTGTACGGTATCAGTTCGTTGTCGCGTAATATTTAGCAGGTTTCTCTGTAAACCACTTCATTCCTATTTTAGTAAAAAAAATAGAGACGGAAATCCGCACTAAAGTATGGATTTCACTCCTGGTTCAACGCGAATTCTTGCGTTTTATAGATAAATACAGATCAAAACAAGCAATTTAATCAAGAGTTTGCGGTTTTCACACCTAATCTCAACTTAGTTGCTCGTTCATGATTTGAAAATTCGAGTGCAGTGATAGTGTAGCGTAGGCGAGAATGGCGAGAAATTGCAGCAAGCTCATACATAATCCCTACTGGATATGCACGAGTCGGTCTATTGGCTCCTAACTATAGACTAGGTCTCTAAGACATCGACCCGGACTAGGTCGAGTCTTGCCTAATTCCCTATAGTTATGGCTCTGATACCAATCTGTCACACCCCAACCGATGGCGGAAACATCGGGGCGCGACACTAAGCGAAACAGATTGTCCAGAAGTTTCCATAATAATTACATTTACCAAATATTTTAAGTAACACGTCCCATACCATGTTATATAAGATAATATAATTATTATAGACAAAAATCTAGGCAAATTGTTCTATTCCGACAACTCAGGTTTCATTAGTACAGACAACTATTTGTTGGTCACTAAGACTCTTTCCTAGCCTTGATTTCCAAGCAAATAGACACCTTAAGCACCTGTCACATACGTTAAAATAAAAGTCAATACACATAGTGTAAAGGCGAGCATACAAGTTTGATAATAGCATATAGAGTTCGAAATAGTTTACGCGTAACCAGCACGTACACTGAGTAAAACGAAGCATGTTAGTTATCGACATGAACCTATCGATACCAATGCTGCGGGTTGACTGCCGAAGGCAGTTCGTAATACATGATCACCACTGTAATCCATGCAAATAATTGTCCTTAACAACCCCCGAGTGAACGGGTGCTAAGTCTAAACTATAGTACTATCGTTGCTAAGGCAGGTAGACAACATTCCATGTGTAAACATAACAAACAAGCATTCATTAAGTCACGTATAACATGCGGTAACGGTTAGCGTTGAAAGTATTGCGTAGTGTGTTCGATGTGATTTCGTATAAGTAACGTATGTAACACCCAAAAGTGCGTAAAGCAAAAAGGGATCGAGTATACTCACAGCGGTTGATGGATTGAAGGGAGCGCTTGAGAGTAGGGTTAGCCTGAATAGTTCGATAGCATAACTATAAGTGACGCGTAAAACGAGAACAAGTGTTAGTGTGTCGAACAGTTGGTCGATCGGATGGTAGTTCGATCGGACACCTGATCGTACGAGTGATAATCCGTTCGGACGGATGTCCGGTCGGATGGCCGTTCGACTGGACTGTTTCTTCCTTTGAGGAAGGATGTGTTTGTGTATAATGGTTTGAATTTTGAAGTGTTTGTTGTAGCATTTGAAAACATTGAAGTATCTCTACCTTTCAGGTCGGTCGATCGGACGATCGTTCGATCGGCTGGCAGCCCGATTGGTTGGACACTTTAGTGAAAACAAGTTCGCAGCAGGGTGTCACTCGATCAGACAGATGTTCGATCGGTGGCATTCCTAGTGCATTGAACATGTTGAAATTTTTTTAAGTGTGGAAGCTTAAATGTTTCATGGTACGGATGGCAGTTCGATCGGATGGTAGTCCGAGCGGACAACAGTTCGTTCAACATTCAGACTTCAAAGATTGGCCAAAAATTGGTTAAGTGTGGGACCCAAGATGCAAGCCGTTCGGACTAGCCAGTCGTGCGGTTAGCTTTTCGATCAGACAACAGTCCGATCGGGCGGCACTTCGTCCTGGTCATCCTGTTAGTCTTACCCTTGGTTGTTTTGATAGTCTGTCGTTTTATCGAGGCGTTTTGACAACATGTTAAGCAACAGCAATTTTGTCAATACTTGGTTCCCCTGATTGGACAGGAATCACCCAAACCTGGTCAGTTAACTGTTCGAGACGATGTTCCATGTTTAACCCCAAATTGGTGAACCTCGTGGATAGAATTCGGATCTTGGACCACACAACCACTAGAATGAGTAGTATGTCGGCACAAGCTCTGCTTCTATCGGTTTTTTAGTGTAAAAGAGTTGAAAGAGAGTTGGTAAAACCATCTTTCAATCCTCTACCTTGTGAATATGTTTAGATCTATGAAAGATCTTTGTTTGTTTATGTGGAAATCGGTTAGATCTAAGTTGTTCTTGGTGGATTGAAGCCAAAACATGAAGTTCTTCAAGAACACATGATGACGTCATCCTAGAACACCTTGAATCTTGGTGATTTCACGGTTAAAAGTTAAGATTCAAAAGATAGAAAGGTGTAGGAGTGCGTGTAGATTAAGAAAGTACAAGATTTAGGACGAGATCTTACCGGAATCGAGAGAAATCGAAGAAAAGGTGAGGAGCACGAGCTGGTCGGACAGAGAGTTTCCAAAAGTAGAAATAATGAAAGTGACATGGGTATTTATAGAGTTACCCAAAGAGGAAAGGGTTGGCCGATCAGCCAAGCAGCTCGAGTGGACAGCCTGTCCGATCGGACGGCAGTCCGAGCGGACGGCAGTCCGAGCGGACGGCAGTCCGAGCGGACGGCAGTCCGAGTGGACGGCTGGTCGATCAGCCGGTTGCCTGATCGATCGGTCGCCTGATTCGCATGACGAGTTTTGCTGTTTTGATTTCGATTGCGAGTGTTGCGATGTGATGTGCTGAATGCGGTCTTTAAAAACTAAACCTAATCTAGACACCCTAGTTTTAAATTTATAAACTAAGACTCTCTAAATGCTAGACCACTGACAGGCAAGTGTACCTATCGGACGTAGTAAAGCCTAATGAAGTCCGAGTATCGAACCCACGAGACACTAGCGATGCTAAACTAGACTCTGACTCAACTAATTACTTAACTGGTTTATTTGGATTTTGATTTGGTTTTGGGGTTTTAACTAATTAAACTAAAGGAATTAACTAAGACGAACTAGACTACCTAGACGCACGCTGAAGGCTACTAAGGTGGAATCAAGGATGAGAAAGTACTACCCAGGTTTGGAATCCTATTCGTGACTATCGGTTTTCTCTCGGCAATGGTAACTATGATGGAACCAGCTTCTAGTAATACGACACTCTAAGACTAAAGATAGGTTGAATCTCCTCCCGGTCTCATCAACTTCTCTTAAGGTCCTAAAGGTCAAATAAAGCTCACTGGTATGGGTTGGATCACCTCCCGGTCTCTCCAACAATACTAAAGTACCCAAAGACTAGATCTCCTCCCGGTCTCACTAATCACAATACACCCTAGAGTGAACGGGGTAACCTAAAAACACTTGACAAGACTTAGGAAAACAAATAATACTAGGCCACTTAGACAGATCTCCTCCCGGTCTCACTGCACCTAAATACCTAGCACCAAAGACAATCCTAACTATCTATCTCCTCCCGGTCTCAAGAATAGGTAGAACACTAAACTCCTCTGAATTATCAAACAAAGTTCCTATTGAATACGTGCACCATAAACCATTAACTAGTTACAAACACAAAGTAGGTAACCTAACATACATCTATACATGAAAGACATTCACAAAGACACATGAGGAACGTTTATAAGATAATAAATTAGAATAAAGTATGCACATACATCTAGTCAAATATTGATAGGTCTTTTACTTTAATATTTTTCTATCACAAAATTACCAAAAGCCGACAAATTACCAATTGACACGAATAATCATCACAAACCCGGGTAGAAAAATGACTAGTCAAGAATCATAGTCAAGAAAAAGAAACAAGTCTTGAATAACAAATAATTCATGTTCATATGTCGAAAAACACAAAGTAATTAAAACTGAACACTAACTATTTATGAACTCGACCCAATTCTTGATCGTGGCTTGAACCCTCGAACCAATCACCCTCTTTCTCCTCTTGTTGCACCTTTGTTCAAAACCTGCTGCTGTCCGTAGGGTTTCTTGTGGCCGTAGGTCACCTCCTAATTGCCGTCTGATATTATGATTCACGTATCTGTTGGCCACAATTCATGGCCCACTAATTTTTTTTCCAACAAATTAGGAATCCCCATTGGCCCATTCCTTTCATTCACGTCCCTTTTGTTTCAAAAGCCCATGCAATTTCACAAAAAAACACAAACAATTAATTAATGTGACTATTAAAAACCAATTAAGTTTCAAAACAACTTACAAATTATCACTTATGCCTTTTGCACGTGATATTCTCATATCTTGTTTAATCTTTTCAACATTCAAATAAACTAATATGTAAACAATAATCACCATGCATCTATTATTAGATTGTTTTTATTCATTTTACCTCATTTTCTCTTTAAACGTCTAGTTTATTCATTTTACCTCATTTTCTCTTTAAACGTCTAGACTTCAACTATTAACCAAGAATGAGCAGAATTTAATAAAAACAACCCTATATCTACTCAAAGTGTAGGGAATATTTATATAAAGATATGTATAATTTAGACCACATCAAATATCCCCACACTTAAACCTTTTTCGTCCCTGAAAAAGACTTATGCAAAATCCAAGCAACATGTCCAACTTAAACACTTAACAATAACGCAAGTCTCAAACAAATTATAACGCGAACTACGAAATCAACAAACGCAGCGGTTTCGCAAGACTTACAACGTTCAAAAGGTTGATGAATAATAATATTTAAATGAAAACGGGCCTACCTAATCAAGTTTTTTCTTACCTTCAAGCAATCAATCATGCACTGTCAACACCCCTCACAATGTCACTCATCTCTCGGCTAATATATCTATAATTTTTAGTGAACTCTCAAAACCGAACTTTGAAACATACTATCATAAGCTTGTACGTCAATCAGATCTCCACCTGATTGTTAGAAGTCCACAAGGATCAAGAGGGCTTTAATGGGTAGGTAAGGGTTAAAGGTATGCTTTTTATTGGGAAGAAGTGGCTAAACACGATTGATCACACGATAGACCGGATAAGCACTAAACACATATTAACCATATTGGTCATTTTGACCCACAAATTTATTCTATTTTTTTTTCTTTTCCACTTTTTTTTTCTTTTTTTTTCATATTTTCTTTTTTTTCATCTTTTGCTCTTCTTTTTTTTTTCATGTAAATATAATAACATAACACGATCTGATTATCAAATCACAAATGGGTGACAAACGAATGGTTTTAGGCTCAAAGTGGGTATCTAAGGGTAGTGGTGAAACGGGTCAAACACAAAGGCTACATAAACAAGGTGATCCTAATGCCTCTATCACATCCATGTCAAATCCTAACCGAAGGTCTCAAACTGTATCAAAACGCACAAGTTCTAAAGTAATGCAACAAAGTCGGTAAACACACATGAAATGAAAGTAATGATCATAAATATATGAAACATATAAAGGCTCAAATCTCACTAACATGTGGAAAATAGGGCAACCGATATCGACAATGCACAACCAATTAACTCTCCGGCTCCATCCACTATCCTAGGCATCCCAAAACCTTTTACTCCCCGAAAACCGATTCAGTCAACCTACTATCCCGCAACTTAAAGAAACATGCGCTCTTGACTCGTAAATTCGACAATTAAAAACCGCTTTTGACCGACGTTTTGAAAAGGTTTTTGTTTTCTATGCGCTAAAGGACCGGGACTCGCAAAACCATTTTTTTCTTTTTTTTTTTCATATTTTCAATTTTTTTCTTTTTTTTTTATGTTATTAGGCTCAAAGTGGGTATCTAAGGGTAGTGGTGATTTTTTTTCATATTTTTTTTTTATTTTCAATTTTTTTTTTATGTTTTTCGTATTTTCAATTTTTTTTTTATGTTATTTTTTTCATATTTTCAATTTTTTTTTTTTTTCAATTTTTCAATTTTTTTTTTATTTTTTCAAATTTTTGACTCAATACTCTATTAACTAGACACTAAACGAAAGTTTCTCATCCCCACACTTAAACTCTACATTGCCCTCAATGTAGGATGGAAACCAACTAAAAAAAACTAAAAATAAATAAGAAATAAAAGAGATAAAGGGCAAATTGGAAAGGACTTAGCTGGTTAATAACGCGTATGCACCAAATCTCTCGTCCAATCCAGCTCGATCGTATAGCATTTCGGTCGCGATCGGCTTTGACTCTAACTGGTATACTTGGAGAATTCCTTGAAATTTGTTGTACAGCTCCGAAATCACCCGAATGGAGATTGAGTACGGGTGGTACATATTCAAACCTGCATAAACAAAAACAAGCAAAAACCCAAGCAGTACCGACTCCACACAAAAATAAAACGACTCAAACGATACTAACTTAGACTCAATATACAAAAACTACGACTCTATACAAACTCTATGAAACCTCCCCACACTTGAATTTAATCAGGAGGTTTCTCCTTAATCCAACCTCTATCCAACCCATTTAGTTTTAATTGTTCATCATTGTTTATTAAGAAATTAATGATGAAACTAGAAAATATTTTAAGACGTTCAAACGGGTCCGACCACCAAAATTTAAATTTACCTGGACCAAACCTGATACGTGACATATAGTGAGGATGGTGGTTATCTGTGCACTTCAATGTTCCATTATGCTTCTTTTTATACCATCTTCTGACCCTCTCCATGTGTTGATCCAAGCAATTTCTTCGCGCCTTCTCCCGTGATTTTATTGGTGTGATTGGCAATCCAACTGCTAAATTCTCTACGGGCCGACTATCCAACTCTTCAGCCACTTTCTCTTCTTCCACGTTTGGTATTTGTTTGATCTCCATGGTTGGCTTCTCTTTAAGTAATGTCTCTAGATATGCTAGATCACCAACCGGGTCAAATTCTTCATCTACAAGTGTTGGTAAACCAACCAACTCATCACCAAACTCATCCTCCCAAGATGGTATATGCATCCCTCTCTCATTTTCCATCTTGTCAAGTGGCTCATCCATGTCTTCCCCTTCATCATCATTCCAGAAGTCCTCATTAGTGGGTTCAGGACCGTAATACCATGGCGTGGAATACCAATTAGGCGTCACGTCCTGTTGAACCGGAGGTGGGACTGAATCATCCGTTGTCGTCTCCAATTCTACATCTAACAACTCTGGATTACCGGGAAGCTCTTCTTTAACATTTTCTTCCTCAACTTCTTCTTTCACTCCCTCATAGCTCTCAAAACCAATATAATCATAATAGTAATCATCCCATGTAAATCGTATTGTACTTTGATTTTTCTTCTGATTCATGTAAACCGGACAATCTTCATACCAGTGCGGTCCACCATAGTCCTGACACCTTGGATGTACGTGCTGATTCATGCTTCCCTTAATCATTTGACTCAGTGTCTCGATCATTCGCTCAAGAATGGTGAACATTTCGGGAAACCTCGGATCTCCTTGGTCCTGTGTTGTTGACGTTATCTGAGCGAATATTTGACATGATTCCACGAACTCCCAAACATAGGGAGGGTACTCGCTATGATAACCTGCCATGAAGAGAGTAGCAAAAACAGCACAAAGTAGAGAGAAGAAAGAAAAAAAACTAACTAACTAATAAAAAAAATTACAAAAATAAAGACTCGACACACTACTACTAGACAAAAACTCTAAGACTCAAACCCTAAGACTCAAATTACGAATAAGACCAATTAAACAAATAAGATCAGTCAAAGCTAATAACGCAATCGCCTAAGTGTCCCCGGCAACGGCGCCAAAAACTTGATGTGCTGAATGCGGTCTTTAAAAACTAAACCTAATCTAGACACCCTAGTTTTAAATTTATAAACTAAGACTCTCTAAATGCTAGACCACTGACAGGCAAGTGTACCTATCGGACGTAGTAAAGCCTAATGAAGTCCGAGTATCGAACCCACGAGACACTAGCGATGCTAAACTAGACTCTGACTCAACTAATTACTTAACTGGTTTATTTGGATTTTGATTTGGTTTTGGGGTTTTAACTAATTAAACTAAAGGAATTAACTAAGACGAACTAGACTACCTAGACGCACGCTGAAGGCTACTAAGGTGGAATCAAGGATGAGAAAGTACTACCCAGGTTTGGAATCCTATTCGTGACTATCGGTTTTCTCTCGGCAATGGTAACTATGATGGAACCAGCTTCTAGTAATACGACACTCTAAGACTAAAGATAGGTTGAATCTCCTCCCGGTCTCATCAACTTCTCTTAAGGTCCTAAAGGTCAAATAAAGCTCACTGGTATGGGTTGGATCACCTCCCGGTCTCTCCAACAATACTAAAGTACCCAAAGACTAGATCTCCTCCCGGTCTCACTAATCACAATACACCCTAGAGTGAACGGGGTAACCTAAAAACACTTGACAAGACTTAGGAAAACAAATAATACTAGGCCACTTAGACAGATCTCCTCCCGGTCTCACTGCACCTAAATACCTAGCACCAAAGACAATCCTAACTATCTATCTCCTCCCGGTCTCAAGAATAGGTAGAACACTAAACTCCTCTGAATTATCAAACAAAGTTCCTATGGAATACGTGCACCATAAACCATTAACTAGTTACAAACACAAAGTAGGTAACCTAACATACATCTATACATGAAAGACATTCACAAAGACACATGAGGAACGTTTATAAGATAATAAATTAGAATAAAGTATGCACATACATCTAGTCAAATATTGATAGGTCTTTTACTTTAATATTTTTCTATCACAAAATTACCAAAAGCCGACAAATTACCAATTGACACGAATAATCATCACAAACCCGGGTAGAAAAATGACTAGTCAAGAATCATAGTCAAGAAAAAGAAACAAGTCTTGAATAACAAATAATTCATGTTCATATGTCGAAAAACACAAAGTAATTAAAACTGAACACTAACTATTTATGAACTCGACCCAATTCTTGATCGTGGCTTGAACCCTCGAACCAATCACCCTCTTTCTCCTCTTGTTGCACCTTTGTTCAAAACCTGCTGCTGTCCGTAGGGTTTCTTGTGGCCGTAGGTCACCTCCTAATTGCCGTCTGATATTATGATTCACGTATCTGTTGGCCACAATTCATGGCCCACTAATTTTTTTTCCAACAAATTAGGAATCCCCATTGGCCCATTCCTTTCATTCACGTCCCTTTTGTTTCAAAAGCCCATGCAATTTCACAAAAAAACACAAACAATTAATTAATGTGACTATTAAAAACCAATTAAGTTTCAAAACAACTTACAAATTATCACTTATGCCTTTTGCACGTGATATTCTCATATCTTGTTTAATCTTTTCAACATTCAAATAAACTAATATGTAAACAATAATCACCATGCATCTATTATTAGATTGTTTTTATTCATTTTACCTCATTTTCTCTTTAAACGTCTAGTTTATTCATTTTACCTCATTTTCTCTTTAAACGTCTAGACTTCAACTATTAACCAAGAATGAGCAGAATTTAATAAAAACAACCCTATATCTACTCAAAGTGTAGGGAATATTTATATAAAGATATGTATAATTTAGACCACATCACGATGCGATAGAGTTTCCTAGTCAAATTACTTTTAATCCCAACTACACATATCTTGCACTATCTCTTCTCCACCAATTATCATACTATATCTACATACAAGCATCCTTGTTCCGTATTCGTTTTGCGTTCGCGATTCGATTGATTATCACACATATCATAAATAAGCATGCACAAGTAACACATAAGGCACACACACACGTAATACAATAACCAAAATGCGATATTCGAGTTGCGAGCGCGATGTTGATTAGATTAGATTGATTAGCGTTTAGATAACTTTATCGCATTGTTACTTCCTAAAGTTCACAGTCGTAAAGCGATTCGTAGCGATAAATACTTGTCGATTGCTGTGATTTTAATTAATTACTCCACATAATACAAGTAACGTAAAATATAAAAAGACTAACTACGAGTCCAAGAAGTCAAAACAGGAATTGAGCAAGGAGAGACAGATCACAATTAGCAATCTTTTCTTCCTTTGACTTCAATCTTGGCTTTGACTTTGACTTTTGGAACACGGGGTGTTACAAAAAGACTCTAAATAAAATCAGGCTTTGGTAGATGTGACTCGTCCAGGATAAGACACACTAACCAAACCCTAAGACAACGGATGACATCCCTTATTCTTAATGCAACTTGAAACATCCAACGCCCGCCAGATCCACTTTTAATTCCCTGAAATATGTCACACCCTGGCTTTGCGGAAGCGTGGTTAATTTTGGTGTGACTTCTTAATACCATAGCTTAACCATAACAAAGCTATATGAATTAAAAACATGCAAGATCATCCATTAAGTTTTGAAAACCAAATACAGTACCATTGTTTTAACGGGAACATACCCTAACAACCATAACCTTGTTTAACAGACATTACAAACTTAAACATAATATAAACATGGTTTAAGGATTGTGTCTTGTCCAGGAAAGAGACACATCCCCTAAACCCCAGATGACCTTGGAAACTAGTGCAGCGGGAAAACATGCCATACCGTGCCAGATCTTGTTAATTTCCTGAAATACATGTAAGTTGAAAAATCAACAATAATGTTGAGCGAGTTCATGTGCAAGTGAGTAAGTAAAACACTTGTAAGTATAAAAGTTCCTTGGTATGTAGCAGTGTAAGGAAAAGAGATCACCAATGGTTTGCAAGGCCATTAGCATGTGTGAAATGCAAGTAGGAAGACTCAAACCTAGCCGATTTATGCGTCGGGCAACCAAGTCACTCAAGGTCCGTTCTGTTGGTCCTCTCAGAGGTCCGTTCTGTTGGGCCTAGAGTTGGGCTCGCTACACCCAGATAGATCTACCGCTTAAGTCCCTCGGTGTTCTGCCTACCCATTCACATGATCTAAGTAGTAAACCTCCTTACGTTAACATACCGTGTATAATAGTACTTGTAAACAAAGTAACATGTATTTCACCCCCGCAGTTAAGAAAACTGAAAACAGTTAGAGAAAAGGGGGACATGAACTCACAGTCGGTGCGTCTCTACCAAGTACTCCAAATCAGAAAGCTGTGCGACGACCTACAAGTGCTAATTCTATTAGACGGGCGACCGTGCCTTAGCTTTATAGTTTAAGTCTTTGGGAAATAGTTAGACAACTATTTCGTGTTTACGTTCTGTATATACTTGGTAGTTAATCTCCTTCCCAAGGATGGGGGATTCAATACATGTGCGTTCAAATTATATCATTAAGTCTCACTTAATATATATATATTCCCAATTCCAAAATATAAGTATTTTCCCCAAAAATATTATATTTTCATTTTACATAATTTTTCTCCAGTAATACGTTGTTAAAATACGCGTTCATAAATATTTCCGTAAGCGCGTAAGTTACGTTTTAACACTTGAGTGGTAATATACTTACCGGTGTAACTTATATATATTTATGGTGAAAGCGTTCGTATTATTTTGGATTCGTTAACGTTCGTAAATATTATTTTTGCTCTAAAAATAATATTTATGTATTTCACAAAATAATCATAAACAGTGTGTGAAAAATATATATATTTATCACGTTAAATTTTGTGAAGATCCCACCTCCGAATATTTAGTAAATAAAGTCATGGCGAAATTTATGTTTCGAAAACATGTCAAAAATAATTCTAACACTTGTAGTGTAAATAGTTCTAAGTGTTAGGTTTTTAGAAAAATTTCGCCAGAGTTTCCTCTGTAACTGGAGGTGGCCACGCTTTCAAGCGTATCATTTTCTTTAACAAATCAACTCAACAATTTTCTTTATTTGATCAGAACAACTTTTCTCAAAACAACAAATCAACATATGTGTAAATTGCCAAAAATCACATGAACTTGTAGTTTTCCCAAAACTGTGGTATAAATCCCCTTAAATTTAGTAGATCTTCATATAAGGTAATTTGATCTTGTAAAAACCTCGTTATTGGTGAAAATCCATCTTTACAACTTCCCGTCATCTTTTACAAAAACTGTTATTTTGTCGGCTCTTTTCTTTTCACAAGTGTTTACACACTTGTGGTTTATAAAAATCATGCTTGTTAGTGTAAGATCCATCTTTTAAAATACATGATTTCGTTGATACGTGGTTCTTTGAAAATACCACTTGCAGATGCGTAGATCTGCTAGTTTTAAACACATTTTCACAAGTAAAACTCTTTTACACAAGTTCATGATTCGCGTGTGGTAGAGTTTCACCTTTTAACCCTTGTATCATTCAAAACAAGCTTATGTTAAGATCCATGATCTTACCAAACCGGGTTAAACGATGATCCGAGCTACCACATCATAGATCGGGCCTAAATAATCATACATTTTAATTACTACAAGTTTTACACAACTTATGAGCTATTAACCACCATTCTTAACGTTTTAAGTAGACTTTTAAACTTCAACTTGTAGGTTCATGACTTTTATCCGTTACAAATCGTATTAACCACTTTAAAATAGTTCACGAGAGTGATTTAAGTAACATACCACTAGCTCGAGGCTAGGGAAGAACCTAAGCGCAAATGGGGTGGATAAAAGCAAGAGAAAGAGGTCCTTCGCGTTCCGTTTGCACCAAGCTTCCTAATATGAGACCCTTAACACTTGTATAACCTTGGAATGTGATGAACAAGATCGAAAATATGATGGATGGGTGGGTGTGGGTTCGGCCGAGAGCTCTAGAGAGCAAGAGAGGAGAGTTGTTTTTGTGTTGTGTGGCAAATGAACTTATGTGTATTACTAAGTTACTTATAGACAATTGCCATGAGTATTAACCAAGGGTTAGTGTGTTATGTAGATATTAGACAACAATCACTAAACAAATCATCCAAGTACAAGTGTGTTCCCCCATGGTTGGGGACGGTTAGGAGGGGGGGGGGGGTTCCCTTGGTTCGATCTCAACTAGATTAGTTGATGTTTAGTTAGGTTAATTAGGTTAGTTAAGTGTTGAACTTAGTTAGTTATGTTTAGTGAGATACAATGGGTGTTAGGGTATACGGGGACCCTAACTGGCTCAGAAAAAGAGTAATAATGAAAATAACAATATTTTCATGTTCCGGGTAAAGTCCGGTTGTTTGGTTGGATAGTAATCCGTTAAAGTGCTTAACAAAGCTTTAAAGTGTCGTTATTACTCTTTTTAGTGCACAGCTTATTTCTGACACTTTGGAAAGTGTCTAGTGTTATTTTTCTCATGTTTTGGCACTTTATTAGCTTACTAAAAGCTGAATTATTTTGTAAAGTGCTGAGTTTTGTACTTAGAGTACGTTTTAGGCACATCCAGTCATTGTAACTTATTCCTAGAGACGCAGTTCCACAACCCTTGTATCCCTACACTCACCACTAGTGTAGCAAAATATCTCAGGCTCTTATAGGCCTTGGAGGCAGTGTTTACCTGATGCTGGCTTTATCAGCATGTTCAATAGGTTATCCGTTATAGTGCTACTGTGCTCTTTGTGCATCATGGTTGTCACTAGGGTTCAGCACGTAAATAATGTAGTGACGGTAAGTAAAGTATGATGCAAGTAAGTACATGTATCAGATATCAAGTAGCAGTTCATCAGCTAGTTCAAACAAGCACAGTAATTAAGCAGTAATTAATCACTAATTAAGTCGTACGGATACCTGGTTTAGTGCGGGTTGTCACAAAATACATGTATTTTGAAAACATCAACAAAAGTTGAGCGAGTTCATGTGTTTGTTTGTGTGTATGAATAAAACCTTGTAATCATTGTATGTATGTATGTGTTGTAAATCCTGGTATGTAAGCAAAACAAGGAAACATATCAATTAATGGTTTGCAAGGCCATTAACATGCGTGCAATGGCGTAGGAAGGCTCAAACCTAGCAGATTTTGTACCGGGCCTCCGGCTGTAAGACATAGTCACCTCATGGGCCAAACCGCGGTCCACATGGGTGTGGGCTCGCTACACCCAAATAGATCTATCACTCACGCCCGTCGGTCCTAACGCGAGGATTAATGGTCTTAGGAGTGTGCCTACCCATTCACATGATCCACTATGCAATCCTTAGCTAACCATACCAATTGTAATTGTTTGTAAACATTTTGTAACATGTACTTCACCCCCGAAGTTATAATACAAATCAGTTAAAAAGAAAAGGGGGACATGAACTCACAGTCTTACGTTCTTCGTAACACCGTACCTCAAAGCTCCGCCTGACGTACATGACTACCTACAACGTACTAATGTCTATTAGAAGAATGGGTCGTGCCTTGATTTAGTATTAATTAGTGTCTTTGAGTTAGTTTCTTTATATCTCCAATATTATCCCATGTTATATAATTATTTGTTAAAATAATAAATATTTTAACTTAAATTATATTTATTAATTTTTGGAATAATTGTTAAATCAATATATTTTAACCGAATACCTTTCAAGTATTTATACATGTATTTCCTTCCCAAGGATGGGTGTATTCGTATTCTTGTATATGTATATTTTTGCCATGTATTGGGGTCGTATTCCGGTGTGTATTTATACGTACGAGAATACGTATCTTTATTGTATTCATTAAGTATTCTTATACTTAATTTCGTATTAATTTTTCCGGAATATTAACTTTAATAAAAGTTCACCAATATATATTTCCAAAATATATATTTTAAGAAATATTATTTAAAATTTTCCTTTGGCAAAAATATTTGTATTTTCATATAAGTTAAAAAATAATATATTTTCAAGTCTAACTTAGAAAATATGTATAAACTTATTTTGTTCTCAAAATGATATATTTTATATTTATTTGAGAAAATATATCTTTAACCCCAAAAATATTGTATTTCATGTTTGTTTAAGAAAATATATATTTCTTTCAAGATAATATATCTTCTAAAAAATTCAAGAAAAATATATATTTATACTTGCCAAAAATAATATATTTTTCCCTTGTAAAAAATATGATATATTCTTGTAATAATTGTAAAAATCATATTTTTGTTCTCTTGGTGTCCAAAATATTATTTACCAAAATATACTTACGAATAAACTTTCTGAAATATTTTGTAAGTTATATTACTTGGTTCGGTTTCACCAATACTTTTGTGTAAATGTGTATATTCATATTCTTGGAATTTTGGTAATATTTTGGATTTTATTTTTTTGGTGTTTTAATGAGTTATATTATTTCAAGTCCTAAAATAATATAACTAATACACATAATATACAGATAATCACACACATGGTGACTTCTAAATATATATTTTGCTAAATACATATTTTGTCACTTTTATTTATTAAAACCAACCTTCAATATTTATATTTTTATAACAACAATTATGGCAAAGTTTGTGTGAGAAATTTCATGGTTTAAAATACACTTGTAAATATTTGTTTGGAAATATTTTTTTTTCTAAGTGTTTAATTTTTAGAAAAAAATTGCCGTAGTTTCCCCTAAAAATGGAGGTTTCCATACCTTGAAGGTATATCATTTTCTTTTGTAAAATCAACACAATCAATTCACAATTAATAACAAACAACCTTAACTTGCCAATTTTGCCAAAAACAAGCATAATCTACTACTTCATGAACTTGAATATTTGTAAAAATTTATAGTAACTTACTAGTGTTCTTAGTAAGCCTTGTTACCTTCTAAAGTGTGATTGATTCTTTAAAAACTTCATTTTTAAAGAAGATTGATCTTTACAACTTGTATTTATATTTTTCAAAAATGTTTCTTCCTTGATTTTTCTTGTTACACATATACTTCTGCACTTTATGAACCACCAAAAATAAGGTTTATTTGTTTAAAAACCAAGATCAAGTAAATCTTATATTTTTAACTTGGTTTCTTGAGAAATCATCCATGAAATTTTAGATCTACATGATTAACAACTTACTTTGATCATTATTTTACAAGAAAATCACATATTCTTTCAAGTTCGTGCTTCTCATGAGGATGATCCATTAACTTCTATCATGTTCATCCTCTCATCTTGCTAGATTATGTTTTTAATCATGATCTAGCAAGATCATATGATGATCAACATCATTTTCACAAGCAAACAATGATCAACAAGTATTTCAACACGTAAACAACTTAATTTCTTCATTATTCAAGCTTATGTTCAAGTTTACTTCTTGTGATTCTTAGTGTTCTTCATGATTAACATTATGAATCTTCTTTTAACCACTTAAAATAGAAGTAAAATGGAAAGATCAAAGTTCTTACCACTAGCTCAAGGCTAGGGATGATCAAGAAAAGAAAACAAGTGGATAAAAGCAAATGAACAAGGTCCTTAAACTTCCGTAAGCTCCTAGCTTCTTTATGTAGCCTCTAACACCTTTGTATATACTTGGATTGTATGAAGCTTGATCAAATATGGTGAGTGTGTGTGTGTTGATTCTCGGCCGAGAGTACAAGGGGGAAGAGAAGAAAGTTGTGTGTGTTTTGATGTGTGTAGAAATGAAGTTAGGATCTTGTATGCTTACTTATAATCCATGTCTAGAGTTTAACTCTTGTATATTATGTCACATAAAGTATAAACATGATCTATTATAAAATTAAAACAAATCATGGTGTGGGGCCCTTGTTGGGGCCGTCCCATAGGTGGGGGGGGGGGTATGTAGGCTAGGTTCTAAACATAAGTTAGATTATGGTAAAATTGTAAGTATGTAGTTAGGTTTCTAGTTAGTTGATATATATATGAGGTATTATGATGTTCGGGGATCATAACTAGCTTGGTAATGTTAAAACAGTGCTTCTAGTGAAAATTTGGTGTTTCGGGTAGTGTCCGGTTGGTTACCGGTTCGTTAAGGTACTAAACTATGCAGTTTAGTGTGCTTTATGTTAGTTTTGTGACACTTTTGATTCCCGACACTTAGGAAAGCATTTAGGACCATTTAACCATATTTCTACATAATATTAGTGTGTTTAAATGCTGATTATTGCTGAATTTTACTGAATTCAACACTTTAGTTGAGTTTGAGGCACTTTCCGGCACTTAAACTATCACTAGAAAGACAATTTTGTGATCCTTACTTTCCTACACACTATACTAGTGTAATACTTGGTTTCTGGCTCATTCTGTGTCTCAACACACTGTCTGTCTATGTACTGAACTCCGTCAGCATATTTCTGATTTATCTGATAACTGTGCTAACTATGTTTCGTGCATTATTTGAGTCAAATAAGCTTTCATGCAACAATGATATGACATTAAGCAATATGTGATGCACATGTATGTATATGGCAATAATCAGTAAGTAGTTAATTGTGATTCAGCACAGTCATTAAGCACTAATCATGGTTTAATAATTGTACGGATACTTGAAATTTTGACAGTTGTCACAATATTGATGCCTAAGGGTTCTGAAAACAGGATAAACGGGAGACTTTCGTTTAACACTACATAAACCGAACAATAAGGATTTAGATACGAATGGAAGGCGTAAAAAATATTTATTTTCGTTTAAAGAAACCATTTTTACGTGCATATTTTTATGTACGTTTTGGTATAAATTCAAGTTGTTCTACATTTCGACGTAAACTTTTTTTTGGAAATGATTCAGGTCAAATATAATATGTTTTCGTGTTTATTTTATGTATGTTTCGTAAAGTTTTTTCGAACCGAGTGGAGTCAAGTTATGGTTTCTTTTTCTCCCCTTTTTTTCGAAAGCTCTAATTAATCCTGTTGATACATATTATGTGGACACGACTCCGTTCGGTTTGACTCAGTTCGGTTCGACTCGGTTAGGTTCGGCTCAAGCCCGAAGTCACGACATTCCTCCGTCGTGCGCCCCAGAGTTCGACACGCGAAGCACGAAGCGCCGCGAGCCGTTTCCCGCCGCCACATCATCATGACATCATCATGATGATGTCACATGTTGACTAACCTTTGCAATTGGATTTTGAGAAATCTGATTTACGTAAAGAATGCATGGGCCACTTCCTTTGGTCCAATCAAATCACATGGGCCAAAACCATTTGGGCCGAAACTTTCTGGTTGGGCCAAATCCTCATAATTCAACATGTAGGTCGACGAAACAAGGAGTGTTTCGTCGACTTTGGAGTTTCGCCGTGGCCCATCCCGTTTCGTCAAAGATATAGACGAAACGACATGTGTTTCGTCGACAACAACAGTTTCGTCGAGACCTGTTCAGTATCGTCTTGTATGTGACTATATATATTCAGTGAACTCAGAAAAGAACACAGAACACACACACGAGAGAACCAGAGAGAGTTTACAGAGATTATTTTGTAAACATTGTATTGTAACAGTTTCAAGTATTAATGCAATGGAGTGTTAATCGTTGAGTCTCGTGTTTATCATTTAAGTGTTCGAACTTGGTTTAACTTACCCGTTTGGATTCCGCACTTTCGGGTTTGTCGGAAAACAGGAATAGAGGTTACTCGATCCTCCGGGTGGACCTACAATTGGTATTAGAGCATTTGGCTTGATTCCTTGTTTAAACCAAGTCGATTTTCTTGTGTTTTGATAGATTTTAAAAGGGTTTTTCAGTTTGCATTCTTGTTTGAAAATTCTATTTCTGGAAAAACTTTTCCAAAACCTTGAAATTCTTGTGTTTTTGCTATTTGTTTTATTAAAAACCTTGTTAAATATTTGTTATACATGTTAGGATAAGGTTATTTTTAAAACATTGTTTCAAAATTTGTGTTCTGATATTTTCAGGTGACCAGAATCTTCGAATCTTCATCAAGTTCATCAGCATATTCAAAGTGTTCTTCATATATTATTGTGTCTGATCTTTGTTTTGATGAAATGTTTAAGTGTTTGTGATTAAAATACTTTTAGTTTACTATTGTGTACAAAAGCAAAATGATGATGTTTAAATTGAAAAGTGTGAGCCGAAAGTAAGGCTGGTAAGACATTATGTAAGGGTAAGGTTATGTTTGACAATTTGGGTTTGTGCCAGGATATGTTTTTATAGTATAAAATATTGTGAAAATATCTTAGAAATTTGTTGGACACCTTAGTCGACGAAACTCCTTCTCCTTTCGTCAATATAGTCTTCGCCAAACAACCCAGTTTCGTCGATCATTTAATCAATCGAGTTTCGTCGAGCCTAGGTAGTTTCATCGTGTAACAAGTTCCGTCGATAAAGATTCGTCGTGTAACCAGTTCCGTCGACATATCTTGTCATTTTTTTAACAGAAGACTTGAAAATCATATTTAACTGTTTGATTTGAGTGATTTAATCAGGTATTCATCATTATATACTCGAAATGAATCCGGATTGGTGGGGTACTCCGTCTAATACGGAAAGTAAGTATAGAAGCACGGGTTTATCTCCCTCATGGGCCGAATCTCCCGCACCTGGATCTAATACAGAAAGCAAGTATACAAACACGCGTTTGTCGCCATCATGGGCTGAATCTCCCGTAACTGCATCTTCGTAAGCAAATCAAATGTCGACAGGTCAATGGACGTTTGTTTCAAATCACACTCCAAGTATTCAAAGTATACTCCTAAGTGAAAGCGAGACCGGAAGTCTAAATCGCCCACCGAAACTGATGCACATAAACGAATATCCTGGATGGGTAGATAGATTCCATACGTATGTCAATGGGCAAAACACGGAATTGTGGTTACGTTTTACTACAGATTTCGATCAAGCTCTTGAGGTTGCCGCTTCAACTGCCGCTACATTTGCAGATCTTACTGAAGACGAGAAAAAGGCATATGATCTAGAAAAGAAAGCATATGCTATTCTAACTTAGGCGATGAGCAAGGAAATATATCATCAGTTCGTCAGCTTCAAGACGTCAAAGCGATTGTGGGATGCATTGAAGACAAGGGGTCTAGGAAATGAAAAGTCACGCCAATTGCGACATGATTTACTCAAGAAGGAATTTGATGGTTTCACATGTATGGAAAGTGAATCTTTGGGAGATATGACAAGTCGATTCTATCACCTGCTGACTGAATTGAGTAATTATGGGGTAGTAACAACTCCAGCAGAGGTTGTCACAAAGTTTGCCGATGCATTGCCACCTCAATGGAATAGTTTCTTGGAAATCCTGAAGTACAATGGCGCATTGGCTACGACAAACATCAATGACTTCGTTCAGCTCTTGGAGAACAAAGATCAGGAAGAAACCCTAAAGGCGAAAAGGGTTCCAGTGCAACAAAATCCTGATATGTATTATGGAACTTCTAGCACTTCTGCAAGACCAGTTTCACATGCTCCACTTCAAACGACGTTTGTCACAAGCACAGATTTATATGGCAATATGATACAAGTTCCTGTAAAGCCAGCTCCAACCACAGACTTGTATGGAAATCCACTACAACCAGCTCCACAACAGCAAAGCTATCGGCATCTACCGTAGCAACTGATTTGTATGGGAATCCACTTCCTGCTCAACAACAAGCTTGTTATGGAACCACATCATCTGCTGGTCAGCCATCAAAGTCAAATACAGTACGACTTGACACGTCAAACTTCTCCAAAGTTAGCTTTGAAGTAGCTAAAGATTATATGGAGATACTAAATACATTGGTGAGCTCGTATTGTGGGTTGATTGCTGGGCAGATCGGAAACATCAATCTAACTCAAGAAGATTATCAGCAGATCGATAAAGAAGAGATGGATATGATGGACATCAAATGGGCTTTCGCCAGTGCTGTAAGGCGAGCTAAAGACTTCATGGAACAGACGGGTAGAACCAGCTTGGAAAGCAAGAAAGATACCAGGTATGGGTTCGACAAGCAATCCGTCAAGTGCTTTAACTGTGGTGAACGTGGTCATTTCAAACGTGAATGCACAAAGCTAGCACATCATGGGAACCAGAATCCTTTCAGAGGTCAAGGCAACCAACAGAATCAGAATCAAACCAGGAATGATGATCGCACCTTGGTCCCTGCAAACAATCAAGCAGGACCATCGAACACCAATCAGGCTCTTGTAGTGCAAATAGATGAAGGTTGCGACTGGTCAATGCAATTAGGCATTGGAGATCAGGGAGGAGCAGCTTGTTTTGCTGAAACTGCTAAAGATTTGAAGCACGCCAGTGGTGGAGAATCTTCCGCCAGTGGTGGTGACTCTTCAGATGAAGAGAGTTCTGGTTATTCAAGGAGTTCAGATGAGGAAATCTCAACCTCAGGCGAAGATTATTCTGATGATGTATCTAGTGGGAGAATCAATGCAGATATCGATGAATTGTTAGGAGAAACTGCAGTAGGGAATGATAGAAGATCTATTCTGGTGGATCAAGTTGCTTATTCTTCTTCTTCTCTTCATTCAACCTTTATGGCTAATGGCGGCAGTTCATCAAGCCAGGTATGTTTCGATGAACCAACTATTGTTAATTGTGATAATTGTGCTAGCTTAAGTGTTAAATGTGCTGATTTGGATGCTAATATGTCTGAGTTGCAAAGCAAACATGATGCTTTAAAAGCCGAATTGTTTGACTTGCAAAACAAACATGTTTCTTTAGATGCTAAGTGGTGTGATTTGCAAAGCAAACATGAGGCTTTGAAAAACAAATATGAAGTAACAAATATCCACAATCAAAAGTTGATAGTGGATCTCTCGAAATGCAAAGAGGCTAACATGTTTTATGAAAACCATGAAAAGGAGTTTAAAACGGTGGTTGCAAATTTAAGAAAAGATAAAACCGGATTGACAAAAATGGTTTCAAGAAAACAAACTGACATAAACTGTTATATCAATCGTCTTGAGATCATGCAAAAAGAGTTAGCCTGTACAAAGTGTGAAAATGAGGCGATCCGGCTTAAGCTAGACAGTTATTCAAACTCTAGATATGTGCTGGATCACATCATTGGTACATAAAAAGAGAAAAAGGATGTCACATGCATTGGATACAAGAAATGTCCACCACCTGTTAGACAAAATTATGATGCCATGCCTGATGAGGAGAATAGAACTCATTATGAGGAATCTGTTCCTTTAGACATTGAGGAATTTGCAACGGGACTTGGATACAAACCAGAAGTATCATCAGATTCGGATGTGTCAGCAGATACATGTGTGTCTTCTGCTGAACAGCATCAGGATCCTCCAGTTATTGTTGAGGATGTTGTTTCTTCTGATGATGAATCTGATGATACTGACTCAGCACAGTCTGATGCGGTAATCAAAGAAGAGGACATACCTCTTGAGAATCATATTCTATGTGATCCTCCCGGAAAACCTGCTAAGACTGCTCTGGTCGAGTCCACGTCTGCAAAAGAGTCTGAGAGTGTGAACTTGTTGTACACTCTTGTTGGTGATGATAAAATCTACTCTGACAAAGATTTTCCTATTAAGAATGTTAATCAATCTTTAATTAGTAAAATTTTTGAGGATTCAACAAGTAAGTTCTTGGGAAAGACAGGATCACACGTTGTGGTAACACAGTGTCCTCCGATTCCAAGGGCTGAAATTCGCGAACAAAATGGCAATCAAAGATTACCAACTGAGAAAGTTCAGCAAAATCGCACCAAACCAAAAGGTAAATTACCAACTCAAAGTCAAAAGAAACAGACTCAGAAAAGGACAAGAAGGTGAACTTTGTGAAATCAAAGGGAACGGATAAAATTGACACATTTGAAAACAAATCTACCCTAGATTTTGTTAATCAAGCGAAAAATTTGAAAAGAAATGAACAAAAGAGTTCAAAACCAAGTACCTCGGGATCACAAAGTTCATCATCAACAAGACAATCACATGATACTTCGGGGTTTGTAGAACGAAGATCATGTTTTTCATGTGGCACATTTGGACATATTATTCGAAATTGTCCATATCTTCATAAACAAAAAGCCAAAGTTGATGATCCCCGTCTTGTAAAAGAAAGGGAAAAGAAACAAAAACGCCAACAGGTCAAGAAAATTGAAAAGGCGATTAAAACCGATGTGGTTAACAAAACATCTGTTTCTGTCAAACCAGACAATTCAAAAACTTCAGACAACCATGAAGTTAATGTTTTAAAGAACAACACTGGTAAAACAAAACAGATCTAGAAATCAAAAATGGTTACTGAATCAGGAGGAACATCACAATTTCCGTAACATCGAGAAGTTCAAGTAACTTACGTTGATGAAAATGGAAGACCCAAGACCACAAAGGCTTGGGTCCCCATCTCCAACTAATCATGTGAGTATATGTGTAGGGTGTTCCAGGAGGAACTTTTAGCAGTCATTGGATTGTTGATAGTGGGGCATCCAGGCACATGACCGACGACATGAAGCTTCTCTACGACGTTAAATCTATTAGAGGAGGTTATGTTGCTTTTGCTGGAGATAAAGGCGGATATATTACAGGAGAAGGAATGGTATCCAACGGGGTTGTTAGTTTTGACAAGATCAACTTTGTACAACAGCTTGATCACAATCTTCTCAGCGTTTCACAAATCTGTGATAAACAGTTTTCAGTACACTTTGATGCAAATGGATGTTATGTGCTGAAACCCGGCTTCAAGATTCCAAAAGAATGGATTCTCTTATCAGCTCCAAGGATAAATGATTTATATGTTCTTGATATGAGCCAAGCTATTACAACGACTGCACAAGCAACTTGTTTTATTACCAAAGCCACAGAAAAAGACTCAATCTCTTGGCATAGACGTATGGGTCACATTCACTTACGTAAAATGAATCATTTGGTGTCGAATGAATTAGTGAATGGTGTTCTTCTTAAAAATTTCCATCTTCAAGACGTCTGTGTTTCATGCCAAAAAGGAAAGCAAACTAAGAAGCAACATACGACAAAGAAGATCAACACGGTGGCAGTTCCTCTTGAACGTTTGCACATGGATTTGTTCGGTCCTGTCAAACACAAAAGCATCAGGAATGATCAATACTGCCTCGTGATAACTGATGATTATTCAAGATTTTCTTGGGTGGCGTTTATGGCTCACAAGAGTGAAACTTTCGGTATCATCAAAAACTTGATCATTCAGATTGAGAATTTGTATAAGTTGAAGGTTAGACGGATACGCAGCGACAATGGTACAGAATTTAAAAATCTTGTCATGGCGGAGTTTTGCACATCAAAAGGTATTCTTCACGAATTTAGTGCGGCTTATACTCCTCAACAGAACGACGTCGCTAAACATAAAAACCGTACATTGATCGAGACTGCTAGGACGATGTTGGTAGAGTCACAATTGCCGATTCCCTTCTGGACTGAAGCTGTGTCCTCTGCTTGCTATACATTGAATCGAGTCCTTACAGTCAAAAGACACAACAAGACCTACTTTGAGCTTCTTCACAAACGGAAACCAGATTTGTCATATCTTGAACCGTTTGGAGCTCCTTGCACAATGATCGATCCTAATGGAAAGTTTGGGGCGAAAGCTATTGAAGGTCACTTTCTTGGTTATGCCACCCCGAACTTAAGAGTCTGGAATCTAGAGACTAAAAGGGTTGAGGAATGGTCTGAGGTCAGAGTACAAAGACACACTTTGCCAGTCAAAAATCCAGGTCAACCATGGATGTTTGAGTACGATGACTTTTTCAATTCGATCAATGTTGAAACAGTTGAAGAAAATGATGTGGCAAGGATGTTTTTCGAGAGTGACAACGCAACAGATTCACCGTTGGTTCATCCAATTGTTGTCAATCAAGAACCATCTTCAGTGAACAATAATGCTCTCGACAATGAGGATTTTCATGATGCAACCGAACTGAACGAATCTTTAGAGGATGAAGAATTTCTAGATGCAGATCAAGAAGCTTCAACATCAGCAGTACATGGTACGTCAGAGGCTACACCTCCAGTGGACGCCCCTATAACAGATGAAGCTACTGCATCATCCTCTTCGTCAATTCCGGGTATTGAATTGGTTGTTGATCTCAATCTCAACAATCTGGGTACAAATATTCCAGTTCAGGATAATCCAGAAACAAGGATTCATAATACCCATCCTCAACAAAACATCATCGGTAATGTACAGAGTGGCATTCAAACAAGAAACATGTTGCGAAACAACAACAACGTAGGCTTGTATGCGGTAATTCGAGAATCTGGTCAACAGAATGATTGGTCTTTCGCGTGTTATGTCTCACAGGAAGAGCCAAGAACTTGGAAAGAATCTTTGAAAGATAACTCTTGGGTTGAAGCAATGCAGGAAAAACTGCAACAATTCCAGAAACTTGGTGTCTGGAAGCTCGTAGAGAAACCTGCTAATTACAATGTGACAACTCGAGTTTCCAAGATTTCCATCTTCGCATTTAGTGCACGTTAATTTTTTTTTTATTGTTTATGTTGTTTGTTTACACGACTCGTTGTTTCACAACGCTTACATTTGTAATACGTTATATCGTATTTCGATTGATATTTTATACTTGGGATCCATAATATTTATTATATGTGAGTGTATGTTAATAAGGTTTTGTATTAATTAGCATGTTAAATAAAGATGGAACTTTTACTGAAAACAATACCCATGAAATCACACAAGTGGTGAAAACACCTTGGGTGTTTTCGTCCACTGATGATCAACGAAATCTGAGATGGGCCTTGGCCCAGTTTTGAGTATTATATATTTATTTTATAAACAATCTTCTCCGATAAGTTTCCACTTACCAAACCTTATCTTATCACTTTGCTCTCTCTCTCTCTCTACATCTGAAACCCACAAACAGAATTCTTCTTTTGAAGCCAAACCTCTGTTTAATTTTCGGTTAGTGATTTTCACAATTAGTTGTTTCAGATCTAATTACATTGTTATGTTGTTGCTTGTGATCGATCAGTATATATATATATATATATATATATATATATTTGTATGTGAAACATGGTTAGATTGTTAGACTAGATCTAAATAATAATGCTACTGCTCAAGTATGGCTGAATGATATATATATCGAAATGTTAAAGTGAATGGTAAACCTGGTTACACAATGATTTTAAGATGATTCTGTTTATATGATGTTGGATTAATATGGAAGGATATGTGATTATATATATTAATTGAGTAGAGACCAAATGTTTCTGTTATAATAATCAACGATTTCAAACTTATATGAATGATCGAATTGCTGGGTTTTATAAGTTACAGTAAGTGTTGATGATGATGATGAATAGTAACGAAAACCCCCCACAAAAGAAAGAAATCACTTATGTGATTTCGGCCCACATAGTGAGTTTGGCCCAGATGGGTTTTCGGCCCACACATAAGGGATTTCGGCCAAGGGGATTTCGAACATAAGGGTTTTCGGCTAGCATAGTGTTTTCGGCCCAAGTTGGTTTTCGGCATATAGTGATTTCGGCAACCATAGGGATTTCGGCCAAGGGTGTTTTCGGCCAAAAGAGGGATTTCGCCAGTTTGGTGATTTCATTTCATTGTTGCTGTTAATTTGTTAATTTTGTTAGTTAGTTGATTCTGTTAAGTGGGTAACTCTGTTAAGTAAATAACTCAGTTTAACTACTCAGTCTATTAGTTCAGTTATATGCCAACTATGTTAAGCATTTAAACTCTGTTAAGTTATTAAGTTGCTAGCTTTATTTGTTTGATTAACTCTGTTATGTTTAACAATATTGTTTGTTATCAATTCTGTTAAGTCTAGCAATTTTGTTTAGCATGTTGGTTCTGCATAGATTATTAATTCAGCTAAAAGATGTTAACTCTGTTAGTTAACTAATACTGTAAAGTTATTATCCCTGTTACATATGTTAACCTTGTTAAGTTTGTTAAACCTGTCAAGTATGTAAGAGAATATCCATGATTAGAATAAACTGTAGAGGAAATTTATGTGAAGTATGAATGGCATGAATGTGATTAATTGTCTATGTGATACATGATGTTAACAGTCAAACACACTTGGTAACATAGATTGCAAACGAAACCTTGCAAACATAAACTGACTGTATATACGTGCACTATAGGACTTGACTGATTTATTGTGAGCACTTAACTTAGCATACCGAGCAAAACAAGGTGAGTTCACACTCTTTCTAAGGCATGGGATTCCCGGTGGTTTGGGAATGGGTTAAGAAATTAAAATGGAACCTACATATCCTCCTTGGGTAGGATATGTACCGCCATCCTCCATGGGTAGGATGCCAATATTAATCCTGCGTATTCTCCTTGGGTAGAATACATACGTTCGTCCTCCTTGGGTAGGACAACAACCTTAACGCATGCTCGTCCTCCGTGGGTAGGACAACAACCTTAACGTACGTAAAACCTAGGTACACTCACACTCGCTACGGTCCTTGGATCAAGAAGGGCGCGTACAAATACGACTAGTCTACACATGGGAAGCCCCACTAATAATCGCACAGATGCCTAGATTGGCCGCGATGAGGATTAATACGATACATGGTTTACTAAACGAACATACAATTTACGATACGAACATTATAACTAAATAACCAACTGTGAACTCGCTCAACTAGTTGTTGACTCTCTGTTACATGCCTTGCAGGACCTTAGGTACTTTTGGAGCTTGCACGGGAGGCACGGTCGTTGTGGACATGGATCGTGAATGTGTTGTTAAACATTTTGACATTTGTACTTAAACTTACGTTGGGTTTTACATTATTGCTTCCGCTACACACTTGTTTATATTTGGTTTTGGAAACACCTATCGTATTGATGAATGACTTTTACTACATACTTATGTTCAATATGATTGGTGGCTTGATCCTGGTCATGTCACGCCTCCAAGCGGTGGTACTCCGCATGTGGATTTTGGGGGTGTGACAGATTGGTATCAGAGCCATTTGTTATAGAGAACTCGGTTTTAATAAGGGGAAAACGTTTTTATTAAAACCAGACTATAACCAGAACAGTGCCCAACGATCCACAACGACGCCTCGCTCCACGTGCAAGACTCAACATCCTAGGTAATATGGTACATGTTTTATTGCCTACTCGATAGATTTGCATAGAACTTTGCTCAGGGTATGCTTAGATTAACGTAACACTATTGCATGAGAACACTTGTGTGCTTACTCTCTTCTGTCATCGCACTATTCGTGAACCTCTCTCACTTATGTTGCATTTGCTATGAAGATCATGACCGGATGTATTAACTTGACTCAAGCCCAGTTGACGGCTCTCATTAACGAACGAGTTGCTGCGGCACTCGCAGCCATACAAGCAGGAGGTCAACACGTTCAGCCACCTGTTTGCACCCTCAATAATCTCAAGGATTGCCTACCTAGTACCTTTAGCGGTACTGAGGGAGTTGTAGGCCTACTCCATTGGTTCGAGAGGCTCGAAACTGACTTTGAGGTGCGTGATTGCCCTGAGTCTCGCAGAGTAAAGTTTGCTACTGGAACACTCGAAGGTGCTGCATTAACCTGGTGGGAAGCACAGGTTCAAATGTTAGGGCTGGCAGCTGCTAATGCCACCCCCTGGAACGAGTTCAAGGACCTAGTTAAGGAAGAGTTTTGCAGTCGAGAAGACATCCACAAACTAGAGGTGGAGTTCCTCTACTTACAAATGACGGGGTCTGAAATTGAGGTTTATACGAAGAGATCGAATGAATTAGCCACATTTTGTCCCACTATGGTAGACCCTCCCACCAAACGCATCGAGCTGTATCTCAAGGGTCTGGTGCCCGAAATTCAGAGTCATGTGACCGCAGCAAATCTTGGCACTATCCAGCAAGTCACTCGGCTTGCTCATCGTCTCACAGATCAGGCAGTAGAACAAAACAAACTACCGAAACGTGTTAAAGCTGCTACTACATGTGCTTCTAGTGACAACAAACGCAAGTGGGATGGAAACTTGAGTAAGGGATTAATTCCGGTTAAGCCTCTGGCGCAGCAGCAAAAGATAGATGACTACCAGAGTCCCAGTCAGCAATTTTCTGGTAGTCGTGGGCAGAGCGGATATCGAGGAAATCATCCAAAGTGTAACAGATGCAATAGGCACCACAACGGTCAGTGCAACAAGGGTCATTGTCAGAGGTGTCTCAAGATAGGTCATGAAGCTAAGGATTGTCGAAGCTCACGTCCTGTAACTCAAGAACGGCAACAACCACGTGAGTGGTCAGGGTGACGCAAGGGATGATCCCAACGTAGTTATGGGTAAGTTTCTTCTTGACGATTTTATGTTACTGTATTGTTTGATTCGGGTGCGGATACCAGTTATATGTCTCTAAGTTAGCCAAATGTTAAAACATGCACCAACTCCCTTGAACACCAAACCTGTCGTAGTGTTAGCAAATGGTAAAAGTCTAGAGGCCACTCATAGTTTAGGGTTGTAATCTTATCCTCGCTGGTCAGACGTTCTCTGTCGACCTCATTCCTATAGTGCTGGGCAGCACCTGTAGCTCGCGCACCGTATCGCTTAGCTCCATCAGAATTGGAAGAACTATCGAAGCAACTACAAGAGCTCTTGGATAAGGGCTTTATACATCCTAGCTCTTCGCCCTGGGGAGCTCCAGTATTATTTGTGAAGAAGAAAGACGGTACCTTTCGTATGTGCATAGATTACCGCGAACTAAACAAGGTGACCGTAAAGAATCGCTATCCTCTTCCACGCATCGACGACTTATTCGACCAGTTGCAAGGGTCGAGCTATTACTCGAAGATTGACCTGAGGTCAGGCTATCATCAATTGAGAGTCTGGGATGAGGACGTCTCCAAAACAGCATTCAGAATTCGCTACGGTCATTACGAGTTTTTGGTCATGCCATTCGGGCTAACGAACGCGCCTGCGGTTTTCATGGATCTTATGAACAGGGTGTGCAAACCTTATCTTGACAAGTTTGTTATTGTTTTCTTCGACGACATCTTAATTTATTCAAGGAATTGGGAGGAACACGAGCAGCACTTACGACTTATTTTGGAACTCTTACGAACGGAACAGCTATACGCTAAGTTTTCAAAATGCGACTTCTGGCTTCGTGAAGTCCACTTTCTAGGCCACGTGGTGAACAAGGATGGGATTCATGTTGATCCATCCAAGATAGATTCGATCAAGAACTGGCCTGGACCTCGCACACCAATCGAAATACGCCAATTCTTGGGTTTGGCGGGTTATTACAGACGGTTCATCAAAGACTTCTCAAAGATTGCACAGCCACTTACATTACTGACACAGAAAGGTGTTGCTTATCGTTGGAGTAATACACAGGAAACAGCATTTCAGCACTTAAAGGATAGACTCTGTAGCGCACCTATCCTCTCCTTGCCTGAAGGCACGGACGATTTTGTAGTCTACTGTGACGCATCCATCCAAGGTCTTGGATGTGTGTTGATGCAACGGGATAAAGTTATTGCTTATGCTTCACGCCAACCTAAGATTCACGAACGGAATTACACTACGCACGATTTAGAGCTGGGAGTTGTTGTTTTTGCGCTCAAGATATGGCGACATTATCTGTATGGCACCAAGTGCACCATCTACACCGATCACAGGAGTCTTGAGCATATCTTCAAGCAGAAAGAATTGAACATGCGACAACGTAGATGGGTCGAGTTACTGAACGATTACGAATGTGCTATAAAGTACCATCCGGGCAAAGCCAATGTGGTGGCCGACGCCCTCAGTCGAAAGGATACTACACCTAGGCGTCTACGAGCGTTGCAACTCACTATTCAGTCCAGTCTTCCTTCACAGATACGAGATGCTCAGGTAGAAGCATTGAAATCGGAAAACGTCAGGTCTGAAGCCCTACGCGGCTCAAGGCAACGGTTAGACCAAAGGGCAGACGGCGCCTATTATGTAAACGGACGCATCTGGGTCCCACTCTATGGAAACTTACGCGAGCTTGTAATGGATGAAGCTCATAAATTCTCGCTACTCAGTACATCCTGGTTCGGATAAGATGTACCACGACCTCAGAACTACATATTGGTGGCCTAGCATGAAGGCCCACATAGCAACTTACGTTAGCAAGTGTTTGAGTTGTGCGAGAGTCAAAGCGGAATATCAGAAACCATCAGGCCCACTCCAGCAACCTGAGATACCACAATGGAAATGGGAACAAATTTCCATGGATTTTGTTACTGGCCTACCTAGATCTCAGCGCGGAAATGATACTATTTGGGTGATCGTGAATCGACTCACAAAGTCTGCTCACTTCCTGGCTATCAAGGAAACGGATAAGTTCTCCACTCTAGCAGACGTATACCTTAAAGAAGTTGTCTCGAGGCATGGAGTGCCCACCTCTATTATTTCCGATCGTGATGCACGTTTTACTTCAGAACTGTGGCAAGCAATGCACAAATCTTTTGGCTCTCGTCTAGACATGAGCACAGCTTATCATCCTCAGACCGATGGGCAGTCTGAGCGCACTATTCAAACTCTAGAAGACATGCTTCGGGCGTGCGTAATTGACTTTGGAAAGGGTTGGGAAAAACATCTGCCACTTGTGGAATTTTCCTACAACAACAGTTACCACACCAGCATTAAAGTTGCTCCATTTGAGGCATTATACGGGCGTAAATGTCGATCACCTCTTTGTTGGGCAGAGGTGGGTGACAGTCAGATCACAGGTCCAGAAATGGTAGTTGATACTACTGAAAAGATTGCTCAAATACGACAACGCATGGCGGCAGCTCGTGACCTTCAGAAAGCATACGCCGATAAAGACAGGAAACTACTCGAGTTCCAGGTTGGGGATCGAGCACTACTCAAAGTTCCACCCTAGAAGGGTGTTGTTCGTTTTGGCAAACGAGGCAAACTCAATCCACGATACGTTGGACCATTTGAAGTCATAGAGAAGATAGGCAAAGTGGCCTACAGACTGAACTTACTAGCTGAACTCAGTGCAGTTCACAACGTTTTCCACGTGTCAAATCTGAAGAAGTGTCTGTCAGATGAGACCCACATAGTTCCTCTGAAGGAGCTCACTATCGACGAACGGTTGCATTTCGTCGAAGAACCAGTTGAAATCACGGACCGGGATGTTAAGGTCCTCAAGAACACCAGATTACCTCTTGTTCGAGTTCGTTGGAACTCCCGTCGTGGCCCAGAGTTCACCTGGGAACGCGAAGACCAAATGGAACTCAAATATCCCCAGTTGTTCGAAAACAATGCAACTACTACTGAGGCTGAAGCTACTACAGAATTTCGGGAAGAAATTCCAAATCAACGGGGGGATGATGTGACACCCCAGGAGAACCAGTAAACGATAACTTACTCAGCTTCCTCAGTAACCGCATGCTAAATTTCGGGACGAAATTTCTTTCAAGTTGGGGATAATGTGACAACTCGAGTTTCCAAGATTTCCATCTTCGCATTTAGTGCACGTTAATTTTTTTTTTTTTATTGTTTATGTTGTTTGTTTACACGACTCGTTGTTTCACAATGCTTACATTTGTAATACGTTATATCGTATTTCGATTGATATTTTATACTTGGGATCCATAATATTTATTATATGTGAGTGTATGTTAATAAGGTTTTGTATTAATTAGCATGTTAAATAAAGATGGAACTTTTACTGAAAACAATACCCATGAAATCACACAAGTGGTGAAAACACCTTGGGTGTTTTCGTCCACTGATGATCAACGAAATCTGAGATGGGCCTTGGCCCAGTTTTGAGTATTATATATTTATTTTATAAACAATCTTCTCCGATAAGTTTCCACTTACCAAACCTTATCTTATCACTTTGCTCTCTCTCTCTCTCTACATCTGAAACCCACAAACAGAATTCTTCTTTTGAAGCCAAACCTCTGTTTAATTTTCGGTTAGTGATTTTCACAATTAGTTGTTTCAGATCTAATTACATTGTTATGTTGTTGCTTGTGATCGATCAGTATATATATATATATTTGTATGTGAAACATGGTTAGATTGTTAGACTAGATCTAAATAATAATGCTACTGCTCAAGTATGGCTGAATGATATATATATCGAAATGTTAAAGTGAATGGTAAACATGGTTACACAATGATTTTAAGATGATTCTGTTTATATGATGTTGGATTAATATGGAAGGATATGTGATTATATATATTAATTGAGTAGAGACCAAATGTTTATGTTATAATAATCAACGATTTCAAACTTATATGAATGATCGAATTGCTGGGTTTTATAAGTTACAGTAAGTGTTGATGATGATGATGAATAGTAACGAAAACCCCCCACAAAAGAAAGTGGACGAAATCACTTATGTGATTTCGGCCCACATAGTGAGTTTGGCCCAGATGGGTTTTCGGCCCACACATAAGGGATTTCGGCCAAGGGGATTTCGAACATAAGGGTTTTCGGCTAGCATAGTGTTTTCGGCCCAAGTTGGTTTTCGGCATATAGTGATTTCGGCAACCATAGGGATTTCGGCCAAGGGTGTTTTCGGCCAAAAGAGGGATTTCGCCAGTTTGGTGATTTCATTTCATTGTTGCTGTTAATTTGTTAATTTTGTTAGTTAGTTGATTCTGTTAAGTGGGTAACTCTGTTAAGTAAATAACTCAGTTTAACTACTCAGTCTATTAGTTCAGTTATATGCCAACTATGTTAAGCATTTAAACTCTGTTAAGTTATTAAGTTGCTAGCTTTATTTGTTTGATTAACTCTGTTATGTTTAACAATATTGTTTGTTATCAATTCTGTTAAGTCTAGCAATTTTGTTTAGCATGTTGGTTCTGCATAGATTATTAATTCAGCTAAAAGATGTTAACTCTGTTAGTTAACTAATACTGTAAAGTTATTATCCCTGTTACATATGTTAACCTTGTTAAGTTTGTTAAACCTGTCAAGTATGTAAGAGAATATCCATGATTAGAATAAACTGTAGAGGAAATTTATGTGAAGTATGAATGGCATGAATGTGATTAATTGTCTATGTGATACATGATGTTAACAGTCAAACACACTTGGTAACATAGATTGCAAACGAAACCTTGCAAACATAAACTGACTGTATATACGTGCACTATAGGACTTGACTGATTTATTGTGAGCACTTAACTTAGCATACCGAGCAAAACAAGGTGAGTTCACACTCTTTCTAAGGCATGGGATTCCCGGTGGTTTGGGAATGGGTTAAGAAATTAAAATGGAACCTACATATCCTCCTTGGGTAGGATATGTACCGCCATCCTCCATGGGTAGGATGCCAATATTAATCCTGCGTATTCTCCTTGGGTAGAATACATACGTTCGTCCTCCTTGGGTAGGACAACAACCTTAACGCATGCTCGTCCTCCGTGGGTAGGACAACAACCTTAACGTACGTAAAACCTAGGTACACTCACACTCGCTACGGTCCTTGGATCAAGAAGGGCGCGTACAAATACGACTAGTCTACACATGGGAAGCCCCACTAATAATCGCACAGATGCCTAGATTGGCCGCGATGAGGATTAATACGATACATGGTTTACTAAATGAACATACAATTTACGATACGAACATTATAACTAAATAACCAACTGTGAACTCGCTCAACTAGTTGTTGACTCTCTGTTACATGCCTTGCAGGACCTTAGGTACTTTTGGAGCTTGCACGGGAGGCACGGTCGTTGTGGACATGGATCGTGAATGTGTTGTTAAACATTATGACATTTGTACTTAAACTTACGTTGGGTTTTACATTATTGCTTCCGCTACACACTTGTTTATATTTGGTTTTGGAAACACCTATCGTATTGATGAATGACTTTTACTACATACTTATGTTCAATATGATTGGTGGCTTGATCCTGGTTATGTCACGCCTCCAAGCGGTGGTACTCCGCATGTGGATTTTAGGGGTGTGATTACAAGAAGATTGGTACCCGTTGGGTGTATAAATGCAAAAAGGATGACCATGGTATCGTTATTCGAAACAAAGCAAGATTGGTCATTCAAGGTTTTCGTCAGATTAAAGGTATAGACTACAACGAAGTGTATGTACGTGTTGCACGTCTGGAAGCAATTCGGATCTTTCTGGCTTATGCCTCATTCAAAGGATTCAAGGTTTACCAGATGGACATCAAAAGTGCATTCTTACATGGTCTAGTGGAAGAAGAGGTGTATGTCGAACAGCCTCCAGGTTTTGAAGATCCTATTCATCCAGATCGGGTTTGGTTGCTGAATAAAGCTCTCTATGGTCTACATCAAGCACCGCGAGCTTGGTACGCAACCTTATCTAATTATCTGCTGGAGAATGGATTTCCCAAAGGTCTTATTGATTGCACTCTCTTCATAAAAGAAAAAGATGGAGATCTTCTACTGGTTCAGGTATATGTGGATGATATTATATTTGGTTCTACTAACAATGTTATGTGTAGGGATTTTGAGCGTGTAATGCAGGATAAATTCGAGATGAGTGCTATGGGGGAGATGACTTTCTTTTTGGGCTTGCAAGTGCAACAAACGAAGTCTGGGATTTTCATCCATCAGACTAAGTATGTCCAAGACATCTTGAGCCGATTCCAAATGTCCGACACATCGTCCATTGGTACCCCACTGCAGCAAAATCACGGAATCAATCCAGACTTGAAGGGTGAACTCGTTAGCTCTTCATACTACCACGCGATGATTGGATCCCTTATGTACCTCACAGCATCAAGACCAGATATAATGTATCCAACATGCCTGCTAGCCAGATATCAAGTGAACCCGAAGGCCTCACATCTTGCAGCTGTAAAAAGGATTTTTCGTTATTTGAAGGGTTGCCCAGACACCGGTCTATGGTACCCTAAGGATGATAACTTTGATTTAGTTGCTTTTAGTGATTCTGATTTTGGCGGATGCAAAATCTACTGCAAATCAACAACGGCTGGATGCCAGTTTTTAGGAAATCGCCTCGTAACATGGCAGTGCAAGAAGCAGACTTGTGTCGCTACATCAACTTGTGAAGCTGAATACATTGCTGCCTCAAGTTGTTGCTCCCAAGTCCTGTGGATACAACAGCAAATGCGCGATTACGGTTTTGAATTCCTAACCACTCCTATTTTAGTCGATAATTCTGCTGCCTTATCTATCACTAGAAATACTGTGCAGCATTCAAAGACCAAACACATCGAAATTAAGTATTACTTCATACGTGATTGCTTTGATAAAAGGCTAATCGATGTTGTTAAAGTCCACACTGATGTCCAACGTGCCGACTTATTTACCAAAGCATTTGATAAATCAAGATTTTACTTTTTATTATTGGTAAACGGCATTAAGGTCAAGCAAGAGTAATCCGCATCGGAAAATCGTTTTTGTAAATATCTTTGTGTTTTTAAATTTATTTTAAGTTTGTTGATTTTAGGGGGAGTAATTCCAAAAATTTGAAAAATTCAAAAACATCGAAAAATTTCAAAACCCAAAAACAATAGAAAAACAAAAATGAGTTTCCTGGCGAGAGTTTCCTGGCTTTGTAAACATTGTATTGTAACAGTTTCAAGTATTAATGCAATGGAGTGTTAATCGTTGAGTCTCGTGTTTATCATTTAAGTGTTCGAACTTGGTTTAACTTACCCGTTTGGATTCCGCACTTTTGGGTTTGTCGGAAAACAGGAATAGAGGTTACTCGATCCTCCAGGTGGACCTACAAATCCCTTTCGATTACATATGCATATTTTCCTTCATACCCGTTACGTTTTCTATGTATGAGTTGGGTCACATATAATACGTTATGATTGTTCGATGTGAATTTGATTTACTTTACGTTTGATTCAATCACAATGCTTATACATGTTACATTGAGTGTAACTGAATAGGTCGAAATGTGTGTTTTCATATGATTAATGATCATATAACGTATAACGTATGGACTAATCCATTCAATGTTTACGATCTACCCGCATCGCAACGCGGGCGGGTCTTAACCCTAGTTAAATATTAAATAATAACCTATAACTTAGTAAAAACTATTTCTTGAATAATCTTGATCTTGTAATGATAACTATTTCCTTACTATCCGATTTTTTTCGTCTTTTAGAATTATCGCCAACGTTTAGTTGAAGAATAGCAGATTGACATCAATTCATGTTTTACACAAGACCAGGTAGCAGCCATATTCATCAACAATGGGACCGGAAGAATTATGTTGTTTACTGATGAGGCTAGGAGTTATTAAGTCACTATAGTTTGAATTTAGCCATGGAGTTTGACCAAGTTTTTAGTTAGTAGATACCAAGAACATGTAATCTGTTATTTTGAATATATCTTTGTTTAAACGTCTTCAATGGTGGCTAATCAGGTAATCGGCTTTTGGCTTTCGGCTTTCATCTCTTATCTCTCTCTATTATATTATACTCTTATACAATTACCAACTTGGGTCATGCCTTTCAATTAAAAGTCGCGTCGTTTGAAAAATTATATGTGTTATATTATTATATATAACAAATATCAACTTGCGTTATACGTTTAAAGGGTTGCGTCTTGCATTTATATTATACTTACAAAAACTAACAAAATTATACTTACAAAATCTAACAAAACATTGTTCAAAAACAAATTCACATCGTTTAGTTTTTTTCTCCCGCCACGTGTTCCTTTATCAAACACAAACCGTTTCATCTTCGGTCAATAAACCGACTTGACTATTATAACAAAAAGGTGGCTAGGGGATCCGTCTGGTCCAAGCTAAGAATTGCCCCTAGTTGGCACTGGTGTTAGACGACAATAAGAAACCAAAGATAGATGTGCCTTATAACGATAGAGATGGAGTTGGTAGACCTTAGTTTCGGTGATAGCCGTAAGTAAGAGTGGCGATGATTCCCGTCTTTAACGTTTGGATTGTGTGAAGTCTTCATTAGTTTTCATTTATGGGTGTGTTTTAATTCAATGAGTCATATTGTTTTTTCAATTTTATATATATATAATTTTTGTTTTACATCTAAACAAGTCAAAATCTAATAATGAAATTTTATTGCTTTCCTCTTACTTTGTTTCACCTAGTTCTCAAAGTAAATGATGCTAAACATACCAATTTCTTTACATATCTAAAAAATCAGGACCATGTGAGTATTATATCTTACCATCTATATGTGTTGGTAAAAAATGACCCTAATAACTGTTCATACACGACTTAAGCAATAACTACTAGTGGGTATGTTGGTGTTACTAAATGGTGAGTTTATTACCAATATCAAGTTGAAACTACTTAATATTTCCACTGAAGTGTTATGAAGGTGATCGTGTTTACTTTGGATGATCGTTTCCTTAGCTCTGGTACCAATTGAAGTCATTCAATGGGTTAAAAAACGATAGATTTAAGAACACCCGTAGATCTCCTCTTTATACTATCTAGGATAAACGTAAACTAATAGCAAACAAATAACTAATAGATAAACATAATACATTAAATAATAACCTATAACTTAGTAAAAACCATTTCTTGAATAATCTTGATCTTGAAATGATAACTATTTCCTTACTATCCAATTTTTTTTCCTCTTTTAGAATTATCGCCAACGCTTAGTTGAAGAATAGCAGATTGACATCAATTCATGTTTTACACAAGACCAGGTAGCAGCCATATTCACCAACAATGGGACCGGAAGAATTATGTTGTCTACTGATGAGGCTTGGAGTTATTAAGTCACTATAGTTTGAATTTAGCCACATAGTTTAACCAAGTTTTTAGTTAGTAGATACCAAGAACATGTAATCTGTTATTTTGAATATATCTTTGTTTAAAAGTCTTATCTCTCTCTATTAATATATCATATTCCAACATGAAACAAATCATACACACTAAAAACCCACAAAAAAGGAAAGAATACCTTTCATTTTCCTACTATACCCACTAAAAAATTATTGAACGGATATGTATGTGGAATGCTCTCAAATATTGTTCCACGAATCCTTAAAGATCCACACCCTTTGTTTCCTGTTTAATGTAAGAAGTATTGTTCATCTTTTGTAAGGATTGTGGTTCCAAACCAAGCAGTTGACCATGGGTACAAAAATTTAACTAAACACAACAATGCCATAAAACGGAAGTAACCTAAGAAAATAGTTGATACATAGTCTATAGATCTTTTAATACCAACACATTAGGATCCGACAATTAAGTTAGCACAAAACAGTTCAACATTTCAGCATTCACTGTTCAATGTCTTCGTTCTTTACTAGTTTAACACTTGCAGACAGATCACTTTATGACTAACCATAAAAAGCAATTTAAAAATGCCTCGACTCCATCGTTAGATGTGTTTCTTGCCCCATTAGTATCCTGTTGCACACAACACTTAATTATGTAATAGTATGTAAAACAACACAATTCCCACGGTTGTTAACTCTTCTACATAATAAAATATGTTTAAACAAAACTAACCTTATGGTCCAAATCTAGTAGCTGCAGATTGTAGCAAGAGAAAAAGTCCAAATCTAGTATCTAGATATCAGTTGGACCATTATGGTCCAAATCTTTTAGAAAATTTGGGAACTCTTTGGACGGTTGTACCGGAACAGATGATGAGTCATGATTTTTAGAACCTTGCCCAGAATCAGGTAAGCCTAGTATTGTTCGCTGAAAATAGTCATTTATTGTAGTAATTCTTCCACCAAATATGTTATCTTCATTTAACTCCAGATCCATTTCAAATGGTATTTGGGTATGCTCAACCCGTTGTGCAATGTTCTCCTGGTTAGATATGTTCATCATAGAGGAAGATCCATAAGGTTGGTTCTCCATGTAATTAGTTGGTGTCTGCCATCCATTGAGTGTCATGTCAATGCCAACTGGGGTATAGCTTTCTTCATGATTCGATTGTAAGGATGTCATACACCCAAACTTTTTTTCATTGAGTTCTCGTGGATTGAAATTGCTAGGCATTGCACGATCCTGAGTTGTTTTCTTTTCATTGAAATTCCGTTTTTCTTTCAGGAATTTCTTGTACACCTACAATATTATAGAAGCGAAAAAACAGCATGAAAAGCATGACATTAACAACATACACCTATTGTAGCCATTGTAAAAAAATATTATAAGACTTCACGAAACCGATTACCGATTAATATGAAATAATTACATAACTAAGCATGAGCCATCTAGAAATTGTGCAGGAGTAAGGACTTGATTAACGTGGCAGTAACATATTAACGATTTGTTGATATTGGTAAATGTTAATGATTGGCAACAAAATTCAAGTACACTACTACCGCTTCTACTTTACTGTAGTTTTTAAATTGTTGAAGTTGTCCCATTTATAAACTATTAACCCATGAATGACAAGTAAAGATTTGTTGATATTGGTAAAGATTAATGATTGGTAACAAAATGCAAGTACACCACTACTGCTTCTACTTTACTATAGTTTTTAAATTGTTAAAGTTGTCCAATTTATAAACTACTAGTGTAGACTGATTCAAGGTCAATTTAGATCTGAAAAACTAACCTGAAGATGACTTGCAACCTGCATTCGGGTAAGCCCAGGGACACCCATAAGTTGAAGTATCTTCTTTGGAAAACGTCCTAATATTAAACACAAATCGTTAGAATTATGGAATATCAAGAGATAATATGTTCCAAAATTAGCAGTATTAATGTCACAAAACAAAAGTAAATCCATTTAAAACAAAAAGTGTTGAATGATGAATTTATACTTCCTTCCTCAAGCTGATTATAAGCGTAAACGAATTTCTCGTGGAGTTCTTTGGTCCACTCCACACATATCTTCTCCTTCATGCTAGTACCACCATTATAATTATAATCATCATCTTCATTATCATCACCGTCGTCAACATCATAATAATCATCATCATCATTGGATGATTGGTGGAGTCGCTTCTTACCCTTGTTTTTAATACTAGAACTTCTATTTTTTTGTATTTCTGCATCTTGTGTTGCCTTCTTGGTATTCATATTTTTATTTTTAAATTGTTCATGCTTATGCATTCTGTATCGGATAACATCCTGACGTATACGACTCACTGCATCGTCGGTAACTGGCCTCTTGATGACACGAAAACCACCACTCTTGAATACTTCATGCATGAAAGCTTCATTTTCTTGCTCAGACATTACTTTAGTAAAGAAAAAAATAAAAAGGAATGATTATTTTTAGTAGAAACATGAAAACTACACAAGAATCAATTATGTTAAAATAAGAAACTAAATCACTAGAGGGATTTAGACTCACCCATGGCTAGTAGATCCATGTTCTGTGTCAGCCTAAGAAATGTATGTATATCCAGACCAGTGATATCCTTATCTATCAGGACGAGGTCATATTGATTGTTCTTTTCCGTCAGCAATTTTAAAGCCACACCATAATGATCCACGCACGTAACTAACAAGACCAATATAAGAAATTATTTCAGAAACTACAGGTATCCAAATCTGCGCTGTTTGTGTGAACTTATGGAAACTTCAGACTTAAACCCAGCTTCCATTTATAACTTAAGAGATATTCTATAAATGTATTATAATGAACAAAATATCTCAACAAATGACACATTTAACAATTTTCAGATTATGCACTTGTCAAATAACATATTTATAAACACCTTAATGTAGAAACATTGGTCGAATTAGAAAAATTTGAAATATAGATAACTCTTATAGATGTATAATTGTAAGGAACAATATCTTGCATATTTATGTTTGACGGTTTAAAGATCATTAATCAATTGTTGGGTTATTCCATAAAGCATCGCGTGGATTCATTTTGCACAATGTCTATAAACGTTTCATTGTAACTCACCGATTCCTCACAATTGATATTCAAAATTCAATCAAGTTATTATATAATTTAATAGTCTATTAAATCACTAGATCCTATTAGAATGGAAATCAAACTAATTCTAGTTTAAAGAATTGATCTGAAACTTTTGGAGTAGATATCAATTTGATCAAAAGTTTTCAAGGTTGAAAGTAGAATAAAAAGTAGAAAAAATCAATGGCTGACAAAGAATCCAAGAACGCTAATAGTATACCGACAAAGGAGGTAAGGACTTCAATGATTTTTTTAAAATCCTCCATCTTAAATTATTCAAACTATATATATAACTTGGGTTGTGAAGATTAAACCAATCCTAATTGTTCACGGGATCTAGGGGGCCCTCGAATTGGTTGGTTGTATGATAACAAAAACTCAGTGGCTATCACTTATCTCTTTCAAGCATTGCCTAAAGAACTTATTCTTCAAGTTGCTTACATACATATGCCATAAATTTATGGGGAGACTTGAAAACTTAATTTGTAGGTGGACATGGTCAAAGAAGCTTGACTACAAACGCTTGAATTTGAGTTCAAAACCTTATAAAAGAAAATTTATGATTCACTTGATAACTTTCACATGAAAAATTACTCAACTTGTTTCAAAATCCAACAATCTTGGATTCACGATTGATTACAAAAGACTTGTTTGAAAATTTCTCAGTTCTGTAGTAGAAAAGTTCATTCAAATTGTTGCTGCAATTGTATGATTTACTGGTCTTAATACTATGTCATTTCAAGAAGCTATCAGGTGAGTAAAAGCCTAGGAAGAATGCATCAAGAAACCTACCAAGTAGGAAGATGTTCAGATGTTCATAATAAACTTTTGTTTACCAAAGTAGACCGAAAAGAGGGATCACAATGATTTTCAATTAATCAAAATTACATATTCAGAATCTAATTCACACTATTTCGCATATTAATCCCGGGCAATAGTGGTATTTTAGCACTGTTGAAGAAGACGAACCCATCTCCTGTGACTATGGCTAAACCCTAAATGGTAATTAACAGTTCAAGAATTTGTGGTTAAGATCATGAAGCGATCTTAAGTAGCAAGGCAGAATGAATGATATAAAATCTGTATGACACGGATTTGAACAAGATCGACCAAGTAACAAGAAATGCAGATAGAAACTAGAAGAATTGATACAAACCTATTGGAACTGATTTCATTCTGATCAAGGAAGGTTAACATCTAATCTTTTCAATCATGCTTTAAAACATTCATGATCCCAATAGCGCATGTTTTAAAGCAATCACTTATAAATCGGAATCGAATCCAAGAGTGTTTAGTCAAGTTCTTTACTCGACTCTAGAAGGAATCAAAGCAACGACTAGAATTGTAGAACAAGATAGAGAATCCAAAATAGGTCAAGAACAATTAACAGAACAACTCAAAATCCATTCTACAGCTTTTACTATGGGTATGAGTACATTGATAATGTTACTTGAATCAATATCGAAAAAGAAGAAATTTTGAGCAAGACATAACAATTAATGTAATCTGGAGCAACAAATCGTACAGGAGATCATAAGGAAAGGACACAATCTATATCAAGGCATTAATTGTTTGCACCAGAATGGAGGCTATAAAGAAAAAAATCTGAACCAGAAGAAAAATCAGATATTGATTCCCTAATAAGAACTAGTCGAGCTGCTATAGAAGTTATACTCAGTAGAAGTCTAATTCGTGGATGAGCCATGAAACCGAAAGAATAGAGAAGATAAAAATATCAGTAACCATGGATGATAAAATAAGACTCTAATAGAGCTTATCCAGATCTACCAATGGATCAAAAACTTAGTTGAGGCATTCGGGATTTCAGGTTGCATTTGAAAGAAGAATATTACTATGGGTATGAGTACATTGATGATGTAACTTGAATGCTGTGGCTCAACAAAAAGATTGAAACAACAAGAAAGAAGATACAAAAATGGTATCAACAAGTTCAAATGGAAAAGAGGCCAATGGCAATACAAGTGATAGAATTATATGAACTACCAAAGGAGGTTTTGTCCAAAAGGGAATGGAAAGAGGTGAAAAAGAAAAAAAAAACGACCGCATTTGTGAGAGAAGCAATCAGAGTAGAAAATTGATCGTGTGATACAATCAAAGCAAAAAACCAAGTCATGTGGTGGGTCAAAATTGAAGAACCTGGTCGTGTAAAGCAACCAAGAAGCTTTGAAAGTCGTTTGTGTGAAACCAATCACGTGAGACGACAAGTGAAGACAATTTGTGATAGATCAAAGAAAAACTAGACCAATTGATTCATCGAATCTCTAGTAGATATGATCAATCAGAAGAAGGGTAAAAATAATCTTGTGATATGATCAAAATAAGGAGGAAGTGACCAAGAACAATCAATGTGACTTAGTTTGAGAAAACGAGATGGGAAGGCTCAACAAGAATGACCATGTGATACGGAGTTGTGTGAGACAACCAAAGAAAAGGGAACAAAAGATTGAATATGGGGTTACTTTTGCAGATATTAGATTAAGTAGGATTAACTTGTGATTAAGTTTTATATTTACGAAAGTGTTGCATAGCATCATAAAGAGTCATGTTTTATATAACCATGTGATACGGAGGAGTTGTGTGAGAAAAGGAAAAAAGAAAAGAGCCGGTGGAGGAGTGAGCATGGAACAATAACTACCCGCGGCTCAAGGAGAGTGAAATAAAGCAAACGTTTTGGGCCACCACTTCCATAGGGCCTCAAATTCTATAAAAAAAAACATATTAGATGTAAGTGATCTTTGATTTATGATTATTGATATTGAGATTTATGATATTTAATTATGTGTATTAAGAGATGATATATTAATAATAGGATCTAAAACAAATTTTTGTTTTATTTTTTATGAAATGGGCCTCAATTTTCTATCCGCTTTAGGCCAACAATATTTTGAGTCGGCTCTAACGATAACGGATGATCCAAGCTCATGTAACAAACAAAGATATATATGTATCTATATCACATCAGTGAATTGACCAAACACAATGATTTTCATTTTATTATAACGTATTCAGAATCTTTATTTCATACTATATTGCATATCAATCCAGGGCAATAGAAAATATGAATCTACAAATTAGATATGAATCTACAAAGATATATAGAAATGTCACATTTAACAATGTTAAGATTATTAACCTGTCAAATAACATGTTTATGCACATCTGAATCTTAATGTGTAAATTTTATCTAAAATTTTATATGTATTGAGTCTCCCCGCCCCAATCTATCTAAAAGTTCAAAATATGGTGAGCTGCTATTGTCAAAATTAAAGCATTCACATTCATAGACTTGTTCACCTATTTTCTTACCTTAGCTTTTCATCTAATCAAACCAAAGTCCAACACTATCCATTCATATATAAACAAAATATATATTGCATATAGTTTGCGATGAGGAGAGTTGGATAAATTTGTAAAGCATGGTCAAGGAAGAGAGATTATGTAGTAGCGGTGGACAAGAGATAAGAAATAATGCCAGGATTAAAGAAAGATGACAGTGGTAAAAGCCAAAATGGAACCAACTTTGTACAGAAATGTATGTATAGCATTTAATTTTCCTAGTTTTCATCTTTTAGACACTTGAATATACGTGTGTGTGTATATATATATATATATATATATATAGGGCTCGGTTCAAATGAGAACTACCGTGAGTTGTAAGAACTGTGAGAACTTTTTCTTCACGTGCGAGTTGGGCCAATTTTTTTTTCACAATCGTAGATAAAAATATTATAAACATATCTATAAATAAAAAAAGTAAAACAAAAATTATCGAGTCGTTAGTTTTGACTGATACAAGTTTTTTTTTAACCAGCTGGTGTAAATTTTGTACGAAAATAAATATTTTTTTACGCCTCATGTAAATGTGGGTTCGCGGCAATTTTTTTTTATTTTTTTTTTGTTGAAACAAGGAATATTTTTATGACTTTTGAGAATTTTTTTTAAGAAAAACCTTTTGAATGACCTAGTTCTCACGGTTCTTACAACTCAAGTTTGTTCTCATTTTAACTCAACCCTATATATATAGAATAAGAATCATTACAGAACACTAATTATTACGAGACAAAAAAACAACTCCAAATCACTAAAATTTGGGATTTAAGTTTCATATTTTTTAAATTTTATGTTCCTTACATTCATATGTGTAGTATATATACATATAAAAATCATATATTTTTTCTTATACATAATCTACATACATATAAGTAATTTAGCCTACACATAACCACGTGTGTGAAGGTTATTTAAAAACTGAAGATTTTTCATATTTTGTTTTAAATTCTAGTGTGAGAAATAATAAATCTTACATTTATAACATTTTTATTTACTTTTTAGTTTTTTGGGATTTATTTTGTTCAACGTCTTCTTTCAAGATTTAGTGTTATGCATAGAAATATGAAATCTCACATAAAGTTAAGAGTTTAAAGAGGTAGGGGGAGATTAATTTGAGAACAAAATTTAGTTGAGAAGAAAAAGAAGAAAGTGTACGATTGTAAAATATTAAGTAGTTATTTTTTAATCTCATTTATTATAATCTTTAAGTAATTAATTACTCATAAAGACTATTATTGTCTACACTAATTTTCATTGCCTACACACATAAAAAGTTATCCTACACATTTTGAAAATTATCCTACACATGCTCAAATTTATCCTACACAACTCGTAATTTATCTTACACACCTAGTAATTTATCCTACACTCTAAATTTTTTTTTAATTTTTGAAAAATATATATTTTTTGAAAATAAGTTACAAATTTATTATAGTTAGCTATTAAAAAGGAATACTACATATTAATGATCTATGTAACTTTACAAATATACCCTTACATTAAAATTAAATGGAAATATTAAATGAAGTAAAATGTAACATTCTTATTGGTTGAAACTTATTCTTTTTTTTCTTCTTACAAAAAAATTCTTCTCATTTGAATCTTCCACTAAAAAGGATACATACATAATTATTTATCATGATGATAATAAAATAGAATCTACAATTAGAAAAAAAAAAAAAGAATTTTAAGTGAAAGCTGGCGATAGAGTAAAAAATGTACTATATCCTTTTAGAAATCATCGACACTTAAACCCTGTAAATAACAATTATTGTAAAAAAGTTAACAAAATAACGTACTTTAAATGGTTAAAACGAAAAAAAAAACTGACAAAAAAACAACCTTTATTGGTAATAAATATTAAATTATTATCCTTCTACTTTTACAACACATCATTGACCAGCACTTGGCGATCCAATAATTTAAGGGTTATAAAAAAAATTTGACAATCCATTGGGATAAAAAAATTGTCAATTAAAATAAGTTAATGTATTATGCGAAACAAAATTTAATCAAAGAAAAAAATAAAATTCAAGCATAAATTCTCTTGTACAATAACTAGACTTAAAGATTGAGGAGTAGAAGACAAAAATAATTAAATGATTCACAAAAAGATTAATTTAGTTGAGAATATCAACGAGCAAAATTAAATATAACCATGGAAAATATCTATTCTACGAACACCAAATAAAAATCAGAAAAGCATATCAAATATCTCAATTTAAAATTGGTTTGATTTAATAGAAACTTAGAGATAAATCATTATATATGTGTGTGTTTGTGTGTGGGAGAATTTTACCTTCCAATGAAAAAGAACGCAACACCTCAGCAACGTATGCGAGCGAGTCCATTTTGTAGTCAAGAACCAAAACTTTGATTGGGGTGACTGATGTTAAAAGAGAATCTCTCCCAGTGTTTTGAACATTTTGGGAACTATCACCGAGCCTAAACATTTTGAAACAAGCAAAATAAGAGGACAAGGTACACAAAGGAGAGCTTGATGTGTTGAAGTTCTTAACAAAGAAGAGAGAGTAAAATAGAAGAACTAATGAAACTATGTTGTGAAAAATAACAAGAAACAGATAGTAAAATAGAACTGATGAAATTATGTTGTGAAAATTTTAAGAAAAATAAAAAAGAAAATTATATTTTATTTTTTTGTCATTATGCTAAAAATAGTAATGGAATATATTACCATTAAATGATAAAAAAAAACATACAAATAAGAAATATATAATAAAGAGTAAAATGCTCGGATAGTCCTTGTGGTTTTGTAAATTAATACATATAGTCCTCAACTTTTGGAAATTACACTGGTGCTTGCTGTGGTTTACTTTTTGTTACTCGGATGGTCCCTGTAGTTGATGGGGGTTAGTTTTCTCCGTTAAGTCCATCTGAAATTACTTATTTACCCGTTGCTTTTATTAAAATATAAAAAAAAATCACACACAAAACACGCACACACTCTGACTCTCTCTGTCACACCCCAACCGATGGCGGAAACATGGGGGCGCGGCACTAAGCGTTCAAATTGCTCATGAGTTTCCATACACTATAGTTTCAATATAATTAGATCAAGATTCGTAAAAATTGTCTTAACAGCCCAAAATATCTCACCACCACACATAGTATCAAATTACATCATAATTCAAATATTGTTCGAAATTGACTAATTAACTAGGTGAGTTTCTAAGTATCATCCTAGCTTGTTTCTTGATTCCTCGGCTACTATCAACCTGCAACATGTATTAAAATATATCAACAAAATGTTTGCGAGTATACAAGTTTGAATACGTAGTAGTATAATAGTTTAAAACGTTCCAAAAACTCATATCCAGCATAAACACATATAACAAGTTTCACCATGCTATTAAACGCAGTCCAAGTGATAGCCCAAGTTTCCAATGCGTTAACTGCTTCCCCAAGACTCAAGGGAAGCTAAAATGTCTCCTCCTAACAATACCCCAAAGACTAACGGGGAGGTGCATTACCCCTATAGCGCTACCATTGTTAAGGCGGAACTACACACAAGGATTAAACGTTCACATAGCATAAAAGTCTCAAGTTTCACAAGTATCAAGTTTCCATGTTTACAGCGGATAGAGTATGTTTCAAAAAAGATTTAAGTGTCAAGTGTCAAGTTTATAGAATACATGTTGCATCCCAAAAGAGTTTAAAACCAAAAGGGTCGAGTATACTCACAGTGGGTGCTAAGTATCTACACCAACTATGTGGCAACTGCCAAATTTGCATGCATCCGTACGATTATTAAATGATGATTAGTGCTTAATGACTGTGATGAATTACAATTAAATGCTTGTATTGCTTTCTGATCTTTATCATTATTCATACATGTGCATCATATATTGCAAATGACAATACATTATTACATGCAAACTTTATTGATTCAAATGATGCACGAAACAAAGCTAGCACAGTTATAAGACAAAATCAGAGAAATGCTGACAAAGTTTAGAACATAGACAGACATTGTATTAAGATACAGAATAGGCCAGAAACCAAGTATTACACTAGTATAGTGTGTAGGAAAGTAAGGATCACAAAACTGTCTTCCTAGTGATAGTTTAAGTGCCGGAAAGTGCCTAAAAACTCTCATACACTGCAGAATTCAGCAAATTCAGCAATTTAACAACTTAATATCATGCAGAATTATGGTTAAATGGCCCAGAATACTTTCCTAAGTGTCGGGAATCAAAAGTGTCACAAAAGGGTACATAAAGCACACTAAACTGCAAGTTTAGCACATTAACAAACCAGTACCTAACCGAACAACCGGACACTATCCGAAACATCAAATTTACACTAGAAGCATTGTTTTAACAATACCAAGCTAGTTATATTCCCTAAACATCATAACACATCATAAATATCTAGTAACTAAAGTATCTAACTAGATACTTACATTTTAACCACTATTTAGCTAACTTGGTTTAACCTAGCCTATATACCCCCCCCCCCCATCTTTCACGGTTATAAACACCAGTGGCCCCCACCAAGATTTTGATTATTTGTTTATTGGATATGTTGTGTCCTTATGAAACATAATACACATTGGTTAATAAAATGGTGGAAGTTTATAAACTAAACCTTGGGTCCATTACCTTCATATTCATCCATCATTCACCAACACAACTCTCTCCTTCCTCCCTCCATGTTCACGGCCAAGAACCACCATTACCCTACCATCTTCTTCAACTCATTTCCATCCATTCCCAAGTGATATTAAGGTGTAAGGAGCTAAGTTAGGAAGCTTGGAGGCCTTGAAGCTTGAAGGACCTTCACCGATTGCTTTTATCCACTTCATTTCTACGCTTGATCATCCCTAGCCTTGAGCTAGTAGTAAGATCTTCTACTCTTCATTTTACATCTATATTAAGTGGTTAAAAGATGATACAAGATGATTATCATGAAGAACACTAAGAAACTTGGAGATGAAACATGAACATAAGCATAAAACTATAAGAAATTTTAAAGAAATCATATTGTTTAGTGTTGTTATGATGCTTGATGATTGTTGGTTTGTGTAAATGATGTAGATCATTATGTGATCTTGCTAGATCATGATTAAAAACATAATCTAGCACGATGAGAGGATGAAAATGTTAGAGATTTATAAATCATCCTCATGCAAGACATGAACTTGAAAGAATATATTGTTGTCTTAAAAAAGAATGATTAATGTGAGTAATAATACTTATAGATCAAAAGATTTATGGAGGATTTCTAAAGAAACCAAACTAAAAATATAATCTTTGCTAAAACATGGTTCTTACATAAACAAATCTTATTTTTAATGGTTTACCAAGTGTAGAAACACTTGTGTAACAAGAAGAATACATAAAGAAATATTTTTTTAAATATGATTACAAGTTGTAAACATCTAAATCATTCAAGAATGATGTTTTTATATAAACAACCACACTTTAAAGGGTAACTAAACTTACTAAACACACTACCAAGTTACGACAAAGTTTTACAAATATTCAAGTTCATGAAGTAGTGAAATATGCATTATTTTGGCAAGATTGGTAAGTAAAGGTTGTTTGTTGATAATTGTAAATTGATTGTGATGATTTTTACAAAAGAAAATGATATGCTTGAAAGCATGGAAACCTCCATTTTTAGGGGAAACTATGGCAAAATTTTCTAAAAATATTAATACTTAGAAAAATATTTTAAACAAATATTTACAAGTGTATTTTAACCATGAGTTTTTCATATAAACTTGCCATAATTTTTGTTACAAAAATATAAGTGTTGGAAGTTGGTTTTTACAAATAAAAGTGGCTAAATATATATATACATTGAAGACACACATGTGTGATTACTTGTATATTATGTGTATTAGTTATATTATTTTGGTGCTTGAAATAATATATCTCATCAAAATACCAAAATTACAATCTGAAATATTACCAAAATTCCAAGGAATAAATATACAAAGAATACCCAAGATACCGGTAGAACCGAACAAATGAATATAGCTCACAAAATATTCCGGAAATATTATTCATGTTTATATTTTGGTAACTAATATTTTGGACATCAAGGGAATGAAAATGGGATTTTCATGATTACAACAAGAATATATCATATTTTGACAAGGGAAAAATATATTATTTTTGGCATGCATGAATATATATTTTTCTTTAAATTTTTAGAAAACATATTATTTTTAAGAAATATATATTTTCTTATACACACACAAAATACAATATTCTGAGGTAGAAGATATATTCTCCCAAATAAATATGAAGTATGACATTGTTGGAGAAAATGAGTTTATATATTTTCTAAGATAAGCATGAAATTATATCAATTTTTGAAACTTATGAGAAAATACAAATGTTTTTGCCAAAAGAAAAATTATAAATAATTTTTCTAAATAATACTTATTACAATATATATTTTGGAAATATATATTGATGGACTTTTATTAAAGATAATATTCCGGAATAATTAATACGAAATTAAGTATAGGAATACTTAATGAATACAATAAAAATACGTATTTTCATACATATAAATACACACCAGAATGCGACACCTTTACATGGCAAGAATATACAAGAATACAAATACAAATATACCCATCCTTGGGAAGGATATACATGTTTAAATACTTGAGAAGTATTAAGTTAAAATATTAATCATTTTAACAAATAGTTATACACTTGGAATATTAATGAAGACACCTTGAAACGTAACTCAAAGACACTAATCTTTATCAAGTCAAGGCACGACCCGCTCGTCTAATGGATCGTAGTACGCATGTAGGTAGTCGTGCGTTCTAGAGGAAGCTTTGAGTTACATCGGATACAAGGAACGCAAAACTGTGAATTCATGTTCCCCCTTTTCTTTTAACTGTTTTCAGTTTTATAACTTCGGGGGTGAAATACATGTTACAATTGTTTACAAACATTTACAAACGGTATGGTTAGCTAAGGAATGAACTGCTAGATCATGTGAATGGGTAGTTGATTAACTTAAGACCATTAATCCTTGTATAAGGACCGAGGGGCATGAGTGATAGATCTATTGGGTGTTGCAAGCCCCACCCATGGGCCTGCGAGTTGGCCGCATGTGGTGACTATGTCGTTCCGCCGGAGGGGCCGGTACGAAATACGCTTACAGGGTTGAGTGCTTCCTTTCCCATGTCACTTATATTAATGTATTAGCTACACATTAATTGATCTGTTTTCCTTGATGCGTCATACCAGTTTACAGATACATACATACATACATACATACTTACAAATGTTTTCACGGATGATTCGTGCACACATACTAAACACATTCGTGCACACATACTAAACACATGAACTCGCTCAACTTTTGTTGATGTTTTCAAACTACATGTATTTCAGGAAATTAAGTATGGATCTGGCGGGCGTCGAAGTTTACAAGTTATGTCTCTAATAATAAAAGGTGTCATCCGAAGTCGAAAGGTTTGGGTTATGTATTTTATCTTGGGTAAGATACATGGCTCGACACCTAGTTTGCTAGTGTCTTTTGTTAAGTTCAGATTGGAACTTAAAACTTGGATTGTTATGTACTAGAAGTTGAAGTCTTAGTTTGTTGTTAAACAATGACGGTTATATTAATTTGAAAACTATCTATGGATGAACATCTTGGTTTTATCATATAGTTGTTTGTTATGGTTGAATGCAATGATATTAAGGAAGTCACACCAAATCACGCTTCCGCAAAAGTCAGGGTGTGACAGTTTGGTATCAGAGCTTCGATTGTAGCGAACTAGGATTCTTTCTCGAGTCTAGACTACAATCATTAGGGCTCTCACAAAAACGTTTTTACAAACATGTTTTCATTGCATACACGAAACGCCCAGATCCAAGAAACAAAACAATTTTTATAAAGAAAAGACACAAAATACATTTCAGGGTTTATGTTTGTGATTCAGTCTGAGAGACTGGGTATTTGAGTCTGAGAGACTGCGTGTTTTAGTCTGGGAGGCTAGGTAGTTCAGTCTGAGAGACTGGGTGGTTTAGTCTGAGAGACTGTGCGTTTCAGTCTGAGAGACTGGGTGGTTTAGTCTGAGAGACTGGGTGTTTCAGTCTGAGAGACTGGGTGGTTCAGTCTGAGAGATTGGGTGGTTCAGTCTGCGAGACTGGGTGGTTTAGTCTGGGAGACTAGGTGGTTTAGTCTGGGAGACTAGGCGGTTTAGTCTGGGAGACTAGGAAGGATAGAAAGTTCCATGAAGAATAATGTGAATGCATGATTACATAAAGAATTGTCTTTGCTTGCAATGAACTAAGTGTTAGTGATTACTATGAATATACATGCTATAATTATTATGTACCGGCACATATGACACCTTCTTCAGAGAGCGAGTTGTCAGACGTTGACGACCCTATGGCCACCGCCACAAATAATGAGATTGCACCTGCGCCGAAGATGTTTACGTCAGACACTGAGAGTGACCCTGACATGCTAACCAAGGACTAGGATGACTTCCAACCGTTCGCACTACCAGACTTTGGTGATGACTTACCCTTGCTGATGGCTTCCCTGACAAGGACCCTTTTGTCATTTTTGTTTCGGTCCATGACCACTCCATCACTAGTCATTCCGATGGTGAGCCCATCATAACTCCAATCCTCGATGCCATACCACTCGTGGTCATTCCTCCCGAGGATCTGCCCTTTCGACGATTTGCTTGGTGATGACGTCGATTTGTTTATTAATGATCCTCCTGTTGACGCCCAGGGTGTTGGAGATATAATTAAGGATGTCATTGCTATTCTACCTCCTGAGACTCCTGCCATTGAAGTATCCTCTGCTTCCATTTTACACTTGATTTCAGACTCCTTTGAGTCTGTGACATCTGCAGCCTTACAAACGGCTGGGCTGTGTGACACCCCAGGAAAACCAGGAAACAATGCAACACAACTAGTCTCCTCAGTAACCGCGTGCTAAATTTCGGGACGAAATTTCTTTCAAGTTGGGGATAATGTGACAACCCGAGTTTTCAAGGTTTCTACTTGACTAAATACTTGTTCACTAAGTGTTGTTTTGTAATTATACATGATGTGCATTATACGTGTGTAGGTTAAAATTATATTTTTGTATTAATAGTTTGATTGTAAAATTAAGAGCATAACCCTTGGCTGAATACCTCCCACCCGAAAACACCCCATGTCCGAAAACACCCACACCCCATGTGGCGAACACACTAAGTGTTTTCGTCCACTATGAGGCCAGGGAAAACAAGTTGGGCTTCGGCCGAGTAGCGAGCAACTATAATGTTTTGATAATTGACCTTTACGTTAGAGTTTTAATCCGAAAACCCTAGTCACCTCCCACCCTGCGACGGCAACCTTGAGACGCTTAAAGCCTCGCACTTAGTCTGGTTCATTGCTTCTCCTGTTCGGGTTAGTTATCAAATATTGATAGTTATTTAATGGAAATCATTATGGATTATTGGTGTGATATCATGAGTTAACTGTTATGTTGAATTATGGTAGATTGGAAAGATAGATGTGATAGGAATTCCTATAATCTGATGTAAAAATCGGTTGTGTTATGCATATGATTTAGGTTTGATATTGTTGATCTGATATGTCTAGCAGATTAAGGTTTTATGTTAAAAGATATGACGAGAACTTGATGATCACAACAACTTGCTGATGATTGATGATTGAATAAGAATTGGATGATAATCATGATTGTATAGTGATTTGGTAATTCTTATGATTACATAGTTTGGTCCGATTGAATGATTGATAGATGATGCGTTAGGGTTTTGGAATACGTAACTGCTGTTGATGATGATGTACCAGATGAAAACACAGCAACCAGACGAAAACACAAGGTGTTTTCATCAAGCCTTAAGTCCGACGAAAAACCCTTGGGTTTTCGTTGTCACACCCCGACCGCGTAAAACAACAAATCGCGGCGGAAACATCGGGGCGTGTTGCAACAGAATTATCGTTTCATAACCATGGATACAAAAAGTGTTTCATTTTATTAAACATTGAATATTTACATCGTCTGGAAATCTAAATACACAATTTAAACATAGTCTATCATTGTTATTGAGTCACTAAAGCCTCGTCCAGTCCTATGTGAGCATGCATCCTATCATTCGATATCATTCAACAATACCTGAAACATATGTGAAAACGAGGTCAGCAAAGAAATGCTGGCGAGCACATAAGTTTTGTTGGAGTGTCGAAATCATGGCTGTTTAGATGTTGCAATACTTTATTAAAAACCTTGTTTTGAAAAGAGTATAATATTGCAACTTAATTAACCAACTCAAATCAAGCGGGTTATAGTTTATAAAACCTCGTAGCCCTGACTCTTATCCCAAAACATTGGTTTTAGTAAAGCAAATTGTGAAACATCTCGAAATAAATCGTTAATGAAACTCGTTAATAAATCTCGTTAAAAACTCGTATAGTTTATATCATATCGAAAACCTCGTTTGTGTGACATCGTTTACCCAAATGAACTAAATAACGCCACGGTATGTAATATGTTGAAAACACCTATATATAAGAAGTACCAGCGGCGTATCTACCGTGTTTCCACCACATTACACCCGTCTCGTTATCTAAACACTAATTAAAATCAATCGTTTACCCAAATCGTTTAACATCGTATCGTCCAAATCGTTTATAAATCGTTTACATCGTCCAAATCGTTTACAAATCGTTTACATCGTCCAAATCGTTTAATTCGTTTTAGGTCGGGAAACTACTTATATGGTCGTCTCGCTAATAACATTCAAACCTTCGTGACTCGTCCCTCGTTTCTCGTATTAATAAACCCTTACCAAAGGGTAAATTAACAATTACAGATTCAGTCGCTACCCACCACCCCCACACATAACCACAGGTGCAGTATGATAACGGGATTTGTCAGATCCTATGGTACCATAACCTAATACTGGTCGGCTTGATCATTGCTAATGAATGTCATTTGTTATGTAACCCAACCAACAAGTTTGTTCACATTATCGAAATCGTTATTAGTTTTGTATAAATCGTCTTAATCGTTTTTGAAACCATCGTTATAACATTGAAAATTGTTTTGATACCATCGTTAAAACCTTGAAAACATTTAGCACATATAAGTCACCCTAAAACAATTGAAAGCAGTAAAATAGGGGAATAATGTACTCGCCTGAGAATGCTTAGAGGTCTTGAACAACAATCAAGCAAAGCTAGAGGGAGCACGGAATCAATCGGCAGTCTAAAACCATATAAATAAACCGGGCCTGAGTCGAAAGATCGGATAGAATGAGGGCTTGTAGACCAAATGAGTATGGGAACTCATGTAATATGGTTTAACAAAGCCTACATACTACTATGAAACCAAACCTAAGTGCTTTCGACCCATCGCGACCCATTAAGGTAGCTTATGCTACTTTAACGCGTCGTGCGCGCAAAGCGCGTTCGAGACGTCTAACTAGTCCTATGACAAGTATTATATGCCTATACATGTTTTATCACGTTGTATAATCAGTTATGTATAAAAGTTTAGGTTACATAAGCTAAATTACCAATTATACATGAAAAGGGTATTTTGGTAATTTCCCTAAGGCATATAAACTACCTATCATACAACTACTTAACGAAGTGACCATAAGGTATAACCTCGGAAGGTTATTCCCTATATACTATGGTCACCTAATGTATTTGGTCGGATCCTAATGATCGACCAAATGGGTCGGGTTCGAAGGTATAAGCGATTTATCAGATCGCTTACCCTTACGACCCTAGACAACGTGGTAATCAGTAGGCATAGTCCCAAGGGACTATAACCATCGTGATTACAATCACGTTGCGAAGTTCAAACGAACTTCGCATTGACCATAAACTGGTCAACACAGAAAGTCAAACAAGGTTTGACTTTCAGACTCGAAAAGCAATAAAAGAACGAAAGAATACTTACGAAGGGTCCCCGAATGCTAATCTAGATCAAAATAACTCAGGTATGAAACAATGGTTCCAACTTAGAGTCTTTAAGATCAGATTCTTGTGGGTTTTGCAATGGGTGGGGTTGGGTATTTATAGTATTCGGGTAACCGTTAAGATCGTTTCATGGAAACCGTGCTCGAATCTCATGCGTACACTTGTTGGAATGTTATGGTAGGTAAATTTGCCACCCACCATAAGGAATTGACACTTGGAATTGGGATTGAGGGTGCAAAACAGCTGCAAACAGGCTGTTAAACATTGAATCTGGTCTTAAGAGGCTGACGCGGCCAGCTTCAGGATCAGACAAAACTCGGGTGGGCCGCCTGGCCTTGTCTGATCAGAACTAACTTTCAGAAATTATAGTTTTGGTCCCTGCACGTGTTTAAGGCCATTTCTGACACTTCTAAGGCCCGTAAAGCCAACTTTAAGGCCCTAAAATGATGCCTAAACATTGTGGACATGAAACATGCTCAAAAATATTTCGGATGTTGGTTCGTTTGGTCGTACGAACACGATGTTTGCTTAATTACGACGGAATGCGCACAAGCGCGAAAAACGATCCAAATGACGCAACGAATGGATTTTTCTTATACCAAACACTAAAATAAAATATTTTAGTGCTTACATAATTTTTTGGATGTCCGGATGTATTCAGAATGTAAGATATGCGCGAAAGTGCAAACTTGTGCACTTTTTTACACTTTTAGTCCCTGAATGAGCATAAAGTTTATTTTAGCACACCGAACCCCTCGAAGCCTATTTCTAAGCTATGTGAAGGATATTTATGGTATGTTTAACTTATGGTCATGTTCTGGAATGTCTGTTACAGTTCAGATTGGTATACTTTCGCAGTTTGTCAAATTTAGTCCCTGTAGACGAATTAACTTGTTTTTGCCATACCAAAGCCTTCAAAACTTATTTCTAAGTTATGTAAGGGTTATTTAAGGTATGTTAAGCCAATGTCACTATTCTAGAGTGTTTGTTGCATTAAACTGGTTATATTTACGCATTGGTGCGCGTATAACCTTCCAGAAAGCGATTTAGAGTTTGAAATTGAACAAAAATTGATATGTGCAAATGATACACATATTTTTACAAATCCCAAGTATGAAATACAATATTTCATTGGTTTGGTATTTGTTTGATGGTCGCAGTGACCCAGGTGTCACATTCGTCAAATGTGATTTCGCCAGTAAAGGGGTTTTCGACCAAGTGTTTTCGTTCCAAGAGTTTTCGCCAGTAAGTGATTTCACCAATAAATGATTTCGTTACACGTGATTTTGTCTTGTGTGTGACAAAAGTAACTCTGTTTAGTCTATTAACTGAATTAAGTTTATTAACTTTGTTGTTAACTGTTTTAACTCTGTTAAATTATGTAACTCTGTTAAGTAGTTAACTCTATTAGCTTGTTAACTCTGTTAGTTAATTAACTATGTTAGTAATTAACTCTGTTAGTTATTATTCCTGTTATGTATGTTAATCCTGTTAAGTTTGTTAACTTTGTTAAGTATGTTAAAGAATAGCCATGTTAGAATAAACTGTGGAGGACATTTATGTGAAGCATGGATTGCATGAATGTGATTAATTGTCTATGTGAATCATGATGTTAACTGTCAAACACACTCGCGACATAGATTGCATGTGAATTGTTACGAACTTGAACTGATTTAATATACGTGCATACTGTAGGACTTAACTGATTACTTGTGAGCACATAGTTTAGCATACCGAGCAAACCAAGGTGAGTTCACACTTCTAAGGCATGGGATTCCTGGTGGGTTGGGAACGGGATTGAATAACTTCGACAGAACTTGTACATTTACCACTACTAGACTACTTACCACCGTCCTCGGATTGGGAAGGACGCCAGCGCTAAACCTACGTACTCGCTACGTACCACTGCCATCGGATTGGGAAGGGCACTTACGTAAAACCTACGTAATCTCATACTTACCACTGTCCTCGGATTGGGAAGGGCACTTACCTAAAACCTACGTAATCTTATACTTATCACTGTCCTCGGATTGGGAAGGACACCTATAGATACAACCAGTCTAGTAATATGCAACATGGGAAGCCCCCACTAAATATCGTAAAGATTTGGGATTCAAGGATAGTGGGTAACACATGATTATGAAACAAACTTACGATTTATGAAACGAACTTAATAACTGAACAAACAACTGTGAACTCGCTCAACTTTGTTGTTGACTCGTTGTTACATGCCTTGCAGGTCGGTAGGTACTCATGGAGCTTGCACTGGGAGGCGCAGTCGTTGTGGGACATGGACAGTGGGCGCCATGTTAAGAACATTATAACATTTCGAACTTAATACTTATGTTGGATTTTCACATTTATGCTTCCACTAACCACTTAACTATGTTTTGTTTTGAACACTTTTCGTATTGATTGGATTAAAATTTATTTATTACTTGAAATGTTCAATATGATTGGTGGCTTGATCCTGGTCAGTCACGCCTCCCAGCGGTGACACTCCGCGTGTGTATTTTGGGGGTGTGACAGATTGGTATCAGAGCCATTGGTTATAGTGAACTTGGTTTTAATAAGGGGAAAAGGTTTTTGTTAAAACCAGACTATAACCTGTACAGTGCTCAACGATCCACAATGACGCTTCACTCCACGTGCAAGACTCAACACTATAGGTGATATGATTTATGTTTATATTGCCTACCTACTAGTTACATAGAACTTTGCTCGTGGTATGCTTAGATAAACGTAACAACTATTGTTTGAAAACACCTATGTGCTTACTCTCTTCTATCATCGCATTTTCGCGAACCTTTCTCACCCATGTTTCCTTTGATATGAAGATCATGAGTGGACGCGTTAACCTAACTCAAGCCCAGTTGACGGCTTTGATTAACCAACAAGTTGCTGCGGCACTTGCAGCAGCTCAAGTAGGAGGTATACCCTACAGCCGCAACTCACTCTAGGATCTTTAGATCCTACCCTCATAAACCAACTCTTGTGTTTAACCTTGTCTTGTTCTTATACACAACAGGTCAGAACGCTCAGCCACCTGTATGCACGTTCAAGACTTTTATGGACTGTCGTCCTAGTACTTTCAGTGGCACTGAAGGGGCCGTTGGACTCCTCCACTGGTTCGAGAAGCTCGAATCGGTCTTCGAGATGTGTGAATGCCTTGAGGCTCGTAGGGTGAAGTATGCCACTGGTACTCTCGAAGGCGTTGCGTTGACTTGTTGGAACGCGCAAGTTCAAATGTTAGGGCTGGCAGCTGCTAATGTCACCCCATGGAATGACTTCAAGGAACTGATCAAGCGAGAATACTATAATCGTGATGACATCCACAAGCTGGAAGTGGAGTTCTTTAACCTGAAGATGACGGGGTCAGAGATAGAAGCGTATACGAAGCGATCCAACGAACTGGCAGTGTTATGTCCAACTATGGTGGATCCTCCCATCAAGCATATCGAGCTGTACCTCAAAGGCTTAGTACCAGAGATTAAAAGCCATGTGACTGCTGCTAACCTTGCTACCATCCAGGATATTACTCGTCTTGCTCATCGTCTCACAGACCAGGCAGTGGAACAGAACAAGCTGCCTAAGCGGATAGGTGCTACTGCTACTACTACTTCTGCTATTCCCAGTGACAACAAACGAAATTGGGATGGAGCCTCTAGCAAGGGTTCGACTACAGTTCAGTCCCAGGCGCAGCAGCGAAAGATTGATGACTACCAGAGTCCTGGTAAGCAATCTTCTGGTAGTCAAGGGCAAGGTGGATATCGAGGAAACCACCCAAAGTGCAACAAATGCAACAGGCACCACAGTGGTCAGTGCAACAAGGGACGTTGTCAGAGGTGTCTCAGGATGGGTTATGAAGCCAAGGATTATAGGAGCTCACGGCCTGCAAATCAGAATCGTCAGCAGCAACAGCAAGCACCGCAGAATCAGCAACAGCAACAGGGAAACAGGGGATGCTATCAGTGTGGCGCTGAAGGTCACTTCAAGAGACACTGCCCGCAGTTAAATCAAAATCAAAAGTAGAACCACAACCAAGGAAACGGGAATAATAATGGGGGCAACAATGGGGGAAACAATAATGACAACGGTGCCAGGGGTCGAGTGTTCGTGCTCGGTCAGGGTGACGCAAGGAATGATCCTAACGTAGTGATGGGTAAGTTCCTTCTCGACGACTTTTATGTTACTGTTTTATTTGATTCAGGTGCCGATACCAGTTATATGTCTCTAAAAGTTAGTCAAATGCTCAAGCGCACACCAACACTTATGAACACCAAGCACACAGTAGAGTTAGCAAATGGTAAAAGCCTAGAGGCCACACATATAATTAAGGGTTGTAATCTAGTTTTAGCGGGTCAGACCTTCTCCATTAATCTTATTCCTATAGTTCTGGGTAGTTTCGATATCGTCGTTGGGATGGATTGGTTATCCCAACAGCAAGCAGAGTTCCTATGCAAAGAGAAGATTGTTCGTATTCCCCGTATTGGTAAAGAACCTCTTGAAATTCAAGGCGACAAGAGTGGTGCTGTGGTGGGCATCATCTCATTTCTTAAGGCCCAGAAGTGTTTGCGAAAGGGCCACACCGCTATTTTAGCACTTGTTACTGACGCATCAACGAAAGAGAAGAAAATCGAGGATATTCCAGTAGTACGTGATTTTCCTCAAGTGTTCCCTGAAGATTTACCTGGGCTACCGCCTCATCGCCAGGTCGAATTCCAAATCGAGCTAGCTACTGCAGCAGCGCCCATAGCTCGAGCACCTTATCGCTTAGCTCCAACCGAACTGGAAGAACTATCCAAACAATTGCAAGAACTCTTGGATAAGGGTTTCATTCGTCCTAGCTCTTCGCCCTGGGGAGCTCCAGTATTATTTGTGAGGAAGAAAGACGGTACCTTCAGGATGTGTATCGATTACTGTGAACTCAACAAGGTGACCGTGAAGAATCGCTATCCACTTCCACGCATTGATGACTTGTTCGATCAGCTGCAAGGGTCTAGCTACTACTCAAAGATTGATATGAGGTCAGGCTACCATCAACTGAGAGTCCGAGATGAGGATATCTCTAAGACAGCATTCAGGACTCGTTATGGGCATTATGAGTTCCTGGTTATGCCTTTTGGATTGACAAACGCGCCTGCAGTCTTCATGGATCATATGAACAGAGTGTGCAAGCCTTACTTGGATAAGTTTGTTATTGTATTCATCGACGACATCCTGATCTACTCTAAGAGTCAGGAGGAACACGAACAACATCTGCGACTCATATTCGAACTTCTTCAAACAGAGCTACTTTATGCTAAGTTTTCCAAATGCGACTTCTGGCTTCAGGAAGTCCATTTCTTAGGCCACGTGGTAAACGGGAATGGGATTCACATTGACCCATCAAAAGTCGACTCGATCAAGAACTGGCCTGCACCGCGTACACCAACAGAAATCCGCCAATTCTTGGGTTTGGCGGGCTACTACAGAAGGTTCATCAAAGACTTCTCAAAGATTGCGTAGCCGCTTACTCTACTGACCCAAAAGGGTGTCACCTATCGTTGGGGTGATGCTCAAGAATCAGCATTTAAGCACTTAAAGGATAGACTTTGTAGCGCACCTATTCTCTCATTGCTTGAGGGCACAGACGATTTCGTAGTTTATTGCGACGTATCAATTCAGGGTCTTGGTTGCGTGTTGATGCAACAGGATAAAGTCATTGCTTATGCATCGCGCCAACTTAAAGTTCATGAAAGAAATTACAGCACACACGACTTGGAACTAGGAGCTGTTATTTTCGCACTTAAGATATGGAGACATTACCTGTACGGTGCCAAGTGCACCATCTACACCGATCACAGGAGTCTCGAGCATATCTTCAAGCAAAAGGAGTTGAACATGCGAAAACGTCGATGGGTCGAGCTATTGAATGATTACGAATGTGCCATCAAGTACCATCCGGGCAAAGCCAATGTTGTGGTCGACGCCCTCAGTCAAAAAGATACTACACCTAAACGCGTGCGTGCGTTACAACTCACCATTCAATCGAGTCTTCCTTCCCAGATACGAGATGCTCAGGTAGAAGCATTGAAACCAGAAAATGTCAGGGCTGAAACCTTACGTGGCTCAAGGCAGCGGTTAGAACAAAAGGAAGACGGCGCCTATTACGTGACAGGACGCATCTGGGTTCCACTCTATGGCAATTTACGAGAACTTGTAATGGATGAAGCACATAAGTCTCGTTACTCGGTACATCCTGGTTCGGATAAGATGTACCACGATCTCAGAACTACGTATTGGTGGCCTAGTATGAAAGCCCACATAGCAACTTACGTCAGCAAATGTTGGACTTGTGCGAGAGTCAAAACTGAATACCAGAAACCATCGGGCCTACTCCAACAACCAGAGATACCACAATGGAAATGGGAGCAAATTTCCATGGATTTCGTTACTGGCCTGCCTAGATCTCAACGTGGAAATGATACCATTTGGGTGATCGTGGATCGACTCACAAAGTCTGCACACTTCTTGGCTATCAAAGGAATAGACAAGTTCTCTACTCTAGCAGACACTTACTTGAAGGAAGTGGTTTCGAGGCACGGGGTGCCAACCTCCATTATTTCTGATCGTGATGCGCGTTTTACTTCTGAACTGTGGCAAGAAATGCACAAGTCCTTTAGCTCATGTTTAGACATGAGCACCGCTTATCATCCACAAACGGATGGGCAGTCTGAACGCACCATCCAAACCCTTGAAGACATGCTTAGGGCATGTGTGATTGATTTTGGTAACGGCTGGGAAAAACATCTACCGTTAGTGGAGTTTTCGTATAATAACAGTTACCACACCAGCATTCAAGCCGCTCCGTTTGAGGCATTGTACGGGCGTAAATGCCGATCACCTCTTTGCTGGGCAGAAGTTGGTGACAGCCAAATCACAGGTCCAGAACTTGTAGTAGACACAACGGAAAGGATTGCTCAGATACGGCAACGAATGGCAGCAGCCCGTGATCGTCAGAAAAGCTACGCTGATAAGCGCAGGAAACCACTCGAGTTCCAGGTTGGGGATCGAGTGCTACTTAAAGTCTCACCTTGGAAAGGTGTAGTTCGTTTTGGCAAACGAGGCAAACTCAATCCGCGTTATGTCGTACCATTCGAAATAATAGAGAAAATAGGCAAAGTGGCCTACAAACTAAACCTAGCAACAGAACTCAATGGAGTTCACAACGTTTTCCACGTGTCAAATCTGAAGAAGTGTCTATCAGATGAGACCCTCATAGTTCCTTTGAAGGAGCTCACTATCGACGATCAGTTGCGATTCGTCGAGGAACCAGTTGAAATCACAGACCGGGATGTTAAGGTTCTCAAGCACACCGGAATACCTCTTGTTCGAGTTCGTTGGAACTCCCGTCGTGGCCCAGAGTTTACCTGGGAACGAGAAGATCAAATGAAACTCAAGTATCCCCAGTTGTTCGGAAACAGCGCAACCACCACTGAGGCTGAAGCTACTGCGGAATTTCGGGGACGAAATTCCAAATCAACGGGGGGATGATGTGACACCCCAGGAAAACCAGGAAACAACACAACACAACTAGTCTCCTCAGTAACCGCGTGCTAAATTTCGGGATGAAATTTCTTTCAAGTTGGGGATAATGTGACAACCCGAGTTTTCAAGGTTTCTACTTGACTAAATACTTGTTCACTAAGTGTTGTTTTGTAATTATACATGATGTGCATTATACATGTGTAGGTTAAAATTATATTTTTTGTATTAATAGTTTGATTGTAAAATTAAGAGCATAACCCTTGGCTGAATACCTCCCACCCGAAAACACCCCATGTCCGAAAACACCCACACCCCATGTGGCGAAAACACTAAGTGTTTTCGTCCACCTTGAGGCCGGTGAAAACAAGTTGGGCTTCAGCCCAGTAGCGAGCAACTATAATGTTTTGATAATTGACCTTTACGTTAGAGTTTTAATCCGAAAACCCTAGTCACCTCCCACCCTGCGACGACAACCTTGAGACCCTTGAAGCCTCTCACTTAGTCTGGTTCATTGCTTCTCCTGTTCGGGTTAGTTATCTAATATTGATAGTGTAGGATCGTTTTTATACCTAAACGAGTCAATCAGAGGAGTTTTTATCTATTTTAAAAGCGGAAACAGAGAAATAGACTTCGAAACAGCTTACAAATCACTTTAAACACCTTTCTGATTGATATAACAGTAAATATAATCACAGAATAAACCGGCAGCACCTCGGTATCCAAATCACACAACAACTGTTCAAATGATATCGCTTGAGAGGTATATATAGAGATGAGATTCCGCTTGAAAATGTCAAGAGCATTTCAAGCGGAATTAGAAATGATGTGATTTCGCTTGAAACTGCATAATAACATCTCAAGCGAAATCAACCTCTTCAAGCGAAATCAGCTTCAAACACATCTAACCTATTTTCTCGTACAACGTGCCCTGATCTAACAATCTAATACAAGACTCGATACAAGACGAAGTCGACAGATGCATGCACCAACAAACTCCCCCTCAGATGTTGACGAGTCTTAAGTATCGAGACTCCGTATCTTCAGTCTTTATCAGTCTTCGGGCTACCTTCACTCTTTCTATCTTTAACTAATCTTTCACTAACAGACTCCCCTCGAACAATCTTTTCTCGGATGTTGATTGCAATTTGACTTTCACAGAATCAGGATCATGACCTGGCTCTATACTCAGACTTCAGAATCCAGGCTATACTGCACATCCTCTACCCAACAGTAAAATTTTCACAAATTTAACATTTTACAAAATTTATACAACCAAACTCTCCCTCAAATTTATCCAGGATGATTTAACAATGTTAATAACTGATGAACCTCATGTAAGAAGATATTCAAAATATTTTTCATTTATACACACACTCCCCCTCACCACATGCTCATCATGTTTAGCACTTGAAATTTTGAAAATCAGCTCTCCAACATCAGTTGTCGAAAATCTTTTTGGATTTTTCAAAAAGTTTATGCAAAAACACACTGAAAATCTTTTTGGATTTTTGAATGAAATGAAATGCAATAAAGAAATATTTACAGACAATATTTTTGTGAGTTTGTGTAAGAGGATCATATCAGTTTTTGACAAGTCACAGGTACCGTTGAGCTTAGTTACACAATAAGGATTAAACAATTCACTTAGATTGCCGATATACTGATCCACTTAAATTCTCACACAAATTTCAACTGATTCAGGATATGAGTTAGGTGTATTAAGAACTTAAACACCTTCATGTGTCCCACCTCTTGAATATATTCCCGTATCCAGATCCCAATATTTAGTCTTACAGGTGAGTATACCACAGATGATATCTGTAAGGGGTTAGATGCGAAACCGTGAGAGCTCAGGTCAGAACTTCCGTTCAGCAGAGAGATGACGGTTCGACTTTAGGCGGGTCCCCTTTAGAGGATCTTTTTTACAACAGCAATGATTATCAATTTTATTGTTTCATCAATTTTGCTAAGGGCGGCGCTATATTTCAAGCAAGCAGTGAAGTATTCTCCGGGGACTAGGCCATTGCTTCCGTAAAATCAGAAGTCCCGGGATAATACCCCAGATATCACTGAGCATAAAGACCTAGTATCTCAGAAAGAGGGACCTTTCAAACGAGATTTCAGGGGTTACATATATATCCAAGTAGTGTTCCCCACGAAATAAGCAAGTTTGAATTTAAGTTTATATCCCGAAAAAGCTTACTAAATGTGTAAAAACCTATCGGCATATCATCAGTGAGACCGTTTAACGCTATTTAAACATTACATTTCTTTAGCATACTGTAACTGTCTACTGATGTACTATCATTTCCTCTTTTTCAAAACAAACTCATTTTTGTATTTTATCATGTTTTTGCCTTTTTCAATTTTTCAAATGTTTTTGGATTTTCTGAAAAATTCTTACTCCCCCTAAAATTCAGAATCATTTAAGGAAATTTGAAAACAAATTGTACAAGTAATGTGACAACTGCTATCGAATCACTTCAATTTGCCATCCACTTGGCATAAACAATCAGAACTCCCCCTTTCAACAAACTATTTTCTCATTATGATTTCAAAACACTTAAGTTTGTTTTAACCAAAATGTTTTTTCTGGAAAATAAGTTTTGCTGATTTTACCACTTGTAGGTTAGGGGTAAACTTCCTCACTTTGTTCATTTTTTATAATGATGAACCCCAATTTTACCACTTGTATGAGGATTACATCAAGTTCAAATTAATGACCTTGAGTAATCACTATGTCAGAACAAACCTCTGTACCACTTGTAACAAAATCAAGTACAAATTAATATCCCTGATTTACCACTTGTAGGAATACCACATCTACACAAAATCATTTTACCAATAAGGATGCCGATTCCAGCTTCACACTTACCAACCTGGAAGCTCCGGCAGGTCACATTTAACCTGTAAAAATTTAACCATTATAAGATTCAATCACAAAATTAATTATCAAGAAAGATGCCGATTCCTGATCCACGATTACAAACTTGAGATCTCCGGCAAGTCACACTTTTTACTTGTGAAAAACTGACATCCAAGCTTCACCAAATTTCGATGTTTCCATCCCATCTTCTCTTGGATAAAAAGTTGCTTTCTTTGTTTTATAAAAATCTTTTAACCCTTTCACTTTACCCTCAATCATTTTTCCAAAAATCTTTTTCACATTTCCATTAAAAGCTTTCTCAACATCAAATTTATTCTTTTCAGAATAGAATTGATTCGAGATCTCAACATTTCCAATTTTTCTAAAATTTTCAGTCCTCAATGGTGGAAAATTCACATCATCCATTGGAGGCACTGAGCTTTCTTCTTTAACATCAACTTGTGGCTCCTCTGACTTTGAGGAATCAAATTCATCGCCAGATTTCACATTCAATTTCTTAACAACCCATTTTTTATTGTCAAGATTCACACTTATCCTGTAGAACTTCTTTGAACATTCACCACCTTCATATGTTGAGTTTTTGAAAATTTTAAATTTTTCAGTTGGTGGTTCAGTTTTGTCAACAACTATTTCTTTAAGTTTTTCTGAGACTCCCTGTTTTGTTTTTGTTGCTTGAGGACAGTTCCATGCAATATGACCAACTTCATTGCATTTGTAACAGGTTCTAGTCTGCTTTCTTTGAAAAACTCCATTCTTCATCTTTTCAGCAAGAAACTCCTGGTTTGACTGTTTCCAGAATGAGCTCTTTGCTTCTTCTTCACAATTTGTCCCTGAAACAAATTTTGTATTTGTTTTATAAATTTTCTCATTTTTATGAGTTTCAGGTGGAATAAATCCTAATCCTTTTCTTTTGAAATTACTGTTATGGTTTGGCTTCTTTTGAAAACCAGAACCAGAACTGTAACCTTTTTTCTTGTTCAATCTTTGTTGAACTCTTGAAGTGTACTTTTTAGGTTTTTCAGAAAGATTTAAATCTTTTATTTCAGAAATATTAATTTCTGTTAATTTGAAAACCTTTTTAATCTTTTCAATTTGAACACTTCTTATTGGAAATTCTTTATCAAAATATAATTTGTCAGAATCATTCAAAGTATATGCAACTTCAAATGTTTCGTCATTCAAATTAGATTTTGACAACAAAAATTCTTTACTATAAACCCGTTTTCCCGACGTCTTTGAACTCCTGACGGACGAACTCGAACTCCTGGACTCAGACATTGACTCGGACTCCTCATCCTTATCTAGCACCTGATCGACCATCCTTTTTATTAACTCAAACTCATGATCTATGTCGGACGCTGTGAATTTGATGTCAATATTGTCTGGTATTACATCGGTTATCTCGGACTCCAACTTTATATTGACTGCCTTTTTTACTTGTTCCTCATTCGGTTTTCTAGACGAATACCCTTCCCAAATTGGAGGCGGACACTTGTTATAACTGACACTCTGTTTCTTACCAGTATCCTTTTTCTTCGGCTTCTTGTCTTCAAACACTTCAACACCTGCAACAGTTGGATAAATTCTGTCAATTAAGTAATCAGAACTTGAATATCTTTTCAGTAATCGTCTGATTCTTTCATTTTCAACCTTTTCAATTTCCAACCCCTGCTTCAATTTAGCACACTCTTCAATATAGTAATTGATCTCCTTTTGTTTTGACATCATTGTTGCATTCATCATTTTCAAAGCATCTTCTCTTTCAGAGTTTGTCTTCTGCAAACTATTTATAGTTTTGTTCAATACATCAAACGACTCTTTCACATACTTAACATCAAACAACAACTTCTCTTTCAACTTTTCAAGCTCACTAAACTTTTCATCTTTATCTTCACATTGTTTGCAAGGTTCCAAACATGAAAGATAAGGTTTTGTGACTTCAACAATCTTTTCAATCTCCACAATCTTCTCAACTTCAACTACTTTTTCCACTTCAACTATTTTCTCAACAACCTTAACTTCTTTCATTTCTTTTGCAGCTTTTCTCTCTTTAAGTTTCTTCAATTTATCTGCAAAATAAAATTCAAATCTGTCAGAAGATAAATGAGTTTTTCCAATGTTTATCTGTTCAACTTCTTCATCATCATCACTAGTATCTGTTGAACTATTTTCAGAAGAAACATATTCTTCATCTTGACTTTCTTCTTCATCAGATAATACTGCTATCCATTCTTTCATCAATTCTGGCTTTTGAACAATTCGAGCAATGAGAGCTTTAAACTCCCCATTCTCATCCACAAACTTATCCCAGCTAAATCCTGGAGCCATTTTCTCATCGTCTTGATCAATGATACCATAATAAGCTTTCTTGTTTGCATCTTCGATCATTTTCCCATGTGCAGTTTGTGAATCCTTATGTTGATGTGGTTGATTAGCAACCTGTTGATATATGGCTTTTCGATAGTAATCATCTTTTCCAAAAGGATTCTTTGCTCCACTAGTCTCCTGATTTTTGCACTCTCTTTTGAAGTGACCTTTCTCCCTGCATTTAAAACAAGTAACTTTAGATTTATCAAAACCTAAAGCTGAAAGATGAGCATCCAAAAAATCATTTCTTCCTGTAATCATTTTGAATTTTTCAGCTATTCTTAGAACACTTGCTAAAGCCCATTTTATATCCATAAGCTCTAATTCCTCTGCATCAATCTGGTCGTAATCTTCCTTTGTTAGCATTGGATTGCTAATTCTTCCAGCAATCAATCCTTCGTAAGATTCCAATGCAGTAACCAGCAATGCCATATGACTTTTCACAACTTCTTCTGAAAAATTCTGTCCATTTTGAAGATGCAATGCCACATTGCACTGAATCATATGTCCATTACCAACTATTTCACTTTGAACACTTGGAGAATTAACACTTGAAAATCCACTAGTGTTGACTGAACTTTGACTGACTGATCCAGATGAATTTCCTACACTAAACGCGGTTTGGATCTTTGGACTAGCTTCAATAGTTTGAACATTTCCTTTGTAGTACAGTTTGATATCTTGTTGATGACTTGAGCTGTTCATTCTTGCAATCATCTGCTGTTCTAGATCCTGTGCCTTAATTTTTTCAATAAACTGTCCGATTGACAATCTGCTAAACTCTCCAGAATTCTTTAAGATCATGAGATAGGTACCCCACTCTTTTTGCGGTAAAGCGTCAGCTAACTTTTCCACCCATTCTGCTGGAGTTTTAGTAATCTTCAACTAAGACATGGTACGCACAAGATGACAATATCTCTCAATTAAAGTCTTTGTAGTCTCCCCTGGCATACTCGTAAACAACTCAAACTCCTTTTTCAGCAATGATGCTTTACTCTTGAGCATTTCTGTACTTCCTTCAAATTTCTTTTTAAGTGCTTCCCAGATAGAAAATGCACTACCATCATGCTGAAGTAAAACAAATATATCCTCTTTAACTGCTTGTTGTAAAAGACTTATCATCATTTTCTCTCCTTTATAACTATCTCTCTCATTGTCTGAAAATTCCGAGATGATTTTGTCAACATTCAACGCAGACTGTGGTCTAACATACTTGGTTTCAATACTTTCCCAAGCTCTCAGATGGTTTGCTTGAACCCAATTATCAAAACGATTCTTCCATCCATGATACTCCTCAATTCCCATAAGTTTCAGGGGTTTTTGCAAAGTTCCGGTTTCGTTTTCTGCATTCATGTTTAGGGCAATGACAGCCAGAGTACTCGGGGAAGTGGCAAACGCGTTGTAAAATTAATGTTCAAGCGAAATTACGTCTTCAAGCGAAATTAACCTGAAACAAAAACTTCAAGCGAAATCAAAAATTTCAAGCGATAATACACTCAAGCGGAATAACCAGCAATTTTTCAAGCAGAATCAAAACTGAAGCGGAATCAGGCCTTTTGAAGCGAAATCACTGTAATTTGAAGCGGAATCAATGATTTCGCTTGAACTTTCAAGCGGAATAGCAACTTTGAAGCGAAATCAGAAAGTGTTCGTTCAAGCGAAATTAAATTTTTAGTCCATTTTAACTACTTTTAATCCAAATTTTGTTCTGAAACTCTCGAGGGTTTGTTAAAACACAGTTTTACACAATATGTGATAAAATGAGCCAATTTTAACCGTGAAAAGTTGTTAATTTTGAAAAGAAGGTGTAGAGAACAGAAATTTTAAGCTGAAACGGTAAGAACTCCTCCTCCTGAGCTCTGATACCACTAGTAGGATCGTTTTTATACCCAAACGAGTCAATCAGAGGAGTTTTTATCTATTTCAAAGGCGGAAACAGAGAAATAGACTTCGAAACAGCTTACAAATCACTTTAAACACCTTTCTGATTGATATAACAGTAAATATAATCACAAAATAAACCTGTAGCACCTCGGTATCCAAATCACACAACAACTGTTCAAATGATATCGCTTAAGAGGTATATATAGAGATGAGATTCCACTTGAAAATGTCAAGAGCATTTCAAGCGGAATTAGAAATGATGTGATTTCGCTTGAAACTGCATAATAACATCTCAAGCGAAATCAACCTCTTCAAGCAAAATCAGCTTCAAACACATCTAAACCTATTTTCTCGTACAACGTGCCCTGATCTAACAATCTAATACAAGACTCGATACAAGACGAAGTCGACAGATGCATGCACCAACAGATAGTTATTTAATGGAAATCATTATGGATTATTGGTGTGATATCATGAGTTAACTGTTATGTTGAATGATGGTAGATTGGATAGATAGATGTGATAGGAATTCCTATAATCTGATGTAAAAATCGGTTGTGTTATGCTTATGATTTATGTTTGATATTGTTGATCTGATATGTCTAGCAGATTAAGATTTTATGTTAAAAGATATGACGAGAACTTGATGATCACAACAACTTGCTGATGATTGATGATTGAATAGGAATTGGATGATAATCATGATTGTATAGTGATTTGGTAATTCTTATGATTACATAGTTTGGTCCGATTGAATGATTCTTAGATGATGCGTTAGGGTTTTGGAATACGTAACTGCTGTTGATGATGATGTACCAGACGAAAACACAGCAACCAGACGAAAACACAAGGTGTTTTCGTCAAGCCTTAAGTCCGACGAAAAACCCTTGGGTTTTCGTCAAATGTGATTTCGCCAGTAAAGGGGTTTTCGACCAAGTGTTTTCGTTCCAAGAGTTTTCGCCAGTAAGTGATTTCGCCAATAAATGATTTCGTTACACGTGATTTCGTCTAGTGTGTGACAACAGTAACTCTGTTTAGTCTATTAACCGAGTTAAGTTTATTAACTCTGTTATTACCTATTTTAACTATGTTAAATTATGTAACTCTGTTAAGTAGTTAACTCTATTAGCTTGTTAACTTTGTTAGTTAATTAACTCTGTTAGTAATTAACTCTGTTAGTTATTATTCTTGTTATGTATGTTAATCCTGTTAAGTTTGTTAACTTTGTTAAGTATGTTAAAGAATAGCCATGTTAGAATAAATTGTGGAGGACATTTATGTGAAGCATGGATTGCATGAATGTGATTAATTGTCTATGTGATGCATGATGTTAACTGTCAAACACACTTGGCAACATAGATTGCATGTGAATTGTTACGAACTTGAACTGATTTAATACACGTGCATACTATAGGACTTGACTGATTACTTGTGAGCACATAGTTTAGCATACCGAGCAAACCAAGGTGAGTTCACACTTCTAAGGCATGGGATTCCCGGTGGGTTGGGAATGGGATTGAATAACTACGACAGAACTTGTACATTTACCACTACTAGACTACTTACCACCGTCCTCGGATTGGGAAGGACGCCAGCGCTAAACCTACGTACTCGCTTGTTAGTGCAATACGTCTATTGACTTCGTCTTGAATCATGTAATAGGATAGGTTAGGATTATCAGTGTCCGAGTTGCATGAAACTGTTATTAGAAAGTTTAGAAGGCTGTTAGCTTGAACATGCATGTTAGCTTGAACAAAACTGGTCGCTTGAACATGTCTGGTCGCTTGAACATGCCATGCCCATTTCAAGCTAACTACACACACTATAAATAGGGCACTTGTTGATTCATTTGGTAGACGCTAATGATGGTAATAAGTGGTGCAGGTTTGACCACAGTGCTCAAAAGACAAATCCAGCATTGAAGAGGAGAAATGATTATCACCAAGCCAAACAATGTTATGATCTGAAGGTTTGGACTGACAGAAGTGGATGGTACGATAACAGAGTGTGCTATACCTGTGGTGTTAGAGGACACATTACTGTTAACTGCCAGAATTGGAATTTTGAAACACGAAGATGCTATAATTGCCATATCAGAGGACATATTGCCAGAGATTGCCCAAGAAGATCGATGGGAAGATCAAGGGTTGAATCTCAGAGAACGGTGAAGAAACCAGTCAATGTCAAGCCCAAAGAACAGAAGGTTCTAGAGCAGAAAGTGAAACTTTCGAAGGGGCAAAAAGACAGACTGAGGAAAAAGAGGAAGAAGGCGAGAGAGTATTTGGAGAAGATTTTGTCTTCAGGTTCACCAGTTGGTTCGAATAAAAGTTCTGATGAATCAATTCACTCGACGACAAAGTCAAGAAAATCGAATTCTTCAGATGCAAATCTGAGGACAAACAAGAAGAAAAAGAAAGTTATTGGCGATGAATCTGGCTCATCCAAGTCAGACAAGCCAAGTTCGGGCAATGAATCTGATTCCACAAAATCAGATGAGCCACAAGTTGATGTAAAAAAGGAAGAAACAGTTCCTTTAATGAATGATGAGAAATTTCCACCATTACAAGCTGCAAACCTAAAATCAAAAGGTGTTGATGCTGAAAAAATGTTTAATAGCAATGTTAAACAAATTTTTAGTAAGATGGCTGATGGTAAGGAAAAAGGAGTAAAAGAATTTTATGAAGAAAAGAGAAAAGCTCAAAATACACCCAAGGACAGTCAGGCTTGGGTGAAACTTTTCAAATAGAAAAATCTGACTTGCCGGAGCTTCCAGGTTGGTAAGTGTGAAGCAGGTATCGGCATCATTCTTGAGAAATTCACAGGATGGTAACTGTGATATTTCGTCTTACAAGTGGTTAATCAAGGACATTAAGTTGTACTTGATTTTTTTACAAGTGATTATGATGTTTGATCTTATATTATTGAAATTTTACAAAATGATTAAAAGAGAACAAGGTGATGAGATGACCCCAAACCCACAAGTGATGGGTAAACAAACTAATTTTTCCGGAAAAACCATTCTGATTAAAACAAACTTAAGTGTTTTGAAATCATTATGGGAAAATAGTTTGTTGTAAGGGGGAGTTCTGCTTGAATATGCCGAAACCCTCACGGCTGAACAAACATGATTAATTTCACAAGATTGAAAAACGGTTTTCAAACTGTAAATATCAATGTGTTGTAAATCATGGGGGTATGTTATTTTCTGCAAATCAGTTCATGAGAAGTAGAAAATGGATGGCGAGACAAAGCTATCAGTGTTGGTTGTCAAATTTTCTTTAAATGGTTTTGCATTTTAGGGGGAGAATAATTGTCAGAAAATACAAAAACATTTGAAAAATTTGAAAAAGTCAAAAACATGATAAAATTCAAAAATTGAGTTTTTGCGTAAAAAGAGGAAATGATAGTACATCAGTAGACAGTTACAGTACGCTAAAGAATTGGAAAGTTAAAATGTGTTAAACGATCTCACTGTGGATGTGTCGGTATATTTTTATACATTTAGTAAACTTTTTCGGGATATAAACCTAAATTCAAACTTGCTTATTTCGTGGGGAACACTACTTGGATATATAGGTAACCCCTGAAATCTCGTTTGAAGGACCCCTCTTTCTGAGATACTAGGTCTTTATGCTTAGTGATATCTGGGGTATTATCCCAGGACTTCTGATTTTGCGGAAGCAATGGCCTAGTCCCCGGAGAATACTTTCTGCATGCTTGAAATATAGCGCCGCCCTCAGCAAATTGATGAAACAATAAAATTGATAGTCATTGTTCTTGTAACAAAAGATCCTCTAAAGGGGACACACCAAAAGTCGAGCCGTCATCTCTCTGCTGAACGGAAGTTCTGACCTGAGCTCTCATGGTTTCGTACTATAATTTATTTCCCTTACAGATATCATCTAGGTATACTCACCTGTAAGACATAATATTGGGATCTGGATACGGGAGTATATTCAAGAGGTGGGACACATGAATGAGTTTAAGTTCTTAAAACACCTAATTCATATCCTGAATCAGTTGAAATCTGTATGAAAATTTAAGTGGACAAATATATCGACAATCTAAGTGAATTGTTTAATTCTTAATGTGTAACTAAGCTCAACGGTACTTGTGACTTGTCAAAAACTGATATGATCCTCTGACGCATACTCAAACAAAAATATGGTCTGTAAATATGTTTGTACATATTTCTTTACTGCTTTATATTTTTAGAAAATACAAAAAGATTTTGATTCTGCTTTATTTTCGACAACCGATGCCTGAGATGCTGAGTTTCAAAATCTAAGTAAGCTGATTGTGTTTCTGAAAAGAAAACAAGTTCATTAATTTGAAACTTGAATTAAAAATGAAAAATCAAAAACAGTTTGTGATATCTCCAAGGTCATTAGTTTGGACTTGGATGATTAACTGTGAGGGATTTTGGATACTTAACACTGCTAAATCTGTAAAGATTGTTGATAGAGGGAGTGTTTTAGAAAGTTGAATAGAGCCAGATTACGATTTCTGGAAAATTGAATGTTCAAAACATTGTTGCTTATAGATGTTTGAGTGATTGCAGAGAGTCTAGATTACGATCCCGAGAGCAGAGTTTAAGGGGGAGTCTGAAGACAAGCTTGAAGCAAGAGGAAGCTTGTAGATGGATAGCTAGGTGTCGATCCCAAAGCACGAAATATTGACGAAAGGGGGAGCCTGAAGCTGATGGAAGAAGAGAAGGATTGATGGATGCTTATAATGTTACAACTTGAATGAGAAGGCAGAATGATCAAGACCGAAGATGTGTCATGCTGAAGACTAGACACTGAAGACTTTGTCAATATCCGAGGGGGAGTCTGTTAGTGCAATACGTCTATTGACTTCGTCTTGAATCATGTAATAGGATAGGTTAGGATTATCAGTGTCCGAGTTGCAAGAAACTGTTATTAGAAAGTTTAGAAGGCTGTTAGCTTGAACATGCATGTTAGCTTGAACATGCATGATAGCTTGAACAAGCCTGGTCGCTTGAACAGGTCTGGTCGCTTGAACATGCCATGTCCATTTCAAGCTAACTACACACACTATAAATAGGGAACTTGTTGATTCATTTGGTAGACGCTTCAGGATTTGTAATGAAGTGCTGCCAAAATCTGTTCAGGTTGTAATTAGTGTTATAATCAATCAAAGTGACAGATTTAATAGTATCAAGCTGTTTCCACGTCCGTTTCACTGATTCCGCCTTTGAATCGGATATAAAGCTCTTCTGAACGACTCGTTTGGGTCCAATAACGATCCTACATCGCTACGTACCACTGTCCTCGGATTGGGAAGGGCACTTACGTAAAACCTACGTAATCTCATACTTACCACTCTCCTCGGATTGGGAAGGGCACTTACGTAAAACCTACATAATCTCATACTTATCACTGTCCTCGGATTGGGAAGGACACCTATAGATACAACTAGTCTAGTAATATGCAACATGGGAAGCCCCCACTAAATATCGTAAAGATTTGGGAAACAAGGATACTGGGTAACACATGATTATGAAACAAACTTACGATTTCTGAAACGAACTTAATAACTGAACAAACAACTGTGAACTCGCTCAACTTTGTTGTTGACTCGTTGTTACATGCCTTGCAGGTCGGTAGGTACTCATGGAGCTTGCACAGGGAGGCGCGGTCATTATGGGACATAGACAGTGGGCGCCATGTTAAGAACATTATAACATTTCGAACTTAATACTTATATTGGGTTTTCACATTTATGCTTCCGCTAAACACTTAACTATGTTTTGTTTTAAACACTTTTCTTATTGATTGGATTGAAATTTATTTATTACTTGAAATGTTCAATATGATTGGTGCCTTGATCCTGGTCAGTCACGCCTCCCAGCGGTGACACTCCGCGTGTGGATTTTGGGGGTGTGACAGGCTGCAGCTTTCTACTAGTGACTCAGACGATGACACCACTATGACTGCTGCACTATCACCTGCTCGAGATCCCACACCTTCACACGACCCAGAGCCTTCTCCTGAGCTAGCTCCAGTTCCTTTTGGGTCAGCCTGATGTTGCACATATTGATCTTGAGCTGATTCCTGATCCTGACCATGCTTCTTTTGGTTTACCATACATTGCACCCCTTATACCTAACCCAGTACCTTCACCTGATGATCTTCTCTTTTGATGAGACATTTGTTCTTGTACCTGCACCCGCTGATGTTGCTCCTTTTCCCCTACGGAGATCGACGTCCATTGCACCGACATGCCTATCGATTTCTTTCAGGACATACCCGCACCCCGGGAAGGTACTGTAATAAGCCGCACATTCGTGCGTTGTTACACTTGCCATACTGGTTACGCCTAGCACCAGAGATTCGAATCATAATGTAGCTATATCGCATACATCGCTATTTCGCAGTATTTTTCACATATTACGCATACTTTATCGCTATCACATCACATTGCACTTGCTGGCAACCACGAAGATATCAAATGAGGACCAATTCTACCCTCCTTGATAGCCGTGATGTGTCGCAGTGCAACTCATTACTCAAAACGCACATCGCATCACACACATTAACATTCACGACGACGTTGAGTGAGGACCTATTCTACCCTCCTCGATGACCGTGAAGCGTCGCAAAGCAACGCATATTCGAAACGAAACCAGGTTATTGTATCGCAACTTTGAAATATGGATATGTATATACGACCCAACGTAGCTAATTATAATAAATATATGGAAATGTGGATGAGAATGTGTAACCAAACTATCGCAACGCTTAGCAATCGAAACGGAACGCCAAAACTCAGCTCGCTGGAGGCATTTGATCGTACGGCCATCCGATCGGACAGCCATCTGATAGGACAGCCATCCGATCGGACAACCATCCGATCGGACAGCCTCCCGATCGGACAGTCATCCGATCCGTGGCACCCCCCTTCCCCTTTTCTCCTTTTCACCTATAAATAACCCTTGTCACATCACTTGAACAGTGATGTGAAAGCTCCCACTCGACCAGCACGCTTTGGGGCTATTTCCTCTCGATTTCTCGCGATTCTTGTAAGATTTCTACCTCAATTCTTGTACTTCTACGATCTATACAAACTTCTTCATCAATCTCACCTCTGAATCTTAACTTTTAACCGTAAAATAAACGGATCTGAGGTGTTCTTGGATGATGTCATCATGGAGTTCTTATGAGCTTCAAGCTTTGACATCATTCCACCAAGAACAACTCAGATCGGAAGGATTTCTACACGATTAAACAACGTTTTCGCATAGATTTACATAAATTCATGGTTAAAAGGATTGAAAGATGGTTTTCTAACTTTCTTTCAACACTTTTACACTCAATGCACTCAAAACCAATGGAATCAGAGCTCGTTCAGATCTTCTACTCATTCTAAGTGAAGTGTTGGTTCCAGATCTGATTCTGTCTAAAGAGACAACCGATTTCGGGTTAAGCATGAACAACCATTACGGACAGTTAACTGATCGGATCTGGGTGATTCCTGTTCAATCGGATGACTTGGTTCATGATGGAGTTTCTGTTGTTTAGCACGGTATCACATCCTCTCGATCAAAACCGCAAAACTTCCAAAACGAACAAGTGTCAAGACGATCTAGACCACCGGGACGGATTGCCGTCCGATCGGATTGCCATCCGATCGAATTGCCACCCGATCGGACAGCCGTCCTATCGGCTTGCACTTGGTTCCTCACTTAAACTATCATTTCAACTTTTCAAAGTCTTGAACGTCGAACGGATTGCCGTCCGATCGGATTGCCACCTGACCGAACGACCATCCGACCATTTGATGTTGGGGACTTCGACACTTAAACAATTCAATACATAGTCCGTTCCAAACGGATTGCCACCCGATCTGATTGCAATCCGATCGAGTGACAAACTGCTGCGAACTTGTTCTCACTAAGTGTCCTACTAATCAGATCGTCACTCGATCGAGCCACCGTTCGATCGATCGACCTGAAGGGTAGAGATACTTCTCTGTTTTTCAAATGCTACAACGAAAACTTCAAAAGTCAAACCATCATACACAAACACATCTTCACCAAATGAGGTGACAATCCAATCGAATGGCCATTCAATCGGATGACCATCCAAATGGTTGCCACCCGGTCGACTGGCCATCCGGTCGGATTGCCATCCGATCGGGTTACCATTCGACACTTGGTTCACTCACCACCGTTTAATGCACTATTCGACGCTTACGCTATCAAACTGTAACCAGGCGAATCTCAGACGCGCTCCCATCAATCCAATCAAGTTGTGGTTGCTTATCGAACACCGACTGTGAGTATACTTGAACCCTTTTTGCTTTTGCACTTTTGGGTGTAACATACGTTACTATCAAATCGAATCACATCAAATGCTTAAACTATTTATCACTTGCGAATGCCCAATGTGCATAGTTATACGTGATGCTAGTTACATATGTGCTAGGACTTATACTCGCGACGTCCCACCATGAATAGTATAGTACTATTGCGCCCGACGGGGTCTAGTTTAGCAATTGCGATCGAAGCTCGAGGACTTAGCTGGTAGTATCAGTTTTGTGAGTATATATGTCGTGTATCACGTTTATGTTTGTGGAAATTCGCAGCTTTTATCTATTACACTATTACATATCAAACCTGTATACTCGCCAATACTTTTGTATTCACATTATTTTAACGTATGTTGCAGGTTAGATCGCAGGCTACATCAAATCAAGATAGGAAGTCTTGAAACTCACCTAAAATCTAGGTTGTCGGATTTGTATTGTTCGAGAGGACAAGAAATCTGTGATAACTTATATGATTCTACAGATTGTTAGTATGGGATAACAAATGTAATAAATACTGTCGCAAATTAGTTGTTATGGATTCTCTTAAGCAATCTTATTCGCCTAGTGCCGCGCTCCGATGATTCCGCCATCGGTTAGGGTGTGACAGATTGGTATCAGAGCCATAACTATAGGGAATTAGGCCAGACTTGACCTAGTCCGGGTCAACGTCTTAGAAACGACCTAGTCTATAGTCTAAGTACCAACTGACCGACTCGTGCGAACCTAGTAGGAATTGCACGGGCCTACTTGATACTCTCATTCGCTAAAAACTACAACTTTGTGTGAACACCGCGTACTACAGCTTCACACGAACAAGCCTTTCCTAAGGCTGAAAATACTACTTAGCCTTTCCTAAGGCTGACACAATGCACACGTTTTCGGAAATACTCGCATAACGAAACCGAGTGACCCAGTCGAGACCAGGTGTGAAAACCAAGAACACTCGATGAGATCGCTCACTCAGCGCATTTTTCTAGCACGAGAACCTTTCATCGAGTCAGGAGTGACATCCATATCTCAACGAAAGTCTCCATTTCAAAATCTAGTGGAACTCCCGAATTTATTCGAAGAGCACAACCACAGCTAAGAGCAAAGTTATTAAGTTAGGGGTGAAACCCATAACTTAATAAACCGTTCAACTCTCTATATAAAGGTTTTCAAAATCTCTCACCAAGGACTCGACTATAACAATAACTCGAGGGATTGAACCCTACCAGAGGAACAGATAATGTAAAGCATAAGTCTTCTAGGGCAACGCGCGTGCAAGAACTTTGTTGGGATTGAACCCTACCAGAGGAACAGATAATGTAAAGCCAAAACCAGGTCACAACAGTGGATTCACAATAAGCAGCGGTTTACACTTTGCTCTCCCCTTGAAAGTGATTTATAACAACTGATGGTCTCTATCTGCTGCTCATATTCAACTGCTGCTGTCCTTTCAACTGCTGATGAAAACCCTGAAGTATCCAACACTGCTGGTCCTATCTACTGATGATAAAGCACTGCCCAGTCAAGGACTAATCAACCTTGAGGAAAGCACTGACATAAAGGGAGAGCAGCTGTTTAGTAAATTCTTTGTTTTATGTATAGTCAGTGGTTAGGATAGCAGTGTTTGTCTAAGGACAGTAGATACAGGTTGTTAGGCTGTTAGACGTCGTTTTCATGGTGACGTCAGCTGAGATACCTCAGTGGTTTGGTTTGCCTATAAATGTAACAGTGCCCTGTACTGTTACATTTGATTGACTGAGCGAGTTCTTCTCCTCATGTCTAATCCTTTCATCTTGTGTGCAACCAACCTTGGGGCATCAGGCTGAGGGGGAGTATAGTTTGTAAGCATGACTGTAATCCTTTGCTTTGATTTGTAATCTTTTGACTCTATGTGAAGCAATTGTTTATCAACCTATTTCCTCCGTTGATTGTGTTTACAAAGTTTGTTTTCATTTCCGCTGCACCTAACATGTTTTCATATTCATTGATCATTCATTTTAAACAAACAAACACTATCATGAGAGCCTCCGATATTAACAATTGGTATCAGAGCTTGGACAGTCAAATTCGATCTAACAATCAATTTGACATAACCGTTCGGCTCAAAATTCATTGATACTAAGGTTGGTTGTATTTAGTTGAAAAACAGAGTACTGTGTAAATCATGTTCAAAATGGTTATTCGAAAACTCTGTAAATCAACCAAGATGTCATATGACACACAAATTTCACACAACAAGTAAATTCATGCACAAGACACTCACGGTTACTAGATCTGAAAGCAATATCTGTTTAACCATGAGATTATTCTTATTTTATAAATTGATTTAAACTGTTGATGTGGAATATATGATGCTTTCATTAAATACTAAAGTACAAACCTCAGATTAACAAAACCTATGTTCATAAAAGCATTGTTGTTTTGTTAATGCAAAAAAAGGGAAATTAAAACTTTAGTTATTTAGATCCTATGTGTTGAAAACTGGTTGAGTTCCTAAAAAGGACAAAATCAACTATGTTCAAATACATTAAGAAAACAGGAGTCAACATAGTCCGCATCATATGTAATGTGAGATTGGATGAAAAACTTGTGAAAACATGACCAAGTCTCTCAAAACATTACTGCAAAATGATTTTGGACTAATATTTATAAAAACTCAGAAGTGTGTTTATCTCAAAAATTTTGAAGTCAAAAGAAAAGAGTATAAACTTAAAACACTTATGAGTCAAAGTTTAGGGTAATTATGGTCAATTAAGCAACTGCTTGTGCTCATTGGTTCAAGGAAGTTCAGGTGACAATTGTGTTCCCAGTGATTGAACTTACAAAAGGACTAGACAAATTTTCAAAGTCATCACATAGAAATTAGATCTACAACAGGATCCTAAAAACTCATGTGTCCATGTGTCCTCATGTTTGAAATCAACTGACACAGAAAATGATACGAAACAGTGGTCAAAATGTTCTACCACTGCTGTCAAACCACTGACTATTTTTATAAAACTTGAGAATGATATGATTATGTCTTTTACTGAAAATACACCAGATCCTCTTTGTACTGTTCTCAGAAAATTCTTTAACCATTTTTTTCAAAGGATTTTCTCAAATAACCAGGATATATTATTCATTTTTTTTAATATATTTGAAACTCTTGCTTGTTTTTGTTGGCAATAGTTTCAGCTCCTGTCAGGATGTAATACCTTATTTTTGGTGGTATTTGTGTCCTCATAAATGGGTCAAAAGGAAATGGTACATATGTCATGATCATGTCATACTCAGGTTTGTTCCTAATTTTGTATCAAAGGTTGATTGCAAACTGTGCTTGAATTACTAGGGTACTCATGTTTTAATTGAATATTAAACGAAAATGAGTTGCCTTAGTAAAAAGTTTTCATCATCTGGGGTACTAAACCACTGTCTTTCAAAATTGACATGTGGCAAAACCTTGAATGAAAATCCTCAAAACTGTTGCTGAAACACCTGTTCTTCAGATTTGTACCATTTACCCTAACCACTGTTTTGTTCCAACGTCTGATCTCTAAACACTGTCCACTGCTGAAAGTTAATCACTGATCCCTCATTTTCTTGAAAAGCACTGATGCTCAAAATCAGTGTCTTATCCACTGATATGCTATCCACTGATAGTAAAAATCATTCACTGCCCATAATTTTTATCGTTGTAACCACTGATGCTTGATACGTCAGTGGCCTTTAAAAAAACAGTTCTCCATACTTCATCCACTCCATCAGTGTTTGACACGTGGTCAGTTTTTAGCCCTCAGATCTTAATAACCGCTACCACATCGGCGATCATTTTTAAATAAAACCCTGCCCTAAACCCCAAACAGGGTTTTACACTGTCGAATTGAATTCCAAAATTCTCTTCTCATAGCAGTTTCCAACCCTTCTTCCCAAAATCTCCAAAATCCTCCTTCGTTCTTCTCCGCAACAATGACAAAATCAAAATCAAAACCTAAATCACCATCACCTTCCAAAGAGGTCGCTCAAACGGCCGAAGAACCCATCGAAATACCATTCAAACAATCTCACAACTATCTGGGTTTACTCACAAAACCTACTGATAATCACACCTTTGACACCATCATTGATACATTATCTGCATCAAAGTACAAAACTTTGTTGACAGCAAATGCTCCCATCTATCTGCAAACCCAGAGAGAGTTTTGGAAAAAGGCGTCGCTTGAAAAACAAGACGGAAAAGTCATAGCCATTAACTCCTTAATACAGGGTAAAGCAGTTCAAATAACCCCACAGTCGATCTCCGAAGTCTTTAATCTCAACGATCAGGAAGGTAAACTCTCTTTTGAGAAAGCTGAGATGAAAACTGATTTCGTAAACAGGGGGTATGCTGAACAATCAAAGGTTGATACCTTACAAAAAGGTTATTTTCCTTCTGCTCCAAGATTTTTATTTCACACACTTCTGATGTGTGCTTCGAATAAAACAACATCTTTTAACGAAATACCATTGAAAATTCAATGCCTGGGTTACGCTATTTTGAATAATAAGGACTACAACTACTCCCAGGAGATTTTCAATGACATAGTGAAAAACGTTGAAAGTAAAGCATTTTTACTTTTTCCAAGATTTTTGAGTTACTATTTTGAACAAAAATTTGAAAAGGAAAATTTAAATTTGCTAAAACAAGGTGTTCATTGTCAAATAAAAAGCTTAACAAAAGAAACATTTTCAAGGATGATGGCACCAATAAAAACAAAAGCAGGGGTACCTGAGCAGATTTTAGTGGTTACAACTGCTCCTCAGGTATCAGCTGCTGAGCCTACTGCTCCAGGTGATCATAGCAGCAAAACCACTGCTTTGAAACCCACACCTGACATCACCAAAAAGACCAAAAAGAAAACATCCAGAAAACCCACCAAACCCAAAACAAAGGCAACTCTGGAAGATGAGATCCCAGAGGAAATGCCTGTGACAACACAAAAGTCACCACAAACCACTGCTGCTACTTCCTCACAGCAGTTGGAAGAAAGATCTCAACCTATGCCTAAAACTCCTCCTGCATCCTCACAAAAGGATCTGGTTGTAAGCACAGGGACACCATAATATGAAGCTCTGAATCCACTTGGATCCATCTTCCTCAGTCCTGATCCCAAGGACATGTCACTTTCAACTCCCATCCCCTCACCAATAATAATGCCACAATCCATGCTACCTTTGTTGCATGCAGCTGCTATAGCTCAGACACATACCAGTTCCTCTCTATCACCTGTCACTGAGAGTATACCCCCACAGGTGACTGGGTCTGATGCTACTACTCCTGCAATCCCAGCAACAACTGAGGAGGTTACACCCCCTGAGTTACAAGTAACTCTCGGTGGTAGTTCAAGTGGAGCAGCAACTACAACTGGTGGATCAACAGGTCTCCAGTTGGCCAGTTGTTTCATAAATCAGACTCCCTTGAAGGCAATTTCTTCAATAGCACCAATATTAACCACTAGTGAGCCTATTTTGACCACTAGTAACATCAAAGGTTCATCAAGTGCTGAAGAAAGAAGTCCCCAGTACCGAGAACAAGGGGCATCAATGGGTGATTTTTGGGACTCTGTTCCTAAGACACACATTGATATAACCACTGCTAGTGGGGATTCAGATGATCCTACCAAAGTAGGTGATGATTCAAAATATCAGGAATTGACGGGCAGAGTTGACAAACTTGAAGAATCAGTTGCTGAAATAAAAGAGATGGTGCAAGAGATTTTAAAAGCTCAGAAAGCACAAGCCACTGCTATTCCTGCTCAAGCACCTGCACAACATGCATTTGCTGAAAATGAGCTTTGGAATATTTTTCAACCCATGCTTGAAGCACAGCAACTTATGGCTGACAAAAAGCATGCTATTCAAGTACAAATGCTGACCAACATGGTTGAATCAAGGTTCAAGGACACTCAAGCAGATATCAAGGCTATAAAGGCAAGCATTCAAAGTGTCTCTGGCAAAGCTCCTTCTTCTATATCATTCCTTGATAACCCCCCTACAGATAATGCCAAAAAGGGGGAGAATATCAAGCTGTTGAGAAAAATGAATACGAAGGGAATAGAGCATGGCCTCCATATTGAGCCTGAAAAAGAAAAAGAAAAACAGGTCTCAAAACCTGTTAGCCAAACAGCTGATACAACAGTAGTTACAAAAACTGCTGTCAGTAGCCAAACAGCTGCTATGTCATCAACACACAGCACTCTACCACACACCACTACAACTACTGCTCCACCATCATCATCTACAATCACACCATCACCACTGCCTCCTGTCATAAAACAGAAGACAACAGATGTTACAACATCTGTTGTAATAACAACAGATGTTACAACATCTGTTGTAATCACAACAGTGATTGAAACACAAGTTGTTTCAACCACTGTCAGTCAATCACTGCCACAAACCACTGCTATCCAATCTACCACCACTGATTCACCCAAAACATCATCTGCTTCTTCTTCATTAAAAAGGAGAAGAAATCTCATATCAGATGATGATTCACCACCATTACCACCAACATCACCACTTCCATCCCCTGCTCAAAAGCAGAAGACAACTGCTGACATATCAGCAGTTGTAATGACAACAGATGTTGAGACACCAGTTGTTTCAATAGCTGTTAGTCAGTCATCTTCCACTGTTCCCCACCAGTCTTGCATCACAACCTCCTAAGCTTTACAAACGAAAAAGAGAAACAACTCAGGACACTGATGAAAAGTATGATCCTGTAGCTGCTAAGAATCCACTGGAATTAGAAGCTGTGAAAAATGAGATGAAACAATTTTACACTGAAGATGATCCTTCAAAAAGGAAATTTCCTTCTCTCATAGGTTTCATAATTCCAGAAGACATGGATGAATATCTTGAAATGAAAGTAAGACAAGCAAGGATAAGAGCCAAAATTGAATGCAAGAATCAAGGAAACGAAGCTATTTTGAAAAGAAGAGAATTCCTGCTCAACAAGGTTAAACAAATAAAGGAATATGCAAGTGATTTGAACAAGGAAATGTCAAGCATATCTCCTGAAGCAGATCAACGAAATTAATTGAGGAAGGAATATCTTGCATACATAACGAAAGAGAAGTTCTATCCTGCTGAAGAAACAGACTTCAAAGATTGGCCAATAATTGCATTAAAGCATGAGGCAAAGAGAATTGAAAAGGTTAACAATGATCCAAGAAAGAAGAAGACAGCTCCAAATTAGAATAAATACAGGAAGCTCATAGCTGATCTTACTTCTGAATACAAGAGAAATAAGCAGGAGTTGGTAGATGCAAGAGTGGATTCTGCAAGTGCCATAGCAAAATGGACCAAGCAGCAAACAGACGAAGCTTATGAAAGACTTAGGAAAAGGAGGGACACTCCTAAAAAGTCTGACTACAAAAAGCTAAAGGAACAGGTCAAGACCTTTGAAACACAGATCAGCACAGCAGAAGCCTTTGTTACAATGTTGAGAAAAGAAAGGAAAGAAATGCTGACTGTTGGAGAAGAAAGGCTTAAAGAAGATGATCTGATTGAAGAAGCTACCAAGAAATTGGCTTCAGATAAAGAAAACTTAGCAAAACTACAAGACCTTACCAAAAGGGTCAAAGTAGTAAGCAAACCATCATCAGCAAGTATCACAGACATTGAGCTTGATCAACAACAGAAACAAGAGCTGCTTGACAAAGAAGTTGCAGAAGATATAGCTGCAGCAAACAAAGTCATAGAAGAAGCGTTTAAAAGAATGTCTGAAGTTCAAGATACTGCTTTACAGTTTTTCTCAAGGCCAAATGCATTCAGCTCATCAGGAAATAAATCTCTCCCAAGAAACCCATTTGGTTTAAAAATACTAAAGTGGATGTCTGATCAAAAGACCCACGTATTGACCTTGGTCAGAACCAATGGAGAAGTGAGGCATATATCAAGGAATCAAGCACTAGGCCTGGGTGTTGAAGATCAACTAGATCACCTTGAGCTTACACTGTGCAGGGATGAAGATGACACAAGTTCCAAGGAATTTGAAGAAGAATTTAAAAGACATATAAGGGAACTTCTGATGAGGAATAAAGATCCAGAATAATGACAGGTTTTGGCATTATCTGTTCCAGGGGGAGATTGTTGGGATTGAACCCTACCAGAGGAACAGATAATGTAAAGCCAAAACCAGGTCACAACAGTGGATTCACAATAAGCAGCGGTTTACACTTTGCTCTCCCCTTGAAAGTGATTTATAACAACTGATGGTCTCTATCTGCTGCTCATATTCAACTGCTGCTGTCCTTTCAACTGCTGATGAAAACCCTGAAGTATCCAACACTGCTGGTCCTATCTACTGATGATAAAGCACTGCCCAGTCAAGGACTGATCAACCTTGAGGAAAGCACTGAAATAAAGGGAGAGCAGCTGTTTAGTAAATTGTTTGTTTTATGTATAGTCAGTGGTTAGGATAGCAGTGTTTGTGTAAGGACAGTAGATACAGGTTGTTAGGCTGTTAGACGTCGTTTTCATGGTGACGTCAGCTGAGATACCTCAGTGGTTTGGTTTGCCTATAAATGTAACAGTGCCCTGTACTGTTACATTTGATTGACTGAGCGAGTTCTTCTCCTCATGTCTAATCCTTTCATCTTGTGTGCAACCAACCATCAGGCTGAGGGGGAGTATAGTTTGTAAGCATGACTGTAATCCTTTGCTTTGATTTGTAATCTTTTGACTCTATGTGAAGCAATTGTTTATCAACCTATTTCCTCCATTGATTGTGTTTACAAAGTTTGTTTTCATTTCCGCTGCACCTAACATGTTTTCATATTCATTGATCATTCATTTTAAACAAACAAACACTATCATGAGAGCCTCCGATATTAACAAACTTGTTGCGCATAGTTGGGTTACCTTGGGCAGTCGACGCCTAAACACCCGAGGCACTCTATCTATTTATAGCATACTACTTGCCAAATTTACGCTTTATGGAATCTATTTACGCTTATGTGTTTACAATTTAAAACTTTACGCTTTATTGATTTCTCAATTTATCGATTTTCGCTCCCCGCTTTATGGATGCACAACTCGCACAGCCACCGCAAACAAGAATGAAAATCGAATGATCGCAAAAAACTAATGTAACACCTGTGCCTCCACGGCCATCAAACAAATACCAAACCAATGAAATATTATATTTCATACTTGGGATTTGTAAAAATATGTGTATCATTTGCACATATCAATTCTTGTTCAATTTCAAACCCTAAATCGCTTTCTGGAAGGTTATACGCGCACCGATGCGTAAATATAACCAGTTTAATGCAACAAACACTCCGGAATAGTGACATAGGCTTAACATACCTTAAATAACCTTTACATAACTTAGAAATAAGTTTTGAAGGCTTTGGTATGGCAAAATCAAGTTAAATCGCTTACAGGGACTAAAGTTGACAAACTGTGAAAGTATGCCAATTTGAACTGTAACAGACATTCCGGAACATGACCATAAGTTAAACATACCATAAATATCCTTTACATAGCTTAGAAATAAGCTTTGAGGTGTTCGGTGTGCTAAAATAAACTTTTGGGTCATTCAGGGACTAAAAGTGTCAAAAAGTGCACAAGTTTGCATTTTCGCGCATAACTTACGTTCTGAATACATCCGGACATCCAAAAATTTATGTAAGCATGACTATATTATATTTTAGTGTTCGCCATAAGAAAAATCCATTCGTCGCGTCATTTGGATCGTTTTTCGCGCTTATGCGCATTCCGTCGTAATTAAGCGAACATCGCGTTCGTACGGCTAAACGAACCAACCTCCGGCATATTTTTGAGCATTTTTTGAGTTCCCTATACTTTAACTTCATTTTAGAGCCTTAAAATGAGGTTAACGGGGTTCAAACGCATCGAAAAAGGGCTTAAACACGTGCAGGGACCATTTCTGCCAATTTTGAAACATTTCTGAAACATAGGGGCAGTGGCGTAGCGCGAGCCCTAAGGGCCTATGCAGTCGCGCTACGCGAGTGCCTTAACTGGACAGAAACTTCAGTTTTGCACTTTCGGGACCAGATTCGATGTATAAACAGCTGTTTAATTCACAACCACACATTCTAACATGCTTAGTCAGCTGATAAGGATGGATTTTAGGCACCATAACTTTCCGACACTTGTACGGATACGATTAAGGCACGATATTCGACAAGCGATCTTAACGGTTCGGGTATTCCTATAAATACCCATCCACCCCATTGCTAAAATCACTAGAATCTTGATCTTAGGAACTCTAAGTTGAAACCATTGTTTCATACCTGAGATTCTTGGATCGAGATTAGCATTCGGGGACCCTTCGTAAGTATTCTTTCGTTCTTTTCCTTATTTTATTGCTTTTCGAGTCAGAAAGTCAAACTTTGTTTGACTTTCAGCGTTGACCAGTGATGGTCAATGCGAAGTTCGTTTGAACTTCGCAACGTGAGTGTAATCACGTTGGTTATAGTCCCTTGGGACTATGCCTACTGATTACCACGTTGTCTAGGGTCGTAGGGTAAGCGATCTGATAAATCGCTTATACCTCGAACCCGACCCATTTGGTCGATCATTAGGATCCGACCAAATACATTAGGTGACCATAGTAGGTAGGGAATAACCTTCCAAGGTTATACCCTATGGTCACATCGTTTGAGTAGTTGTATGATAGGTAGTATATATGCCTTAGGTAAATTACCAGAATACCCTTTTCATGTATAATTGGTAATTAAGCATATGTAACCTAAACCTTTGTCACATAACTGATTATGTAACATGTTTAGGCATATTCTACTTGTCATAGGACTAGTTAGGCGGTCCGAACGCGTTTCACGCGCACGACGCGTTAAAGTAGCATAAGCTACCTTAATGGGTCGCGATGGGTCGAAAGCACTTAGGTTTGGTTTCATTGTAGTATGTAGGCCTTGTTAAACCATATCATATGAGTTCCAATACTCATTTGGTTTACCAAGCCTCATCCTATCCGATCTCCCGATTTAATTCCGGTTTATTTATATAGTTTTAGATTGCCGACTGATTCCGTGCTCCCTCAAGCTTTGTTTGGTTGTTGTTCAAGACCTCTAAGCATTCTCAGGCGAGTACATTATTCCCCTATTTTACTGCTTTCAATTGTTTTGGGGTGACTCATATGTGCTAAATGTTTTCAAGGCTTTAACGATGATAACAAAACGATTTTCGATGTTATAACGATGGTTTCAAAAACGATTAAGACGATTTATACAAAACTAATAACGATTTCAATAAAGTGAACAAACTTGTTGGTTGGGTTACATAACAAATGACATTCATTAGCAATGATCAAGCCGACCAGTATTAGGTTATGGTACCATAGGATCTGACAAGTCCCGTTATTTACTACACCCGTAGTTATGTGTGGGTGTTGTGGGTAGCGACTGAATCTGTAATTGTTAATTTACTCTTTGGTAAGGGTTTATTAATGCGAGTTGTTAATCTATCCTTTGGTAAGGGTTTATTAATGCGAATTGTTAATTTACCCTTTGGTAAGGGTTTATTAATGCGAATTGTTAATTTACTATTTGGTAAGGGTTTATTAATGCGAGTCAAGAAGGTTTGAATGTTATTAGCGAGACGACCATTTAAGTAGTTTCACGACTTAAAACAAATTTAACGATTGGGTAAACAATTGGTTTTCACACGATGTTTTAACGATTGGGTAAACGATTGACTTCAAAGCGATATACGATTGGGTTTTGGTTATACATATTACATGATTTACATTGGGCATGAACATTACTTTGGTGGTTTGGTTTGACTAAGTGATTAACTAACAATGCGTGTGGAATATGATACAAGCATGGTGGATACGCCGCTGGTACTTCCTATATATAAGTGTTTGTATGGTATTACATATTGTAGCGTTATTTGAATCATTTCAGTTTGAGACATAGAACATTTTATACAAGTAACATACTTTTCACAAGACAATTATTTACAAACAACTTATCTTATACAAACTCATTTTACATGGTTATTCATTTAATCATGCATTATTCTCTTATTTATACATATCACTTGAACTTATTATTTTTCAAATGATTTACAAAGACAAAGCAAATTACAAGGTTCATGACTAAACATTTTCTTAAAACAGAAGTCATGAATCTTATTTTTCACAAAACCTATGTACTCGCCAGCATTTCTTTGCTGACCTCGTTTTCACATATGTTTCAGGTATTGTTGAAAGATATCGATTGATAGGATGCATGCTCACATAGGACTGGACAAGGCCTTAGTGACTCAATAATAATGATAGACTATGTTTAAATTGTGTATTTAGATATCCAGACAATGTAATTATTCAATGTTTAATAAAACGAAACACTTTTTGGTATCCATGGTTATGAAACATTAATTCTGTTGCAACACGCCCTGATGTTTCCGCCGCGATTTGTTGTTTTACGCGGTCGGGGTGTGACAGAAAGATGGTATCAGAGCCAATGGTTATAGGGAATTAGGTTATTAGTAATGCTTTGACCTAGTCTATAACCTTTCTAGGACCCTAACGCGAGTTTACTTGCGTTTAGTCATAAAACAATACCGTCACCTATCCTTAGGTGACGACCACAACAGGAACATAAATTTCGAAACCGCTTTGAAAACTAATCATCTGTTCTAGGATGATTAATTACTAGGTTTTGAACCCTCTATTGTAAGGTTTTGAACTCTCTATTATATGGTTTTGAACCCCTTTGAGTTTTCAAAATCTCGTCAAGGTTTTGGGTTTTAAATAATGTGAACACGTGCAAACTGGAAGGGTGAATGCCTGTATTCTGGGTTTTCTGTCTAGGCAAGCACTTCGTATACATCTCATCAGACGCGAGACCAGTTGTGCTTACCTGGGAATTCTTGGGATGAGTGTTCACTTATAGGCGAGCATGTCTTCGCGATACATTATTTTTGACCCATTTACTTTGATTAGTTCTGTGTGTCGTTTGTTGCTTTGTAGTAACAAACAAATGACCACTATCCTTGCTTTCATCAGATTTATTCATCTCATTCTTTTCGTCTAATTCTCTCACTCGTTCATTTCATGTTTCCTCTTTTAGACAATGCCTCCTCGACGCGATGCTCAAACCGATGCTCGGACTTTCACTATTGAAGAACTCGCAGCCCTGATCTCTCAGCAGGTGGCTGCTGTGCTTCCCGGGGTTGTAACCCAAATCCACGAGATATACAACAACGGCAATAATAACAACAACAATAACGCACAGTGTAAATACAAGGATTTTAACCAGGCTAAACCACTCAAGTTTAGTGGTTCTGAAGGAGCGACTGGGCTTCTTCAATGGTTCGAGAGCATTGAGAATACTTTCCGCCACGTGCAGTGTCCTGACAATCGCAGGGTCGAGTTTTCTTCGAGTGTGTTTCAGAAGAGGGCTCTCACATGGTGGAACGGAGTTATGAGGGATCGTGGTGCAGAAGTTGCTCTAGCACAGACGTGGGCTGAACTTAGGGCCCTTATGATGAGGGAATTCTGTCCTCGTCATGAGCAGCGAGCTTTGGAGAAGGAATTTGATGAGTTGAAGCAAGATAGTGGTGAGCACAGGGCGTATACTGATAGGTTTGAGGAGTTGAGTCTGCTTTGCCCGACAATGGTTACCCCACTCGACAAGGCTATCGAAAGGTACATTGACGGCCTACCTGACACGGTACAAGACATCCTTACTGGTAGTAGCCCTACCACACTCCGTCAGGCGATCGAGTTAGCTGCGACATTGACTGAGTCGCAGATTTGGAAGAATAAGTTACACAGAAAGGGTGACAAGGGTAAGAAACAGGAGTCTGACAAGGAGGATAACAAGAAAGGTCAAAACAAGAAGGATAAGGAAGTTGAGACTTCGAAGAAATCAAAGAAGCGGAAGGGTGCCCAAAATTTTGCTGTTACAGCACAGACTGCTCAGAACTTGCAAAACCCACCGGCACAGCCAGCTGCAAAGAAGGCATATGCTGGTACCGCACCACATTGTGCCCGTTGCAATGGTCATCACGTTGCACAACAAGATTGCAAGAAATGCACAACGTGTGGTAGACTTGGGCATTTGGCCAATATTTGTCGTCTGGGACAAAATCAGGCTGCTCAGGTTCAAGCTCAGGTTCAAGGGAATGCTGCGAGATTCCCACTGGGTTCATGTTTCAATTGCGGAGAGATTGGTCATTTCCGCCACAACTGCCCAAGACTGGTGAATGCAAATGCTAACGCAAACCCGAATGCGAACGTCAACGTCAATGTAAATCCAGCACGTGGACGAGTGTATAACATCAATGAGGCAATCAATGATGAAGAACAAGTAGAATTTTGAAATTTCTCTGGTTGTTATCTTGTAACATTTAAAGACAATGCGGTTGTTATATAAATAAAAATTTGTGGTTTTTATTTTCAACTAATGCAATTGTATGAATGTTTGATCCAACCTTATGATGTCATCACAAAGACGAAACTACTCGTGTGGTTCTGTCATTTTTATGATCACTTGTGATCTCCCTAAGAACCTCAAATACTAGTTTCTCTTAAATCTAAAGTATCTTATCATCTTGCACCGTACGAGATGCAAGAATTATCAAAACAGCTTCACGAGTTGTCTGATAAAGGATTCATCCGTCCGAACTTTTCACCTTGGAGAAACTCCTGTCCTCCTTGTGAAAAGAAAAATGGATCTTTTCGAATGTATATCGATTAACGTAAGCCTAGTAAGCTTATCATCAAGAATCGATATCCCCTACCTTAAATCAACGATTTCTCCGATCAACTGCATAGCGTTTCATATTTTCCGAGATCGATTTGCATTTTGGGTATCATTAACTTTGTATTCTCGAAGAAGATATTCCCAAAACGGTTTTCTACACGAAGTATGGCCATTAAGAGTTTACAGTCATGCCTTTTGGGTTGACAAATGCTCCAGCCATCTTCAAAGACTTAATAAATAGAGTCTGCAAGCCTTATTTGGATCAGTTCGTCATTGTTATTAATGGCATCTTGATCTATTCATATCACGAGCCGATCCCGATCAACACCTTCGTTGACATTGGAACCCTTAAAGAAGGAACAAACTTTTCACTAAATCCTCCAAGAGGAAATTTTGGCTTAAAGGAGTTCAGTTTTTGGGTCATGTAGTCAACAAGCAGGGTATTCATGTGGATCCATCCAAATTGATGCAATTAAGAATTGATTCCTTGTATGCATTAAATACCCGTGTCCAAAGATAACAAATTTAAAGGTCAATTTAAACAATTATGCGAGTATACGATTATGCGATTATGTGATATGTGTTTATGTGTTCTCCTCTATGTTTTTGTGTGGTAAACAATTTTCAAATCCTCATAGAATCTTTTATATCTTCATATGAGGGATTCATAGTAGGATATTAAAAAGGTACTACCTTAAATCCTTATGGGCTTCTAAGTGGTAGTTAAGACCCTTGGGTTATATAGTACCATTCCAGGATTCGATAATAGACCCTTGAGTGGTCTAGTCTAAAAGATTGATTCACAATTTGGTTAAAGAACGACATCTAGTGATGTAGCTGAACAGACTCCTTGATAGTCTATTTAGATCATTTATTGATTTAATTAAAAGGACTCTATGGCGGTCTAGTTACACGCATCACAGGATTGTTCATTTGGTTTTACCCTACACATTATAAAATAGACTGTGTAAACTGTGCAAGGAATTGTCTAATTATGGACGCGTACATAATTATGAAATTTAGTGCACAGAAACCCAGTAAGGTTTACTATGTGTAAGAACCGATAGTGACAACAATAATAAAATGATAACAATGTAATGGAGGCACGGTGGACGCACCAATGATGCTTCATATACTTGTATATAAGTATCCCTCTTACATTGCAAGCATGATGTTATTAAAGTTACTAGAAGTTCAGAACCCTAACCAATGTTGTTCGGTCTTTTCAACTTCATGTTTTAAACTCTCACAAGTTTCCTCTAAATAAATTTCGGGACGAAATTTCCTAAAGTAGGGGAGACTGTAACACCTGTGCCTCCACGGCCATCAAACAAATACCAAACCAATGAAATATTATATTTCATACTTGGGATTTGTAAAAATATGTGTATCATTTGCACATATCAATTCTTGTTCAATTTCAAACCCTAAATCGCTTTCTGGAAGGTTATACGCGCACCGATGCGTAAATATAACCAGTTTAATGCAACAAACACTCCGGAATAGTGACATAGGCTTAACATACCTTAAATAACCTTTACATAACTTAGAAATAAGTTTTGAAGGCTTTGGTATGGCAAAATCAAGTTAAATCGCTTACAGGGACTAAAGTTGACAAACTGCGAAAGTATGCCAATTTGAACTGTAACAGACATTCCGGAAGATGACCATAAGTTAAACATACCATAAATATCCTTTACATAGCTTAGAAATAAGCTTTGTGGTGTTCGGTGTGCTAAAATAAACTTTTGGGTCATTCAGGGACTAAAAGTGTCAAAAAGTGCACAAGTTTGCATTTTCGCGCATAACTTACGTTCTGAATACATCCGGACATCCAAAAATTTATGTAAGCATGACTATATTATATTTTAGTGTTCGCCATAAGAAAAATCCATTCGTCGCGTCATTTGGATCGTTTTTCGCGCTTATGCGCATTCCGTCGTAATTAAGCGAACATCGCGTTCGTACGGCTAAACGAACCAACCTCCGGCATATTTTTGAGCATTTTTTGAGTTCCCTATACTTTAACTTCATTTTAGAGCCTTAAAATGAGGTTAACGGGGTTCAAACGCATCAAAAAAGGGCTTAAACACGTGCAGGGGCCATTTCTGCCAATTTTGAAACATTTCTGAAACATAGGGGCAGTGGCGTAGCGCGAGCCCTAAGGGCCTATGCAGTCGCGCTACGCGAGTGCCTTAACTGGACAGAAACTTCAGTTTTGCACTTTCGGGACCAGATTCGATGTATAAACAGCTGTTTAATTCACAACCACACATTCTAACATGCTTAGTCAGCTGATAAGGATGGATTTTAGGCACCATAACTTTCCGACACTTGTACGGATACGATTAAGGCACGATATTCGACAAGCGATCTTAACGGTTCGGGTATTCCTATAAATACCCATCCACCCCCATTGCTAAAATCACTAGAATCTTGATCTTAGGAACTCTAAGTTGAAACCATTGTTTCATACCTGAGATTCTTGGATCGAGATTAGCATTCGGGGACCCTTCGTAAGTATTCTTTCGTTCTTTTCCTTATTTTATTGCTTTTCGAGTCAGAAAGTCAAACTTTGTTTGACTTTCAGCGTTGACCAGTGATGGTCAATGCGAAGTTCGTTTGAACTTCGCAACGTGAGTGTAATCACGTTGGTTATAGTCCCTTGGGACTATTCCTACTGATTACCACGTTGTCTAGGGTCGTAGGGTAAGCGATCTGATAAATCGCTTATACCTCGAACCCGACCCATTTGGTCGATCATTAGGATCCGACCAAATACATTAGGTGACCATAGTAGGTAGGGAATAACCTTCCAAGGTTATACCCTATGGTCACATCGTTTGAGTAGTTGTATGATAGGTAGTATATATGCCTTAGGTAAATTACCAGAATACCCTTTTCATGTATAATTGGTAATTAAGCATATGTAACCTAAACCTTTGTCACATAACTGATTATGTAACATGTTTAGGCATATTCTACTTGTCATAGGACTAGTTAGGCGGTCCGAACGCGTTTCACGCGCACGACGCGTTAAAGTAGCATAAGCTAGCTTAATGGGTCGCGATGGGTCGAAAGCACTTAGGTTTGGTTTCATTGTAGTATGTAGGCCTTGTTAAACCATATCATATGAGTTCCAATACTCATTTGGTTTACCAAGCCTCATCCTATCCGATCTCCCGATTTAAGTCCGGTTTATTTATATAGTTTTAGATTGCCGACTGATTCCGTGCTCCCTCAAGCTTTGTTTGGTTGTTGTTCAAGACCTCTAAGCATTCTCAGGCGAGTACATTATTCCCCTATTTTACTGCTTTCAATTGTTTTGGGGTGACTCATATGTGCTAAATGTTTTCAAGGCTTTAACGATGATAACAAAACGATTTTCGATGTTATAACGATGGTTTCAAAAACGATTAAGGCGATTTATACAAAACTAATAACGATTTCAATAAAGTGAACAAACTTGTTGGTTGGGTTACATAACAAATGACATTCATTAGCAATGATCAAGCCGACCAGTATTAGGTTATGGTACCATAGGATCTGACAAGTCCCGTTATTTACTACACCCATAGTTATGTGTGGGTGTTGTGGGTAGCGACTGAATCTGTAATTGTTAATTTACTCTTTGGTAAGGGTTTATTAATGCGAGTTGTTAATCTATCCTTTGGTAAGGGTTTATTAATGCGAATTGTTAATTTACCCTTTGGTAAGGGTTTATTAATGCGAATTGTTAATTTACTCTTTGGTAAGGGTTTATTAATGCGAGTCAAGAAGGTTTGAATGTTATTAGCGAGACGACCATTTAAGTAGTTTCACGACTTAAAACGAATTTAACGATTGGGTAAACAATTGGTTTTCACACGATGTTTTAACGATTGGGTAAACGATTGACTTCAAAGCGATATACGATTGGGTTTTGGTTATACATATTACATGATTTACATTGGGCATGAACATTACTTTGGTGGTTTGGTTTGACTAAGTGATTAACTAACAATGCGTGTGGATTATGATACAAGCATGGTGGATACGCCGCTGGTACTTCCTATATATAAGTGTTTGTATGGTATTACATATTGTAGCGTTATTTGAATCATTTCAGTTTGAGACATAGAACATTTTATACAAGTAACATACTTTTCACAAGACAATTATTTACAAACAACTTATCTTATACAAACTCATTTTACATGGTTATTCATTTAATCATGCATTATTCTCTTATTTATACATATCACTTGAACTTATTATTTTTCAAATGATTTACAAAGACAAAGCAAATTACAAGGTTCATGACTAAACATTTTCTTAAAACAGAAGTCATGAATCTTATTTTTCACAAAACCTATGTACTCGCCAGCATTTCTTTGCTGACCTCATTTTCACATATGTTTCAGGTATTGTTGAAAGATATCGATTGATAGGATGCATGCTCACATAGGACTGGACAAGGCCTTAGTGACTCAATAATAATGATAGACTATGTTTAAATTGTGTATTTAGATTTCCAGACAATGTAATTATTCAATGTTTAATAAAACGAAACACTTTTTGGTATCCATGGTTATGAAACATTAATTCTGTTGCAACACGCCCCGATGTTTCCGCCGCGATTTGTTGTTTTACGCGGTCGGGGTGTGACAACTAATGTCTAATTTCTCGCCCTCGCTTCCTTTCTTCAATGCGTCCTCGCACATCCTATACCAACATGTATGTGTATAAGTATAAACTACAACTATTTATATATATATATCCAAACGAAACACTTGTGTGAGAACATAGGAATCTTGTGTCTCCTTGGTGGCTCCTATGTGTATACATAATACTATACTACTTGAAACAAGTTTTGAACGCACTCAAATCGCACCGCATCGCGAAACTTAAAATCATTATGATCGAATCTCACTCCAAGTCTCTCTTTGTCTAGATGCCTTCCAACAACTCTGCTTCGAGAAAGTCTGCCAGGAGACGAGCCAAACGAAGGGACGAAAAGAGGATTGCTTCACTAGTGGTCAGGGAAGTGACCAAGGTCATTCCACAGATTGTCACTCATGTGCACTCTCTTAGAAACTCTTGAAATTCGGAAGACGTTAAGACAGAAGCGCCACAATCTGCTTTTCTCTATAAACACTTCAAGGCTTGTGATCCAATGGAATTCACGTGTGAAGGAGGTGTTTCTCAGCTACTCCAGTGGTTCGATTCTGTCGAGGTGACCCTTCGTCAGAGTGGGTGCCCCGAGCATTTTCAAACCACTTGCGTTACCGGAATGTTTCAATCACGAGCACTCGACTGGTGGACCGTCGAACGCAACAAACGTGGGATTCACGCAGCCTATGCTCTCTCCTGGAATGACTTGAAAGAGCTCATGAAGGAAGAATACTAGCCTCCCCACGAAGTCCAGAAGTTGGAAAATGAATTTTGGGAAATCAAGCAAGTCGAAGGTGACAATACTGGCTACACAGCAAGGTTCAAACAGCTTAGCACAATCTGCCCAAGTCAAGTCAACACTTCAGAAAAAGCAATAACGAAGTACATTCGCGGCTTTCCTGAATGTGTGGGCGATTTTTTCGAAGCTGCAAGACCTACTACCATCGAAGAAACCTACTGCTTAGCCGCAGAAATCAACGACAAACGAGTCTTGGACGAATTTTTCTCCAAGAATCCTGTCAAACAAGCTCATCAAGCAATCGTCATCGACTCTTCTGACGATTCTTCCAACGATTCCTCCTATGATTCTACCGGCGATTCTTCAAGTGAGTCCTCGGACGAATCCTCCAACACCAACGCACCACTTCAGGAAGCTCAGTCCAACCACAAACGAAAGACCCTGAGCCCAAACTCTTCAACAACCGAACTGTCGCAGCAAGAACCTCTCCAAGCAATTCCAGTTCTCTCGAAGCGCGACTACAACGGAACTCATCCCCTGTGTCTCATGTGTACGTATCATCACCCGCCAGAAGCTAACTATTGCTTTTGCGCAAATTGCAACTGGTATGGTCATCTTACCCAGCATTGCCGCACGAGGCCGCATACTTGAGGAATTTCAACAACAACCGCAGTCTCCGTAGAAGTCCTCCACAACAACATTAGTTATGCTTCCAATGTTGTTGTAACGATACGATTTTCGCCGTTAGTTTCTTGTATGTGTTGAATTTGTTCTATTTCTCGACGCAATATGGACTCTATGTATCTCTCACTTTCCCTCTCGTCTTTGCACTTAATCTGGAATCACACACATGCTATATATTATATCACGATATAATGTGTTTTACCCTCACTACACTCTTAGAATAAGGCACGATAAACGTACAAGGAACGACTAATCACTGGTGCACACGGGATTATTTTTGTCAGTGCACGGAGATCGTAGTGAGTTCTAATGGTGCCATAACGTTAAAAGCATGGTCGAGCATGGTGGATATGCCGCTGGTACTTCCTATATATAAGCGTCTTGACCATGTCAACAAAGGGTGACACCTATTCACGAGATGTAAGTAGTAGGGGTCAATCAAGGTGTGCTTTATCATACTACCGAAGTTTCGTGAAGAAAGTGCCATGTGGAGTTGAACGTTACTAGACCTATTATACTATTGTGATTATTTTCAACACACTGCACTCAATCGCAAGGCGGAACAACTAAATCGCATCATCGCAAGACTTGTCGTAAGTCTGCAAACGTAGTGCAAGCGCCTCATCAATGGACTCTGGAGAGTCTACCCAGCAGGGCAATTGCATCAACGCAAGAGTGGTCGTAAGTCTGTATCGCAACTCAAAGCATGTCACCGCAAGGCTTTTCGTAAGTCAACACGCTCGCAATCGCATTATCGCTTAAGTCTATCTCGCAATCGCTACTGCTTATTATGTGAATCGCTACTGCTTATCGTGCAAATTGCCATATCGCTTGCTGTGTGTCACTCTATCGCTATCACCATCGCTATCGCCTACCGTTATCTATAACATTTGTGTTAAGTTAGCACACATGACCTCGCTTCACGAGATGAAGCTCATATGGTTAAAGCAAGGTGTTTTAGCCATATCAGCAGACTTTCATGGAAAAAGGCCATGTGGGGTCTAATGTTAGTTAAATTTTGTGGTGTTGATCAATCCAATCGAATCGCATTAATCGCATTTTTCCTATCACTTGCAACGCATCGATCGTCGCCTATCGCTCGACGGTTGCCGCTATCGCTCATCGCTTATCGCTTTACGCTTGTCGCCACCGTCTTCGCTTATTATGTTTGTGTTGTACTATTGAATTTTTCGCATCCCGCTTACCGCCTATCGCACTCGCTCGTGTCACTAAACTGAGTTGAAAACGACTCATTACTCGGTTCGCCTTTCAAGACTTGATCTAACCCTTTCCCGTTTGGATCGAATCATCACAAATCTGGCTGTACTATGTTGACACGTATGACACCGCCTCACGAGACGGAAGCCATATGGGTAAAACGTGGTGGATACGCCGCTGGTACTTCCTATATATAAGCGTTTTAGCCATATTGTCGAACTTTCTAAGAAAAGTTCCATGCGGGGCCGACCTTAAGATTTAAATTCTTGATATTATTAGGAAAGCTTTGTTTACCCAAAGTTTAAACCAACCTTTTCTTACAAAACTTTTCTTAAAATTTTGATCAAAACCGTTGTATAAAACGAGATTATCTTGTAACGATGGGGTGATAATCGACTCAAGTTACTGCCGCGTAACGAGAAAGTCTCGTCAAACGAGTTTTTACACCCTAAAATCTTTTAGTAACCTAATAAAACCCCACTCATAGCGCTGGTGTGAACATCGAAACAGTTTAACGCCGCACTATGGGAGGATTTTTCATAAACAAGTTTCTTGAAACCTTTCGACTTAATCAAATTTTCGAAAATTCAGGACGCTTTTGGATCGCTTTTTGTTTGTTGCCATCTTTTGTATACGAATCGCTTTACTCGCTGCCATCACCAGCCATTGCTACACTCTCGCTTGTAGAATTTCAATCGATCGCTCGCTTATTCTGACGCTTTCAATCGCTACTCTCACTCCCATCGACACTCGCAACCCTTCTTATGGATTAATTTCGGGACGAAATTTCCTAAAGCAGGGGAGACTGTAACAACCCGCATGTTCGTGCGTTGTTACCACTCGCTATACTCGTTACGCCTAGCACCAGAGATTCGGATCATAATGTAGCTATATCGCATACATCGCTATTTCACAGTATTTTCCTATATTACGCATACTTTATCGCTATCACATCACATTGCACTTGCTGGCAACCACGAAGATATCAAATGAGGACCAATTTGTGACAACCCGAGTTTTCAAGGTCTCTATCCGACTTAACTTCGTACTTATTTGCCAAGTGTGTTTAATAATTATTTATGGTGCAATCTAAATGTTATTTTGTGATATGTTTAATAATCGATTAGTTATGATTATTGTGTGAAATCATTTGTTTATTTGTTGGCTTTATGTATTAACTGTTAGCACGTAACGATAGTGAGCATGTGAATGGAATTGTTTTGTATGTTAGGGATCCTCGTAATCTGATGATATGATCGGATTGATTTGTATGTTAAGGGGCCTTATAATCTTGTTTATATCAATGATCTTGGTATGATGGTAGATGTTAGATAATTGTCAGATTAAGATTCTTGTACGCATATGATGTTACTGAATGATCATAACAACTTGCAGATGATTGATGGTTGAGTAGTAATTGAATGATAATCAGGATTGTGTAATGAATTGGTAGATTATATGATTACATGGTCGGTCCATTGAATCATTGTTAGATAACTGTTAGGGTTTTTGTGAAACTGTTAATGATGATGATCTACCCGACGAAAACCATTCACCCAACGAAAACCCCATCCCAACGAAAACACCTTGGGGATTTCGTGGCCCAAGTGTTTTCGGCCCAAAGGGATTTCGGCTCAAGTGTTTTCGGTTCAAAGGGATTTCGGCCCAAAGGGATTTCAGCCCAAGGGTTTTCGCCAAACATGTGTTTTCGAGCACATGTAGTTTTCGTAGCACAATAACATTGTTAGCTTATCAAACCTGTTAAGTTATTAACTCTATTAGTTATTAACTCAGTTAGTTGATTAGCTTTGTTAGTTTATTATTCCTGTTAAGTGTGTTAACTCTGTTTAGTTTATTAACTTTGTTAAATATGTTAACCTTGTTAAACTAGTTAACCCTGTCAAGCATACTAATGAATAACCATGTTATAGCAAACTGTGAAAGACACTTATGTGAATGTGAAGCATGAATTGCATGAAATTGATTAATTGCTTACGTGATACATGAGGTTAACTGCCAAGCACTATGTGATGTTAGATTTACATGCGAGTTATTACGAACGAAACTGATTGTATATACGTGAGTACTATAGGTCGTGATTGATTATTTGTGAGAGTGTATTTCTTTAGCATACCGAGCAAACCAAGGTAAGTTCACACTCTATCCAAGGCATGGGATTCCCAAGGGATGGGAATGGGTTAAAGAACTAAACGATAATTACAAACTTGCGTATTCCCTGCACAACATGATACGTACGACAATAAGACCATCACTCTATCACTTTAAGTACCTCATTTATCGACTTAATCGTCGAGGCCTATGACGAGCGGGTCATTAGTTAATAGTGCTATTAGGTTTAACAAACCTCACACCGTGCCAGTCGGACGGGCGTGTACTAATGGACTATGGGCAAAGGGTCAATGCTGATAGACATTGACTTAGGGCACCTCTTACATTTTCGTAGCAGTCGATACGCGTGGTCTAGTAACACATGGGAAGCCCCCACTAATCTTCGCAAACATGTCTGGGAGACCGCGATACTAATTAACACGATACATGGGTTACAAACGAACATATGATTTACGAAATGAATGCTATAACTAAACAACCCACTGTGAACTCGCTCAACTTTGTTGTTGACTCGTTGTTACATGCCTTGCAGGTCGTTAGGTACTCTTGGAGCTTGCACAGGGAGGCGCAGTCATTGTGGGACATGGCAGTGTGTGCCATGCTAAAAACAATACTTTATTTCGTACTTAATACTTGCAAATGGGTTTTTACAATTATGCTTCCGCTAAATACTTAACTACGTTTTTTATTTGAACACCTTTCATATTGCGTGGTTGAATTCTACTTATTTCTGTTATGTTCAATATGATTGGTGGCTTGATCCTGGTCAGTCACGCCTCCAAGCGGTGATACTCCGCGTGTGGATATTTGGGGGTGTGACACAATTCTACCCTCCTTGATAGCCGTGATGTGCCGCAGTGCAACTCATTACTCAAAACGCACATCGCATCACACACATTAACGTTCACGATGACGTTGAGTGAGGACCTATTCTACCCTCCTCGATGACCGTGAAGCGTCGCAAAGCAACGCATATTCGAAACGAAACCAGGTTATTGTATCGCAACTTTGAAATATGGATATGTATATACGACCCAACGTAGCTAATTGTAATAAATATATGGAAATCTGGATGAGAATGTGTAACCAAACTATTACAACGCTTAGCAATTGAAACGGAACGCCAAAACTCAGCTCGCCGGAGGCGCTTGATCGAATGGCACTTCGATCGAACAGCCATCCGATCGGACAACCACCCGATCGGACAGTCATCCGATCCAATCGGACAGCCATCCGACCAGACAGCCACCCGATCGGACAGTGATGTGACAGCTGCTACTCGATCAACACGCTTTGGGGCTATTTCCTCTCAATTTCTCGCGATTCTTGTAAGATTTCTACCTCAATTCTTATACTTCTACGATCTACACACACTTCTTCATCAATCTCACCTCTGAATCTTAACTTTTAACCGTGAAATAAACAGATCTGAGGTGTTCTAGGATGATGTCATCATGGAGTTCTTATGAGCTTCAAGCTTTGGCATCATTCCACCAAGAACAACTCAGATCTAAAGGATTTCCACACGATTAAACAACGTTTTCGCATAGATTTACATAAACTCATGGTTAAAAGGATTGAAAGATGGTTTTCTAACTTTCTTTCAACTCTTTTACACTCAATGAACTCAAAACCAATGGAATCAGAGCTCGTTCTGATCTTCTACTCATTCTAAGTGAAGTGTTGGTTCCATATCTGATTCTGTCTAAAGAGAAAACCGATTTCGGGTTAAGCATGAACAACCGTTACGGACAGTTAACTGATCGGATCAGGGTGATTCCTGTTCAATTGGATGACTTGGTTCATGATGGAGTTTCTGTTGTTTAGCACGGTATCACATCGTCTCGATCAAAACCGTAAAACTTCCAAAACGAATAAGTGTCAAGACGATCTAGGCCACCGGGACTGATTGCCGTCAGATCGGATTGCCATCCGATCGGATTGCCACCCGATCGGACAGCCGTCCGATCGGCTTGCACTTGGTTCCTCACTTAAACTATCATTTCAACTTTTCAAAGTCTTGAACGTCGAACGGATTGCCGTCCGATTGGATTGCCACCTGACCGAACGACCATCTGACCATGTGATGTTTGGGACTTCGACACTTAAAAATTCAATACATAGTCAGTTCCAAACGGATTGCCACCCGATTGGATTTCAATCCGATCAAGTGACAAACTGCTGCGAACTTGTTCTCACTAAGTGTCCTACTAATCGGATCATCACCCGATCGAGCCACCGTTCGATCGATCGACCTGAAGGGTAGAGATACTTCTCTGTTTTTCAAATGCTACAACGAAAACTTCAAAAGTCAAACCATCATACACAAACACATCTTCACCAAACGATGTGACAATCCAATCGAATGGCCATTCGATCGGATGACCATCTGAACGGATTGCCACCCGGTCGATTGGCCATCCGGTCGGATTGCCATCCGATCAGGTTACCATTCGACACTTGGTTCAGTCACCACCGTTTAACGCACTATTCGACGCTTACGCTATAAAACTGTAACCAGGCTAATCTCAGACGCGCTCCCATCAATCCAATCAAGTTGTGGTTGCTTATCGAACACCGACTGTGAGTATACTTGAACCCTTTTTGCTTTTGCATTTTTGGGTGTAACATACGTTTCTATCAAATCGAATCACATCAAATGCTTAAACTATTTATCACTTGCGAATGCCCAATGTGCATAGTTATACGTGATGCTAGTTACATATGTGCTAGGACTTATACTCGCGACGTCCCACCATGAATAGTATAGTACTATTGCGCCCGACGGGGTCTAGTTTAGCAATCGCGATCGAAGCTCGAGGACTTAGCTGGTACTATCAGTTTTGTGAGTATATATGTCGTGTATCACGTTTATGTATGTGGAAATTCGCAGCTTTTATCTATTACACTATTACATATCAAACCTGTATACTCGCCAATACTTTTGTATTGACATTATTTTAACGTATGTTGCAGGTTAGATCGCAGGCTACATCAAATCAAGCTAGGAAGTCTAGAAACTCACCTAAAATCTAGGTTTTCGGATTTGTATTGTTCTAGAGGACAAGAAATCTGTGATAACTTATGTGATTTTACTGATTGTTAGTATGGGATAACAAATGTAATAAATACTGTCGCAAATTAGTTGTTATGGATTCTCTTGAGCAATCTGATTCGCCTAGTGCCGCGCCCTGATGATTCCGCCATCAGTTGGGTTGTGACAGGTACTCCAGGTCAGCACCCGCATGACGATCCTTTTGCTACAGCAGCTTTTCCACAGATCCTTCAGGATGTACTGTTCATTTCTTCACCGCTGGACGAGCCATTCCGATGGTTCCTATCATGCCCTATGCCGATTTCAGACCTCTACCATCCCTCACATTATAGAGACTACACACGGGATGAATTGCTCCCATCACATCAGCTACAGTGTGAGGTTTTGAGTCACAGAATTTTGAAGCTTGAGCTAACACTATGTCCTCCACCCTGTCTATGCTAATATACTTTGATCCTCCATATTTACCACTGTCTCCTTTTGCACTCTCACCTGCTGCTATTACACCTTTCCAGGTTTTGATGCTCGTTTCTTCACTATCGAGCAGCAGATCAGTTTATTACTTCGACGTGTATACAAGCTCAAGGAGGAGCTCGCGCATGTTAGCGGTTTGCTTTTCTTCCCTCCTCCATCTCAGTCACCAGTATAGTTGGTTTCTGGATTTATGCGGATTGCATTACTTTTGAGTAAAGACACTACTAATGAGCCGAGATTGTAGAGACTTTTGAAGACCACTTTTGACCACGTGATTTTGATACACTGATAGACTTATAGGACAGGGGTAGGGTGACCCTGTGTCCCTTTTGATGTTATAGACTTTGTAAACAATGTGATTGTGGTCGGTAAATAATGAAAGCTCAGTCACCATGTCCTTACTAAGAACGTTGCTAGTCTGCATGTTGTGCTATAATTGTGACGCTACGTGCTTGCTTGTTATGTTCTCATTAAATATGTTCATATCTACGAGTTTGTGCTATAATTGTGATGTTATATGATTACTTGTTATAACGACTGCGTATATATACATGTAAATACACCTCCTAGGTCTTATTCGTTAAGTAGGTGCTTATGTGCCTGTGTCTTTAATAAGGCCTGCCCTAACCATTCTTCCTCTTGGAAGATGTCGATTCAAAGGAACACTGATACCAACAACCCTCTGCCAACGACAGAGGCAGAATTACTAGAGCGCATCTCACAGGCCATCGCACAGCACGAGGCCCTTCGCTCCGAACGCAGCGGAAGTACCTCAAGAAATAACCCACCCAACGGTAATGTTTAGTCACTTAAGACACATTACAAAACATTTGGACATTTCCAAGTATGCTTGCTAAAGCTTTACGTGAATGATGTTGCTTATGTCGCAGGCTGCACCTACAAGCAGTTCTTGGGCAGCAAGCCCCTGGATTTCTACGGCACTGGGGGTGCCGTAGCCTTCGTGCGCTAGCTTGAGAAGACGGAATCTATTTTGCATTTGAGAAAATGCGCCCCAGAGCATCAGGTCACGTACATTTCTGGACTGCTCCAAGATGGGGCTCTGTCATGGTGGAACCTCCAAGTTCAGACATTGGGCGAGGCTGCTGCATATGCTTTTACATGGGACGAACTAAAAGAACTAATGCACAAGAAGTACTATTCGAGAGCAGAAATCCAGAAGTTGGAAACTGAGTTCTGGAACTTGAAGATGGAAGGTCCAAAGATAGCTGAGTACGTGCAGAGATTCCATGATATGTCTCGTGTTGTCCCCTACATGGTAGAACCAGAATTTAAAAGGATCAAATGTTTCATCGGGGGATTGGCACCTCAGATTCTAAGCCTGGTGATAACATCTAAACCTCCAACAATCACTGATGCTATCGACTTAAGTGTGACGCTCACTGAAGAAGCGGTTAGTCTAGGAAAGTTTTCAATCTCTGAAGAGAAAAAGGAGACTCCCGTGGAGCCATCTGGAGATAACAAGAGAAAGTTCGCAAACTTCAAGCAGGGTACTCAGGCGAATAAAAACAAGAAGACCAAAAAGGGAAAAGAGTACATGGGTAAACTACCTAAATTCGACAAGTATCTAAGTCATCATACCGGGCGATGTAAAGATGGAACGTGTGATAACTGTGGCAAGGTGGGGAACTGCAGGGAAACGTGTTGGCATAAGACGGGACGTGGAAAAAGAGGTCAAGGGTGTTTTAACCGCGGTGACGTGGGGCACTTTAGGAAGGACTGCCCAAGGGAGATTAAACAAGATCGTGGAAGAATGTCCAACACCTGAGCTAGGGAAGCACGCAAGGATCCAAACATGGTCATTGGTACGTCCCCTGTTAGCCAACGTTATGCATTTGTGTTGTTCGATACTAGTACCGACTATAACTTCATATCTCTAGAGTTTGAGAGTATACTTGGTTTAGTAGCAAGTAAATTAGATAACCCGTACTCGATAGAACTAGCTAAAGGGAAGCTTTGACGTGGTAATTGGGATGGACTGGTTGTCGAGCAATCAAGCGGAGATTGTTATCCGCATACTGACGACGAACGGAGAAATGATCGTGATTCATGGAGCAGGATACGCCCCTATAGATTATCAGTCATTGAAGACACGGGAGTTGTTGCGTAAAGGATGTGTTGTTTTCGTGGCTCATGACGTGGGCCAAGAAGCCGAAGCACTAACGCTCGACGGGATCCCTGTGGAAAGGAGTATCCTGAAGTCTTCCCCGAAGACTTGCCAGGATTATTCCCTTAGCGACAAGTCGAATTCCACATCGACTTAGTTCAAGGCGCCGGGCCTGTAGTTAATGCACCTTGCGACTTACACCTTCGGACATGCAAGGATTGTCAGTGTAGTTTCAGTAGTTGTTAGAGAAGGAAGATAACAGACCAATTTCCCGTTTTGGGTAACCCCAGTTCTGCTCGACAAGAAGAAGGACGATAGCTTCTGTACGAGCATCAACTACCAGGAGCCGAACGAGCTAACCAACAAGAGTCGGTAACTCTTGCTGAGGATTAACGAATTATTTATTTAACTAACTTTGAGGATCCAACTACTATTTTAAGACTGATCGATGATCAAGTGTCATTAGCGTGAATTCAGGAAGAAAGTATACCGGGGAAATTGTGGGGCAATAACTTGTTTTTAAACATACACAAAAATTGTGTTTCCTACACAATGCACAAAAAAGTTTTACACAGAATACGAAACTTCAAGAATCTAGAAAACAAGTACTTAGGGCCTTTGGGAACCCAGGTCAAAACTCGTAAAGGTTGTCACTTAGGAACCACACCTGTTAACTCAAGCAAAACCCATTATCTTGACATATATGCTATTTCAGTTAACCAAACAGAAAGTACTCAAATTTCTTTTGTTGAAGTCTCCACTTTTGCTTCTAGCGAGTAGATGTTTGCATCTCTACTCCCCTTAATGGTAGTTGCATCGCGTTGATTTTCTTCGCTGGGAGCGAACACACATTTGCTTCGGTACTTGATCATTTCTTCATATTAGCAAATACTCATTTTATCATTTCTTGGAAATTCATACATTACGCATGCGTTACGCATGTGGTTTCGTTTTGGATAAGCGCTTCGTCAAAGTTCAAACATTATTTTGCTAAATCTAATTATTGAATTGTGATTCGAATGACCTACATTATTGTAATTGTTGGCTCCCTTGTATCAAGTCAATACACTTTCTTGAAACTTCTTTTATTTCAAGTTACATTCATCGTTTATCTTTGTAACCATGCCGAGATTCCCTTACCAATACCTAAGTTTATTGTTAGATTGCGCTGAAACAAGTTCAATTGCTTGAATTCAAACATTATTTGGCTAAATCTAATTATTAAATTGTGATTCGAATGACCTACATTATTGTAATTGTTGGCTCCCTTGTATCAAGTCAATACACTTTCTTGAAACTTCTTTTATTTCAAGTTACATTCATCGTTTATCTTTGTAACCATGCCGAGATTCCCTTATCAATACCTAAGTTTATTGTCAGATTGCGCTGAAACAAGTTCAATTGCTTGAACTTATCTATTTCGCATATTCAATTCAAGAAACCATATGATATATTGAGAGCATCATATTCGAATTCATTTTTGCGAAGATTTTCTCTTGTTCCAAGTCGTAGTAAACTTGTTTGGTCTACAGCTCCATTGAGTCGTTTGCTGATTTTGACACCTTGTGGTGATGTTTTCATTAGATTGAAGCTTGCACTAATTTGGTTACTCACTTCATACACGGATTTAATTGTTTATTTATTAGCTTGCTCTAAATCCGTCTTGTTTATCACGATTAAAGCGGTCTCAACACAGTTGTGCGTTAAGGCAATGGTACATAGATTCATTTCATATCACGGTGTACCTCCTAACGATTCTTTCATTGTCAATCGAATGCCTTGCGGTACTTATTACTTTTTCATCTTCGATCAGAAACAATGGCTCTTTGATGTTCTATATTCAATTGAAAGGTCCTACTACGCCGTTAAATCAAATCCTCAGGATTGTTTCATTACACTTTCATTTGATATTAAGCATGATGAACTTGTTCGGTCACCGCTATTATTGAAATATGTCAACTACGACGCCTTGTGGTGTCATTACAAATTTGTAGCTTGTGCTAATCATGGTCAATCGTTTCACACAAAACTACACATACTTTTGTTTTACTCGTCATTTAAACATTCCTAATGCAACTACGAATCAAGACAATGATACACCAAATTCGCTTGTATTTCATTCGGTGTATTTTCGGAATCCAAGAATGTCAACACACTAATCTTTACCATTTATATATTCGCAAGTTGACAGGTCACTTTCGTGTTATTATCATATTCGAGTTGTTGATTTTAAGTACATATAGCGGATGCTAGGGTTTTTTTTGAAAAACTCAATTGCGTATTGTGACCGATTGTTTGAAAATCCATTGGTCAAAACTCCTTTGTTGCACCCCTGGTTAACTAAGTTACACTAGGTTATACATCTATGCAGCTCGTGTTCTTTGGCATCAAATGCTAGAATATATACCTTTTAACCATTGGGTTCTTGTTGTTGTAATATATTCTTGGATTCACCTGATGTGAATAAGATGTGATTCGGTTTTGTGGCTACCTACCTTAGTATTATTCATATACATACACGCATAATGTAACCCTAGGTAGATAAGACAGAATAAATTTTGAGGACGAAATTTTCTTAACAGGGGGAGAATGTGACAACTGCCAAATTTGCATGCATCCGTACGATTATTAAATGATGATTAGTGCTTAATGACTGTGCTGAATTACAATTAAATGCTTGTATTGCTTTCTGATCATTATCATTATTCATACATGTGCATCATATATTGCAAATGACATAACATAACATTATTACATGCAAACTTTATTGATTCAAATGATGCACGAAACAAAGCTAGCACAGTTATCAGACAAAATCAGAGAAATGCAGACGAAGTTCAGAACATAGACAGACATTGTACTAAGATACAGAATGGGCCAGAAACCAAGTATTACACTAGTATAGTGTTTAGGAAAGTAAGGATCACAAAACTGTCTTCCTAGTGATAGTTTAAGTACCGGAAAGTGCCTAAAAACACTCATACACTGCAGAATTCAGCAAATTCAGCAAAAATTCAGCAATTTAACAACTTAATATCATGCAGAATTATGGTTAAATGGCGCAGAATACTTTCCTAAGTGTCGGGAATCAAAAGTGTCACAAAAGGGTACATAAAGCACACTAAACTGTAAGTTTAGCACATTAACAAACCAGTACCTAACCGAACAACCGGACACCACCCGAAACATCAAATTTACACTAGAAGCATTGCTTTAACAATACCAAGCTAGTTATGTTCCCTAAATATCATAACACATAATAAATATCTAGTAACTAAAGTATCTAACTAGATACTTACATTTTAACCACTATTTAACTAACTTGGTTTAACCTAGCCTATATACCCCCCCCCCCCCATCTTTCACAGTTACAAACACTAGTGGCCCCCACCAAGATTTTGATTATTTGTTTATTGGATATGTTGTGTCCTTATGAAACATAATACACATTGGTTAAAAAAATGGTGGAAGTTTATAAATTAAACCTTAGGTCCATTACCTTCATATTCATCCATCATTCACCATCACAAGTCTCTCTTTCCTCCCTCCCTCCATGTTCACTGCCAAGAACCACCATCTCCCTACCATCTTCTTCAACTCATTTCCATCCATTCCCAAGTGATATTAAGGTGTAAGGAGCTAAGTTAGGAAGCTTGGAGGCCTTGAAGCTTGAAGGACCTTCACCGATTGCTTTTATCCACTTCATTTCTACACTTGATCATCCCTAGCCTTGAGCTAGTAGTAAGATCTTCTACTCTTCATTTTACATCTATATTAAGTGGTTAAAAGATGATACAAGATGATTATCATGAAGAACACTAAGAAACTTGGAGATGAAACATGAACATAAGCATAAAACTATAAGAAATCTTAAAGAGATCATGTTGTTTAGTGTTGTTATGATGCTTGATGATTGTTGGTTTGTGTAAATGATGTAGATCATTATGTGATCTTTCTAGATCATGATTAAAAACATAATCTAGCAAGATGAGAGGATGAAAATGTTAGAGATTTATAAATCATCCTCATGCAAGACATGAACTTGAAAGAATATATTGTTGTCTTGAAAAAGAATGATTAATGTGAGTAATAATACTTATAGATCTAAATATTTATGGAGGATTTCTAAAGAAACCAAGCTAAAAATATAAGCTTTGCTAAAACATGGTTCTTACATAAACAAATCTTATTTTTAGTGGTTTACCAAGTGTAGAAACACTTGTGTAACAAGAAGAATACATAAAGAAATATTTTTGAAAAATATGATTACAAGTTGTAATCATCTAAATCATTCAAGAATGATGTTTTTATATAAACAACCACACTTTAAAGGGTAACTAAACTTACTAAACACACTACCAAGTTACTACAAATTTTTACAAATATTCAAGTTCATGAAGTAGTGAAATATGCATGATTTTGGCAAGATTGGTAAGTAAAGGTTGTTTGTTGATAATCGTAAATTGATTGTAATGATTTTTACAAAAGAAAATGATATGCTTGAAAGAATGGAAACCTCCATTTTTAGGGGAAACTATGGCAAAATTTTCTAAAAATATTAACACTTAGAAAAATATTTTAAACAAATATTTACAAGTGTATTTTAACAATGAGTTTTTCATATAAACCTTGCCATAATTTTTGTTACAAAAATATAAGTGTTGGAGGTTGGTTTTTATAAATAAAAGTGGCTAAATATATATATTTAGAATATATGTACATTGAAGACACACATGTGTGATTACTTGTATATTATGTGTATTAGTTATATTATTTTGGTGCTTGAAATAATATATCTCATCAAAATACCAAAATTACAATCCGAAATACTACCAAAATTCCAAGGAATAAATATACAAAGAATACCCAAGATACCGGTAAAACCGAACATAGGAATATAGCTCACAAAATATTCCGGAAATATTATTCATGTGTATATTTTGGTAAATAATATTTTGGACATCCAGGGAATGAAAATGAGATTTTCATTATTACAACAAGAATATATCATATTTTGACAAGGGAAAAATATATTATTTTTGGCATGTATGAATATATATATTTTTCTTGAAATTTTTAGAAAATATATTATTTTTAAGAAATATATATTTTCTTATACACACACAAAATACAATATTTTGAGGTGGAAGATATATTCTCCCAAATGAATATGAAGTATGACATTATTGGAGAAAATGAGTTTATATATTTTCTAAGATAAGCATGAAAATATATCAATTTTTGAAACTTATGAGAAAATACAAATGTTTTTTGCCAAAAGAAAAATTATAAATAATTTTTCTAAATAATACTTATTACAATAAATATATTTTGGAAATATATATTGATGGACTTTTATTAAAGATAATAATCCGGAATAATTAATACGAAATTAAGTATAGGAATACTTAATGAATACAATAAAAATACGTATTTTCATACGTACAAATACACACCAGAATGCGACACCTTTACATGGCAAGAATATACAAGAATACAAATACAAATACAAATATACCAATCCTTGGGAAGGATATACATGTTTAAATACTTGAGAAGTATTAAGTTAAAATATTAATCATTTTAACAAATAATTATACATTTGGAATATTAATGAAGACACCTTGAAACGTAACTCAAAGACACTAATCTTTATCAAGTCAAGGCACTACCCACTCGTCTAATGGACCGTAGTACGCATGTAGGTAGTCGTGCGTCCTAGAGGAAGCTTTGAGTTACATCGGATACAAGGAATGCAAAACTGTGAGTTCACGTTCCCCCTTTTCTTTTAACTGTTTGTTAGGCCCTAAAGTGTGAGACTGACGCATCAAATTAACACAACGGGTTATGGTTACGAACTGGGCTTTACCGGGTTAGTTATATAAGGTTTTGGACCTTTATAGGTCACTTGGGCCTAGCTTTAGGCCATGTGGGCCAAGCAGGCCCAAGGGGAGCCCATGTAGGGAAGTGGGCTTGTCTATGTATATAAACAAGTTTCTAACTTGTTTGAGGGTTTGAACTTCTTAGAACCTCATTGTTACAGAATTCCTAGAGAGAGCTAGAGGAAGGCGATTGTTTGTGAGCACTTGTCCTAGACGGTTTTGCTAGTTGATAGTAATAGAATCACGTGCAAGTGTTTAAAGGTGATTCGTTGTGTTCTTCGTATTTCATATTTTTCGTGTTTATTCTTGAATCACATCAAGTTTGGATTCCGCACAAACTTGGTGTTGTTTGATATCATTGAAAGATCCGTTTCACAGGACTTACAAGTGGTATCAGAGCCATTAGAACCTATTTCTAGGCTCGGTGTGATATCAAAGATTCAAGATTTTCGTTATTTTTGGTTCGGAGTTCTTCGCGTTCTTCGTAGTGTTCATCGAAATTTTATCAAAAATCACTATATTTTGGTGTTTTGATTTTGAAAAAGGCTGTTAAAAGGATTAAACGTAATTTTCAAAAATCTTTAGAAATATCTTGTTTTAAAATTGTACACAATTTTCGGAGATTTGTTGATTTAATAATTTTGGTGAGATTGAGATTTCCATATTGTATTATTAGCTACAGCTAATCGTTCATCACATGTTCTTTTGACTTTTGAGTAGCAATCACCGTCAAAGATCTCCTTCACAACAACAGGTCTCGACTCACTGCCCAATTGGTCTCGAGTCGTCATCATCTTCGAAAAACGGTCTCGACTCACATCATCACAACTTCACTTCTGGTCTCGAGTCATTCATTCTTGTGTCGCAACCACTTCAGCAGGTCTCGAGTCATCTACAACAGGTCTTGAGTCGCAATCTCCATTTCGACTCCACCGTTCCGACTCACAACCTCCATCACCTCCACTGGTCTCGAGTTATCTCTTTCACGGTTCCGAGTCGCAACCGAGATCTCGAGCTATCAACATCCATTGTCTCGAGTCGCAATCTCCAAACCACCACCTCTTCTTCAGTTACCGACCTTCGTCTTCATCATCTTCGTTCATCATTGATAAACACTGAACCACCATCACTGATCTTTATCGTCATACTCGCTACCAGACGTCTTCTTCAACGTCATCAACTATCATCTCAGTCGCCGTTTCCTGCAACAACCAGCGACCACCACCTCCGACCACCACTTCCGTCACCGACCGCCGTCCTCTCATCATCTTCTCCGGTTTCACTTCCATCACCTCCATTTAACTTCCGACGACCTCCGGTTACCATCTCCGTCTATCACCATAATCACCATCATTCATTAGTTGTCCGTTTTAAACTTGCAGCACATATTGAAATAGAGAAAAGAAAGTTTGGCGGCTAAACTTTTGAATATTAGGGTTTCTGTTCTGATTTACGAGGAAGAAGACAGGGGTGTACGATTGATTTTTTTTAATAATAATAATAATAATTTTTGAGGTGCGGTTTAGAAAGCGGGTTCGTTCTTTCGCGTGCAAAGGGTTTGAGTTAGCAAGTACACAGGTTCTCGCTTTGGGCTTACGTTGAGGAAATAGTATACAGGATTCCAAGTGTGCAATTTGTACAAGTGTGTGGCCACAGTTTTAACACTCCGTTTCGGTAAAACGCACATTTTTGGGGAATCAATTTTTTTTGGGGATCACATCTTAAAATGTCTTCTAAGAGAGAGGTGCTTGAGCAGGAACTCCAAGGATTCAGTTACTCATATGGTGAATCTATAGAAGCACTTACAGGTCGGTTTGCTGAACTGCTCTCTAAAATGGAGAAGGCAGAGATGGTGGTGTCTACTCGCATGAGCAACAGAAAGCTTATGGATGCTATAAAAGGGATTCCAGATCAGGCGAACTGTAGTTGGTTTCGCAATGTTAATCAGATATTAGTGACAACCGACTGCAACTGTTACAAAATGAAGTCAGATGAGCTAATCTCACTCATCAAATCATATGACAATGCTGACAAGCAGTCTACTCAAGGCAACACATCTGCTGCTATTTGCTCATCCACACAAAATTCAGTATTTATGTTTAACAAACCCCTGGCTCAAGAAGTTACTCGTGATCGTGAAGAGATACTTTCTGTCTTTTGCACTCCTGAGTGTAGAGAAAGAAATGAGGCATATCGGTTACACAACGCTGAGTTGATTCAAGACTACAACGACATCAAAAATAAAAAATTTACTTTATCAAAAAACGATAAACTTTATAAAGAAAGGATTGAAGCTCAGCGAAAAGACATCGTCAAACTCAAGGATGATGTAAGTGTGAAATCCAGTCAACTCTTTTATGTTCAGGAGAAACTGTGTGCTGTGACTAAGGAACTGGAAGATATCCGAGATAGATATCAAATAAATGAGCTTAATATTAAGAAATTTGATTCTTCCAGCAAATCAGTCAAAAACTTATGTGATCAACAGCTCGCATACAAGGAAAAGAAAGGGTGTGGATTGGGTTACAATTAGGCTCCTCCTCCTTACAATGATAACTACACATATTTACCGATGACTGAGGAGGAATTGATGAATGAGGACAAGATGGCTTATGGTCCTAAAACTGATAAGTCATCAATCAACAGCAGACATGTTAATAAACGAGTGACTCCTTCGGTAAATTTTATTTCAAAGGGTACTTTTGTTCCTAATGCTTCGTCTTCCCTTGCAGATGAAATTAAAGTTGAAGGTGTCGTTGGAGATGAACAAGCATCAAATTCTCATATGTGTGACATTTTTGGCTCATTTTTTCACTCTATGATTAATTTCAGGCCTGATGGTTTGGGCAAAAACGTTGATGCTTGTGTAACAGAGACTGAAATGGCAAACGAAACGAATGAGCCAGCTGAACCATCTGAAGCAGCTGATTCTGAGAAATTGGAATCGGTTCATTCTAGTGAATTCAGCTCAAGGGTGTCATGTGCAGAACCGTCTTGTGCTGAAAATTCGTCAAATGTTTCAGCTGAAGTTTCTGCTAAAGTTTCTGGTATTTCTTCCGACAAACCAGAACTCTCCGATTCTGTCAAAGCTGATGACATGAAGGATGAAGAGAAGACATGCGTGAACAAGGCTCCAAGTGCTCAAGCTAAACAATCTGAACCTTTTGTTAGTGATGACAAAGTTCAGATCAAGCAACAAGAGCCGAAGCGAGCAGGTAAAGGACGCGGAAATAAGAAGCCTAAACTTCAAAGACGATCAGGCTCTCCACAGTCCTCAACGGGCAGTAATAGTCCTCAAAAGGCCCGTGATGTGAAAAATGTCTTTGTTAAGCCAGTCTGTAATGGCAAATGTGAGAAATATGCATTTGACTGTGCTAACAAGGTGTGACAACTCGAGTTTCCGAGATTCCACTTTCGCATTTATTGCACGAGTGACTGTTTAGCTGCTTCCTTACTTGCCTTGTAATTATACACACTGAATTATATGCTGAGAACTATATGCTGAAATGTTGATTTGAGGTGTTATTCATGTAATGTGATTAAAGTGTTTATCATGTATACTGTTTGAACAACCTAGACTAGTAAACCGAAAAACAACCCGACGAAACACAAGTGTGTTTCGCCATGAACCATTCCGACGAAACACAAGTGATTCGCCATGCACATCTCGACGAAACGGGGTGTTTTGCCGAGCCCAGTTACGCCAAAGCCCAGTTCGGGCCCAATACATAATGACGGATATATTTACGTGAAACGACTTCTGTTTCGCACCTTGGGGAAAAATAAGAAACCCTAGATATCTCTCACTCTCCCTCGCTCTCTTTCAAACCCGACGGCAGCCAGCATCCTCCTCGGAGTCCTCCTAGTCTCGTTTTGCAACCGGTTAGTATGCGACTAGCTTAACCGACATAATCCGTTCGATTCCTTGTTGATGATTACCATAGTTATATATGATTTTCTGTCTTGTCTCTATGTGGATGAATGGGGATCGATGATAACTAAAGCCTTTGAAACTGCCATAGATGATTAATGTTGTGCATATGATAGTATAGGAATTGTCGGCCATTATTCTTATTCTAGCATGTGATTGTTATTTGGTTTTCAATTTTGATTATTGTTTATTGATGATGATGATGATGATGAACCGACAACATGTCATGTGCTGATGATTTTTTTTAGTGAATGATTCTGATATGGTGATGTTGTGAATTGAAGTGATTGGTTATATCGATCTGATAGTGGTGACAAATCGATTTTTCAATGTGATGATTGTAGCCGTAACCTATGTGAATATGTGAATGCAATTGTTACTTGGATATGATTGGACCGATTGAAAACAATTATTATTTCATTAATCAACATGTGAGCTTCTGACAATTGATAGATTCTAGAATAATAGTGGCCTTACTAAATCACTTCACATGCAATCAAAGAACCAACCGATTGAAGTATCGGGCCACACAATATCATGTGACAATCTGATGATTTGGACTGTTAAATCTGATGGAATGATTTTATGCTGTAGTGTAGTAATGATTAGGGCTTATGTAATATGTTGAAACTGCTATACATGCGACGTAACTGATATAATGACGAAACACTACTCCCGGCGAAACAGAAAATGACGAAACGGAATGTGTTTCGCCGAATGTGAAATCTGTACAGTAACTTAGTTTATTTCTGTTAAGAGTAACTGAGTTAGTTAACTGCTGTTAAATGTTGTGCATGACTTGTATGATTATTGAATACGTGCAATGTGCTACTCGGTGAATATTAATGCATTGCCCACTGTGATTATACTTGTACGTGAACTTCATGAATACAAACTGATTATGTATACGTGCGTACTTTAGGACGTGGTTGATTAACTGTGAGCATACTTAGCATACCGAGCAAACCAAGGTGAGTTCACACTAGCCAAGGCATGGGATTCCCAGGGGTTGGGAATGGGATTGAATAACTACTCGTACAACTATTACTATTAAACAAATTATTACTGTCCTCGGTTGAAGGGCACGTACGTAAAACCTACGTACAGTTATACTTACTACTGTCCTCGGGTTGAAGGGCACGTACGTAAAACCTACGTACACGATCTTAAGACCATCACCTCTATCAAAGGAAGTCCCTCAATTATCGACTTAATCGCCGAGGCCTAGGGCGAGCGGGTCATTAGTTAATAGCGCTATTAGGTTTAACAAACCTCACACCGTGCCAGTCGGACGGGCGTGTACTAATGGACTATGGGCAAAGGGTCAATGCTGATAGACATTGACTTAGGGCACCTCTTATATTTTTGTAGCAGTCGATACGCGTGGTCTTGTAACACATGGGAAGCCCCCACTAATCATCGCACGCATGCCTGGACTAGCAGCAAGGATTAACGCGATACATGGTTTACAAAATGAATATATACGATTTATGAAATGAATACTTTAACCAAACAACTATCTGTGAACTCGCTCAACTTTGTTGTTGATTTGTTGCTACATGCCTTGCAGGTCATTAGGTACCCATGGAGCTTGCACAGGGAGGAACGGTCATTGTGGAACATGGCGATGTGTGCCATGCTTTAGACTTTACCTTATTTCATATTTAATACTTGCTATGGGTTTTACAAATTATGCTTCCGCTAAACACTTAACTATGCTTTGGTTTTGAACACCTTTCATATTGGTTTGTTGAATTATGTTTACTTATCTACTTGTTCAATATGATTGGTGGCTTGATCCTGGTCAGTCACGCCTCCAAGCGGTGATACTCCGCGTGTGGATTTTGGGGGTGTGATAGATTGGTATCAGAGCCATTGGTTATAGAGAACTTGGTTTTAATAAGGGAAAAAGTTTTTGTTAAAACCAGACTATAACCTGTACAGTGCTCTACGATCCACAACGACGCTTCGCTCCACGTGCAAGACTCGACATTCTAGGTTATATGATTTATGTTACATTGCCTACTTGCTAGATTACATAGAACTTTGCTCATGGTATGCTTAGATAAACGTAGCAACTATAGTTTGAAAACACATTTGTGCTTGCTCCCTACTATCACTCCACACTTATACACATTCGCGACACCTTTTCTATTTGTGTTTCCTTCGATGTGAGATCATGAGGGAACGTGTGAACCTAACTCAAGCCAGCTGACGGCTCTTATCAACGAACAAGTTACGGCAGCACTCGCAGCCGCTCAGGCAGGAGGTATAACCTGCTATTCCGAACCTAACCTAGGATGATAGATCCTACTCTCATGACCCAACTCTCGCGCTTAACGCTGTCCTTTCTTCCTTGCGCAACAAGGTCAGAACGCTCAGCCGCCAGTATGCACATTTAAGACGTTCATGGACTGTCGTCCTAGTACTTTCGGTGGCACTAAAGGAGCTGTTGGACTCCTCCATTGGTTTGAAAAGCTCGAATCGGTCTTTGAGATGTGTGAATGCCCAGAGGCTCGTAGGGTGAAGTACGCTACCGGTACTCTCGAAGGCACTGCGCTAACTTGGTGGAACGCGCAAGTTCAGATGCTGGGGCTGGCGGCTGCTAATGCCACCCCATGAAGTGATACTAAGGAACTGAATCAAACGTGAATACTGTAGTCGTGGTGACATCCACTAGTTGGAAGTGGAGTTCTTTAACCTGAAGATGACGGGGTCAAAGATAGAAGCGTACGCTAAACGATCCAAGGAACTGGCAGTGATATGTCCAATTATGGTGGATCCTCCCATCGAACGCATTGAGCTGTACCTCAAAGGCTTAGTACCAAAGATTCAAAGTCATGTGACTTCTGCCAACCTTGCTACCATTCAGGATGTTACTCGTCTTGCTCATCGTCCCACGGACCAGGCAGTGGAACAGAATAGACTGCCTAAGCGTGTAAGTGCTACTGCTACTACTACTACTGCTACACCTAGTGACAATAAACGAAAGTGGGATGGAACCTCCAGCAAGGGTTCGACTTCAGTTCAGTCCCAGGCACAGCAGCGAAAGATTGATGACTACCAGAGCCCTGGTCAACAATCTTCTGGTATTCAAGGGCAGGGTGGATATCGAGGAAACCTCCCGAAGTGCAACAGATGCAACAGGCACCACAGTGGTCAGTGCAACAGGGGTCGTTGCCAGAGGTGTCTCAAGATGGGTCATGAAGCTAAGGAATTGCAGGAGCTCGCAACCTGCGAATCAGAACCAACAACAACAATAATCAGGGCAACGGGAATAACAACGGGGGTAATAACGACGGTAATGATGCCAGGGGTCGAGTGTTCGTGATTGGTCAGGGTGATGCTAGGAATGACCCCAACGTTGTGATGGTTTCGACATCGTTATTAGTATGGATTGGCTACCTCAACATCGAGCAGAGATTCTTTGCAAAGAAAAGATCGTCCACATTCCTCGTGCTGGTGAAGAACCTTTAGTAATTCATGGTGACAAGGGTGGTGCTGTTGTGAGCATCATCTCCTTTCTTAAGGCCCAGAAGTGTTTGCGAAAGGGCCACACTGCTATCTTAGCACTCGTTACTGACGCATCATCAGAAGAGAATAAGATAGAGGATATCCCAGTAGTATGTGATTTTTCTCAAGTGTTCCCTGAAGATTTACCTGGGCTACCGCCTCATCGCCAGGTCGAGTTTCAGAACGAGCTAGCTCCAGGAGCAGCACCCATAGCTCGAGCACCTTATCGCTTAGCTCCAACTGAACTGGAAGAACTATCTACACAACTACAAGAACTCTTAGATAAGGGTTTTATTTGTCCTAGCTCTTCGCCCTGGGGAGCTCCAGTGCTATTCGTGAAGAAGAAAGACGGTACATTCAGAATGTGCATCGACTACCGTGAGCTGAATAAGGTGACTGTGAAGAATCGCTATCCTCTTCCACGCATTGACGACCTATTCGACCAACTGCAAGGGTCGAGCTACTATTCAAAGATTGATTTGAGATTAGGATATCACCAGCTGAGAGTCCGAGAAGAGGACGTCTCCAAAACAGCCTTCAGAACTCGATATGGCCACTATGAGTTTTTGGTAATGCCTTTTGGGCTGACAAATGCACCAGCGGTCTTCATGGACTTGATGAATCGAGTGTGCAAGCCGTACCTAGACAAGTTCGTTATTGTATTCATCGACGACATTCTCATCTATTCGAAGAGTCAGGAGGAACACGAACAGCATCTACGACTCATTTTGGAACTCCTTCGAACAGATCAGCTGTACGCTAAGTTTTCAAAACACGACTTCTGGCTTCGTGAAGTCCATTTCTTAGGCCATGTGGTGAACAAGGATGGGATTCACGTTGATCCATCCAAGGTAGATTCGATCAAGAGCTGGCCTGCACCTCGTACGCCAACGGAGATTCGCCAATTCTTGGGATTGGCAGGTTACTACAGAAGGTTTATTAAGGATTTTTCCAAGATTGCACAGCCTCTTACTTCACTAACGCAGAAGGGTGTTGTTTATCGTTGGGGTAATCCACAGGAAACAGCGTTTCAGCACTTAAAGGATAGACTTTGTAGCGCACCTATCCTCTCATTGCCTGAAGGCACGGACGATTTTGTAGTCTACTGCGACGCATCCATCCAAGGTCTTGGATGTGTGTTGATGCAACGGGATAAAGTCATTGCTTATGCTTCACGCCAACTTAAGATTCATGAACGGAATTACACTACGCATGGTTTAGAGCTGGGAGCTGTTGTTTTTGCGCTCAAGATATGGCGACATTACCTGTACGGTACCAAGTGCACCAGCTACACCGATCACATGAGTCTCGAGCATATCCTCAAGCAGAGAGAGTTGAACATGCGACAACGACGATGGGTCGAATTACTGAACGATTACAAATGTGCTATAAAGTAGCATCCGGGCAAAGCCAATGTGGTGGCTGACGCCCTCAGTCGAAAGGATACTACACCTAGGCGTGTACGAGCGTTGCAACTCACTATTCAGTCTAGTCTTCCTTCACAGATACGAGATGCTCAGGTAGAAGCATTGAAACCAGAAAACGTCAGGGATGAAGCTCTACGCGGCTCAAGGCAATGGCTAGAACAAAAGGCAGACGGCGCCTACTATGTAACAGGACGCATTTGGGTCCCACTTTACGGCAACTTACGCGAGCTTGTAATGGATGAAGCTCATAAGTCTCGCTACTCAGTACATCCTGGTTCGGATAAGATGTACCACGATCTCAGAACTACGTATTGGTGGCCTAGCATGAAAGCTCATATAGCAACTTACGTTAGCAAGTGTTTGACTTGTGCGAGAGTCAAAACCGAATACCAGAAACCATCAGGCCCACTCCAACAACCTGAGATACCACAATGGAAATGGAAACAAATTTCCATGGATTTTGTTACTGGCCTACCTAGATCTCAGCGCGGAAATGATACTATTTGGGTGATCGTGGATCGACTCACAAAGTCTGCTCACTTCTTGGCTATCAAGGAAACGGATAAGTTCTCCACTCTAGCAGACGTATACCTTAAGGAAGTTGTCTCGAGGCACAGGGTGCCCACCTCTATTATCTCTGATCGTGATGCACGTTTTACTTCAGAACTGTGGCAAGCAATGCACAAATCTTTTGGCTCTCGTTTAGACATGAGCACAGCTTATCATCCTCAGACAGATGGGCAGTCTGAGCGCACTATTCAAACTCTAGAAGACATGCTTCGGGCGTGCGTAATTGACTTTGGCAATGGCTGGGAAAAACATCTGCCACTTGTGGAATTTTCGTACAATAACAGCTACCACACCAGCATTAAAGCTACTCCATTTGAGAAATTGTACGAGCGTAAATGCCGATCACCTCTTTGTTGGGCAGAGGTGGGTGACAGTCAGATCACAGGTCCAGAAATGGTAGTTGATACTACTGAAAAGATTGCTCAAATACGACAACGCATGGCGGCAGCTCGTGACCGTCAGAAAGCATACGCAGATAAAGACAGGAAACTACTCGAGTTCCAGGTTGGGGATCGAGTGCTACTCAAAGTTTCACCCTGGAAGGGTGTTGTTCGTTTTGGCAAACGAGGCAAGCTCAATCCGCGATACGTCAGACCTTTCGAACTCATAGAGAAAATAGGCAAAGTGGCCTACAGACTGAATTTACCAGCTGAACTCAGTGCAGTTCACAACGTCTTTCACGTGTCGAATCTGAAGAAGTGTCTGTCAGATGAGACCCTCATAGTTCCTTTAAAGGAACTCACTATCGACGAGCGGTTGCGATTCGTCGAGGAACCAGTTGAAATCACGGACCGGGATGTTAAGGTCCTCAAACACACTAGAATACCTCTTGTCCGAGTTCGTTGGAACTCACGTCGTGGCCCAGAGTTCACCTGGGAACGAGAAGATCAAATGAAACTCAAGTATCCCCAGTTATTCGGAAACAGTGCAACCACTACTGAGGCTGAAGCTACTACAGAATTTCGGGACGAAATTCCAACTCAACGGGGGGATGATGTGACACCCCAGGAAAACCAGTAAACGATACAACTTACCTAGCTTCGTCAGTAACCGCACGCTAAATTTCGGGACGAAATTTCTTTCAAGTTGGGGATAATGTGACAACTCGAGTTTCCGAGATTCCACTTTCGCATTTATTGAACGACTGACTGTTTAGCTGCTTGCTTACTTGCCTTGTAATTATACACACTAAATTATATGCTGAGAACTATATGCTGAAATGTTGATTTGAGGTGTTATTCATGTAATGTGATTAAAGTGTTTATCATGTATACTTTTTGAACAACCTAGACTAGTAAACCATAAAACAACCCGACGAAACACAAGTGTGTTTCGCCATGAACCATTCCGATGAAACACAAGTGATTCGCCATCCACATCTTGACGAAACGGGGTGTTTCGCCGAGCCCAGTTACGCCAAAGCCCAGTTCGGGCCCAATACGTAATGACGGATATATTTACGTGAAACGACTTCTGTTTCGCACCTTGGGGAAAAATAAGAAACCCTAGATATCTCTCACTCTCCCTCGCTCTCTTTCAAACCCGACGGCAGCCAACATCCTCCTCGGAGTCCTCCTAGTCTCATTTTGCAACCGGTTAGTATGCGACTAGCTTAACCGACATAATCCGTTCGATTCCTTGTTGATGATTACCATAGTTATATATGATTTTCTGTCTTGTCTCTATGTGGATGAATGGGGATCGATGATAACTAAAGCCTTTGAAACTGCCATAGATGATTAATGTTGTGCATATGATAGTATAGGAATTGTCGGCCATTATTCTTATTCTAGCATGTGATTGTTATTTGGTTTTCAATTTTGATTATTGTTTATTGATGATGATGATGATGAACCGACAACATGTCATGTGATGATGATTTTTTTTAGTGAATGATTCTGATATGGTGATGTTGTGAATTGAAGTGATAGGTTATATCGATCTGATAGTGGTGACAAATCGATTTTTCAATGTGATGATTGTAGCCGTAACCTATGTGAATATGTGAATGCAATTGTTACTTGGATATGATTGGACCGATTGAAAACAATTATTATTTCATTAATCAACATGTGAGCTTCTGACAATTGATAGATTCTAGAATAATAGTGGCCTTACTAAATCACTTCACATGCAATCAAAGAACCAACCGATTGAAGTATTGGGCCACACAATATCATGTGATAATCTGATTATTTGGACTGTTAAATCTGGTGGAATGATTTTATGCTGTAGTGTAGTAATGATTAGGGCTTATGTGATATGTTGAAACTGCTATACATGCGACGTAACTGATATAATGACGAAACACTACTCCCGGCGAAACAGAAAATGACGAAACGGAATGTGTTTCGCCGAATGTGAAATCTGTACAGTAACTTAGTTTATTTCTGTTAAGAGTAACTGAGTTAGTTAACCGCTGTTAAATGTTGTGCATGACTTGTATGATTATTGAATACGTGCAATGTGCTACTCGGTGAATATTAATGCATTGCCCACTGTGATTATACTTGTACGTGAACTTCGTGAATACAAACTGATTATGTATACGTGCGTACTTTAAGACGTGGTTGATTAACTGTGAGCATACTTAGCATACCGAGCAAACCAAGGTGAGTTCACACTAGCCAAGGCATGGGATTCCCAGGGGTTGGGAATGGGATTGAATAACTACTCGTACAACTATTACTATTAAACAAATTATTGCTGTCCTCGGTTGAAGGGCACGTACGTAAAACCTACGTACAGTTATACTTACTACTGTCCTCGGGTTGAAGGGCACGTACGTAAAACCTACGTACACGATCTTAAGACCATCACCTCTATCAAAGGAAGTCCCTCAATTATCGACTTAATCGCCGAGGCCTAGGGCGAGCGGGTCATTAGTTAATAGCGCTATTAGGTTTAACAAACCTCACACCGTGCTAGTCGGACGGGCGTGTACTAATGGACTATGGGCAAAGGGTCAATGCTGATAGACATTGACTTAGGGCACCTCTTATATTTTCGTAGCAGTCGATACGCGTGGTCTTGTAACACATGGGAAGCCCCCACTAATCATCGCATGCATGCCTGGACTGGCAGCAAGGAATAACGCGATACATGGTTTACAAAACGAATATATACGATTTATGAAATGAATACTTTAACCAAACAACTATCTGTGAACTCGCTCAACTTTGTTGTTGATTTGTTGCTACATGCCTTGCAGGTCATTAGGTACCCATGGAGCTTGCACAGGGAGGAACGGTCGTTGTGGAACATGGCGATGTGTGCCATGCTTTAGACTTTACCTTATTTCATATTTAATACTTGCTATGGGTTTTACAAATTATGCTTCCGCTAAACATTTAACTATGCTTTGGTTTTGAACACCTTTCATATTGGTTTGTTGAATTATGTTTACTTATCTACTTGTTCAATATGATTGGTGGCTTGATCCTGGTCAGTCACGCCTCCAAGCGGTGATACTCCGCTTGTGGATTTTGGGGGTGTGACACAAGGGTTTCAGAAAGACTGGTGAGATTTCTGAACAAGACTTGCAGTCTAAGGAAAACAAGAAGAATCAAAGGAAATCTCCACCGCAGAAGGCCCCTGCAAACGACAAGTACAGGCACCCAAATTCATCTTCGTCTGCAGGAAATGTGCAACACAAACAAGCACAGAAAGGACCGGTTCGTCCTTCAGGGCCTGCAAGAGCAAATCCAACTTATCAGAATGCTTTCTACATGAAGAGACAGACATGCTTCAATTGCGGCATTGCTGGTCACATTGCTCGAAATTGCACACATTGTACCTATGTACCCTATTATATGCAAAATCAGAGGGTTACATCAAAGGATAACTACCATTCCAAGCCGATGAAGGTATCATCACCTGAGGCAATGAAGAATGTGAATCCCAAGGTTAAACCATCTGATGGGGATTGGAATGCTGCTAAAAACAAACGCAAGGTTGTTCAAGAACAAAAACATTTTTCTAACACTAACAAGCCTGAATCAGCTAAAGTTGCTCAACCGAAGGCAACAAACACGTTTGTTGAACCGAAACTGATTTGGAAACCCAAATCTAAAGCAGCAATGTTTCCAATCCTTGAAACCAAAGGGGACCTATGTTTAAAGGAAGTGTCTTATTTTGATGCTTCAGGAAATCCCAGGACCACGATGGCCTGGGTACCCATGTCTTACTAATCTCCTTACCTTTCAGGAACAACCAAGGAGGAACTGTTGACAATCTCTGGAATGTTGATAGCGGTTGTTCCAGAGATAAAAACGGGTAACATTTCACTGTTGCAAAAAGTTCAAAATTTTTTTTACAGATGATATGTTTCCTTTGGAGGAGATAAGAGAAGTAAGAAATGATTAGCAAAATGTACCGTTTAAATTCAGTACATTGATTTAAATTTGATTAGTCTTCGATCTAATAACGGAACGGTTAAGCAAAAATATTTTTTCTCTTTCTTAGTTTATACTTTGTATATAAATTGTCCTTTCTCTAGTAAATGGTAAATTTGCGCAAAAATACAAGATTTATGCACAAATTTAGGGGGGGAGAGGAACATATAGATAGATATAGAGTTTAGGAGTAGAAAACTCAGAAAATACAACAAGAGTTTGCTGTAAATATGTATTGTTTTAGGGGGAGAAAATGAAAAAAAAATACAAAAACATTAGAAAATGAAAAAGAAAAAAAGACATATTGCATGATATGGGAAGTGAAATAAATGTTCGTGTTAAAGGGTTTTGACTAACACATGTAAGGTGCCATAGCTGAAAAGACTAGGATCTACTGCGATATGTCGATAGGCTTGACACTCAAAATGATAAAAGATACTAAGTGTTATAAACATAACGAACTATGTACCATGTGGGTAACATACCAACGGCGTATGATTTTATGGTCTTAAATCTTGCGTTGATAAATAGCCAACATCTGAGGTTTCGGGTCTTTATATTGTTGAATCATCCGGGGATATCTTGGCTGTCCTTCTGTTCAGAACTAAAATTGTACATGAACCCAGGAAAGAAAGTCACTTGGAATTAGCTCATTTCTATTTGAATGTCTGTATGTTGTCCCGATACACACAATTTTGATCTGATTCTGAAATCTTCTCTGAAAAAGTCGTGTACCTCCTCTGCTGCATCCAGATATATGCTGACCTGGAGGTGCTAGGCAACGACAGCTTCTGCTGCATCCAGATACATGCTGACCTAGTTGTACGTTGTCGCGCTATAGATCTAATACACCCGAAAGAGGCCCTCAAGTGCCCAAAAGAAACCCAAGAAACCTATATCAAACCGAGAAAAACTCATTTGATCTGTATATTATACCATCTCTGCAAAAGATCTATTCTGTTCTCTTCTCAACCTATTCCCAGTTAAGATTTCAGAAATCTGGATTGGACTTGTGAAATATGTGGTAGGGAAGATACTTGCATGATAGAGTGTGCTGTTTATATTTCCAGGATTTGATTAGTATTTATTTGTGTGTTCATTGTTAAGAAATCAAAACATGATAAAACAGATTATATGCAGACCTAGACACAGTCAGGATATCTTAAAGGATGACATCAGTATACTCACCTGCTACGATGAATCGTTGTGCTTACCTTTATCGCGGGGGTATGCCTTGGAATGGGACACATGGGTATAACAGTATAATATTACCTAAAACATATCACGAAGTTGAAAAATTGAAAGTTGAGCGTTAAAGTTTAAGTGGACAAACATATTGGCAATCGCATAGACCAGTTTGATTAGGCTCGTTCTGAAAAGTGTTCCATAGTCTGCCTGAGAATGAATTTTGATCCCATTGCAATTGTAATTGTATATTATGGTAGTTGTTTATATTTTGAGTTTTTATTTGTTTTTAGTTCTTAAAAAATTGAAAAATTGAAAAATACAAAAATAGTGTCTTGTTTTTCTATAAAAAAAAAATCCAAAAATATAGTTTTTAATTGTTTTTCTTAAAATTAAAAATGTAACCGTTCTTGAAGATTTGACTGATCATCAAAAGTTGAAAGAATTTAAATTGTGAAATCCGAGTACAAGTACTTGGATGTATCTAGTGTTCATATGGTACTCTCCCTGTTGCATAAGAAATGTTTGCTTATGAGTTTGTGAGGATGTGCAGAACTTGATTTCAATCAAGAACAGGGGTTGATGAAGATTGAGAAGCTGTGAGTTGCTGAAGAAGCCTGAAGCAGCACAACAACAAGATGTACCTGAGTTAGAAGAATCGGATACGAAACGCTGTCTGACAATGAAAGTACATTTGAAGAACTACCGTGAACTTGCTTGAAAGACAAATACTGAAGAAGAAAAGAGCTGTTGAGAATCCTCCTCTCACATTCTTTTTTACAAGACTTCAAGCAAAGCTGATCGAGATCCTGATATGAAGCTAACCACAAGAGCTGAAGAAAAGAGACCCAGTGCTGAGAGTACAGAAGTCAAGAACTTCCACAACATCTGCAGCATAACGATGACCATAGACTTCGTTGAAGACGTTGCTGATTTCATGTTATGAAGACAATTTGATGGCATCAATCTAGGGGGAGATTGTTAGGCCCTAAAGTGTGAGACTGACGCATCAAATTAACACAACGGGTTATGGTTACGAACTGGGCTTTACCGGGTTAGTTATATTAGGTTTTGGACCTTTATAGGTCACTTGGGTCTAGCTTTAGGCCATGTGGGCCAAGCAGGCCCAAGGGGAGCCCATGTAGGGAAGTGGGCTTATCTATGTATATAAACAAGTTTCTAACTTGTTTGAGGGTTTGAACTTTTTAGAACCTCATTGTTACAGAATTCCTAGAGAGGGCTAGAGGAAGGCGATTGTTTGTGAGCACTTGTACTAGACGGTTTTGCTAGTTGATAGTAATAGAATCATGTGCAAGTGTTTAAAGGTGATTCGTTGTGTTCTTCGTATTTCATATTTTTCGTGTTTATTCTTGAATCACATCAAGTTTGGATTCCACACAAACTTGGTGTTGTTTGATATCATTGAAAGATCCGTTTCACGGACTTACACTGTTTTCAGTTTTATAACTTCAGGGGTGAAATACATGTTACAATTGTTTACAAACATTTACAAACGGTATGGTTAGCTAACAAATGAACTGCTAGATCATGTGAATGGGTAGGCGGTTAACTTAAGATAGGGGCATGAGTGATAGATCTATTGGGTGTTGCGAGCCCCACCCATGGGCCTGCGAGTTGGCCGCATGTGGTGACTATGTCGTTCCACCGGAGGGGCCGGTACGAAATACGCTTACAGGATTGAGTGCCTCCTTTTCCATGTCACTTATATTAATGTATTAGCTACACATTAATTGATCTGTTTTCCTTGATGCCTCATACCAGTTTACAGATACATACATACATACATACATACATACATACATACATACATACATACATACATACATACATACAAATGTTTTCACGGATGATTCGTGCACACATACTAAACACATGAACTCGCTCAACTTTTGTTGATGTTTTCAAACTACATGTATTTCAGGAAATTAAGTATGGATCTGGCGGGCGTCGAAGTTTACAAGTTATGTCTCTAATAATAAAAGGTGTCATCTAAAGTCGAAAGGTTTAGGTTATGTATTTTATCTTGGGTAAGATACATGGCTTGACACCTAGTTTGCTAGTGTCTTTTGTTAAGTTCAGATTGGAACTTAAAACTTGGATTGTTATGTACTAGAAGTTGAAGTCTTAGTTTGTTGTTAAACAATGACGGTTATATTAATTTGAAAAATATCTATGGATGAACATCTTGGTTTTATCATATAGTTGTTTGTTATGGTTGAATGCAACGATATTAAGAAAGTTACACCAAATCACGCTTCCGCAAAAGTCTGGGTATGACAAACTATTTGGATCAAAGGGAGCGCTGGAGTTAGCCTGATTACAATTTAACAGCAT